>OZ017741.1:173417138-174667138 GCA_963969285.1 Odontomyia ornata
TCCGTTACCCCACAGGACCAACTTCGGCAAAAAAAATTGGCGGCTCCCCCTCCCATATGGTGGAACTCCCCTTTTAAAACTGTTGAATAATATGTTGATGCCCAAACTTCCAAGGGATCGTCACTTCTGATCCACATACAAAGTTTGATGTTTGTAGCTATTATAGTTTCAAAAAAAACTCCTGCGACATACAGTCAGGCGGTCGGACGGACAAGAAAAACCGATTTCAATCGGGTTTTGTATTTTACTACAAAACTTTCAAAAAGAGTAATCTGTATAACTGAAAACATATTTCCTTGACGTAAATATAGAATTAGTTTCATAATTAGTTTAAAGGAAAAAAAAACAAGTTATTTTGTTTGTTTTTTAAATTCAAAGTTTACCATTTCTTCTCATAGAGCAAAATTAGTTGATTCATCTGCAAAAAAGCGCAAATTTCTGTTCCCTTTCTCTATACAACTTGATTTCATTTAACATATCTGTTTTCACAAAATTAATTTGTCTAAGGCAATTTGACATATTTTTGTGAGTGTGAATCTATTTACTGTCTCCTGGATCTAAGTTGACTTTAACCTCTTCAACCTCGATATTTTCTATGGCCTCATTTTGAGGCGAAATCAAATTATCATCAATTGATGCGGAGTTGCTGCTTTTTGATGTAGTTGGACTATGTCAACTACAACAATGTTCAACATTTTCGTCAACAATTGTTTCATTAATCGGGAAATGAGCTTTTCGGTACCAGTTTGAATTGCCGATTGAGGTACTTCCTCCCGCAAATAGCGCCTCCAATTGGCTCGGTCCATTGACCTCGTCCTCTAATTTCAAAATCCGAGCAGCGATGAACTGTCTTCGTCGACCGAGTCAGACCAGCGTTTCCTCGGTTTCCCCACTGGTCTCCAGACGAATGTCTTCTTGGGTATCCATTGTCCTTCCATACGATTCATGTGTCCAGCGCATTGAAACTTCCGCTGTCTGACAATCGTTTCGACCTCCGGCTCATCAAAAATTTCATACAGCTCATGGTTGTATCGAGTTCACCATTGGTCCCCGTCTAGCATTGCTCCAAATATTCCCTTCAGGAATCATTGTTCAAAGGCGTTCAATATATTTGTGATTGCTTGGGCTAGGGTCCATGTTTCACATCCATAGCATAACACAGGTCTTAACACAGATTTATATGCTTGATGCTTTGTTTTCCTGTGTATGCAGCTGGTCTTCAAGATCGTCAAAACTGAATAAAATATTTTAATTGCGAGCTGTATTCTTCGGCATATTTCGTCTTTTTCATTACCCGTTTTCGTTATTTTGACGTCTAAATACACAAATTCGCCAATATTTTTGATACTGTATTTGCTGAGTGTGATATTTGAGGAATTTTTCATCGACTGCGTCATGATTTTTGTTTTATTTTCATTAGTTTGTAGCTCACATAATTTTGCTTCGCTGTCGAGTTTCAAGAAGAGTTCTTTGGCTGTTGCTAACGACCGTGACAAAATGTGGATGTCGTCCACAAAGGCTACTACTTGGCTCGCCTTGTATAGGTAATGTATCCTTGTGTACTTCCTTATGACGTACTCCAAAGCCAAATTGAATAGTAATGGGGCCAGCCCACCTCCCTGCTTTAGTCCGATATTTGTGTCAAAGGCATCAGTGAGTGGGTCATTGATGCAAACTTGGGAGGTCGTTGACGTCATTGTCATTTTGGTAAGATGGACTTATTTCGCTGGGATACCAAAGCAAAGCATTATTTGGTACAGTGTCGTATAATTGCCTAAAACCAACGAAAATTTGGTGAACGTCTAATTTGACCTCCTAGCATTTTTCAAGTACATGTTTGACTTTAAACAATTGCTCTATTGCCAAACTACCTAGTCTTAAACCATTTTAATACTCCCCAATAATAGTGTTGGCCCATAATCCAATTTTGGTTTCCAAGATCTTTGAAAATATTTTGTACGGCGTAAAAAGTAGTGATATGCCCATATAATGTTCGCACTGTAGCTTGTTATCTTTATGGTGGATAGGGAATATAATTGATTAGCTCCACTTTTTCGGCACATGTTCTTGTTGCCAAATGTGCTGGATGACTTTGTGAATAGCTTTATGAACACTGCTGCCACCATGTTTGATGAACCCTTCTGGAATCTCATCAATGCCCGGCGCTTCATTATTCTTTTGGGTTTCGATGGTGAAACAAACTTCATCCAGAGTTGGTGGGGCCAATGGAAGCTCTCCACAGACATCGAAAGGCTCCAATTTTCTGGAGCTGTGTTGAAATGTGATGCCCATCCTTGACCTCGGTTTCATCAGCGATAAAATTGCCGATATCATCATGGCAGAGCGTGTTTTTGGGCTGATAGCCTCGCTTCAGGCTTTTCACTACTTTGTTTGCTTGTCTTGTGTTGTTGCTCGCTAGACTTACATATATACTTCTCAATTGGTCATCATCGTATTTTCTTTTCTTTTTTCTAATTATCTTATTCACCACTCTTCTAAGATCTATCTGGTGATACCCAAGTCATTTTATGAATGCGTCGATGAGGGAAGCAAGTCAAACGTATGACTAGATTTCTGCTACATGCAAATTCAATCGGGCGTTGGCCGTTGTCATTTGTTTCATCGTGACGGCTATATCCTCCAGTCGTTTCCCGATAAGATAGCTTATTGCCAATAAAAGCATTGAAATCAACCACAATTATTTTTGTGTCGTTTGTAGGCAACGATTTGACTAGTCTTTCTGGGTGATTGCAGAACGTTTTCTTTGTCCTTTTCTTCGGTCGGGACGTGAACATTTATCTGGCAGATTTTGAAGAATTTCACTTTTATATGGATCGCACACAACTGTTCATTGACTGCCTTAAAATCAATAACGTGCGATTTGAGGTCCCTATCTACAATGAAGGCCACTCCGAATTTTCGTTTTCCAGTGGGCTTCCCACTTTTGAGTATTGTATGCGATCTTACGTCTTGAATATCATTTCCAGTCCAGTTCGTTTTCTGGATCGCCAGTATTTTTAATTTATATTGACTGGCCTGTTGTCATAGGTTCTTAACAGCGCCAGGGTAATTGAGCGATCTGACATTCCAGGATTCAATGCCATAGTCCTTTTTCCGTTTGCGAGATCGTTGCGGTGAGTTCAATTTATTCCGAGGCCCATTTACAGGTTTCGAAGCAATGTGGGATTTTTCAGTGATGGGGAGTTGGCTTGTCGCTCAACCTCCATTTTGGCCGCATGGTTATTACTTCGATTCCATTATCTGGTGCGTTGAGGAAACAAGGGGTTCCCTCCTCCTATTTCAAACGGACTTGGGACCATCTACGACAGAGTTATTTCGACGTTTTACTCTAATGTAATTATCCCGAAAATATTTCGATAAAAAATGTGGCAATTTCGACTGTACCCAAAAGCTTAAGAGTGTAAACGCGACCCACGTAAATTACATTAAATTGAAAACGTATTATGTTACATACCTAGAGTACATTAGTTCTTTGAAGTATTAATCTTTATTAAGCTTCATGGAAGCAGTTGCAGATAAAACCTTTGCTATCCCTAAAAGAAAATTCTCGATTACCGCCCTCCGAAAACGTAAGACTTCATGCACGTGATGTCAAAACGAATGATTTTCCAGGTATTCAAACCATCTTCTTTAACCTTACACAGAAACATCTCCCCGTAGTTTAATTATCATCAGAAAGATACGACGCCAAAATTTGCCCTTCGTCCATTTACTTCTACATTATTTCTGCTATTTAGCGTTTCTTTTGTACTCGTGGACAATAATGGAAGCCACTGGTGGTCGTTTCCGGGTATAATTTCATCTAAAGATATTACTTCTTACTAGCACCGGAATGTGGAAAAACTTCTGGTCCTTACAGTCAAAAGTGTCCTAGAACCATTACGTTTGCTTATGCTAACTGACAGTTTTTGTAGAAATCACTGGATTAGTCGAAACAGATTGCGAGTGTGTTTGACTGAGCTTCGTCCATGTTTGAAAAGGGATGGGATGAGCAGTACAAGTAATAGAATAATTTCTTCGAAGAGAGTTCTTGGGTCGCAAGTATTCAAAGGAAGCAACAACGTGATAATGACATTAAGGGAAAAACATTTCCATCAAGGTTTCCAAGATTACCCCAAAATGTTTTAATAGGAAGCCTTTGGACAGCAGCAAAGGCAGCAGCAGGAGAGTTATTGTAGATTCAACTAGTGATATAAAAGAATAATAAGAGGAAAACGTCATTTTCAACCACAATCTAGGGCTATGTGCCAGTTAAAAGTTCTGTTACGAAATGACTACGTTGAAAGTTTAAAAATATTTTTTTACGGCTTAGGGTGGTTGGGCGAATATGGAAGTAGGAATTGATTTTAAAGGATGTTGGCTAGATTCTTCTTATATCATATTTGCGAGAATAAGCGCTGCCTGATTCTGACCTATTTACGAGTAAAACAAGTATTAATGAGGAATTGATTTTTAGATCTTCTGGCAGAAACAGCTTGCTTATGGATGAACAGTTCATGTGTTAAAAAATTAATTTTAAATATGATTTTCTATTAAGAAGGGGTTAAAATGAAGTTGGTTATACATATACAAGTTTAAAATTGTGTTCAAAAATGCATTGAATAACTCCTTCAACCATTTTCATCAACAAGCAATCATGATTCCTCACAATAACATTTTCAAAAGGACAAACATCTTTTGAAATATCTTTCATTCGTTGCACGGTAGTTTTCCTCTATTATTCTCGCCACCTACTTGCTACATCCTTCTTTTACTTTCCCTCAAGTAGATGAAATACGAATATTCGATTTTACTCCAAAATAAGTACAAATGAGGATAACGGAATGCTTCCTCTTTCCTATTGTAACTACGGTTTGGGCTGTCAGGCAAAATAAGTCCTTTTTTCTCTCCAAGCCATCTAAGAAATTATTTAGTCTTTCGATTATAGTACACGACTTACACTTTGTTACGTTTCTGGTAATAAAAGGACCGTGAAGGGAATTTCCGGAAACCAATCTCTATTGTTGGGCTTGTACGAGCAAAGTATAGTTGTCGCATATTTTTTATATGCGCACGGAAATCATTATTTCGGTAACAGTGAATGTCTTTTACCTCAGGGATCTTCAGTTCCAGCATTCTCATCTTTGTTGTTAAAGATACATAAGGAGACATCGCCCTCATTTCATCAGGCTCCGAATTTTTCGGGTGCATTAAGAATTCGTTGCTATTTGGAGCGCGTTGTGCAAACGTAGTCGGAAACATAAGAATGAAGGAAAGTAAAACACATCTCATGTTGAAAAGATGAGACGAAATGGTTATTAGGGATGAAATGGGAGGTTTAACTACATCTTAGCTAGTTTTCTTTTTTCATTTCAAGATTTAGGGAGATAATAAATTCCCGAAGGTTAAGGCATTTTTGATTAGAGGTTTAAGGCTTACGCTTTTTCTTTATAATGGAGCGGTCACGGTTTTCCCAAGAACTCATTTTGAACTTCCTCCAGCACTGTTGTTCGTTGACAACTTGCCCCTAATTCCCATTCAATCATTTTTATCTCGTTGGGGCTCCTAATCCTAAATAATGGCTTTCTGAAAAAGAAAATGAAATCGAACGAAACAAAAGCGAAAATGGTCGTTTCCCTCATTTTCAACAACTTGTTGAGTATGTGAAGTGAATACCAAGTAGCTGAGATGCCATCCATGTACAATAATGTGGCAAGTGTCATTTTTATACCTGTCAGTGAGCACCATAAAAATGGGGAAAGGACGAGTGTGACAATGCCTGGGACTCCAGTCGAGACGTTAAGCTTTGTCATATCCATTGACATAATAATATTCGGTGAGTGCGACGGAAGCGAGTGTGGATCGTGCAAATTAAGGTAGGCGAAAAGTACTTCCCTTAATGTAATCATCAAATCAAACCCCTCTTAGACGTTCATCCTGCGAGAGAGTCGCAACATCCACAAAGGCACGCCGTGTTTCGGGAGATTTTATTATTCATGAGGGAGCTTGTTGCATAATGAGGACAGCTGAGAATCATACGTTGTCTGATCAAAATGTACTTTTCAGATATTTTGAGTAATGGATTTTATTCGCGCGATGTTTGCTTGAGGAGTGCATGAAATAGACGTCATCCTTCAATCATTTTTCTAATTCTTTAATTTGGGGCCTCCTTCCCGACACTTTCTTTCTTCCACATACTCGCAGTCGTATTGTATCACATTCCATATACTCGTACTAATGCGACCGTATTAAGAGTGCCAAATTTGCTGTTATCTCGACACTTCAATCGTCAGAGCGGCGCAACTTTCTCTGCTTCGCTAAGGAGATTACACAGGGGGCGGAAAATGAGTTGTTTTTGTACACAACACAAGGAACCATCATCAAAAGAATGGCACCGAATAGAAATCTTATGAATTTGTGATTGCTTATCTGAAATTGAACCGATAAATCCAAATATAAAAGGGCTACCTTATGGAATTGGATTGGTATTTGCTGGTGTGGAATCGACAAGTAGCTGGTTCAAGTTGGGATGGGGTGCGAGAAGGGTTCGTTCCGATTGTATTCGAATATTTGCAATGGCAGTGAGAGCAAAACAGAATTAGTAATTACATATTATGATTCCTCGCACCTTTTACATATTGTTGTTTAATGAAGTAGATGGTTATCATCTGAATGTGTCACAGCATACTGTTTTCATAGGAATTACTCTGCATAGGGGTGAGAATGTTGATATTATCATTTGATTCAATCAAATGATTTAATCATGTTCAAAGGGTGCTAGTTTTGTGATTTCCAGTGAGCTCAGGTGGGAAAGGATCATATTGTTATATGATTGGCGGTTACATTAAGGTGTCGACAAATTTTCTTAGTATTATGTGCCATGGTCTGTATGGAGCGGTTGGTTAGGCCACACTCCCCTTGCGCAGCAGCTCCCAAGTTCAAGCCTCGGTAGCAGCATCGAGTTTGAGCTTCTGATGCTGCCGTCGGGCCATCAGCCCACCCAGCTGTGATGAGTACTAACTGAAAAATTAGGTAGTAATAAGATGGATGAGCGTGATATAGTCCATATCACCTCCAACTCATGAGATACCCTAACAGTAAAATCTCAACGCCAAGGTTCAGATTTGGACTGTTGTGCGATGGATTATTTTTGTTATTATGCCCAATATCCAACAAGTTTTCAACATCAAAAGCTACCTGATTTTAAAAAAATCCGGCTTTTCTGTCCTTGTGTTCAAGGAACAATTGAAATTAGGTAAATAAACGGAAAACATTCCTTTTTAATTAGGTTCGGAATCAGTTCGGTTCCTGAGAATTATAACTAATTATTGTGCTTTTTGATATCTGCAAGCCAATAGTCTTTTTCTTGAAAAACCATCGGGCCTTGCCGTTTCAATTGAGTATATGCGTTTCGACTGATCTTCGCCTTCTAAAGGATCATTTAGAGGATCAAAACTCCAAACATGTCTGCTCATTTAAACAGGCTCGGCCCGACGGCTTTTCAAAAAAAATATTGAGAATTGCTTTCAAAAACAAATCAGATCTCATTTATTATCAGTCTTATTACTTTTAACTACGAAAGCAGCAATGCTATTGATAAGAAACATCCTTCGCCGACTGCTTTATATCTGCTAAATGATATACCTACGAGTATATCCTTAGGGATTTTTTTTTTTTTTTTGTGGTAGGGAGGTGAATGCTATTAATGCACAGAGTGTGGGACTCCCATGCGTGACTGGACTACCCACTAAACACCTCCCCTGTCAACCTGAGAACCCAGCCTGGAACCGTTTGACACATTACTTCGGGCCAGGTCTCGTTTTGTTACGCCGTTAGGCGCCTTCAAGCTGGGGAGTCCCTTTCCTAGCGAGAGGGGAGAGGGGAAGAGGAAATGCAAGAAGAGCGATCCCCAGCTTCAGCGCCCCCGGCTGCTGTGAGTCCCTTTTATATTTTCGGACTGCCCGAGCATAATGTGCCACCTGATTCCATTTGTCAACCGATTCGAGCATCACCGCAACTATATTATCCGGGGTGAGCTCTCCCGTCTCCCCTTCGCAGCCTGACCCATTTGGTACAGGCGAAAAATGTGTGACAGGCATTGTCCTCCTCTCCTGGGCAAAACCGACAATCGGGAGACCGTGACTTACCGATCTTGTGCAGGTAAGACTGAAAACACCCGTGCCCGCTCAAAAGCTGGGTTAGATAGAAGTCAGTCTCGCCATGCCTTCGATTTAGCCACGGTCTCACATCCGGGATGAGGCGCACAGTCCACCTTCCCTTCGTGCAATTCACCCAAGACTGCTGCCAATCGTTGAGCGAGCGCTGTCTCTCCTCGCGAGCAACCATCTCCCTCGCATCCTCGTTTCGGCGCAGGTAAATAGCGTGGCGCTCTCTAGCAAGGAGGGTGAAAGGTATGACGCCTGCAATCACTCTCATCGCCGAGTCGGAGACTGTTGGATACGAAGATGCAGTTCTCAGTGCTCCTCTTCTCTGTACCTGTGCCAAACGTTTTCGGCATACCTCCTTGCTGAGAGCGTCGCCCCATACCTCTGCTCCGTACAGTAGCACTGACCCTACAGCACTCATCAAGAGGCGTCTTCTTGATTGGCTGGGTCCCCCTACGTTGGCCATAAGTCGACTCAGGGCCGATATTCCCGAAGCAGCCTTCTCAGCCGTTGCCCTGATTTGGTCAGAGAAACTCATCTTCGAGTCGATCACTAGCCCCAGGTACTTCACCGCTGGCTTCGATTCGATTTGTATATCTCCAATACTGATCATCCTTACTCTAGGGATTCTCTTTTTTGTCAAGATGACCACTTCGGTTTTCTCCAGTGCTAAACTGAGCCCGCGAGCAGTCATCCAGTCCCTCACTCGGCGCATTAGCATACCTAGCCTAAGTTGCGCTTGTTCAACGACGCGTCCAGCGACCAGAGCCGCAACATCATCCGCATAGCCGACCAAGCGTGACTCATCTGGTATCTCAAGTCTCAGTAGCCCGTCGTAAGACACGTTCCACAGGTCCGGACCAAGGATAGATCGCAAGCGTGGTACCCTGACAAAACTGGTACTTCGGCCATCTGGGTTCGAGACAGCGCCCGCCTTCAGGTGCAGGGCCATGGACGCGGGGATGGTTTTGTGTGGGTGCGGTGTTCAGGGATAACATATTTCAGTGTTTATCTGACGCCTAACGAGGCAATGCGATCCTTTCGAACAAAACTCGATGCCCTGGAGGACGCTGTCTCGAACACAGAGGGCCACATGCTGGTCGGGGGAGACTTCAACGCTAGAGCCATCGAATGGGGTATGCCACAATCCGACCCAAGGGGAAAGCAAATCTTGGACATGGCGGCCAGAACAGCGCTTTTTGTCCTAAATACTGGTAACACCCCTACTTTCCGCCGCTGGGGTTGCGTAGGAACCATACCCGATGTGACACTCGCTTCGGAGTCCCTGGTACCTAGAGTACACAACTGGCGAGTACTAGAGGACTACTCTGCTAGTGATCACCAGTATATAGCTGTTGAGATTCACGACGATGCCACTCTGCGTGCATAAGCCCAAACTTCAATCCTCGGATGGAGGACTGGGAGGATGGACGTCGAGAAGTTCACTGACGCGCTTACGGCAGGCGCACCGTTGCTGGGAGCTCCGCCAGGGAGTGGAGGGCCTACAGCCAAGGACTTGGTAAACTCAACTATGAGTACCATCATAGCTGCTTGCGAGTCTTCCATGCCCCGCCGGAGACCCCGACATGGTAAGCCTCCAGTATACTGGTGGTCAAACGAGATCGCCGAACAAAGAAGCGAGTGTCACAAACTTCGGCGAGAGGCCCAGCGGGCGCGAACACGGGAGGAGGCAGAGACTAGGCTAGCAGCATACAGGTCTGGCAGGAAATATCTTCGCAGGCTTATTAACAAGAGCAAGACCCGATGCTGGCAAGACCTCGTGGACGATGTTAATAGGGATCCGTGGGGCCTTGGCTACAAGCTGGTCATGGGGAAACTTGGTGCCCTACGGAAGCCTTGTATACATGACGCGGAAAAGATGGACGCGATAGTGCGGGGACTCTTCCCCGCCCATCCCGTCCGTGTTGACGCTGTCCGTGGTGAAACAGCAGTCGAGTGCCCACTCTTCACACAGCTGGAACTGGAGGAGGCAGTCCTCTCCCTGAAAGCGAGGAAGGCTCCAGGTCCAGATGGTGTTCCAGCTGAGGTTTTGCAGCTCGTCTATCACCATTGTCCTGACTTGCTGCTCAGCACATTTAACGCTTGCCTACGGGACGGGGTTTTCCCGGTACGATGGAAGGTGGCGAGGCTCGTGCTGGTCAGTAAGGGGAAGGGAAATCCCGAATCGCCGTCTGCATACCGCCCGTTATGCATGCTAGACACGGCTGGGAAAGTGCTAGAGAAACTCATCAAGGGAAGACTCACTGACGCGATTCGTGCTGCTGGGGACCTATCTCCTCGGCAGTACGGCTTTAGAGCAGGACGTTCTACCATCGATGCGATTGCAGAGGTGGTGAACGCGGTCCAAAAGGCAGAGGCATATAGTCGCACCAAGCGACGGATCGTCCTGTTGGTGACACTCGACGTCAGGAATGCCTTCAACTCCGCTGGATGGGTGGATGTTCTGGATACGCTGGAAAACTCTTTTCAAGTTCCAGAATATCTAATGCGGCTTTTGAGGAACTACCTAAAGGACCGAAGCCTGCTCTACGACACGACACAGGGCCAACGAAGGATGGAAATTACATCGGGTGCTGCCCAGGGATCTATCCTTTTTTTTTTTTTTGTGGTAGGGAGGTGAAGGCATATATGCCCGCCGAGTCTGGCAGTGTGGGACTCCCATGGAGGAAACCTTTGGACTACCCACTAAACACCTCCCCTGTCAATCTGAAAACCTAGCCTGGAACCGTTTGACACATTACTTCGGGCCAGGTCTCGTTTTGTTACGCCGTGGGGCGCCTTCAAGCTGGGGAGTCCCTTTCCTAGCGGGAGGGGAGGGAGGAAGAGGAATGGCCAGAAGAGCGATCCCCCAGCCCCAGTGCCTCCAGCTGCTGTGAGTCCCTTTTATATTTTAGGACTGCCCGAGCATCCCAAGCAGCACGAATCGCGTCAGTGAGTCTTCCCTTGATGAGTTTCTCTAGCACTTTCCCAGCCGTGTCTAGCATGCATAACGGGCGGTATGCAGACGGCGATTCGGGATTCCCTTCCTCTTGCTGATCAGCACGAGCCTCGCCACCTTCCATCGTACCGGGAAAACCCCGTCCCGTAGGCAAGCGTTAAATGTGCTGAGCAGCAAGTCAGGACAATGGTGATAGACGAGCCGCAACACCTCAGCTGGAACACCATCTGGACCTGGAGCCTTCCTCGCTTTCAGGGAGAGGCTGCCTCCTCCAGTTCCAGCTGTGTGAAAAGTGGGCACTCGACTGCTGTTTCACCATGGACAGCGTCAACACGAAGTGGATGGACGGGGAAGAGTCCCCACACCATCGCGTCCATCTTTTCCGCGTCATGTATACAAAGCTTCCGTAGGGGACCAAGTTTCCCCATGACCAGCTTGTAGCCAAGGCCCCACGGATCCACTAGGTCTTGCCAGCGGAACTCCCCAAAGAATGCTAGCCTCCAAGAGTGCTCTTGTCGACCGGCATTCCCCCTGCGGGGATATCCTTAGGGATGGATACTGTGTAATTCGCAGAAAATGAATAAAGCTGATAACTGATTGATTCTGCGGTTACATTGGTACTATTGAAGCCGCATTTTCAACAAGAAGCTTAGATTTCCTTACCATGCATGTTGAAAACATTCGAAGAAAGAGTCTTCAATAGTTGAAGCTAACAATCTGCATGTAAAACGTTTTACTCCTGAAGTATGGGTCTAAATTTTGCTCGATGCCTTTCTCAATAGTTTCCGAGAAAGTCGGGTTCCAAAAGCCTAAATTTTGCTCAAATGTGATGATAGTATCCGTCATTCAAATAGCATTGATAGCTGAATCTTTTTGGACTAATTTCTAAGTGAGTATGCCTTCAAATCAATAGTTTGAAAATAATTTCTTTGCCAGTTTTTAAGATATCGAAGAAATTCAATGACTAGCATGCAAGAATGCTTGAAATTCTTCAAAAGCTGGTTTGCATTTGCTTTTCATCATAAGGTTTTAAAACAATGAAAGCAAAATGCCATTTTACAATAACAGCAGCATACAAAAGAAGCTTTCTTACATATATACATAGATCTTTTTCTTCGTAGTCCTGCAGCCCCTCTCGAGCCTTCGCTTCATACAACAAGCGCCACTAACTGTCTCTGCCCATCGACCGCGTCCTCCTATTTCGAAAATCCGAGCGGCGATGAACTGTTTTCGTCGATCGAGTCAGATCAACGAATACTTTTTGGGTATCCATTGTTCGTCCATACTATTCACGTGGTCGGCCAGTTGCGGCTTCCGGCATCTTACAATCGTTGAAACCTCCGACTCCTCAAAAATTTCATACCGTTCATGGTTGTATCGAATTTGCCATTGGTCTTCGTCCGGCTTCGCTCCAATTATTTGCTTCGAAGATGTTCAGTATGTTTGAGGATGATTGGCTTTGGGTCCATTTTTCACATCCATAACAAACCACAGGCATCATCACAGATTTACATACCTGGAGCTTCCTGTGTATATAGCTGGTCTTCAAGATCGTCAAAATTGAAGAAAATATTTTATTTGCGAGCTGTATTTTTCAGTGTATTTCATATTTTTCATTAGTGGTTTTTGTTATTTTGATGTTTAAATACATAAAATTGCTCACATTATTGGTACTTTAATCGCGAAGTGTGATATTTTGTATCTTAGAGGTATTTTTCCTCAACTCCGTCATGGCCTTTTGCTTTATTCTCATTGATTTGTAGCCCTGCGAGTTTCACTTCGCTGTCGAGTTTCATGAAAGTTCCTTTTTATGTGGCTCGCATAGGCTGCCACTTGACTCCATCTGTATAATAACATACTTATTGTATCGACAGGTAGCTTTCTTATGACATTTTCCAGAGCCAAACTGAATAGCGATTGGGCCAGCCCATCTCCCTGTTTTAGTCCAATATTTGTGCCAAGGGTATCAGTGAGTTATTTATGCGGGCGTGGGAGTTCTCAACGTCATTGCTATTTTGGTGAGACTGACTCATTTGGCTGGGATCCCATACCAATGCATTATTTGATACAGCATAATACTGTTGTTTGCTTGAAGTCAACGAAAATTCGGTAAACATGTATCTTTAAACTCCAAGCATTTTTCAAGTACCTGCTTGTCAGTAAACAATTGGTCTACCTGCCACCTTGATACTCCCCAGTAATTCTGTAAACGTATGATCTGATTTTATTATCGAAGATCCTTGAAAATATTTTGTACACCGTACAAAGTAGTGATATGCATCTATAGTTTTCGCCCTGTGCTTGTCACCTTTTTTGTGGATAGGGAATTTAATAGATTGGCTCCACTTGTTTGGCATATGTCCTTGTTGCCAAACGTGCTGGATGACTTTATGGATGGCTTTCTGAACACCGCTGCGCCATATTTGATTAGCTACACTGAAATCGTATCGATGCCCGGCGCTTTATTATTTTTTTGGGCATGGATGATGGAACAAGCTTCATCCAGAGTTCGTGGGACCAATGGGAGCACTCTGGGAATATCTTTAGACTCCAATATTCTGGAGCTGTGCGGAAGATTAAGGGTGTTCTTGTAAAATGGTGCCCTTCTTTCTCTAATTCTGTTTCTATCAGCGATGATGTTGCCAATGTCATCACGGCAGAACGTGGTTTTGGGCTTATAACCTCGTTTCAGGCTTTTTATTACTTTGAATGCTTGTTTTATGTTATTTTCTAGGCTAACATCGATTGTTTTCAATTAATCATCGTAGGATTTTCTTTTCTGAATTTTATTATCTTATACGCTATTCTCCTGAGATTTTCATAATGTTCTCTTTGCGTCCTGATTTTCCTGCCTACGTTTTGCTTATATGCCTAATTCTTTTTGTCTAACGCATTCTGGCCCTCATCATTGAATTAATCGTTTCTTTTGCCCTGGCTTGATAATCAATCGTTTGTTCTTCCATGGTATTAATTGCCGCTTTCACTACAACCACAGCTCATAGTTTGTTTTCAAGTTTGTGCCTGCAGGATGAGAGCCAGCTGCTTGCCGAGGGTCTCCGTGTACTATTTTTGCCCCAGACGTCGTTTCGAACCTTTCGATGTCGAATTTCTGTAGAGAGCTGAACTTCGCCGGATACACCTTTGACATATGATATGGATAGGTTAATTTGATCAAGTAATGATCCAAGTTGCGATTGGCTCTTTGATATGTGTGGGCCGTTGCCATTTGTTTCACCGTGGAGGCTATATGCCGATGAGACTGTTCATTACCAACCTCAGCGTTCAAATCACTCAGAATTATTGTTATATAATTTATAGGCAATGAGTCGACTAGTCTTTCTAGGTGATTGTAGAATATTTCCTTCGTTTTTTGTCCTTTCCTTCGGTCGGGGCTTGTACGTTTTTCTGCTATATTTTCAAGAATTTTGCTTTTATACGGATCACATACAATCTCATTCATTGATTGCCATAAAATCAAAAACGTGCGATTCGAATTCCCTACTCACAATAAATGCCACTCTGAATTCTCGCTTTCCTTTTTCAAATATTATGTGAGATCTAATGTCTTGAATATCAATTCCAGTCCAGTTCATTTCGTCAATTGCCAGTACGTTCAATTTTTATGGACTGACCGGTTGTAAAAGGTGCTTCACAGCACCAGGGTTGCTCGGTGACCTGACATTTCAGGAGGCAATGCCATCAGCTTTTTTGGCTTGCGAGGTCGTTGCAGTAGATCCAGTCCATTCCAAGGCTCGTCTGCAGGTTTCGAATCAATGCAGAGTTTTCCAAGGACGGGAAGCTAGCACGTCGCTCAATCCCCATTATAGCAGCGTGGTTATCACTTTCGATTCCATTATCAGGCATGGATGACCCTCTTACGTTGCCCCAAAGGAGGTGTAGGCAAGATTCAGTGGAAGAGCTGCAGGTGTCTTTGCAGTTATTGGTATTTTTCGGCATTTAATGTCCCATCATTTGGAAATCTTTTGCGTGAACGGCTTCAATTCTACTATCATACCATTTCCATCTGAGTAAAACCTTGGAAGACCTCGGGGTATGATTTAAGTTCGCGCCATTGCGTTGGTGGGGTAGGTTTGCTTGAGATGGGCTCCCAAGTACTGCTGGTCTGGATCTGCACCCTTGCCCCCGTAAGGACTTATGCTGACTCTCACATGGCTTCCTTAGTCTGCACAGATTGTTATGATTTCAAGTGCTTAAGTTTGTGCAGGGTACGGGTGCCGATGGTCTGAAACAATTGTCAGTGAGCTATGAAGAGGACCGAGCTCAGCTGATTGGCTTCGCTTGACGACGGCGTACGCGTGCGTGTTGACTGGCTATTTGCGGGGTCATATGAGGCGGGTTCTTTTTCGCGCAAAGAAGCTACACTACACAATATTTATCACGTGTACTCTACTCTGCAAGCTAAACTGATCAATTTTTATTATCTTTGGAAATGTTTTATTAAGTATCAATTAAGCTACTCTACAGTAATACAAAAATTTTTTGTGTCATTAAAGCTAGCGGACTCAAAGACTTGACACAAATGTGAATATTGTACAAAATACAACCATTACTTTTCCTGTAGAATGTCGTTGCATTACAATGGGAATGTCAAACCCTAAGGTGTTAAAGTGGCTGAAGTGAACCATTTCTGCTAAAAAGATAGAAACTTGACGTATGTAGTTAACTTTAATCTAGTAAAACAACATACTAAGCAGTTCCGACGGGGCGACCACCTTCTCTCTTAAGGAACAGCCACTCCCGATTACCAAGGGCTGCTCGACTGCTAAGGTTTATTACAAGATAACTATGAGACTAAAAAGGTGACTACATATAGGCACGGAGATAATGGCTTCGCGAGGGGAAAGATGGAAAATTTTAAAAGTAAAAAAAATAGTTAAAACATCAACGAAGACGACGAGGCCAACAGTTACAGCTAAAATGTTAACTGTACATTGAGAACGATGACAGAAAAGACGAATAAAAGCCAAAAATTGATGGGCAGCCTTGTTCAAACTGAAATTCCCGCGGCATTCAGGTGCAACGAAAAAATGATGCGAACAACAGAAAGTCCTATACAGAGAGAGCGGGAAATTCTACAAGACGCACCAGACGTTCGTGCAGTGGGGGAAAATATAAAGAATATCAAAAAATCGATGGTTACAGCTGCGACCGCTAACGAAGCGACCGACGCAAGGGATTTAAGTGCTGAAATTAAAACGAATCATCCTAAGGACCACAAAGTGATCACGGCAGAAAAAAAAGTGATCATATCATCACCACCATAAAAAATTTGGCTGAATCATTGTACTGCCTTATCGCCGTCTATCGACATCAAGAGGAAAGGCTAAACCGAAAAGATAAAGGTGTTCTAAAAAGAATAAAATCAACATGCGACTCGCTAAAAATCAGCAAAACTGTAAAGAATGCACTCCGAATCGTATAGAGCATTACCAAAGGATCTGGTTAAAGGCCCAGAAAGCCGAGGAAAAGCAGAAGGCTAAAGAATTTCTGAGGCCTAAGTCTAAAGGGCACGCGCAGATAGCTCCAACCTCAACACAATTGAAGGAGATCGGGATACAAATAAGAAGATCAGGGGTTTCTGATAGTGATGACAAAAGGAGCGAAGAAAGCTGCAATGAAATACCTTCAAAAAATACCAGGAAATTAAGTTGGCACAGACGCCCAACTAGAAAAAAGCCGATTATACACAGGAGTTTTGCGGGATATAAGGGGAAATTTAAGGTCCAAAGACCCCAACACTTGTATTAAAACAGTACAATCAACCTGTATGGGCTACATACTGGTCGAATTTGTATCAAAAGATGACAATAAAGACGCATTCTGCGACACAGCAAAGAAAGTCCTCCGCAAAAGCGCAACTGTAGCTTCACGTGAGTCAATACCAATGATCGGAATAAGAGTCATTGAGTGTGTCACGGACCTAGCCAAGGTAGAAGAGGCAACTAGAAGAGAGCTCCCTAGCGTGGGAAGGAACAAAGAAAGGCTGATACCAGAAAACCATAAGGGACAGCGCATGGCTATCATTGACTTGACTGAAAAGGATGCCAAATAATCAATGAATAAAGGTAAAGTAAGAATAAGGTGGATTGTCTTCAAGATATTTGGTGCCGTACGTCTTCCATACATGAAGAAGAAAAGATGAACCAGATAGTGCGGGAACTTTTCCACGCTCATCCCGTTCATGTTGACGACAAAACGCAATCGAGTGCCCAATCTTCACACAGTTGGAACTGAAAGAGGCAGTCCTATCATTGAAAGCAAGGAAGGCTCCTGGCCCAGATGGTGTTCCCGCTGAGGTGTTGCAACTTGCCTATCATTATTGCCTGAACTTGCTGCTCAGCACGCTCAACGCTTGCTTGCGGGACGAGTTTTATTCCGGGACGATTAACGATGGTGAGGCTCCTTTTAATCAGCAAGGGGAAGGGAAATCCACCATCTGCGTACCGCCCATTATGCATGTAAGACACGGCTGGGAAAGTGCTATAGCAAGAGAAGACTCACTGATGCAGTTTGTGAAGCTGACACACTATCTACGTATGGTTTTAAAGCAGTTCGCTCCACCATTGATACGATTACAGAGCTGGCAAATACGGTCCAAAGGGCAGTGGCACATAAGTGCACTAAGCGACGGATCGTTCTATTGGTGATATACCTTTCACTTCGCTAGATGGGTGGATTTTCTGGATACGCTGGAAAACCCTTTTTCAATTTGGAGAATATTTTGTGTATTTTCTGAGGGACTACTTGAAAGACTAAAGCCTGCTTTATGCCACAACACAGTGCTAATGAACGATGGAAGTTACATTGGATGTTGCCCAGGGATCTATCCTAGGTTCAGACCTGTAGAACGTCTCTTACGATGGACTATTGAGATTAAAAATGCCAGATAAGTCGTGCTTGATCAGCTATGTGGACTATGTTGCAGTTTTAGTCACTGGACGCACCGTTGAACAAGCGCAACTTAGGCTAGGTATGCTGTTTTACCGAGTGAGAGGTTAAAAGACTGATCGTGGGTGCAGTCTAGCACTGAAGAATACCGAATTGGTCATCTTGATCAAGAAGATAATCCCCAGAGCAAGGTCTAGTGGCGGCATACTAATCGAATCGAAGCCAGCGGTCAAGTACCTAGGGATACTGATCGACTCGAGGATGAGTTTCTCTAAGCAAATCAGGACAACGGCTGAGAAGGCTACATCAGGCTTATCGGCTCTGAGTTGATTTGGGGCCAACGTAGGGGGACACAATTGATCAAGACGACGTCTGTTGATGAGTTCCGTAGGGTCAATGCTACTGTGCTCTACAGAAATATAGGGCGACACTCTCAGTAAAGAGGTGTATCGAAAACGCTTGACACACGTACAGAGAAGAGGAGCATTGAGGATTGCATCTTCATATCTGACAGTCCCTGATTCGGCGATGAGCGCAATTGCAGGCGTGATACCTTTTGCCCTCCTTGCTGCACTATTTACCTGCATTGAAGTAAAGATGCAAGGGAGATGGTTACCTGCCGAGAGAGACAGCGCTCATTCAATGATCGGCAGCTGTCTTGAGCGAATTGCATGAAGGGAAGGTGGATTGAGTGGCTCACCTCAGATCTGAAATCGCGGCTGAATTGAAGGTATGGAGAGACTGGTGTCGATCTGACCCAACTTTTGAGCAGGCATCGGTGTTTTCAGTCTTACCTGCACAAGATTGGAATTGGAAATGTCCCAGTCCTCCGATAAATTTTGCCCAGGAGAGGAAGCCAATGCTTGCCACACATTTTTGCATATAAAAAATGGGAGACGGGAGAGTTCCCCCTATAGTATACTTGCGGTTACGTTTGGATCGGTTGACCGTCGTTACCATGTAGCATATTATGTTTTAAAAATACAAAAGATACACAGCAACCAGGGACATCGGAGCTGAGGGATAGCTTGTCTGGAAATTCCTCTTCCTCCTTCCTCTCCCCCTTGAGCTAGGATGCCTCAGCTTTAAGGCGTCTCATGGCGTAACAAAACGAGACCTGGTCCGAGGTAATGTGTCAAGCGGTTCAATGCTAGGTGTTTAGTTTGTAGTCAAGTCGCTCGCGAGTATGGGAGCCCCGCACTCAGTGTGTAAATAGTATTCACCTCATAACCATCAAAAAATTGGCCAGCCTGTGATTATTTATTTTTCTTGTCCGTTTGTTCGTGATTTCTCGAAGGAAAGGTGTGACAATTAAGTAATGAGACTGATTTTATTGCAACGCTTGTGGTAGACCTGCGACTTTGAAATTTCCTCGCCCGGCATCCTTCCCCTCTCTACTGATATATTTACAATCGCTCTAAGTTGTTGTTCGCCCGTTGGGTCGTGTTGAGTAGATGTGTTGGTGGTGCTCGTCACGAAAATGGAGAAACGCAATCAAGAGCAACGCGTTGCGATAAAATTTTGCGCCAGGTTGGGCGAAACAGCTTCAGAAATGTACGCTAAAATTGTAAAAGTGCATGGCTATAGTGCTCTTAGTCGTGCCCAGGTGTTTCGATGGCATATATCTAGAGTTTAAGGAGGGGCGTGAAAGCGTGGAAGACGAGGCGCAGAGCGGAAGACCAGTCGAGGTGTGGACTAACGTGAATGTGCAGCGTGTGCGCGCCCTAATCCGTGAAGATCGGCGTTTAACAGTTTGAATGTTGGCTTCGGAACTTGGTATGAACCATAAAACAGACTAATTTTAACCGACGATTTTGGGATGAAAAAGTTGTGCGCGAAGATGGTTCCAAAGAAACGTTATGAGGAGCCCTCAGCGCATCCCAGCATTTGTCCTTTAAGGGGATTGCCGTGTTGCAACAGCTGCCTTATTCACCCGATATGTCACTATGTGACGTTTTTTGTTCCGTAGAATAAAATCAGTGATCAAAGGAACCCATTTTGAGTCGATTACGGATATCCAGGCGGCCATGACGAGGGTACTCGCGGACATCCCTGTCGAAGTGTTCCAGAAATGTTACAAAGCATGAAAAACGTGCTGGAATCGTTGTATAGCTGCCCAAGGGGACTACTTTGAAGGGGATGGCAGAGTTAAAGAATAGTTTTTACATATACGGTTTTCATGGAATCACTCGCATTACTTAATTGACTAGACTATGACAAATCGGAGCCTCTTTGTGTTTTTTTGTGCGCTGTGATGATTATTTTCGTGAAAATTTGTGATATTAAAAGCAATTGCCAACTGTTTCAGTTATAAAAATTTCCATTTTAAAAATTCAATCATATAAGACTATAACATACATCTGAAACGTTGATATTTTTCATTTGAGGGAAAAACGCAAATAAAATATTTTATTAAGTTTTGACGATCTTGAAAACTAGCTGCATACACAGCTCCAAGTATACAAATCTGTGATAAGACATGCTTTGCTATGGGTGTGAAGCGACCATATTGAAAGCCTTCGAGAGATAGGTCCTGAAGGGAATAATCGGACCAAAGGTAGACGGCGACCAATGGCAAATCCGATGCAACCATGAGCTGTACGACATTTTTGACGAGCCGGAGGTATCCACGATTGTCAGACTACGGAAGCTGGCCATATGAATTATACGGATGAATAATAGATACCGTAAAAGGGTTTCGTTAGGAAAACTGAAGAGGAAACCGAGGAAACGCTGAACAGACTCGATTGGAGGTCGCGGTCAATGGACTGAGACAGTTTGAGAGGGGCCATAGAGCTACGAAGTAGAAGAAGTGCTCCATTTGTAACCATATATAAATCTCTCAACTTTCTTGCATTAAAATCAGAGCTATGAACATACTTTCAGCAATCAACCTTATTCCACATTTTCATAAACATACGACAAGACACAATTGAACCATAGGCAACATAGTCTGCCATTTCCGCCCCCGAATCCATTATCAGACATATATTTTATATTTACCAAGCTATAAATAAAAGCAGCAGGAGAGTACTTCTGCAAGAAGGGATTAAAACAATTTCTTCCGAATATCAAGACTTGGCTCATACATATATTCCATAAATTGACCTTGGAAAACTATTATATTATTAAGTATTTTGACTTGCCAATGTTTGAGTAGTCATAATAACATATCAGTATTACGAAAGTATTTCTAGTATTTTCGACAAAATCGTTACACATCTGTCGTGTTTGGGTCGCTTACGAACGTTAATTTAAACAGTATCACGTATAATTGTGGTTGTAATTGATAAACTTTCAATCGCCTATAACCTAGCTGTTTTTGGCTCAATTTTAATGACGCGAGGGAGATGGTTGTCCGCGAGATGAGATGTGGATTCGATTTCATACTTACTTGACGTGGACTGTGCATTGCAAGCGACATGACTTGTGCCTGGATCTTCAATAATTTTGACTATGAGGAACACCTTTTTCCGAAGAAACAGGTAATCCGTAGCGGATTGTTTGCATTCAACCAAACGAGTAACTGTATCGCCAAAATGGCAACATTTTGCGGTGACTGCAGCTTCTAAAATCTGTTGTTCTTCTCGCGAGAAGGAAGTGAAATTCGGATGAAAATAATTGTAAATTTCGTTGTAAGCTTCGTATTTGGCGGTTTTGTTGGCGTCCGATCCCACAGCATTAGCCGCTACTCCACAAGCCGTATTAGACTACACAATAAATAACCACTCTTGCTGTTGAGAAGGATGGTGAACACGCGAGTGAATATAAGCCTGCTATCAATTTTGCTCGCACTAACACTAACATGACCTGACAACACTCAACGTCTCGTGGTGGTTTCCGGACAGAGATCTGTCATCTGACACTTGTCAACTTGTGGGGCTGCCATAGAGACAAATGCCAGATCTCTCCCCGGGACCAAGCCGCAAATTATTACACTTCGTGTACTTAGACGACATTCTAGTGGCCTCGAAAGATGAAAAGGACATTTACAATATTTGGAAACTTTTTTCAATAAGCCGAATGAATTTGGTTTCACAATTAATTAGGAGAATGAAATCAAATTTCTAGGACATTGGATTAATAAAGATGGAATCAAACCTCTTCCTGATCGAGTGGAAACCATCCAACGTTTTCCAGAATCGGAAATTATCAAACAATTAAGACGATTGTAGTCAATTATTTGTTTATTTGATATTCGCAGGCCAATTCTCTTTTTTCATGAAAAGCCATCGTGCCTTGCTTTGTTGTATGATATTAAGACGATACTTGGGGATGATTGATTTCTATCGCTGTTTCATTCCAAACTCGACTGAAATACATTTTTGCATTGAACAAATTTCTTACGAGAAGCAGGCAAAACGGTAATAGAAAAATAATTGGGATGGCACTGCCGAAGATGCCTTTGAAAAGTCCAAACAACAATTACCTCAATTGAAAATGTCACCATTGGTGGTGTTGTACAACAACTATGCAGTGGCTCGTGGCAATCTTTAGTTTTTTCCTCAATCAAGTTGTCACCGTCACAAATGCGTTATAGCACATATGACAGAACTAATGGCAATTTATCCCTCTATCAAACGTTTTACGCATTTATCAAGATGTTAACCATTTACAATTTGCACTGAGCATAGCCTTCTCCCGTTCAAATTCATCACCTGAATTTCATTTCGCATTTTTCCACAGATGTTAACCCTAGATATATAATCTTATTTAATAGTACGTTAAGCCTAATCATACGTCCTCAGATATAGGTCACTAAGACTACTCTATAATGTCAAGTGAATGGAACTCTTATATCTTGATTTAAAAATTCCTAAATTTAAGATTAAGTAATGAAATAAACAACTATATTTTTATCTATAATTTTTTATTCAGTTTTTTAATATTACCATTAAACGAACTTAGATACAATTCAAACATACCTCAACTTTGTGTTCGTCACAAACTGGCTTTCTACATTTGTGTCATAAAAGAGACGTAGAAACCAGCAATCATACACAAACGCGGCACTTGTCAGAGAAACGTAATCACAACTCGATACAACTCGATCGAAACTGAGTTGGCACGAAAAATCAAAGCGTTAGAAAGAGACAAAGAATTAATCAATGTGTATTCATTTCAGAGGCGTAGATTATGCTATTAGGGTTAAACATATCTCGGGAACTAACAACTTAGTCGCGCATACCCTTTCTCATTTAAAAGCGATCGAATTGCTATACTGTATAGATGTATAAAAATAGCTCGAGTGCATAAAACGATCCAGAATTAATTTCTTTATTAAATAATCTTCCGTTTTGCTTGAAAATATTGGAATTACCGGGTCTGATGTTAAAAATTTTTGTGAAATTAAACAAAATTCGATTAGACCTTTTATACCTCAACAAGTTAGGCAACGGGTCTTCGAAAAAATTCACATTCTTCATCATACCGCTATCAACGCCTCTTTTAAATTGCTCACAAGCAAATTCATTTGCAGTAAGATGAGGGCTGACATTAAGAATATAGATAAAGCCTGTATCAATTGCCAGAGATCCAAAATCTCCAAACACATTTCGTCACCTCTATCTAAATTTAACGTACCCTCTAAACCATTCGAAAGTATACATATGGATATAATTGATCCACTTACACCCTGTAATCATTCCAATTCTTGTGTAACCATTATAGAGCGCATGTGAAAATGGACAAAAGCCATTCCTAGGATAGATTTTATTACACAATCAATTGTACAAGCCTTTTGTAATGAATCATGTGACGCCGCTGGCGACCACTACTAACACACTTTGCTGCTAGGTGGCTTGTCATTTCAAGTTGGTTGCGACGAGCGCACATCCCACGTCAATTTTGTCGTGGGATGTCAAGAAGATTTGACAGCCACATGGTAGGAAAGTGTGGACGTAGTGGCCGTCACCCAGGAAGAAGTTCCGGAGGGTGCCAACAAGCATCAAAAAGGCTTAAGGTTAACAGGAAAAATAACTTTCCTACAAATTGGTCATCACAGATATCCATCGACTATTCAAAAGTAGTAGTAAATGTATCAGAAATTGGAATTTGTAAGTCGGCGAATGCAAAGTTCGTTTTTCCGCTTCGAGTTGAAATAACGTTTTGTAATGTTTAGACTGGCCGCGGATATCATCAGTCAATCAGAGAGCGGAGCCAAATCTACGAGGATGCAAAACGCCGCAAGTGGAGAGTTTGGGAGCTGCACTGGACCAATTCGATACCATAGACTTCTCTGACTATGATCTACGCAAACGTGATGGATGTCCGTGTTTGCCTAGATTAAAGTGCTTGCTTGTGAGCCCCTTATCTGCAAAGACATATTACAGTGAGTATGTTGCATTAAGCTGAATCCGATTCAATCCACAACTACCGGACAATATTGCTATGGACGAGAAGAATGATCAGAAATTAATCAATATGATGTGGCAAGCGAAAGCATACATGCATGCCAATCGGGAAAAGACCATAGAAATGATAAATCTTTTAAAATACCAAATAAGAAGAAGATTATATCTTTGTACCAAGACTTTTAAAATATCTCTTATCACGATTGGAAATTGTGGAAGGATTGAATTCAAATCACACAATATTGCGAACAAAAAATTCCGATTTATTATATTTAATGATAGTTTTCGTATAGTCATAGCTATGAAAGAAAAAACCAAATGATGAACTGAAAGGAAATGATACAGAATTATATCAGATGATCCCAACGTTTTTATTATACGAAAGTATCCCCGCGTTGATTATTAGGAAATCTTATGCATCTGGCATTCGACAATAGATTATGATTTTCAGTAAATAATTATAAGCGTTCTGTTGTTTTTTATGCAAATCCGCGATCAGCTAACAAGTGCAAGATCAATATTAACGAATTTTCATAATGTGCAGGCACGTTGTTATTTATATTTTTATTTGAACGCGATAAATTTCTCAAGGTGTCGTTGATCGTTTTTATAAAGCTTCAAAATAATAATAGTGTTTTCCAATAAGTTTGTATATAGGACAAAATATAAAGCTTAATAGCATATTTGTGGTGTAAAGTAGCAAATATTTAAGTTTCGAAAGAGATTTATGTCTTATTTTGTAATTTTTTTAAACAAGTCTTCGTGGGTAGACCTTGGATAACAACCCATATTTTAGCTAAAATTTTTGAATGAAAAGCTTAAAGTATTTTAATGTACGGTCAAGTACTCGAAGGATATATTATTGAATTCGATAATTTTATTTGTTTAGGTTAAGTTTCAACTGAAATTCGAGGCTTAAGATATTTTAATGCACGGTTAGTAAGAAAAATTTACTATATTCAGAAATTGTCATGCTCTGTTATAACCGCACAGTCACTATTTCTTAATGAAAGTAAAAAAAAAAAAATAGAAAAACTTGAGAACATCAAAACAACCAAACGATACGTAAGAAAACAATCGAACGCTCAAAATTTTGTAATCGTGTTTAGATATTTTAATGTTTTTTTTTTAAATAACTTAAAAACATAAGTCACTATTTGAAGACGTCTAATATACTAGAAAACCAGTCATTTAAGTTCTCAGCTGTAAAAGGAAAAACAATAATTTACATTTAATATTTTCCTTCCTAATCATTTTATAATTCCGATTTGGATATGAACTCTTCTAACAATACCATGGTTTGATAGAATTGATAATTTTTTTAAGTATTTAAAATTACAAAAACTAGCCCGCAAACAAACAAATCTAAAAAATTTTTTTTGATCTAAAGTTAATTTGGCTTCCGAAGCGAAAAGTTATTGAAAATACATAACGAATTGCCTTTAATCTTATTTTTTTGAAAAAAAAAAGAAAAACGAAAAACACGCAATTATTATATATTTTATGCCTCTTAATCGGTGAAATGAATAAAACTATGCATTGCTAACCTTAACAACGACTTTCCTTTCCAGTGGTTCTTCTTTTCAGCGGGAAATGAGGTGCAGGGTAGGTATGCCGTCGCGAGGGTAGGGTTTGAGAAAATCCGCTGAGGTCGGTTTCGCGTCGTGCGCGGTACGCGGTACCTTTGTTGTTTTGCCATTTTATTAGAGTAGCGTTCGTCGGGTTGAGTTAGTGTAGCCTATTTTTCGGTACCGCGTCGGAAATTCGGGAACGCGAAGTAAAAATTAGATTTTTGTCCTTGACTGAGTAAATGAAGAAATACGGAGTAACGTAAAGTAGGTTTCCTCTCCGTATGGTTTTGTTTTGTGACGCGTTTGAAAACGGGCATGTATTGGTGGCTGAGTATTTTAAATGAGCGTAACCCATTCGGAGACCCGCGACCGAAATCCTCTCCGATCTAGCTGGCCGACAAGCAGCCACCGCGTGAATGGGTTACGGTGCACGGATTGGTTGACCGGTTAGTACCATCCGTTGGCACTACTCAGACATAACGTCTAGAACCGATGAGAGGTCGGTTCCGCGTTCGCACGTAGACAGAAAATCATTACACTTTATTAGAAATCGGATAGCGTGATTTTGTATTCCGAGAACGTAATAATTGACCAAGGAGCTTAGTTTGAGTTTAAACTCTTCATAGAACTCGGGAAAAATTGGAGTTTAAACGTAAAAGATTATCTTCCATACATTAGGGTGGATTATCGCCATACATTAGTATGGCAAATTTAATGGTCATCTTTCGATACTATAGATGAAAACGTAAAACGTACTATTATTAACAAATTTGGTAGAGTTTTAACTTCTGAGGTATTTGTTGCCCTTGTACTCATAGAGGCCTACTTTCTTTTTTTTCTCAGCTTTATTTATTTACAATACCCTAATAAGTACGGAACCCTCTACACGCAAGTTTATCTCGCATTTGCCCGGGATTTCTGGAATCATTGTGATGACCTTAAAAAAGTGTGGTTTCGAGAAAAACGTGCTTAAAGAGCAAAATATCCGAGCAACCTCCCTCATGATGGCCCCCTATTTGGCTATGAAAATTAATTTGAATTTCATTTGAAAGCACTTTCGACATATTTTTAATCATCTTACAAAATAAGTAAAATCATTTTTAGGGTTTTGTAAAATAATTTTATAAAACCCTACTAGTTTCGCGACCAGTCTGTCCATTTGTCCGTCCGTCCGTCCGTCTGTCCATCCGTCCGTCCGTCCGTCTGTCCGTGTGTCACAGCAGTTTTTCTCGGAAACTACTTAAGCTAGAAACATCAAATTTTGTGTGTAGGTGTAAAGTGGTGATCTCTTCAAAGTTCAACTATAAAATAATTTTATAAGGTATTTAAGGGGGGTCTCCCCATATAGGAGAGTGACCCCCCCCCAAAAAAAAATTTCATTGAGGGTAGCCGATATAGGTATCAAATGAAAGGTCTTGATGAAAATTTTCAAAACAGGTCTTAGTTTGGCAAAATTTGCTTCGAGGGGTGCACAGGGAGGGGAAATACACGAAAAATTGGTCCCCCCTCCCGATTGGACACTTGTGATCCGAAAAATCTGAAAAAAATCAGGAATGTAGGCCTTGGTGAGTACAACAACTACAAATACGTCAGAAGTCACAATTCACTCAACTTTGTTAGTGATAGTATGATATATCGATTTTATGTTTTCTTGAATAAAATCTTAACGGTACCCTTAAATTCAATGAAATTCAGCACGTAGATGTCTATTTATAAGATTGATCTATCCTGAACAACATGCGCTTTTTACCGACTCAGACACTACAGTTTTGCTAGGATTTGCATGAAAGTTTCAGGAATGATAGGTGTCATGCATATCTTTGAGAATCGGTTCAGCTAGTGGTATCAGTAATCGTATATCAAAATAGTGGCTGTTTTAAATGCGAAGATTGAATAATTTTGAGTTATTTTTCCCCAACTTCAACGTTTAAGGTGCATGCTTTGAACACTTGATTCAATTTAATGAATGACTGAAGATGAGTACCTACAATTAATGCTCATAAGCGAAACAAGGCAAGAAGGTGGGAGAGGGCTCCTAGCAAAAGGGCTTTGTAACCATTCTAGGATTCGAAAAAATTGGCCATTAATCGATGATAACAGTACAGGAGAGTGGCCCCTGAAAAAAAATTCATCAAACGTGGCCGATATGAGTCTGAAATAAAAGTTTTCATGGGAGCTTTTCAAAACAGTTCTTAAACTGTCAGTTTTTGCTTTAGTGGGGGCACAGGGGAGAAATACATGACAAATGTGTTTCCTCCGTCATCATCCATCTGAAATAATTATCAAGGGAGATATTTATGAGTATAACAATACCAAAAACCTCAGAAGTCGAAATTAGTTCAGCTTTGTTAAAAATAGTATGATCTTCGTATTTCATATTTTCTCGAATAAAATCGTCTTTGACATGTTTCTTGATTTGATTCGATCTGGTGACTGCATTTCGTAAATTGGATACAAAAACCTTCTGACATGAGCGTAGGTCTGTTTACCCAACTTGTTTAAATCAAAATTCGGGACCAAATCGTAACCAGAAATACCTCTTAAAGGTTTCTTGCCAGTAAGTAAACCATCAATACATTGTTGATTTTATTTCACTGAGCATTATACAAAATTGGAATGCTCAATTAACGCTATTAGAGATTTTCGCGCCCTTTAGCAACTATGCAGTTAAATATTTGACCCGATTAAAACTGGTGTAATGCCTGAGCTTATCAAATTAACGTTACTGCATCCATACCAGCATAATTTGGCCGATATTCGTAAAGTGCAGCGTTTATTCCTACTGCAAGTAAAAAAAAAAGACTTGTAGGAATAATAATGCAGTAAAAGCGCATCGACTAGAATTTCCATTTCAATAAAACTATTCCTGATATCAACTTTTTGTTGCTCCGCAAAATGCAAATAGAAATGCTTTGTATGCTTAGCAACATCAAACTACTTACATGTGTGTGTATTCAACAAAATGTCGTTTGTTCCTAAACGACATAATTATGCCTGCATATATTAAATGACGACACATTTATTTGCCTGCTGAAAGTCGAAACAAGATTAGAATCGTCGAGTTCAGTTCGACGGGCGAATTAATGGTAATAATAAATATTCAGAAATAATCATTCGATACTATCCAAATCAACTGGGAACGGAGAGTAGGATGTTCGAAAGCACTGACTCGGAAATAGATTCTTATTCCAGTAAATAAACGTTGAGAAAGTTGATGTTGACTCCTTAAAGTCAAGCGATGAATAAGCGAGTTTATGGAAAAGCTTGAACTACTTCCGCGGAGACGTAGAACATATTAAATCCATTTGTGGGCTTACAATGTAAATACTTTGTTACTTGAGAAGCAACTCTTCAATTAGTATTATTGATTTAACCATCCATCCAGCAGTTAATTAGCCTCATTAAGTTTCAGATTGCAGCCGTCTTAGCTCGGCAGGATACTTGTACTCCTCTGCATTGTGTTAATTTGATATCATTAAGGGAAATACATTCAAACAATTTTGCATACGAGTACATTCATTCGTAGTTAGCAAAATAAAGTTCTAATCAAGATTGAAGATTGCAGACTCGAAAATGTAAATCAATTATTCTTAGTTTGTAAATGTATTAGGCTGTGTAATTCGTTACATTGATTCATTTTAGTTTCACTAATTTACAGATCGTATTTAACGTTCAATGATGATTTAAGAATCAAAGGCATTTTATAATTTAGTGAGTCCCTCTGTTATCTTTGAAAGAACGCAAATAAAAGCATTTACCCAGCATGGTTGGGGAAAAACTCATCACTGTTAGGTGAGTTAAAATCGCAAGAAGTGCAGATTCAAGACCCAGTGACCTAAATTTTAGACTGCGAACAATACGAGCCAACAGGTAACGATACAGCTATAGCAGCAGGTATCGAAATACTGTTGTACTAACACACATAATCACCTTCAAGCAGATCCATTACGATTCTTTCGTTCAGCCGAAGTATCTTTTGCGGTTTGCGTACTCTTCGTTTTCGTTGCTAAACTGTTTGCAACGAAATCCATCCGCTTCGATCCATAATCAACTTAGCATTGATTCATTACGAACGGACTACTAATTTGATAAGATCAAAATAATTATGCTCGTATGTTGGCTCGATGAGACGAGAAACGCGACAATTTAAGTTAATGTGAATTTTGCTGCAAAGATTAATTCCACATTTGCAGTAAGGCATAGATGCCATACAATCACACCTAAAATGTGTTGCGAGTACATTCCGCAGCGTTACCAATGCTGTAATCTACTGGGTCGCATTAACATCAAAGGAACCCAATATTCCACCTAATGTGGCACATTTGAATAAATAAATACCTGCATAAATTTATCATTTTTTTTTTTTCGTGCCAAGTAAAAGTATAAATCTCATTCACTTCCATCTAAAGATAAAAGCGATGTTTGCGTTATCGTCAGAAAAACAGACAGCGTGTCGCTGATAACTCAAAGAGCCGCTACTCCATCTCGCCCATCACCATCATCATCATCTTGCTCTTTTCACCTAAACCTCACCAACTCACACAACGCTGATTAGCATAAGCCGAAACAGTGAATAATTAATTATGCGGACCATATCGATCACCATTTGCGTCACTTCAACCTGTTTTGCGTAAATACGTAAGAAATCTGTCGTTGACTTGTTATGGTAATTAAAAATTCTTGCATTTTTCAACTTTCGGATAAAGCATTGATTTTTTTGGAAAAGCTGCTCCGAGCGGTTTGAAAAATTTTTCGATTGTCCCCAACAAAGACTATTATTATAATCAACTTTTAATGTCATTGGTAAATTTGCTTTGTAAGAATTTATTGTAATTAGAGGACGCAGCAAGTAACCGTTAGTCAAATGATTTCGTAAAGATCATGTGAGGAAGAAAATTCATATTATTACTGAGAATACGAGCGCTAATGCCCCTTTATGTCACTGAGCATATTCAGGTGTATTGCCGTAATCGAACATACATAGGTTATTAAATTTACAGATAAAAAGCTTTTAAATAAAAAAAAAAAATTAAAACTAAGTTCGAAGTACTCTAGAAACGATGAAACGAATTGCCATGGAATCGGTGCTTCGTGAGTTTTCCCCCGTTCATTCTTTTTGGTGCACAATGCAAATTATTGCTTCCAAAAGAAGAAATTGATTTTTTTTATTGATAGGCAAGCATTTTAAATCCTCTTTCAACGTTTACATCAGCTTGACATTATTTGATCTTAAAATAATAATGCATTTTAAAATTTTGCGTTTCCAAATGATTTGTACTTATTTTAACAAACACTGTCGTCAAACACTTTTCCATAATTTGTTTTCCTATTTTGTAAATTTTTGTTATAATTTTTAACATACTTTAATGATTCGACCCTACGCCACTGCCGACTAACCCACATGCCCATCACTACCATATGGCTCCCTAACTAACGTCAGCTTTGGATGACATTCCCATCCTACGTCAGTTTTAGTCGGGGAATGTCAAACGGGCCAGACGGCAGGATGGCTCGTGGTGTCTGACAGATAACCTTTGAAAAGTCGTTCGAATCCGTGATAGATGCAGCCCGGTCAGCCGTTGCAAGTTAAAATTCACAAATTGCAACAAGGATTACCTTAACATGCTGTAGTAATCGTGCAGTTTGTTAAATTTATTATTTTTTTATTTAAATTATTTAATAATCTTATCTAAAATTTAAATTTTATTTTTTATGTCAAATTTATAGATTTTATATTTTATATATTCAATATAACTAAAAATGCTCGATACGAATTTGGCGCAGGCAAAGGGTTAAGGAAAATTCCTGCGTAATATAGGCCAGATCTGCTAAATCACTACACAACCAGCAAACCATTTCCATATAGAAAATCCTACTAGGACTTGATAGTATGTAAAAAAAAACATTCTCGCATTCCGCTCATCATACTCCTAGACATACAAAATATACATTTACACTCATCGAATTGTTAGTAACAACTCGTATCAGTGAACAAGCTACTCAAAGCAACTTGCGACTCCATGCATCCCATCCGCGGATGCGCATTTACATTGCAGCGTCGCGATCATCGTCTGGAACGGGGAACCTGCCGCGAGACAGGGGGGTTGCTTGCTGATCGTCACCACGGGGACATCGCGCGGAGTTTCAGCAACGCCGCGTATCAAATTAAAAGTGTGGCTCTGGTTGATGCAGCATCCGCGAGGATGTATGCACTATCGCCGTCGTGAAAGTTATGCTTGGTTTGATTTGCCATTTCTATGCACGCAGTTTTTGCATGAGAACTCCGTTACCCGTGAAAATTATCTCGCAATTAAACATTGGAGTTCTTCAACGGTTCTCTATTATATATAATATAAATTCCAAGCGCGCGTGTGGGTGTGCGTGCAAACTTTGTGCGGGTGTGTGTGATTGGTGCGTTTGGAGAAAGGCGAGTTCACATAAATAAAGTGTCTAAGACCACGCAAGTAACTCATTAAAAAACAAGAAACAAACAAACAAAACATTAAGCTCTAATAATGATTAAAAGTGATGTATGAAATTTGAATGAGCAATTTATTTGGGTATCATTTACATTACATTGAATTGCATGGAAGATCAATTCAATTCTATCTGAACCTTGGAGAGCGTGCAAATGTCTTCGTTCAAATCTATTCGAAAAAAAAGGATCCGTGCAACTCAGATTTCTTTCGCTATTCTATAATAACAATAGGAAACAGGGATCTCAATTGGATTTAGCTCCTCGTCTTTCCTTGTTCCTCCCATGCAATAACTTTTGAGAAACGCATTCAAGCGAACGTGGCAAAAATGCGAATTCAAGTACATAATGAGAAATATATATCCGCGATTGAGTAAAACAACGTACGAGCACGAAGCGAAGTGGACAAGCAGCATTGAAGTATGAAAAGATCAGAGCAATTATAAATTTTGGTGCTATAATCGAATGGAAAGACAGGGTAATACGTTTCATGTGACATAGCGTAACAATTTTTCTTTTCACACAGCAATCAGCATAAACGTTGGAAGAACCTCTCACTTGTTCGATAACTGCAACCGCAGCGAATTATCTAGCGAAGAAGGAAAAAGGAACAAAAATCATGTTGTGGTTGTTATTCCAATTTTCATCTTGACCACAAATTGATCAGTGTAAAGTATCGTGTTCATATTTTTATTTTCTTAATAGATTTTTATATAAATAAATATAAATATATAAAGCCAAGATAGAAGAAAAAAACAAGAAAATTAAGTATGAAATCAATTCGTCGGAAACGTTTCCTTTTGATTGATAATTTCACAGTCTTAATAATTTTGTTTTAGGCTGCTAAGAAATAAATTTCTATATATATATATATATATATATATATATATATATATATATATATATATATATATATATATATATATATATATATATATATTATACTCGTAAATCAAGTAGAATATAATTATTTTGAAAATTTTATGATCATTTTTTTTGAGAAAAATTTTATTAAAAATATTATATGAATATAAACATACTATTTTGATTTAATTATATTAATATTTTGATTAAATTTTAAAAATTATTTAAATTATAAATTATATAAAGAAAGCAAAAAAAATTGTTTCGAATGATAATAAATATAATAAAATAAAATGAATTAATACCCTTACCCTTCGGTCTTTCCATTACGTTAGATTTGACCGGGTATAGGACCCGGTACGGTGGCAGGCTCACACCACCAAACATGAGCCAGCCACCGGGTGCATATTAACATCTTTGTTTCAGGTAACGTCACGGGTTGAGTGGACCGAGCAAGGTGCCTCTTTATGGCATCGAATTGCATAATTCTATGGCATAAATTGGTCACCGGAGTACTTCTCCTCTGATGGGAAGGCTCATGCAAGTTAAGTTGTATGAGTTTTCCACTCAGAAGAGGAATACCTGGCCACTACAACAATTATGGATTTTGATCCGGTTGAGTGGGTGCGAGGGGGCTCCATCACCACCCGGTTGCCCCTCTCTCATTTGTGGGCCATGAGCCTCTTCGGGCAAGGACGAAGTTACCCTAATTCCGCCCCTTTTTACTTGTTTCTCTTGTTCCATGAACACCGCATTTACTCCGGTTGTAGTTGCCTACAGTTTTTGCGACTTCGGTCGCCTTGCTTTTTGTTCGACCCCGGAAGTTCGTGAATGCGAAATTTTTTTGTAGTGGGTCCTTGTGCTGGGGGAACGAACCCGCCCCACGATACCGCAATGCTAGCCTGCCAGCGCATTCACGCGTCCCCAGACAAGGGCATTTTCGGCGGATATCTCCATCTTCTTCTGCCGAGGCAGCAGACCATCGCTGCAGTCCTTCATGGACATATGAAATTAATTATTCACTACAATCCTCCTACAACACCAACACCAATTTCATCATCCGGCAGCAGGAACAGCGAACCAAATGTGAAATTCCTCGATCGAAAATTGGACAAAACCCCAATTGGAATTTATGCGATTTGCTGAGCAGCAGAATTTGGAGCAAGATACCCACCTCATGCAACAAATTAAAGAGGGTGAAATAATTCAATTCAAGGGAGTGAGAACACGTATAGTTGATGTTAGTCGTGGAGGGCAGCAGAATCTCCAGCACCCCAAAAAAAAAATCAGATCATTGAGTTCCTGGCTTGTGGTCATAAAATCAAATCACGCGGTTGAAAAGTGGAAGTCAACCTTTTGAGATTGTGCAAGGTTGGGCAAATGCGCGCAAGTATGAGTCCGGATCCACCGCAAAGCATTCATTGAATTGGGATAAAATAAGATTCGCCCGTAACGCAAGGCTGTATCACGAAATTGAGGACTTTGGGGGCGCATCTTCAAATTCAATTCTACGACAAGCATCGACTTGCAGGACAATGATATACCACTCTGTGATCAATCATCGAATTGTAGACCATTCGGCCATTAAGGTTAGACATTCACAAAGGACCGACTGGACCGATTTTAGCGCCTAGAATTCTCGCTGCATTCGAAAACGCACAAATTTTCTATGCAAATCAACGGAAATTAGCGCGAAATGCAACAAAAATTATTAACCAGTTATACATGGAAAAGCAAGAGAAACGGAGGGAGAAAAATTATTAAGACGACTAGAAGGTAAAACGATTGAAAAGCACAACAATTAAAAACCAAAAAAAAGGTTAGTCACATTATTATATCATTAACATTTTTTGTGTCTTTAGATCTAAATTTTGTTATAATTTCATTATTCCTGTTCGTTCGTTCGTGAATTTGAAGTATGCTAGTTTGCAAGTTCATCAAAAGTTAATTTAGAGAAAAAAAGTCTAAAATTTCTATTGAACGACGTTCCTTTACAAAAGAATAAGAAATTAAAGCATTTATGTGAACATAAAATGAATGAAATTTCGAAGGAGAAAAGGTCGAAAATATTTCACGTTATCTTCGAAAATACGTACAAAATTGCTTTTCTACGAACAAACAATCGAAAAACCTAATGAATGATTGTTGGTTGGAAATTTCTAGAACCCCCAAAACAAGAGGATCAAAAAGAATTGCTAAATTATAAACACGGCTTTCCTTTCCAGCGGCCCTTCTTTTTCAGAGGCAGTGGGAGTGCATGGTAAGCATGCCGTAAAAAGGGTAGGATTTCAAAAATCCGCGGATGGCCGGTTTCACGTCACGTGCGGTACGCGGTACCTTTGTTGGCCTTGCTTTTTTCTTAGCGTAGCGTTCGTTGGGTTTGACTTAATGTAGTATACGAGTATTTTTCGGTACCGCGTCGGTGAATTCCGGGAACGCGAAATTGAATTTAGGTTTTTGGAATTGACTGGAATGAGGAAGAAATACGGAATAAAGTAAAGTAGGTTTCTGTTCGGTATGTTTGTGTTTTTGACGCTTTTGAAACGGGAATTTAATGGTGGCTGAAATACGTAATCGAGCGTAATCCATTTAAAGACCTGCGACCGAAATCCTCTCCGATCTAGCTGGCCGACAAGCAGCCACCGCAAAATGGGTTACGGATGCACGGACTGGTTGACCGGTTGGTACCATTCGTAAGCACGACTCAGACTTTTCGTCTAGAACCGATGAGAGGTCGGTTCCGACTTGGTTCGTACGATTTTAGACAGAAATTCATTACAATTCTCCAGAGTGATTTGAACCCTAACTCAAGCATGCGCAAATATATTGAACGCCTTTGAGAGACGGGTCCAGAGGCGATTAATGGGAGCAAAGTTACACGGGAAGCAATGGCCAATTCGACACAACCATGAGCTCTCTTTGGAAAAAATGCCCAGCTGGTTTTTGGCTGAAGTCTCAGACGCTACGCACGCGCGTAGAAAATTTCAGTATTCCAACTCTGACACTGACCTCGTATGCACCCCGCTCAGGTCGACCAATCACTAAAAAAGTCGATGAAATCTCCGACACATAAGCAGCCATTACATTGCTAAGGAACTAAATATCTATCACCAAACAGTTTTGAACCATTTGCGTAAGGCTGGGTACACAAAGAAGCTCGACGTTTGGGTGCCGCATAAATTAACACAAAAAAATTTGATCTATCGGACTTCCATTTACGAAATTCTGATAAAATGTAACGAAATCGAGCCATATTTGAAGCAAATCATTACGGGCGATGAAAAATGGGTAAGATACGAGAATCATGGTCAAAAAAGATGAATATATGATCAAAAAAGATGAATACATAAATAGGTTATGCCGGGCTTATGGTGGGATTGGAAGTCGTTTGTTTATGATGAGGTACTAGAACCTAGCCAAACACTCAATACGGCTCTGTACTGTCAGCAATTAACCAGATTGCAATAAGCAATTTAAAAAAACCGGCCAGAATTGATCAATAGAAAGGGCGTTGTCTTCCATCATGACAATGCTAGACCACACACATCTTTGATGTCCCGGCGACAGAGCTTGGCTGGGAAGTTTTGATGCATCCACCTAATAGTCCAGACCTTGCACCATCAGACTACTATTTTTTTCGGCCTCTGCAAAACTTGCTTGCACTTGTGGACAAATTTAAAGATTTGGGAGAAGTATTTGACTCAGGTTTTAAATTTGACATCCATATTTCGTGCAAAACCACTAGACTTTCACGTGCCGCTGGTTTTATTTTACGATCTTCGTACAAGTCCTTTAATATCTTAACCAGCGCCTATCCATTTGTACTCCGAACCCGGTCGATTCCTGTGCACGCCTCCCAAGTATGCACTCAAAGAAAAATTATGTCCAAGGCAGCTACAAAATGACGGGAATATAATATAGCTATGACATATTAAATTCTTTGGCCAGCTATGATATACTTCTGTCCGACATATGTTTGATTAGCTTTAATACGACTTTGGTAAATATAATGAATTAATTAATAAACTATAATAAATATATCTGCAGTAGATATGTTATAATTTAGACATGGCATTTATATACGTCACAGATAATTTATACCTCACGTAGGCATAATGTTGTATAGGAGATATGTATATATAATATCTGTGAAAGGTATTAACTTCTCAGTTATATTGGTTGGCAAGCAAAATGAGATGGTTAACAGTAGCAGCAACAAATTCAAAACTTGATCGGGAATCTTAGTGAGGTGACTTATCGATTCGGACAGCATACAAATATTATGATTGCCCCGTTTATTTTAAAATATTTATTAATTTTATTCGCTTATTGAAGGTGAATATTTAGAACTGGACATTATGGGGAAAATAACTAACAACTTCGGACAGTAGCGGTACACAAGACAACCCAATTTAGACATTGATGCATTAATTCTTTCTCATATCTCTTTAAAAGTTGCTAATTAAATTTGTTATTTTTTTATATTCTGAAAATCGCTTCCATTCATCAAATATCGCACCACAGAAATGAGTTTTTACCTCTACGCACTTAACAAACTTTTCCGTATCAACTGCACTAAAAACTGTTGCGGGTTCCGGCGTACCGACATTCTCCCATTCGCAGCTTCAAATTGCCGCCGTAACATATCCACCTTCCTTTGGGCATTTATACCTTTTCCCCTGTATATTTATTTAATTTTATTAAAATTTTACCAATTTCCCTATGATTTTAATTTCCACATCATCACAATCCTACCCTTATCCCTTATTTTCGATTACAAAAAAACTAGTAATATAATAATAATTTTAATTTTCCCACTAACAACACTCCATACATTAATTCCTATTAACAAAATTTCATTCTATACATTTTTCCTAACAAAACCTAATTCCTTCCTTCATACTAACTAATTACATTCATTAGTTCCCACTGACAAATTTTATTTTTCATACTAACAAAAAATTTATTAACGTTTCCCTATTGACAAATTTCAATTTCATGCCCATTAAGAAAGAGTTGAAGCTGCTAATTTGATGGATGAGAAATCAATAGAATGTGGCCCCGTTGGTAGCGTCGTGGATTCTTGACCGGGAGTCCGCTGGGACCCTGAGTTCAAGTTCCCCGAATGGGGGAAAGCACTCTTTTTATCGGCAAAAACAATTGTTTCCGTATAAATATATATATACATATATATATATATATATATATATATATATATATATATATATATATATATATATATATATATATATATATATATATATATATATATATATATATATATATATATATATATATATATATATATGATAATTTGCATCTAATCAAACGCTTCTTTGACTATGCGAATTGCCATATATTCAAAATGGAAATTGTTGCGCTTGTCGGTACGAAAAAGATGTGTGGGTAACAGAATCGAGGTGTAATGAACTTCGATTACCTTACCCAGATGCGGCAGCGGTAATGAAAAATGAAAGGATTGCGGAATCGGATTTGCTGGAGGTGAAATGTGAGATTGGGTTGCTGAATTGAGTGTAGTGAGTATTTTTTGGCTTGGTAAGCAAAGTGAAATTCGTTTGCAGTTTCGAGGAAAGTTTTTGGAGTGGAATTTGTGCAAAAAATTTTGGTTTTAAGATTCGGGAGGTGAATTTTCAATTCGAGGAAAAGATATTTTTGATTTCGGAGTTTAGAATAGAAGTTTTTCTTGCTTTGCGGTCAATTTTTGGCTGTGAGGGAAGCGGTGGTTAACGATAGTGGAGGTTGGAAACAAAGAGTTTTTATGAGGAGATGAAGAAAAGTGTGAAGACGAGGAAATATAGGGAATAAGCAAAAGATAATGAAAATTGAGTCTTAGACGAATGAGGTGGAGAAGGGAATAGTGTGAGACGGTTTTAGGCAAATAAAGTAAAAAAAAAAAAAGAATAGTGTGATGTGAGGAACTAGTGACTCTGGCATTAAATGAAATATGTAATAAAGAGTCTATTAACAGTTGTGGTCGTGCTAAAGAAACCCATTCTTTGCTTTTTATCAAAAGTAGAAGTGGCCAGACGAACCGTTTCTTTTGTTTGTGAGTTATTTTTCGCATTCAAAAAAAAGAGGAAGGTGACATTAAATGATTTTAAAACAAAAACTATTTTCGTTGGATTATACGACAATTTCAAAAAGCTGACACCTGGATTGGTGGCCGGGTTTTTTATTTATTGTTTCATTATTTTTGCAGAAGAAAAGTTAATTTGGTTTTCATAAGTTTTCTCATTTCCCCCTTCCAGTTGCAGAGCGCTCCGCAGCTTCAAAATAAGGGGTGGGTAATTATTTTTTTTCTGATTTATCTGTGAGAAATTGAATTTTGTTTTCTCTTTTGGCGATTTTTATAATTTGAATTTAACTAAATTACTTTGAACCAATTTCATCAAAAGGCTCCAAACGGCGTCTGTGGCCGAAAATTTCACGGAGACCCTCGACAACCAGCTGGCTCCCATATTATCAGATGCATCGTTAAAGACGAGCAACGAGCTCTGGATGGAAGTGAAAGCGGCTATCAGAACCGTGCCAGTACAGACGATCGGACATCAAGCCCGGCGCAAGAGGAATGATTGATTCGATGATGAGTGCCAGAATGCGTTAGATAAAAAGAATCAGGCGTACAAAGAATACGTAGGCAGGAAAACCAGGACGAAGAGAGAACACTATGCAAATCTCAGAAGAGTAGCGAATAAAATAATCAGGATTAAGAAAAGAAAATACTATGATGACCAATTGAGAAGTATGATGTAAGTTTAGCGAGCAATAACACAAGACAAGCATACAAAGTAGTGAAAAGCCTGAAACGTGGTTATCAGCCCAAAAACATGCTCAGTCGTGATGACTGCGGCAATATAAACGCTGATGAAATCAAGATTAAGGAAAGATGGGCATCATATTTGAAGAACCTGCTTAATCCTCCGCACAGCTCCAGAACATCGGAGCCTTTAGATGTCTGTGGAGAGCTTCCATTGGCCCCACCAACTCTAGATAAAGTTTGTTCTACCATCAAAGCCCAAAAGAATAATAAAGCGCCGGGCATCGACGAGATTCCAGTGGAGCTCATCAAATATTATGGCAGTAGTGTTCAGAAAGCTATCCACAAAGTCCTCCAGTACATTTGGCAACAAGAACATATGTTGAAAGTGTGGAGCCGATCATTTATATTCCCTTTTCACAAAAAAGGGGACAAGTTACAGTGCGAAAATTATAGAGGCATATCACTACTTTGCACGGCGTACAAAATATTTTCTAGAATCTCAGAAAATAAAATCGGGTCATACACCAAGAGTATTATTGGGGAGTATCAAGGTGGTTTTAGGGCAGGTAGATCAACAATAGACGAACTGTTCACAGTCAAGCAGGTACTTGAAAAATGCTGGGAATTCAACAAAGACGTACACCAAATTTTCGTTGACTTCAAGCAAGCATACGACAGTATTGATAGTAACGAACTGTACCAAATAATGCTTGGTTTTGGCATCCCAGCCAAATTAGTCCGTCTTACCAAAATGACAATGACGTCGACGACCTCCCAAGTCCGCATCAATAACCAACTGACCGATGCCTTTGACTGTAGTGCTAAGAAGAAGAGAAGAAGAATATATAATGAATTACTTAAATAACTATAATAAATATATCTACAGCACATATAATTTAGACATGGCATTTATATACGTCACAGATAATTTATACCCCTTGTAGGCATAATGTTGTATAGGAAAGTGAAAGGTATTAACTTCTCAGTTATGTTGGTTGGCAAGCAAAATGGAATGGTTAACAGCAGCAGCAACAAATTCAAAACTTGATAGGGAATTTTAGTGATGTGGCTTATCGATTCTGACAGCATACAAATATTCTGTTTGCCCCTTTCATTTTAAAATATTTATTGATTTTATTTGCTTTTTGAGGCTGAATACTTAGAATGGGACATTGTGGGGAAAATAACTACCGACTTTGGACAATGGTCGTACACAGAACTACCGAATTGGCGCATACATTTTTTCTCATATCTCTGTAAAATTTGCAAATTAAATTTTTTAATATTTTTTATGTCCTGTAAGTCACTTCCATTTATCAAATATCGCACTACGGAAATGAATTTTTACCTCTCCGTACTTAGCAAATTTTTCCGTATCAACAGTACTAAGTACTGCATCACCACTTTAAAAATTCACTTATACGGGTACATATAGTTAATCATTTACGTAACATGTTTTAATGAAAAAATAGAAACCTAGAATAAATGCTTTTTTATGACTTTTTAGATGGGGTTTGTACAGAAGAAATATTATGGTTATATTAGCTATATTGCATTTACAGTGCATAACAATCTAAATTTCTATATGATTGCAATTATTGTGGCAAGCATATTGTATCTGGTAGAACTATATGACAGATGCATCAGAAATATTCTTTAAAAATTTCTATTTAAGGGATATGTTATGCCTCCTGCAGCTAAATATACCTACCACATATATAATATACTTGGTACAGGCATAAATTTTAACAGTTTCTAAATATTATATACCTGGAAGAGAGACAACTGTATCTCTATGAAAAATAATATACTCTTCCACTTTTCAGTGAAAATTCCAAATCAATGATTTTGAAACTAGAATATAGTCTGAGACAAAGCCCTTGATATGAATATGTAGACGAAAACACCTAAATTATCTAGTCAATTTCAAGTAGACCAAAAGATTTGACAACCTTGGAATGCGATCTACTTGGCAAATATTTTTTTTTTTATATTGACTGGCATTTCGTCTGATGTAATTTGCAATATGCTTGCTGAACCATTTTTTACGAACTCGCGAAAGAAGTTGAACTGTATCCTAACATATTTCGTCCCATCGTGCAAATAATTCACCGTCACTAGGTGTACTGCACCTTGATTATCACAGAATAGCAATCCATCTGAAAATTGAGGGATGCTCAACTCATGGAAGAGACCTCGTAGGTACATCGACTCTTTTGCCGCTTGTGTTTGGCCTCGGTTGTTGACAATGCGATAGTCTTTTGCTTCTGCGACTTCCAGAATGCACGCATACCTCGTATATGAACTAGAGTCTACTGGACAATTCCTCCGATTTACGTCAGAGTATCTGATCGCAAGAGGTTTACTATATATCAGCGATGATCATTTCAGATGTCTGAGTATGCGTTTTGCCACATAATTGCACTCGTTATTTGGATTCTCATTGAATTGACTTAACACACTTATACTGTAAGCTATGTCGAGTCTGGTTACCACAGATAAATACATTAGCAATTTCAGGGTTTGCATCACCTATCAACTTCGTCAGCAGTTCTTTAATATAGTGTTTCTGGCTTAGGACTATCCTGCCGTTTTCCTGTTTAGTTTCGATACGTAAGCAGTATTTTGCTCTTTGGAAACCTTTCTTCAAGCCATTTTCCAATTTTACTATTGAAGATTCGTCGTTTGATGTCACCAGCATATCATCTATATATACGAGAATCATTATGCCCTTTCCATTTTCTCTTGTGTTAAATAAACATGGATTAAATACTATCCGTTTTAAGTCCAACTTTTCTAGTGTAGTACACAGTTTCTCGTACCATTTTCTACCAAATATTGCTTTACGCAATCTTCAAACTTGGTCTTGCTTGGTTCTGCTTTGTAGCATCTACCCGGCTTTTTTACGAATGTCTGAGTTTCTTTGCTGACTGCGAACTATATAATTCAAAGATTCTTTTAGCGTTGATGGAATCTCTATGCATGGTTCTTCATTGACGTCACTATTCAAATATGCTGTAGCTACGTCTACCTGCTGAATTGGTACTTCCAATTCAGTTCACAATGCGCCAAGTAATCTAATCGACTCTAGTTTGTTACTGGCACACATGTCTCATCGAAGTAAAATCCAGATTTCTGAGTAAGGCTCCTGGCTACTATTCGTGCTTTTTTAAGTTCTATTTCACCGTTTGCGTTTGTTTTATTCTTCAATATTATCCTAGAATCAATTACTCTCCCTCGCTCAGGACATTTCGTGCGTTACCATGTTCCGTACTCCAAATGTGAACATACTTCTTATGCAGTTGCACGCTTGCACTCTCGCAAATTTGATTCACAGATCGCTTCCTCGAGCCGGACATCGGCAGAGAAAGCTAACTCTTCGACGAAATTAGTTTCAATGCAACCCTCTTCGTCTGGACTTTTAAATTCTTCTACCAGTGCACCATTTGCATTCGCGCCTATCAGCCGTTCACTCGCATCTTTATTAGCGCTTCTGAAATTTCGTGTAATTTCTCTCCTTGCGCTTCGGGAACAGCTTGTCAAAATACATCATTCCGCGTCTTCTCTGTGTGTTCTTCTGGCGTTGAATTATCACAATTCGTTCAACGACTGGATGCACTCATGTGTCGATACTGCTTTCTGGGTCGCCCACATTGCCCAGTTCTAGCTGCCCTTGGCCGTCCGCGTCCACATTTTAACTGTGGATGCTGATTTTATTCCTCATTTATATTCTTGTCAATAATAGGCATAATTGGCTCTTTATAATTCTCATTCGTATCCATGTAGTCCATGCCTGGAGACACATTATACTGAGTGTTCAATAGTATACTTTTGCGTTTGTTGTTCAGTCAAATTCTGTATGCTTTCGCCGAGTTCAAATATAATTAAGATTGCTTCTTTCGGGAACCGTATGTTGCACAAACGCTTTTGAGCCAAATCCCCTCAAATGTCTTAGATTTGGTATTTTATTGTACCATAATTCAAAGAACGTCCTACTTCCAAGAATTCTACTTGGACTACGATTTCTTAGATAGTTTGAAGTAGCAATAGCTTCCACCTAAATCGGCATATGTAGTCCTGATTGAATTAATAAGCAACTGGCCATGTCAACTATCGGCCGGTTTAAGAGTTCGGAAACGCCATTTTATTACGGATTATAAAGCATCGTCAAATGCCGTTTGATTTTGCTCGTTTCGAAAATCCAGCGAGCTCTTGATTGCAAAATTCATGACCGTGATCGGATTGTAATCTTAATTTTGAACCTCATCCGTTTCTGCACAAAAATCCTGTATTCTTCAAACGCATCGAATAGTTTTTCCTTGCTTTTTAAGAAAAGAAAACACACTAGGTCCTTACTGCCGCGGTCCATTGCTCCCAATAACTGTACGCTACCTTCAAAATTCGCCAATACTGACGCTGAACTTGCCATATTCAATGTAGATGTACACTCCTTCACGTTTGTCAATAATTCCTCTTTGGCAAAGATGTGTGTAGTGCAGTCGCTGTCCAAACACCATCTCGGTGTCAAAGGTATATTTTTGACTTCTTACGTTCGGGCAATTTCTTCGAAAAAATTTTCTGATTTTGAATTGCCAGCTCTACCTGGATCTCGGCTACGGCTTAGGCATTTTGTTGCCATAGAGTCTGTATGAACGTACATGAAACATTTGCGCCTATTTCGTTGTTTTGGTTTATTTCATCGTTGCGTCGGTGATCAGCAAATTTTATGTTCTGCTCTACTCTGCGGCACGTCGACTTTCGTTCTCATCCAGTATCTTGCTTTTAAGAGTCACTGAAAATTTTCATCACTCGGTGGCAAACTTTTCAACATTAGCATGACCAGCTTGCCGTTTGGAATAATAATGTCCATGCTTTCTAGCTGTTCCACTGAATTTGAAAAGTTGTCAAGACGTTCTCTGATGTCATAGTTTTCTTCTATTTTACAAGATATAATAACGTTGAGTAATTCTATCTTGCGAACAGGACATGTTGATGCACCGACCTCTTGATGTGGCACACCATTTCCGCTCATTCCAAAGATGCGAACATGTGTGCCATAGCTTTCTGGAGATTTGCAGTCCACTTTACCAATTCGCTCGAAATCGTTTCAACATTTGGGGTGGATGAACCGTCCGAATACATATTGTGGTTACGTACGCCATGTGATTAATGATAATGAACAGATTTTTGGAATATACACTTCGATTCATTTAACTAGGCCACCAATTCCATCGCTGGACCTTTAACCTATGGAAAATTGGTTGGGAAGCTTTTAAATAAGGACAAATAAACTGAGTTGCAGGTTCTTCTGTGATTTATGCGTCTCATTAACAAGACAGTTGACAAACGAGTGACAAATGAAAGAATGGATGATGAATTATTGACTAACTGTGTATGCGATGATGTATACCTGTGTGCGTGAGAGTATTATCATCCAAAAGTCTCGTCTCAAATCTCATTAATGAAAATACCCTCATGTGTGGATCAGTAATGCTGAAAAATCGAGGTGAAATTTTCTTATTTTAACATACATACGTTGAAAATAATCAACAACAAAAATACATGGGTGAAATTGATAACCTTCTCTCCATTGTATGTTGGCGGAAATAATAAGAGAAGCCGAATTTACCCATTTCTTCATAAAAGCGTAATTTGCTGGCAAGCAAATGCATTTGTAAAAGTAAATTACAAATAATAAAAATATTCCTGTAATCGCGTTAGACATTACAGTCTTCTTTGAAATTTCCTGTAAAACTGCACGAAATTTGTTATAGTGTATTAAATGACTGATAAATAAGCAAAATTCTCGACACGGTTAGTGCATTTCACCTCTTCACATCCTTTTCATGATGTATCCACGTTTGAAGCCAGCCTAAGTATCTCTGCATTGTCTTCTTGCAGGTGTCTAACCAGTAGAACAAATCATCCTAATGCAACGTAATATTAAAACCACACAAGCCTCGCATTCCTTTTGAATTGAGCAACGTCGTAAACCATTTGCATTTATAAACAAACGCAAACCCCATAAATCGAATTTCTGAGGAGTAGATTAAATTCCAATAATTTTACATCAAAAACATCTGTGGTTGATATCAAACTTTATTGCGTTACCCTTTTCGTATTTAGACACAATTAATTGGTCAATTGGCGTCTTGATTGTTTGTCAAAGAAAAGTAAAATTTGTCTCAATTGTATTTATCACAATTTTGACAAGTTTAATCCGATAAATTGGTATCAAAAAATTTAATTCAAAAATTTTCAAAAGTCGATTAAAAATAATCAATGGAATTTAGGGGTATTAGTTTGGTGTGTGGCGACTAACAAAGGTAGTCCTGCTGTTTTTATAGTCCAGTACTCGTAAGTTTAGCAGCTTTTATCAGGTAGTATCATAAACATCATGGCGAAGAAAAGATTATTTGAATTTATATTTAGTTCAAATTTCATTCTTATTGTAAAGTATAAATATAGAATTCGATCGTTTTACGTGACCTGGGTAATCTATTGTTTTCCCAATAACAATACAAGGAAATAAAATTTTGAGGATTTTCGTGCATTTGGATCTTTGATACAAATACAAAAGTGAATGAGATGAAAAAGACCGACCTGTGATAGAATTTGACCTGCGGATATCAAAATAATAGACTACTTTTAAAGCAATTGTAAATTTGTGTGTAAGCATATTCAGGCGCATTTGTGACAAATTTACTTTTAATTGATTTTGCTGATTCTGCGATTTGCGCTAATAAGTACCCAACAGGATAGAAAGTTCCGTCGTAAATGACCTCAAGCTCGTATGAGAAAGGATGAGGGATCCCCTTGTTTCTCTGACCCCCAGCTTCCATGATTCCTTATCCTACATAACCAAATGGTAGTAAATGGTCTCGTGGTCACACATTGGGACTACTGGTTCCCCAATGATGGAACACTAAATGCCAAGAAATGCCAACAGCTATAAAAAGACCTACAGCTCTGCTACTAAATCCTACCTACACCTCTTTTTTGGTAACGTAAGAGGGTGAAACCGAGTCTTTTGCGCCTGATAACAGAATCGAAAGTAATAACCATGCTACCAGAATTGAGGCTAAGCTATGTGCTAACTCTCTATCTTTAGGAAACACTTGATTTTTTCGCAACTTGCAATGGAGCCTTACAATGGATCGGATCTGCGGCAACGACCTCGTAACCGGAAAGAGGACTACCGGAGTAGAAATCAGTTTAGGCATGCCTAAACGGGCATTAGGGTCTTTTGCCAAAATATTCGAGCTGGCCTAAGTTAGGCATGCCTAACCCATGCCTAATGAGGGCGTGCCTAAATTCGGCATGCCTAATTCAGGCCTATTGGGGCGGTAGGATTGATTAGGTATGCCTAACTTAAGCAATTTTGAAAATTTCGCATTTTAGTGTAACGTGGAGAACGACAAAAATGATCAAATGAAAATTTTTCAATTTAAAGTGAGATCAGTGATTTTTCATTTTGTATCGCATGCCTAATGTGGACCTAATTAGGGACTAATTTGGCATGCCTTAGCTTGATCATTATAGGCTTTGTTTAGGAAAACCCCATAAAGCTCTAACGCCGAACGTAATGCATTAACCCATAAATTCCTAAACACAAAGTCTTTAGGCACTGATGGGGCTTTTCTCATTAGAGCCTAATGAAATTTTCCTAAACAATTCGTAAACAGAAAATTCTTTGTTGTGAAAAATGTAAGCAAAACTAAAATTTCTTTGTAAGAACTTAGCATTTTACGACCATTTGCCAAAAACGATAGTCTCACGAACATTTCTCAAAAACGATAGTCTTACGATCTTTCGTCAAAAACGGCAGTTTTATGAGTATTGATCAAAAACAATAATTTTACGAATATTCGTCAGAAAGGCTAGTTTTACGAACATTCGCCAGAAAACGAATGTTTTATAAACATTCGTCAAAAACGATAGTTCTACGAACACTCATCAAAAGAGATAGTGTTGCGATTGTTTGACGAAGGTTTTACGATAATCGTAAGATAGTTTGACGACAGTCTGATAGTTTTGCGATAGTTTTTTGATATTTTAACGATCGTTTGCCGATAGTATTACGACAGTTGTACGATGTTTTCATGCTAATTTTAAGAAAGTTTCACGATAGTTTTATGATAGTTCAACGATAGCTTTGCAATAGTTTTACGATAGATCAACGATAGTTTAACGATCATTTTAAGATAGTTTTAAAATGGTGTGACGAGGCTTGCTTGAACTGTTCCTAAACACAATCTTTTTTTAATTGTCAAAGACAAACAATCCTTAAATACATTATAAACTTTAATATTTAAAATTTTCTTCACTTTATGAAAAAATATCAATTTAGGCGGTGACGGGGCTTGCCTGAAAAATTCCGAATTTAGGCAGTGATGGGACTTGCCTAAATTTCTAAATTACAATTAAACGTATGCATATATTATATAGCTTTAAATAATTTAAAGTTCTAATATGATGAGAAGTTGATTACTTTTTTCCAAGTTAGGCATGCATAAGTGGGCCCTAATATGACATGCCTAAGTTAGACATGCTTAATGTCGGCCTGATAGGGCCCTGTAGTTGCATGCCGTAATTGAATTAAAATATTTCACTGCAGATAGTTTGCAATTTGTTGAGGTTATATATATATATATATATATATATATATATATATATATATATATATATATATATATATATATATATATATATATATATATATATATATATATATATATATATGGGTAAATCGCAAATGTGGATTTCTTGAAAAAAGTGAAAACTGGTAAGTTCAGTTTCAGCAAATGTGAAGTTCGGCTCGAGGGGAAAGTTTCCGCCGCCTGTTAGATAATATCAGAAAGTGTTTGGTGGACCATATTTCGTTTTGTTTTGTTCAAATGCGAGGAAAGTGTTCTCCAGTGATTCGCGTGGTCGTTTAGGGGTTCTCCTGGGGGCCCTTCTGGCAAAACGACTGGCGCCAACGCCTGTGCTCCTACGAGCTACCAGGATCACAGGCCCCAGCCAATTTAGAAGGCGATAGACACTGACTCTGCATCCTCGAGGACTTTAAGAATGTTTATGAGGACACTTCAAGGAATAATTGTACCAATTTTTAAAACTACATGAATTATTGTATTTCGACTGATTCTAATAATTTTAGTTTATCGATATTTCATTAAATATAATCAAATATGTATCGAAATGATGCTTTAAATATAATTGTATATCTTTAAATGTTTTCCTTAAACTCATATCAGTATGTAAGAGAGTCAGTTGAGTGTCACTTTGTCAATTCCAGTGGTAAACAGTCGAAATTTGGAGCCAATTCCTATTTTAGTGATCAAAATCTCCTCTTTAGTGATCAAAATCTGAGTTTGTTCTTTGTTCAAATGTTCATTTCCCATGTACGAGCATTTACAACATTTTTTGTTCGTAATTTCACATTCCTTCATTTTATGCTTTTCTTCGTATTTTGGAGATATTAATTGGAACCACTATCAGCTAAAAAAAATATTTTTTCAACATTGAAAGTCTCCTAAGGGCCTGAGAGAAATTTCGATTCAAAGAAAGGACAAAATACGTTTATAATCTATAACCTTACAGCCTCGGAAATTGCGTATGATTCTCTAAAAAGCACGAAAAAGTTTAGGAATGGTAAAACAACGCTATGATACAAAGTAATCTGTAAATTTCAAATGTCATTCAACACACATGAGGATGCATACCTGTTTACTTTCAAAAAATCCACAACTACCGAGCCACGAATCCCTCAAAGTATGTACATAAATATATATTTTTATGATTCGTCGTAAACTCATATTACGGCACCTAGTTTTATGATTTCACTTTGCTTTTTCGTTATTAGTTTTTACGGTTGCACCGACACTTTGAAGGAAGAGAGCTGTCAACTCTTCACGTTGAATTTCCCACTTTTTGAAATCGACATAAAAAGCTGGAGCTGAGTAAACAGCGCCATGGACCGTGACTTCAGTCGATTTATCATCGTTATTCTAATACTGCGAGTAAAAAAAGGGAATGAGCGTGCTCCATGAAGAAAAGGACACTTATCCAGGAATTTATCAAGACACATGCACGCGTTAAGTTTGTTTGACAGAATGGTAATAAAAGGGTTACGACCAAGTTTCCTATTACTCGCCAACCACTAAGCCATCACATTCCCATTGCACGTCCCTTCTGTCACGTGTAGCTCTCGTCTTGAAGTCAATATAGTAGCCAATACTTTGTAGCCATAGTATTTAGCATTTGGAATTCCTTCGATCCTTACAATGTTCATGCCATGATGCTAACATTGTTGCAGTGTGTCGAGTTGCCATGATACCATAAACCCGCAATTTTCGTACAATATCTCGGAGAACTATGAAAAAATCTTTTTATGACTAAAATATTCCTTTTTTCCTAAGCCGCCTTAGATTAACAAATGAATGAAATAACTTGAATGTCCTAAATTCAAAGAAAGTCCTCAGAACAGGATTGACTTAACCCAGCTCATCAGCCAGAACGAAAAAATAAGATTGTCACTCCTGTCCTCGGGAACAAATGTACACATGTGACCAAATATTTTCCTGTGGAAAGTGTGGAGTTTTACGAGGATGGATTAGGCGATTACAAGGGACATTTTATGGCGGTACAATTGAACACTGGAGAATACTTTTTCTAGATTACATTTTTGCGGTGACACCAAAAAGGGGATCAAAATAATATAGTGCATGTGCCCGCTTTCACAATCATAGCGGCCAAAGATCTGAATATTTTGTGTTCAGTCAAGTACATTGTATATGAGTCCGATATTATAAGGATTTCTCAGGGAGAATTATTTTATATTTGGTTGACATACTTGTACATTTACTGATACCTTTCCCGCACAAACGAAAAGTGCTTCGTGACGAACGGCATGGTGGAAGGAGTTATAAATTTATTTCGTGTAATGGAGAGTTCGCGGAGTATTTTCAATAAAAGGAAGTTGTAAAAGTTGGCGTGCTCTTACAATAAATTCACCTGGAAGATCCATATCAGGCAATGACAGCTGTTTTAGTGGTCGATTATAAATCTTGTGGTGTTGAAGATTTAAGCAGTAAATATTGTTTTGGCGTAGGAAGTCAAATTATCATATTTTATTAGCACTTTCAAGAAGATACATTGAATTGACATGTTTCCGCTCTAGAATCATTTGTGCTAAAGTTATCTAGAGATCAAACAGAATACATTACATACTCATGCAAACTTACTATAGATATCAGAATAAAGACGATTTTTACACTGTCTCTATCAATCCAATTTTATTTAAAAATAGTCTTTATATAATTTGGCAGGATGAAATCAATAATAATTAAAATAAGTAGAGTCAGCAATTTATACCGGGGAGCCATTGTAATTTGGATCCTTACTTTATCAAATTAACCTATCGATTTTGTATATCAAAGGCGTATTCGGCAAGGATCAGCCCTCTACAAGAAATCCGACATTGAAAGACTCCGAACGGCGTCCGCGGTAAAGAATTTCACGGAGAGCCTCAACATCAATTGGCTCCTATCCTATCGGGCACATCGGTGAAGATAAGCAATGAGCCGTGGTTGCAGTGAAAGCGGCAATTAAGACCGTGGCAGAACACACAATCAAGCCCGGCGCAAAAGAAATGTCAGAATGCGTTAGTCAAAAAAATCAGGTGTATAAAGAATATTTGGGTACTAAAACCCAAACAAAGAGAGAAGATTATGATATTCTCAAAAGAGTAGCGAATATGTTAATTAGAATTAATAAAAGAAAATACTATGACGACCAATTGAGAAGTAAAGATGTAAGTCTAGCGAGCAACAACACAAGCCAAGCATACAAAGTAGTGAAACATGGTTACCATCAAAAGATCAGGCTCTGTCGTGATGACATCGGCAATATCATCGCTGATGAAACCAAGATAAGGAAAGATGGGCATCATATTTCAAGAACCTCCTTAATCTTCCGCACAGCTCCAGAACATCCGGTCTTATGGACGTCTCTGGAGAGCTTCCTGCAACTCTGGATGAATAGTGCCCTACCATCAAAGCCAGAAAGAATAATAAAGCGCCAGGCATCGATGGCATTCCAGCGGAGCTCATTAAATGTGATGGTAGTAGTGTTCGTAAAGCTAATCACAAAGTCATCCAGAACATTTGGCAACAAGAACATATGCCGAACGAGTGGGGTCCGTCAATTACCTATATTTGCTATCCTCAAAGTGACAAGCCTAAGTGCGAAAACTATAGAGGCATATCACTACTTTATATTGTGTACATAATAATTTAAAGAATCTTAGAAAATGAAACCGAATCACACGCCATCAGTATTATTTGGGAGTATTAAGGTGCCTTTCAAACAGGCAGGTTGGCGATGGACCAATTATTTACAGTCAAGCAGGTACTTGAGAAATGTTGGGAGTGCGACATAGACGTACACAAAATTTTCGTTGACTTTAAGCAAGCATACGACAGTATCGTTCGGAATGTATTATATCAAATAATGCTTTGCTTTGGTATCCCAGCCAAATCAGTCCATCTTACCAAAATTAAAATGACGTTGACAATCTCCCAAGTTAGCATCAGTAACCAACTCACCCATGTTTTTGACTCAAATATCAGATTAAAGCATTCAATTTGGCTTTGGATTATGTTATAAGAAAGCTACCTGCTGATACAAGAGGTGCATTATCATGCAAGTTGAGCCAAGTAGTAGTCTTTGCGGATGACACCAAAATTTTGTCACGGTCGTTAATAGTGATGCAACTGAAGTGTTTGAAAAGAACTAGAAGCGGAATCAGATGTAAATTTTTTTTTTGGAAAAGTGGACCAAAAGCGGAGGCGTAAGCGGAAGTATAGAAAAATATTTGAATACAATAAAATAACGAAACTCTTTGCTATTATTGTTTCTTTATTACCCAAAAAAATATTCAAAGTTAATGAAAGGGAAGTTATATTTTATAAACAACAATCATCCTGGCTTTTCACCTTGTTATCTGTTCGTATGCTCTACTTATATGAGTTCAGCTCCACTAAACAATCGCTCATTTGCAATACTACTTGGAGGAGTCGACAAATACTGCCACACGATTGATAAGAGGTATGGGTATTTATGCCCATTCGATTTCTACCATATCAGGGAATTACCTTGCAGAGGTAGTCTTTTTTCTTTCTGGTACTCCAGGAGGTTTAATTTAATACCAAGCTAACGTATGTCGTATTTGGACCTTGCAGATTTGCACTCATGTTTAGCATAGATTCTAATGTTTGTAGCGATGATTGTGTTTAAGATGAAGATCGTATAATTTTGGCGATATTTCTTGAAGGTTCTTCTTGGTCTTGGTTCCCAATTTGAATCCGGCACTAGTGCCAGAAGGTGGCCAATTTCAGCAGCACAGTACAGCGCAGAGTAAGTGGTATGTTGTGGCATGATAAACATGGGCGCAATTTTTATTGACGAGAACGGTCGTAGTAAATGTTTTTTTTAAGTTTAAACTTAGATTTGATCAACTGTTTAGAGTTATATCATTAGCTTAAATAGTTCGCTGCTGATATAAGGCAAAACTTTTCTGAAATTTAGAGAATTTGACCTCTTAGTGATCTTACCAAATTTCAACGCACGTACGTGCGTTGTCGTTTTCAATGGTCGTAATAAAAGTGATATGTCATACAACTAAGAATCGTATTATTTCTTCCAGGACAGCGCTTAGATGAATAATTGATCGAGTAGTTCCTCGGAGATGGCTGCTAACCCAAGTTAGACATTTCTGATTAAGAGGCGGAACCAGCTGTTAACGTTCCGCGGCTGCTGCATGAGGAAATACCTGGACCAGAGCTATCAAGTGACAATGATGATGACAATGATCCTTACTTCAATGTCTCATTGACAGAGATACGTCGCGGAATCCATGAAAATAACCCTGTTATCAATAGTAGTATTTCCGAGAACAGTGGCGGACGTCTATAGAAGAAAGTGCTAAGATTATGGAAAGCCACGATATTCACCGATGAGAGCCATGAATTTCCTTCTCGTCCACAATCTGTCAGAGTAAAAATATCTATCCAGTATTTGGATAAATATTATAATGAGGAGTGCTTTCAGAACCTTGCGAGCTGCACAAATTTGCATTATGTACGTCAAACAGTTAACATTTTAAACACAAATAGCCAAGAAATGCGCATTCCCTATCTTCGCACTCACATGTTTTGGCGTGCTGGAATGAGACTCAAAGTTATCTCTAATCAGATGCCACGAGATCGCTTTTTTCTTTTAAAAAATAATATGCATGTCGTCGAATTTGACGAGCCTCCCACAGGAAATACTAACCCATTTTGGAAAGTATAACTGGCGGTTCATGCTGCGAAAAAAGCATGTGAAGCTATTGAACGAACCCCTTACCAATAGATGAACAAATGACCCCTTTAATGGGAGATGCGAATTGCATGTGGTCGTCAAAAATAAGCCAAGGCCATCAGAGCTAAAAAACTATGTCAAAACAATCAGTGACGGCTTGATACTAGATTTTGAAATTTACTTTTCAAAAAACCCTACTTTTACTGAAAAATCCCTCGGTGAAGGTCTAGCTGTTGCTCGTTGTCTAGCACAGAGTATTTCGCCAAATAGTATTTTGATCGTTACTTAAGTACAATCGGTCTACTGGGCCGTCTTAAAGAAATGCATTTGCAAGGCACGGGAACAATTATGCTCAATCGAATTCCAGTACATGAGAAATTGAATTTGAAGGAAGAGAAAGCAATAAAATGTGATGATATAATACAATTTACTTCGAATAGCGTTGCTGTGGTTAAATGGAAGCATAGGAAAGACGTATTGATGGCTTCTAATTGCACTGGAGGTGACAAAACCGCATTCGTCAATCGATGGGACAAAAAACAACAAACATACATCCAGGTGACGGCCCCAAGCATGGTAATGAATTACAACAATAACATAGGATGTGTGGACGTGCTTGATCATCTCCTTGAGTTTTACCGAACATACCACAAAACCAAGAAGTGGGCAGCAAAAGTGGTGGTTCTTGCGGTAGCAAGTGCTTGGAGGCAATACAAAATCAATTGTGAATCTCGTAAGGCAAAAGCTAAAGATTTACTGGGGTAAAGGATTGAATAATGTTAATGCTACATCTGGTGACACAGCAGTAGAATAGGAGCAGCCTTCGTTACTCTCTGAGATGCCGCTCAAAAGTTACAAACCAGCAGTGGCACCAAGCTTCGAAAAGCGATTTGACCAATTCGGGCACTTGGTTGTATTTGTTGTATTTGTATAAATGTAGATCTGAAAATTATTCCAATTCTACAAAAATACGCTGCCAAAAATGTGACGTTTATTTGTGCATTCTGAGGAACCAGAATTGCTTCCAAGCTTACCACTACAATTGAACTTTGAGCTATGTTGTGCTGATTCTTGTTTTTTTAGGTCTTTGTAAAAAATTTTTACAAAGACATACTAGTTTCGCGACTTGTCTATCCGTCTGTCCGTGCGTCACAGCTAGTTTCCTCAGAAACTATAGGAGCTAGAACGCTCAAACTTTGTGAACAGGTCAGAAGTGATGGTCTCTCAAATGTTAAGGTCTTGACAAAAATTTAAAAAATTGTTTGGGGGGGTCCCCCCTAATAACGAATGAACCTTTAAAATTTTTTTTTTAACCAAAGGTAGTCAAGTGGGGTATCAAATGAAAGGTCCTGATTAGAACTTTTAGAATCTGAAATAAAAAAATAATTTTATGACTTAGGGGGCCAGGGGAAGGCAAAATGTACCAAAAATTACCGTTAGACCTCTTTCCCTGGGGATATTTAAAAGAAAAAGTGTACGTGAATAAGCCAAGAACAATTCAAGAGCAAAAGGATGAGATAATTCAGCACAATCACGACATTGAACCTCAATTATGTCTCAGAGTCATTGAAAATATGGACCATCGGGTAGAAGTATGCCACCATAGCCGTGGCGAGCATTTGGGCGATATTTTGTTTCACACATAATTATCATAGATCCTTCCATTATAATAAAAAATACTAACATAATTCTCTGAAAACTTATTGTTTTATTCACAATTAACATCGTGCGTTTTGGTTGAACCACCCTTTATTAACACTACTTCCCATAGTATCCACACTCAACATTCCCTCCGAGAAAATCTGAGCACAAGCTGAAGAGTGAACGATCAATCCTTGGCAGCTGGTAAATGGTGACACGAGGATTGGCGCGAATATAAACATGTGCTTCGATGAAAGATTTCAGGATTAACAGACCTCAAAAAATTAATAATTTTGAAGAAAAACAAATTTGTTCTATGCCATGTTTTAGTTTTTTTTATTAGGATCTGGCAAGACTCTCATGTTCTGAAATGCGTAAAAGAACACGTGGGTCGGAAATTTTATTTGCTTTTTATTTTGTTTTTTGAAACAACCGGCCTCGGCTCAGCTGACGTGCTCCGGCTCAGCTGACGTGCTCTGGCTAAGCTGACCGGCTCCTGGGAAAAGTCAGAAAGTGTGCAACAAAGAGTAAATGAAAGGTGTGGATACTATGTTAATGTACTATGCTACTTACTATACACTCTCAATCAGAGGTGTTGATCCCCCTATGAGTTCTTTATTAGAATCTTGAATGCATTCGTCGACCGCTAGTTCATCCATAAAACACTTTCGTCTTCCTACTCGTCACTTTCTTGTTTGCTAGACACCATTCTTATGAGTGAATTGGAGTATCTAATGAGATAGCCCGTCCCATTCTTGACCGGCCTTCAGCTTTTGTAAGCGATTTTTGGTTTCGACTATAATTTTCGTAACTATGCTGCAGTCCATTAATTCAGATTGGAAATGTAATGATGCTGCTGCCAATATTTTGAATGCAGCTGAAGCTGCTGCCAATATTTTGAATGCAGCAGTGCCGACTGTTTCACAATCTTTCAACTTTTTAATCAGGCCTCTTCCTGTAGCTTTGGCTTCATGTTCAGATTTTTGATCATGCATTAAATTTTCAGGAGTCTTTATAATTGTGGTGTAACTAGACAATGCTAATTTTAAATCCGCATTTTTAATGGACCGTCGTGTAGTTTGTACGTATTTATAGATACTTTTTTATGTTTTGGAAGTCCCTGCGTTTGATTTTCAATGAAAATATGATGGCAACGGAGTCCTGATAAACACACAGATAGTTCTTCTAATAATGAGAACATATTTCTCATTTGGGGTTGGGGACATATATCCATAGATTTTCCAACTACTTATACAAAACTATAAGAGAAGCACCAAACATAAAGAGCTCTCGGACACTCTTGAAGTACAAGCGTTTTAAGGCCAGCTTAGCATCCTCTCATATTTCCAGCGCTATCTAAGTTTTGACCGATTAAATTATTCAGATTGATGCATAGAAATTTCAGAGTTCTTAAAAGCAGCCGCAACTAATTAGCTTCAGTTGTATCTCCACAAGTGAATACGTTAATTAAGCGTTCTTCTGGTTTAACTTTAACTTTAGGAGCTCTGTTGCGAATTCCGGCGTACCAACTTCCTCCCATTCGCAACTTCAAATTGCCGCCGTAACATTGTCCCTTTCCTTTGGGCATTCCTACCTTTTCCTCCATAAATTTATTTATTTTTTTTACATGTTTCCATTTTCCCTTTAATTTTTACTCCCCCATCATCACAATACTACCCTTTTTCCTTATTAACAACTACAAAAAATAATACCTACTAATAATTTCAATTTTCCCACTAATAACGTTCCATTTATTAATTCCCACTAACAAAATTTCATTCTATTCATTTTCCCTAACAAAACCTAATTCCTTCCTTAACACTAACTAATTCCATTCCCACTAACAAATTTTATATTTTTTATACTAACAAAAATGAATTGATTAACAAAATTCAATCCCATGCCCAAATGAATCATTGAAGTTGCTTACGAGATGAATGGGAGATCGACCATTCGCGGCACCATTGGCTGCGTCGTGAGTCCTCGATCTTGGGTCTGCTGGAACCCTGGGTTCAAGTTCCCCCGGGCGCACGGAAGCACTCTTTTTGGGGTATCGGCAAAATCAATAGTTTTCGTAATGTACTCGTATGTGTGACAATTTACATTCAATCAAGCGATTCTTGGGGATGTAAATTGCCATATATGCAAGTCAATGGAAACTATTGTGATTGTCGATACGGACCAAAAGATGTGTGGGTAGCGGAATCGAAGTGTAATGAACTTCGATTACGTTACCCAGATGCGACAGCGGTAATTGGAAAAGAATTTGATTTGCGGGATCGGATGGGAGAAAGGTGAAATGTAAAAAGAAAGTGGTTGGGATTGGGGCAGTCAGTATTGGACGTGGAAAAAAGAAGGTTGAACGCTTTGGGGAGTGAATTTTGTCGGTTTTGCGAGTCCGTTGGAAGTGAAAAAAGTGGAAATTCTTTGTCCGGAGGAAGAAGAGTTTTTAGTGAATTAGAAGTGGATCTTGAAATTGCGTTTTGGAGATTGAATGGGGGGTTGGGATTTCCAGTGTTGGTGTTGGGTGAATTTTGGGGGGGGGAAAAATAGTTGAATTTGTATGATAGAACAGAAAGTAGAAAGCTAAGTGACAAAGTGAAACTTGAACGAAGACACAAACTACTTCAAAGAGTGTGGTGAATTAACTGAGAGTGAAAGATAATCGAAAGAATTTAAGAAGAAGTGAAAAGAAAATCAGGAGGAACGAGAAGACTTTGAATTTAAACCAATTCTAATTTAAAGTGGAAAGAAATAACAATATAGTGCCAGTGTGAAAATTGCAAAAGGTGGCCGTTTTACCATCCCGCTTGAATTTTTACTGTTTTTTTTTCCTTTTTGGTTTTCAGAGCCCCCGCTTCTTTCTTGGCCTTTCCCCGAGCGCTCGGAGTCTTGCAGGAAAGTAAGTGAGTTTAAATTTATTTTCTTACTTTTTGCATGGTTTTAAAATTATTTGATTTTATTTAGTTTTGTATATTTAAATTAACATTGATTTTCTCTTAATTGACTTAAATCCAATTTCGAAGGGGCGGATTTGATTAAAATTAGTTTTTTTTCTCTTATTTTTGTAAAATTTGTGAATGGTTTTTGTGATATAAATTCTGGATTTCTGTAAATAAAACGGCCATGACACATTAAAAACCTCATTTTCATTTCTCAAAATGACCTCCCCCTTTCCCGTCCTTTTCCCTATGTGCTAGTATTTATATGTAAGGTGGCTCAGCACGAGCAGAGGGTGTCCCGGAAGACCCACGACACGACTGAGCGCTAGTCGGCCTCAGCATGCCACCCCGGGCTACAAACCCCTCTGCTAATTTTTAATGTCTGCAACTGCGGTGACTTCCGTGGTTGCTACATATGGCGCCCAAACTTTAGGCTTTCTAATATGTTTATTTGATTTTGATTGCTTGCTTTTATTATAGTTTAAATTTTACAATTTCAGATTTGTTTGGCTTGAGTACCTGGAGTGCCTGACTTGAATAGTGGTTTGAGCATTCCAGGGAAATTATTTTTTTTTTTTTTTGTTGCCTTGGAAATTTTTTATGAGTTTGGATATAATTTTTACATGATTTCATTGATGGTTTTAAGTTTAATCTGGAGTTTTGATAGTTAAATATTGAAATTTTGATCACGGGGTTCGCCGCAGTTGCAGTGGCGCCTACCGTGCTGTTTTGTGTTTGATAGTCTCCACCGGCTATAATAGTGGGCATGCTTTAGCAGTGTGGATGTTGGTTGGGATCAACCGAATTTTGAGTCGTTGGCTATATCTCCCTGCACGGGATAGTTGGACTTAGATCCATCTCTTGGAATTAGCCAACGCTTTCGGCCCTTCCCTCATCTATCTGGTGGTAACTTTGGGATTTGTGCGGCTCTTGTCCGAGCCATTATGAAGTCCGTCGAGTTTCATAATGGTCTCGTAGTCGGCCCTTTGTGGCGACAATTTGAGCGGAGTCCGCCTTCAAGTACCATCGTTATGCCAGGCAATGCTGCAGTTTGTCTGCTTTGCGTCTCGTACAATTTTAATCACTATCCCGTTCAATTACCTTTTCTTTTCCCTTTCCATCAATGGGGAGATTCATTTTGAGAAATGATAGCGCAAGTAAATTGTTATATTTAGTTCATTTACACTCGCCTGCACTAATTTCACTTCTAATCACATATTTTCTTTTATTTCGCCATCGCATTATTGATTGTGTAGTAATTACCGTTAGGTTGCTTGTTTAGTTTTAAAGTCATTGGATTTAGGTAGTTTAGTTATAGATTATTGAGTTTAATTAGGGTTTATGATTTAGATTATTGATTTTACGGTTGTTAGTTTAGAATAATTTCTTTTAATTTTAATGATTGAGTTTGGTTTAGTTAGTTTTGGGTTTGAGTAATATTAGGTTGAGTTTGATAATTGATTTTAGTTTAAGTTTGTTAGTTAGGTTTTGGTCAGGGTTAATTTGCACGTAGTGTGCATTATAGAGACTTTTTATTTTTATTCTAGCTAGTAAGTTTTAAAATTTTATATATTTATTTACTTGTCCGTTTGTCTGTCTGGCATTCAAATTTTAATTTATTTTTAAAGAATCGTTTGTTTGTCTGTCTGTAATTTATAAAATTATTTATTTTATTTAAATTGTCAGTGTTGTCCGTCTGTTCATAGATTTTTATATTTCTAAATTGTTTAAATGATCTGTGGTTTTTTATCATTTCTAATTTTCATCATGTTTCCGCACACGCCATATGAGTACTTCGCTTGCCCCTCACCGCGTTCTTCTCAGGATTTGCCAGAATCTCATTCACAGCATCCGTTCCGGGATAATGGCCAGACACCTGAATCGGATGAAACTTTTATTCCCATGCATAAATGGGGATTCAAGTTTGATGGAGGCTCAGGTGGAATGGATGCTCGCCAGTTTATGTTCCGTGTTAGCACCTTGGCTCAAAGCTACGGTATTTCGGAGCGTGAATTGGTGTCGACCTTACATATTCTCCTGCAAGGATCTGCCAAAAACTGGTACTGGCAGATGCGTGAACTGTATGAAGACTTGAGTTGGAGTCAGCTGAAATGTGAACTCATTGAACGATTTGGATCTCGGCTTGATGATGCACATATTTGGGAAAATATGTTCGCCCGCAAGCAGAGATCCCACGAGCCGTTCATAGAGTTCTTTGAATCCATTGAAGCGATGTCTCTCCAACTCAGGACTCCGATGAGGGACACGGATCTGCGAGAACTAGTCTTTAAGAACATGAATCTCCGATTGCAGGAGCATCTGGCTGGACATGAGTTCTCAACCACCCGAGATCTCGTCAGGATGTGTCGCCGAATTGAAATCACATGGCAACGGCTGGAAATGGATAACCTTCGATATCCAGTTCAGACATGTGAAGTCAATTCTGTGCAACTGCATGACGAATTTTCGGCTGGTTATGATTCATGTCTCCGGTCCGGTGCCCTCCCTGCTGAAGCGCATCCTACTATTCCCCTGCAATCATTTTCTCGGGGAATTGGAATTCAGTCACCGAGGTCTGTAGATGTTTCTACACAGACGTCGCTGCCTGAGGTCCAATTTCACCAAAGTAATTCCCTGGACGTGGCTTGTGACTTTGATTCTGACTGCAAGCCTAACCGCAAGCGGCGAGGATCGAAGTCACGATTCCACAGATCATGGAAATATTTTGTCACGCGACGGTTTCTCAAGCGAGCGTGCATTGAGTCAATCGTGGCATCGCACGAAGACAAGCGGCCTTATGCTGAGATCAGCATTAAGGGACGCAAATTGAAAGGTCTGTTAGACAGTGGTGCAAGCGTTAGCATCCTGGGAGCGGGAGCCCTTGACCTCGTCCGGGACCTTGGTTTGTATCTTCATTCGATGCATGCCGATGTCAAAACGGCATCAGGTCATAGGGCTGACGTGTTGGGATACGTTACTGCATTGGTTCAATTCAATAATCGAACTCGGTTGATTCGGTTTTTGATTGTTCCGGCATTAACGTATTCTATTTATCTCGGGATTGATTTTTGGGACGCTTTTAACATCGCGCCAGTTGTATTGCCCCTGTCTGCAGAATCTTTTATGTCTACTTCAGTCCCCTTGAGTCGTTCTTCTCTTGCGGCCGGTGACCCATCCGAAGTTGTTGACCACCACCTATCGTCCATCGATAAGGTGAAGCTGAGCAAAAGCATCCCGATTTCTAAACGTCATTATTCGGGTACTGCTCATTGCACGGTCGATACTCATTACAGTGGTGAAATCGTACTGCTGAATGAGGTGCACAATGATTCGGATGGAGCATTGTCTGCCGGGAGGAGCGAGTTAAGTGACGGATACTGGGGCTCGCCAATCACCTAAACAGAAACCAGACAGAATATTTCCATGGTGTGAAGTCCAGTGAATGTCTACTTTTTTTTGTTTTTTTTCCGGTTACCTCTGCCGACATTCTTTCTTTGCCCGGCTGAATGAGACACTCAGGGTCTGGGTCGTCCCCACGATTGTTGCGAATTCCGGCGTACCAACTTCCTCCCATTCGCAACTTCAAATTGCCGCCGTAACATTGTCCCTTTCCTTTGGGCATTCCTACCTTTTCCTCCATAAATTTATTTATTTTTTTTACATGTTTCCATTTTCCCTTTAATTTTTACTCCCCCATCATCACAATACTACCCTTTTTCCTTATTAACAACTACAAAAAATAATACCTACTAATAATTTCAATTTTCCCACTAATAACGTTCCATTTATTAATTCCCACTAACAAAATTTCATTCTATTCATTTTCCCTAACAAAACCTAATTCCTTCCTTAACACTAACTAATTCCATTCCCACTAACAAATTTTATATTTTTTATACTAACAAAAATGAATTGACTAACAAAATTCAATCCCATGCCCAAATGAATCATTGAAGTTGCTTACGAGATGAATGGGAGATCGACCATTCGCGGCACCATTGGCTGCGTCGTGAGTCCTCGATCTTGGGTCTGCTGGAACCCTGGGTTCAAGTTCCCCCGGGCGCACGGAAGCACTCTTTTTGGGGTATCGGCAAAATCAATAGTTTTCGTAATGTACTCGTATGTGTGACAATTTACATTCAATCAAGCGATTCTTGGGGATGTAAATTGCCATATATGCAAGTCAATGGAAACTATTGTGATGGTCGATACGGACCAAAAGATGTGTGGGTAGCGGAATCGAAGTGTAATGAACTTCGATTACGTTACCCAGATGCGACAGCGGTAATTGGAAAAGAATTTGATTTGCGGGATCGGATGGGAGAAAGGTGAAATGTAAAAAGAAAGTGGTTGGGATTGGGGCAGTCAGTATTGGACGTGGAAAAAAGAAGGTTGAACGCTTTGGGGAGTGAATTTTGTCGGTTTTGCGAGTCCGTTGGAAGTGAAAAAAGTGGAAATTCTTTGTCCGGAGGAAGAAGAGTTTTTAATGAATTAGAAGTGGATCTTGAAATTGCGTTTTGGAGATTGAATGGGGGGTTGGGATTTCCAGTGTTGGTGTTGGGTGAATTTTGGGGGGGAAAAATAGTTGAATTTGTATGATAGAACAGAAAGTAGAAAGCTAAGTGACAAAGTGAAACTTGAACGAAGACACAAACTACTTCAAAGAGTGTGGTGAATTAACTGAGAGTGAAAGATAATCGAAAGAATTTAAGAAGAAGTGAAAAGAAAATCAGGAGGAACGAGAAGACTTTGAATTTAAACCAATTCTAATTTAAAGTGGAAAGAAATAACAATATAGTGCCAGTGTGAAAATTGCAAAAGGTGGCCGTTTTACCATCCCGCTTGAATTTTTACTGTTTTTTTTTCCTTTTTGGTTTTCAGAGCCCCCGCTTCTTTCTTGGCCTTTCCCCGAGCGCTCGGAGTCTTGCAGGAAAGTAAGTGAGTTTAAATTTATTTTCTTACTTTTTGCATGGTTTTAAAATTATTTGATTTTATTTAGTTTTGTATATTTAAATTAACATTGATTTTCTCTTAATTGACTTAAATCCAATTTCGAAGGGGCGGATTTGATTAAAATTAGTTTTTTTTCTCTTATTTTTGTAAAATTTGTGAATGGTTTTTGTGATATAAATTCTGGATTTCTGTAAATAAAACGGCCATGACACATTAAAAACCTCATTTTCATTTCTCAAAATGACCTCCCCCTTTCCCGTCCTTTTCCTATGTGCTAGTATTTATATGTAAGGTGGCTCAGCACGAGCAGAGGGTGTCCCGGAAGACCCACGACACGACTGAGCGCTAGCCGGCCTCAGTATGCCACCCCGGGCTACACACCCCTCTGCTAATTTTTAATGTCTGCAACTGCGGTGACTTCCGTGGTTGCTACAGCTCCTTGAAAATCGGTTTGCTCTACGTATTTCAATATTTCGATCACTGAAACGACCATGTTGCTCATGACGTTAATTAAGTCAAACACATCGGAATAACTAAAAAAAGTGATATAATACCTACTAGTATTGTTTTGTCATTTTTCGCTTTATCGATTTTTTCAAAATAAATTCTGGCATCAGTATTATATTGAGCAATCAACCTGAAGAGGTTGCCAGCTTTCCTTGCAACAAATCCTTCTTCCTAAACGCTATCATTCCCTCACTTAAATTGCGAGGACAGTCAATGATGACGCTTACCACCACTCTATTATATTTTACCATCTGATTATTTTACTCCGAAAGCTTGGAATCAATCCTTTTTTTCAATATCCATTGTATTCGCGTAATTTGAGATGAAATGTTATTTGAGGATTTTTCATGTCAATCTTGTAGTGAAGTAGGTAGATTTAAATGTCCGTAAAGGACTGCAGCGATAGTCTACTTCCTCGACGAAAGGGGATGGTAGGACCCGCCGATATTTGGCCTTGTCTAGGGGCGCGTGAATACGCTGGCAGGCTAGCGTTGCGGTGTCGTGGGGCGGGTTCTTTTCCCCAGCAAAAGGCCCACTGCAAAAATATTTTTCGCACCCAGGAATTTCGAAAAAAATGGTTCAAATAGATATCCACCGAAGTCGAGAACGAGGTAACCTACTAAGGGTCAAGAGAATTGTTGCTTCAGAGGACAAAACGGGCGGACTTAAAGAGATTTCGTCGTTACTGACGATACTTATGGCCCCAAATAAGAGTGGGGCATCCAGGTGGAAGCGGTGCCCCCTCGCACCCTCCCAACCAGATCAAGATCCAAATGTAGATGTGGCCACATATTTCCCATTTGAGTGAAAAACTCATACAAACATAATTTGCATGAATTTTTCCATCAAATGGGAAATATAAACGTGATTAATTTTTGTTATAATATTATGCGATGGAATCACATAACACTATACCATAAAAGAGCACGTGAGCGGAACTTCAATTTTCGCGAATGTAACCTACTCTCTGCACTCTGCAGACACCTTCCCACGAGCCTCGGGAACTTTTCAAATCTTTTCACGCACAAATAAGATAATGCCTCACTAGGAGTACTTAACAGGCAACAAATGAGTAAATGCTCTTTGTAAATCACGGAAAATCTCACCTTCCAAACTTATTGCACGACAAGCTACGTTACGGCTCTTTTCTTAGGCATCACGACGTGACCGCCGTGAAGATTGAAAAAAGATTCCCCAATCTCCCCATGATTTAGCTGTCCGCCTGTAAATCTAAAACCGCTGCTAGCTCAGTTGAGTTTGATTGCATCCACCAATGCAATACATGGATGTGATGCATTAGATCAGTGTTCCCATGTCCGAAATTCCAATTCGCAGATTTGTATAGTTATGTTAGTAAAATTAATAATAGATTGAAAATTTAAATTATAATAAAAGGATAAATATTATAACGAATATCAACGCAAAGGAAAAATTGACGTACGATAAAATCAAAAGAAGCAATATAAATTTATAAAATGATTTACCAAAAAGTTAAAATTGGGTAGCCAAATTGTTCAAATCTGCAGTTGAGATTTCGGAACAGTGTTATACGATTTTCGGGCAGTTGGCTTGTGTGACTGCTCGATTACTACAATCTATTGAACGTTCACCGTGATGATCTAACCATTCTCTATAGCCTGTTCTGCTTCAAACCGATTGTTGAGTTGGTTGTGCAAACGATGTACAATGAAGGCAGAAAAGTGCATCTTGTTTTTTACTGTATGCTAGCCAGTTTCTCTGCCTTACAGAACAATCGGGCAATGCACAGTTTTTCCAAGATGGATTGCACTTTCTTTTTCCTGTAGTTGAAAAATCGATTGATGAAAGGTCTTGATTTTTCAATTTAAGACCCATATTTATACCTGCTACCGACAATTTAATATTGGTGTAATAGGCTGGTTCATTTATGTTTTCAAAGTTAAAAGCATTATGTTGAGAAAATGCATTTGTATCGGAAAATTATCAGCTGAAGTAAATTTTGCATCCTCTTTCACCCCTGAAATGTCCAGTGGAGATGGCATTGGTACTGCCAAATTAGTACGGCCACATTCGGTTGAACTTATATCCAGCGACGTCTCAATATTATTTGACTAGTCAGATGAGTTAAAAGAGTCTGAAACACTGGTTTTTCACCTGGAGAACAGAGCTTTTCTCTGTTGTATTTGTTTCCACCGTGACACAAGCATCAGGAATATAGTAAAATACATAAGAAATAAGACAAATGCATTTAGGGATGGAAGTAATGCAATACTCTGGCTTTTGTATCCAGAAATCCTACGTGGATTTAAGAGTTTCGAAAAAAAGGTTAAATATGATTCTATTTATGACTTGTAGGAACATAGTTACAAATGAAAATTTGGAAAAAGATGAAATCAAAAATTTAAACATGAAATTGAATTAAATGCTAACCAATGAAAATTAAAGTAAATACTTAGAAACGCGGTTATGCTGTTGCCGAGAACTTTTAATAATTGTCGTGATTCTTCTAAATCAGCACCCGATACAAAAGAACGTTGACACCGGCCGCTTGCGTTACAATTCAAAATAATGTGTGCATGTTGACAATGCATGTGTCTTGTTCTTATCTTTTCAACGTTCGAATATTTGGTGGTGTAAACTTTCTCCAAGGTCCATCATCCGTTTTGATTTCAAAAATTTTGTATATGGTACTAAAATTATTCTTGAACTTGTGAGCACATATTTCTTTGCAATGATCAATCCATTTACCTTTTCTATGCACCGTATTGCAGAAAATTTCTAAGCACTTGTATTTGTAATGAGTTTTTTCGCTTTTGGCATTGTTAAAGAGTTGAGTTATTAAAACAACTAATTGTTTACAGTCGGATTTCACAGATTTTAAAACTTATTTTAGAAGAATGTCTACAATATATGTTTGTATTTTTAATTTGCTCGTATATAAAAAAATTTACACTACTAACAGAACGCCGAAAATGCTCCCAAAATTAACTACAGGACACACAACACACAAACTTTTGGTACATTTTGCCTTCCCCTGGAGCCCCTAATTTATAAAATTCTAAAAGTTCTAATCAAGACCCTTCATTTGATACCCCGCTCGACTACCTTTGATTAAAAAAGATTTTTAAGGGCTAATTTGTTATAAGGGGGGAACCCCTTTAAAAAAATTTTTAATTTTTGGTAAGATCTAAACTTTTGAGAGACCATCACTTCTGACCTTTTCACAAAGTTTGAGCATTTTAGCTTCTATAATTTCTGAGGAAACTAGCTGTGACGCATAGACAGACAGACAGACAGACAGGTCGCAAAACTAGTAGGTATTTGTAAAAAAAAATTTCAACGAAGGCCTAAAAACGGAGTAAGTAAGAGACAGAAAGCGAAGACACGGTTTTCTAGGTGCCTAGGTTAATACTCTCATGGAATTAAACATTGATATATATTATTTTTCTTTCGCTTTTCCTTGAAAGTCATACATTACTTCCATACGTAGAGAGAAGTTGGGCAAACTCATAAAGAAAATTTTTTATAATTTTTTTTTTTTTTGAACGACGAGTAAATTAGTATTTTTTGCCTTTTCCACAGCATAAGTATTATTATAAAGAAAGAGTTGGCTTACTCCATACAAGTTTCAAAATTACATCTGATAGTTTGAGAACATTTATTTTGCGTCAACTACGGTACTTAGATACATTGGATTGTCTCCTTCGATAAAAAAAATTTATCGATATGCATGAGAACAATATTTAAAAGAAAAGGAACACGATTTGAGGTAACAACCGTAAAAGTGCTGTAATCGTCAGTGTTTCACTTTTAAAAGTAAACGTTTCCTTTAGAAAAAAATTATCTTTGCTCAAATAACTAGCAACAACCAGTTTTGGTACTTTTTTGAATAAATAGTAGTTGCAGCCACTTATTTTTCAGCAAGAATATGGTTTTATTATAGATTACAGATTATAGGATAGAATAATATATGGATATGTAATTCGAATTAAGCCTTTTAAGCTTGTTGGCTTTAAAAGCATTATCTTCGATGTTTTCAGCTTTGCTATTTAGTGAATAAATTTTATAATGGACACAAAACGGCTGCGGTAATTATTTAGTTTAGGTGCCATACTCCCGATTTTTTTGAAATTTCAGTATGTTATACAGCTTTTCATGCTGAAAAAGAATATATATATTTAGAACATCGTTTTAACAACCAGCCACCCCCCCCCCCCCCCCACACCCCACTCTCAATCCTCTCCAACATTAAATCTAATTATTCGTCAATTGACAACCCACACATTTATTTAATTTTGATCAGATGTTGCCATTCAACACAATTGAAGAAAATGGGATGGGAATTGTATTTCAATAACATTTTGGTGGAATTTTAAGGCATTAAATTATAATATTTGAAATGGCAGATCCCCGATGCTGCTGTAATATATTGTGCAAGGACGGGTTCTAGAAGAGCAGCCTTCTTTTCTCTAGAAAGGCACGCTTCTATTCTCTAGAGGAGCACCCTTCTATTGTCTAGAGGAGCAACCTTCTATTCTTTAGGTGTGTATTATATAGAAGGGCATCCTTCTATTCTCTAGGGAAGCATTTTTGTACTCTTCCTTCTACTCTATAGAAGGGAACCCTTCTATACTTTATGATACGCTTCTATTCATTTGAATAGTACCCTTCTATAGAATAGAAAGGTGCTCCTCTTGAGAATAGAAGGGTGCTCTTCTATTCTTTAGAAGGGCACCCTTCTTCCCACACCTCACTCTCAATCCTCGCCAACATCAAGTATGTGCAAAATACCAAGTTTTAACGATAGTGTACATTTCCCAATTTTCAAACCTTAAAAACTATGTAAAGGAATGTTTTCCACGCCCAATATATATATATATATATATATATATATATATATATATATATATATATATGTATATATATATATATATATATATATATATATATATATATATATATATATATATATATATATATTCTTTTTCAGCATGAAAAACTGTATAACATACCGAAATTTCAAAAAAATCGGGAGTATGGCTTCTGTAGCGTTAACGATTCTAGAAGATACCGCAGTTTCCCTGACAAAAACTTCATTGATTGCTTTTTTATGTGAATGCACTTACTCTAATAGTTTCTTGAGTCTCCCCCCATCATCAGCCACACCTTCCGCCCCCGGGGTCTGCGTAACCAGGCATAGCAAGTAAGTAGATGAAGTGGCAGACTCCTCCTGAACTCTCCCGTGAAGTCCCACGTAGACACTTGGCGGCCTCTTGTGAAACAAGAATTCAATTATTCTTACGGCGTCTATTACTAAAAGTCAACTTGCTACCAGCAAGTAGACTTGCTCCCTCCCAGAAACTGAACTAAGAACCTGACCTTAGGATGTTAGAGCAAGCCATTCCCCCCCTTTGTTTTGGAACAGGTTCTGCAGATGCTTCTCATCTATTTAAAATTGGAGCAGGCCTACTTTATCTTTCTTCATATTAGGAAATAATACGCTAGAATTATAGCCCGCACTCTATAAAGTAAGCATCGTAGCCATTCTCTAGTGTACCTAAACAGAGGAGAGGCTTAAGCGATTGTAGATGATGAAGAAAAACTTCTAACTACTTCTCCTCTGTTTCATCGTGCAACCATAACCTACCATAATAACTAGCCGAAGGACCATTTAAAATTTTCTAAATTTTGGAAAGCAAACCTCAGAACGTATCACAGCTGGGTGGGCGGATCAACATCCAAAGCGTGATACTGACCATATTAGCTTCCCGAGTGCCGATACATTCGGTCAAGATAATGGGATACTCTAACTATTGCTAAGCGAAGGCCCGAAAAGGGCTGTAGTGCTAAAACAAACCAAAATTCCATTTTGCTTCCTCTGTACTCGTATGTTAATGAAATCGTTTAATCGCATCAATACAGAATATGCGTTTTTGTGGTTGATTTCCAACGATTTATTGTTTCTCATATACGAGCACAATTTATGTAACGTGTCTGGTCTAAAAGTCGCGTAAAAATAAGATATTTCTTTCCTTGGATTGATAAGACCGTCAAAAGACCGACTGAATTGTCGTAGAATTTTTCGAAGACATTTCCAAAATATTAAAACAAAGTCGAGTTGCTCTCAAAAACTTTAAAATCTAGATCACCGAACGCGCCACATCTTATTATTACGGATCATATTTTGTATAGTTTTAACTTAGAACTTCAAATATTGAATTATAAATACGTAAGTGCGCCTTGTGTTGCTTGGCTGCTAGATAAAAACAGAAAGTCAATATTTATTTACCAGAAATCGATCCGATTTGCGTCATTAATTTGTCATCCTAAATCCAATTTTACAATCTGTCTTTGCAGATCGTGTGCTCATGATCAATGCACGTCTGTATTTATGTACTTAAAAAATTTAAAAACAAACCAAGGTAAATACGAAAACTGCGCAACTTATCGATTGAATAGGTGACTACATTAGACACTGATTACACACATGTCTATGGTTTTGTCAATTCAATAATAAAAACCAAAATTTAATCAGCATCTTAATCAAAAAATAGTTTTTTTTTAAAATTTTGATTTACTCGTATGCAACTTTTCTTTTTTCTTTAATTTCATTTTCGGTCTCCACGTAAAGCGCCGAATTGACGTCAAAATATTTTTTATCTTGTATATTCCAAAAGATCAACTGCAAAAATGTGAATAAAAACTGTAAACACATTGAGGAGGAAAAAAGTAAAAACACATTATAAAAAAGCAGGAAATTCAGTTGGAACTTGACTTTTACTTTCACCTGCGATTCGCAAGTAATGTTCATTTGTTCATTTAGCGAACACGTATGAGTGCGTACGGTAAGTGGATTGTATACATGATGTAAGTATGCTCGCGAATCAAAGTGGGCGCACACGTGCTCCAAATTTAATCGAAACCTTGAAATCTTAAACATCGTACACATTCAATTGCACATCGATTACAGATAAAGTACGCGGCGGCCGCCGACGCATTATGGAAAACTTAGTACAATTGACTTTCTTATAGCATCTGAATTGATAAAACCTATTCTTATTATTAACAGTTTAGATTTATTTTATTACAAATCTGAAATATTATTTCATCTAAAATATATTTTCTTGCTACCGCGAATTTAATGGGCAAAAGATCGCGAGTGTAGGGCCAGTAGAATTGTTAAATCCAATCCCAACTTGAAATATTCATAATGTGCAAGAAACATTTTAGCTGAATTTTTCTGATATGTTTAGACTTTTGCTTAGCATAGATGCATGATTGCTGTGAATTTTCATTACCATCGATATCAAAAGCTTTTTCTTTATGAGCCATGTAGTTGTGAAAAATTGGATATATCGAAGAGTATTTCTTTATTTTAGAAAATTTAATCATAACCAGAGTAAATATCATTGGATGAAGAATAAATTTTCCCGAGCATGTTTACAAAATTAGAAGTAATTGCAATTTTCACAGAAACTTAGATTTGAATATGATTGTCTTTTAATAGATGCATTTTAAAGCTACAAAAATGTATGAACATTAAAATCACTGTTTACAGGAATAAAACGGGGATCTTCAAGTAGATTAAATTCTTCGGTGAAAATTTAATCTGTGAACAGTAAAGGTTCGCTATTTACCGAAGGAAATAAAAGATCACCCTCTCTAAATGATGAAATACGAAAATTAAAAAGACAAATACATATCATGGAAGCGGTGAAAAATCGAATTCGTCCTTTTGACTAAGCAATAGGTAATGAGATATTGAGTGCATTTAGTTAAAGGGGAAAACTGCTTTGGCATTAATTGCCTTGAATTTATTTTATTCTTTTAAGTGCATTTTGAAGTTTGTTTTCTTTTTTAATCTTTTTCATTCGGATGATTTTAAAGCCTTTGAGTTGAAGTTTATTGTCGTCATGATGCGGAATTATTTTCTGAAGAAGACAAAGTTGAGAGCTTTTTGGATAAATCTCACAACTACCAGAATATAACTCGAGGCATGCATATAATATGCATGCATATAATATGCATATACATTCGGAAAATGGAGTCCAAATCCTTCGAACCCAACACTTACCCCTTAAATGACAGCCAAAATATTGAGCAATAAATGAGAAGTATGTACGAAAGAATCATTGGTCACCTGAATGATCTTATAGAAGAGAAAGACCAAATGATTACTGAGGAAAAGATATGTGATATGGTTAAGAACATCACTAAAACTCTGTTAGAGTGAAATCGTAGTGGTAATGGGTAGATAAATGTCCATACAAGAATGAAGCGATAGTCTGCTGCCTCGGCGAAAGAGGGTGATGGGAGCCGCCGAGATTTGGCCTTGTCTAGGGACGCGTGAATACGCTGGTAGGCTAGCGTTGCGGTGTCGTGCAGCGGGTTCTTTTCCCCAGCACAAGACCTACTGCAAAAAAAATTCGCATTCACGAATTGAAACGATCTAATGCCGATCAACTGGTGTCGAGGCCGAGGTAACCTACTAAGGGCTGAATTGTCTATAGCCAGTAACAAACTGGGCCGGGAGAAAATAGACGGACTTGAGCGCAGACCTCGTCGTTACCGACGATACTCATGGCCCACAAATAAGAGTGGGGCATCCAGGTGGAGGCGGTGCCCCTCGCACCCTCCCAACTGGATCAAGATCCAAATGTAGGCGTGGCCATATATTTCCCATTTGAGTGAAAAAAAATCATACAAACATAATTTGCATGATTTTTTCCCTCAAATGATAAATACAAACGTGGCCAATTTATGTTATAGTACTATGTGATGAAAACACATAACACTATACCATAAAGAGGTACGTGAGCGGAAAGCCACTCTACCCGGGCTAGAGCCCCTATAACGCAATAAAAGGGGAGAGCTCGCCCGATGGCTAGTTCATTTAAGTGGAGGGGCCTGCAATCGTTGCGGGCCCCATACCCGGTTTGAACTCCAATAATGAAAAGACCAAAGTCTAAATTTAACTAAGCAAACATTATTCTTTCCATCTCTAGCATTATTTATAACAAATCCTTTTTTCAATCTCAATCAAAATTTCATCCTATCCTAGCAATTTAATCCGCATCCAATCGCTTTTACTCTCTTTTTCTTTAATATTTTCCATTTTAATTCTAGTTTTATTACTAATCAATGCGTATAAAAATATACATTTAAATTTGACTCGAGTTTTTTTTAAATTGCTAAGTATAAAACCGAAATACCGGTTCTTCCAAAAACCGGTTTTTATGCTTTAAAAACCGACCGGTTAAACCGAAGATGAAAAAAACCGAAGAACCGTTTTTTTTTCCAAAAACCGTCCAACCTATATCTAAGTCTATCTTAGAATCTTTTAACTGATTGAAGTCTTTGTATGGACTTAATCTTTGGGTGAAGTTATTTTGAAATGCTTGAAATTAAATTATAGGAGCGCGGCATTGTGGTTTGTATGAATTATTCGCGTTGTCTGCATTAAGGTTTGGTGTCGTTGTCGGTCTGTTCATTCTGTTCAGTAATTTGCCGCTTTCGAAGCCATCCGAAACATGATCCATATTTATCCGTTCATGACAATCTAAGCTCAAGTGTAATATACTTTAAGGTGAAACGAACTATAATCAAATTATTTGATTCCTAGAAGTTGTCTCGAAATCGAAATCCTTTGTATATTCTTATTTTGATGTGATTCATTGTATGCAGCCATTGGTCAATGTGAAACTGATAACGTACCTGTAATGAAAACAAAAAGAAAATTAATCCATTATGCTGCTTATCACTGGTTTTCGTATTCATATATAAAACAGGATTTCAATTTCATTACACATATGTAGTTATTTCAGCTTTTATAATTTACAACTAAAAGTTGTTGGTAACAGATATAATAATTAGTTTGGCATGCGAAGCTAATAAGATAATTGTATTTATATATAACAGTCAACCCCCCCCCCCCCCCCCCAAGTTGACATGCCGACGTCACATTTCACCTCGATCAGTGGTACTTTCGTAATGCAAGCTTACTAATCGGCGGATCAGTGAACCGAACTCCCATTTGCGATAGCATCGCATTTCAAAACTCTCTCCCTGTGCAAATTGTCTGCCGCTGAATTATTAAGTATATTATGTTCACAGAGTATTCACACCTTCCATTTACCCTGTGTAGCACACTTTCTGAATTTCCCAGAGTCTGGTCAACTGAGCCGAGGCCTGTCGTATTAAAAAAAAAAAAAACAAAGTAAGAAGCAAATAAAACTTCCGACGCACGTGTTCTTTAACGCATTTCACAACATGGGAGCATTGCCATATCCTAGTGAAAAACTAAATGATTCTATAGAACGAATTTGTTTTTCTGCAAAATCATAAATTTTTGAAATCTGGTAATGCTGAAATCTCTCATCGAAGCACATGTTTATATTTGTGCCAATTGTCGTGTCAGCATTTACCTGCCTCCCTGTTGCTGAAGATTTATGGTTCGCTTTTCGGCATGCATATTATTTTCTCCAGAGGTTAGGTCGAGTGTGGACACTATGTAAATGTACCATGGTGTAGAGTTTCAGCGGGAAACAGAAGCAAGAGGAAAGTATGTCACCTAAAGGTAGGGAGTTTTACAATCCGCAACTGATCGGTTCAGGTATGCGATGCCATAATTTATGTTTGGCATTTTTAATTAGCGTAGAATATATCTGTTAGGATCAGAATAGTTTATTTTTGGCCCCACGTCGGTACTTAGATTGGAAACGCGCGAATTCGACTTTGTTGTTGCTAATCGGTTGGTAGCCTTGCAAAGGCAGCGTTAAAGTAATGGCGTTTTAAGCGGGCATTTGAATCATCGGCTGAAGGATTGTCTTTGCGCTTGGATCTGCGACCAAAATTCCTCTCCGAATTAGCTAGCCGAGAAGCAGCCACCTCGGAGTAGACTAAGGTTGTCTAGACTAGTTGACATGTAAGGTAAGGTTCATTCGCACGTAGCGAGACTTCACGTCCTTACCCGATGAGAGGTTGGTTCCGATTCTCATTAGGAAATCACTACAACGACGAAAGAATTGAAATCATTACAATTTTCCCCCTTTCTCCGAAACTACTGAGCTTCGTGAATTAGAGGAAATTGTTCCTACACGTGGGTTATAGGAAAATTAATAAGAAGTCAAGGCATAAACCCGCAATTTTTAGGGTTTTGTACTAAAATACAAAACCCTATTGCAATCACGACCTGTGTCCGTCTGCCCGTCCGTCCGTCCGTCCGTCTGTATGTCACAACACTTTTTCTCCGAAACTATAGAGGCTACAGCAATGAAACTTTGTGGAACTTTGTGGTGACTTCTTGAAACTTCAAGAGTGGTAAAATTTTTTAAAGGGGTTTAAGGGGGTCTCCCCATATAGGGAGGTGACCCCTCAAAAAAAAATTTTCGCCATTGGTAGTCGAGTAGGGTGTCATTGGAAAGATCTCAATGAGATCTTTTCAAAACAAGTCTAGAAATTGCTTTATGAGTACCGAGGGAGACAGGGGAAGGGGAAATGTACGAACTTTTTTTTGGTACGAGTTCTTCGTTGATAATGTCACCGTCTGTTTTTCTATGTTTATATATTTCAAGCCACTCTAGGAACAAAGCAAAGGACCGAGACTTGATATCCTAGAAAAGCTTGAAATATATAAACATAAAAAACAGACGGTGACATTATCAACGAACAACTAATTACAAATGCCGACATCATTTTCTCAGTACTAGACTAAACTCTGCAACGAAAACGGACACGTAATGAAACAGAACAAACGGATTATTACACCCGAAAAAGGTTGGGTGCTCCGGCGGGGCTTGCGTTTAGAGACGGGCGTGGGAGCGCCATTCGCTTGTCCAGTAGCGCGCCGATAAGCCGCCAACCAAGAAATCGGCATGCCGGTACAAATTTAGAAGGAAGCTGTTCCTACCAACACCTCTTTTTTCACCCTGGACATCTTTATTTGCTTTTCCCGGGTTTTACCACTAAGCACAACCTAACACTCACTGTTAATCACCTTGTATAGCTAGCTCATCCTTCCGAACACTACTTTGCCTTTATTTCACATGGGGATTGACCATCCGAACCGACCTGTACAAAATTTTTTCTAAAGAAGTTAAAAAATTATTCAATTTTTCCAACGTTATAATTAAAATTTTGAAATAACAATCAAATTCAACAAGTTCATTACACAATTTCGTGATCATATCAAGTTAGAATGAAATTCTATTCAAACGCAAATCTACTCACAATCAGTACAAATCCACGTCTGCAGCTGATTTGCTCGTAAGGAGCCCTTTGGGTATTTACTAATGCAGTCTCCAATTCTTGCTGAGATCTCGTAGACGAAGTCCACCATCGACAATGACCTTCCTGGATACCCTCCCCGAAGGCGGCGCTGTCTTCTTCTGTTCACCGCCCTACTCATCCTTGCTGGAATACTTCCGCCGCCGTCTTGTAAATTTTCTCTCCGGCACATCTGTGCTTCCAACTTGAGCACTTCTTGTTATCTTCACTCCGCAAATCCACACATAACGTTCGTCCGCCAAATTCCTGCCAATTGCTCTCACACAAGCTAGTTCAAAAACGACCCGTTCCGTTTTTTTTCGAAGCTTATATCTCCTCGGTCCAACGGATCGCGCCTGTCTGTCCGTCTGTCCGTCCATCCGTCTGGGTGTCACAGCACTTTTTCTCGCAAACCGTATAAGCTACAAACACAAAATTTTGTGTAAAGGTGTGAAGTGATACCCTCTTCAAAGTTTCTGTACAAAAAAAAATTTACAAGGTGCTTAAGAGGGGTCTCCCCATACAGGGGAAAGGCCCCTGCAAAAAAAGATTTCATCAAAGGTAGCCGATATGGGTATCAAATGAAAGGTCTCAATGAGAACTTTTCAAAACTTCAACTGGTATTTTTTGCTTCGGGGAGTGCACAGGCAGGGGAAATACACGAAAAATTTGTGTGGCTCCCCCCTCGCGATTGGACACCTGTGATCCGAAAAATCTGAAAAAAATTATGGAGGTAGGTGTTTATGAGTACAACAACAACAAATACCTTAGAGGTCAAAATTCACTCAACTTTATTAATAATAGTATGAAAATCGAATTTCACATTTTCCTCAATAAAATCATATGGATACTCTTAAACTCAATGAAAACCGATATTTAAGTAGTCTTACATAAGGTCCTAAGACTCTGCAAGTTTGATGAAAAAGCAGTCATATTCACGGAAGTTATAGCCATTTGAAATTTCTCCAAATCCAACAACAATAACACACGATTTTGGTAATGTATGGACTTTCCGTTGAATCAGACACTACAGTTTTGATTTGATCTTCTTGAAATTGTCTAATAATATCAATAATACATTTTTTGGGAAATTCATGATTTGATTGATTTTTGTTAGTTTGCAACAAAGTGACGACTGTTGAAAGTACAGAAGCAATGTATTTTCTTATAAACGTGCACATCTCTTTGACAAATTTCTTGCCTTTATTCGTTGCTGGTGACTGCATTCTCCAAGAATCCACCTTCCCCGGTTTCAATTCCATTGGTTGTTATTTCATCGTTTTGGTATAATTTATAAAGCATCGAACGCGTTGACATTTTTTCCATCGATAAGTGATGACAATGTTAAAGTAATACCATCTCTTTGCTTTTGTTGATAGCCCAAACCAATTTAGCTAGAATTATTAACTAGTGATGTTCATGTTAAAAAAATATCGATATTATTTTCGATATAATATATCGTAATGCTCTATCGATACTTTGCGATATATCGAACATATATATCGATATTTTTAAAATATCGTAAGTAATTTCCTACTTACTCGTATTAAACTAGTTTCTAATATTAAATAGGGAAGGTTGATATTATTAATATGAGTCACAACATCTAGAACAAATCAACTTTATTTATATATCATGCAAATTAAATCAATGGCCATAAGTGAAAGATTTATAAATCCCAGTATTTCTTCTCCAAGCTTTGCAAAAACAAAATTTTATTGACCCTTTTGGCTTGCAATCTGCTTCTCTGCTGTGTAAGAACCTGTGCGGCTTTTGAGAAAAGTCGTTCAGATGGAACTGAGCTAGCCACCATGGTTAAATATTTAGAAGCCACATTGTATAACGTTGGGAACTGTATTTTATAGTCTGCCCACACTTCTAATGGGTTTTCGTTAAATCTACTCACTGGAGTCCTCAAATAAAGCGATAACTCATCTGAAAGACTTTCATTGGTATTATTTGTTTTCCAATTTCGATGAACCAGTTTATGGTGATCACTCCAGAGATCCGATGATAGACTAATTTTGTCTGAGTTGTCAGAGTCAGATTCCACACCCACAGTAGATTCATCCTGTTGATTCTTATTAATCATCTCTTTAATTTTAATGACGGCATTTGCACACGCCATGGCATCTTCAAAATGAAGTTTTTTAAATCTTGGATCTAATATTGTAGCAATAGCTGATGCTGATACCTGCTCGATTGCGCCCATTCGTTTATTAATTTCGGTAAGAGTGCGTTTTTGTACATCCTTGATCAAAGATTCTTCAATTACTAGGTTTTTCAGTTTTGATATCATGCAGTGCACTAATGGAATGATTTTGCTACTAGAGCAATATTTATCGCCAGATATTTCCTCAGTCGCTGCTTTTAGTTTGTAGTACGTTAAGAAGCGATGTTAATATAGTCAACTCCATACCAGTTAACATCGGCGGTGCTGTTTTGTGACGAATCAAAATTTCACTCACAGCATTTCGTAAATCAAGGAAACGAGCAATCATATAGTATGTGCTGTTCCAACGTGTTGGGACATCCTGAATCAATTTTGTGTCAGCTTGAACTGATTTACGCAACTCGTCACTTGCAACACAACTTTGTTTAAAAAATGTAACAACATTTTTTGCTTTTGTTAATATTTCCTGTAGTTCTGGAATTCCCAAAATATGTTGAGCTACTAAATTAAGTGTATGCGCAAAACAAGGGATATGCTTTTTCTTCCCAAACGCAATTTCGACAGCCTTCACCATATTTGCAGCATTATCTGTTACTACTGCTGTGACCTTATCAGTATTAAATCCCCACTCTTCACATGTTTTAGTGAGCGTTTGTGCAATGTATTCGGAAGTATGCCTTTCATCTAAGTGGTAAACACCTAAAGTTACAACATGAAATTCAATTCCGATGCCAAAATGAGCAGTTACACCTAGATAACTTCGCAATTGTAGATCTGACCAAATGTCACTTGTTAGTGTAAGATTTTCTACACAGCGTAATTTATTTTTCATTACTGTTGATAATGCGTCATACTTTTCATCTATCCAGCGTGTCACAGAGGTTCTGCTAGGAATCTTATAATGAGGCACCGTTACTTTCAGAAGATTCTTGAAACCTTCATTTTCAACTAATGAAAAAGGTTGATTGTCTTTACAGATCATAAACATTATCGCATTGTTAATTCTTTTAGTTTTGTCCCCAGTAGAGGTATACGCATGTATTTCGCCAAAACTACCTTCAATTGATCTCTGGCACTTCAAAGACAACACCCTATCATAATCCATCTTTTGATCAGTTTGAGTATTGTGCGTAAGTATCTTACTACAATCCATTGAAGACGACGTAGAAGTTGAAGGCGACAGTTGATGTTCGTTTACGTAAGATTCCAATATCGTTATAGTATCATCTTGTTTCGAAGTATTGGGGATTGAATCGGACAAATCCGAATTAGAATGTTTTGTAACAGCAGCACTGTTGTTACTTTTGAAAACTTCCAAGTAGACCGCCTTATGAACATTTTTGATATGTGCCATAGTATTAGAGGTATTGCCAGCCGTTTGAACAGTTTTTTGGCATAGTTTGCATCTGGCAGATTTCTCATTACTTTTTTCGAAATATTTCCAAACAATACTTTTTTTGTAGGTGCCATGTTAAAAGAATTGCATGAAAAAGAAAAAAAAATGCGTAAGTAAAATCCAAAGTCACAAAAATTAATTAAATAAAAACAAATTCATCGAAATAAATTTTATCGATTATATCCCATCCCTAATTAACAGACTTAGCGACTAAAACAAAATGCACTAAATACACTATAAGTCTCGGTTAAATTCACATTTCACGCACAAAAATAGGTACACTCACATTCCATTATTTATTGTTCCATGCTATCAAATAGTAAAAATTTATACCTAGTAGTACTTTATAGGTTAAGAACACATACTTACTTTATGAATCGTAAACAGTCGTGTAAACAAAACACAAAAGTATTATCAGTATCACAGCTTGCTTTTTCAATGCAATATATAATAGCTGTTATACGTGTACTTAATATCACTACACACACTTTACGGAATTTACTTTTCTTAAACTGTAATAACAAATTAGATAGCGTTTATGAATAGGTTATATTTGTGCGTTGACAGCACTGAGATGAGAACGAACGAATTGAACGAAACCAATGACTAGACAAACAAGTGACCATAAATAGATTCTATGGTCTATGCTACTACTCTAGTGCTGCCGCGTCGCGGAGAGTATCTCATGTATGCGTTTCGTTATTGCAAAGGCTAGTTTATCAATAATGTATAAAATAATTTTTTTATTGTTACTTAATTTGTCAGTGTTGCACATTTAAAGGAATTCGATTTTTGGTATATCGGATGAAATATATCGATATTCAATTTGATACTAGGCGTTTCGATAATATCGGATGGAAGCGATATTATCGCGTAATGTATCGATATTTTTTTTAGTATCGATTTATATCGCCCACTACTATTATTAACCTTGGCGCGAACGCAAGCGTCCCTGTCAAGATTGTACTTAGCGCCAAGACCAAATTTAGTAGCATTCGAGCGTGAAGAGAACGACAATTGGACATCGCATTTTTGATGCATGGATCTGGCGAATTCTCAGCCATTGTTAACACTGGTGTGGAAAACAAATTCATCGCCTTAAAAACCCAATGGCAAAGTTATTTGTGGTAAGTTTGGATTTTTGGTCATCAAATGCAGTCTGGTAACCAGCCAAAAAGGCTTTGTAGCTCAGCACAGCTGATGCATTGATTAGTGGGCCGGAGGGCGATGCTAAGTAGCCGGTTACATCGGCATCGACCTTGACGAATTCATTTCCAGTGCCTGACTTCACTTCTTGCTTCCTAATTGAGGTGAGAAAAAAGCTTCGAGTGCAATCTTCGATCCTTCCACCAACTTATTTTGTGTAGAAATTTCAGTGGTGAGTGTGTTATCTGTGTTCCACAGGTGAGTCGATATTATTTCCGTTTGTATTTGGTTTCCAATGGACTAACCACTTTGCCAGTGACTTGGTCTGAGTGACCGCTTGTGGCAAATTCGATTCCCGATGTCGTCTTCATTTTACAGTCCAATTCCCATAGACCAAAATGATAACCCTTGCCGGAGATATCTCTGCCTTGTTTTCCCAAATCTGAATATTCTGGTGGTGCTAGATTAGACGGAACACAAAACACAGGCTCAAATGCTGCTTTTACGAAAGCAAGAATGACACAGAGAAAAACCACCTTAAAATCGACCGCACACTTTCTATACGAACCACCACCACCAATGTTTCTCTCGAACTATTTTTGTGCTAACAAGTGCGTATTTATTTATTTATTTATTCCATCTTACAGACTGAATAATCCAATTACAAAATGGAACTCAAAGAATAAATAGAGCAATATTTAAATGAAAAAAATAATAAAATGTCGATAGTTGAAAGTTAAACTAGTAGTAAGTCTCTTAGTTTTTTCTTAAATGCTATGTAAGAAGAGGAGAAAGGACCAAGCTCGACTTTCATCGGGCTGATACGGCAAATTAAACTTAAGGAAAATGAATCGGGTAAACAGTTGGACAGTTTCTAAAGAAGACACGAGATAGGAATATCGGTGTTGAACCGTGAACCACATACTCGTACGCTCGTTCTTCTGGCCGCCACTGAAGTGCATACGGGCCGTCGAATAAGAAAAGTTCCTATTGCTCGACAACATCCAAAGTTTACCTTGGTGGTTGAACCATCTTAGGCGACGTTCATTTGCGACCGTTGCCCGATGGTGAAAGCACGGAGTGTCCATTGAAAACATACGATATATTGTTTGTTGGGTCGTTGTTCCGTGTTTCCCGCTGGTAGTTGACAAGCCGAATTGATGCGGTTTTGAGGACTCGATCCGTCAGTGCTTCCCTTGTCTATGTAAGCGTGATGTTTCGAGTTCCATTTGTTTAACCGAGGGGTAGTCGTGAATTCCCTAAGTCTCCCTACACTACTTCCTGCCTCGTTTACAATATTTATTTGAAATGTTCTTATTTAAAGTAAATGTTAAGTTGATTAATTAATTACAATTACTATAGTTCGGCTCGGTGATGATTGAGTCTGGGGACCAGCCCCAGTCTTTGCCTTTTTGGGCGAAATTTCGATGATTTGTGATGAATTGGACTCCCAAATCTATGCCACCCAGCGTCCTCTCGTTGATCGCCACCATATCCATAGTCATCGTAGTCGTATTTCCATGTTCGCTCTCGGAACTTTTTCTTATAGTATTTTTCGGATGATTGTCGCTGATACCTGAGTGGAATCCTCAGAGCATGGGGCTGCGTTTGGAATATGTTCGGGCAGGAAGGGGAGAGCAGCAGCGAACTCGCAGCATTTGAGATAATTGGCAATAGCGGAGGATTTGCTGGTGATAAGGACGGAGTTCGGGGTAAACCTGCTTCAGACAACGGCGGGCTATCTATAGGATCAGACGGAGAAGTTTTTATTATCGGCACCGTGTCAATGCATTTGTGCTGTCGCTTCTTCGATCGTTTAAACTGCTGCTTCGTCCAGTGTTGGAAACGACTGGTCCAACTACGATGTTCAGTTGCGACGAAGATGAGGATGACGAAAGAAACGTTCGCGTATCGCTGTTGTGTCTCGTTGATGACTTTCTGTATGAGTTTAATAATCTAAATCCGCTCGCGTTCCAAATAAATTATCAACTTACATAAAGACATAACCTAAGTTTTCTTTTTTTTTCGTACCACGACAGGGATTTTCTTGTTGCAGCAGCACTGAACTATGTATTAAATCCACTTCTTTCAATTCAATTTTTACTACGTTTATACTTTGCACTCACGAAGAATTGACAATTGAGAACCTCGCATAGCAACGAAAAGACTCCTACTCCTATACACCCGCCATGTGGCTGTCACTTCTTTTACATCCCACGACAGAACTGACGTGGGATGGGAAGCCGTCACAACGAACATGAGATGGAAAGCCACATGGCAGCAAGGTGTATTGGTAGTGGTCACCAGCGGCGTCGAATGATTCATTACAAAGGCCTGCAAAATTTGATTAAAGAGGTCCTTAAGTGCTCAATCTGACCCGAATCAATGATGAAATGGGCCAAAACAAGGCCTGATTGAGGACATAATTGGCCTCAACAGGACTCAGATTACGATGTGACAGGCAAAATGAGGCTCTAAAAAGACCCAAAAAATAATTTTTGTATAGAAAAGTTTCTTTTTTCCTTGTGCATAAAAATAAATAAAAAAAGATTTTTACATTTGAAAAAACGAATCGTATATCATTCTTCTTTGTAGGAGGAAATAGAAAAAAATGTATTTTTCACACGCAGTTTGCAGTATGAAATCAAAAATGAATGAAAATTGGTTCCCTTGAAAAAAAATGTATGTTTGCGTGAGGTCTATATTTTAATATCGTGCATTGCATTCATAGTAATATCATTAAGCAATAGGAGATCCTATTTCTCGTCAACTTAAATTAGATTTAGTTGAACTACTTCACTCATACTTCAAATTGTTGCCGATTTAGCGCTTGTGATTTCAGTTATCATTTTTGGCTCATTTTGGAAAAATTTAACCAATTTTCGCATAAACAGTTTTGCCGTCCTAATAGCATCATCATTGAGAAGTTTGCAAGATTGCTGATTTTTATTCAATATTTTTATCAGAGAGAATGCTTAAAATTCAAGTGGATCTACTTGGGACCTCTGCTTGTGTGGTTTTCTTCAGAGCGGGAAAATTTCCTGCCAAGTATTGGTCGTTGGCTTTTATTCTTCAAATAAAGTGGATTCACTGGAAATTCGTTAGTATTTACGTATTTACCAGTCCAGTTAATTTTCACTCAAGTCATCGACCTGATTGCTTCGAATTTCTTCTTTTTCGCGAACGAATTCATTTCACTAATTCATCAAAAACCCCGGGCTTTGTTTTATCGCTAACAACAAAAGTCCGGCAAACGCTTTCGAAATTCGCTATTGCAAAATTCCCACATCAAAACGGGACGTGTATTTGTTTGTTCGTTGGATTCTTAAACAATGCTATGCAAATTGATTGACACTTTTTTGAAATGTCTCTCTATCACTTGGCGGTGCACGCTGCCTCAAGTAAAAGCAAAGTCAAAGTCCTATTTAAATTTCGCAAGGCTTTCGAGTGGGGCTGCTCACGTTATGAGCCAAGTTTTGCGGTTTGCTGCACGTTTTCTGCCTGCACACCCACCGCAAAGCATTTGACCTAAAAATGTATTGCGCGAGAATAGCGCAGAACTGGCTCACCAAACACAAACATCGTCATTAACGTCACTGTTGTGCAGAATTATCGCAACAACGGCCGCCGCGGCAACAACATACACAGAAAGCACAAAGCGAAAAATTTGCGGAATAGTATAAATTAATAATAAAAGTTTTGAAATGTGTGTTTTTTGTCGAGTCACACAGCAAAGAATCCAAAACGAAATCCCAAGATTTTCTTCGGCTAACACCAGCACGAAAGTCGGAATGCGATGGCGCGGGCACGGACGGGTGGCAAAAGTAAACGGAGAGAAAACAATAATAAATTGGCAAATCAGCAAAAATATTTTCATTTTTTTTTTCTGCATGCATGTCGTAATGTTTCAACAACAATATACAGTTCTCCTTTCATAACCGAAAAATATTTGACCTCATTTCAAATTCACCGCGCAACCAAGCTCTGGAGAGAGGAGGCGAGCGGCCAACGTCTTCGACAGCTTCGGCCAAGAGCAGGAAGCAACCACCGCGAGGCGCGAAGAGAGAAGCTCCGAAGCTGCAACAAAACAAAAACAATATCACAAACATAAACAAAACAAAAAATCACTCTGGGAAAATGAAGACCAAGCGAAGCAAAATACAAGGTTGGTGCGGCCGACGCTGACTGAGCCACCGTGGTCCGTCGCTTCTTCTGCAGCCTCCGAAGATCCACCATCCGCAGCCTGGAGCTTGCCAGCGCGCCGCGTTCACATGGGAAAAAGTTCAAGCCATTCCTCTTCTGCTTGCTCTTCATCTTCGTCTTCAGCGCGAATCATGATGAAGAAATTTCTCTGCATAATATTTTATTTACTTCCTCCCCTGCTTCCGCCTCTCCTTGCCAGGGGTTCCTCTTGACAAATTAAGCAACCTGATCGGTGGCCCAGGTGGAAATGTGCTTTATTGAGGTGTGAAGATGGGCATTAGCGCTGCGAGGTAAACAAAGCGAAGAAGCCCATGCGTGGATAATCAGGAAGGCATTTTCGAATATTCGCGCATGCAACCATAGCAGATTCGATGCGTGTAATGCGGAGCGCTGGAAGGACGGTTTGTGTCCTTTCTACTCCAAAGCCGATTAATTGCCATTTCAAAACTGGCCTTGCAGGGGCCGCTCCACACACCCAGCCAGGTTTCGATCGTTCAAAAGCCGAATTGATTACCACGGTCAACAATGCAGAAACGTGAGAAAGTAAGGCAACATGTGCAGAGGTGCTTCTCAAGTGGAGAATGTGCCTGGTAAAGTGAATGCACAGAAGAAATTACGACTGGTAAGGTGAAGCATGTTGAAGAGTTAGACTGAATGACAGCCATTTCTCATGATTTCGGATTCGGATGGAGCTGAGTGTTTTGTCCTCAAATATGTGCTAAACTCTCCATTCATTGCGTTTGGATTAAAACTAGTTTATCTGGATTTGAAAATGTTTCCATGCATGCGGTCGTCGTAAGCAACAAAAAACCGTAAGTAAAATCGAAGATGCGATTAAATATTTCAGAAACAATTCCATATGTCAAGCAACACAGTAACAGCCCATTTGCTTGGGAATTATGATCCAGTTCTGCCGATTGAATGTGTAAGACCTCCCATGGAAAACGAATGAATAATTAGTGATCCGAGATCTTCAGTTATAAGGATGGAATGTGAATATTATGTAATATCACATTTTGAGAGAAAACATTTATATTCAAATGAAGTAAACATTACTTCAGTTACCGGATATGCTCACTATGAAAAAAGGATATGGCAGCCATTGTGAAAATAGGCCGAAATTCCAATGGATCGTAGTAGTCTTTGCGTATAGACGTCTTTTAAATCGCTCCTGCCAAAAGTTTTCAAAAATTAAATTAATTTTTTAAAAACGTTAGTCCGAAGTTAATTTTTATCGGAAAAAATCTTATATTGTCGAAGTAATCGACTCAGGAAATTTCTATCGAATATTTTTACTTCGATTGGTAACGAAAAAAAAATTCACAAAGAAAATTTCGCCGCTGGTATGGAGGAGCCCGACGGCTTCCCACCGTTGGGGCAACCTGGGGAAACGACGAATACGAAACTGGCGATAATCACCAAAAGAAAGCATAACGAAGAAAACTCCGCAGATGGAGGGTGCAAGCTGCAAATAATAGCGAACAATCAACAAATGGCCAAATTGCAGAAAGAAAATTATGAACTAAGGCAAGAGATACAGTCTCTCAAGGATCTTTTCAAGAATGGGATGAAGCCTCAAAAGACGCAGCCACAAAATCAATGGCAACAGGTAACAAAGCCCAAGAAAAGTACAAAGCAAGCAATTCCAGAGGAAGTTCTAAGTGCTGGTGGCGCCAACGAGAGCCAAACTTATTTTGCAGCGCTGGAGGGATTAACCGAAGATATGGAAATCGAAGAAAACATCGGAAGTAATTTTAATCAAGATAATGACGTAAATTTTATTCAATATTTAAAGAACAAAATTAAGGAGGAAAAACCAGCCCGCAGTTCTGCTGGTTCCTCTGAAAAAGCTTCCATAAAGACAGAAAAAGTTCCGCCAATCAACGTGTTCGGACAAACCGGGAAAGATATGGTTCGGCTATTGGCAGCCGAAAATAAACTGGCCAATTTTGAAATCAAAAGAGTTAATGCCGAAAAATTAACTATCAGCACGAAATCACTGGTTGATTTCAAGTCAGCCAAAGATGCGCTGATTTCTGGGGAGGTTCCACACTTCACCTATACCCCAAAAAGTGGAAAGAATCAGACCTTCTTGTTGAAGGGTTTAGACAACGGAGAGGATACGGTCGATCTTCTTCAGGTGCTCAAGGAGGCTGCACCTGATATTGATTTTGTTTCAGTCAAAGCCTTTGCGACAAGAAGGTCGAGCATAGAAAGGAAGAATTTACCACTTTACCTGGTACAAATTGCAAATAAGAGCAGTCCAAGTGCCCTTCAACAAATAAGGTACTTGAATTTCAGAGTGGTGAGGTGGAAACGCCTCCATAAAAGAGAAGTCAACCAGTGTTACCGGTGTCAAAGATTTTGACATTCGGCTGCCAATTGTGCCATGCACTATGGTTGCGTTAAATGCAAAGACGTTCATGGTCCCGGTGAGTGCAAATTCGCTCAAACGGAGCGTAAAGAAAAATTATACTGCGTTAACTGCGGTGTTTTTGGTCACCCAGCATCATATCGAGGATGCTCCCGATATCAAGATGCAAAAGTTAAATGTGCTCCAAAGCAAACACAAGTACACCGTAATATAATACCTTCCAACTTCGTCAAGCCCGGAGTATCATTTGCACTCGCCGCTAGAGGACCAGCAGAAAATGCTGGAAATAATTTAAATAATGTAAGTGGCAATAATGAGCTGCTTCTCAAAATTTACCAGCAACTTAATTCTTTATCGGAGACAATCGACAAACAAGATTCAAAAATTAACTTTGCTTTTCAGCATTTAGGTCTTTCAAATGCCTAATAATAACTTGTCATCCAGTCATATTCCCATGGATAGGCCTCGCCTCATATCGATCAACGTCAACTCTATCGTTGCTATACATCCACGTGATTATCTCCTTGAATTCATTGTCAAGCAAAAGCCTGACATCATACTTCTCACTGAAACCCCTCCTCAATTCATGGCATTCCATGGAGATTTTGCATTCGTAAGAAACGATAGGGTAATAGGTGATGGGAGAGGTGGCACCGGGATATTGGTTAGAAGACCCTATTGTTTCCAAAATATTGAAAAAGTCGAATTCAAAAGCCTTGAATTTCTTGAAGTGTCCGTCATCAAAATTTCACTGCCAGGTGGGGATAACCTCTTCGTTATCTCTGCCTATGCAACTGGTCAAAATGTTCTCAAGTTCAAGGAGGAACTCAATTCCTTGTTTGAAATACTCGAATCGAACAGGCTGCATAGTTATTATATTTTTGCCGGTGACCTGAATGCCAAGCATACATCATGGCCAAACGCCACGAATAATTCAAGAGGTGTATTCCTGAAATCATGGATAACAGAGAACCAAATTGAATACAGGTGCAACCTATATGGGTCGGAGTTCCCAACATACCCTAGGACAAATTCATATTTGGACCTCTGCATTGCTGACGCAAGACTTGAATTCAGCTTTAAAAGTCCTCAACGGAAACTGCAGGTGCTTCCTTACGATAGTGACCATAACGCAATCGTAATGGAAATCAATCATCAAAGGGATGATTTCTTCCTCATTCCAGTTCAACATGAAAACCATCGGTTGAATTTCAAAAAAAAAAAACAGACTGGGGAAAGTTTCAAAAGAAGTTTAATCGGGAGTACCAGAAGCAATGTCCCTCTTCTGATGATGGCAACGCTTGCTCAATGGTTCCTAACAACAGAAATCTAACTGAAGATGAAATAGATCTCTATTTGTTGAAGTTAGAGAAGCTGACGTTGGAAACGATTGAGAAAGTTGTTCCCAAGATTAAGCATCGAAACAATATGGAAGGATATGAAACACCAACCATCGCAAGGTTGAAAAGATTGAAAAGCCTTCTTCTCACATGTGTCAACAATATTTATCGACGATTTTTGGACTACAACCATCCCTCGTTGGCTTTGTTGAAATTACACCTGAAGAATGTCCGGAACTTAATCCGTTCATACTTCAGGAGTGAGGTCAGCAATCAATGGGCGGAAAAATTGAGGGATATTAGCCCACAGGACCCAGATGGCGTTTTCGCGAAAGTGAATAGCTTATTCCGCAGGAAGTCTCGAGTGAAGGTATCGAATCTTGAAGTCGCTAGTGATGAGATAAATCTTCTCGATAGAGCTGGTATCGAAATTGATAGTACGACTCCGGATAGAAATGGAAACAGGTTTATATGTGATGGATTGCAGAAACTTGCCCTGATTGGAACACATTTTGAATTGGTTCATCTGCCAAACCCAGAGAGAAGGAATGAAATATTTTCGGAGTCGTTGAAGCAAAAGTTTCCAACTTCTAATCAAGCCTGAACGGCCAATCAATTCTTCATTTCGATGAAACATTAACATCTGACCTCATACCGACCTTGAATCTTATTAATTATTTTGTCAGCTATGAAGACTTGTGTTTCATATTTCGCAGAATAAACAACAAGAAATCATGTGGTACTGATGGTATTCCAAATGTAGTTCTCCGACATTTGACTGAGGTTACTATTAGGAATTATTGCATATTGTTCAACAACATGTTGAACAATTCATATTTCCCAAATGAGTGGAAAAAGGCTAAGGTATTTCCGATCTTGAAGAAAGGAAAAGAATCTTCATGCCCTTAAAGCTATCACCCAATCAGCTTGCTGCCTAACATCAGCAAGGTGTTTGAAGTGATACTCAACAGAGCGTTAAACGCCCACATTGAGGAATATGAGTTGATGCCGAATTGCCAATTTGGTTTTCGTGCCAGGCATTCGACCATACATGCAATAACGAAAGTAACCTCAGACATCTGTTGGAAACTAAATGATAGACAATGCGTTGGAGCATGTCTCATTGATATGGAGAAAGCCTTCGATACGGTGTGGCTAGATAGACTAGTTTTTAAACTCCTTCCCTTTCTTGAATGGTCTACAGCAGGGAACAGTTACTGCGCCCCTGCTTTTCTCAATATTCATTCGCAAGCTATTGAACAGCTTTGATTTTAATGTCTCGCCAACGCGATCATTGGTAGCGTTTGCTGATGATCTGATCATCTATACGGCAGACCGAAAAGCTACAATAGTTCAGAGCAATCTTCAAAAAATGTTTAATGATGTGCAGCTCTACACCGACAATTGGCGAATGAAAATCAATGCGCAGAAGTGCGAAACAATTTTGTTTTGGACAACGCTGCAGGGGGCGAGACAAGACCTGAAACGTAATTGGAAGGATTTCCACATCATGGCTGGTGAGGGTAGTTCAGAACGGGTTCCACATAAATCCTGTGTTCGATACCTCGGTGTTCATCTCGATCAGTATCTGTATTATACTGAACATGTCAAAATCATGTTCAGTAAAGCACTAAAAATGGTCATGGCCCTTTAGCGACTCTTTCATTCCAGATACATTGATCAAAAAGTCAAAGTTATTTGTTACAAGACCCTGGTTAGGCCAGTTTTGACATACGGATGTCAGATCTGGTACAACCAGAGTGCTAGTACAATGGAAAGATTAAGAGTTTTCGAAAGGAAATGTCTTCGTGCATGTACTGGTTTGTACAGAAAGCCTGAGACGGATTGGAAGCACTATATATCGAATAGAAGAATTTATCAAACTGCTGAAGTGACGAGGGTCGATATCTTCATATTGAAACTTCTTCGGAATCATATCGCAAGATCTGTAACTGTGAGTGAAAACCCTTGGATTTCACAGCCATTCCACCCTACAGACGGGTATATTGTGACTTCACTACTGGCTTCGTTCCTCCAGAAGCATTCGTGTATTTGGACATGAATCGATATGTTTTTGATTCTGACGGCGTCCCAGTCATATATCACATATATCGACGGGCCACCGGTAAGAAGATAAAATATCCTCCGAATCTGAGCTCACGAGACTAACAATTCCAATGGAGATACTCATTTGCTAGATTCGTTGAGGCTGGTCGAGCTGAGACGGAACAATCTAGGTATTGGTGGCTGAATGACTATGTCTAAATTATTCGTGTTTATTTTCGGTTTTTTTGTTTTTTCTCGTTACTTAGTTTTTTAGATTCATCTCATGATTACTACATCTAGTGTTGTTGTATATTTGTGTTATAAATTAGGGATAGATTTCAGTATAAGGTAACGTTTTTTTTTTGATTGAACTTATTTAGAGTTAGGGTGCAACATATTAGGTATAGGATAAAAGGTCACTATTGTGTTAGTAATATAAGTAATTTTTGAATAATGCTGGTTGGTTTTTTCTCCTTTTTCGAATTGAATCAAAAAATATCTAATAATCTTAATTAATTTAAATTTGCAAGTGTATTTTTTTCATTAAATGTGTTTAACTGATAACGTATAAATTTAGAGAGCCATTCGGGCCATTAAGTTTTTTTATAGTTTTATTGTTTGGAATTTGCTTTATGTTCTTTTAAAAATTTATAACGATTGGTATTAAATAAAGCGCTTTTGAAATTGAAATTGAAATAGGCCGAAATTCCTCACCGTTTTTTAACACAATCAGATTTCTGATTTCGATCGAGCGAATTCGTTCTGAACTGTTCTCAGATTATTCAAGTTAACAAGTCTACAACTTGTTTTAATAAAAAATATTTTCGAACTTAAGAAAAACGCGTGTTAAAAGTTTGCCGATCCGTTTATTACTGCTGAATGAAACAATTTAGGAATTTTTATAAATTACAATAATACAAACTAGACAAAAAGTCTGAGAAATGATTTTGTTGACTTTAACTAACTAATTTTGCAATTAGATGAAAACAAAGCTACGTTAACAAGATTTGAAGTAAGCGAGTAATTTGAAGTTTATGATGATCTAAACATTTACAATGATGTTGAACTTAGGATTTATGCTGATGTTAACTCCTCCCCCTTCAAAGATCCGCGTCCCGCTGGATCTTGATGGTCTCGGCGTTCGCATGATGAGAAGTTTTCAGAGATTAAGTTGAATGGGTTGAATATCCTGCAATTCGGCATTCCCAGTTGATGAGGTGACAATTTTCAGGGATGTACGATGCTTCTTGATTTTCAGCGCTATAATGATAAAGGCTATTAATAACAGGACTACAAAAATACTTATGTTGGCTTTTGTAGAGTGCCCAAAGCTGGTAAGTAGATCTTGGAGCTGCTTCCTGTTGGTGAGGTTTAGGCTGTGTAGATACCCTAAGTTGAGCTTCAGCTTTTTTTCACGTGGTTGATTTTGGAGGACATGTGGAAGGATCTGGTGCGAGGTAATCTCGTAGCTGATGAATTCATTGTCCTTGATTTTTATTGTTTCATTATGAAACTGCACTATAAATGTCCCGTCTAAATTTCTTTCTGAGGTCGAATCAACTAAAGTCCCGTGGAAGTTATCGAGGAAAATCATGTTCTTAGTAATTACTTCGATTTTTTCATCCGTGTTAAACTCATATTCACATTCGGTATTTCCTCCCTTTATTACTTGCCTAATGCAGTGATTTTCAGGTAGTTTCTTTAGGTCGGATTCTTTACAAAGTGTAATATTTCCGAAATTTGTAAGATCAAGAATCATTCCGAATTCAAGATTTTGGCTGATTAAGAGCTCTTCAAATTCCAAATATACATATACGTTTATCTTTCTTTGTAGCGGGTTTGATGAGTATATGATTGTATTCTCGATGGTTAGTTTTAGGAATAGAAAAAGTGTATAGCAAGAAAGATTTGTTGATGATGATTGATGGAGAGGTATATTCTATGGCCTCAATTTCATTTCCGTAAGGAAGTGTTTCAATTTCAGTAATTAGCCTTTGGATTTCCGTTTTGTCACGAAGGTTGCTGTTCACAATTCCTTTCTTCGCCAGGTGTTCTGCTGTGGAGATTTCGTTTACTTCGATGCGAAGGATACTGAGCCTATTAAACAGCATCTGTTCATACTGATTGCTAATTTTTTCGTTGAGGTGTTGGACTATTTTATTGTATTCCTTCAATATTTCATTGGTGGATTCCATAAGTTTTTTATTTATTCTGTATTGTTGGTTGGTACTGGTTATAATTTGTTCTGGACTACTAGTGATTGTGTCCCAATCTGTAGCGTCTGGGGAACCAGCTACCCACTTCCAGGCAGAGCCGATCCAGTTAATTGATCTTTTATTTCTATGTGTTGCGCCACGCAGTTTGTGAATTTGACGCTGTATTTGGTCAATTTGAAAGTCTAACTAGGGTTTAAGGATGCAATCAGGGGTATTGTTTTGTTGACTATTTCTTCGAATTGATCTATGTCGATTATACGTACGAGATTTACATTTCCACTGAATACACGCGCTGTAGGTACCCTGTTTAATCGTAACAATGGGACCAGGATATTCAAAAACGTTAGCCGCCACTCCCAAATTGATGAGGGTGAGTCTGCAAAAAACGAAGAATCTATTGTTGGATATTTTTAATATGAGCTTTATGGATGCGTCTTCAACTTGTTGTGGCGACGGTAACTTTATTTTCTTTTGCCACCACTTCTTTTTTGAATATTGGTTTGGTTTTTCCTTGTATTTGTTTTACTGCTATATATATGACTTCCTCTGGTTGGTACGATTTTATCTCTTGCTTTTATGCGTTTGCAGTTTTCAATTTCCTATTTTGATTTTTCTTGATAAGTTGGGATAATTCAACATTTATTTTTTCCCTGAATCCGAGTAAATTTTAAAAGTTAATTCTTTGTTCCCTTCCGAAAAAATGTCGCTTGGCTTTTTCTTTGTGACAGAGTGAATAGAGTTATTATATAGATCCACTGCAACGTTAATTATCTCCTTGAGATTTAAATCGGTATATTCACACTGCAAACACCTAATTATTTGTTGAATGTACCCTTTCAACTGTTCCGTTAACTTCACTTCTTTGACTAGGTGTCAAATAAAGTTCAATTCCCAGTTCCTTGATGAAGTTTGTAATTATTGGGCTTACACGCCTCGTTCGTTGTCTATAACGAGTATTCTTGGAGCAGTGAAATAATGTAGGATTTTGATAAGTTTGTCCCTAAGATGCAGAACTGATTTGTCTTTAATATGGAAAAGCTTGGTGAATTTTGAGAACTTATCGATACATGATATTTATTTTTCTTTTTGAATTACAACAATGTCCATATGTAATATTTCTGATGGATAAGTAGGGATGGGAGTTTCTTGTAGTTGGGGCTTATTAGGATGCCTGTCGTACTTATTGGAATTGCATATGTCGCATCTCTTCACATATTTTTTTATGTGGCTAGCCATTTGCGGAAAATAATATTTTTCGAGAATCTGTTGCTTATTTTCGTCACAATTCCTGTGTGCTCTTCTGTGTTTCCTTTCGATTATATGGAAGATGTTGTCGGGGTTTGAAACATCTTTGACAATTCGCTGCGTTAGACGTATTTTAAACTTATTAAAGTGTTGTCTGTCCTGAAGCAATTGAATATATTTTTCTGGAATTGCAAGTCCATTTTGGATGTTTGAGTTTAATTTTTCCTTGAGTATTTTGATTAAATTTTTTCCATTCAAATCTTTTAAATTAATATACGAGTAGTGTCGATGGTGACCAGGATGGGGTTCTTCATATAAAAATATATCTTTTCCTTCGCTTATTATTATCTGGTTCTTAAATGTGTTGATGGGGGCTTCTATGCATGGAATCAGATCTGTACTCTCTTCATCTGCACTATGGACCGTTGACGATGGAGAAGTCAGTGAGTGGGCTTCTGTTTTAGGTCGCGACAGGGCATCAGCAACTTGGTTAGTTTTACCGGACTTATATATGATTTCACAAATGGTTCGACCGACGCATGGTAATGGTATGGCGTGATCTGGCAAATGGCGAGCGCGAGCGATCTATTTAGCCGCGTAGTAAAATGTTAGATGTGTAGATATGTGTGAGCAGCGGCAGCTTGGCGGCAAAACGAAGCGGACTTAATTTTTGCCAGGTAAGTAGTACATTATTTTACGAAACCGAGCACATAACCACTAGAGTAGAAATATTCGATGTTTCACAAAAAGTGATAGTACTTCATCCGAAAAACATCATAATCTATTTATTAATAAGTTAAATTACATAGTACAATTTTTGAAAACCTACCTACTTCAAAGTTTTTATCCTTTTCAGATAGGATGACTGCTAGAAACTAACTTCAATGCCTAAACGGAAATGCCTGTTCAATAGCGATTTGCAAAATAAGTTTCCAATGTTAAAAAAAGGTAAATATGACTGGGAGGCTTTCTGTACAATTTGTTCAACAAATATTTCTATTGCAAACAAAGGCGTTTCTGACATAAATGAACATTTGAACACACAGAAACACAAAACTAATATGAAAAATCAAGCAGCCTCTTCAAAAATATCTACATTTTTTATAACATCAAACTCGGAAGATCTTCAAATTCGAGCAGCTGAAAGTGCACTCGTTTATCATACAGTCAGCCATCACATGTCTTTCAATTCTTTGGATTGTACTTGTGCTCTCAATAGCGAAATCTTTTCGGGGTCAGAAACAGCTAAAAAACATTCATGTAATCGTACTAAAGCTACAGCAATAGCTACAGGAGTTTTAGGTCCTTTGTCGATTGCCAAACTAAAAAATGACTTACAAAACGGCTACTGATGCTAGCAACCATGGCAGTGAGAAAATATTTCCTTTGGTAGTTCAATATTTCGATGTAAGAAATCAAGGAATTACTACGAAACTCCTTGAAGTAGAGACCACGGTAAATTTCTGAATTGATCATAACCAATTTCGAAAACATGATCTTTTGTCTAAGTGTGTAGCGTTTGGAGGAGATAACTGCAATACAAACTTTGGGGGAATAGAACGACAAGGAGTCAGCAATGTCTTCTATAAGCTAAAACAAAATCTGAACCCTAACCTGGTTGGTGTTGGTTGCTCTGCACACGTTATTAACATCGCCATTCATCATGGATGTGACTTACCACCAGTGGACGCTGAGACTTTTGTCTTGAAAATTTACAATTATTTTGCTATATACTCGTACACAGTTCGAACCGAATCCCTCAAAGAGTTGTGTGAGACAGCTGATATCGAATACAAACAGCTTCTATATCATTCCAAAACTAGATGGCTTAGCCTGTTTCGTGCAATAGAAAGACTTCTGAAGCTCTTCACTCCACTGAAAGACTACTTCGAAAATATACAAAAACCACCTGTCGTGATCAAAGATTTTTTCCAAAATCCGCTGTCAGAGGCTTATTTGCTTCTAGTCCACTCCATTATGCATATCTTGCATAACAAAATAGAAAAATTAGAAAAAAGCAACAATTCCGTTTTAGAAGCTCGAAACATCCATGGATCTATAACAAAAAGCCTAGACGATAGAGTTAAAGAAAGCTTCGTGCCCTCAAGTATAAGAAGCATTTTAAACAAACACGACGAGAACATAAAACAAGAGTTCAAAAACTGTACTCTGAGTTTCTATAATGAAATAAAATCGTACATTGAAAATTGGAATCAGCCTCTTCAACAATTTGATAAATTTGACTGGATGTTTTTGCCGAATATAAATGAAAAGACTCAATGGGCTGTTATCGAAAATACTATTGCATTTTTGAAAGACAAGAATATAGCAATTAACGACACGAAATTGATAGATGAGTGGGTGAATTTAAAACATTTTTGCCAAAAACTCAGCGCAGAAGATAAGCTTTTAAATGCTAATCAACTATGGTTACAATTCCTTAGAACACCAAATGCCCATTTATATTCAGAATTACTAAAGATAGCCCAATATTTTTTTTGCATCGCTGCGCATAATGCGCATGTCGAAAGAATATTTTCTCTCATGACGCAACAGTGGACAAAAGAAAGAAATGCATTGAATCCTGAAACAGTCTCGTCACTACTCAAAATTAAATTTAACTTCAGAGGCTGTAAGGATTGCACCAAATTCTATAGTTTTTTATTAACTAAAAAAGAAGTTCTAAAAGCTATTGGTAAATCCGACAAATATTAATTAAGTGTGACCAAAAAGCTTAAATTAATATTATAGTAATTGAAGTTTAAAATTCGAAGACATTTTAATGTTTTTACTTTAAGAGTTGCCAAATAATTAAGAAGTATAGTTTTATTTGATTTAAATATTGATTTAATTTAGTTACATAGATCTATAAATGAAAACAACAAATTGTTTTTTGTACCTTGTAATATAAAGAAATAAACATGTAAATTATTATAACTTTTTGAATTTGCTTTAAGATTTCAGTTCTTTAAAAACTAAAGTAAATATTGTTAATTGTATGGAAAAATAAGAAATTAAACAAGTTTTTCATTTCATTTTATTAACTGAGTAATTAATATTGGGTTTGTTTATCTTTTATTGAATACCTAAAAAGGTTAAAAGATAAAGCAAAATTACTCACTTGTAGTCACAAAAACGATACAACACACTATTTCATGTAACAAAAGAGGCTTAAAATTAAAGTTCAATTCTGTCAAGTACGGAGTAAAATATATTTTAATCAAGATGTAAGTGAATGAAAAAAGTTTTGAAATGTCCGGGGTAAAAGCTCCGAAATCCGAGGAACCTACGCTTCCGGTCCTGGGGGGCAGGTTTTAGAGATGGCAGCCCTAACAAAAGTAGAACCGTCGCCTTCGTTATATAATGGCCGGACTTGTAAAATTCGAAACGTAGAACGTTCAGGTTAAGATGGCGCCGGTGTGTTAGCTGTGTCTGGCCGTGTTCAGACATGCAGTGAAAAAGAAACATCAAACATGTAATATAGACAATCATTTCATGTTGAACATCGCATAATAGTACATAGTAATAAACTTTATGTAATTTCTCGAAATCTCTCGAAAGATTTACCGCGCACAAAATTCGTTAAAGTAATAAGCAAAATCAGTTGATTCGATCTCGCTCTTCTTTTTTCATTTCGACGTTGCCTACACGGCATCTTATGATTAAATGGACCTTTTAACACATACAGTACATACATAAAATGTGTATCGTACACAAAAGTAGGCTGGAGGTACCAAGCCGACATTTAAAATTAAGAGCACCAGCGTCAAACATGTTACACGCAAGTGGTTTTAACGCCGTGTCTGAAGTCGCCCAATGGAATTTTACTTCACTCAACTGTTCAAAAGAAAACAAAAAATTTCATGACGTGGATTGTCCAGCTCGTCAGCTAATATTTTGATCAGGTGTTCGTACGGCCATTGTGTAACACGAGGGCAACGGTAGAACTCATGCAAAAGTAATTACCAGATTTCGGTGGCCGGAAAACCTCAAATTGTATGTTCTTGGAAAGGATTCTGCATTCTGAAACAATTCGACTGGTTTAATGTATGCAGATGCTTTCTTAAATCTAAAATGGCTGTGGTTGTATTTTTTTCACTATTCATAAAATATTCATATAATACTAAACTGTAACGTTTTGCAAAGTGCCCTAGAAAAATTTAAAAAGTGCTTAGTTAATGACGGTGAAACCGGATTCACTGTGGGGTGTAGTAACTTAGAGGCCTATAGACCCAGCAGTTGATGGATATCGGCGGAATGTAGATACTATAAAGATAGGTAGATTTAAAAATTGTAAATAACTGGTCTAAGCTGCTTTTCATTTGTATCTACGAGGCCCGAAACTTTCAACTGCCTCTTACTAAGTCACTGAACATATTTTCAATCTTGTTTAAAATATGATTTAAAGAACTCCTCAGGATTTGGATGCCCCTTAGGACCGGATTCCACACCCCCCCCTTAGTCCGCCAGCGACTCCGATAGTTTGAAAATAACTCATTCAACTAAGAAGCTCACTGTAGATCGTATAGATTTACATTAAATTGATGTAAAAAAGGGTAAAATTATCAATTTAAAGTTTAATAAAGGGAAGTACCTACAGCAGAAAATTGAACCTGAACATAATTCGTACTTACAAAAACATATTGAGTTCGCATAAGTTGGAAAATTAAAAATAGCTCTCTCACCTCTAAGTATGGTGATCGCTATCACCGGTGTGTATCTAATAAGAGTGATGGCCCGATGAGAATTAGTAGACACGTCGAAACCACCTTCTTCTACCATTTTTCTTCTCTAATAAACTTTCAGAAAGATTATTTAATTAAGCAACTCAATCATGTAGCTTTAAAAGAATTTTATAAGTTATAGTTATATTTTTTTTTTTTGTAATTTGTTTAGATATAAGTCCTTTTTTGTGATTACCTTGTTCGGCCAAATAAATATATAAATAAATGAACAAATATTGCTCAAAAATCAATTACCTTCTTTGTTCTGCATCAAATTGATTTGTTCCCATAATTTCATACTGGAGATTTTGTTCAGCTATTGATACTGGGTTTACATACGAGTTCCAAACGTGGTGTACCTCGTTGTGTGAAGTATACCACATGTCTGTCTAGGCTTTTAAACATTTTTTTCCTCAACAGCTTTATTCGCTTGGTAATCAGGCTTTTGATTTCGCCTTAATCATCTCAAATATACGAGTAAGCTTGATACGGAAAAGCAGAATCACTGCCACCAACCCAGTTTCAATGTGTTACAAATCTCTCAGATGTGAAAACCCCCCAATCGAAAACTCACTTAAATGCTTAGACGTAGTGCAAACTGCCAATAAAGCAATATGGTAAAACTATACACTTGCCAGAAAAAGTATCCGTACAACATTAACAGAAAGCAACATATTAGGAAATTCATGCTAAAGAAAGCTGCTACATTTAAATATTTAAGCAAAAAAATTTATTCGTTAAAGAAACTATCTTTTCTATAAATTTTCCCTGTGTTATTCCTTTAAAAACTAGATTTTGCAAAATAAAAACAAAAACGCCTCACTTAAACGAACCAGAAAAAGTATCCGTACATGACAATATTAATTTGAAATATTTAAATATTTTATTACATATCAAGGCTTAATAACTTGTTGGATAACGTTTTCTCTTAAGGAGTTCCTTAAGTTGATTTGACATGAAGTGAAACAATTTGGCTGTGTCCTGCCAAGTAATTTTGCCCCATTCATCGACGATGACGTTTTTCAGCATTTTATTCGAGGTGTTGCAGTGCTGACGGATCCTGTGTTCCAACAAGTCCAACAAATGCTCAATGGGATTAAGGTCGGGGGGTTGGGGCAGCGTACACAGTTGATGTTTTGTGTTGTAGTGCAACCAAAGCTGCACATTGTGTGCTGTGTGCTTGGGATCATTATTTTGCTGGAACCAGAAATCGTCACCAAGCCTCAACTGCTCAACACTTTGCTTCAAGTTTGCCTTCAAAATATTAAGGTAACCGTATTGATCCATAGTTGATTCTATAAACACAAGTTGGCCAACTCCTTCTGCCGCCATACACCCCCAGACCATCACACCACCTAGACCATGTTTCACAGTTAGTACGAGATTTTCTTTTTCGAAGGCAGTACCGCCCTTCCGCCACACTAACTTTCTTCTCTTCATGCCAAATATGCAAAAATTGCTTTCGTCAGAGAATAGGACCTGTTCCCAAAACTCTGGTGGCTTTTTTATAAATTTTTGCGAAATGCACACGTTTCTTTAGTATTTTTCGTATGGTATCCTCGAGGACAACCTTGCCAAAAGAGACTTTTATATTTGTAAAAGTTTGGAAACCAGTTACCCGAGAATTCTTTTTAACTGCCTGCAAAACGTTTCTTTTTTCGCGTTCAGTCAGTATGGAGGGTCGACCAAAACGAGGCTGTGACATAATCGAGCCAGTTGTATTAAATGTTTTCACCACATACTGGACAGAGGAGTGAGTTTTACCTACTGTTTGACCAATTTCGCGGTAAGCTTTCCCTTCACACTGAAAGTTCAGCATAATTTTCCTCTCCTCAGCACTGATTTTGCTAATTTTGGGCGTCATCATGTACTCGTATTCTAGTGCACAAATAATTAAAAAAACTGCATTTACTTTTAAACCTTTCACAACTTAAGATAGAACTATTATCGGACCTTAAAAACATTAATATGCATCTGCATATGTCATCGTATAACACGGGGAATCCCCGGTTTGTTCTGTACGGATACTTTTTAGGGTTTTGTACTAAAATACAAAACCCTATTGCAATCACGACCTGTGTCCGTTGTTAGCTAGACGGACAAAAGGATTTGAAAATTAGGAATATGGAGGAGTCAGCCAACGATAGTGCTCAACAAAAAATTGGGCGCCATGTTAGCTAGACGGACAAAAGGATTTGAAAATTAGGAATATGGAGGAGTCAGCCAACGATAGTGCTCAACAAAAATTGGGCGCCATGTTAGCTAAACTAAAAGTAACCAAAATTCACAAGAAAATTCGGGCTATTGATAATAAAATAAAGGTAATATTGCATTACTACTTCCACTTCTGGCTTCTTCCGTTTCCAGTTACTGCTTCCAGAAGTGGCTTCATGCGTAGTATGAAGATCGGATGCTAAAAAAATTTAAAGCTACATTTTTGTTATGAAAGACCCGATGGGTCACCTTCGCAGCGAAAAAGGAAAGAAAAGAAACGTCTAGCCAATAAGCTGCATGATGGCAGCTGAAATAGTAGAAGGTTGCCGGCTAGGCTCACCTGCGACGGTCGGGGTTTATTACCACATTAAATACCGTAAGAAAGGAAAGACGGAGAAAGAGACGACCTTCGTGCAGTCACCATGAGGATGCCCGCACTCCACCAATCTTGCCTCAATGAAACATGTTAATTTTTAATACTGTACATAATTCAATTTTATTTGTTTTAGGCGAATATTTGCATTTGTGTATTATTTACGTTAATTGTTTATAACTTATTAGCAAACTTCAATTTTTTTGTCATTTTTTTCACTTTCATGTATTTAATTCCAAACTACTTAATATTTTTTTTTCTCAGGTACATAGTCATGGAATTTCCTAATGTTTTTCAATAACTAGATTTTAATTAGAATTATATATGATTTTTCTTGCTGCAGAAGTGAAACTTTTTTCAAATTATACGTAAGTAGATGTATTATCAATTTCCGCAAATTTAGTCGACTAAATTAACCTTTGGTTCGTAATAATTTAAAGGGTTTTGTTTTTTCTTGGTACGAAAAAAAAGTTTTGGGTTTATCAACTTCAGTAGCAATTTCTATACGGCTTGAATATTATTTTAGTACACCACAGAATGCTTTTACCAAGTGCTAAACGCAAAATGCAAACTCTAACAGAATGATATACAGCAAGCCAAGAGCTTGTAATAAATTGCAAGAATTAACATAAAATTCAAATACATCAAGGAACTAGTATTTTGTGAAATTTGATAAAAACTGTTTTGTTTTTCTTTTTTCGTTCTTATTTTTTTGGAGGAACTAATTAATATGTAAAAACAGATTATCTGTTTTCCAAAGATTTCTTATTATCATCTATCAATTAGATAAATTCAATAAAATTATTCAAAATTTTATTTTCCACTCTCCACAGATTTAATAAACGTCTTTTAAAATTTTCTAGATAAATTCATGGAAATTTTTCCTCTTCCATTTTTGTCATTCTCGAACTGTTGTTACCGGTGGAAATTGTCGATCGTCAAATATACTTTTTGTTGGATAGTCCACAGCTTCGCTTAAGTCTCGACATTTATCAGATTCTATTGCAAATTTACCTGTTAGTAAATCTTTTTTCGATCCTTTCAAGATTCCAGCATATGTACATGGAGATTTCGGTGAACTATTTTTACTACTATTGTTGCTATTATTATCTAATGATGATTGAGATCTATCACAAAAACCATCGTCCATATCTAGTTGTGAAATCTTGGTTGAAGTTGATGTTGTAGGTAATCATGGAAACGGTGTTCCTCCACACGAATCGACGGGAAAAGGTTAAATGAAAATTGACACCAATTGGCGCTAACACACGACACTATAAACAAACCGACAGCTGATTTACGCGAGATTCTTTCAGTTGAAAATGCACAATTGCTCAGATACTTCCTGTAATTCCGTTTATCAGGGTGAGCTCGTAACGATTTCCTTAGGATTTCAAGGTCAACACTGCGAAATATTAATCGATGTTTTTGTCCGAAAATCAATTTGCGATTTATTCAACAGTTAGTTATCAACTCAAATTACACACAAATTACTTTCTTCGCACAACACGAGCTGACGATATTACACTCCAATTGTCTCTGCCATTCTGTGTATCACGGTCTCGAACGTTATTTTTCTTTGTTATTAACACAATTTTAGCGTTCAAGTTTCTCCCGCTCTCTTCCCCCAAACAAGTGATGATTTTGCCTCGCAAGAGTTTATTCTCAAATTATCGCGTCTTCACTTTAAACTTTCAAGTTTCGCTTGCTATCTTTTCGCGATTTGCACTCACGATTCTTCGTTGCGTCGCCTTTGAAACTCCGCAAATCAAAAATGAGTATCTCTTGAGTGTATTGTTTATGTTTGATCTCCTGTGCTTTGTTTGTAAATTTGTTTTGAGGAGAGCTTGGTTTAAGGGGGTCTCCCCATATAGGGAGGCGACCCCTCAAAAAAATTTTTCACCATTGGAAGTCGAGTAGGGTGTCATTGGAAAGGTCTCAATGAGATCTTTTCAAAACAAGTCTTAGAATTGCCTTATAAGTACCGAGGGGGGAGGGGAAATGTACGAATTTTCGCGTACCCCCCCCCCCCCCCTTGCGATTGGATACCTTCCATCCGAAAAATCTGAAAAAAATCATGAATGTAGGCCTTAATGAGTACAACAACAACAAGTACATGAGAAGTCGAAATTCACTCAACTTTGTTAGTAATAGTATGATTTATCGATTTTGTGTTTTCTTGAATGAAATCTAAACAGTACCCTTAAATTCAATAAAATTTATTTATAAGATTGATCTTTTCTGAAAGTTTCATAAAGATCCAATAGTATTTAACGAAGTTATCGCGATTTGAATTTTCCTGTATTACTATGGAACAATGTGCCCTGTATTACTATGGAAACATGGCTATGGAGCCATATGCGCTTTTTACCGACTTAGACACTACAGCTTTGCTAGGATTTGCATGAAAATTTCAGGAATGATAGGTATCATGAAGATGAGTACATACAATTGAAACAAGTCGAAGAGGCAGGAGAGAGCTCCTAGCAAAAGGGCTTAGTAACCATTCTAGGATCCGATAAAATAGGCCATGATTCGATGATTTCAGTACAGAGGAGTGGCCCGTGAAAAAAATTTCATGAAAGGTAGCCGATATGAGTATCAAATGAAAGTTCTCTATGAGAGCTTTTCAAAACAGTTCTTAAACTGACAGTTTTTGCTTCAGTGGGGGCACAGGGGGGGGGGGGAAATACATGAAAAATGTGTTTCATCGCTCGCGAATGGACACCGTGATCTAAAAAATCTGACAAAATTATCAAACGAGATATTTATGGGTATAACTTTAACAAATACCTCAACTTTGTGAATAATAGTATGATCCTCGAACATGACGTGTTTCTTGATTTTACAGGTATTCGTTGCTGGTTACTGCATTTTGTACGTTGAGTACAAAACCCTTCTGACATGAGCATACGTCTGTCTACCCAACTTGTTCTGGTCTATTGTGTTGCCATAAATTGATTTTGTTTGAGTTTCAAGTCTTTTTAAATAGTATTATGAAACATACTGGGAATCATGCAAAATTTTAGATTTTATGATATAAAAGAAAGCATTCAAATTAAGTGGATATATCCTTTTTAACACAACGATAACTTTGTTATCTTGTATGTACGGATACTTTTTCTGGCAAGTGTAAGTGTAAGTCCCTAACTAAAACATTTGCTCAGAAAAGCTATGTGGTCAAACAATGGACCCCGAGACAGCATGGTTGCTAATATGTCTGAAAGACCTCTTTTAATAGCGACTCTATACAAAACAAAAACAGTATCATGTAAAATAAAAAAGTAAACAAACCGTTTTGAGAAATCATGCTACCATTTACATCACAATCAAATGCACCTGAACAATCCCAGATAAATTAACAGACCCTCAAACAGAAACAGCAAACAATCAACAAAGAAGCAAGAAAACAACTTATTAAATTATAATTGTCTGTTTACCACTCCAAGCATAACGCAAGATCACTTAAGTGAATTGGCGCAATAGTCAATTGATAAACAAACCCGATACGATAGACAATTTGCGTCATTATCGGAAAGAAATTGAATCTTCTGGAATATTTATTTTTAATTGCTATTCGCACGAATGTTTTTATCTCGCTTATTAATTTTGGCGACATTATTCCATACCCCTCCTCCAAATATTTGCCGCTCCACAAACGCCGCGGAACAAAAGTTAATGTAGAATAAGGCATGATAAACAATTACGGCTTTTGCATCCCACCAATAAGAAATTCAGCTAATCAATCAAAGTGTTCAGGTGATAACAATCATTCCGTCACAAAATGTAGGTAAGTATACCGCAAAAATCCCCTAAAGAAATCCTTTAATTCTCAGCTCCCATCGGGAGAACAACGTCAATTTCAATGAGTGGCTAAAAATAGCTTCATTTCGAAGAAATTGATAAAAATTACACTCGGCACGTGCCTTCCTAGGCAATCGGAAAAAGCGCAGCGGAGTGGTTGAATGCAAAGACGCTGCAAAAGGATCTTTATCTGACAAAGATGCATGTTCTCTATTTTGCAGATAGCTGAAGTGTCCCCCACCGACACTACAAACGGCGGCGGACAGTGCAAATTTTTTTGACTCGATGATATCCAGTAAAAATAATTTTCGATTAGGTGGCGAAGTTATAATTTTAACGGTTACAGCTTCATCAATTTCTTGGTAGTGCCCTTAAGAGGGGACGTACGCCGAGTAGCTGCCAAATAAGAATTATTTATTTGGCGGGGCAAATAATTGGAAGGCTGATACAGTGCCGATGTAAATTGTTCCCCAGAGCATTATCGATGATTTATATTGTTGCCAGGATATAGGAGAAGGATTCAATTATATCGAACTTTGGATATGATACGGAAAAGTTCAGAGGTCACGAGTTGTGCGCCGGCAGAATTGTAACGACCGATTTCGAATCACACGAATTTGTTTATGCGAAAGGGATCCTGAGATACGTAATTACCCAAATTTCTTGTTCGATGGAATCGTAGGATGCAATGGGAATACTTTATCAATGTCTGAGACTTTTATGGGCGAATTCGTGTTTATTTAAACAGAGATGATTGCCTGGCCTGCTGGAATGTAACTCGTAGCGCCTCCACAGAAAAATTTATTTTCCTAAGTCGACGCCACCCCATTAAAATCAACTGATGATATCAACAATGCCCAATCAATTTCTTGCGAATCGAATACATCAAACATTTCAATTGAGTTATCAATTTCAAATTAAAATTCCATACAAGAAAATATAATTATATTTTCATAGAAGGTGGTAGAGCGAATTCATATTCGCGGAAAAATGCTTTTGTGTGACGGTTTTTCGGAGAAATCGAAGCAGCCACAACGAGTTTGACATCAAATCAAACATGGACAGCGGGTTGTTCTTTGATTAAAATATGACGATTGGCGGTGGAAAAAGCACTAACTAATTTCGTGCTCCGTCAGGGTGAGTATTTTTTAGGAGTTTCGATTATTGAATTCAAAATAATTTGCAAGCTTTATCTTAAAATCAACGAATAGTTGATTTAAAGTGCAATATACTTGTAACTGCATGAATTGAATAGTGAAATTAGATACATATATTGGGTTGCTTGATAACGAAGGTCGTTTTGTTTTATGTTTTTCAAAGTAAATTTATTTATATCAACAACAAACATCAATCACCACTTCGTTGGATGACCTTTTGCCATCTTTCGGTAAGTTGAAAAATTCCACGTTCGAAGAAGCCTTCGTTTTATTTACTTATTCGCCAAACAAGGCACAATTAAATATATGTATATGTATACAAAAAATTAAGTAACATGCATATCAAATTCAAACAAACATACAGGACTATCGTCTATCTTACGGATGAATTGAGGACTTTTAATATTTTTGACTTAAAACAGGACTTGGAAGTGGTTGGGGAGTAATGATCACTAAACTTATTGAATATTTTGCAGCACCTGTTAACCGGCTCATTGTCTGCATAATTGGTGTGATGCGTATTCGTGGTTAACATAGGACTATGTCTAACGACTCTAATAGGATCACGCAAGTGTATCTTGTCTGACAGAAAAAGAACTTGAATATTACGCCAAAGCGACTCTCCTGGAGGCGAGTGATATCAGGTTTAATGTTTGAAGTCGATCCTCATAAGATGGTAGATTATGAAAAGAAGTGGGGTCATGCAGGGATCATAATGCTACGAGTAGAAATTGTTTTTGTACAGACTCAAGTCTACGGCTATAGATATCGTATATAGGATCCCAGATCATACAGCCGTATTCGAGGATAGGACGGACTAGTGAAGTGTACAGCGATTTTGTTGCCCAAACATTCATAAATTCTTTTGCACTCCGTTTAATAAAACCTAGCATCTTATTGGCTTTACACAAAAATTGATCATAATGAAGGTTGAATGTGAGTTTCGTGTCTAAGACTGCGCCAAGGTCTACAACTTTTTCAACTTGTCTCAGTTGTATGTGATTGATTTCATGATTATATATGATGACATTCCTTCTTCTTGTAAACCTTATTACCTGACATTTTTCCAAATTGAGTTCAAGATGATTCTCAACGCACCATTGATGGAGGATGGTTTGGATTGGAGAAAAGGAACATCGGTTGAGGATTGTATTTTATGATACAGTTTGAAGTCGTCTTCGTAAAAAAGGTGCGAAATATCAGACAGCACTTTTGATAGATCTGAGATAAAGATATTGAAGAGAAGTGGACCGAGATGACTGCCTTGAGGAACCCCAGAGATGACATTGATCTAACGCGATAACCGACCTTGAAATTTAACAAATTGTGTTCGGTTTTTCGAATAGGTTTGAACCCAGCGTAGCAGTGAACCGGATATGCCAAAGTTACGGAGTTTCTTTAACAATATTCCATGGTTCACTCTATCGAACGCTAAGCTGAAATCTGTGTTTATGACATCCATTTGGTTTCCTTGCTCCATGCTACAAAGAATACCAGACGTCAAACTGATTAGGTTTGTGGTCGTAGATCTATTTTTACATGTTGCTCTTCATTAAGAAATGGTTCAATTAGGGGAGAAATTTTATTACATATAATTTTCTCAAACAATTTAGGTGTAGTAGATAAGACAACAATACCCCTATAGTTCACTACAAGCCGTTTTTCACCTTTTTATAGAAGATACCACTATATAGTGATTTATTGAAAATAATGAAGAGGGGTCTAATCAGTTCATTTTCGCAGAGGGCCAGAAAGCAAGGAGGAATAAGATCTAGGCTAGGCCCTTTATTCCAATCAAGGTATTCGATAGCTTGGAGAATTTCATCTTCAGAAATTGAAATACTGTTTATAAGAGTCCTTGACTTTATTTCCGATGACTCGAGGTTCGGTAAAGTAGCAGGATTGGAGTAAACATGCTGAAAATGGTCAGCAAAAACTCACAGATCTGTTCTGTATATGATGACATTGAGTCTTTGTATGCCATTACCGAAGGATACCCATTGGCTTTACGCTTAACGTTTACAAACTCAAAAAACTTTTTAGGATTGGGAATAGTTTCTTGAGCTATGACGTTAACGTACGATTGATATGCTTCTTGAGATTTGAGCTTAAATTCAAGAGCAAGGTCGTTATACTTACTCTTTATCGCGTTGCTTGCATCATTCGTTCTTTTGAGGAGCTTGTAAAGTTTATTTCTTTGATTACGTAAATGTCTAAGATCACTCCCCAGCCATGTTTCCGAAATCTTGTCTCTTTTCTTCATTTTAGATATGAATGATTCAACGGCGTCAAAGGTTATGCGGTAAAAGGTGGATAGAGTTGCATCCAAGTCTAACGTTGACAAGGTATCATTCCAATTCACTCGGGATAAAAGTTTATTAATGTTATCATAATCCCCATTGCGAAAATCATATACAATAGTGGAATTGTACGATATAGAATTAAAATTATCAGGGGAGTGGACGATTCAACAATAAAAGCTGAGTGATGAACTGAATTAGAAAACAGATGCTCGTTGTCATCAGTTAAACTGACCACTACTTCGTCATATGCGTTAGAAAAAATAAGGTCTAACCACCTGCCATTTTGGTTGGGTATAGGAGCTATTTGCTGCAAATCGTTACTATAAAAGGTGCTTATACGATTGAAATCAATACTATCTAGGAGATTGATCGGAAGAAGAAGAGCGTTTTCTTCATCGACCACAAATTTTAAGTTTAGTCGATTAAAATCACCAGTAATGATACTTTTATCCGGTTCATTAGTAATTGCAGTGAATTCAGCTATAACTTGGCAGATGTCGTCGTAGACGGTGTCGTTCGAATTTTGGGGGACATAGAACACGCTAATATATACGCTAGATATTCCCATCTTTATTTTAACCACTTTATGCTGGAATAATTTGCATTGCGTGGAGCTTACTAGTTCACTCATAAAGGTGTTGTGTACTGCAATTCATACACCACCTCCTCGTGACTGTCCGGTGCTGTGAGGGTCCCTATCATCTCTGTAAATACTCCAATTACTATCAAGGATCTCTTCGTTAATGTGAGAATCGCTCAACCATGTTTCAGAAAGGGTGAGGATATTAAAATGGGACGATTTTGCATCTAAAAAAAGTTTGTTTAACTTACTGCGCATACCACCACAGTTATGGTAAAATAACTTCAAATGTTTTTGTTTATTGGGGACGAAAAAATTTATGATGTTGTTCTCTAGCCCTTTGCAATGACGACTTATGAGTAGAGCTAACTTGGGATGCGTATACTTCAAGATCTTTTTTTGCCTGATGTAAGGTAATACCAAGCTCTTCATGGTAGGAGAAATACACAAGGCGAAGTTCTTAAAGATCAATTGGAAGACCTTCTCTTTGAATCATGATTTTTAGGCTGGTTTTCAGTTTCCCATCAATGCAAGTTGTATCTGGAGCCTTGTGCATATATGACAGGTAAAGCCGAACGGAATCGTGAATTTTATTATCTCTGAGTCGAGATAATAGATATCTTTTTTCCAGGTCAGTACCCAAAACCATAGTGGCCTTGACTGTAGGTGGCAACAGTGGGTCTAAAAAGGATTGGTTAGTGTTGTTTGGGGCAAGTGACAGCTGTTGTGCACAAGATGTCTCTGAGTCTAAGACTGTTTCCAGTGGACTATCACTGTCACTTTTTTTTTTTTGTGGTAGGGAGGTGAAGGCATTTACGCCCGCCGAGTCTGGCAGTGTGGGAATCCCATGGAGGATACCCTTGGACTACCCACTAAACACCTCCCCTGTCAATCTGAGAACCTAACCTGAAAACCGTTTGACACATTACTTCGGGCCAGGTCTCGTTTTGTTACGCCGTGGGGCGCCTTCAAGCTGGGGAGTCCCTTTCCCAGCGTGAGGGGAGAGGGGAAGAGGAAATGCCAGAAGAGCGATCCCCCAGCCCCAGCACCTCCGGCTGCTGCGAGTCCCTTTTATCTTTTAGGACTGCCCGAGCATAATGTGCTACCTGGTTCCATTTGTCAACCGCTTCGAGCATCACCGCGACTATATTATCCGGGGTGAGCTCTCCCGTCTCCCTGTAGAGTTCCCTTCGCAGCCTGGCCGATTTGGTACACGCAAAAAATGTGTGACAGGCATTGCCCTCCTCTCCTGGGCAAAACCGACAATCGGGAGACCGTGACTTACCGATCTTGTGCAGGTAAGACTGAAAACACCCATGCCCGCTCAAAAGCTGAGTCAGTTAGAAGTCAGTCTCACCATGCCTTCGATTTCGCCACGGTCTCACATCCGGGATAAGGCGCGCAGTCCACCTTCCCTTCGTGCAATTCCTCCAAGACCGCTGCCAATCGTTGAGCGAGCGTTGTCTCTCCTCGCGGACAACCATCTCTCTCGCATCCTCGTTTCGGCGCAGGTAAATAGCGCGGCGCTCTCTAGCAAGGAGGGCGACAGGTATCACGCCTGCAATCACTCTCACCGCCGAGTCGGAGACTGTTGGATACGAAGATGCAATTCTCAGTGCTCCTCTTCTCTGTACCTGTGCCAATCGTTTTCGGTATAACTCCTTGCTGAGAGCGTCGCCCCATACCTCTGCTCCGTACAGTAGCACTGACCCTACAGCACTCATCAAGAGGCGTCTTCTTGATGGGCTGGGTCCCCCTGTCACTATTAGAGTGCAGTTTAGGGTAGACTAACGAAGTGCTGCAGTCATTCAATCGTTTAGAAAGATAAAGTGGGGATTGAGGTTTGGGATTTATGTTAGTAGTAGAATGTGAATTCTTAGTATGATAACAGAATTACATACATTCTTAGAGCTGTTTATTTTTCTGCTCTCTTTGGATCCCGGGCTCACAGTTTTATTACTCCATTGCTTGAAAGTTATGCCGCTCCATGAACGAACACCGTTCATCTTTTTGGAATTCTTGAAAAGCCAGGCATATCGTGTTGGAATGAATACCTTGAATCCACATCTTTGTTGATTGCGGGAGGGTAGCTTCTCAATTTTGCATCCACTGATTAGAAGGTCATCTTCAATCGTTTTCCGAACTGTGGCTACGTTAAAGTTTTTTCTTACGTTAAACTTTTTCTTGCAAAGAAAATGCAGAAGTTTGCTTCATATTTTGAATCCCCAAGTCTTTTTATACGATTATGCCACTCTTCAACTGACCAAAAAGTTCCAAGTTTGTAGATGTATTTAGGGGTTTTTGGGTTTGGTGGTGGTAGACAACTGAGCTGAGTGTCGATTGAGCAAGGAATCTGTGGCACGTTGTGAAGATTATGTTGTTCACTATGAATTGGTGGTTGCTGCACTTCTTTTCAAGCTTATCGAGTTTGGCTAAAAGCTGAGACACATCATCTTTGTCACTTGTCTTATTTAAAGATGAGGCTAGTTACTCGATGTTTTTGTCATGTTTTTCTATAGTTTTCACGATGGTGCTATGAGGAGATGTAGAATTCTTGCAGCATTCACTACCCTTCATCGAATGGCATGAAACAGTCTCTTTAATAGATATAAGTTGTGATGCAAACATTTGCAGTGTTCTACTCACTTTTGTGCTGCTTTCTGAAATTCAGGCAGCTAGTTTATCGAAACTGCATGCCATTTCCACGAAGCTTTCGTGGTTGGCTCGAGACTGAGTGTTCTACCGCGAGATCGGGTGATCTTTCTCATCGTTCAATTTATCGATGTAGCCTATCAGCCTGTCGTACATGTTTTTACGGGTGTTTTCGAATCCCTGGCAATCAGTGCATATGAAGTGATTGTCCATATACGGATGGTACCAATCTCTAAGCGCATCCATGCATGCACTATGAAGCTTTCTGTTACAAAAGGCTTCGCATGTGACCGATTTAAATGAGTTTTCGAGTGCGATGCAATTCGGAATGCTGCACTTTATGCTCACAATTATTAATTTATTTTGAGCAAAACAGATGTTAAAAACCCGAGATACACACAGATAATTTCAGTTTTTACACTAAAATTCTTCAAGGTTAAGTCTTTTCAATATTGCAAATTTCGGTATTAATGTCCATTTAATAAAATTGTTCAAGGTCGTCAAGCAATCAACAAAATTAAAAATTTAATAAACTGTACGCACTACAAAATGCTGTATTCACAAAAAATTATTGATTTAAATAAAATGCATGCACTAGCAAATTGTTAACTTTCACTGAAATTGATTTATTGATGATTATTTGCTTATAATTTACACTTACTTACTTCCTAGTAAGTTGGTCAAGAAAACGGCACTCGGCACTTTTACTTTCATAGTAATTTGGTCAAGAAACAATTCGCGCACTGCACTTTTCACTTTCTCTGTCTATATGTATATTACAGGGCGATGAATACTGGGAAGCGAAGAACTAGTCCAACTCATTTTTAACAGCCTGATCGGAATCGAAAATTTTACTATTCAAATTGTTTTGGAGGACTATACGGTGGATGTGGCATCAGTTCCCAATTGAGCTCCATTAATTTTTGATGGGTTATCAAAGAGGTGTGGAATCTGGCGTTACCATGATGGAACATCACGCCTTTGCGAATGGCCAGTTCAGGGCGTTTTGCTTGATTTTTTCGTTCAATTTCAATAGTTAACGACAGTAAACATACGAATCAATAGCTTGGTTTCTTGTAAGCAGCTCAAAGTAGACTGTGCACCCTTGTTATCCCAGCACACAAAAAAGCAAAATCTTCTTTTACAGAATATTGGCTTTGGATGTCGGTTGTGAGGACTTATTTTGCTTGGTCCATGATCGTCTTCGGACTACATTATCGTAAACAATACATTTTTCATCATCCGTTAAGATTCTTTTTAGAAATGAGTTGTTTTGGTTACGATTCAGCAAAAAGTCGCAAATGTTAATGCGTTTGGTGGGGTGGATTTCCTTTAATTCGTGAGGAACCCAAACAACCAGTTTGTTGACGTAACCAAGCTGTTACAAGTGCAAGTAAACGGTGGAATTTGATATGGCGAGTTCCTCTGCTATCTTTCCAGTTGTCATATGCCGGTTAGTTTCGATTAACGCCATTATTTTGTCGTCATCAGTAGTGGTTGGACGACAAGTATGTGGTACATCTTGCACATTAAAATTTCCAGAACAAAAGCGAGCAAACCAGTGCTGACACTGGCGTTCAGTAAGGCAGTCCTCACCATAAACTTCACACAATTTCTTTTGAGCTTGCATCGCATTGTTGCCCTTTCGAAAGTAAAGCAATTAAATATGCCGATAATGGGCTTTTTGATTGTCCATTTTCAAGTTTATTTTAAGCAACTTGTTTATTACTAATGACACTCACTTTTTGACTGAAGATAGTCTAAAGTCTAATCATTAAAATAGTATGTAATAATATAAGCCACGCAATCACTACTACATGAAATATGCAATTCACGACATGAAATATGCAGTTCACGTCACGAATTATCGAATAACCCAATGCATGCATTAATATTTTGAGCTGGCTTTGATACGACAGTAGCTTGAATTAACATATAGTAACAAAGGAAAATTTAAATCCAAATGCGCTTTATTTCATCATAGAACATGGCGGACCTGCAATATAACGACAATATTTGGCTGTTGGGGCACCTTAATTTTTGCAAAACAACTCGTATAACAAAAATTGACGTATCTTATCTCCCAAAAAAGTCAGAAACATAAATAAATGTATCGAAAAGTTTAAAAATTAAAACAAATAACTCGATTTTTCCTACTTTTCTTACTTCTAACTTGCTGCGAATTCCGGCCGTACCGGCATTCACTCATTCACAAATTTACCTTCCTCCTTCCTTCGGTCACTCCTATTCTTTTTCTGTTTTTTTTCAAATATTAAAATAACCCAGCATTTACCTATTTTTTCATCAATATTTTATTTCCACTTCTTGCCCTTAAAATGCAAAAAATTTAATATAGCTATCTTCCCCACCAACAGAATTTCATTCTTTGTTTCCGACTATCAAAATTTTATTCGTTACTATACTAAGAAAAACTCATTCTTCCCTTGCTACTAACAAAATCTTATACCATTGCCTATTTCAAAACAATATTAATGCAAGCATTCAAATGCTTTGCACAATAGAACTTGCCTATTTGATGGATGAGAGTTTATCGCCATCTGCTTAGGCGCTAGTGCGGCAGATTATTGATCTGGGGGTCTACGGGGACCTTGGGTTCAAGTTCCCCCGGGCGCAGGAAAACTTTTTAAGTTTCTTAAAAGTAGTTGTTTTCTTGTGTATAACAATTTGCATATAACTAAACGTTATTATGGTTATATGCAAATCGCCGTATATGCCAATAGGATTTGTTGCATTTGCCGAAAGTGAAAAGATCTATGGAGGAACGAGATTGAAGTGTGTTGAACTTCAATCACTTTATCTCTGTACGGCAACGATAATTGGAAAAAAACAGTTGCGGGACTGGCAATTAATTGGGCAATGACGGCAAGTTAGAAAGGCGATAAAAAAGATCTACGAATTGTGAAAGAGATGAATTTTGGGTCATGGTATCCGTAAAAAAATTGAAGACAAGAAAACGCGAAGCACTTTTGGGGGAGGAAGCTAATCATTGAGGCTTTGCGGACGGTTCTTAACGTACGCAAATGCAAAATTTGGTTAGAAACAAGCGCAAGAAGCTGTCGAGTGAATTTTTTTATAACGCAGAGAGGATGGCGTGTTCTCTTATCTACTTCTGTGAAGCAAAAGACGTGTATCGCGCATACGATGAAGACATAGAGATTATTCGCTATGAATTAGATTGACATCCTAACGGCCAGGAGCAGGTTCCTTGAAATTGATATACACAATAGCATATTATTAATTGAAATAGTGAACGGAAAACTTTAATAGAACTACAGAACTAGTGAATTTGAATTTCGGGGTACTGAGAATCCGTAAGGGTGAGTTCGGAGTTCTTCGACATAAGAAGAGAACTGTAAATCGAATTAGTGGCCAATATTTTCATAATTTTAGTTAAGCGTCGCTTTCATTACATAGCATAGAAAAACATTCTAGCAGCAAGGACAGGGGTGTCCTGGAACACCCGCGAAACGACTGAGCGTTAGCAGACATGCTATTGAGGACGATAATTCAAGTCATAGACGTCAGAGAATGTGAAAACATAAAAGATTTTGGACTAGCTGGGCAAAGAAAGAACATCAGAAATTTAGTTGATATCACAAGTAGCTTTAAGAGTAATCTCAACGACAAACTTCTCTTCAACAACCGGACGCAAGCAAAATAAGAAACAAGTTGAAGTTTCTGAAGCACATCTGGCGAGAATTCAAGCTGACGCGAAGATATTTGCAAGGTAGTTTACAACTATAGATAGGACGTTCTACTACCACATACATGACCACATGTAAACTGACTTTTTGTGCAAATTTCGATGGCTTTATATGAAGTTATATGGAAGTGTCGACGAAAACTGAGGTTTTGTACGGTTTCGAGACAGATTTCAACGGTGAAACCAAGCCACGGAGAACATTGTATTTTGTTTCAGTTCATGCTCCAGCTCACATTTTATTGAGGTTGAGACTTAGAAGAATAAGCGGTTGTTTTCCTCTTCAAAATAGCTTTTGATGGAAGAAGTTGAACGCGTATTTCATATAGCTTTTCTAAAAACCGTGGGAGTATAGTGGACAGTGCAAGATGAATTTTAAACATGCAAGCAATGTGCTTTGTTATAGTATATATCAATTTCACACCGTACAAGCATTTGCTTTTGCCGAAGTAGGCTGACAGCTCATGGAAACTTGCCATAAGACCACTGACTACTAAAGGGTGGTCCAGCCATAATGCATGATGTTAATTGTAAGTCACACCTTAACGTTAAGTTTTTCACCCAACTTAATTTGTCGTTTCTTTGTTTCAGTGTTTGAGAAAATTCAACCATGGAGAGGCATACAATTGAGCAGAGCGTTAAGGTTGTTGAAGTCTTTTACAAAAATGGGCGTTCAAATCAAAATGCATTTTGTGCACTTCGTGATTTTTATGGACAGCATAATCGACCAAATGTGTCCACAATCGGGAGAATTGTGCGCAAATTTCAGCAAACTGGGTCTGTACGAAATGTGAAATCACCTGTGCATGCTCGCCTAGTTCTTTTTGCGGAAAACATTGCTGTTTCTCGCGATAGTGTGGCAAAAGAGCCGTCAACCTCGACTCGTCGTCATGCCCAACAATTGAACATCTCACGGACATCACTGATGCGAATTTGGAATAAAGATTTGAATTTACCCGCTTACAAGGTTCAATTGAATCAAGAGCTGAAGCCTACTGACCATTTTAAGGGTCGACAATACGCCGAATGGTTGGTTGAACAGACAGAAGGGAATGGTGAATTTACAAAGAAAATCATCTTCAGCGACGAGGCCCACTTTCACCTCAGTGGACTCGTTAACAAGCAGAATTACCACATTTGCGCAAATAAGGATCCACAAGTGATTGTTGAAAAGCCGATGTGTCCACAAAGAGTGACTGCTTGGTGCGTTTATGGGCTGCCGGCATCATCGAGCTGTACTTCTTCAAAAATGAGGACGGCCAAGCGGTGACCGTGAATGGTGATCGCTATTGCGAGATAGCAACGGAAGTCTTGTGGCCAGAAATTGAGGTTATGGAGCTGGACGATATGTGGTTCCATCAGGATGCTGCCACTTGCCACTTTTTTGCGCGAAAAATTCAATGTCTGTGTTATCTCACGTTGTGGCGATGTTAATTGGCCGCCATGATCATGTGATTTGACACCGTTGGACTTCTTTCTCTGGGTATATTTAAAAGAAATAGTGTACGTCAATAAGCCAAGAACAATTCAATAGCTAAAAGATGAGATAATTCAGCACATTAACGAGATTGAACCTCAATTATATCTCAGAGTCATTGAAAATATGGACCATCGGATAGAAGTATGCCGCCGTAGCCGTGGTGAGCATATGGGCAATACTTTGTTTCACACATAATTGTCAAAGATCCTTTTATTATAATAAAAAATACTAACATAATTCTCTGAAAATTGTTTGTTATATTTTTAATTAATATCGTGCGTTTTGGTTGGAGCAGCCTATACAAATGTAAATTTGCCCCCAATACAAAACAAATCTTGAAATTACGAAAGTTGCCATCGCACCAACATACATCAGTGAAGTCACCATGACTCCTATTCAAGAAGCTTGATGCAAATCGATTGAACACATAGCTGAGTCTCTAGATCTGGATTTGGATCAGAAACTTCTTTTTCCATAGAGAGAATAAATACTTTTCAGCCATCCCATGTGTATTAAATTCACCTCTTACTATTCAGACATTAGTAACGAGAGAATAGCATCGCAGCTATGTACTTATCTCCAAAGACAATGTTGAACGTACGCACTCAAATTTGCAAGATATTGCAGCTTCTCACCCCGTCCATTTGTCGCCGGGAAATATAGAAAACAAAGATTTAATCCACTCCCGTAGAGAGATGATCAAATCACCGAAGATGTTAAAATAACTAAGACTACTTAACTTCACTTTTCTTCTTTCCTTCTTCCGTATAATACTCGTATCATCTGTCTAACAGAAACATGTTTGACAGGGGACGTCAGGGATCGTGAAACTACTGGAAAGCCTGATGATTGTGGCGTTCTAGTGGTGTGCATGTTTCACTTACTAGCAAATCCTGTGATGATTTTATATCACCTTCACCACTTGTGTATATAATTGTGCTAGTCACTCTGTCGGACTTTCCTTGCCTTCTCGTATCATTTGTGTACATTCCTTATAACAGTTCTGTTATTGTTTATGAACGTTTCTTTGCGGGATTCTCGAGTTACATTAATATTTGCTCCCTATCTACCCCTACATTGCTCTGTGGTGACTTCAAGTTACTCTATATTGTTTGGGATGGCATGTACTTTTCTATACTTTCTCGCGGTAGGTTGTCAGTAGGTTTCTCATCTTTTATGTCCCTCTGTTCTTGCATCCAATTCAACACTATTCCTTATGCCAATAACAAAGTACTTGATCTTGTTCTTTACAGCTTCCCATCTCCTTCTCTGGGTGTTAAGGGAAATTCAAGAATGGCTTATTTCAGCCAACCTAAACATCAGCAGTGACGCTCCATCGAGGTAAAGTGGGTCGAATGATGCGTCCTCGAGTCAAATTGAACGTGAACTTTACAGTATATTGTACGCCTTCTTTGCAAAGTAAAAGACAAGATGAAATCATAATAGTAACGACTACAGTAGAGTAGCTTTTTGATAACGTATGTCAGTGAATGCGATTCAAAGTAGGATAATTGGGCTCGACGAGGGGCAATACCACTCCCGTATGTGCACTGTTGCTCCACAACATCCAAGGTTTGGCAACTCTCGATTGGCTGAGCCCTGTGCACGTTAGGTTCTTTGTCACCCACTGGCAAGCTTCAGGCGAAACTAACGGTAACAGCATATAATCATGGAGCAGTCATCAAACAATACCGTTACCAACAGCAGCTATCACGATCTCTGATAGCGAAGATGAATTGCTTGACTCACCTCCCACATCGTCAGTATAGTCCTCGTTTAATAAGATCCCTTTGCCTGCACGGCATCGACGTGCTCATGCTCACTTCCAACTGACTTGAAACGTTTTACGGATATGTTGTCAATCGAACAATGGAAACGGAAATAGTAAAACTGTCAGCAATCAACAACAGCATTGATCAATAGCAAATTCTTCCTCTTCTCCGTAGCACTACAGTCCCTCTTGGGCCTTCGCTTCTTGCAAATGGCGCCTCCAACTGTCACGGTGCATTGACAGCGTCCTCCAATTTTGAAATCTGAGCAGCGATGAATTGTCTTCGTGGAGTGAGTCGGACCAGCGTTTCCTTGTTTTTCCCACTGGTCTCCGCCCTTCAGTTCTCCAAACGAAAACCTTTTTGGTTATCCGTTGTTTGTCTGTACGATCATGTGTTCAGCTCATTGCAGCCGTGGCCATGAAAATATAAATACGTTGACCACATTGAAACTTCACTGACCGCCAATTAAACCCATGCATTTTGCCCGTACATGAAAGCTTTAAAGAGCTCTCAGCATGTCCTGGTGCTAGATTAGACTGGTTAATCAGAAACACAAACACGAATATCTATGATGTACAATGAGCTGATGAGCTTTCCAGTTACGATTAGCTCATCATTTCGTCTAATTTCCACGCCATTGTGATTGAACGTAATCGCATTTCCATACTTGACAGCGTGTCTAATACAGAAAAGTTGATGGCGAACCTGGTTTGCCTCTTTCCAGAGTTAATTCGGTACTTTTAATATTTGAAATTGTCGATTTCTGTTCGCTAGGTATCGGTGATGTTGTCTGCATCAACGGGTCCTCAATCGAGTGCAAATTTTCAACGCGGAACTTTATCGTCTATTCGGTTGCTGGAACACGATACCAAGTTGAATGATAATATTGACGCTCAGGACCAAGTGTTTTGAAAATAAAATGATACAGTCGTGACAACGGCAGTTCGGTATTCTGGTTGTATCTCCGTAATTCCTTAAGTATGTTACCAAGTACATTAGCATGCTTCGTGACGGAAGCGGCGTCATCATTTGTGATCTTGAAGAAATCATTGAACCACGTGTACAGTCGCTGTAGAGATGATTGCTGAAATACCGATAATAGCATCTCCCGATTTCCTTTCATGTCAGTTTTCCTGCGGAAGTTATGGCAGCTTCTTTATTTTAGTCAGTGGACGTGAAAAAAAAAAGAAATACATGTCACAGCATGTTACAAGTGCTAGGAACTACTTCACAACAAAGTTGCCAGTAAACAAAATAACAATAACTTCATATATTTGAAATTAGGGGGTGACACCTAATAGACACCAGAAGCGTTGTACAGTTCATATTCTTAACAGTCGCTTGCAAATGAAAATGAAACGAGTAATTTTGTTGAATAAATCCACCTTTTTTTTATGGTTCTTAAACATTCATCCCCTTATGGATAGCCATTGCACCAGCTGATATGTTCATTCATGCATTCATTCACTCATTTGAAATGAGCTTCATTATTGAAAACAATTGGTGAACTCACCGCGTTCCTAACAGTTACATTCTTTCAGATCTCATGCTTACTAAAATTTCGTGATTATTTTGAAAATTTACCAAAACCCGGTAATGACTTAGATTTTAAGGAGTATTAGGAACATTTTTACGAAACATATGCCCGATTACTTTTGTCTACTCGATGAATTGTGTATCAAAAAAAAAAAAAAATTCAGGTGTTTATGGGGGTCTCCCCATATAGAGGGTGGCCCTTGGAAAAAAAGTTTCACCAAATATAGCCATTGCGGGTATCAAATAAAAGGTCTTGATGAGAGCTTTTCAAAACAGTTCTTAGACTAAAAAGTTTTGCTTCGAGGGGTGCAGGGGGAGGGGAAGTGTACGAAAATGTGTCCCCCCTAGCGATTGGACACATTTGGCCTGAAAATCTGCGAAAAATCATGAAGGTAAACCTTTAAGAGTAGAAGGGTAACAAATAGCTCAGAAGTCAAAACTCGATCAACTTTGTTAATAATTGTACATTTTATAAATTTTACGCTTTTTGCCTATAAAATCAAAATGTGACCTTTGAATTTCTTAAAAGCTACAATTTAAGTTTTCAGGTCTGATTGGCAGTTGTAAGTGTCTTGAAAATTTCATACCAATCGAACAATAAATAGTTAAGTTACAGCCGATTGAATATTTCATAATTACAACAGCATTAACACGTGATCCTAGGAAGACATACGTTTGTAACGGACCTAGGCACTACAAATAGATAGGAATTTTGATAAAAATTTTAGAAATTGTTGGTAATATTGGTGTCTTATCATGACCATTCATGCAACGGGGTAAAATTTCTTGAAACAAAATGGCGGCGAATTTGAATACATAATGACCAGGATTTAGTTCTTCGAACTCAATTTATGGGATCTGTACGTTGGTCAAATTTTGATATTTAGAAGCTATTGTTTGAGTTACTAATTGATTCACAAAACCCTTTTGGTAGGGACACTCTCCTGCTACTTCAGTTTGTTCTTGTTTCCCGTATCGTCCAGTCACTTTTGGCCACCTCTGTACATATAAATTCTTGACAAGTTTGATGATCTCAACAACTATCAATTCGGAGAAAAACTACTATAACCCTTAGATGAATGGACAGGATGTTTGTTAGTAAAATACTAAAAACAACCGGAAATTGGAATTTGCTTCCCGGCAAAAACACTTAGTGGACATGGTAATGATTGAAAATAGGTTTTATGGTTTTGAAGATTCGTTTGAATTGGATTCTAGCCGGCAAATCTAGCATAGCATAAGGTCAGTCTTTTAAAACAAAAGAAAATTAAAAATAAGCTCTTTCAAAACACCTGTAAAGGTATCAAATAAATGATCAGAATTTGGCGCCAAAAAGTACTTCCCCCTTTTGGAATACTCGTACATATGTATGTAGTTATCGCATTGACAACGTGTTGACTATCATGAATGAATCAGGGAAACTGATTTAGCACCGATTCTATGAAATTGGCTTCATACTTTTTAGGACATTAGCTTTTTTTTTGTAAATATTATTTCTCTTAAAATGGGTTTCCAACTAACGATTTCGCAATAGTTATTCTGCGAAACACAATTTCAATAAATTGGAGTCCCCGGGAAATACAAGTACATACAGTTCAACAAATATTTACCTTATGACTGACTGGTGGGTATTTCGCGATCGAATTTTCTGCTGCCGAAAGGGCTGATAACTAGAATATCAATATTTACTAAACAGTTATGCTTGCAGCCTCTTTGGGAAATCATTATGTATGTATATGTACTTATGTACAACCGCACATAAAGTATAGCTAAAGCTTACCAAATTAGGTTTGACAATCTATGTATAATCATATTATATGTATGGCTCAGCTCTTCTAGACTTCTAAAACATTCAAGCAAGCTGACTTACGCATGAGATTGATAATTGCCAAAAATATTTATGTTTGTGTGTTGTAAGACGTGCTTTATCGAAATGTTTACAAACGTTTGAAAAAAAAGAGACGATGATAAGATTTCTTCATTGAATTTCTAAAGCTTTAGGGGAAATACCAAATTCTTTGACTGGGTCTAAAAGTATTGATCAATACAGAACATAATTTGATTTCAGGTGTAATGCTAATTAACGTTAAAAATCGCTCTCCTTTCGGTATGGATATTGCACAAAGAAAAACAGAAATGTGGAATAATATGCGCTATTTGTTTTTATGATTTCTTGATCATTTCCTGATAAATACATTACATACATATGTATGTATGTACATACTGTGAGCGTCAAAAGAAAGTAAACACCAACTTTTCATCTTTAAATTGTTACTTTACAAAGCTATTATTGACTTGCAACAAAAAGTAATATTAATGAGTTTACTACTAAACCATTTAGAGATTGATTACTATTAAACATGAAATAAAAACAAGTGGCAACATTCCACAAATCTCACCAAAGTGGAAACGCATCAGATTTTACGCGTCAAAAAAAGTAAACAGGGGTAACACTTACTTCGCTTCTTTTATATTTCGGGGAAGAACCTTAACTTTTGCTGACAAATTTATGCTGTTCGCTTGCTTTACTTCACCAAATCTCGTTTTAAGTACATTCATTCCAATTCATATTAAAAATAAAGACGTGAAAGAAAATAGTTTCACTATGGGAAAGCAAACATCGCCTGATACTCGGAAAATTATAATAGACTTAAAAGAAAAAGGTAAATCCTTGCGTGAAATTGGAGAAATCGTGGGTAGAAACCGCTGCACAGTAAAAAAAAAATATTGATAAATATACCAAACATCATCTCGTTGAAGATTTACCGAGATCTGGATGCCCAAAGCGGCTTAGTGGTACTGAAGTTAGAGCTGTAGTAAAAGAAGTAAGGGCATATCCAGCCTCAAGTGCAGTTAAATTGTCAGAAGACATAACGCAGGCATCAGGCAAACTAGTAAGTACGAGTACAGTCAGGAGAGCGCTTCATAAAAATGGTCTATATGGAAGAATACCACGGAAAAAGCCATACATATCCAAGACGACTCAGTTCAAGCGTATGGACTTCGCTAAAAAATACAAAAACGAGGATCCATCTTTACGAGAAAACGTACAGATGAGAGCAAATTCGAAATTTTCGACGCGAAAAGGCCCCCAAAAATATGGCGTGCTAAGAATGAAGCCTTCAAAGAAAAGTGTGTTACCAACACTGTTAAGCACATTGGCGGTTCAATTATGGTATGGGGTGTGTGGGGGCAACTGGTGTTGGTAATCTTGTTTTTGTTGACTCAACAATGGACAAAATGGATTATTTAGCCATTTTGAGCGGCAATGTTGCCCCTAGCGTCGAAAAATTAGGCTTGTCTGGAAATTGGATCTTTCAACAGGATAACGATCCAAAGCATGCGTTCAAAATTGTGAAAGAGTGGCTACTGTACCGGACTCCTAAGACACTTGATCATCCGCCGCAGTCCCAAGATGACAGAAAAGTGAGACAAAGGGTAATTTCAAGCAAAGCCGACTTAAAGAAGGATATAAAGGAAGAATGGAGCCAAATCTCTCCCGATGTTACAAAAAATTTGTCGCGTCGATGCCTAGAAGACTAAATGAGGTGCTTAATTCCACAGGAAAACAAACGAATTATTGAAACATTTAAAAAAATCGACTTTTGTATTGAAGTTCTGTTATGTATTGTTTGCTGTTTACTTTTTTTCGACGCGTGATATTTGGTCTTTTTAGGTCTTTGTAAAAATTTTTTTTACAAAGACCTACTAGTTTCGCGACCTGTCTGTCCGTCTGTCCGTCCGTCCGTCCGTCTGTCCGTCTGTCCGTGCGTCACAGCTGATTTCCTCAGAAACTATAGCAGCTAGGATGCTCAAACTTTGTGAAAAGGTCAGAAGTGATAGTCTCTCAAAAGTTAGGGTCTTAACGAAAATTTAAAATTTTTTTAAGGGGGTCCGCCCTAATAACGAATTGGCCCTTAAAAATTTTTTTTAATCAAAGGTAGTCGAGTGGGATATCAAATGAAAGGTCTTGATTAGAGCTTTTAGAATCTGAAATTAAAAAATCATTTTATGAATTAGGGGGTCCAGGGGAAGGCAAAATGTACCAAAAATTTGTGTCCCCCCCCCCTCGCGATTGGACACCTTCCAGCCGAAAAATCTGAAAATTATCACGAACGTGGACCTTTATGAGTACAAGGGCAACAAATACCTTAGAAATCGAAATTCACTCAACTTTGTTAATAATAGTATGATTTGTAGATTTTACATTTCTGCCCATAAAATCAAAACGGTACCTTTAAACTTCTTGAAACTTTGCAGTTATATAGACTGATATAAGTTATATACGTTTACAATTTAATTGAAATCGAAGCTTAATCAAGTGAGTTATAGCCATTTCAATTGTATGGAATTACCAACAACAATAACACGTGTTTATGGTTGATATAGGGTTTTCCAATAAGAGGTGTTATTTTGATATTAAAAGAATAATGAAATTTTTTAATATAAATGATCGGATGTTTATTTTATTATATATAACAAGATATGCCGTTACTAGCAAAAACTAATATCAGGCAAATAACTACTACGACAATCTTACAGGACCATATCCTTTTCATGAAATTTTCCATAACCAAATCGCAAAGTGGCTGCCCTATGTCCTCGATAGCCTCACGAATTTACCTTTGAGGCCTTGAATCTACGCTGGACTGTTGGCGTAGGCCTTCTTTTTCACGTGACCCCTAGGGAAGAAGGGGCAAGGTGTTAAATCACACGATCTATTCAAAATAACACCTCTTATTGGGAAACCCTATATATATATATATATATTTAAATTGACTTAGGCACTTTTATTTCCTTTCAATTTTCATGAAAATTTAAGGAATAGTGATTAACTTGAACATGTTCAATCGGCCGAACATTCAGAGAAATCAGTTAAGCTAGATCAAAATGGCGGCAGCACTGTGCTTATGAAAGAAACTGTGCATCTTTTGCATAAATTTGAACGATTTCATATCCAAGTATTGAACGAATAATTCAAATTATCGATTCACACCATTCGAAAACTTGTTTCTAACCCTAGGTTGTTTACAAAGACCTTCTGGTAGGAGCACTCTCCTGCTTACTCAACTTGTTTTGGTTAAAGTGAATTTATCTTTGCTGTGTATTACTTTTGTTTAATGTTTATGTTGTGTTCAGTTCTTATTAAATAAGTCTTTGATTCCTTATACACATTTTTGATTTTGTGTTAATTACCTTGTTTTAATAAAATTCTTAATACAAGTATCTAATGTGTTTACTTTCTTTTGACGCTCACTGATGTACATACTTGTACTAATATGTTTTAAGAAAAAATTAGAAAACTGACTTCGAAATACTTCGAAAAGAATGAAATAAAATTGATTGACTAGTACCTTTGATTTCGCCAGTCACTTCTTGAATATGGAAACATGCTTTTGTGCTAATTTCATAAACCTTATTAAAAACTTTTTGAGAGAGTGATGGTGCCAGATATTTCTCCTTAGGTGCACGACCAATAATCATACTGTATTCATAATGATTTTCTTTTGAATTATAAAACATTATAAAATATTTTTTTTATTTAATTTAACTTGCAAACATTTTAAGCCAGAAGTGTTGATATCTCTAACCAAAGTACTAAAAAAAAAAAATTTAAATTACGTTATATATTCGCGTTGTGATTGTGCTTTTGGTATCCTATCCATAATCCTGTGTCCTAACGGGATATGATGATAGAGGATACGATCATAGCTGAAATGAATAAGTGATTCACTGGTTCTTTCTGAAGAAGCTCAGTACCCATTCTGATCCAAATGTCCAATGTCCAAAGTTCGATCGGCAATGGTCAATGTGTCTAGGAGTGTGATGGCTAGGCAATTTTTGCCTCATTTTTGGTCTATAACTTAATTCGTGCGGTTTTTTTCTTCAAAATTTGAACGTTTCTTTAAGAAAAAATTGTACCATAGTATTATTCAAAGTATTTTCTATCTGAAACTATGACCTCTTCCCATCTTTCTAGCAATTTGTGGGTCCCATCCCAAAAGAACTGCGCCGGCTTGGCAGCCAAGAATGAATCAAGCCAATTTTTGATATCCTGCTCTGATGTGAGCCGTATTCCAGTGAGCACGTTCTGCATCGATTGGAACAAATGGTAGTCAGAAGGGGCAAGGTCTGGGCTATAAGGTGGGTGGGGTAAAACTTCCCATCCACTGTTTCCCAAATAGTTCTTAACCGGAAAAGCAACGTGGGGCCGAGCGTTGTCATGATGGAAAATTATTGTCCCATGTCTGATCGTATATTCCGGGCGTTTTTCAGCTACTGCTCTCTTCAAACGGATTAATTGTGGTCGGTAGCGTGCTCCATTGATGGTTTCACCCGGTTTTAGCAGCTCATAATACAGCACACCCTTCTGATCCCACCAAATACAGAGCATTACCTTCGCGCCATGGATATTGGGCTTTGCCGCTGATTTGGATGGTTGGCCGGACTTCTCATATGATTTTTTGCGCTTGGGGTTGTCGTAATGGATCCACTTTTCATCACCAGTAGCAATCCGATGCAAAAATGACTTCCTTTTGTTGCGTTCTAGCAGCGTTTCGGACATGCAAAACCGTCTTCCGACGTCTCTCGGCTTGAGTTCATATGGAACCCAATTTTCTTGCTTTTGAATATACAGTGGCTCACAGCTTATTTGATGCACTTCAATAAATATTAAACAAACTGTTGTCCTTATGCAGATAAATAAAAATTTACAAATATTTTGATGCAGATTTTACAGTTAGTATAACTGAAATTCGAAGCACAAAAGAAAGTAAGAAAAAATGTTTCAAATGTCCCGTTAGCAGTAATGAAGCAAAATCATTTGCATAGGATAGCTCACAGCTTATTTGATGCAGTTAGTTCTTTGTATCCTAGCATTAAAAGTGCACGATTTTCACCGGATTTTTTTTGGATATATTGTACTTAGTGCGTTTCTTATTTTATTTTTAAAAAAGCTATTTGACCTTGATAGTTTAAAAGTGGATAAATTGTGGAATATTTAAAATGGGCCGTAGGACAACACTTGAACAGCGGGAATTAGTCATTCATCATTTTAGAAATGGTGAATCTCATCGCAAAATCAGCGAAGTTGTCAATTTAAGTTCATCAACAGTTCAGCATATAATTGAAAGGTTTACCAATGAAAAAAGGTTGGAAAACAAGGGTAGAAATTCACCAAATAAAATTTTGAATGAGTCTGATGAACGGTGGATCGTCCGGAAAATAATGCAAAACCCTAAGTTATCAACTCCTAAATTGGCGAACGAAGTGTTTACTGGAATTGGTAAAGAATGCAGTGCTGAAACCATACGTCGTGTGCTAAGAAAGCATAATTTTAATGGCCGAGTTGCACGAAAGAAGCCGTTCATCAGTATCAAAAATCGACAAAGTCGCCTGAACTTTGCTACGGAGCATATTTCAAAGGATTTGGACTTTTGGAACACCGTGATTTTCGCTGACGAGTCCAAATTCAACATATTTGGCTCAGATGGAATCGCGTACGTTTGGAGAAAGTCAAATACAGAGCTCAAAAAAGCAAATTTACATGAGACTGTTAAGCACGGCGGTGGCAGCGTAATGGTTTGGGCCTGTATGTCAGCAGCCGGAGTTGGAAAGCTAGCCTTTATTGAAGGAAACATGGACAAGATCATGTACAGTAATATCCTAAAGGAAAATCTCCTGCAAAGTGCTGACGAACTCGGAATCCGGCGTGAATTCAGATTCTACCAAGATAATGACCCTAAACATAAGTCAGAAATCGTGCAATCTTGGCTTATTTGGAATTGTCCTCATTTGATGGCTCCCCCGGCACAGTCACCCGACTTAAATGTAATTGAGAATTTATGGGCTTTTCTGGAGAAAAAAATTCGTAACCACGCAATTTACAACAAAATTGATTTAAAGAAAGCTCTTTTAGAAGAATGGAGTAAAATAACGCCAGAAATGACAGGAAAGCTGGTTGAATCTGTTCCAAGTAGACTCAAAGCTGTCTTGAGCCAAAAAGGAAACCATACGGAATATTAGTGTTGAACTGGAAATCCTCTACATGGATAAATTTAAGGAAAACGTGGACTGCATCAATTAAGCTGTGACATAAAATTTTGCCTTTAATTTTGTTTTTGTTATTTAGTTATTTAAGAATCAATTGTTGAAATAAATTAAATTGTTATTTTTAAAAAAGGGCTTTTATTTAATTTATTGCAGTTTAAATTTTTTCAATACCTTTTCTAATACAGAAGTTATAGTGCTTTTAGCTTTGAAAATGTTACTGCATCAAATAAGCTGTGAGCCACTGTATGCAGCAGCTTTTAAATGTTTTTAAATGGCTGCTTGAGTGACACCCAAAGATTCTGCAAGCTCTTCATGTGTTTGGCAACAATCTTCATCGAGTAATGCTTCCAGTTCTTCATCTTCAAACTTTTTCGGCTGCCCAGGACGTTCATCGTCTTCCAAGGTAAAATCACAACTTTTAATCGTGCAAACCACTTTTGGCAGGTTTGCTCAGCTAGAGCATGTTCACCATAAACTTCCACCAAAATACGATGAGTTTCGGCAGCAGTTTTCTTCATTTTAAAGTAATGAAGAAGAATTCCCCGCAAAAACACTTTTTCAGGAACAAAATTCGACATATTTGAGTGAAAACAACATTATTGTTCAAATAATGAATGGCATACACTGAAAATACGTTCAATGACAGTAGCTTTCCAACGCAGGTTCGGAATATTGGAACGATTTAATATTACACAAGTTACGCCATCTCTTAGCAACCCGCACGAATTAAGTTATATACCCAGTAAACTTCTGAATCTACTCAATTTCAACCCATCCAGTTCCAATAAAAGTTTATTATCATTATCTTAAAATAAACTTTCAATCAATTATTTCCAATGAGGACTAAGCAATTATAATCCGTCTTCTGAACTTCAGTGTTCAAAATATTTTCTGGACCAGTTGTGGTTTTTTAGCTTGTTTTTGCATTAAGAGGTATGTAAGCATCAAGCATAATCCTAAAAGAGTGAGATAAACTCGTTAAGTCGTAAATTCCAATGCACGCCTCACCGGATCGGCTGTAATTGCGGAAATTCGGCCTATAATGCAGAAATATTGATGGTTGCATTCATCCGGTCTGAAGGCGCCAGACCGTCAACAATTCGGCGTGTCTTCTGCACTCCGATGTGTTAGCAGCTAAATTGCAACAGACAACTTTGTCGTCTCTCGAGTCCACTAAATTCATTCCCATGTCGTCGTCTTTAAGCATCTCCGTTCACACACACTCGTACTTTACTCCCCAGGCAGTCTCACTAGGTAGCGATTTTCCGATGCATTCCGTTCTAAAATTATGTTAGCAAAATTTTATTTATAGATCGACGAAACAGCCAACATTAGCCGACAAAGATGACGGTCCAAGATAAATTTATATGTTAATATTCTCGATGCAAGCGCCATAGTCATACTAATGCCAGGCTATTCCTCGCCTACAGATGACTGTTTGCCAAGCGACCGCAAGTAAGCATAACGTCAGATTATTCGAAACAGATCGCGTTACATGATGGAGCGCCAGCCAAGTGAGCCAGCGCCCCTTTTCTTAATAACAGTGAAGTCATAGTTTGTAAGGCTTTTCGCGCCTTGTCTATCTGGGTTTGTTCACTTTAAGGAGAGGCTGTGCGAAAAGTAGGTATTCGAAATAATGTAATCATTTCTTGGTAATATTGCAAAACGCGAAAGAACTGTTTCTTGCTTGAAGGTCGCTAACTGGATTAGAAATTGCGAAATTTTGCAATCGATTAATACGAAGAAATCTTCCTACATGGCGTTGATAATCAGCTTGCCAATATGAAACACTGCCCACCCATTGCACACCTCGCGGTATACATACGGTAATGTTTATTTGTCAGCGCCCACATCACATGGCTGTTTGCACACATGAGGCATAATCCCACCTGATTCCTTTGCCAATATATTCTACGCCCATATCAAACCTCGCCGTAAGGTCAATTTCCTATCACCCCAGAAATGGATTTCTAGGTGATTATTATTTTCAATATCGGCTTTAAATGGTAAATTCGTTATTTTTGGAAGCAAATTTTTGCTTTCATCACGATAAGCTTTTGCGAAAAACAAACTTATTCACATGCATGCAAACATATGTATCTCGCAACTATTTTTAAAAACCCACGGAATATCAAGAAGTCTATATTTAAATGAATAAACATTTCCATAGAAAAACAGGCACGGGCTGTGAGCAGTTTGTCACCGTTTCTTCTAGCGTGAAGATTACCCTCGACCAAGACCACAATATCATGACTCTTGCCAGCGTAGTAAACCCCCTGAATCATGCATGAATATTGAAAGCAACAACCAGATGTGCATGTGCGGGATTCTCTCCAAGTCCGCGATTCAAGAATAACTAATAGTAGTAAACAAGACGCTTCCCCGTATTTACATTTTGTTATGCAAAACGCCGCCAGAAATAACGTGACACATATGAACTTACCTGGACACGGCCATGCTACTATCGCCAGTGCATTCGGCTTTAAGAGCTTGCAGAATACTAAGTAGTATAAATTCAGTAGAAATTAATCAAGCAATCAATCGGGCTTTTCGTCTAATCAGCTTTATACTGGTTAAACTAGTATGGAAGCTATTAAGGGGAATTATCTCGGATGAAATGTGTTTTTCAAGGCACTTCATTTATTCTTATTATTGTTTACAAATGGCTTGGCCAATTCAAAAGTCAACATTTTTAATTGAGAAACCACTCGTGGCACGAAATCCCCAAATACTTTATGCGTAACAAGTGTTCAGTAGGCGAAAAGAACTTCGGAAAATTCCCTAAGAATGTTTTCTAGAAAATTTGTGCTGAGCAGTTGTAAAGGGAATTGTACAAATCTTTTAAGAATGAGTTGAGGTGCATATGCTATGGTAGGATTTTTCCTATTGCACACAATAATCCAAGAACCCTACATTTTCATAGCAGGAAATTTAAGGAAAAGGATTTCGTGAAAACTGGAAAGTATACATACATATAGTATACACTCATACATATTCAGTTGAATTTCGAACCCTCTCGCAGGCTATTTTCGAAGTCTAAATTATTCAATTACTTTTTCATCCGTTCCTTTCCTTCTCGTTATGAGAATTACGGCCTAAATGTGTAATTTTCCAGAGCATTTGAGAAAACACGCTGAAACAAGATATTACGAAGCGAGATTCCAAACATGTGAAACAAAGCACTTAGGAGTACGCTCATGCCAGAAGGATTCTGGAATCAACCGCCGATATTTTTAAAGTTATCATATACTATTCATAATTATATATAATTCCGGCCTCGCCGTCAACTACCAGTTCACACTTCATTGACATCATTTTCCAATTTGAGCCCACATACCTTTTTCGAAAAATATTTGTTCATTTTACATTTTTCTACTTTATTTCTGATCACAGAAAAAAATGTATCTTTCGTTCTCTAATACATCAATTTCATTTTTCCATTGTACATTATTTTCATTCACTCAAAAATCGTAGCTTTAATTTTCGAGCAGTCAATTTCATTTGTTTTCTATAGAACTTGTTGCTCCCATTCATTCATTGCAGCGGGACAGCAGTAAAGTAATAATAATTCCTAATTCCTTTGTTTTGGAAAATAAAAAATAATAAAACGACCTTGTTGAAATACTTGTATCTTACCAGAATGAATTTATTGTTCTACCATTTACATATATATTTATACACGTTATTGTTACTTTAAGTATTTTGCTGACTTGAAATGTATAAGAAATGAATTGGCTCGATGGGAAAATTTAATGATGATTGCAGCTCGTGCGGAATGGATGCATTTGGCGCTCATTAACATGCTGACACGTGTACTCGCGCGAGTTTCAATCATCGTAAAGTTTGTTGATGTTTGTCGCTGATGGTTTTGTACCAGCGGCCTAGTTCGTTGATTCATTCTATACCTCTTTGCAGCTGAGCTTGAAATCATTTTAGCTGGGTATCGACTCTACCTGAGGAAATGTTGAGGGTTTTCACTAACTTTAGCATGAGCTTGTTCTGTTTGTTCATGGAACGTATAATTTTCCTTTGATTCTCAGATAAACTGTTGATGTCCTTTTAGACCTCATCGTTCACACCAAAAACAGCGGTCTATAAAGTTCCGAGCGCACCTCTTTGCATTCTTTTATACAACAACTTTAAAGTAAGCATTTTATGAACCATTTTTTTCCTTTAGCTCTTCTAAATGGTGTGTAGTAATAGAGCAGTTTTTTTTTAATTTATTATTTTTTATTTAAATTATTTAATAATTATGTATAAAATTTAAATTTTATTTTTATGTTAAGTTTATACATTTAATATTTTACATTGTCGCGTGTTTTAGTTCGCGGCCAATAATTTTAATGTTCCGGGAAAGTGAAAACGCAATGTCTTTTAAATTAAATTAAAAGAGTTTATTAAATTACTTAAAAATGCACAATCACGTATTTGGCCTATTTCACAATTTTAATTTTCACTATTAAAATCTAACTCCCACTTGTTCATAGATTTCTATCGCAATTGTCTTCTTAGATCACTTCACAATCAACGAAAATCACTTTTCTATTACTCGAACAATATCGCTTTCCACACACTATCGCCGTTCTTACTATCGCGGTTGAATGAATGATCCCCCATTCATTCAGCTCGCCTTTATATAGGGTCTCTAATCATTCAACTCAGTTCTCGTACATTGGTGAATTAGCGGAAACATTCGAGCAGCGTAATGAATGGGCAACTTTCAGATGTTGATCATGCTTGGTGGGTTCTCGGGGTTTCGAGTAAATTCATTTTGTTGATGTTCTTAACGGTTGTGAAAACAATTGTGACAGTAGCTCGCAGAATTATTTGTACATGTAACAATATATTAAATATAAATAAAAATGCTCGATTCGAATTCGGCGCAGGTAAAGGGTTAAAGGAAATTCATACATAATATAGACCAGATCTACTAATTCACTACACAACCAGCAAATCATTTCCATCTAGGAAATCCTACTATGACTTGAAAGTATGTAAAACACACATTCTCTCACACAGCTCATCGGAAGCCTAGACAAAAAAAAAAATACATTTACACTCATAGAATTGTTAGTAACAATTCTTATGAGTGAACAATCTACTCAACGCAACTTCGTATTCCATGCATCCCATGAGCGGATGCACATTTACATTCAGGCATGTCGCACAAACCATTTAAGCTCCACAACCTGCCTCCATACATTTGCGTGCAGTTATTATTGATCACATAATGAAAATGTTCGAGAAATTCAACGTCAACAACAGCTAAAACAACATCAACAGCATCCAGATCTAGAGAGTGATGGTATGCTATTGGATGCTACACATCGATGATGCTGGTCGAATCGTCATCGTGAGCTGAACAACCTGGCTCAAGACATTTGCGGGGGGAGTGTATGTGCAGGGCTTGAGCGAGTAAGTTAGCTCAGCTGTGAAAGATTTCAAAGGGGAATACAAGATAGGGAAGAAGAATTGCGGGAGAATTATTGAAAGACGAAGTGAGAAATAGGAATTTTGAAGTGTGACCGTACATGGGATATGTTGCAAAATCGCGACTCGTTTAAGTTTTGTGTGGAAAATCGAGCTTTGCACCGGAATTGGACGCGAATTCGTAAACCTCGAATCGTCTTTGGGAAGCAGGAAGTCGCCCTGCACACGATCCGCTAGGAGGAACGGTCACTCGGTCGTGTATGTGATGCCGTTCGGTCGATCATCGAACGGGTAGACTGACTGCACTCAAGAACAACCTACGGCTTTACACTGCATAGATTCAACATAATTTTTAAAGGTTGCAGCACCGTTTTACCGAATTGTTACCTGTAGTGATTGTATCTGGCGATTCTGATTTAAATTATTCTAGCAATAATTTTTTAAAATTGATGATTATCATAATTTTTTTTTGTGTCCCACGCCCAGTAATTTAGAGGATACCTGCATCGTCATCGAGCGCTCGACGGACCATGTGGGTAAGAACCCTTTTGGTATATTTTTATTATGAATCATTATTTTTGTTAAACGAAAACAAATATTTAATTATTTTATGATATTAAAGATAAAGATTCAAACAAGTACAAAATACTATACCCTAATGATCTTTCATCTTATAAACAATACAAGGTATTGAAAACAAAACAACAAATAAGTATTTATAATAATTCAATAAAGTAAATAAAAATCATAAAAACGATAGCGGAAAAACAAATATTACTATGTTCGAGTATTTGCATGAAAACACAAGACAGAAAACAAATTTGCATAAAATTTGGAAATACAATAAAACACAATTACACCAAGGTTCAAATGATAAAACAGAAAACACGGATGATTATTATCATCAAACAAAAAGAGCAATCCTGAAAAGTCTTTAAAAATAAACCGGTAGAAACGATCTGCTCGCAACTGAGATTCTCTTCGCAAAGGTAAAATAGTTGCCTTTTCTATAAAGGACTACGATTTATTCAGGCGTTGATAATAATTGCCCTCGTCTTGAGGACGATTTAAGCTTATGAAGCAAAAAGGGAACGTGACGTAAAGTTTATATTCTAACATTATTTATTGTTCCTATATATAATATATTCAAAAGATATATTGATATGATTGAATTTATAAAATTTAAATAAGAAATTTAAAAATTTAAATTGTAAATTGTGCGCCATCACCACCCGGTTGCCCCTCTCTCATTTGTGGGCCATGAGCCTCGTCGGGTAAAGGTGAAGTTACCCTAATTCCGCCCATTTTTACTTGTTTCGCTTGTTCTCTGAACAAGTCATTGTCTCTCGTATGGTTGCCTACAATTTTTGCGACTTCGGTCGCCTTTCTTTTTGACCCCAGAAATTCGTGAATGCGAAATTATTTTGAAGTGGGTCCTTGTGCTGGGGGAATGAAACCGCCCCACGACACCGCAATGCTAGCCTGCCAGCGCATTCACGCGTCCCCAGACAAGGGCATTCTCGGCAGATACTTACATCTTCTTCTGCCGAGGCAGCAGACCATCGCTGCAGTCCTTTACGGACTTTGAAAAATATCTACTCCCTACAGGTAGACTAATTCAAAACTGCCGATTTCAGTTGAGATACAGTCCACGGAATTTTTCTACGATCGCCTCTATGTTATTTTGATCGTATTGAAGATTAGTCCAGGGTTATAGCAGTTGTATTTTCAACGCTCCTCTGTTGATTCGTGCAGCTTCGAGGAGCTCAATGTAAAACCTAGTCATAAGTTGTGTGATATTAACAACACAATTCATTTCTGGAAACATACAGAAAACTACTAGGAGGGAGTATAGTAAATTAGAATTACAGATTCGGCTTTGGATTTTTTTGCGTAGTTCGATAGATACCCTCACCATGTATTTTCGATAGGCGTGATTTCGGGTCGTTTACTTTTACTTGATTCTGCAATCACTAAAAGCGTAGCCGATTGAGATAGTTGCTTAGGTTGTTCTGTAGGAGGCTCTGGTATTGTGCTAGTAAACGGCCGACGGCAAATTTTGGTGATAGGGCGTCCAGTGAATCTACCGTGAAGCTTCACGGACACACGCGGACAATATCATCTGATCCAGGATGTACGTCCGTCACTCTTGCGAGTGGCCAATGCGTCGATGGAAAGTTGTCAGTTTGTACGAGAACAAGATCTCCAACCTGGAGATTGGGTCAAATCGTCATCCGTTTTAGCCTTTGTTGTAGTCGGCTAAGATATAGGAGCTTCCACCAATTCCAGAAATGTTGGTTAATTCGTTGAACTGATTCCTATTTAGCGTTAATGGATTTATTTGATGGAATGGATGATATCTCGAACAAGTTGCATCCCGTTAGAAGAGTAATTGCTGTATGGTCGTTGGGGTTGCTGCTTACCTCACATAAGGGCCTTGAGTTGAGGCAGGCCTCTTTTTGTGATAAAAGGGTGTATAAATCTTCGATTGTTAACACTTGTTGACCGACTGTCCTTGTCAAGTGTCGTTTCATCGATTTTACTCCAGCTTTTCAGAGTCCACCAAAGTGTGGGCTGCTAGGAGGAATGAACTATCAGTGGATTCCCTCATTAACAAGAAGTTCCTCACAGTGGCACGTTGCTTCCTTGAATACTTCCTTCAACTGCCTTTCGCTGCCTAGGAAATTTCTCCCGCAGTCGCTGTATATGGTGTGGCATTTGCCTCTTCGGGCGATAAATCATCGGATTGCCGCGATGCATGCCGGTGTCGATAGTTCGCTAACGGCTTCCAGGTGGAAGGCCTTGGTTGCCAGGCAGACGAAGTACGCTTCAGTTGTTTTACTTCCATGTCCACCATTTTATTTAATGGTTATTGGCCTGGCGTAATCCAGTTCTGTCTGTGCAAAGGGTTTCTCCATTTGAAACCTGGGCAGAGGAAGTTGTCCCATTAACTGATTTCCTGGACGTGCTATGGATTTAAAGCAGGTAAATCAATCCCTCAGTATGCGCTTAACGAAAGACCGCGCATTGAGAATCCAGTATTGTTGTCGTACGACTGCCAAAACCAGTTACATTCCTCCGTGTAATGTTGTCAAGTGGTGCTGCTTCACAATCAATTCTGCGAATGAGTCGCGAGAAATAATTGTGGGATGCCTGGCGTCTTCATTGATTGGTGCATGTTGCAATCTTCCTTCAACCCTCAGGATTCCATGGGCGCCAATCCATGGATTTAGCGTCTTAATGCTGCTGCTGTATGATATTTCGTTCTTATTGCGTAAAGTACGTAATTCTTGTGGGAAGGCGTATTGTTGGGATAGCTGTATGCACTTAATTGTCCGTTTGTGGGTTGAATGAGATGCATTATAAGTGAATTGATGTATCAAATCCATAACTTTAAAAAGTTTTGGAAGCGACGAGTATCTCCCGAATATTTCTGGCTCTGAAGTGGGTTCAGTTCCAACTATCGCTACTAAACGTGTTGCATCCGTAACAATTTCCTGTTCAATTGCTGTCAGGGTTACGTTGTTCATTGTAGGAATTACTGGATTGGTAAGCTAAATTGGCCCTTTCCACCATAGAGATGAGTGAAGCAATTGTTCCGGACGCATTCTTCTTGAAGCCAGATCAGCTGGATTGTCATTCAAAGAGAGGTGATGCCAATCATTAGGCACTAATTCCTCATGTATAAGGTTGACACAATTTGTCACAAACCCCTTCCAAGTTGCTGCGGGTTTTTGAATCCAGGCCAAGGCAACTTTTGAGTCCGCCCAAAAGTATGTTTTAATATTCGTCCACTTACATGCTTGTTTTACCTGGTTCATTGTTTCTAACAGGAGAACAGCACCGCTGAGCTGAAGCCTCGGTATTGAAATCGTCTTTAATGGCGCAACTCTGGGTTTTGCGCTAAGCAAGCTAATAGATATACACCCTCTTGCGTCCAAAACTCGTACGTAAATTGCAGCTGCGTAAACTGCATTAGAAGCGTCGCAGAAACCATGTAGTTCTATGGTTGCTTTACTTGTGCGGTTATTCCATCTATGAATGCAAAGTTTCTCAAGAACTAGTAGTTGCTTGCGTGGGTTGTTCCAATCTTTTGCTGCAGTTAGAGGTACCTCATCATTCCATCTTAGTTTAAGTAGCCATAGCTTCTGCGTGGTAATTTTTCCTGTGATTATACGTGGTTGTAGCCAACCCAATGGATCAAATAGTCTCGCTACTTTTGAGAGTATAGAACGCTTTGTTAGCTTTTGTTCTTCTGTAAGCCGGACTTAGAATGATGCCATTGTAGTCCAAGCGTTTTAATTTCTTCTGATAGAGCTATGTCTAACGGTTTTCGATTTTCTCGATCTTCCTCAAGAATAGCTTCTAAAAGGTCTCAGCGATTAGCTGACCATTTTCGAAGATGAAAACCTCCTTTGCGTAGCACTACTCTAAGTTCAGCTTGCAAGTGTTTTAAGTGAGCTAAATCATCGGCGCCAGTCAAAAGATCATCAACATAAAAATCCTGTAGTATCGTTTCAGTTGTTTCTGGGTTGGTGACACGTTCATTGATTGCCAGTTGTTGAAGAGTCCGTATTGCTAAAAATGGTGCGCAGGCTGTAACGTATCTTACTGTGTTCAATATGTAGTGACCGATTGGGTCTTTGTTAGAGAACCTGCACAATATGCCCTGATAGTCGCGATTGCTGTCATGAACTTGTATTTGCCTATACATTTTTTCTATGTCGGCAGCAACGACATATTGGTAACTTCGCCATCTCAGTAGCAGATGAAGCAGATGAGTTTGTATTATAAGGCCAACATGTAACAAATCATTCAGTGATTTTCCACCTAATGACCTCTGCGATGCGTTAAAGACCACACGTAACTTTATCGTGGAGCTTGTCTCCTTGATGACCTCATGGTGAGGAAGGTAATAGCAATCGGTATTCTGGACTAAATTACTTACTACTTACTATTACTTTTTCCGTGTGGCCAAGGTTCAAATATTCTTCCATCAATGGATGGTATTCTTTTTTCTGCTCCGGATAACTTGAAAGACGCTGCTCCAGCTGTCGGAATCTAATATGTGCAACGCGAAAAGATTCCTCCAGTTCATCTCTGTGCTCACGATTAGATTTAAATGGCGACATAACTGTGATGTTCCATCTAAGTTTCTGCTCGTATTTTCACAGTAGTGTCTTTCGACTTGAGCATCCTCTGATGCTGGTAATATTGTGGTTGACGGTTCTTCGATCTCCCAAAAATGCCTGAGAGTTTTGTCCAGTTCTTCGGACGTTACGAAAGATAGAGAGCTCTTGTCGATTCGCATGCTTGCAATTGATCCAAACAGAGGCCATCCGAGTTTTGTGTTTTATGCGCATGGCTGACCATGAACGAACCCGTTGTCTAGTAAGTTGCCACAGATGTCTGCTCCTAGAAGTAGGTTGATATCGGGTGGTCGGTTAAAACCGGGATCTACTAACCTTAATTTTTTGAGTCGTGAAGGTAGATCAACATTGATGCTTGTGACGGATAGTACTGCCGTAATTTTGGGGATTATTAATGCGGAGAAACTCAGAGGAGTGTCATTCTCCTTATTCTTGATCAATGCTGTAAGTTCAACTACTCCTCTGGATGTTATGGCTTCTGAACACCCAACACCTCCTATGGACGTGTTAGAGTGTTTGCGTGTTAGTCCTGGTAATTGAACTGCAGATTCTGTAATGAATGATATTTGTGAGCCGATATCCAATGATGCTCGTAGCGTAATAGCTACACCTTCACTATTTTTTACAGTTATAAGTGCTGTAGCAAGCATTACTTGAGTGGTAAAAAGAAGTGCATTATGTGCTTTGGTCTGAATGGTAAATGGTTTGGATAGAGGTGATTCCATAGGCTTTAACCTGTCATCTACAGCGTGCAGTAGAGTATTATGACGTTTGGAGCAGTTTTTACAAGTTTTCTTTGATTTGCATTGCATCACTGTATGTTGTTCCGATAGACAGTTTAGACATAACTTTTTATTTTTTACGAATTCACATCGTAAGTCCACGGCTGCCTTCTTGAACCGTACACATTCAAACAACCGATAAGGATTGGTGCACATAGTGCACCGTAATGTTGCCACTTGTATAGTGTGCGTAGTAATCTTTTTTGGTGGGCTTGGTTCTGAGTATGGCTTTGACAATGTTAATAGTTCTCGCATCGTGAATCTTTTGGGTAAGAAAAGTTATGAGCTTCTTTTACGTTGGTACTTCTGTGCTCTCGCTTATTAGTCTTTGCCATTTCGCTCTAGACTCTTTATCAAGTTTGTTGTTAAGAATAAATAGTATGGCGAGGTCAAACCCATCGATCTTCAGCGTTTTCAGGCTTGCTATATGCTGATTGGTGGTGTTCACCATATCTCGAAGCCCTGTAGCATGGATTGCCTGGTTTAAACTTGCACTCCTGCGCTATGATGCTATGCTATGACGTTTGTACCAGCTCAAGCGTGTAACAACTTGTCCCTGACAATGTTATTGATGCAAGCATTTTAATGTTTGGCATCAATTCGAACTTGTTCGTTCAATCTCTAAGTGGGCGTGGTTTCGGTGATAGCACGCTGGAGTCCTGATCTGGTACTAGCTAAGATGGTGAGTTCGAGTCCAGTCGAGGGTTAACATTTTTTCATCTTTGTTAATTGGCAGCATTTCTGAGCGGATGATGATTTGTACATAGATATGATTGCCCTTTGTATCATCGTAACTATGTGCAGATTAGCTGCAATGCAATTGGAACTATTAGTTTCGACGAAGATGAAAGAAATTGAACGGCAGGAACAGTTCCGAGTATGTTGAACTTGAACATGATTAAAAGTAGCGGTATGTAGCGGCAGAGGATTTTTAGGAAGAAAGAGAATTTTTGCCAGTTGAGTGGTAGCAAGAGTTTTGTTGGAACGATACTCTTGGCGGAATAGCTAATTGAAATGCAAGAAAAACGATAGTTTTTGGTGCGAAGATTCGCTGGTGATCGCACAAAAGCGAAATCATAGAGAAAGTCGAATAAATCGATAAAAACTAATTGAAAGATTTTAGGGATATCGGATAGCATGTGCTTTTATTGAATACTTGAATGGGAGTCAAATTAATAGGATCATTATACTATGTGCTAAAGATGAACGCAATTTGATTGAATGAAGGAATTTAATTCAAATATTGAAATAACTTCCAAAGTTTTCTATTAATTTCCTCGTTTCCTGTAAAATAATTAGCAAACCACATTGATAAATACATTCCTTTTTTGTAACTACATAACGGAGTAAGAAAAGGACAAAGCAAGCCAATGAGAAAATATTGGTTATATGAATTGAACAATTAGCATAATCTGAAGTGATTGGATGTTTGCCTTGCAGTGTATGCAGGGCCGTGATGGCAACGTCTTCGTTGATCTTATACTCGTATTTGACTTTACAAGTTTCATGGTGTGCTCCATAGACAGACGTTGTATAGATTGGTTTGAGAAGATTTCTAGGACATTCTAAAACGTGCAACCAGTCAGAGAAACTTACATTCGTTACATGTTTAAACCTTGTTAGCTGCAGAAGGAATGCAACTTCCTTCTCTTCATAGCTCTGTAGCACCCCAAAAATTTGGGGTGCCCGGTAAGCTCATCCAGAGACGGGCGTAGGTGCACCACTCGCTGGTCTAATAGAGCCCCGGTAAGCCACCAAGCAAGAATTCAGCTTGCTGGTACAAGTTTACTCACTTCTCGAAAAATTGCGATTTCCACAACTTCCAGACAGGACAACCCCGTCAGTGGGAGGACTCGTCACCAGTCTTTGCGAGCGATTGTACTACACTATCTTAGAGAGTGAAAACCGTTCGAATGGTGGTTCAGACCACCCGTGGAAATCATCTAAATCCTCCCTCGCTCTACTCGTATACTACGCTTGTTAAGAAGTTAGACCTTTCCTTTGAGCATCAATCATATTATCGTAATAGTGATGATAATCAATATACATAGTACATTTTAGATTTTGTATATCTCTGAATTTTTTGCTAGTTATGTTAAGACGGCCTGTGTGGAAATTTTATGACTTTTCAATTTTTTAGGGCTTTGTAAAATAATTTTACAAAACCCTACTAGTTTCGCGACCGGTCTGTCCGTCTGTCCGTCCGTCCGTCCGTCCGTCCGTGTGTCACAGCACTTTTTCTCGCAAACTACTTGAGCTAGAAACATCAAATTTTGTATGCAAGTGCCAAGTGGTGCTCTCTTCAAAGCTCAACTACAAAAAAATTTATAAGGTATTTAAGGGGGGGTCTCCCCAAATAGAGGAGTGGGTCCCGAAAAAAAAAATTTCATCAAAGGTAGTCGATATAGGTATCAAATGAAAGGTCTTGATGATAACTTTTCAAAACAGGTCTCAACTTGGTATTTTTTGCTTCGAGGGACGCGCAGGGAAGGGAAATACACGAAAAATTTGTGTCCCCTCTCGCGATTGGACACCTGTGATCCGAAAAATCTGAAAAAAATTATGGTGGTAGATGTTTATGAGTTCAACAACAACAAATACCTTAGAAGTCGAAATTCACTCAACTTTGTTAATAATAGTATAATATTCGAATTTCACATTTTCCCCAATAAAATCGCATCGGTACCCTTAAACCAAACGAAATTCGATATTCATGTAGTCCTACAAATGATTCTTAAACTTTGTAAGTTTGATGCAAATCGAATGATATACACGGAAGTTATAGCTGTTTGAAATTTCTCCAATTACAACAACAATAACACATGATTTTGGTATTTTATGGACTCTTCATCCAATCAGTCACTGCAGTTTTGACTTGATCTTCTTGAAATTTTCCAATAAGGTCAATAACATTAATATTTTTAAGGAGTCATTATTTGAGTGATTTGTGTCGGTTTGCTACAAAATGGCGACCGTTGAAATTATAAAAACAATGGATTTTCCTTTGAACGTGCACATCTCTTTGACATATTTCTTGACGTTATTCATTGCTGGTGACTGCATTTCTGAGAAGTTGGATACAAAACCCTTCTGACATGAGCGTAGGTCTGTTTACCCAACTTGTTTTGGTTGTACCTGTGTATTACGACGTTGCGGAAATTGCTGTCATTGACCAGTAAACATAAATTTGTAGTTAACACTACCATAAGGATTGTACTGCAAAGCTCAAATGTCGGTGACCTAAAACATTTAATAAGTTCTTTAAGTGTTGGAGGTTTTGATTCAGTTAAAGAAAGTACCTTGAAATCTCCTTTGATCTTTCCAGGCTGAGCAGATTCGTAGAATTTTACCTCATCCAATGATTTAGAAATAGGAATGCACTAAATACGACGCATTAAATGGTTGTATACTTCCCCTGGCGCTTCTAGAAACATCTATATATTCAGCCGGAATATTAATGTCCTTGTATCTGAGTTTTTTTTCGATCATAGCAAGCATGGAATCTACCTGCATTTGAGTGTGACCGACTTCCAGATACTTCTGTTCGATCGTGATATCGTTTAGCATAGCGATATTTAGCAAGACATTAGATATGGTAACATTCCTATTTTGCGACGTACATCCGTCACTATAACAAATTATTCTTGGATTATTTTATAAGGAAATGCTTGGAACGATAATCTCCAGTATAAATTTCACAACAATAGTAGTAAATACATCTGCGTTCACTTCATCTTCCGTTTCGTTCCATAAGTAACAAAAGGCGTCCTTATTTCGCAGGTTATTTCAACATATATTATGGACACATAGTTTTGTCTTATAATATAAAGAAGAAACATTAGATTTCGGGTCCAACAATAATGCGTGCATATCAATTGTAAACACTAATTTTTCAGTAAGTTTGCCCTTTTCTTTTTCGGCACGAGCTTCTACCTTTTTCATGATGTGTATGACATTTTCTGCATCACTTATGAAGCCATCTTTATATGACCTACACTTTTCGCACTCATCTTTCTTTAGACGAAATGATGACATATTCTCAGTGTCTAATATATTGTTGAATTTCGCATCTGGAAGCGGTTTCACATCATGTAATGGACACCATGTGAACACGGGAAAATTGTCCAGCTCCTTCTTAGATGACCATTCTGGTAAAAGATATTCTTTTGAACTAGTCTTTCGACCAAAATGCGACTCCATTTTAGGTATGGTATCTAAAAATTCTTTTAAAGAATCAATTTCTTACCTAAAAGAATTGCAACGAATTTTGTTTTCCGACTGACATATTGATAATTCATTTTGTCTGATAACTGCAAAATGTTCTTTTGTCGTCGACTTCCAGTTCCATACTGATGATTTTCCGATATCCAGCGCGTTCAAAAACATGATTTTACAGACAGTGATACACTATGGAATAAGTCCTTTTAGTAATGGAAGAATTTTTTCTATCCCATGGTCTTCCTGTAGGTGTCATTACTACAAGACTGTCAATACAAACCTTTTTCTCACCCCAGTGCATCATCCAGAAAGAATTAAAGATTTCTTTTCTGGTATCATCGGATATTTCGGCACATTTAACACTAGAAAGACCGAAATTTTGAACTACCTATAAAGACCAAGTGGGGTTAAATGACTCATTCATGGGTTGTAATGTTTTATTCGTGTATTATGGTTGTAAGTTTTATTGATTAACATCTAATAGTAAATAAAAGAACTTAATAGTAATTAAACATCTATTACGTGATAAAAAAAATGAAAATATTAGGCACATTTTTGACATTTTAGCTCCTTGTTTACATTACAGGGGCCACACAAAGGCTTTTTACAACTAATACAAGATTTATTGGTTTTGTTCCTGCATTTTTGCACGTAACACCGTTTTCTCTTCCCACTACGTTCTTCTTCAGGCTCTGGGGGTATGCTATTATCCGGCTGTGAAGTAGATGGTGTCATCAGGGAGTGGTTATCTTGGCCGACTTAACTCCCTTGCCAAGTCAAGAATGAACTTTTTTCTACTGATTTTTTCTCGGATAGTTTTTTGTACAAAATCCAAGAATTAATTGCTGCTAAATCTAAAATATTATAAAACACTTGCACGGGCCAACGACGAGAAGGTGCTTTGACACTATATTTCTTGGCCATTTGATCAATAACGTCTACTCCAAATTTCGTAGCATTGTAAGACTTCACCGTGTTCGGCTTTTTTTTTGCTTCTTCTGGATCAACAAATACATAAGAGTGAAGTGAACTTAGAATCATAACTGATTTCGAAGGTTTTCCTTGATAAACTGTAAGTGTGCACGTTTCAGAGTTGTGAATATGTGTTTCATATAAACTAAGGGATGCACTTTTTAAAGTAGCTGGAATATCTCTTCGTGTTTTGTTTACCGTACCAACTTTTGATGAATTGAAAAACAATTAGCTTTTTAGCTAAACTTACACTGGTGAAAAAATTATCAGTTGTTATATTTCGACCAGTATTCAAGTATGGGTCCATTAGTCGTAATACAACGCACTCGCCTAAACTTTGATTTTGTGGACGGCTTTCATCTCTTCCTAAATATGGGAAACCATTACACAAGTACTTTGAATCAACATCAACGCAAAGCCAAAACTTAATTCCAAACTTGTCCGGTTTGTTACCCATAAACTGCAAAAATCTACACCGAACTTTTGTGGAAAAAAGCTGTTCGTCAGCAGTAAGGTTTTCACCAGACTTGTAACATGAAATACTGTTATGGATTCCATACTTCCGAAAACATCATCATCTGTTTGCAAACGTTCAGCGCTTTCTGTTCGCACATCAAAACGCAGGAAACGCATTATTTCTTTGAAACGATTCCGAGCAATGTTTTGTGAATAAAACACCCCAATTTTGGTCCCAACGATCATTCACATCAATATTTTTAGCCCCACAGGCTCCTCGAGCGTAGATAATTGCAATAAAAGTATCTAATTCCTTCAATTGGAATGACCAAGTATTATCTTAAAGTTGGCGGCTAGCTTCGGTTTCAGTACATTTCTGAATATGCCGCAGCATGGAGCCATCAATGATAAGTTTCCATGCAGATAAAATACTTCCTTTGTAACACTTTTTTGCAAAAGAAGTTGGTCCAGCTTCCTCTGTTAGAATATTCTGTCGAGGACGACGACCAGGTTGATTCAAAACTGATAAGTTTCCAGGAGAAGATACCTCGACATCAGTGTTGTGGTGAATAATTTTAGTTTGTCCTCTAGAAACTCAGCCACGATACCCTCGACTCCGACCTCGACCTCTTCCTCTTCTTAGGTTTTGGCTACGTAAAGTCGAGAGAGGTACTGAATCTGAAACAGTGGAGTAATCGCTAATATAATAAAAGGTTTCCTTTTCTCTCAATAGGAAAATTCTTATTTTATTTACATCAACACATCAAATAATATACACCTACCATCAGAATCGCTATGAGTGTGATCATCATCCCTAGAAGAGTCACTATTTTGTGTAATATTGTAATCACTTTCTTCACTTTCTGAGTCTACATGCAAAATGTGCCTCTCTACTTCAGTCAGTTCACAATCTGATTGGTCGTCCGGTAAATTTTGCAACACTTCCAATATTTTAGAAGGGCGAAGGGAACGACAATGAGGCATTATATTATAATGGCGAGTCTTTGCTTCGACAAGAACAAAACGAAATATTTTATTTCAACTACCCACAACACGAGTATATTCAACGAAATGTAAATACGCACGCAGTGGTGTGAAATGACCACTGCGGTCTTTCTAAGTAGGTGATAATTTTTAATTTGTATTTATCTTGCTATCGGTATACACATATCAGAATAATGTAAACAATGACGAAATATTAAAAGTCATAAAACGACAATGACTTCGATGCTATAGTTTTGATAATATGATTGATCAAAAACTTCATTGGGGTCATTTGACCACTCTGGTCTTTCTAGTGTTAAACATCTTAAAAGGTTTACATCTGCATCTTGGTTCTTTGGGCACCTTTTCCCAATTATTTCCAACCATTTTTCTGCCTAAATATTTTCTTCCCTTTTCTTGATTTCTTGCATTGTGTCTATCAGCCCATGTAGACTTATTTGTCTGGTACCTCTGTCTCATTTTTACATTGTTTTCTAGGATTTCCTCGATAGAATAGTCTGATTCTGACTGCACTGAACTTGGAACCAGGACTAAATTGTCACCACTAATGCACATATTAGTGCATTCAATTAACGTAATACGAGAATCAGATTCTGTGTATGTAATTTAATTCACTAGTTGGAGTTGGAGGTTTTTGAAGTCATAAAGATGAACCGCTAATTACATGATCATCTACAAATATAATTGGAATATTTTCTACAGAGGAGTTTGAGAATGTACAATTTTCTCGGGTTGCTAACGCTAGTTGAAGTATTTTCAACGCGCGAGACATTTTCACCTAAAATTACAGAAACAATAATTATGCAACAATTTTCTACTTTACCAAATGAAAATAGTTTATAAAATAAAGTATTAATTGACCTTAACTGTTCTAAGAGTCACTACAAAACAAAAACTTAACTCCAGACAAAAGATTAAAAATATGATTATGCAAATGAGCTAACTCCATTTTACTAAAATTTCTTATTTTCCCTAGTTTATCTCAACGAAAATTATTAATGGAAGAATGGAATTACTTACCTCAACCACGTATATTCGCAATTTCAACGGTATTCACTGAATTTATTCACTAGAACTAAATTTTTTTGTCAAAAATTCTACGAAGCTTCCCAACCCTCTGATAGTTCATGAAATGACGGAGTTGTTAGCTTTTCGGTATTTCACCACTAATCAAATGAAGTTGGCTTGCATTTGTGTATGGCATCTTTAATGTTTTATTACAATTTTTGGATTTGTTAGGTTCTCCTGCACAGACATTTTAGTACTTAGAATTTGTAGAGCCAAAAAACAGAATTTTCACCAAAAGTGGAGTTAGCGGCTTTGTAGATTAAGCAAACGATATGTGAGATCGGTCCCATAAATTATGCTCAATTTTGACCACCTACAGGGAGCGGCAGCATAACTTCCTTTTTTCAAAACTTAATAAAACTCATTGTTTGAATCAGAAAATCTTTGTTTTTTATAATGTCGGCACATACTTAATGTTTTGTTCCACATAGTTTTGAAAATCAAATCAGGTAGGTGATGTTATCCACTCTCCATACTATACATTGAATGATCCGATTTGACTCTTTCCAGCATTTGCATTTCGAAAAGGAAAGTTATGCTGCCGCACCCTATATAACGGATAAAATGTTATTAATTCATGAAAATTCTTTGTATTTTCGTTTGATGCTCATCGAGTATCTTTTACCAAAAACTGTCAAAATACTTTCATATATGACGCTCCTCCCTTCAAATCAAAGCCTCTTTTAGGCTTTTCAAGCTTTAAGAAAATAGGATGTGTAACTTGGCCGTCAAGCGGAGAAGTTGACAGTTTGTCAAAGCTTTGAAATCAGATGCAATCCTTAAAAGAAAGTTTATGTATGCATATCATGAGCATCGGAAAGCATTCCTTATATTTGTTTCTCATACATTAAACCTATTCTCGTCGATAAGGCACTAGCATATAGTGATTTCTTAGCTTCCATATTCGCTTCGTTATTACGCTGTTTTAAATGCTTCACCCGCTTACCTTCCGTTCATTGTTCAGCGAGGGTAAAAATAAATACAATTTTCCTGTTCATTTTCTGCTCACCGAGTTTGGCATGATTAATAGCTTCTTTAGGATTATCTTAAGAACCTCTTGTGGACAGCAACTCATTGCTTTTCTGGTCCCTAAACTTGAGAGCGCCATGTCCGGCCGAGCAAAGTGGTAAAACTTGGCGTGTTCATGTCACATGTGTGAGACGTGACCAAAGTTAACAATGGACGGTCACAACATGGCTTTATCGTCATTCGCGTCCTTAATCGAAAATAGCATCGTATACGAATCAATGGTCTGGCGGATAGTTTAGTCTTCACGTTGCCAAGACAAAAAGGACATTTTCTCGGAAGAGCGTGATACAATGGCCATGTGTGCTCGTTGTCGTCTCTGCAGGACATTCAATCCGGGCAAGTTGTTCGCACTTTGCGAAAACTTTTTTAATTTCGACTCATCGAAGCACACTAGAGCCGCCAAAACATTATTTATGTGCCAGCGCAAAGACTAGAACTAACTTTGTCATCATCGCTCCTAGTAGGTCATGTGACGGCTCAGCCCACACCACGCGTGACTTGATCACATGAAGCTCCTCCATGTGGAGCTCACTCCCCAGACCAATCGCCGATGTACGAACACACGAGGAATTCGTTATACAAGGCTGTTTGTCACTTACACCGTCCACTAAATCATAATCGACGAGTGCGCTATGAACGGAACGATAGCTGCAGGTCATAAATCTTAAAGCTCACACCAGCTTGACGGCTTCCAGCATTATCTCATTAAGTGATTAGAGGAGGAAGTCGAAATCAATTTGTCAGTTGGCTGTGGCTGCGGCCGTGAATGAAAAAGTTCTCCAATGTTTGTTCTGCATTTCCGCGCAACTCGCAATTGTACTATTCCCGCGAAGAGACGCAAAAATATTTAAATATTAAATTAGCGCTTTCCGAGTATTTTCGCGGGCAAACTGTACTCCCGCGCCAGATAGCCGTACTAGTGCGGATCCGCATGTACATCTCCAGTCCCGTGACATCCGCAAGAAATTTCCATATTTTTTACGGACAAGTGTGTCGTGCCCGCGAGCATTCTCGATGCATGGCTTAGCAATTATTAATTCATTCCAATTGGATGTTTACAAAGCAATGAAATGTGGAAAAGCAGGGAAAACGGCGGAAAACAGATTATCAACAGAAAATAATGAACAAGCCACGACTGAGCCGCTCGCGAGCCATCCAAATCATTCATTCATTTAGTCTGGCGAGCACGTGCGTCCGTGCCGCGAGTTATTATCATTGTCACTGTTGTGTGTCATGTCATGTGCATTCGCAACTATTCATAATGAATTGATTATTTACTTTTCTAATTCGCGAAAAAAAGAAACTTATTTGGAGCAAATTATTACTAGAACCAGAGAGAGGCCAATTTGTGGCATGTGCGCGCATGCCGACGAGCCAGTGATTAATCACTGGCTTTTATTTTCAGGAAGCCATTTCCAGTGAATTATGGAGAATCGTGATGATGAATTTTACCAAGCATGTCTGGCAATTAGACGAGCCGAGATGCAGAGGCTAATGAAGAAATGCTTCTGGCTGCGCTAATCATGGAATGAGTCCCGCGAAAGTAGGGCCTGCATCTACAATCAACCTTGTTTACTTCTCCGTCCACGATCGGCGCCGTTATTATCTTTAATTCATCTTATTAACTGTCTATTAAAATGATCTATGTATGCTGGTATACAGGTATGCGCTGGAGATTTATGGCATTTTACTTATTTGATTTGACGTTTGTGGAGCTGCTCATGTCACGAGATTCATCCAATCTCTAAATTATGAGCTGATCTCATGAATTCCAGATGAACGCCTGCGCTATTATGCAAATGAGCAAGTGTAATATGCATTGGCACCAAGGTTCGCCCAGCGGACGAGTTAAGGGCTATGGGAATAGCTGAAATTTTTGTTACTGATTCGGTATGAAGCAAATCATCGGTGAATTGGAACAGCAGAAGTTATGAGCAACAGCTCTCATGCAATAGGTAAATAACTTAAAGCACTTATGTGGTTTTTAAAGAAGAGCGAAATAGACAAAAATTGTAAGAATATACATACATATGTACTTCCTTACTTAAAAAATTTGGAGCGAATGGAATAGGTAAAGTATGAATTTGTTTCAATCATCACCGTAGTCATCATGCTAATTTTAAGGGATGTAATGATTTTCCGTCTAATTACACGAACGAAGTCGGAACCGACCTCTCATCGGTCCTAGACGTGAAGTCTGAGTCGTGCCAACGAATGGTCCGTGCACCGTAATCCACTTTCGCGGTGGCTGCTTGTCGGCCAGCTAGATCGGAGAGGATTTCGGTCGCGGGTCTTAAAATGGATTACGCTCAATCACATATTTCAGCCACCATTAAACGCCCGTTTCAAACGCGTCGAAAACACAAACATAAGGAAAGGAAACCTACTTTACTTTATTCCGTATTTTTTTTCATTATTCCAGTCAAGTATAAAAATGTAATTTCCATTTCGCGTTCCCGAAATTTACCGACGCGGTACCGAAAAATACACTACGTTAACTTGAACCCGAAGCAAACTACGCTAAAGAAAAAGACAATTCCAACAAAGGTACCACGTACCGCACGCGACGCGAAACCGATCTCAGCGGATTTTTCCAAACCCTACCCTCTCCCCGGCATACTTACCCTGCACTCTCACTGCCTCTGGAAAAGAAGGACCACTGGAAAGGAAAGTCAGTTACAATTCATTAAATTATTAATTCTCAGATCCTTTTTTTTTTCTTAGCAAACACATGCGTTATAAGAACGTAACACAAGTACATAAAGCCTATTCAAAAATTGAATTGAAAAAAGGTAAGCAAGGCTTACTAAATTTTCCGATTTATGAATTTTCATAAATTTTTGTAGATACATTTTTTTGTTTTGTAGCCAGAAATCAACGTATCTTTTATTATAAGAATTAAATTTATAAATTGTACTTAAAACAAATAACTTTTCCACAAAAAGGGAATTCGATGATTGTTAGCTATGCTTAAAATGGAAAATGGACGTTAAATCATACTTTGCAATGCATAATAATATATGATGCTTAAATACAAGAAAAAAAAGTTACGAACTTATTATCTTATCGTCTATACCAATCGACTATGATATACTTATTAAAAATATTGACATAAATGACAAACTTCTATACAAAATAACACTAGAAATAGTATTAGAAAAAAAACTGTGACTTGATTTGAAAAGCCGCGACTAATTACAGTGTTTATATGAAAATCAGTTGTCAGAGAAAGACAACTAAATGAACTACATGCATTCTTCTAAAGTCTTTTTATATATATCACGCTAAAATTTCATACAGCCCTAATACACTCACCCGAAACTGCGTTAATTTTAATTTTTTTTTTGTTTTAGGCACGTGCATCAGTATTTTTGCAATTAATCGACGTTAACGCTCTTACTAGTTCACTTTGCGTCCTAAAATTACTAGTTAACATGTTAAAACCTTCGTTTTATTTTATTTCTCGCGGTTTTTCCTTATTTCAAAGACTATGATTATTTTTGTATATTACGATTTTGCTTTACAGTAACATTTGTCTAATTTTGCTTGTAGAAAATCACCTATTATGTGTGCACAAACCTATGGATGGAAGAGAACCAAACATACATGCAAAAGTAAACTTGATTACTCTTGAGGCTACGCGACAGGGCTTTCTGAGAAAAAGCTGGTTGCAGTGGAAACATAAGCAAAAAGGCATACTTTTTTTTTATACAATTGGCCTATGGCGAGGATTAGGGAATGTGCCCTTTTCAATACTGTGCGGGCAAGTCGTCGAAGGCTGTTTGTTACGAAAAAATGCTTACTTTCACCCTTGGGTTTCTCGATGACCAAAAGCCGTCCTTCTGTTTCCGAGTTATCTACTCGATTGGTATATAAATCTTTCCAATAACGGAAATATAACTCGTACCATTTCTATGGTTAGGTTTCTACTACTTATGATTTTCGACGGATTCACGTCTTGTGAAGGATATCAGCTTGTATAAATAGATGATCTTGTGGGTCGATTTTCCGTGATCAAATATAGGCAATATAACATATGAATGGAATGAATAATTCAAGATTCGCTAGAGATTTCACACGATTCCATTTCTATCAACCAACATTAATACTCAATTAGGTTGTTTCATAAACTTGACTAACCGGATGAATAACAATGATCAGCCGCACTAAAATACTCGTTCAAAAGCACCGCTTCTAATAACCTAAAGATACCTGATAGCTCCTCCTCTATGTCATAAGATCTCCATACTATCAGTTAAAATTAAATTATCGAGGCGATGAGAGAACATATCTTAAGGTCCCAGTATGGCATGCACTTTTTGTTTCCATAATAATGTTACTCTTCAGGGTCTGGCTTAGCTATATGATCTGCAAACGAAGGTAAATCCAAGAATTTCCAATTGCATCGATTGCACCTGAAAGTGAGTGTTCCGCTATTGGTGAGAAAGTTCGCCGCACTTTTGATCGGCATTTTCTTGAGCCTCTTCAATTTCACCTTCGTTCCATGGAGATACAGCTAAACTCAGATCAACAGATCTGCTTCGTCTTTCGTACCGATCCTGTAGGTATTGAGGAATATTTATTCAATATCCATTTGACTTAGGGGTGCAGACTTATATGATAAAATTGTATTCAATCGCCACTTTAAGCTCCGAGTCTTTCTCGTACAACTACTGACATCACTTTCATACAAAAAGTATTCACCCGCCGTAGTTCCCTATGAAAATTTCAACATAACGCGAAAAATTATAGCCTAAAAATTAACATCAATAACAGAGTGCGTTGTAAATTATATTATCACTTAACTTGCCTAAGATCATTTCATTATTCCATTCAAGCGCACGTGAAACAGAGGCTTCGCTCTTGTACATTTGATTCACCAATCCTAGCCAAATTTACATCTCGGCACTGTCACTTATTGACGGTTTCACTTATACATTAAAATTTTATTTTTTTAGAAAGAAAACTAAAATTTTACGAACAGCCGAGAATAACTGCACTTTTTGTTTCTCCTTTGACAACCACCCGCCATGTGGCCGTCAATTCCTCTTTGACATCCCATGACAAAACTGACGTGGGATGGGAAGCCGCCACGACAACGCGATATGGAAAGCCACATGGCAGCAAGGCGTAATGCTAGTGGTCGCCAGTGTTTTCGAATCCTGTAATTTAAGCTCTTTTTTTATGTCATTGGATATATTTCAATCACAAGGACCTAACAGTTGGCCTGCGTTAAAGAAATAGTTAAGGCCACAGAAGTGTAAGATAATGAAGAGGGCAGCAATCAAATAATCAATATATGTGTTGTGAACCCCCCCTTTTTTTGCTTAAGCACTACAGCTCCTTGTTGCGAGCAAATAAATATCGCCTATCTATTTACGCTCCGACAATGAAGTGGTTGCGAGCGAGCAAACACTGCCTATATACTCGCACCGCCAATGAAATTATACAAGCAAGCACATACGCCCCTTGTCATCGAAGCATGTACTTATCGTCCAATGAGCAAGTGTAAAAGTAAATACGCAAAGATCTACCCGCATCGCGCTTCATACGAGCTATCACATCGTTGACGATAAGCTTTGGGTGTGCTTCCAGCAGAGTAAAGCTGAAGAGAAAGCTAAAAGTTCAAGCGAAAACGCTCTCTCGCTTAATGTCCCCTGTTTTGCCAATTCGCTTCAAAAGATCGTGAGAAACCTCATGCAAAAAGCATGAGGTTCACCTATTCGTCTACTGACGCTCATCATCCGAGCAAGCGAAACCAAGCGGGGAGGAAAAGTATTCCGTGGAACGAGAACGCACGTGCATACGAGTGAACAATATTCAAAATTCTTGGGTGAACTATGGATGACAGTCTATGTTCGAGTCTATTAGGGAACGTGTCGCTATCCAATCACTGCAAACCCTTACAGCGTGTAGTTACGTGACTTCCGCGATTATAGTTTTAGGCTGCGCAATGTGTGGTGCTAACCAATGGCAAGGGGTGAGATGTTGACTTGAGCCGTGAACCTCAACTGACCTTTTGGCATTCATGCTGTGTAGCCACCCCGAAACATCAGCCCGTCTTTTTGATTCCTTCTACAGGCTGGCACCCACATGGGAAGTGTAACGAGTTCCGCTGACAACAAGGAACACCAAGTCAAAGTGGAAGTCAAAGGTGCCTCATTCAATATATATCGTTATAAATTGCCAAAGAATACAAAGAAATTCCAAAAATATAACCATTAAAACTTAAACAATGTGTAAATGAACAACGGAATTAACAACAGAATTAACAACAAAATAAAAATAATTGAACAACGGAGTTAACAACGAAATAAAAATAATTAATCAAATTAACGCTTGCTTTTGTTGATCTCGTTTGGATGTGTACAGTAGCAGGTAAGTGTTATGCAGGAAGATCTCTCTCTCCCCCGGAGCATCGATGATGTATATAGGATACACATAAAATCGAGCTCCCAGTTCATGCCAGTATACTGGTTATGTAACACTCTTTCGGGCATTCGCTTACAGATAGTTCGAGTATCTCATTATCTTGACCGAATGTGTCAGAGCGCGGGAAGATGTCGGTCCACCCAGTACATATCATAACTGAACAGGCTTATATATAGTTCGTCCAAAGAATCACTCGAAACAAACCAGGGGCCTTCGGCTTACGGCGTGAGTGCTCTAACCACTACACGACGTGGACTACCCTCTAACCCCCTGTTAACATGAACATTTCCTTCTCATCAAATTTACGACAATCAAAAATTTTTACAATGATAGAATAAGGGCCAACCTAATTTGAAATCAACTAACGCATTTGTGACAATATGAAAATACATATGCAATTGCTTCTTCTTACGTTCCACATACTTCAACATGAAAAATTTAAGTAAACACATAATGCCTCAAAATTTCAGTATAAGGTGCCATGTTTGTTTGCATTGATATTGAAAACCAGTTATATTGCCCTATCTATAATTGAAACTTCAATAGGATTCAATTTAAATTTCAGCTGAGTGTCAAGCTTTCTTGCCGGACATCAAGTTTTGCACTTTTCCAAAAAAAACGCAAATAAATTTGGTTTTAAACATATACATTTCGAAAGTAAGGGTTCATCCTTCTTCAGTGTTATTTATAAACCAAATAACACTGAAGAAGAAGGGGCTCTTACCTCCAAATATATATGCTTAAAGATTTTTATTGCATTTTTTGGGGAAAATTGGTAAACTTGATTTGGATAAATCTTTTTATGGCGAAAACACCGAAATAGTGAAAATAAGGAAATATCGTGACAACAAGTAGGATATTAACACTGCTTTCGTCGCACCCCGATCCGTGGGATCGCAAAAGTTTGCAATCGATACTGCACGACTTCGTTATTGGATTTTTTACCGCATAAGCTTGAAAAAGTGAATATGTGATACAATCTATCAATAAAATCTTGGTGGCTAGCGATCTATACGATCTAGTGCGATCACACTGGTAACATTTTGATGAAATTCACTGCTTTCAAGAAACTCTTTACAAAATGTCATATTCTCTATCTGCAATATGTATTTCAGCTTACTTGAACTTTTGTTTTTTGACGTAGTTTATGATTTTTGGTTTTGTTCTAGCGTAATCATAGCATGAGGGAAACAGTTATATGAGCTCACAAAAGAAGAAGGTGTACAAAGGATACTCGCGCAATTGTTTGAAGTTGACATCGATAACGAAATTGAAACTGTGGAAGACGATCTTCCAACTTCTGACTTTTCGGTAGCAGATGAGGACTCGGACACAGATGCAGAAGAAATTATCGAGGAAAGGCGGGACGATTCTGACACTAAGCAGAATCATGATGAATTAGCTCCGATGAATATGATGAAAATGCTTTCAGTGGCTCTAGAGGTAAAGGAAAGAGCAACGTTGAATATTTCAGATGGGAAAAAATCCCATACTCTCAGAAAAAGACCATGAAACAAAATTTGCTGACTTGGCTTCCAGGAGTAACAGGATCCGCCAAAAACCTCAAAGGGATATTGGAAATATGGAATTGCATTTTCAGCCATGATATAATAAGTACAAATATAATTCATATAAATCAATATATCTGATCCATTTAAAATAATTATTCCCGGCAAAGAGACGCACTAACTCACAAAGGCGCGAGGCCAAATTTAAAAGAGTTATGGGACGCAGATGGCTTCCGTGTTAAAATATTTTGCCTAACTATGAGCTTAAAGAGATTTCAATTTCTATTTAAATGCCTGCCATTTGATGACCGAAAAACCTGAGAACAAAGGAAAAGTGTTCGCGAGCCAGACTTCACACTTTCCACTAGAGACACTTCTTTTTGCACTCATTACACGAAATTTATTGCAAGTTAATATATATAAATTCGAACTGTTTTGAAAATTCAAAGAGAACATTAACTACTTACTACCTATCGCTACCCTTGTTTCCACGTGGTCGGGGCCCCCAATTTGCTCGATGGCTGGTTTTGATTGCTCGTTCCACGGCAAGTTGAAAGTTGTAGCACAATCTGATCCTCATCCTCCTGCCCAGCTCGTACCATCCCTTTTCTTCCTTCCTTCCTTGAATAATTCGCCTTCCCGCCAATTCCTTATTGCCGCTTCCTGAATTTTTGTCGCCTTTTTTCCTCGACCAATGCCTCCAAATCGATGAGAGAAAAAAGGGCTTTTCCTTAGTACTCCGGGATCTTTTATAGCCTCGGGGAGACACGGTCCCCTATCGTGCAACATGTTTTCGATGTTTCTTAAGCTTCGCGACCGACAATGTGGCAATGCTTTACTGCATTGCCGCCTTGTAGCTTCCACATCTACCATCGGGCATCACAGAATTTCTCGTTTGACTACTGTCATCATTTTCTTGCTTTTCGTCATTTTCTGCTAGTGTATAGTATACCTTTTTGTATGCTTCAGTTACTAGTTTTTGTAAAGTGATTTATTCTGTTTTTCATATTTGAGCTTTTGTATCTGGAACATTAACATTGATATCTTCAATAATACAATCTAACTCGTCATTGTGGAAGTGCACTGGAATCCTGAGGGATATTAATTTCGAGGAACATGTAGTATTTTTGCAAATATTCGGTTTACAATAAATGGTAATGAAATCTTGAGTGTCTGAAGTAGATGTGGGAGCAGTTATATCAATTTCAATTTTGCCATCAGGTTTTATTGTTCCATTTTCTCGATCAACGAAATATGACTCGCTCGGTAAGTAAACATTCGACGATTGTGGAGCACTTTATGTGAGTTTTTTTTTATCATCGACACAGTTAAGAGTATTGATAGTTTTATTTTGCCACCATTTGGTTTTATTCTTAACATTCCTAGAGTTAAAATATGATCAGCTCGGTCACCATCAGCTTTTACGTTAAAGTTTAGTTTCAAGTTTAGTGGTCATTGTTTTCAGTTCAACCACTTCAATTTTATGATTGTGTGTGTCAGCTACATATCAGTTTTCCCCATTGGGGCTAAGGCACAGTCCTCTCGGCGCGTTAAATTGATACTCAGCACCTGTTATGTCGATGATTTTGCAAGTTGTTGCCAGATTTTGTGAGACATTGATCTTTTTAATTTTGTAGTTGTTCGTGTCAGCTACATAAACGTGTCCATCGTATATATTAAATGCTACCCCAAGTGGATGTTGTAGCTTGGCTCCATATTGTTTTTCATCGACGGCACCAAATGCAAAAAAGTTCAAGGGATTCCTATCACCACCCACGAATGGCGCCACTTTTCCATCTGAAAGTGAAATTTTTCATACGCGCGAACTTTCACTGTCAGCAATATACAATTCTTTGAATCTCTGGCTAATGCTAATCCAGAAAGCTGCGCAAACGATGCATTTGTTGGATAAGAGTTATTTCTATTTTCTTCGTGTCCTGTCCCTACTATAGCTGCACATGACATTGCCTGGTATTGCTTGTATTTCCAAAATATCACATAATCTAAAAATAAGGTCCAAATTTGATGTGTTCCAGCCACTACAATGAGTATACGATGGTTCCCTGAATCCGAGATAGCATATAATTCAGCACAGTCGGTATCGAATGATGGCTTTGAACAAGTGATCCTCCCAGGAAACTTCAGATTTGGCGACATCAACAATTCCGTTGACTGGTTTAATGGTAATGAAGTGTTCAATATTTTCCCTTGGCTTTTATAATACTTCAGTGCCATCCCAACATATTTTTCCAGCCTTTCATAATGCCCTTCACCCATTATTACAAATATGGGGTTGGCATTTGGACCAAGAATAAGCAGCGTGGGCCAACATTTTATTTTCAAGTCAATCCACATAGAAGAAATTGAATCGTTTACTACCGGATGTGTAATATCATATCTTTGCACTGCAGATAGGATGTTCGCACTACTTTTCCATTGTCGAATTTAGCGCTGTAGACACCAACAACCACCAAACCATCTTCAAGGCTGTACTTTTTCTTGAGTTTCTTCAAATCTGGTAGTATTGCATACAATTGATGCAGCAATATGTGAAGAAGTCCAGAACAACTACTTTGCCTTTAAGCGACAAATGTTACATTAAACCAGGCGAAATCTTTTTTAAATTCTGGGATGGGTTTTGTCTCCAAATCAGCTTTCTCTAAATATTTTCTCAATATTTCTTCTGTTTCCTCAGTCGTTTTCGCCAATCCCAAATTCTCACTTGATTAGTACCGTCTCCATCGTTGTCTGGAATACGTTTTTGAAAAATCCCAACATAAAACACTAGTTAATGTCAAATCTACGGAAAATAAAAAAAAACTACAAGAAGCACAAAACGCTTCAGGAATATGGTAGGCATGTAATCGGATTGATTCATTTTTGTCATCTAGACAAGCTAAAATAAGGTTCTTGCGGGCTTCAACACTTTTAGGACGAGTTTTTTTAAAATCCTGGACATTGCCAGCAATCCCAAATATTGTATTTCGAATTCTGATCGGAGTCCTCAATTAATATTCGAAGCTTTTGTACGCATCGCTGTATAGAGGCACTGTAATTTAGCATTCCTCTGCTTCTGCTAATAAGGTATCTGTATCGTCTCTCCTGGATCGCCGCTATTGATATTTCCTTGTGAGGTCATAGTCTGGTCATTCCACTTAGAATCTACTTAGTCTAGTCGTTACATGTGCCAAGAAATTACAATCTGAAATATTTAGTCCCAAAAAATTACGTTACCAATTCTTCTTCAGTCTGGCTGGCGTGATAAATGTTAAATTTAGCTCGCGGGGATCTTGCTTGTAGGATTGCATGTAAAAGTGCCCTGTGACAAAACATTAAATTTAGAAATTTACGTTAGGTGACAGCCTCAAGGGCCGTTTATGTGTAGAAATAAAAGCACCGATGTTGTCGAACGAATAACCAGGGGGCGATACACAATACTGGTCACAATATTACTGCAGATAATTGGTTCAGCGACATTACCCTTTTTGAAAAACTTGCAGTAAATCATCGTTTGTCATATGTTGGCGCTGCTAGAAATACTCGTAAATGGCAAATTCCACCGGAGTAGAAAACATAAAACAACAGCCTGTTTGTTCAAGTGTTTTGCTTTTTGGAAGGAGGGAACACTCATGTCTTATATACCAAAAAGTAAAAGCAAGAGTAGTAAAAAAATATGCTGTAAATTTCCAGTATGCGTTTTGATGATACAATCGATGTGACAACCGAACAGAAATAAAAGCCAGAAATATTGACGTTTTACAACAAAACGAAATTTGGCGTAGATATTCTCGATAAAATATGGTCCAGCTTTAACGTGGCTAGAGGTACAGGAAGGTGGCCTATGGTGATGTTTTTTTACAGAACATAGCAGGCATCAACGCACAAGTAATTTATCTGGGGGATGGAGAATTGGTTGAAGAACATTCGCAGAAAAGAAAAAGGTATTCTTTCTTTACCTAAATCAACTCTAAGCAGAATTCAAGAATTTTTTTCGGAGCCCACTGTGACAAATACAAACGAACAACACAAAGAAAACACAGAAAAAGCTAGAAAAAAGTGTTATGAATGTCACGAAAAAAAAACGTAAGTGAAGTTTGACACAGTATAGATGTCAAGTTTGTGGCGAGTATTTGTGCCTCAATACTCATTCAGCTTTCGTTTGCAAGACCGGATCTCCCACAAGTACTGCCAGTAACGAAGATGGATAACATTAACATAGAATTTAATGCAATGTTTGTAGCTTGAAAGCTTTTTGTTTTTAATTTCATTTTCAATTTTGCTTCTTGAGCTTAAATGCTAGGAATAAATTTTTTTGTTAGTCTATATTTTATTTGTTTTAATTTCTTTAAGAATGCAATGTGCAAGGCTGGAAAATATTAAGGATGAGAGAAATGATCTGATGGATACAGCGCGACTAAATTAGTGACTTTTGGGGGTGCGACTACTGCAGTGTTAAATTAATCGCAATCAACGCGTGAGGTGCCATTGAAAGACGCTGTAGCAGTAATTCTGTCCATGGTAAGTTATACTTTGGTTTGTTATGAATATTCAGTGAAGTGTTTATGCTTTACTGGTTAAGCTGTTAACTGGAAACATCTCTGAAGACGCAGTTTATCAGTCAGATTGGGAAGATTAAAGAAGGTATCATTAAGACGGTGAGTTCCATCTACTTTTTTGGCTATGGCTAAGTCACCAATAGCCTCAACTGCAGCAGAATCTAAAGATGGGACAACCCGTGCCACTTAAGCCACTTCCGCAGCTGAATCTACTCCAGTTGTAAAGAGCTCATCGAAACTGGCTGGAAAAATTGATTGGAAGAAAAGATTTACAGTAAAAGACGAAAAAATTAACCTACAGAACTGAAAAAAACCAAAGAGGTAGAACTTCACACTAGAGCAACAAATACCTTCTTTTTCCTGCACCCTTATCTCCTGAATGTAAAAAATCAGAAAGGTTACATTTCATCAATACCTCTAAGGATTTTTTAATTATGCGATGCAATAATGCAAGAACGAAAAAAGGACTGCTTTAAATGGAATACTTGGAAGTTTGTGACCTACTCCTTTAAATAAAGTATTCAATTGTTGACGTCATTAAACAGTTTGTTTAGTTGATTAATGGATGGCTTAAGATAGATTTCCATTTATTATACTTTAAATAAAAAGACTTTGTGGTAGAAACATACTCCTGCCTACTCTTCTATTTTGTCTTGAACTAGGGCAGATAGCCGTCGGGCTGCTTTTGAGTGAAATTCCATCAAACCCCAAAATATGAGTGGTTAAATTTCCATGACCAGTAATTTAGATAAAAATGCAAAAGTCGACTGGTTAATTAAAATCGTTCATGAGCAATAAAAAAAATCTCTTTCTTTTTTTGGCAATTATTGAGTGATAACTTTAACGTTGCTTTCTTTAACCGTCCTATCCAATTGGTGATTACATAACCTTTCACTGTAGTTTGGGATTAATATGCAGTTGCACAGGAAACTTAAATTTTAATTATTCGTATCGAATTCTGTTTTATGGGTTGATAAACACAAGTTTGTAAGAGTATATTTTGTATTTTTTTTTAAAAAGCCGTCGGGGCTTACTGTAGATGCGTTTTGACTCCTTCGAGTCATCTTCAGTGTCTAAAGTACGCGTGGAAGGAGATGATTATGTCGGTGTAGGATGGGTTAAACAGATAAGCACTAAATTTCATGTAGAGGGATACTCTACCGATATGAAACAGAACAAAAAGTCATCCAACAATAAAAAAAACCCCTAATGTGCCTCTATCTGACCTAATTTGGTAACTGATCTAATTTAGTACTTGATCCAAAGACATATTAAACAAATGGACGAGCAACGAGAATCTGTGTACTCGTCCATGTGAGAAGCAAAATTGCCACATAAATAAGTTATAAATAACTTACGCTCTCGAAACCCGGGCTTATTTTGTCTGAAGAGAGCCAGCCGATCGTCTGTTTTTCACAAAAGAAAAGGTAGATTGCTGGGTATAAGAGATTCAAGCATCATCCAGTGTGGCGTAAAAAGCAGGTTCAAAAGTGTGAAAAATCAAGTAATTAAATTACAAGAAATTTTCCAGATTTTTTTATTGATTGAATGCGTAGAATTTTAAGACTCAAATGTTTATTATTGTAAAAATTATAGTAGCGATTCAGGAAACTGGCCAATTTTTGAGGAAGAAATGTTGGTTTAGTAAGTCTTCTTGGAATATGGGGGGTTTAAAATTAGTGCAATTTGGCACCTCAACTACCGCATATCTGTGAGCACTTCACTACCCATCTATCTCCCAAATTAGTTTCAGTACTGTTTTTGGTTCTTGTGTTTATTGTGCGGATTGTGTAGTAGTAGTGTTGGAGAGTGTTGATTTTGGTTTATATTTAATGGCCATATCTGTAATTATTGTAGTAGGTTTTGATGGTGGAAGGGCAGAGAAAATCTCATCCTCTTTATCTTTACTGCTAATAATGCAGTCGATTTCCAGTTCAGTTTCTGAATCTTCAGAAGAGGCACTATACTTTCCAGGTGAAGACGTCCTGGCCTTCCGTTTTTTCATCTCAGGGCAATCTTTTTGGGATTTACCAGTAGATATACCCTTATTATTTAATAAAAGTTTGGATAGTTCTGCATTTTTTGTAGCTTCTAGCTCATTTTTACTTCGCTGAATGGCCAGTTCGGTATTGGTCGTCGTAGCGTTAGGAAAACTTGATCCGATTTCAACGTGATTTTGTCAAGCTGGGCAACCAGCGAAGTAATTTGCTCACCTTTGTCGGTCATGTGACGGACGGCAACGACGCCGCCGTGCGTCGACATCCATACCAAAAGGAACTGCTTGTACTGCATTCAGTACCCGCTAAATAACTTTTTATGTGATCAAAATTTGAAAAATTTAATGAAAATTTTGAAAAAACCGAAGCTGACCCAAGTGAGCAAAAGAAAACTGAAGCACTCACCCAGAGTCCCTGATATATTCTTTCTCTTTCTCACAAATCGTCTATTGACTATCTCATTTCCTTGGTATCTCCTTTTCTTATCTTTTATCTCTCTATCTCCTACCTCTTCTTGCTATCTGCTATTTCCTTCTCTTATTATCTTTTATGTCTTTCTATCTTCTATTTTCTTATCTTCTATCTTTTACTTCTTCTCCTCAAACTCGCTCTTTCTCAAACAACCTACATTCTATCTCCCGCTCATCAAAAAATTCCTTCGTCAATTTTTCTTCGCTCTCCCTAATCTATCCTGCTTACTCACTTTTCTTCACTTTAATACTCTTTACTTTCAAAAATTAATTTTCAAAAAGCATTAATAATTGCCAGTAGTTGTTGACATGCCAACGTCTCCCATATGACTCCCATTTAGTAATTGGCACTAACATTAATTTATTTGAATTTTCTCGCACTGCGGAACCAACGCATGTAGGGAATACTTAAAATAAAGTAAATATTTTAACCCTCCCTTCAACTTTGTTTAGAAATCAAGATTCTGACATTCATCATAAAATCGCAAAGGATACATTTAACTGTACTCGTTTATAGTCGCCGAGTAAGAAAACGTGACTGAATAGCGTTTCTAATCCTTCATGTGAAAACATAGGCTTCGTCCTTATGCAATGGAACTTACGTTCAAGTGCGTACATTTTCTAACAACCACATTGTCACATCAAACTTTATGACACGTACTTTATGTCATTTTTATTCTCCTATGAGTGGTTAATTTGTCTTTCCTTTTAATAGAGTTGTAAGTAAGCGAGAGTAGGAAGAAGTTTGTGAAACACCCGAGTACAAGGGAAGAGACATTATAAAAAACACTAGACAAATATATTGTACTTAACACTTCACGTTTACGACAAGTTTTGCATGTACGGAAGAGCAGAATTGTGTTTCATAATAGTCGCTGTGAAATTTTCAACCCTCTTGCGTCTGCAAAAATGAGATTTCCACAAACTTTTCTCCTTGACTGACGACCCGGAAAAAGCTAGAAGAGAAGGTGCGACATGTCTCGGACTCCATCCCTGCAAGGTGGAACAATTTGGAAGTCAAATCCATTTTATTAGAGTCATTATGTCTTATTGTTGTAATTTTCCAACGTAATGCGATTTATGTGAGTTTTTATGGGTTTTAAAAATGCAACCAACACGGGATGCTCACTCCGCACTGACAAAATTACAATTGGGAATGAGCCCGAACTGAATTGAATTGTCTGAGTGAGTCTTAAATAAGCGACGAGTCCTTTGCATCATATCACATGTTTTGGGGTGGGAGGCAATAGGGGATTCTTTTTTATGGACGCAGGGTTCTGCTGAGATACGACCGGTATAATAAGTAAGCGCTGATCTCGGCTATTTTTTCGGTCCCACTTATACATCACAAAATATACCAAGAGAATGTTCTTTGAACTTTCAGCAGAAGCGTCATTTATTACTACGAAATAAGATTTGAAATACAATATTATTAACATCATGTACGTATGAATGTGTTTTTATGAACAAGAGTTATGTTTTGAAACATTAAGAGAGTTTTTCTTCTTCCAATTTTTTAAAGCTTAAATTTTAATATTTGACTGGAGGATTGAACTGCGTATTTCATCATTTTGCAATGTTCAGTTACTTCTATTCATCACACCTTTCATTTTTATTGTCAACTAAAATACAGCCTGAAATATTTTTTCTCTAACCTAGAGGCGACAAAACGTGAAGATACTAAAAAACAAGTTGATTAGTGCTTGTCCTAGCTGAACAATCACAACATTCCCTCCTTTGGAAGTCGGTTGTTAATTGCTTCGCAATCACTAATTTCTCCAAAATTATTACTTTGCCATCTCCTTCTCAGTTTCATTTAATCGCCATCCAACCGGCTCATTCATTCATTTTTCCAATTATCAATGAAGTGTAGTATATGGCATGCTGCCGACGCGCCGCCTGCTTCCCATTTCTATTTCCATTCAAAATTACTTCCAACTTACAAGCGTAGATACCGTTCTACGTATGTAGGTACCTTCTTTTACTTTGTTTTCACTCTCGTTTTCGTGTATTTTCACTGGAATCACCTGGTATTATCAAAGACATATCGTGTTTATCGATGTATGATATAAAGCGTAATTTCTTTTACCATCCGAGAGGAGAAAAAAAAACAAAATCAAAAACATGGCCTGCACTTGACTCTTTCATAAATATTGTGGGAATACAAGAGTACGCGTGGGGCTCGTTTTGATATGAATGACTGAAAATTACTTTTTTCTGTCGGAAATGCCGTATACCCGCCGATTTCCAGGAATTCTAGTTGAGAGAAAAATAAATGATTAAAAGGGTAGGTTATATTTATAAATAGCGACCTGGTAGTATATGATAACGTATTTTCATTAAAAGCTGAATTATCTAAATGGAAGTCATAAATGATGCATATTCACATTAATAGGTTATTTTTGTCAATAGACTCGTTAATGAATTGAATATTGGAACTGCGTCAAAAAGGAGATTAAGAAAGTTCCAGCTGGAAGTTGGAAAACATTTGCTCGGTACGCACGGAAAGTTTGTCTTGTTAATAAGACTGTTCACATGATTTCTTAAACTACCAAATGCGCTAAAGGAAACAGGACTTTATGAAATTTATGATCGCTGTTGGAGATTTTTGAAACCTAATTTTTAGGAATGACAAATTTACAACGAATAAATGAATTGCACATGCGCCTGGTTTATATCAAAGGATATTTGATACTATTGGCAAAAGGGGAACGTCCAATTAGGCACAATTGTGGTTTTTCTTTATGCTTACCATCGGTACTATTGCACGCAGCGTCAATTTTCTTTCTCGACCGATAAACCGCGTACAATACCCATGACGGTTGCTATCTTATTTATGTTTACTGTTATGACCTAATATCCGGTTTACATAAAGGATCAAACAGTTGTCGGCCATCAAAATCTGGCCTGGTCGGATTTTTTTCCTCGCAGCTTAAATCAGAATTATTATGCCTGATTTCCTTGGACAATTTGATGGGCAGACAATTTAGTTCCCATTTTATTATCTTCATTGTCGACTTCTTGTGTCTACTTGCAATATTTGAGTCAGTTTGGTAAGCTAGCCCTAACCAAGTAGAGAGGCTTATACTCAACCAAGCCAAATAGTTCAGTTTCCATAAAAAAACAAAAGCATCCTTTTTAGGATACGTATAGATGATTTAATTCCAAGTCACCAAGTCAAAACAGATGGGTTGCAGAGGTTTTAACCCTAGAACATTCCCTCAATTATTTCATACTGAGCAAATTTCAATCAATTTTTTGGAATTTACGAAAGTGTTTTTCACGTAGCGAATGAAGCTCGAATTTGGGGGGATGTGGGAGCAAAAATTAGAACCTGTATCGGGTACAACAATTAACATCAAACTAATCGTTAGAAGGCGTAATCTATTTTTTAAGTTGCATCAAAGCTTTTCAATAAAATTGGCGCGATGAACGTTCGTACTGATTAGCTTGCACCAAAAGCCATCGGAAATATTGTAAGTCAGGTAATTCCAAGTAAAGGGTTTTCCAATAAAAGGTGTTATTTAGAATAGCCCGCTATTTCGGTAGATGTCACTTTTGAAGCTGTCATTTTTTGACATTTGACAAGTAGAAACTACGCCATTAATAAAAATGGAACGATACACGCTTTAACAACGCATTAAATATATAAAAATTCATTATAAAAATGCTGAAAATTTGGCAGAGACGGTTCGAACATTTTTGGGTCGTCGTGAAGCACCTTGTCGGACCGCAGTAAAGAAATTGGTGGAAAAATTCCAGCTGTTGGGACAACTTAGTGATTTGAAGAATAAAACTCGTGGACGTCACTCAAGAACAACCGAGAATATTGCTGCTGTAGCCGAAAGTGTTGAAGAAAACCCAGGTTTGTCCATTCCTCGTCGTTCTTTGGAATAAGGCATTCCACAAACGTCATTACACCGGGTCTCAGTGGCGGCTCCAGAGGGGGGCCATGGCCCCCCCCCGACAGCTCAGAAAAATTCTTTTTTTCGTATTTCAAATTGTATATAAAATTATGTTTGACCCAATATCGGAAAAGCCATTTCGTACAAGATTTGCAAAGACGAAACTTATTTCTTTATTTCTATATAATATTAACTTATATACACCTAATTCAAGTTTACATTTTTGGGTTATTATATAGAATACCTGCATCAGCGGCAATTTTACTACGGTTTTTAACAATAACAATTATACATTTATTTGTTTCTCCGTTTGAAAATGGAAATTCATCATCAAAATTGATCAAAATAAATTATTATCTACGATAGCGAGATCCGAATTGGGCCTTGTCGACTTCGCACGACCGAAACCGATATCTGCCGAGAGTCAATGGAGCAACGATCTTGCAGTCCCTACGTCGACACCAATGATATTATACTGAGAGGTAGTGCCAATGATATTATACTGAGAGGTAGTGAAAGAAAACTATCGATAGCACTATCGACACTATCGATAGTATTTCACTATCGCACCACTATCGATAGTCCCCTGTACTATCGAATGTTTTCGTTAGTTTAAGAATATGTTTGGAATTGGAATTTTACAGCCCAAAAAGAAAAAGAATGATTTTATTCTTTTTCTTTTTGGGCTGTAAAATTCCAATTCCAAACATACGAGTATTCTGCTAAAATTTGTTCCATTTGCGTTTTCCATTTTAGTTGTTTTCACCTAACATCACATTGAAAATCCATTCGATCATGTTCAATCAGGGGTGTCGTTCTAAATTTCCCCAAAAACTAATTTGAGAATTCAATGAAAATTAACCTTTAAGGGCAGAATGGCAACTCTTTAAACTATCGCAGTGGCCTTCAAATGCATTTGTTTATCTTACCGGTCGTTCTCGTTCCTTTTTTACTCATCGCGCGTGCAGTTTTTTGTCCATTGAAATTGTCATTTCGTTGAAATTAAAATTTTTAAAAAGTTATCATTTTCTCATTCTCAGTGGAAAAGGGCTCGAAGCATGCTCGAAGCCTCTGTTGTGTTTTAAAGTGATTTTTACTGTTGTGTGTTTGTTTTGTCTCCGATTCCTGATGGATTCCAAAAATGTAAGTACTGTGTTAATATATAAATATGTTTAAATATATATATATATATATATATATATATATATATATATATATATATATATATATATATATATATATATAATTTTTATGTATATTTTTTCAGAATATACCTGGAAAAATTACAAAAAGGCAATCCACCAACCCAATTGAATCTTACTTTGGAAAATTACCTAAACAAAATCTTGAAAGCAGCCTATTAGAACCACAGCCTTCTACGTCCTCGTGTCCTGATATAAATGTACGGCCTCATATTCCAAAAACATCTGAGCAACCTACAAACGATGACTTCTTAAATAATTCTGAAGCTCCTGAAGACACTGGCATGCTTCTGGGACCATCTATTTCTTCTTCAGGCGTTTCTTCTATTCCCGATTCAAGTAACCTCTTATCGACTTTTGATATAGGAAATTATGTTGGTAAACCAGCTGATAAATTTACTAAGTTCAGCGTGCTACAAAACCATTGGCAACCTCCAAAAGATTACTCATTTCCATTTTCAATTCACAAAAAGGGTGGAAAAGAGGTGAAGCGATACTTAGGAAGGAATCATTTGGAAAGTAAACACTGGCTTGTTCTATCTGACGTACAAAGAGGGCTTTATTGCAAGTATTGCGCCCTATTCTCCGAAGAGTACAGTGGCCACAATAAAGCTCTTCATTTGCGATCGTTTGTTACAAAGCCTGTTACCTCATTTGCAAAGCTGTTAGGGAAAGAGGGTTTCATAGAAAATCACGAAAAAATGTTTACCACAAAAACAGCGTCGAAATTGGTAAAAATTTTATTAAAGCGTACCTGTCGCCTAAAGAAGCAGTTATAAATCAAGTAAATACTCAACGGCTTCAACAAGTCATAGAAAATCGAGAAAGACTGCGGCCAATTATTGAAACAATCATGTTTTTGGGTCGACAAAACATACCATTGCGTGGCCACCGCGACGACGGTCAGCTTTTAGAACCGGAACCCGCACTGACCAACGAAGGAAACTTTAGGGAGCTCCTCAGATTTAGTGTAGCGTCAGGAGATGGCGTCTTAAAGAAACAACTGGAAAACACAAGTTCGAGAGTGACCTATATTGGGAAAAATACACAAAATCAGCTTATTGAATGTTGTGGTGAAGAAATCAAAACTGAGCTCATTAACAGAGTAAAACAGGCTGGATGCTATAGTATCATCTTCGATGAAACAACTGATTTATCGCATACATCACAATTATCCTTAACTATCAGATACATTTGCAACGGGCTACTTAGGGAAGATTTTTTCTGTTTTATTGATGTCCATGAAAGTTTGATTGATTTTATGGAGGACATAAGCGCGGAGCCCAAAATTAGTGGTGAAATGTTGGGAAAGATAGTTGTTAAACTAATCAAAGAAGAACATTTGGATATCAAAGAATGTATTGGAATTGGAACTGACAGCTCCAGTGTGATGTCTTCGGATGTTAAGGGTGCCGTCTCCGAAATCTTGAAAGAAGCTGTTCATGCTGTTAGATGTCCCTGTTTAAATCATGGATTGAACAACTCATTATCTAAATCCAATAACGTTCAAAGTGTACGGAACCTAGCCGGCACCATAAAGTCTGTCGTTGAGTTTTTTTTCATCATCTGCAAAGAGAAACACGGTTCTCGGTAGTGCACTGAAAAAAAGAAATGAAGACTTAGAAGAATTTAAGGGCACCAAATTATCAAGTTTGTGTGAAACCCGATGGGTAGAGAGGCATGACAGTGTGATCAAGTTTCAAGAAGCTCTGCCTTATATAGTTAAAGCTCTTGTATCCATTTCCGAATGGTCAGAAATTAATACTTTATCGAAAGCCAACGCCCTGAAAAAGGCTCTCTGTGATGTGCATTTCATCACAACACTACTATCTTTAATAGATGTTTTGAAACAGACTCTCCCTTTGAGTAAGATGCTTCAATCTCCTTCATTAGATTTGAAGAAAGCTTCTGATGTGATTCTCGATACCATTTCAGTTTTAGAATCAAAGCGAAAAGAATGTGGTGTTGTATTTGCAAAGATTTTTGTTGAAGTGAGAAATTTATGTTCGGATTTAGACGTCGAAGTAAAAATGCCACGATTAGCTGGTGTCCAAAGAAATCGACCGAACTATGCAACATCTGATCCGGAGGATTTTTTTAAAAAATCCATATACATTCCTCTCCTAGACAACATTGTTTTTGACCTTAAGTCTCGTTTTCCTAAGGACACCGTAGAATGTTTCGGACTTCAACTGCTAATGCCAACAAGTATCGTGAGAGAGCCTGGGCCACCACACCAGTCAGAGCCGATACAAGAGAAACTATGTGCACTGAGGGACAAATTTTCACCGATACTCGGTCTAGAAAGCAGTCAAGCCCAAGCTGAATTCGACTTATGGAAAGCTAAATGGATTAGAGAAAAACCTTCTGGTGTAAAACTGCCGAATACAGCACTTGATGCATTAGAAGCTTGCGACGCAGATATTTTCCCATCAATTCATGGTTTGTTGAAGATATTTTCTACTTTGCCAGTAAAAGTAGCGTCTGCTGAAAGGTCGTTCTCCACGCTGCGTAGGCTGAAGACGTGGTTAAGGTCGACAATGGGTGAAGAAAGATTAAGTGGACTTTGTTTACTTCATACACACCGAGATGTAGAGGTAGATATTAACAAAGTGATTGATAGATTTGCTAAGTCTGGTAACAGAAGGATGGATTTTGTTATTTAGTGTTAATAAATTATCTAACTAATGTAAATATTTGTAACATAAATAAAACATTTAATGTTTATTCTGATAGTGGTACTTATTTCCAGTTTGTGTGGATTGAAATAGGTTTTTAACTACCCAGACCATAGAGTAAGTAATTGATCTGTTAAAATACTCTCTGGCATTCAAGACTTGGAATGATAACGTATCAGGCTGAACTAAACGTACAATCAAAACAAAGTTGAAGTACATTTATGTGACAGTAATGTTCAACAAAAAAAAAAAAAAATAGTAATAAAATAATAAACAAATTTCTTAATCATGAAATTATTACAATCTATAACAAAGTGTTAATAAAAATGTATTGGAGGAGCCTAAAAGTTTCAACCAAACTTTCCCGTACACGCCCCCCCCCCCCCTCCCCCCAAGGAACTCTCCTGGAGCCGCCCCTGCCGGGTCTTAAGGCTTATAAAGTTCAGTTAACACAAGAACTCAAGCCGGTCGATCATCAACAACGTCGTGTCTTTGCTGATTGGGTCCTTGAAATGCATTAAAACGATTCGGAATTCCATCGAAAAATCATCTTGAGTGATGAAGCCCATTTCCATCCCCGGTGGCTTCGTCAACAAGCAAAATTGTCGCATCTGGGGCTCGGAAAACCAAAGAGTTATTGTTGAAAAGCCTCTCTATCCTCAACGTGTAAATGCTTGATGCGGTTTATGGTCCGGCGGAGTCATTGGACCTTACTTTTTCGAAAATGATGCTGGAGCAACAGTAACGGTGAATGGATTGCGCCATCGAGAGATGATTAATGATTTTTTATGGCTGGAATTGTATGATATTGATCTGGACAACATTTACCTTTGACACAAATATCGACTAAAGCAGGGAGATGGGCTGGCCCCATTGCTATTCACTTCAGCTCTGGGATACGTCATAAGGAAGTTACCTGTCGATACGCGAGGTACATTACTGTTCATGTCGAGCCAAGTAGTAGCCTATGCGGACGACATCAACATTCTATCACGGTCATTAACAACTGCCAAAGAACTCTTCCTGAAACTCGACAGCGAAGCAAAACTAGTAGCCCAAATCGATGAAAGCGAAACAAAGCTCATGACGCAGTCGAGGAAAAATACCTCAGGTACACCAAATATTACACTTGGCGAATACAGTGTCGAGAATGTTAGCGAATTTGTGTATTTAGGCACCAAAATAACGAGAACGGGGAATGAAAGGGACGAAATACGCCGAAGAATATAGCTCGCAAATAAAATATTTTATTCAGTGTTGACGATCTTGAAGACCAGCTGCATACACAGGAGAACAAAGCTCCAAGTAAACAAATCTGTAATAAGGCCTGTGTTATGCTATGGGTGTGAATCATGGACCCTAACCCAAGCATCCGCAAATATATTGAACGCCTTTGAGCGACGGGTCCTGAGGCGAATAATCGGAGCGAAGCTAGACGGGGACCAACGGTGAATTCGATACAACCATGGGCTGTATGCAATTTTTGACAAACCGGAGGTCTCAACGATTGTAAGATTGCGGAAACTGCAATGGGCTGGCCACATGAGTCGTATGGACGAACAACGGATACCCAAGAAGGTATTTGTTGGGAGAACTGAAGGCCGGAGACCAGTGGGGAAAGCGAAGAAACGCTGGTTGACTCGACCGACGAAGACAGCTCATCACTGCTCGGATTTCGAAATTGGAGGACGCGGTTAATAGACCGAGACAGTTAGAGGCGCTATCTGCAGGAAGTGAAGGCCCAAAAGGGGCTGTGGTGCTGAGAAGAAGAAGAAACAAACTAATGAAGTTTGGTGGATTTACGTTTCGAAAATGGAGTAGCAATTCAAGCTTGGTAGTGAATTATATGGGAAACGAAAAGAGAGAAGATTGAGCAGTAAGAACCAAAATGGATACAACCCTAAAAATACTAGGACTGATATGGAATAGAACGAAGGATACACTGGAATATGAAATTAAGCTGTCACCATCAGACACACCTGTAACAAAACGTAAGGTTGTTTCCGATATAGCACGGATGTTCGATCCACTGGGCTTGGTAGCTCCAACAATTATAACAGCGTAAATATTCATACCAAGACTGGTCGTTGCAAATCTGATATGCACACTGAATTCCAAGGGTTTTGCGATGCGTCTAATAGGGATGCAATGGTAATCTATTTGCGAACGAGCAAGGTGAAGTACACATCAGTCTTATTGCATCAAAGACAAGGTCGCGCCTGTTGAACAAGTGTTTGTCCCGTGCTTAGAGTTATGTGGAGCGGTATTACTAGCTAAACTTCTTTTAGATGTGTCACCAGTGCTAGACACAGCCCAAGAAAGTATACATGGGTGGACAGACTCATCGGTTGTTCTCGGGTGGTTAAGTGATTACCCCAGCAAGCGGAAGACATTTATTGCGAATCGAGTTTTGGAAATATTTACCATCATGGACAATAGCTAATGGTCGAATATCCAATCTGAAAAAAATCCAGCGGATTGCGCCTCTAGAGATATAAAAGCATCGGAACTGATAGTACTAAATCTATGAAAGAAAGGGCCCCAATGGTTTAAAGAAAAAAAGGTCAAGTATAGCAAAGGAGATTTTACAACTGTGTTAGAAGAAACGAAACCCGAGAAAATGTGTTTTGCAGCAAGCGCTAATGAAGATAATGCCACAGTATTCATAGAGAAATTCACGTCACTTACTTGAATACTTAGAGTTGGATCCTATTGCAGAAGATTTTTTGATTTTAAACAATCAAAAGATGAACGTCCTAAAAGCACAAAGCTTATTATGGTTGAAGAGATCAACTGTACGTTAGTAAAATTTATAGTTCTGTTTCAAGGCAGACATTTTGCTGAGGAAATAGAACACATCAAGTCTCACGGTTGTATTTTAAAAAGAAGTGCGTTACACACTTTATGTCCAATATTAGATGCTGATGGTTTACTGAGAGTAGGCGGACGCAGCCAAAGATCAGGAATTCAGTTCTGAAGAAGCATCCAATAATATTGCCAGATAAGGATAATTTCACTCGCTTAATAATATTGGATGCACATAACAAAACTCTCAATGAAGGGCCACAAATTATGTTGAATAATATCCGCCAAACATACTTTATATTGAGAGTAAGGATCCAGGTTAAAAAGATGTATAGAGGATGTATTACTTGAAGAAGATACTCGTCAGCGAATAGGTCGCAACTAATGGGATGGATCCCGGAAGTCAGATTAAAGCCCAGCAAACCTTTTAAATCAACTGGCGTAGATTATACTGGACCAATCAATGTTAGGTTTTCTCCTGGTAGAGATTCCAAATCATACAAAGGGTATATATGCCTCTTTGTATGCATAGTGACACACGCGGTGCGTTTAGAGGCTATATCTGATCTCTCAGCCAAGGGGTTTATTGCAACGTTTCGAAGGTTTACTTCACGTCGCGGGCACTGCCAGGATATATATAGCGACAATTTGAAAAATTTTGTTGGGTCCAATGAACAGTTGTTCGAGATGTTAAAACTTGCTAATTCTAGATAGCCCGATGAAATGATGCAACTTTTGACACTCGAATCAACCAACTGACACTTCAACCCTCCTCATGCGCCAAACTTTGATGGTTTGTGGAAGGTAGGAGTGCGCAGTATGTAGAATCATCTAGAAGAGGTCATAGGGGATAGTACACTTACGTTTGAGGAGTTAACAACGGTTTTGACACAGATAGAAGCGTGTTTAAATTCGCATTCTATTTTGGTTTTGAGTGACGATCCTGATGACCCTCTTCCATTGGCACCAGGCCATTTTTGGGTGGGTGAGCCATTGATAAATGTATCTAATGAGAATTATTGTCACAACCCCGTAACATTTTAGAAAGGTGGAAATTATGTCAAAAAATAATTTGCGATTTTTGGAAAAGATGGGCAAAAGAATATTTGGTTAACTTAAATCAACGCTTCAAATGGAATAGTGAAATTTCTGAACCTAATGTAAATTTTTAAATAAGAATAAAAATTCCAAAAGCTTCCTTTTTCGACTATATTTATTTTTATTTTCTGTATATGCGCATTTCGACCGCAACATACGGTCATCCTCAGTACACTACTTCCTACCTATCTTAACCTACCTTTATATACTAGAGGGTTTTTGGAACACTAATTACATTCATAATTTAATCCTTATTACCTAATTAGATTAATGAGTTTTGAATTATTATTACCTAGGTCAGTGTTCATTCTTAAATTTGCCGGTACTTTCCTAATCTGTATGCTTTCGCTGCAATCAAGTTTTTGTCATTTATCGATATCTTTGACTACTTCGACGTCGTTCATTGTTATTTCGTGGCCATTTTTAACTATATGCTCTGCCACTGATGATTTAAAATTTGTTCTAATTGTATTCTTCGTTGCCCCAGCTTCTTTGAAGTGTTCCTCGCATCGAACTACCACTAAACGTTTCGTTTGACCAATATAAATCATACCACATTCTGGACACGTCACCTTGTACACTCCGCATTTTTCTTCCTTAGTTTTAATATCCTTTACGTTGGTTAGCTGCACTCCTAGTTTATTCATTCTGCTTGTACCTATTGCCTCTAGTTGGTGTTTCTTCAGTACAGGTGCCAATGTCTTAAACATTCTTGAATACGGGATGCTAATTCTTCGTTTTTCGTTGGCTTCGATCGTTGCATTCTGCTTGAATAAAGTTGATAGTTCGTTTTTATATAGTTGTTTCTTCTTTTTGTTGATGACGTTCGTAATAATTCGGCGATCGAATCCGTTCAATTCCGCTGTTTCCATGATGTAAAGCTTTTCCCTCCTATACCGCTCATCAGATAGAGGCAACTTTTCGAGGCGATTAATCATACTTCTGTATGCTGCAAGTTTTTGGGGATATGTATGAGTGGATGTGGCTGGAATCGTCCTCTGAGTGCTTGTTGGCTTCCTATATATATCGAATTCTAGCTGACTATTGTTTCGAATGATCTGCAAATCTAGAAACGGTATCACACCTACGCTATACATAAAAATCCTCCATTAGAAGATATTATCGTCAACATTGAATCAGGTATTAAATGGTTTAATCAAGAAAAGAAAGAAGAAATTAGAACAGACGTAAAACGAAGCTTGGAAAAACTATGTAGAGAAAAATGCCGGTATACGCAGGAGGAAAAAATTGTAAAACAATTAAAGAACAAAGATGTTTATAATTTGAAAAGTGATAAAAGTAATCAAGTAGTGATAATGCAGAAGAATTACTATGACCATCTCGTAGGTGAGAAGCTGAAGAGTGGCAATTTTTATGAACTTAGAACGAATCCATTAGCTGAAAGTATAAAGCGGGTGAATAAGGTCCTGAAAGAAGCTAGCTACTTTTTCGAAGATATCAATAAACTAAAAATGCCAAACCCGTCACTTCCTAGAATACGGTGCCAACCAAAACCCATAAAAATGGAGAAGAGCTACGTGAAATAATATCGGATGGGAATTCTCCCACGTATAAGGTTGCAAAGTGGATCATCACTGAGTGCAATAAAATAGGATATACGTAACTAGTTGACAAACTAAGAAGTGTAAAAGTAGGCGATGACGAGATATTAGTTTCTTTCGATGTGCAATCTTTGTTTCCTAGTACGCCAGTGAAGCAAGCAATTTACAAATTAACTAAGTGGATCGAAAAACATGACACTTCAATAGAAGGGAGAAAGATAGCGACACAATACGAAAACCTGGCTAGAATGTGTATGAACGAAAATTATTTCACATTCAGGCGCAAGTATTACAAGGTTACCAAAGGATTAGCAATGGGTAACCCTTTGTCACCATTGTTGGCGGAGATCTTTATGACGAGCATTGAAAAGCGAATCCAAGAACAACAGTTTATGCCAAGAATCTGGTGGAGATATGTGGATGATGTAATAGCGATGGTACCAAGAGAAAAAGCATTGGAAGTACTTGAGCAGCTCAACAAAGTGCACAATAATATACAGTTCAAGATGGAAATGGAAAAGGAAGGTGTGATACCGTTTCTAGATTTGCAGATCATTCGAAACAATAGTCAGCTAGAATTCGATATATATAGGAAGCCAACAAGCACTCAGAGGACGATTCCAGCCACATCCGCTCATACATATCCCCAAAAACTTGCAGCATACAGAAGTATGATTAATCGCCTCGAAAAGTTGCCTCTATCTGATGAGCGGTATAGGAGGGAAAAGCTTTACATCATGGAAACAGCGGAATTGAACGGATTCGATCGCCGAATTATTACGAACGTCATCAACAAAAAGAAGAAACAACTATATAAAAACGAACTATCAACTTTATTCAAGCAGAATGCAACGATCGAAGCCAACGAAAAACGAAGAATTAGCATCCCGTATTCAAGAATGTTTAAGACATTGGCACCTGTACTGAAGAAACACCAACTAGAGGCAATAGGTACAAGCAGAATGAATAAACTAGGAGTGCAGCTGACCAACGTAAAGGATATTAAAACTAAGGAAGAAAAATGCGGGGTGTACAAGGTGACGTGTCCAGAATGTGGTATGATTTATATTGGTCAAACGAAACGTTTAGTGGTAGTTCGATGCGAGGAACACTTCAAAGAAGCTGGGGCAACGAAGAATACAATTAGAACAAATTTTAAATCATCAGTGGCAGAGCATATAGTTAAAAATGGCCACGAAATAACAATGAACGACGTCGAAGTAGTCAAAGATATCGATAAATGGCAAAAACTTGATTGCAGTGAAAGCATACAGATTAGGAAAGTACCGGCAAATTTAAGAATGAACACTGACCTAGGTAGTAATAATTCAAAACTCATTAATCTAATTAGGTAATAAGGATTAAATTATGAATGTAATTAGTGTTCCAAAAACCCTCTAGTATATAAAGGTAGGTTAAGATAGGTAGGAAGTAGTGTACTGAGGATGACCGTATGTTGCGGTCGAAATGCGCATATACAGAAAATAAAAATAAATATAGTCGAAAAAGGAAGCTTTTGGAATTTTTATTCTTATTTAAAAATTAATCAACGACTATATAGCCCGGAAAAACAAATATCTAATGTAAATGATATTGCAGTTATTAGAAAAAATATGGTTCCACCGGTTAAATGGGTATTCAGTAAAATTATACAGAGAGGTGATCACAATTGGCCACCGAGATCTTGTAATTTAACATCTTGCGACTTCTTGCTTTGGGCCCAGTGAAAGAAAAGGTCTACGCCAACATTCCAGCGTCGATTCAAGACCTCAAAGGTGGAATTCGTGAAGCTATCGTGGCCACTTTGCGATTTGGTGATGGAAAATTTCATGAAAAGGATATGGTCCTGTAAGCGTGTCGTGGTGGCCGTTTGCCTGATGGTATTTTTCACTATTAACGGCATACCTTCCTCTTTATAATGAAATAAACATCCGATCATTTATATTGAAAAAGGGCATTTTTCTTTTAATATCAAAATAACACCTCTTACTGGAAACCCGTGTATTATGGGTAATAAATAACAGGAAAACATATAGTTAGATTTGTTGGCATAAACTAATTTAAATACATTCAATTAAAATAATCTGCTCCTATAACTAACTATATTAAACTATTATTAATCTTTAATTTAAACTTAGTTTTACTATGAACCTAGATACCTACAAATACGAGTATCAACTGCTGAATTTTAGTGTATTAGTAAATGTTGCTAAGCAATTTTCAGGGTCAAAGCTGTTGGTACAGGCTTTGGGCCCATGCAGCCAAAATGAGCATCACAATATTTAGTACACAATATCGTTATTGTAATGACGTGAAGGAAGAGAGAACGACTGTTCCCTTTAAGAACGTCTGGTTGGAGAGCTTTTTTCCTTCTTGAATGGTCAAGGTAGATTAGAAACTTCAGGGACATTAGCAATGACTACGAAGTCAATTGAGGTTTGGCATGAAAATGGCCTTAGTTTTTTTGGTGATTGGAATACCATTGTAGTTTTCAGTAGTTTCGGTCGAAAGTGGAGGGTCCAATTTTTAATTTTCAATTGACTTTCTTCAATTACTTTAAAAATACTGACTCGAAGATTATAAAAAAATTTTATTTGACACCATCACGCCAATTCGTTTTCGTTTATATGTTGCAAGAAACATTACGCGAAACTTTTGGTGTATCCTCCTTACTCCTCCCAGAAAAGTGACTCCATTTTTTCAATTCATTTATTTACTCAAATGCACGTATTTAGATCATAGGCGCTTATTAGTGTACCAAGTTTGAACTTGATCGGTGCAGTAGGCTTCGAGTAAACCGGCTGTGATGAACGAACAGACACACCAGTGAACCTATCAGGGTTGTACATATATTTAAAATTGGATGCGCGGAACATTAAACAGGAGCATCCTAGTATTTGGAGGAAAGACTTTGTCTTGATGGAAAATTCATTATGGAATTGGTGAGACTAGCGGAAATGACCATGACGTGATAAACTCATTAACAGTCCATCCAATAAAGTCCGTAAGATGACAAATACATGGCCTTACTACAATTTTTTCCATATGATTTTTTATTAGTACTAACCTTCAAACGATCCGTGTATAAATTTGACAGAAATCAGACTATTGATTCGTGAGTTATAGCATCTTGTGCGAAATAACTTTTGTTATTGAAAAAAGGAAAAATATTAATTAAAAGTTTTGATAAAGCATTGCTTTTTTATGAAAAAAAAGTACAGTGGACTCTGCTCCATCGAGATAAATGGTAGGGACGTGGATTGCTGAATTTAAATGTAGCCGTGCCAGCACAAATGATGCAGATCGCAGCGGGCATCAAAATGAGGCTGTTATTCCAGAAAACATAAAAAAAATCCACAAATTAGTTATGAACGATCGCAAATTGTAGGTGTACGAGCTAGCTGACATTGTAAAGATATCAGATGGTAGTGTTTTTACTATTTTACACGAACATTTGGGTATGCGAAAGCTCTGTGCACAGTGGGTGCCGCGTGAGCTGACAGTCGACCAAAAACAACAAAGCATAAAAACATAAAACATAAAAGAAATCCACAAATGCTTCAGAGGAAGGTTTGGCGTTGTTAAGCCGCAATAAAATCGAATTCTATCGTCGATATGTGACAATGGACGGATGAAATATGGCTTCCAATTACACAATTCAATATTACCCATCAGCATCCAGAATCAGCTGATTGGACAGCAGTCGACAAAACGAATCCAAAGCGAGTAAAGACGACAGGGAGACATTAGAGGGTATCTTCCGAGCTCTACGTTGGGAAAAGAAGGATTGAAGATCGATGGTGAACACCTCAATTACTTGAGATTCGCAGACGACATAGTCCTTATAGCCAACAGCCGAGATGAATTACAAGAACAGCTGAATAAAATCAACGCAGCTAGCGAAAAAGTAGGCTTGAAAATGAACCTAAGCAAAACCAAGATCATGTTCAACGACTTCATAAGCATTCAAGGGCATATAAAAGTGAACAACACCACACTAGAAATAATTGAAGAATATGCATACCTTGGTCAGCTAATACACAAATCCGGCTCACTACTACCAGAAATCAATCGACGAATAAAGATAGCATGGAGTGCTTTCGGGAAGAACTCGATTACATTCAAATCTAAAATGAAGATGAACTTGAAAAAGATAACCTTCGACCAATGTATCCATTCCTGCTATACGGTAGTGAAACATGGGTGTTAACAACAGGGATAACGAGGAAACTCCAGGTCGCCCAAAGAGCCATGGGAAAATGCATGCTGAGCATTACACGAAAGGATCGCAAGAGACTATCGCGGATGCGAGAAAAAATCCCAAGTAACAGACGTGATACATAGAGCGAAATCCTTGAAATGGAGATGGGCCAGTCACTTGGCGAGAATGATGGACGGCAGATGGACCACAAGAATAATGCAGTGGTACCGAAGAGGAATCAAACTAACAAGAAGACGCCCAAACATTCGATGGGTCTATGATATAAAGAAAATAGTTGGGACAGCCTGGATGAGAATAGCTGAAAACAGGAAGACATGGAAAGCAATGAGGAGTCAATATGTAAGCGAGGCTGCACCATAACTTAGAATTATGGTTGAACAAGCTGAATATGATGATATATATATATATATATATATATATATATATATATATATATATATAAATATATATATATATATATATATATATATATATATATATATATATATATATGTATATAGATATATAGACACATATATATATATATATATATATATATATATATATATATATATATATATATATATATATATATATATATATATATATATATTTATATATATACGAGTATACATATTTTTTTTATTCTCGTAGCACTACAGCCCCTTTCGGGCCTTCGCTTAGTTAGAGTATCTCATTATCATGATCGAATGTATCGGCATATGATCATTATCACGCTTTGGCCACGTGTCCGTCCAACCAGTTGCGATACGTTCTGATTTTAAACGAGCAATTATCATAACTGAACAGGCCAACGAAACCCACAAAAGAAACCAACCAACGAAACTCGAACCAAAGACTTTCGGCTTACGGGCTTAGTGCTCCAACCACTACACCACGCAGACTACTATATATATATATATATATATATATATATATATATATATATATATATATATATATACAATATATATATATATATATATATATATATATATATATATATATATATATGTATATGTATATATACAAAGGGTATTTTTTTAGAAGTATAGGATAGCTGTCATGCATTTTATGGCTAGTTTAGTTTGCCATTTTTCACGAATAGGTTTTATGGGTTGGTGGTATATATCCGATATTACACCATATTCGAATGATGGAATTGAAAGGGTGTTTTTTAGTGGTATAGAACTTTAAGTTGGCAACACTTTTAATGCTGTGTATGGTGTGACAACTGTCGGGCGTTTTATGGTTGGTTTGATTTGATCATGAAATGGATGAAATAGAAGAACACATTCGCCGCGTTATTGGGGAGATACGGCCCCAATTGTTGGTTAGAGTAGTCAAAAATTGGACCTCTTGTTTTGACTTCCTCCGCGCTATTCGTGGCGGTCACATGCACGAAATCTATTCAAATAAAAATGGCAGGGAAGTATATTTCCAATAAAACCAATTTCATGGTAATCAAAATAATTTATCCGTATTTACTTTTATCAAAGTCTTACTGCTCGAAAAAATAACACCCTTCATACATATAATTATAAATAAAACTCTCAAATTTCTCCCCCCAAAACAGCATTCGAATGGATTAAGGGTACCATCAGTGCCAATAAAAGTTTATTATATCAGGAGGCTTTAATATTGATACTAGCAGCACATAAAAAATGAAAAATTACAGAATCTTTAAGCAATGAGACTCAGTCCACATATTCACAAACATAAGACTAGACAGAATTCAATTAAAAAATAGACAATATATTCAGCGATCTTACTCCATAATCTGGTGCTAGACATACTTTTCATACTTGCCAAAAGTAAAATTGCGTCAAATTTATATATAAAGTAATTGCTGGATTATAAATCGATCATGCGAAAACCTATCTACATGAGTTCAACTCGCAACTGTTCTGGTTTTTTAGGGCTTTTGGATAGGTTTTCAAAGACCTACAAGTTTTGCGTCCTGTCTGTCCATCTGTTCGTTTGTCCGGCATCACAACAAGTTTTCTCAGAAACTATAGAAGTTAGAAAGCTCAAACATTGTTTAAAGGTCAGAAGTGATGATCTCTCAAAAGTATAGGTCTTATCAAAGATCTTAAATATTTTTTAAGGGGCCCCTTAATATTGAAGCGGCCCTTAAAAATGTTATCAAATGTATCGAATAAAAGGTCTTGATTAGGACTTTTAGAATCTGAAACAAGAAAGTAATTCCAGTGGGAGGCAAAATGTACGAACAAATTGTGTTCGCAAAATTGTTCATTCGTGTAGATGAATAGAAGATCCTTATGCTCACATAATCCCATGGGAATCAGATCATAATCAAGCAAGTAATAGCCATTTCAATTGCATGCAATTACAACAAGAATAACTCGTGCTGATGTTTCATACATATCTCAAATCTTCCTAGGCACTCTTATTTTCTTCAGATTTTGATGAAAACTTGAGGAATTGTGTTAAAGTTGAATGTTTTCAATTGGCTGAGTATTCAAAAAAATTATTTAAGCTGGAACAAATTGGCGGCTGTAATGTGCTTACGAAAAAACTGCATCCTCTGGATAAATTTGAACAATTTCTTATACAAGCACTACTAGTATATTGGATGAATAATTCAAGTCATCAGTTTATGCCATCAGAAGACTTGTATCGATCTCTTGTATGTTTACCAAGCTCTTCTAGTAGGAGCACTCCCCTGTTTGCTCGTTTTTGCATCTTTCCAATATGAATGTTGACTTTTATCTGTTATAGCACCAAACCTATTTCGGTACCAAATTCTGTATCTCAGTTAAATTTTTCAGCTTCCATTTGCAGCCGCCTTTTGATCAAGATATTTAATTATTTTACGAACGATGGGTATTTTTTAGATATAAATCAGACCCTGCTCGGAAAATACTATAAGATTTATAGCCTAAGTACACTTTATGACAGTAAAAACATGAAAAAAGATTTCTAAATAAACTCCATCTATCGTAACCTGGGATAAAATTTGTTCAAAATATACCAAACTAGATTTTCCTTCAGTGCAACTTGACTCTCCAAATAAGGCCCCAGATAATTTCAACGCTAAATTTGCTCGCATGAGAGAGCGTTCGGGCTTCAAACCCAAAATGAATGAGAAAAATTCATTGTTGTGATGCAAGACTTTGGCGAGATTCATATGAAAAGTATCCATATTTCGCTCCTTCAAGCCCTTTTCGGCGGCATTCGCAATATGGTGAGCTTCTTCACAATGAATACAGCAGAAAGTCCTGCAAGTACCTCCGCTTCTACTAGGCTTTCGCATCGCTAGTTTGAATGTTCTTGCATGGTTCAAATTCAAAGTTAAAAATTCCTTCGCGCACTTTTGGAAGTAACAATCATCAGATTTATTACAATTTGTACCGCAGTATTGGCATTTGGAAAACGGCAAAGATGATGTTGCTTGTTTCGTCGATTCTTATTCCAATGTAGACATCATGAGCTGCTTGAACGAATTAATTGCCTTTAATTCTTTCCAGGGTCGATCTCTGGAATCGATTTCCGTCGTCAACGCCAGTTGACGCAGACGCGTGTCCCCAGAGGTCAGATGGGAGAGCATAATAGTGACTTCTATTTGGCCGGCACTTTCCCATTGACATCAGGAAATACTCGTGACAAGATTTCGATTAGCATACGCGAACAGAGTTTTGGCTTCCTCTGGTCCCGCAAGTGCGTCAATGTCATCAAATTCTTCCTTAAACATTTCTTTGAATGGATCCCACGTCATACCGGCGAAAGGCAATACAACGCAAAGCCCCTCAAGGCTCGACCAATCATCATCACTAACTTTCCACCTAACAAAGGGTCTTGTCCCATAAAGAAATTAATCGTAGTGCACCAGGATCGGGGGTCTGCCCCCGGTGAATCTGGATCACAAATGGGCATTAAACTCATCAAGTTGTTTTGCTGTTCCACAATAGCATTTCAGGGTGGTGTCTCGAGCCCACTTCTGATGAACTAAGTGCCGTTTCCGTAACTACAACTGTTAATTTAATATCGAGCACTTTATTTAAGAAAACAGAATTGGACGTTTTCAGACTCTTCTGTGCCTGATAACGGAATCGACGTAATAACCATGCCTTTGGAATGGAGGTTGGGCGACGGGCTAGCTCCCCGTCCCTGGAAACCTTTAAATGTTTCGAAACCTGCAAATAGGCCTCGGAATGGATTGGACGTACGGCAATGGCCTTGCAAACGAAAAAAGACTATGGGATTGGATCCTGAATTGTCAGATCACTCAATTACCCTGGCGCTGTTAAGAACCTATTACAACAGGCCAGTTAACATAAATTAAAAATACTGGCAGTCCAGGAAACGAACTGGACTGAAAACGACATTCAAGACATGAGATCGCAGACAATATTCAAAAGTGGGAAGCCTACTGGAAAAAGAGAATTTGGAGTGGCCTTCATTGTAGATAGGCAGTTAATGAATGGTTGTGTGCGATCCGTATAAAAGCAAAATTCTTCAAAATCTGGCTAATCAATGTTCACGCCCCGACCGAAGAAAGGGACGAAGAAACAACGGAAATGTTTTACAATCACCTAGAAAGACTGGTCGACTCATTGCCCATAAACGACACAAAAATAATTCTGGATGATTTTAACGCTAAGGTTGGCAATGAGCTATCTCATCGGGGAACGACTGGAGGATATAGCCTCTACGATGAAACAAATGACAACGGCCAGCGCCTGATTGACTTTGCATAGAGCAGTAATCTAGTCATACGTTCGACTTGCTTCCCACATTGACGCATTCATAAAATGTCCTGGGTATCACCGGATGGTAACACACAAAACTAGATCGATCATGTTCTGATCCAACAACGTTGGGTCTCGAGCATAATTGACGTCCGTACATACCGAGGAGCCAATTGTAACTCAGATCATTACTTGATCAAATGAACCTATCGATGTCGTATGTCAAAGGCATATTCACTGAAGACCAGCCCGCTACAAAAATTTGACATCGAAAGGCTCCAAACGGCGTCTATGGCCAAAAATTTCACGGAGACCCTCGACAACCAGCTGGCTTCCATCTTATCAGACGCATCGTTAAAGACAAGCAACGAGCTCTGGATGGAAGTGAAGGCAGCTATCAGGACCGTGGCAGAACAGAAGATTGGACATCAAGCCCGGCGCAAGAAGAATGATTAGTACCAGAATGCGTTAGATAAAAAGAATCAAGCGTACAAGGAATATGTAGGCAGGAAAACCAGGACGAAAAGAGAACACTATAAAAATCTCAGAAGAGTAGCGAATAAGATAATTAGGATTAAGAAAAGAAAATACTATGACGACCAATTGAGAAGTATAGATGTAAGTTTAGCGAGTAACGACACAAGACAAGCATACAAAGTAGTGAAAAGCCTGAAACGAAGTTATCAGCCCAAAACCATGCTCTGTCGTGATGACATCGGCAATATCATCGCTGATGAAATCAAGATTAAGAAAAGACTGGCATCATTTTTCAAGAACTTCCTTAATCATCCGCACAGCTCTAGAACATTGGAGCCTCTAGATGTCTGCGGCGAGCTTCCATTGGCTCCACGAACTCTGGATTAAGTTTGTTCTATTATCAAAGCCCAAAAGAATAATAAAGCGCCGGGCATCGATGAGATTCCAGTGGAGCTCATCATATATGATGGCGGTAGTGTTCAGAAACCTATTCACAAAGTCATCCAGTACATTTGGCAACAAGAACATATGCTGAAAGAGTGGAGTCAATCATTGATATTCCCTATTCACAAAAAAGGGGACAAGTTACAGTGCGAAAACTATAGAGGCATATCACAACTTTGTACGGCGTACAAAATATTTTCTAAAATCTTAGAAAATAAAATCGGATCAGACACCAATCAGTATTATTGGGGAGTCTCCAGGTGGTTTTAGGGCAGGTAGATCAACAACAGACCAATTCTTCACAGTCAAGCAGGTACTTGAAAAATGCTTGGAGTTCAACGTAGATGTACACCAAATTTTTGTTGACTTCAAGCAAGCATATGACAGTATTGATCGTAACGTACTATACCAGATAATGCCCTGCTTTGGCATCACAGCCAAATTAGTCCATCTTCCCAAAATGATAATGACGTCGACGACCTCCCAAGTCCGCATCAATAACTAACCCACCGATACTTTTGACACAAATACAGGCGTACCTCGATATAAGTCGTTTCACACAAAGTCGTTTCACACATGAGACGCCAAATAATTCCTACCCCGATTTGATTAACGACAACTTTGCTTCACATTTGCGTCACTTTCCGAAACTTAAAAGTTCGTAATTATCAAGAAAAGTACATAATTATGGAAAGTATAAGTTCATTCGAAATAAGAAAATTTTGAAATGTTCAACTTTTTTGTGAAGCACTGTACTTATGACCTTAAATATGCTTCAAAGAATTATAAAATGTCCCCATTGCACAAAAATTATGTATGTATGTATTCGTCTTTTTCTAATTTGCTGAACATGAAGAGTGTGCAGATTTATTAAAGAGGGAAATCCTCCAATATACACAAGTCAGAGTATTCTACATATACGAAAGGTTTCAGATTTCGTTTTTTTCTGTCTCGGGTTCGATCGCGTTAATAACATCGCGTGTGGTTTGGTAATTTGTGACTTATGATGGGTGGAAAACGCAGTGCAGAAAACTTTACCACGATCAGCTCGAAGAAAGCTAGAAACACAGTGACCTTAGAAAAGAAAATTGAAGTTTTAAAGCGCATTGATTACGGTGAAAAAGTTACGTCCGTTGCACAAGCATTAAATTTAAATCGTACAACTGTCCATACTATAGTAATAAATGCCGAAAAAATTCAAGCAAATGTACAAGCTGGTTCATCTAAAGCATGCTCTGTAATTACGAAATCACGAAGTTTTAACATGGAAACAATGGAAAAATTGTTAATTTTTTGGATCGAAGACCTCAATCAAAAAAACCTGCCTCTCAGTACACTGATAATTCAAGAAAAAGCTAGGGCTTTGTTTGCATCCGTGAAGGAGCGAAATGGCGGTGGAACAGAATCATTCCAAGCAAGTTCTGGTTGGTCTCACAGATTTAAGAAGCGGAGCAATCTACATAACTTGAAACTTTCAGGAGAATCTTTTTACTTTTTATCTACATTTGTGGTGTCATTTCAGAGGGAGGATATGCTCCACAACAGGTAAGCGTTTCCACTTAAATTTGGATGTATTGGCAGTTTAAAACCCTCTATGTTACTATAAGTCTTTAACGTGGACTTAACGCGCCTTTTTTGGAAGAGGATACCCTCCAGGACATTTATATCTGTAGAAGAAACTACCGCGTCCGGTTTCAAAACTTCAAAGGGTAGACTAACATTGCTTCTTGGAGCGAATGCTTCTGGAGGCTTTAAGTTGAAGCCTTTGCTTATTTATTCTTCGGAAAATCCAGTGAAACTCGTCAGGGAAGCAAAACTGGTCGGGCTGCAAATCAACGAAAATAAAACAAAGCTCATGACGCAGTCGAGGAAAAGTACCTCAAATGCACAAAATATCACACTTGGCCAATACAGTATCGAGAACGTTAGCGAATTTGTGTGTTTAGGCGCCAAAATAACGAAAACGGGCAATGAAAGAGAGGAAATACGCCGAAGAATACAGCTCACAAACAAAATATTTTATTCAAGACCAGCTGCCTACACAGGAGAACAAAGCTCCAAATATACAAATCTGTGATAAGACCTGTGTTATGCTATGGGTGTGAAACATGGACCCTAACCCAAGCATCCGCAAATATATTGAACGCCTTTGAGCGACGGGTCCTGAGGCGAATAATCGGAGCGGAACTAGATGGGGACCAATGACGAATTCGATACAACCATGAGCTGTATGAAATTTTTGACAAACCGGAGGTCTCAACGATTGAAAGACTGCGGAAGCTGAAATGGGCTGGCCACATGAATCGTATGGACGAACAACGGATACCCAAGAAGGTATTCGTTGGGAGAACTTAAGGCCGGAGACCAGTGGGGAAACCGAGGAAACGCTAGTCTGACTCGGTCGACGAAGACAGTTGATCGCTGCTCGGATTCCGGGATTGGAGGACACGGTCAATGGACCGAGACAGTTGGAGGCACCGTTTGCAGGAAGTGAAGGCCAGAGAGGGGCTGTAGTGCTAAGAAGAAGAAGAAGAAAGCCACCAAAAATTTAAAGATATATTGACAAAATTTGCCGCCAAAAAGTAAAATCTGGTTTTGGAAGCAACGGACTAAATTGGGTTGTGAAGTCAGAGAACGAGATATCATGACTTGTGCTTGAAGAGGCGTAAGTTCTGCATGGTTCCTCCTTCTTTTCTGAAATAGCGCTCTCTTTATTTGTTTTTCCTTTGTAATGCCAATGAGAACGTATCTCGCAATAAGAAATTCTGTCGGATATTCTTAGTGTTTTGCAACCAATTTTTACTCATTGTCCAGAGGAAAATTCTCGCGAGAAGAGAATTTTCCTCTGGACAATTTTTCTCTACCATACTTGCATTTGGGAATTATTTTGTGCTTGTGAAAATATTCAATAATGATTTGAGAAGCTTGTTTGCAAAAAAAGTTGATAAATAATTTTAAAGTGGTTTTTTCAACAAGTTATATTCGTAAATACATGATAGTGCATAAATACAATTTTTTGTTAGTTTTATGACATTTAACCCGTTATTGCTGCTCAACAATTTACGTATTACCTACCAGTTCAAGCAAATTATATTTATGCGAAAAATCAACAAATCGAATGGATTTTAGAGTCATGGCTCTAAGACCTCTTACGAATTATTTCTCTTAAAATTAAAAAAAAAAAATAAGAACGGCCAAAGAATATCTTTAAGCATTCTTAAGATACATATATTTAGGAAGTTCACGGAACCTTGTCATAATCATTCCATGGATGCGCACAAGACACGTGCACGTCCTCGAGACAGTTTAACAAAAATAACTGACAAATACAAATGAATATATAAATAATGTATTTAAACAGACAATGCTTGTTCGTGTACAATTACTTTCAATAAACATTGAATATGTCTACTTCATGGTTGCGCTGTTATTATTTCCAAGTGGAAACGTTTAAGGCCAGACAGAACGTAAATAAGGATTTGTTTTAGGTCAACATATCTTAGATGAATTTGTATCCTGATATGAAGATATTTTATCAATTATTTTGTATTTTTTTTCTGGGTTTATTTCTTGAAGGCTATGCTAGTTATGCACGTGCGAAACATATTTTTTTAACCGTCTGCTGTCATTTGTGGAAACATGCGCTATGGGGGCATTGTAATTAATATTGGGGTGAAGATAAAATTTTGATACTGCAAATGTAAAGAGTAAAATTGATAATCTACAGAGGATATTGCTTAAAAAATTTTCTCTGATTGCTTCAGGAGTAAAATCAAGTTAATGAGGGATTTTTCTTCTTAAGTTTCGTCCCAAGTTACCAAGTTCCATTGAAATCACTTCCTGTGGATTCGATCATCCATCTATGTGTCACAGCAGGTCCTCTCCAAAACAACTGCAAGTAAAAAAAGATTGTCCTGACGATTCAGATGAAACGGAAGGATGTGAATTTTTGGAGAAAGAAAATGTCTCCTCTTTTGTATCGCCACCAGTTGGTATACGTCCAGTCAATAATACACAGGCCAATACGCCAACCAACCATACATCAGTTTGCAATGATGATGGTTCATATTGTAGTACTCCAGGTAAGATACAGTCGGGTATGCCAAGAATTTCACGAATTTTACTTCCATTCCTCATCGTGAGAGCGGAGTTGAAGTTCGGTGGCGAAGAGAAACTGCTTCCTTTTTGTTTAGCTTAATACCTAACCTTACTTAACGCTTATGATTTACATTGGTTCGAATTTTTCTGGGTTTCACTTTAATGATATGCTTGAATGGGACGTACGATTAATGTGCAAATTTTGCAATATGAGTGAAAACAAAGAATTCTAATTGAACGAATTAAAAATCAACCTTACTTAACGCTAATAATTTACATTGGTTATCCTAACATTACCTTAGTCCTTCCCACCAGTACTTCAGCGCGTGGAGTGGTTCCTTGATAATATTCCAACTAGAATGTTGGAGTGCAAGGAATCCTTCCCTTCCAGGAGTGGCTCCGGAGCTTAATTTTATATTTCGTAACAGTCCCGAAAGGGTCTGTAGTGCTACAATACGTCCCGAGTATTTGCCTTACGGTAAACTGGATTGAAACGTTTTTATTGATAAACAATCGAGATAATGATCTTACAGTGGCAGGTTAGTTATCATAAGCAACGCTACAACTGCAAGTGGCGATCCCGTTTAAATATGTTCATCTAACGATAGGGTTTCGCAATGAAAATTCAAGGTATCCTCTATTCCAGGAGGAGATGAGACAATAACGCAAATTGACTAGCACCACGATTTGTACCTAAATGAAGTAACTGAAAATTTAGACCATACTAAAATACAAACTCCGCTAGTTATTCTTGTCCATAAAGAACCTCAATATGTCAAGAGCTTCAACGCTTTTATTGAACAGATTCATCAACATCTCAACGGAGTTTTGGCGAAGTAGCAAACGATTGTTTACGTGCATGACATTCTAACCAAGGACTTGACTGAGAACAAATAAATTCACTGAAAAACTATCCAAAGCAAACTGGAAGAGTCACAAACGACTTGAAACTTGATAAAAAAATAAATACCTACTCAAGAAGCAAACAATTTCTTTTTTTAATTTTTGGCAGCCCTGGATGTAGAGCCGATCCGTACCGTTTCGGATCTAGTTGATAATCTTGCTAGCCCAAATTTCTATACAGTGGTAAGAGAAGCGTTAATTTCAAGATTATCTGCAAGTGAGAATTCAAAGCTTCACTAATTGCTAACAAAAATCAATTTAGGGGATCATTTTCCATCGCAATAGCTCAGGGAGAAACAAAAGCTTGGAGGTGAGAAAGGAGGCACCAAACTTGCTCAGACCTTTAAGGTTGTAGAGATTTCCAGAAAACATGCAGGCAATTTTAGAATGAAATCCTTAAAGTCTCTAACAGATCTCGCGACATGTGCAGACAAAATCTCCGAAGTGTAAGTATACCAGTCTTATTTTCTCTTACAACTGAATCTAAAGAAGAGCAAGCATTGTAAAAACAGGTTTTTGAGTTGACAATCCAAGACGCTGAACTAACGCCGAGTATTTGGATAATCAAATAGATTCAGCAGAAGTCATATACCTTCAAAGAAATGATCCGAAACGTAGAGATTTTTCTGGTATCATCTTAAATTTGGCACGACAGTTCACAAGTGCCTTGGGCCATACACATTGCCGAAGAAATGTTCAATCAATTTTGAGGAAAATTTAAAAAACTACATTCAACGGAAGTTTTCGGCGGCAGACTTAAGTGGCATTTCTTCAAGCCGTCTTTTAATTTTTGGCCGTTCAAAAAAGTAGAAAATGTTGATCAATACTGGTGCGGAGATTTCAGTTATTCTTAAGCCATACACTCATAATCTAACACTTTCAGGTTTTAATTTTTCTGCCGCTAATGTGTAATGATTTGTTTACTCCGTATGTTGTCCTAGATTTTCCGAAGGAAACGTAAGCCGACCTCTCAACGGTTTAAGACGGGAAGTCTTGAGGCGTATCTTAAGGCCAACATGTTCAGATGCTGGTAGTCTACTCCGAGATGGCTACTTTGGGGCCAGCTAGGTTCGAGAGGAATTCCGGTCATCGGTCTTTCGTGATTAGATTCCAGCCACTGATCAAATGTCCGTTTGAAACGCGTTCCGAAATTGATCGTAGAAAAATACCGCCCTTACTCTACCGTCTAAATATTTTACGAAAATAAAAACATGCCAAACACAATTTATGGCACTTAGAACCCGAACTGAAAGTCGAAACAACCATTTGCAGTTTAACGAGGCTTTTGTCGCCACTGAAATGCTAAACTACTGAAAGAGAAGAGTAGGTTAATGACAACTTATTTTATATTCTTTCTCTATTCGACTAGTCATAAAAAATAGTCTTTTTATACTATATAATAATAAAGAAGACCTATTTGGGGACAAATTCCAGCAGACTTAAAGCGTATTAAACTTCATTGGCATCCGTTTCATCTTTAGTGAACAGAACATAATTTTATTTATAGCAAAGCTTTGGCATCACAGAGCCGAACACCGATTTCATGTAATTTTCACTAATTTGAGCTGCATTAAAAAGGTGTTGCTGTGTCCAAATTTTAATTGTAGATTTAAATAATAATTTTTTAAATTAAAATTAAATTTACAATTAAAATTGGATTAGGGTTATAATGGTTTTCGAGCAGTTTGCTTAGGCGACTGTTCGATTACTACACAATTCTAAATTATTCGTGGTTGTTTTTTTTTCTGTTTTGTGCTTTTCGTTACCTAGTTTTTAAGTTTCAGCTCAGCATTACTACATTTTGTGATGTTGTTGCTTGTTAATGTTAAAAATTAGGGATAGGTGTCAATATTTAGGATAGGTATATGGTATGTTTATTGGATTATGCTTAGAGATTAGTTTTAACGCATAGGTTAGGAATATTGAGATAGCATTGTATACTTATAAGATAACGTTTTTTGATTGAATTTCATTAGAATTAGGTCATAACATATTAGGTGTAGGATAAAAGTTCACGGTTATGTTAGAATTTTAAATAATTTTTAGACAGTGTTGGTTGGTTTTTTCCTCTTTTTCCCAATTGAATCATAAAATATGTAATAACTTTAGTTAATTTTAATTTGGTATTGTTTTTTTGAATCAGTTTTTTTATTGATAACATATAAGTTTAGGGAGCCATTTGGGGCAATTAAGTTTTCGTATTTTTGTTGTTTGAAATTTACTTTGCACCCTTTGAAAATTTGTAACGATTAGTATTGAATAATGCGCTTTTGACTTGATTTGACTATTTTTTGTTTAAGCAATGAAAATTTGTTCATAAAATGGTTGCATGACGTTTGATTTTTTCAGTTTGGAAATTTGCAAGACAGCCACGGCAATATAATATTAACTACCAAGCATTTTAGAAGTTGTGTATGTAATATTAGTTTTTGCAATTAATAAAATGACAAATGTATAGTCGCTAGAAAGTAAAAAAAGAAAATTCGGTCTACATTATCTTTCTTAAGCCAGATCGGGTATGAGAACCGCAACGTTGACCAAGTACCTTCACTTAGCTAGCCATCGAGCTGTGGTGGTATTCTTATTGTAGGGGCTCGCATGTGGCCTCGTACCATCAGAGTCTGAAGTTCGACTGAGATGGGCACGAGGGCACCAACCCCTTCTGGATGCGCCACCTCTTGTTGTGGGACACAATTTCCCTCGTCAAGGAAGTGGCTCCACCTCTGATTACGTACGGGGAAATTAGTGGGGTAAGCAGGAAAGCAAACAATAACCTTTGACTCTAGCCTTGTCCTTTTATGTATAGGTGCTTCAGATTTCTAAACTCGTATATGAAAAATATTTTATTTTTGGACTTGTTACTAGGGGAAACAACCCCTCGTGTGACACCACAGGTGCTATCCTGCCAGCGCATACACGCGTCAATAGATCGAGTCGTTTCCAGCATCCATCCTTGGCTCACTGAAATAGCATGACCCCGCTGCATACCTTTACGTATTCTTTCACTACTTTTTCAAAACACTACAAGTGTCTCAAAATCACTCTCCTTCTCGTAATGCAAGCTCACCCTTCTCTAAGTTGTGGATCCCAACGGGCTTCAACTTCCTTGAATGTTTAGATATTGTAGGCAATGAGTTGACTCATGCCATGGCAAAATGTTTGTAGTGATTAATTAATTTCCAAAGTCCGTAAAGGACTGCAGCGATGGTTTGTTGCCTCGGCAGAGGAAGATGTAGATATCCGCCGAGAAAGCCTTTGTCTGGGGATGCGTGAATGCGCTGGCAGGCTAGCGTTGCGGTGTCGTGGGGCGGGTTCATTCCCCCAGCACAAGGGCCCACTACAAAAGAATTTCGCATTCACGAATTCTTGGGTCTCAAAAGAAAGGCGACCGAAGTCGCAAAAATTGTAGGCAACTGTAACAAGAGGAAATGACTTGTTCCGAGAACAAGTTGAACAAGTAAAAACGGACGGACGATAGTACCTGAAACAAAAAGGAGGTTAGTATGTGCCCGACGGCTGGCTCGTGTTTAGTGGGGAGAGCCTGCCACCGTACCGGGTCCTATACCCGGTCAGATCCAACGGAATAGAAGACCGGGATGTCCATTTAATTCAACATTTCTTTATTTGTTGGCTTTGGCATAATTTTTCACCAATATTTGGTTATTCCCTAAATTCTACAATGACGTTCTTAAGGCACTTTTGTGTTGATTCGATATAAATTTATAGTTGCGTATTTTCTTGTTTTAAATAAATAAATTAATAAAAATAGGAAAAAGACAATAATAAGTTATTTCGATTAATAATTTAAATATACAATATAACATGTAGTACAAAATGGGAGTTTGTTCTTTTTTTCACTTGAAATATAGAAATGTTCTCTTCGACAAAAAAATTTCCCACAATAGAAAAATTGAAACGTTTGTCAAACTAACACGAATTAAGACAAATTATCTACCACGTTTCGACCATAGAATACCATGCATGGTTTTCGATTAAAAGCTTATAAAACCAAAAAAAAACAATGCATCACATAACTAGTATATGATTAACCGTTTGACAAGGATTATATAATCAAACCTTAAAAACTAGGAATATATTCAAAAATGTAACGAGAATTTAATTATTTCAATAAACTCAAGTAAAAACAAATTTAATCTTTTCCTTCCTTCCTACAAGGGGTACAAGTTCTTCTCCAACAAATTTAATGGAGATTGGTGAATACTCTGCGCCACCAAAAATGCGAGTTTGTGAGCATATTGGCAAGGCCGGAACACGAGTTGTGCCCGATCAATTATAATACAAATGTGTCATCTTATAAGTGAGAATCGGCATCTTATCGGGATCCGGCCCAATATTATCATTCACAATGCTATAGTGAGTTGGAGTTACAGTACCTTGGCGAACTGATTGAGATACTAAGAAGAAATCATATCTCTCCGGTAGAGTGATAATATCATCAACAACTGTCCCTGGAGGCGGGGATTATTTTGATTTAGGAAATATCTAGTATTAATACGCTTGGAAACGATTACAAAAGCAAATTTGGGGCCTTCCACAACTCCAGCTGGGTATAAATTTCCGTGAGACGTTTCCGGATTGTATCACTTTCAATCTTGGCTACTTGATGGAATTGACCTTCACCAACACCATCTCTATAGAGAAGAATACGAGATGGCAACGATCCGTGCAAATTACGATATTCTTTAAGTGCTTTAACCACGTTCAAGGCAATTTCTGCGGATACGTGGGAAAATATTTTCCCCCATTAAATTCACAAAACTTCGATTAAGTCACGCCCGTGGATTCGAGCACTAACCAGGAGGTCCGACACTGGTGATATAGGGATTGGAAATAATTGCTGCCAAAATACTTCCACGGAATTAAACTCTGAACACGTTTCTTGAGGTGAAAATTCTCTGAATTGCAATTTGTGTGGAGCAAAAGCAAAACCACTCGCGCGAAAGTCAAAATCGACTGACTTCTACAGTCGCAAAAAAAAAAGAAAATTTGTTTGACTGTTCTTTGCCGTTTCTAAATAGATTCGCAAGGGTACCAACTGTACTCAGTAAGCGGAAGGTACTCCTATCTCGAATACGAAATAAAGTCTTAGGAGCACTGATAGAGACATGCAATTAAGATTATAGAAGTAATAATAACTTAACCACTTTCCAAGGGTATCCTACAGCACAGCAAAATCGAATTAGCAGCGATTACACCCCACTCAGCGTTGAAAGCGCTACTATGACTACGATGCATTCCTTCGTGTCTCCATTTACCTCAAGGCACTCCGAATGCTGTTGCTATTTAGTTCGATTTTAATTTCGATTCTCTGCTACACAGATTCCCACAAACGTGCCTGATGACATTCACACCTCTCGCGATGGCGCTCCTAATTGAGAACAAGCGCTCGGCACAGGATCTTGGCTGCTTTTTGGGTGGTTTTCGTTCTCTTCTCAAGACGCCCGAAGACACAAGTTCTTCATGGTCAATTTACACTGACTTTTGGCTGCTTCTGTTCCAGCGCCACCTCTCCTTGCGCTACGCCCGCCGCTCTATCACGCTAGCGCGCCACTTTTTCAGTAATCACTCTGTCCGACGAACGAAAGTTTCCATGCTCAATTGCAATAGCTTGGATATCCTAAATGCGGGGCTCCATTGATGAAGAAGCAGAAAACTTTCATCGGAACCAAATCTAGGTGTTCTTTATATTGCGAATGCAGCAGCTTGTTGTACGTTTTGACGATCAGTTTTACATAAAAACTTTAACAAAAAGCTTTCGATAAAACTAATATCACTATTTTTCGCCGATTATCTAAATTCTTGAATTTCCTCCAATACACATTTTTCGCTCGCGCACTCACAGCTCACCATCTGTACGTCCACGTTGAGCCCACAAGTCACGATCGAGGCGACATTCGTCGCCAACCACACTGACATCCCTTCACTTTAGCCAACCTTGCAAATACGTAGAGGTACATCGAAACACTTCACAACTATCTTTTCGATGCAAGCCTCAAATTAGTTTGCATATGGTTTTTTTTTATGTGTGGGTGCGCACACTTGATGTGTACAAATGAAAATAATGTAAGAATAAACAGAATTGCTTCTTGGTGGTTGTTTATGTTTTTAACTAATACTTTTATTATACGGTTTTATTGATAAATTTGAATTCATTTCCAGTGTAAAGAAACAATAATGGATAATGCGTAATAGAATATCGTAGTTTTTCTTTGATATCACGTTGATTTGAAGCAAAATCGGTGTGCGAGGCGTTTATTAGCTCTGGATTATTTTAAAAAGAAGACATTAGATATTTAGAAAAGAAAAATTCTAAGCTAAATAATCATTAATGTCTACTTGTCGCCGCCTATAGCAATATGCGCTTAATCGAACTGTCTGCACTTTTCTAGTAAGAATTTCAATTTTCTTGATCACCATGCTGTAGGGGTGACGGAGATAGGAAAGTTTTAGAGCAGTTTGATAGGGTAACTGCTCTATTACTACACATTGTTCTTCCGCAATTTTTGCAGCGCGCTCCTGGTATATGAAAGCCCATCTTCAATCTAACCATAGACGAGAGCTTAAGTCTAAAGCGCGCTCATACCAGGCAAAGGAGGGAAAAGAATGTTGAAATTTTGTTGAATGTCCTCTAGGGCAGACCTGAGCATTTTCAACCCATAGGGATCGCCAATGAAATCTTATTTACTGTTTATCTGAATTTGATGAGATCGTTCAATAGAGCTTGTGAAAATGTCAAACCTATTCATCGCCAAGGTTTAGCAGTGTTGGAAGAGATCATATTTTCATTCAGAAAACTCAATATTTTACGAGATTCTGCTTATTGTAGCTGGTTCTTATGCATGTATAGTTTGATAACACTCGACGTACTAAAAATATGGTACGTATTTGTAATGTATTAAAATTTAGGTGAAAATTGGGGATTTAAGGTTTTCGTGGGGATGAAGAGCAACACAATTTAGTGGAACAGAATTTTATTTCAAGGTTTAGGTATTTTGTTCGTATATTTTCAGTCACCGTTTTATGGTATCACTATTTGAGTCACTGCTCTATGTTATCGAGTCCCCGCCAACACGCTTGTGGCCTTCATTCTTCTTGTCTCATAAGCATTTCGTTGATCATCCTCGTTCAAAACAAAAACAATTCCAGAATATGCAAATTAGAACTGAAAAATGTTCTACAATTCTTCATGTAGGTCCAATTGACGGCGCAACCCATCAAACATACAAACCGCCAATATTTTCAAACGACACGTGTTATGAAAAAGTGTATCGCGCGCTTAACATTATTTCTAGTTACCACTATAAATAGAAATAGACGCACGCGAAATTCAAATTTTCAAATTCAATGACTCAATATTCAAGTGGCAAGCAACAATATTTAGGCCGTTACCCTCCAAGATCAAAACTGGATTTCGAAGCGATTCGCAGAATTCATGCTAAATAACTCTTCAATGTACACACTACACTACAATGTCCTGTTCCCACATCTATTAGCCACAAAGATCATTTATCATTGACACTGCTAAGCATTCCTATAATGAATCAGATAATTTTCCTAACAACGTGTTCAAGTAGTTTAGTCTGGCTCATGCACAACAAGCTTTTGATCTCATTAGGTGAAGCATCGAATTTGGGGTTCGCACTATGCCAGTGCCGAGAGGTTGTCTAAATTTGGCGAGGAAACCAAGAGACCGCGCAAGCAACAAACCAAGAAACCGAAACAGCCAAGGGTGGTGTTCTGGAGTGAGTTCTTGAACCGCAAGATTCGGAAACAATACGATTTGATGATTTTCGGGGGAACTTGAAACGTTCGCTATGAAAATATTGGCATTTCGACTCGCAATGTCGATAAACGCGAGTGGATCAAACAAGAGTGATTTGTACTTTTCAAAACGTTGTTACGAAGATGGTTCTCAACGCCAGCGAAGAATGGCCAGAACTCGAGGTTAAACATAAACAAACAAACGCGGAATTCGAAGCGCTACCACAACAGACACCGATTCAAAGGTGGAGCAGTAATTAAAAAAGTCAAATTCCTCTTGTCTTCTTTGGACTACTACGGCAAGAAAGCTTTCTAACTTTGGGTGAGGTTAATACTCTTGCTGCGCTGCTAGGAATACTAGAATTTACTAGCACTCCCCATGGCTTCTAAATGTCCTTAAGTCATAGCAATTTTTGCATATTTCAGGAATGCACAATGTTCTCATGATCTGACGATACGCTGATCGTCCCTGGCGTTAGCAAGAACAACAAAAATAATCCAACCGCCAAAAAGGTCAAAAGCTTCTCGTGGATGCTGGAACGATTCAAGTTCAATAATCTTTGAGGGTCATTCATTTTGTAGTATCTCCATTCCATTGTTAGAAGTTTTTTTTCTTGTAAAGCTAAAAATAGACTTGTATCGCTGATTGGTACGCAATTCTTGTTTACATTTCGAATATGAGTAGAAATATTACTCCAAGGCTTCTACCAGTTGGAAAATCTGAATAACACAACCATTGTTCAATACCACACCGTTTCAAGAGCACACGTATCGTCTAACCTACACACGCATTCCAAAGGTTCCCGCGCAATTCGCGTGTTTTTGATGCTTTACTCAAATGGTTTCTTAAAATTTATGAAACATTCCCAGGTGGCAGCTGAGTGGAAAATGTTTGTTTTTGCTAATAAACAATACAATTGCTAGAAACACAATAAAATAGCAAGTTCGCGTTGCAGTGACCTCAAAATTGCGAAGTTTCATGCTGGAGCAATTACCGCATTCAGATTTCTAGCCCGCCAAAATACGCTTGCCAAGCCTCAAGAGCAAGAGATGGGGAAAGCTCATTACCCCCGGAGTTGCACGTGCCTGGTTAAGCTCTGAAGAATGACCTTGAGTTGCTCAGTGCTCCACCACACTCGCATACTTGCGTCGCAAAAGTATTACACTTGGCTCACTATCCGCGGATCGATGCTGGACAAGTTAGCGCGGAATGTATCCAAAACAACATGAACACCATAACAATTAGTATCACCGTTCTTGGATCTACTCGAAGAAATCTCATGCCACCGTGGTGTGGTGGATGGAGATCGAGATCTTAATTGAACGGCTGAGGAGCGCAATGAATGGGATTTTGGTGTTTCAAGAAAACGAACCATGTGCATGCAATCAATTGATAAACGGAATTTGTGCCTATTGGAAATGCCTAATTGTCTTTTAGTGAATAATGAAAGATCGCAGGTGGTAAACTTTCTTCATCGAACCCAACACGGAGAACAATATGAATGAATAAACGTGTGAGCCACAAGGGAGAGGTCGATATCAGGTAAAATGACATTACGTTGCGAAATTCGGAGTAATTACTTTGAGAAATCTCTATTGAATTTGATGATTTGTTTGGGGCTTTGATTGGCTGGTTTGTTTTCTTTCCGGATGGAACATTTTAAAATTTTATAATATAGCAGAAAATAATTTTATCAACTATTGAAATTCGTTTACAAACGGTACCGGACTTATCTGAAGTAAAACATGTGAAAACTATTACTGGAGTCTTTCTTCATATCAATGAAATCTATTCAGTAAAAATGTTATCCTTTCAGCAGAAGTCCCTCGAATTGAAATCGTATATTAAGTTTTTTAAGCAATACATATTAAGTTTTTGCAACAAGACTCTAATCTCATTAAGATTTTTGATTACTTGAAATTGAGCGCCATCATTTTTAAGGTATCGACTACGACATGCTAGAAAATTTGGAAAATGCAAACAAAACGTCGGCTCAAATCTCAGTAGTAAAATTGATCAGCCACCTAATAAGGGTTCGGCCACATTGCGATTTTTCTGCCGTAACCAGCGATTTTCAGACGCAAATACGAACACACTGCGACAAGATTTGCAAAGGAACTTCACGCATGCGCAGAACTAATATGCTCATTTGAAGGTATGTCTTTGCCAGGAACACATGCGCTAACTCATTTGCACGCTATGTAAGAAACTTCCGTGCACGTCAGCGTCAAATGTCCAAATGATGTGCGCCTGCGCGAGTATCACAAAAACTACCTGCTAAACTGGTTTTAGGAAAAATCGCAAATTCCTGCGACTGCCGACCTGGACAAAATTTTCGAAAATCGCAGTGTGCGGGCTTCCATTTAACCATGCGTAACTTGCGACAGAAGTGCGGCTAAATAGTCGTAGTCTGATGCATCCCTAAAGAACTACGTTTACCTCCTGTTAATCGAAATACAATTTTTTTACTACCAACTGATAAATATGAAGTTCTTGACATTATAAAAAATTTGAAAATTAAAAGTAGTGGTGTGGATGATATCAATACCAAATCTATTTAATCCCTCGCCAATTTTATTGTCGAGCCACTTGTACATATAATAAATTTATGTATTGAAACATCCATCTGGCCGCATGAATTAAAGCGAGCGGATGTAATACCGATTTACAAATCTAAAGAAAAACATAATATGTCTAACTACAGACCTATCTCATTAATTTCCAACATAGCCAAAATTCTTGAAAAAATTATTTACCACAGATTGATGGGATTTGTTAACACTCATAAAATAATATCTAAAAGACAATATGGATTTATGAAAAATTTAGGCACCAATGATGCGCTTAACTTCCTAACAAGGTTAATTTATGATAGACTTGATAAAAGTATACCGATATCGGCAACTTTTTTAGATTTAGCTAAGGCATTCGATACGGTTAATCATAAGTTTTTGCTAGATAAACTGTATAATTATGGAATAAGGGGTAACGCTCATCAACTAATAAGTTCTTATTTACAAAACAGATCGCGCGTGTCAAAGTGAATAATGTTTTGAGTGATTATTGCTTAGTTCATATGGATGTTCCTCAAGGTACGGTTTTAGGACCGTTGCTATTCCTGCTTTACGTTAGTGACTTATTAATCAGTATGCCTGATGATGTAATTATTTCATTTGCTGATGATACAGCTATTATAACCACCAGTAATACTTGGAAAGAAGTTGAAACGAAAATGAATAAATATCTCCTTGAAGTAAGTGGTTAGCGTTAAATAAGCTATCTTTAAACTTGGAAAAGACTGTATATATGATGTTTGGGAATCATTGCTGTAGTGTTTCTGAACTTTTAAATATTACTATAAATGGAAAAAACATACAAAAAGTAGAATCATGTAAATATTTAGGCATAATTTATGACTATAATATGAAATGGGATAAACACATTGAATATATATTAAAAAAAAAACAAGTATTTCATTTTCGTTTTTCATAAACTCTCTAAAATAATGCAGACTGACACTCTTATGATGATTTATTACGCTTTATTTCATAGTATAGTAAATTATGGATTAATTGCATGGGGTGGAGAATACTCTAACCGCTTACAACTTTTACAAAATCATCAGAACAAACTTCTAAAATTATTCATAAAAATAAATTTAATGCCAACAAACCTTTGAATTTAGAGCAACTTTTCTGCTTTGAATCATTAAAGTATCACTATAATGATCTCAAAGAAAAATTTTTATGTACAAATAGCATTACTAGAAATAAAAGTATACAGGTACCGAAGAGATTCAAAACAGTTAGTATTGAAGTAGTTTCATAAAGGCCATAAATGTATATAGTAAAATTCCTAACGAATTAAAAGCCATATCTAACGAAACTTTAATGAAAAGAAAATTGAAAAAATGGATTGCGTCAAATTTGTAACAAAAACATTATAATATATTGTAAATTTTTCTTTTTCATCAAGAAAAAAAAATTAACTTTATTCGTTATTCAAAATATTGTATGTTACACGTGTTATTCTCTTCTAGTATACTTTAAATATTGAATTTATGTTTTATTTTAACATAGTTTTAAGTCCAAACCAAACCCACAAACAGGTTTATTAATTATCTCTGTGGGATGTACGTAAAATTCCAGTATTTTATGTAAAATTTTGGGTTAAATAATTAAATAAATAAATAAAAATAATAAACTAACAAACGAACACTCATTTGGATGTAATATTCGAGACCTTTAAACTAATCCACAAAAAAAAAAACACAAAAACCTACGGTCATGGAAACACGGGACCAAACGAACGAGTATATACCTGGTGACTAAGTACCGCACAACCTACACAAAAACGAATCACTCAGAAAAATGACTCAGAGGATGGCAAGCTGCTGAGATTGGTCTGCAGGAGAAAAAAAATAATGACAAGGGGCAACGGAGAAACGCTCCGAAATCCATCAACATAAAGCCCTGCCAGAAAACTCGGCAAATATCAAGAATGCAGAAGCTCCTAACAATTTTGTTGAAGCCATATTGAAATAATGGGAGCCTCATCATATCCAGCAGCCTCTCCTGTACGCCCCTCGACGCTTCCGTGGGCAACCTGTTCACGGCAGAGAATTTATTCACTATAGTCACATGCAGGCAGTTCCTGATAGCTTCAGCATAATCCTTTGCAGCGAGTCCTCCAACAACGGCCTTGGAACCGCACACCTTGTTGGTGTCCTCAGTCCTTTAAGCAACCGTGCTTACTTATTCTGGACTGATGTTCTATTCTTGAAATTGGTTGGGGTTTACTGATTCCTTCTGTTGATGTTGTACGTGACTGGAACCTTAAGTTTGTAAGCCGAGAACCTGTTGTATTCTGCAGCAAACACTCGGTATTTTTCTTTTCTGGACTAGCAATCTTGTCCGGAATAGAAATGGCTTTCTTGTACTGATTCTCCTTGATAGTATCAAAAAACTTTTGATTCTTTTTCGGGGTATTAAACATCGTACAATAAATTGGCTTTGGATGTTGATGGTATTAGCATAGGTATACAGGGCTTGTCTGGAAAGTAATAGTACTGATTTTTTTCCGCCGCGACTGTACATCGGAGCGCGCGCGCACCGACTGGATTCGGTAGAGGGGGTTCCTAGCTAACGAACGAGCGGTAAGTTATCTCCGAGCTCCTGGAGAGTCAGGACAGGCTGCAAGCCGAAAATGCAGCATAAATTCTGTTTGAAACTCGGTCAATCTTCGACAGAGACGTTTGATATGATGAAGCAGGCCTACCCAGATGATGCTTTAGCAAGAAGTGGTGTATTTCGGTGGCATAAGGCCTTTTCGGAGGGCCGGAAAGGGGTCGCCGATGAAGACTGTGCTGGAAGACCTTCGACAAACACCGAAAATGTGACTCGTGTACGCAAAGATTTGAACTCAGACCGTCGATTAAGTACTCGTTTAATTGCCCAGATGTCAAATTTACCAAAATCAGTGTTACATGACATTGTGACGACGCATTTGAACATGCGCATTTTGTGCACGAAGAAAGTGTTCACTGACGACCAGAAATTGCGGCGAGTGGAAGTGTGCCAAGAAAATTTGAACATCTGTGAAAGTGACCCCCAATTTTTTAAAAACGAGTCATGGATCTTTGAGTATGATCCCGAGACAAAGAGGCAATCTTCCGGGTGGCACACGACGGCCCAAAAAAGGGAAGAATGAGCAAATCCAAAGAGAAAACCTGCTCATTGTCTTTTTTGACATCAAAGGCATCGTCCACCATGAATTTGTTCCTTCTGGACAAACCGTCAACAACAAGTTTTACGGGGTGGAAGTGCTCGAAAGACTCAAAACGAAGGGTTAATCGGGTCCAACAAGACATTGCAGCCGCCTTGAAGTTGCATCACGACAACGCCCCGGCTCACACCACCTCTCTTGTGAACAGCTACCTGACCAAGGCCGGAATCTCAACGCTTCCTCAGCCAGCCTACAGCTGAAGTGTAGCCCCCCTGACTTCTTTTTATTTCCTCGCCTGAAAAGCCCGATGAAAGGCAAACATTTTAAGACGACAGAGGGGATCCAAGCAGCTCGCACCGCGGCTCGCAAGGTCATTCCGGAGAATGCTTTCCGTGACGCCTACAATGCTTGGAAATCTGGCTGGCAGCACTGCATCGACGCAGAAGGAGCCTACTTTGAAAGTTTTAAAAGAATTGTAGCGATTGGCTCAATAAATTTTTCAATTGGCTCAGTCTTATTACTTTCCGGACAAATCCTGTACTATCTACTTAGTATATCAACTAAATATTTCTAGCTTCTGCTGAAAATGTATGTAATATCTCCGTGTATCACCTGTATTAAGATAGTTATTAGCATTGCATTTTTAATTAAAACACCATACTTTTAACATACTAATCACTCAGTATCTAAAAACCATAGAAACGCACAATGAGTGCTAAATAGTAGCAAATAACATGCTAAGACATAAATAAAAATAATGATAAATTTACGATCGATATTAGCTTTAGAGAAGAAAAGAAAAAGAGAAGACCCTTTTTGTTATCAAATAAGATGAATTATTGAAACATTAAAATGCATTGCTAAATATGAAAAAAAATTTTCCTTCCAGTAGTGTAGAGTTTCAGCGGGAAACAGAAGCGGAAGGTAATTATGCCGCCCAAAGGGTCACGTTTTCTACAACCCACAACTGATCGGTTTGGTTGTTCGGTTCGGGTATGCGGTGCCATCATTTGTATTTGATATTTTTAATTAACATAGAATATTTTGGCTAGGATTAGAGTGGTTTATGTTTGGCACCGCATCAGCGGAAGTTCGCGAATTCTGGTTGCTGATTGGTTGAAAGAATCGCAAAGGCAGAGTTAAATTAATGACGGTTAAATTAATGACGGAACGGGCATTTGAATTGGTGGCTGAAGGATTGTCATTGCGCTTAGTCTACTCGCGTAAGAACTGCAACCAAAACTCCTCTCCGAACTAGTGTTGCGAGTTCCGGCGTACCAACTTCCTCCCATTCGCAACTTCAAATTGCCGCCGTAACATCTTCACCTTCCGTTGTGCATTTAAACCTTTTTCCCTGTTATTTATTTGATTTTATTAAAATTTTTCCAATTTCCCTATAATTTTTACTTCCCCATCATCACAATCCTACCCTTTTGCCTTATTTCCAACTAAAATAATATAATATGTACTAATAATTTCAATTTTCCCACTAACAACATTCCATTAATTAATTTCCACTAACAAAACTTTATTCAATACATTTCACGTAACGTAGCCTAATTCCTTCTTTCAAACTAACTAATTCTATTCACTAGTCCCCACTAACAAATTTTAATTTTTTATACTAACAAAAATTAATTCACGCTTCCCTACTAACAAAATTCAATCTCATACCCAGATGCATCGTTGAAGTTGCTTATGAGATGAATGGGAGATCGACAAGATATGGCACCATTGGCTGCGTCGCGAGTACTCGACCGGGGGTCTGCTGAAACCCTGGGTTCAAGTTCCCCGGGCGCAGGGAAGCAGTTTTTTTGGGGTATCGGCAAAATCAATAGTTTCCGTATATGTATATGTGACACTTTGCATCAAGCGCTTCTTTGATGATTCAAATTGCCATATATGCAAATAAATGGATATTATTGTGTTTGTCGATACGGAAAAAAAGATGTGTGGGTAGCGGAATCGAAGTGTAATGAACTTCGATTACGTTACCCAAATGCTGCAGCGGGAATTGAAAATGAAAAAGAGATTGCGGAATCGGATTGGGTGGAAGGGAAAATGCGGGATTAAGTTGTTGGGATTGGGGCAGTCAGTATTTGGCTTGAAAGTAAGCGGAAGTGCTGTTGGCAGGGTCAGAAAAATTTGTGAATTTTTAATTCGAAGAGGAAGGAAATCTGGATTTGGACGGGAACGAAATTGAGTTTTTTGGTGTCGGAAGAAGAAAGTGAAAAACAGTTTAATTGATTGCGAAATTTAGTGGCGGAAGTTTTGGTGTGGGAAAGTGAAAAAGAACCGAAAAACTGCATCGGATGTGGGATAAATTAAGATTTGTACGAATTTACGAGTGATGGAAAAGAATTTTTGTTTTCGGCCGCCGGGAATAAAGTTACTGCGGTTGGCAAAGCGAAAAGTGCGAATAAAGCGCAAATGGTTACACATGGTGCTAAGTGTTTCAGAATGAGAGAAAAAAAAGCTTAAGGAAAAAACGAACGACGAAGTCAATATCGCTTGATCTTAAATAATGCTTTGTTGAGAAGGCAAAGTGCCGGATTTTGGATTTTTTTTTGCCAAATTAACTTACACAGAAGAGACTGTTGGGCAGCGGATCATAGTGATATAAGTGGCCGGTGAGTGTTCTATTGATTCTGATTGTTTATCTTCAAACTAATTTAAACTTAACTTACAGTGGCCCCACACTCTTTTTTTGTCTTCGCCGAGCGCTCGGAGTTCCACGAGGAAAGAGTGAGTACCAATTTGGATTTCTTTATTTATATTATATTTGATTCACATTATCAAGTTCATTTTTTCTTTGTTATCTTTTATAAAAATTTTATTGACTGTTGGTTTTACATAAACTTTTAAAGGGTTTTTTTTATTGAAATTAAAATTTGTGAATTTTCTTTGTAGAATTTCATTCGGCTATGTCGAGTTAAGAGCATCATTTTTCATTTTTCAATATGTCCTCCCCTTTTCCGTCCTTTTCCCTTTGTGTTAGTTAGTAGATGTAAGGTGGCTCAGCACGAGCAGAGGGTATCCCGGAAGTCCCACGACACGACTGAGCGCTAGCTGGCCTCAGTATGCCACCCCGGGCTACACACCCCTCTGCTAATACTTAAAGTCTGCAACTGCGGTGTCTTCCGTGGTTGCAACACTAGCCTACAAGCAACCACCTTGGAGTAGATTAAGCTTGCACGGACCAGTTGACCCGTAGAGTGCAGACCGTTGGCACGTAGCGATACTTCACGTCCTTACCCGATGAGGGGTCGGTTTCGATTTTCATTCGGAAATCACGACGACGACGACAAAAGTAAAATCATTACAATTTCTCCCCTATCTCCGAAACTACTGCGCTTTGTGAATAAGAGGAAACAGTTCTTTACCCGTGGGCTATAGTAATAATAATCCATCACACAACAGTCCAAATCCGAAACATGGCGTTGAGATTTTTTTGTTAGGATATCTGATTCTATGATATAGTCAATAGCATGCTCAACTATGGGATAATTACCTAATTTTTTAATTACTACGCATCACAGCTGGGTGGGCTGATAGTCCAACAGCAGCATCAGAAGCTCTAACTCGATGCCGCCACTAAGGTTTGGGTTTGAATTTAAGGAGACCGTTAAGATTTTATTCAAGGAAACATAAAATCGATAAATCATACTATTACTAACAAAGTGAAGTGAATTGCGACTTCTCACGTATTTGTTGTTGTTTTATACTCACCAAGGCCTACATTCCTGATTTTTTTCGGATCACAGGTGTCCAATCGCGAGGGGGGAGGACGCAAATTTTTCGTGTGTTTCCCCTCCCTGTGCGCCCCTCGAAGCAAATTTTGCCAAACTAAGACCTGTTTTGAAAAGTTCTCATCAAGACCTTTCATTTGATATCCATATCGGCTACCTTCAATGAAATTTTTTTTTGGAGGGTCACTCTCCTATATGGGGAGACCCCCCTTAAATACCTTATAATTTTTTTTTGTAGTTGAATTTTGAAGAGATCACCACTTCACACCTACACACAAAATTTGAGGTTGAGAAAAACTGCTGTGACACACGGACACACGGACGGACGGACAGACTGGTCGCGAAACTAGTAGGGTTTTCTAAAATTATTTTACAAAACCCTAAAAAAGAATTGGTAGATTAAAAGCTTTTTGCACGGAACCCTCTCCAAGCGAATTCAACTCGTAACTACTTGTCCGGGGGTTTTTTTTTTATAATACGAGTATACCCTAGTATGAATAATCATTTTCACTTTGGCTGGTCGAAAATGATTCATTCATGAAATTATTTATGATTTGAATAGCACTACCTCCAAAGCAAATTTAAACTTGGTTAAGTGAATTGTTTACTGATAAAATTAGCCCCTGTTGTAAGTCTCTACCACTCATTCGGCAAATATCAGTTCATTCATGCATGACCACGTGTCGTTTACATTGCTTTTATGCCACTGATTACAATAATCGCTAAGTTGTAACATACCTTCCGCATGGATGTTCGCAAATCTATTGGAATTTTCCACCACAGCGACATCAAAAAGATTCTCCTTCCTCTTGTTGCTTCCTTAAGTTTATGTCGATTATAGCAATTAAAGCAATCAGTAACAGTTACATTTCAGAATTGCTTCCCTTATGATTTTAAAGCTTTATTATTGTCTTCTTCAAAATTTCGGGGTTTCCGGCGTGAAGTATTCAATATTTTTACTTTGAATGTACGAAATTCTCCATTAAGGACTTCTAAATTTGAGTTTTAACAGGAAAGAGGATCCTTTTAGACTAACCATTACAACATTCTTTAAAACTGAGCACAAGCCCTTCTACTTATTATGAAAACTCCAGCCAGGATTAAAGTAACGTCAAGATTGTAATGAAAACATCACTTCAAGCTAATGGCTTCCTTTAACATTTTCAACTTATTATCCTGTAGGCATGTTAATTGAATTCATAAAATGTTCGCTTGATTAGATGGAAGTTTGTCGACCAATTCGCGATAATACTCTGCTACAGAGTGAGAATGTACGCGCTCCGAACTCAAACCCATTACATGCATGCTCTACACAACAAAACATAATTACAAGTGGGTACACCAGTTGCCATTAACAGTTGCTGTAAAAATAAATTTGCTTTGCATTTCAACCTCATTCTTTGCCCGCTCCTTGAGGAAGACAAGAGCAAAACCAAAGATCAAAGGTGACGTGAAATATAAAACGACAGACTTTAAGACGAGCACGTGTCTTTGGCTGCCAGGAGACATAAGGGTTTTGAATTTAACTTCATGGCCGTGGTTACTACCAAGTCGAGCCCATACGATGCCAGCTCACAGTTACTCCCTCGTAATGGCTCATGTGAGCACTTTTTTGAAGCTCACTTGCTCGTTCGTTTCCTAGGAAGTGTTTTTACGATGATTTTCTTAACGTTCTTCGGCTTCAAATTTCCCGCCATTTGGCTTAGTGCTTTCATGTCCCGACTTGTGATAACATTCCGGGCAACAATAATGTTTACATAAAACAAAGGAAGAATGGGAGAGAAATAAAAGTAAATTTACCTTTTCCTTATGCGTTTTATGTCTTAATTAAGTGGTGAGATAAACGACATGAAATCAACTTGTCACATGACTTCAAGTCAATCAAGGCTAGGCAAGGACGGGAGAGCGGTGTCTAAGATTGCTGGATATGACGTACGGCGGAGTGGGCACGTTTGAAAAGAACATTAACATCAAGTTTCAGTACTAGGGGCATTGAAGTTCACGTGCATATCGTTTGGGGACGTTGTGACATGTGCATCTGATTCAGAACGACCATTTTGTTGTGCTTTTCTGCGAAGAGCTTCAGAGAGTCAGCAGGTCATAATTATTTGCCTTACTAGTTAATACGGGTCATCGATTCAAAGATTGGCATATTTAAATGTTGTTGGAAGTGCTTGTAAGAGATTTCTAGCAACTAGTGTTCAGTATTTTTAGAAAACATGCTGTATTCGAGATGTCTGAGGCCTACCTGCCAATCCTTATGTCCTCTGAGCAAAGTATTCCTAGAAACATTAGAGCAGAAAACATTTTTTGTAGAGGTTTAATAAGGGATTTCAGACAAAACTTTTTCGTTGTTATGAATAGGCTGAGCGATTAGTAAAGATTTGCGCATCAAACTTTAAAGTCAACCTTAGGAGATGTAGAAACTTAAATAAGGTCTTCGAGCTTAAAATATTGTCGCGTGTTTTTGGTTCGCGGCCAATAATTTTAATGTTCCGGGAAAATGAAAACGCAATGTCTTTTTAATTAAATTAAAAGAGTTTATTTATTTACTAAAAAAATGCACAATCACAATTTTAATTAGAATCTAACTTTCACTTGTCAATTAAATTTCTATCGCTATTGTCTACTAAAATCACTTCACACTCAAACAATCAATATCGCCTGTACTTCGCATATCGCAGTTTTCTATCGCGGTTGTAATGAATGATCTCCCCATTCATTCAGCTCGCCTTTATATAGGGTCTCCATTCGTTCAATGCATTTCTCGTACATTGGTGAATATTCTGCCGAGAGGTATCTGGTATATTCGAGCAGATTTAATGAATGGAGTGACGTCACTTTCAGATGTTGACCTCGTGGTTTCGAGTAAATTCATTTTGTTGATGTTCTTAATGGTTGTGAAAACAGTTGCGACAGTAGCTCGCAGAATTCTTTGTACATGTAACAATATACTGAATTGACATATAGTAGACAATCATATTTTTCAAATAAAAGTTAGCTCCTCTACTTCATCCATTCAATATTTGTCGCTCATATATCGGGAATATGCCTTTTTACAGCCAGGTAAGGAACCCCTTGCGACAAAAACTACAGAAACTGCAGATGAGAGCTTTTCTAAACATTTCTGCGACATATTGTTACATGTTTTGGTCAAAAGGCATCTTTATTATAACGTTACAAACAAAGTTAGAACCCCCAAAAACCAACCCAGAAGACAAAAAGTTATGAAAATTCAATAATAAGCAATTTGTAGGGTTTTGTAAAATAACACTGGTCGACAAAATAAAAATAAAAATTCGGGAGCAAAAAGCTTGCTATGTGATTCTTATCGGCTTTGGTTTGATGAGTCCAAATCTGGATACAGATTCATGCTACCACGTCTAGTTTTCGAGAAACTGCCATTGGAATAAAATACTATAATTGATATATTAAAACACGTGTTTATTTTGAGAAAAAAATAATTACATTTATATTTACTTTGTTAATATAATTTAATCATATACTAATCATATACTAATGAATAAAAAAACTAATATAACTGAAAAAAATAAGATTTATTTGGTAGATGGCTTTCTTTTATAAATGTTAAGTCCTGTTTCTCGTGTTAAAAAAGGATTTGGTTTTGTTAAAATGACAAATTACCTCAAGTCGTCTAGCCTGAATAAATCTGGCCAAATTCTGACTGTGCACCGAAGGTATCCTTCTATGCAGCAAGTATCTACTAAGTTTTGCCGAAATTCCATCTAAAGTAAATTGAACAGACAAGTCTTTCTCGTACTTCAATAACTGCTAGCTAAAGCATACACAATAGCCGAATCTTTATTGATTAACGGGTCAGAACCTTCTGATCTCCATTCTACAATTTCTCCAAGTATTTATACTATTTCTTAAACATAAAATACTTAATTTATTACATACTGCCCTCATTTATCAGTACTCAATTTGTGTGGTCTCGTGACCCACAAATCAATTAACACCTCATAACGTCTTCATATGCATTTGTTATTCAACAATCAATAACCGCACAAATGCATATATTACGTAACCTCTTCTAGGCCATAAATTCTTATTTCTCAAGTGCGTGTACGATGACCCAAGAATGCATGGCAATGTTTTTGTTTATCTTTCGAAATGCGAAAGAAAGTGAAAGTAAAATTGTTGAGTGCTGATTAATGAGGTTTCACATTTCGAGTGTGTGTGATATTTTAAATGTTTGTATGTAAGTAAATCATACTGCATGATTGCATGTATGTTAATTTATATGTGATTCAGAATTAATATATTTAATGTTAAGTGAATATTTCTAATGCTTAATTGAATGAATGTTTTCAGATTAGGGGTGAATTGAATGAAAATAATTTGAATGAATGTTTTTATATTATGTGTGAATGTTTGAATTAATATTTTATATGTAATTAATGAATGTTTAGTAATTATGTGTGCTCATTACACTCGATTAATTTGCCAGCAAAAATCAGCTAGCATTGCTGGGGTCCACTTGACGTTATACCGTTTTTCCATGTGCGCAATATCTTGATGAAATCTCTACCCATGCTTTTCAGACATGGCACCAAGATTTTCTGGAGAAAAATCCAAATGCGAATGCAAGAAGTGTATTTTTAATGACATGTTGCATCCGAGTTGTTGATACGATGAAAGCAGTTCTTGTACTATCTCTTTGTAATTTACAGCCTTTTTATTTCCAAGTAAATTATGAAATATATTTTCAAAAGCTTTCCATGCTCTTCTTTCCTCATCAACCAACTTCGATTTGAATAATGGGTCCTTAAAGATTTCTCATATTCGCGGACCATCAAATATGCCTTCCTTCAATTTGGCCTCACTTATACGTGGAAATTTAGTTTTCAGATGCTTAAATATTTCTCCATCCCTGTTCATTGCTTTCACCAAATTTTTATAAACCCTAACTTTATGTTTAGTGGTGGCAAAAATATTTTTTTGCTATCAACTAAGGTTTGGTTTACGATGTTTTTATTTCCCGGAATAGCATGTGATCTTAAAGGCCAATTTTTAGAGTTTTGTAAAATAATTTTACAAAACCCTACTAGTTTCGCGACCAGTCTGTCCGTCTGTCCGTCTGTCCGTCTGTCCGTCTGTCCGTCTGTCCGTCTGTCCGTCTGTCCGTTCGTCTGTCCGTCCGTCCGTCCGTTAGTCCGTGTGTCACAGCAGTTTTTCTCTGAAACTACTTAAGGTAGAAACATCAAATTTTGTGTGTAGGTGTAAAGTGGTGATCTCTTCAAAGTTCAACTACAAAAAATTTTATAAGGTATTTAAGGGGGGTCTCCCCATGTAGGAGAGTGACCCCCCGAAAAAAAAATTTCATTGAAGGTAGCCGATATGGATATCAAATGAAAGGTCTTGATGAGAACTTTTCAAAACAGGTCTTAATTTGGCAAAGTTTACTTCGAGGGGCGCACAGGGAGGGGAAATACACGAAAAAAGTGTTTCCTCCCCCTCGCGATTGGACACCTGTGATCCGAAAAATCTGAAAAAAACTGGAATGTAGGTCTTGGTGAGTACAACAACAACAAATACATGAGAAGTCGAAGTTCACTCAACTTTGTTAGTAATAGTATGATTTATCGATTTTATGTTTTCTTGAATAAAATCTTAACGGTACCCTTAAATTCAATGAAATTCAGTACGTAGATGCCTATTTATAAGATTAATCTATCCTGAAAGTTTCATAAAGATTGAATCATATTTAGCAAAGTTATAGCGGCTTGAATTTTCCTATATTACTATGGAACAATATGCGCTGCATGTATTACTATGGCAACATATGGCTATGGAACAACATGCGCTTTTTACCGACTCAGACCCTACAGTTCTGCTAGGATTTGTATGAAAATTTCAGGAATGATAGGTATCATGTATATCTTTGAGAATCGGTTCAGCTATTGGTATCAGTAATCGTAAAACAAAATAGTGGCTGCTTTAAATGCGAAGATTGAATAATTTTGAGTTATTTTTTCCCAGCTTCAACGTTTAAGGTGCATGCTTTGAACACTTGATTCAGTTTAATGAATGACTGAAGATGAGTACCTACAATTAATGCTCATAAGTGAAACAGGCCAAGGAGGTGGGAGAAAGGCAAAAGGGTTTTGTAACCATTCTAGGATTCGAAAAAATTGGCCATTAATCGATGATAACAGTACAGGAGAGTGGCCCCTGAAAAAAATTCATCAAACGTAGCCCATATGAGTATGAAATAAAATTTTTCAAGGGAGCTTTTCAAAACAGTTGTTAAACTGTCAGTTTTTGCTTCAGTGGGGGCACAGGGGGAAAATACATGAGAAATGTGTTTCCTCCGTCGCGGATGGACATCTGAAATAATTATCAAGGGAGATATTTATGAGTATAACAATACCAAAAACCTCAGAAGTCGAAATTCGGTCAACTTTGTTATTAAAAGTATGATCTTCGAATTTCACATTTTCTCCAATAGAATCGTCTTTGACATGTTTCTTGATTTGATTCGATCTGGTGACTCCATTTTGTAAATTGAATACAAAACCCTTCTGACATGAGCGTAGGTCTGTTTACCCAACTTGTTTTAACAGGTTCCATTGTTGTAATCTGAATCCCAAAAGTGATTTGGTATTGTCGATATTAATTTGCTCACCCGAAGGAGGAACTGGCGTTGGTTGCTCTTTATTACGAGGGATTGGCCTTTGAGCAGATGATATATTGAAATATTTTATTTTATGTTTATTTTTTCTAGAGTATCCTTTGATATCTGTCATACAAAAATAGCAGTCATCTAGGTGATTTTCTTGCTCTCTTCAGATCATAGGATAGGTAATGATTTTTTATTCCCTTTTAACCAACCAGTCAGAGCTATAGCACATGTTTTGCAACATATCTTTGGCAACTAGCTTTTGTCTCTTTCATCTATTTCCAAACCAAAATAACATAGGTAAGCCTTTTTTATTAAAGGTATCAATTTTCAACGATGTACGGCTACTACAAAATCACCACAAATATAACAAAAATTGTTTGGTGAATTTTTACATAAACGTGGCATTGCCTTGAACCTAAAGCAATTAAAATTAAAGGTATTGTAATGTTTTACATTCAATAAACAATATAAAATGGTAATTTGATCGATAAAAATAATATTTTTAAAACTAACTTACCAAAACTCAATGAAAACAAGCCAATAACTCTTTAGTTAATTTTTTAAGTTTACCCACACGCGTCGCTCATTTATTCAAAACAATTACCGCGCTTGCGCATCAATCATTGCGTTTGCGCATGTTCGTTAGTTAGTAGTAAACAACAGCTCACTATCTCTTTCTAATACAGAGATAAATACAGGAAACAATGAAATTCATGTACCAACGTTCACGAATACCGTTGCCTGCATCGAAATATGACGAATTTTAGTAAAATCCAAAAATGCTCATTGGATCAAAATTTGATGTGCTGGATAAATTATGGCTATATATTTGGATTTACCGTGTCCATATGTATCGAGTTCACATATATACATTTTTGCTCTTATTTTGGTGCCGACCAGTGTAATTTTACAACTTAACCTAGAAACATCCAATTTTGCATGTGGTGCTCTATTCAAAGTTCAATTACAAAAAAATTTACAACATATTTAAGGGGGGTCTCCCCACAGAGGGTAGTGGTTTCTGAAAAAAAGCATAAAGGTAGTCGATATGGGTATCAAATGAAAGGTCTTAATGAGGGCTTTTAAAACAGGTCTTAAGTTGACAATTTTCATTTTGAGGGGCGCACAGCGAGGGGGAATACACGAAAAAGAGTTGGGAGTACAACGCTAAGTTAACAAAGAGCTTATGGAGCAGTTGAGGGATTTCGCGCTAGTTAAATCAAAAAAGAAAACTTAAAAACAAAAAGAGGGCAATGGAGTTTTCATCTTTCTCATCAGAGAGCTGTCCGCCCTTTCCTCCGCCTTCGGAAGAAGAAGCAATGGAAGAGGAAGCTATGAAAGAAGAAGATGAGGACAATGAATCCATGCAGGAAGATTCTACTGAGGAGGACGAAGATTTTCCTACTCTGCCACTGCCGGGTCCCTCAATGGCTCTACCAGAGCTGGCCATTTCAACGAAAATCACTCCCACAGCATCCACACCATCCAAATCTCTAGTCGTAAAAGGCATGAAAAGATTCGGAATCAATCATAAATCTGCCCAAAGGGTCTAATTGAGGATCCAAAAAATTCCACAAATACCACCAGACCACAGAAAACTTACGAAATACTTGACAGACACAAAAATTCAGTACAACACATATATCCTTCCTGAAGAAAGGAATCTGAATGTGGTTATCAGGGGTTTGTATGGAGTGTCGATTGATGACATAAAAGAAGATCTGGAGAGCCAGGGATTTCAACCCGTTGAAATCCACAACATCAAACTAAGGAATGTGTTACGTTAAAAATGTTACATTACACGAAACGATACCGAATGGGGGCCTTGCGGTCCCAACTAGCTCGTATAGACGGGATAGGAAAACGTCACTCACCAACTCTTTTATTGCCCCCAGGAGCCAATTGGCGAGCTTGAGGCTCCCCGGAATGGTCCTTTCACTAGAACATCCGCTTGTGACTTTTACCCGGCTCGTCGGATGTTTGCACCAGTTGGCTCGCAAAATGTTACGTTCTTCCTTCTCCGCTGTCCAAGCATCCGTGAAAGAGACCGCTTCCACCGTCACTGGTTCCTTTATCACCTTGTCGCAACGGCTCTTTAACTTGAGTTGAAGAACCCAAGTCCAAGGCCACAATATTCACTACTGTTGCTAAACGCAAACCCAGTTTTCCTTGGTGGCCATCTTTCTTTCGCGCACAGTCCTGCATTATCGATAACAACCTTATCGCTGTGTTTTGGTTGAAGTGTCAATTATTGTGTTTATTTTTTTCTATAAAAGCCGTCGGGCCTTGATTTGTTGTATGGGCAGACGCGTTTCCACTACTTCGCGTCATCTTCAGTGTCTTGTGTTAATGCTTATGGTTATGTGCACGTATATTTACATTCGTCACGAAATATTTTGAAATAAAGACGGTACGCGTTTATGGTGGCATATTGGGTTTGCCCTGTCGGCTCTCAGTGGTCCTCTTCGTTACCGGTGCCATAATTGTGTCCGCGAAGGGATATTACTCTGTGTCGGGCAATAAGCCCAAGGGTTTCATAAGTGCATATTACAGGGATATCATGACTTTTTGGAATCCAGCAGGTTCAATAACATCAAGTAATTCTTCGAGTTCATTTCAGAACATCACCTCTTTGGGACTATAAGTTTTTGGCCGAAATTTGAAAAGATTTCTTATAACAGGCTGTGCTAAACTTGGTCTTTTTCTAAAAACTGTACAACACAATATGTTAATTGTGGATGATAAACTGATAAACTTTTCACTTTATGCAAAGGTTATAGAACTTTCAGTAAAAACTGTATGCGTTCCTTTTTAAGTGGAAATGCAAAACCATTTATTATACTCCCCGAAATTTCTAGAAGCTCAGCTATTCCATTGTAATGTCCTTTTCATAAATAAACCTATAGAAAACGTTGTTAATTTGGTTTCTAATAAATACACGGAAGCTTAAAAAATTTTCCATAAATCCGATGCAAGACAGTTTTTAAGGAATCACGCTCTCGAGAATCTTCCGAAACAAAAAGTTCCAATAATTGAAGAAGAAATTGATGATCAATATAGTGCCTTGCAATGTGTTGTTGGAAATCTGGTGACTCAAGAAATCGTAAAAACAATTCTTATACAAACTGCAGGTGAGGCCAAGACGCTTCAAGCGTTGGCTCGTCCTCTTCTGGATCGAATTCTGCTCCGTTTGTATTAGATGATGTTGGCAATGTGCGGAATGAATTCACAGCAAACATGTTGATAGTCTCTGGATAAAGAGCTTCTGTTGTAACACCATTTTGATTTGTTAAATATTCAACCATTTCATGGAGTGCAGCTCTTTTCACTTCTTTTCATTTAAGGTCGCTTAATGGCTCGGAAAAATTGAATAGTGTACAGCATTGTCTTGGTTTTTGGATAAAAAATTCTTCTCGTTCATTTGATAGAGTTCCCGTCAATTGTGCCAATGGGGTCAACTCCCAATTTTTCGTGCATTAAAACGTAAACTGCTCTGACGTTTATCCTTTTTAATTAGTGGCCCCGATAAATTCAGTCCTTTGGTAATTGAGGTTGGTTGTGGAGCATCTCGCATTGGTGTACCTTTTATTATTGCTGGAGGTATAGTTGTTGAGTAGTAGTCTGTGTGGTCTAGTGGTTAGAGCATGAACGCATAAGCCGAAGGTTAGGAGCAACGTGATTTAGTTCAGGGGATTTTTCGGACTACGAGTGTTCACTCAGGGGTGATATGTACTGATTTAATCAGATCATATCATAGCTGAGCAGGCACACGGGAGCATGGTATTGACCAAACCAATTTCCGAAAAAATCAATACGGTCATGAAAATGAGATACTCTATCTCTAATTGAAGGCCCGAGAGGGGTTGTAGCGCTACAAAGAAGATAGTTGTTGAGTTTGTTTCCTTGTTGTTAGTCTCGTTTCTTTTATGATTGACACCGTTGACTTGTTGCGAATTATTATCCATGACCATGCGACGAAAACCATGAAGGCGTTCAAATTTTTCTGGGTTTCACTTAAATGATGTGCTTGAACAGGACGCGCGATTAATATGCAAATTTTACAATATGATTAAAAACAAAGAATTCTAATTGACCGTATTAAAAACCAACATTACTTAACGCTAATATTTACATTGTTTATTCTAACATTACCTTAGCCCTTCCCACCAGTACTTCAGCGCATGGAGTGGTTTCTTGGTAATATTCCGACTAGAATGCTGGATTGCAAGGAATCCTACCCTTCCAGGATTGGCTCCGGGTATTAATTTTATATTTCGTAACAAATGGGCCATCCAGGTTGTTGTAGGTCCTCCTTCCCAAATCTGAGATGATATATACAATATTAAGGCAATATGTCACCTCATATGCACTGTCGAAGCGCAACTCTCCCGCAGAGGACCAGTTATGTACCACAACTGTCAGCAGTTTGGACATTTCTACAAAAACTGCCACGCACAGGCCCGTTGTGTAAAATGCGACGGGATCCACCATTTTTCAAAATGTGCCAAAAGAGTAGAGGAAAAGCCAAAATGTGTTAATTGTGGTGGAGAACATCCAGCCAACTATGGTCGATGTCCTCAAAACCCAATGAATGCCAGGAAATTATTCGCATAAGTTGCAGTTGCAAATAGCAATCAAACCAAAAGCACCACAATACCTCGACAATAAAAAACTTAAAACACGCAAAAATATACAAACATTCCACAAAACACAAATAATAATATGGACAGAATCTTTGCCACCATGCAGACAAAGTTTCAAACCATGATGCGGAACAAGATGGCGAAAATGATACACGACCTGTTTGCATAAAAAACAGCATAATAACACATTGAAAAATAAACAATAATGACTTTTATGGATCACTTAACCATTCTCACATGGAATGCAAATTGCTTGCTTCATAAGACTGGAGCTGACTCAACTTACATTTGATTATAAGTTTGACATCATTCTCATCCAGGAAACCTTTTTGAAGCCTGGAAGTCGCTTGCATTTTCTTGGCTATTTTCTGTACAGAAATGACAGAACAATAGGTAATGGAGGTGGAACAGCCTTTCTTGTGAGAAGGAATGTGAACCATAATCTCATATTGACGCCTAATTCACAAACTCTAGAAGCCGCTGCAATTCTAGTGTGGACGGATTCTTTTCAATTCGTGATAGTCTCGGTGCATAGCCGCCCATATGCGCCTACGTTCTTTTACTCCTTGCCGGAGACTTCAATGTCTATCACTGAAATTGGGGAGCTGTAAAAAGCAACCGTGCTGGGGCTGAGTTAAATTGATTCATCACAGATGATCCACTAAGCCTGCATATCCCCAACGAACCAACACATTACGGCTACCAATATAGTTATCCCTTCGATATCGATATATCACGTGTAGAGATGGCAAAAACTGCTATTTTTCTATCACAGTGATTTACTGCAATTGCTGATTTCATACGAGTATACCTGTGAAAATGAGCAGCTCTTTAATCACAGTGATATTTCGCGGTTATTAAGGTAAAATACACTTTTGATGCAAAAATTAAAAAAACTCTGTTTTAGTTATATGAAAAAAAATCAGTTTTATTTTATAGAAATATGTTTATGAATATACAAGAAGAAGACGAAAATAACTAAGATTTTATTTAAAATTGTATACTTAAACATAAATTCAGACAATACTTAGAAAATCCATTCATACGATCAAATTAAAAAAAAATCAGTCAACAATATCTAATTCAATAATAACCTAAATCTAAAGCTAATATATATAAAGTATTAGAATTTATACAAAATTATAAAGTATTCTCCATTGCGAGGCGCCAATTTTGGTTTAAAAATAAAATTTTCTCTACTTTATGTGACTGAAGTCTCGTTCTGCGATCGTTCAGCACATATCCAGCCTTAGAAAAGAGGCGTTTGCAGGGCACCGAAGTGGCTATTGCACATAGATTTTCCCTTGCTAGCTGACTGAGATAGGGATAATTGTGCTTATTGTCCTGCCACCTTTTCAGAGGATCTTCATTTTTTGGAATTATACTTTCCTCTAAATATCTTTCACTTCAACACGCACTCTGGAAGTAGCTGTCCCGACTGGTTTTATTTCCAAAACTGCATTGTTATAGGCACTCCAAAATGACATTTCATCATTCGAAACATCGTTTTCAACGATATTTTGGGGGTTTTCAGTAGAATTTAAATTTCCAATACTGCTTGCAATCCTTGTTGCTATTCCTTCAATAAGGCTTTTTTTCGTCCGATCAGCAGTACAATCTTTTTTGAAGGCAATGCTCTTAAATCGAGGATCCAAAAATGTTGCCAAACAAAATGTTTCATTTGATTCGAGATCGTCGAATTTAGAACCAATGCCAGATTTCAAAGAAGAAACCATTGACATAACAGTGGGATGGAAGCGCATTTTTGAAAGCTGATCTACCACGTTTTTCAAACCAGAGACAAGTACAATCACGAGTAAAGCTTTTAAAAAATTTCCTCCGCTAGCAATTTTCGTGATCGCCTCAAAAGGTTTCAGGACTTTAATGGCTTCAGCTATAATTGTCCATTCATCGGCATATAAAATCGGAAGATTTTTGCCGATTAGAGCTGTAGTAGCTTTGACTGCTTCTTGAAGCTCAAACATCCTTTCCAGCATATAAAATGTGGAATTGCATCGAGTTGAAACATCTAAAATTAATTTTTTGGGCTCATTTCCTGCATTTTGTTGGTATTGCAAGAATTTTATACACTGCTTCTTTTGAAATGAACAACAACTTTACGGACTTTGTCAAGCAAAATAATTAAAGGGTTGAGTCCATCTTGGGTAATCAAAATGATACTGTGTGCCAGGCATCCGAAATGCTTCCAATCTATGTAATTTTTTAAGCGCTGATTTAATATTTGCAGCATTGACAGATACCGCTAAAGAAATGTTTTCTGAGAGGCCCCATTCATCTGTCACTGACTTAATTTTATTTGACAAATTTAGAACTGTGTGTCTCTCGTTATAGCTCACACAAGTTAAAAAGACCGACTTCAAAACAGAATTAGCATTTATATAATGAATAGTCACTGCAATGAAGCTTTCATTATTGACAGAAGTCCAACAGTCGGTTGTTAGACTGCACTTCACGACTGAGTTGGTTAGAAGCTTCACTTCATTGAAGACTTTTTCATAGGTAGCTGGAAGTATAGTATCGGAAATATGGCGCCGGTTTGGTAAAGTGTAAGAACTATTAAGCGATTTTATTAGCTGACGGAATCCATAGTCTTCTACAATACTGAATCGTTGAAAATCAACTGTAAAAAGAAGCATCGAATTCTCGTCAACTTTTTGCTTTGCTGTCTTCGTCAATTTTCGGGGCACAAAACCGTTGATTGTCCCCAATACCAATGAAGTTCGCTTAATTGATGCTAGTTCTCGATTTTCTTGAGAATTTTGACTTGCACTTGTACTTGGTTGTGGAACCACAATTATTGTAGCCGATAAATTGGTGCTTAGAGCAGATTCATTCTAAAACTTAATTTTATAAAAGGAACTGAATGGACTTAAGGTGACAAGGTTGCGTTGGAATATACAGAACGTTCGTTACGTTGGAATAAACAGAACAAAGTAGTGAATGTATGTTGAATGTTATTGACACTTAGGGAAACGCAACTTTTGGACTGCACGAAGCAAACACATATACGACATATCACTAAAATTACTCATGGGCACATTTTTTGAGCTGGTTTTCGTTACAAATTTACTGCTGGGAATTTTGACTGTCGGATGTTTTAATGTGACATGTCGTTTCAGATTAGTCACTGAAGTTTTATAGGACAACTTTGCCTTACAAATATCGCATTTCGCAAAATAGTTAATATTGTCAATCACGGTAAACAAGTCCCAGATTGGACCATTTTTGTCGATTTTAAATCCATTCAACTGAAAAGAAATTTGTACATAGCGTAAAAAGAAAATATGTTATAAAAGAATCCGGCACAATAAAATTGACAGTTGTTAAGGTGTTCATTTATTCTGTGTTTGCATTTTTGATATAATTTTAGTTATCAGAACTTGCTAAGAAGGTTACATAAAACACTTGTTAATTTAAAATAATATTTGCCACATGTTCTATTTTTGTGAAGCGTTTTGCCCTTTAAAGGCATTATCAAGCTATGGGTTCAATAATTGATTAACTAGAAGCTTGATAGTGCCTGTATAGAACAAAATGCGTTTTATGAATGCAACATATGATAAATTTTATTTTAAATTAACAAATGCTCAATTTGTATTCAATTATAGACAAATTTAAGCTATTGCCACTTGTAAATTATTGAAAATTTAAATGCTGATAGTGATAATTTTATGTATTTAGTAAGCAAAAATGTTGGACAGGTATATGTTAATAATTATAATCAAAGCATATCTTCAAACCTCATCATGAATTTGAAAATGCTGTTTGCAAATCAAGTCTATTACGGCATTATAGCAGAATATTCTCTGTGAGTAATTCAAAGTTTTTTTGCAAGTTTTAAAGTTCTGACAGTTTATTCACCAATAAATTTGATCATAAATCAACCAAATCCCTATTGTCCTCTTAAATTTATATACCTCCTCATCGCTAACATAAAAAATTATATTTTCGTTTAGTTTAATTCAAAAATTAATAAGGAGCAAACATAAGGAAAAAAATTTCATGTAACTCTTACTAAAGCAATTTTCAATATGTCAAGATAAAGTTTTTACTTACATTGTGATTTAATTTAAGCTATGCAGAAGTAATTAGCAGCGAAAACATTTGAACCAACCTGGAACCCAAACAGAAATTAAATGAAAGCTTTTCCACACACTGTTTTAATTTTTCTGCATATGCTCTATGCTTAAAAATAAAATCTGCATGTGCCGCACTGCTAAGCATCGTCAAGGCATCATATGCAACGATGGCTGAGCATTGAGCAGCAATCAATTCAAAACATGCACATTAAAGAGCAGTGGACGATACCAGTTCATCAAATATACTCTGAAATCAAGCAAATCACAGTCTTGGAGTTACTCTTGTTCCATCACATTATAAAGTTGTACGCTACTCACAAAAATACTTCAGCCGGCACAAGCAGAGATCATTCATGACTAGCAGCGCGGTGCTAAGATCCATTTCAAACATATCGCAAATATCACAGCTCACAGTCAAATATTCCTTATGAATGATCTCTGCTTGTGCCGGCTGAAGAATTTTTGTGAGTAGCGTGCAACTTTATAATGTGATGGAACAAGAGCAACTCCAAGAATGTGATTTGTTTGATTTCAGAGTATATTTGATGAACTGGTATCGGCCACTGCTCTTTAATGTGCATGTTTGGAATTGATGCCTGCTCAATGCTCAGCTATCGTTGCATATGATGGCTTGACGAGGCCCAGCGGAATTGATGAGCCTAGCCTGCTCATTTTTGTAGCAGTGATTTTTACGATGCAATCGCAACATGTGATTGCTCTTTTTTAATTACTGTGAAAAAATCACAGGTTGCGATATATTATACCATCAGTAATCACGTACCTTTGAACACGATGTACGCATCGAAGTCCTCGAAATACTTTCATCCGATCACAAACCGGTGCTCTTCCTAATAGGAAGAATAAACATAGACGAGCGCCTACTAGTAAAGAAGAAAATCGATCGGCAAGCTTTCCAATTCGTACTGGCTAAAGAAATCATTATTCAAACACCTGAAACAGTCAGCGACACTGAAAAAATGGTAGAAGAAATAACAGACAAAATAGTACAGGCAAAAGAAGACAACACAGCCACAACTCTGAAAAGGCTATCAAAGCTCTATGAACCCCCTAACTACATCAAAGAATTAATAAGGAGGAGGAATCGGGTTCGGAGGAGAGCTAGGAACACAGGCGATCCTAGATTATGTCAAGAAGCAAATCAAATTACAAACGAAATTCGTGATCGGACATCAAAATTCCGTAATTAACAATGGGAGAGCTTCTTGCAAAGTCTAGAGCCTGGGTGCGACGGCTTCTGGAGGATTTCTTAATATTTTTGTATAAAAAAAACTTCAAATACCACCAATTTACGGCCCTAACGGTATCAAATTCGACTGTTCTGGTAAGGCGGAGGCCTTCATATATACTCTAGAACTAGAGTTCTGTGAAAACTCATCCAATGAGGAGGACCTTGATGAACATGAAGATCATGTCAATCGGTTGATCAACTGGCTCATGAGATCAGACATTGCAGACTCCGACCATATCTACAGTACCAGTCTTTAAGAGATAAAAGACATCATACGACTACTGAATGGACGGAAAGCACCAAAATTTGATTTAATATTAAATGCCATGGCAAAATGGCTCCGGAATGACATTCGTGAAGCAATAACACCAACTATAAACGCAATTTTCCGTTTGCGAAATATGGAAAGCGGCAATTGTTATTGTTCTTCCAAAACCTGGTAAAAACCGCATGTTTCCACAAAACTGTCGACTTATTAGCCTATTATCCTCTCTGTCGAAAAAAGTAGAGCGGATGGTACTAAATCGACTAACTTAGTTTGCTACCAAAAAAAAACAAAATCCAGAAGAACTGCTCGGCTTCAAGCTAGCACATTCCACAGAACTCCAGCTTACTTGGGTGTTCTAACACATTAGGAAAGGGCTAAGCCACAGGAAGTCAACGGGTTGGGTCATTTTTGATATAGCCAAAGTCTTTGATAAAGTCTGGCATGCAGGACTTATTTACAAAATGCATGAATTCCAAATGCCTCTGCGGCTCATCCAAATCATTGGATCTTTTCTAAAAGGCAGATCATTTCGTCTCGAAATTGACAACCACCTCTCAACCCTGCGGCAAATTCAATATCTTTGCTGCAGACATACCTCGACTGCCTTTGAATGTTCATAAGTCCATATTTGCCGACGATACCTGTATTTTTTACTCATTTAGACAAGCATGAGTCATTACTACCAAACTGCAACTCTCCATAGACATACTTTTGGAGTATTTCCGCAAGTGGAAGGTCAAGTTGAACACAGACAAGACCCAGGCATTATTTATAACTAGAAAAAGACAGCACCAGCTGAAAACTCAGACTGTTGACAACGAAAATATTGTCTGGTCAAGAGCAGCCAAATATCTAGGACGGACATTCTACAACAAATTTTCCTGAACCGACCACATACATAACAAACGAGGACATTGCTATGATGTATTATTGTATTCAGTCCTTAAGGCCAAAAGACTCAATTCTAAGAACCGTCTGCTGATCTACAAACAAATAATATGACCGACGCTCCTATATGGTAGTACCAGACGACACGGACCAACAAAAAGGCACCACAATCCATGCAAAACAAAATCATTGGACAGATCTTCGGAATCCTATGGTATCTTAGAAACACGGATATACTTGTATACACGGACTTCAGGATCGAACTTGTTGAAATATACGTACGCGACAAAGTACGTAAATTGCTCGACACAGTTGACAGACATCCTAACACTATCCTGGGACTCGTAATGCGAAATGCACGTCACAATGAAACCTGTCCAACTATCCGGGGTTGCTTTGAATATATATAATATAAACAAGAACAAAATAGTATGAAGGGAGTTAGAGTGCTAAATCGCACCAGCTCCAAGTAAAACCACTCCAAGTAAGTTTAAGATTGGGCTTAGTCAACGATTTTAGCAATATTGCAACAGAATGTTGGCCAGTTTAAATGGAGTAAAACTGGTTTTTTTAAAGGAAAAATATACGTGTTGTACATGTCATTAAAGTTTTTCTTGAATTAAATCATTCAATACTCGTTTGTCTGCATATCGCATGTTAGGAATAAAACGAGCACGAGCGTAGTTCTGTCTACCCAACTTGTTTACTGAAAAACTATGACTGGCTCGAAGAAACGCCATTTTCTTTGTAATAATACTGTGTTTTGAAACAATAAAAAATAATTTGAATCAAAATAAGAAATGTGGTGTATTTCACCCAAAAGCTTCTTCAAGTATGCAATATCTTGCAAACTATGCAAAAATATTTATTGGGGTAGAAATCTACCCCACGAATGAAGTTTCGGTAACAAATATACTGATCCTTAAGGGTTAAGAAGAAATAATTTCACAAGCATAAAGAATCACAATGAATATTTATTTACTCTTCGCTGAGCAACTTTCTTCAAATTTAAATTTCCCTTTGCATCAATGAAATTAAAGTCAAAACGTGCCGTTCCGATTACACATTCAAAAAAATTTCGTGCGTCAACAATTTTTTCGCAAATACAATTTTTTAATTATCTACATAAATGAAAATAAAACCTTGAAAGCTGAATCGTAATTTGATTGTTCATCTCCAACAAAAATCGATTCAAAAACGCGGACCAGCACTTTAATTGTGCTGGATGAGTCTTGCGAATGCTTTAGTTTGCAATTTCAACCATTATCGTCGCAATCGTCATCTCCTCGTGTCAATCTAATTTGAGCTGAATTTGTTTATTGTTTACATTACCATAACATCATTAAAAATAAATATGAAAAATGTGACTCGATGTCGTGCTGTTTGCATACTAAAAATAACATCCATTGCGGCTAAAAATATCGCAAAGTATTATCATCGGCTGAGTCTCTATTTTTGGCGGTGTCGCGAACTTGGTCATTTGTTCAATGAAAGGGTTCTTTTCTCGTTCTCTGTTCGTTGGTTGTTCTGTGGGAAGGCAAGATATTCAAATTTATTTGAGATAAATCATTACATCAGTGCATATTCCGTTTCATGAGAAATTGCCAAAAAAAGATTATCAAGCTTGAGTCACGTGTTAACTCGTTGGGATTTCTGATGAGGAGGTTGCAAAAATTTGCGTCGAATTGGAAAAAGAAATCTAAACTTAGAACGAGGGATAATGATAGTGTTATCCTTCGTTCGGTAACATTGGAGATAACGAACGAACATGACCATCCCCAAGGAGCGCATATTGCTCTCCTTTATGTGTAGATTTTTCTATTTTGAATAAAAACGATTCAATTACATAAGTAGTAGATATAGTCGTTTGCATAACAAACTTTTTTAGTTGGCATTCATGTAGTAAAAACAGTCTTGACCGTATACTACGTAACATCGACGAGCAAGAACAAATTGCCCCATTGAGTAGACATAAGCGATGATTTTCGATAAATAATATTACACGTATCTATTCTCGGCGCGCTCTCATGTGACTGTCGTTGGACTTTTTATAGCAATTATGCCTGAAAAGCACACAACGCCAATTGAAAAGCAAATAATATTTATTTATCTCATTAACGATTCTACGAGTTTTGAGTGACGGTCCATGGAAACGAGTTGTTTTCCACGGAAATACAGTTCCTCGTCCAGAATCAACAGAATACACTTTTGGTGTGAATATCTTGGATGGTTTATTTCTGCACGGCAAACCCGTATGTGAATATTTTGGCGGAAATACTAAAGCTTGAGTGCGTAATAAGCTTCATTGAACTACAATTCACGATATTGATGACCAAGTTTGGAGCAACAAAATAAAAACTATCGAAGCCACCCGTTCCGCAAGCGCAACCTGGGTAATTGCAAAATGAAATGATGGACCACCCAAATAAAAGCTCATGAATCATTCACAATAGCCTCTTATCGTCACAAACCAAAGAATTCTAGACATTAAAGACGCATCTAGTAAAACACCGCGTAGATTTGTCCTGGAGAACGCATTTTCGCAATTTTTTGCAGATTGTGGGATTGCGTCGCATATTCATTAAAGATTAACAATTGCGCGCTCTGACTTCAGTATAAAGAATAATTGCTCACTTATGGCTGCAATTACAGATAAAGTGCGTTGTATATTACATTTCACACGTGCTATGCGATTTCATTGGATGCAATAATTCTCTAGAAATACAGACTTGAGTTTGTGTACATTTCACACGGAGCCATAAACACAATATACATCACGTGTATGGGCGATGAAAACTTTTTCACGTGGAACTTCAGTGTAAAATTAATCTTTATAAATATGTTCTTGAAGAAAGTTGATATGGATTTTTGTGTTGGTAAGCCGAAATAGTAGGTGGCATGTAAGGAGGTCTATTTTGTGAAGATTTGTAAATTGAAATCGATTTAAATAAAATTTAAAGCCTCATTTCACAAAACAAGAAGTACCTGAATTAGAATCTTAAGAAAATAATAAGACTTACTTCGAGTCGTTCAAAAAAAAGCAACGTTTTAATGCTAAGCAACCGCTTTATTCCAAATCTTTTACACAACTGACAATAATTCAGTTTACCTCGCATTTAAAAAATTACAATTGCTTACTTTACAAAACGTGACACTATTTGTTAGTGTATTCATAAATTTGATTTTTTAGTTGAAGTTTTGAATACACCAAGAGACTGTGGTAGAGGACCAAGACCTCGCTGGTTGTGCATACGAGATAAGCGTAGTAAGGGAGAGTGGAAGAAGGTGTTAGTACATGCATACGGAACCTGAAATTGAAGAGAGGATCTATTAGGGCGAGCAGCATCGAATGTATTTATTTGCCTGCATACATTTTGAGGTAAAAGGCTTTGATGAAGCTTGAACAAAAGACATTCGTCAAGGAAAGTTCGTCTGGACTCGAGGATAGAAAGGTTCGAAGTATGTAGTCGGTCATCATAAGGGGAATAAGGAAGGTTGAATTTGAAGAATAGGGCCCGTGTGAATCTACGTTGAACTGACTCAAGAGCATCGATGTGCTTCCTGTGGTACGGACTACAAATTTGAGAGCAGTACTCCAAATTAATACGTACTAGTGAGAAGTAAAGACACATACAGGATGTGATATGTTGGAATGACGAAGCGAATCGTAAAATAAATCCAGTTAAGCAGGAGGCTTTCTTAATAATTAGAGCAATGTGGAGATCAAACTTCAGTTTACAATCGAAAAGTACACCAAGATCCTTAAATGAGATTACATTGCTCAAAGGGATACCAACAAGTCTATACGTTGAGAGAAGAGGAAATTTTTTACAGGAGAATTTCACATAATGGCATTTGGAAACATTTATGGAGAGATGGTTTGATTCAGTCACTAAGACGCTGAAGATCAGTTTGAAGGACATCCACGTCTAACAGGGAATCAATAACTCGAAAAATCTTGAAGTCATCAGCATAAAGGAGACAGGGGGATGTGATAACAGAAGGTAGATTATTGACAAAAAGTAAAAATAGTATGGGGCCAAGTATTGAACCTTGCGGAACTTCCGAGCTCGGGTGAAAGGAAGAAGAGAAGCAAGAGTTTAAAGTGACGATTCAGCACATAGGAGAGAAGCCAACCCTAATTGTTTCTCAAATAGGAGAGAGTAATCCACTCAATCAAAGCTTTTAGAGGAATCCATAAAAATAACGTCCACTTATTGTTCCTGATCGAGGGCAGCTGCAATATGATGGGTAAAAGAAAGTAAATTTGTCAGGGTAGAACTGTCTCTGACAAAACCATGCTGTTGGTCTGCTAAAGATGGGAGGAAAAGTGGATACAGCACATCAAAAGCTATCTTTTCAAGAATTTTACTAAAAAAGGAAGAAGGAAAATAGGACTATAGTTTGAGACGATATCACGATTACCAGATTTGAAGATAGGAAAAATGTAGATGGGAAAACCCCAAAGGATAAACTCAAGTTAAAAATAAAAGAAAGGGGAACCCAAAGCGAAGAAGATAAAGATTTTGCTAGAAAATTTAGAATACCATCAGGGCCCACACTGGTGCTGTTGTCAAGATTATTTAAGAGTTGCTCCATCTGCAAGGGATTTGTACGAAAATAAGTAGAGGAAAAAGAGCAAGAAGATTGTTTGAAGATAGGGGAATGCTTAGCCCTGCCGAAAAAGGAAAAAAAATTGGAAGCGACGAGTTCACAAGATTCTTGAGCAGTAGACGATGTCACGCTATCTAGACTAAAATTATCAGGGGCATGATGAAAGGTCCTTAAAGATTTTACATACGATCAGAACGCACGAGTTTGATTCGACATTAACGTAGTTTCAATGTGGTTAACATATGCATGAAGTGCAGATGTAGCAATTTTCTTGGCCGCGGCACGACGCTCTTTGAATTTAACGAGGTCAATTGGAATACCACTGGATAAGAATTTTCTGCGGGCAGCATCTTTAGCTTTAATTGCAATGGCAACTTCTGAATTAAACCAAGGAGCATCTTTAGGACTTCTTGCTGGACACACAGAAGTAAATTGCGAGATTATGGACGAAAGAAACATATTGAGCTTATCAACACAATCTTCAGTGTGGAGATCGCTGAAGAAGGAATACCAATTCACGGCATTAAATTTAGCTTCCATGCTCGATAAATTGGCTTTTAAAAAATTAAAGCGGGAAGGTGAGGAATTCATCAAAGAACGATAAGATGTGATAGCAAGCTCAATAGAGAACGGTGGATGGTGGGGATCAGGTTTGAGAAAAGGATGAGAGTGCCAGCGACGCGGCTAGAGAAGAAGGTGACAAGTTGGAAAGAACAAGATCAAGCAATTTGTCATTGGTGTTAGGAAAGTGTTGTATTGGGTGAAAGAACAGAGGGAAATAAAAGAAGAAAGAGCAAAAGACACGCTGTTACCACAAACTATGGAGGCATACAAATCATTCCAAGCAATAGAGGGCAAGTTGAAGTCACCACAGACCAATATAGGGGTAGAAGGGAAACGAGCGTTAATATAGCTCGAGAATTCTGCAAAGAAATGTTCGTAACCAATAGCAGGACTGTTACAAGGGATATACACCGATGATACGAGGAAGGAAAGAGAGTCAGATAGAGAGACTCGCACAATTATACACTCAACAGCTGAAGATGGAGTGAAATCATCACAAGATTTGCTAATAAGGGAAACATGTATACCCACTAGAATGCCTCCACCGTCAGACTTACCAGTAGTATCACGGTCTCTATCTCTGCGGAAGATTAAATGGTTAGGGGGTACCTCACTATTACTAATGTCACCTGCCAGCCATGTTTCCGTTAGACAGATGATATTATATAGAAAAAGGACGGAAGAAATGCGAACTTCAGTAACCTTAGTCCTCAGGCCACGAACACTTTGGTAATAGCAAGTTAAGAATGAATTATGAGGCCTAAGAGAGGTTTCTTCTAGGGCGAAAGGACACAGGATGGTTTCGCTTACGAATCGGAGAGAACTTTTTGACAAATACGCCAGGTGGCCAAAATTCCTTATCTAGCAAGATTATTAGGTTCGCTGGAACAGTAATTTTTAAAAACGCAATCAATCTGTTCGTCTTTCCATCAGGCGTAAGCTTGGTGCACTGGAGCAACTCAGGACTAAAGTTTAGTTTGTACTTTATAAGAGCGATGATGTCTTCGACTGGCGTGCTATATCCTAATCTCGAAAGAAATTTTGTAGCGGGGGGGATAAAGCATGCAGTGGGGCGCCAGGTTTCATTGCAGTAATGTTTGTCGTCATATCGGCCCACGGCTGGCAGATGTAGATCCTGGTGAGCCTACATTACTTACCATCAATTCGGTATCAGCATTACTTTGAGCTGCAAATCTTGTGACAGAGGGCATGCAGACTTTGGGTTTACCCCGATACCAGCTAAATTTTGCGGTATTATAGAAGCCGGCTGCAGAACTTCAGGTTGTTGCTGATGTTTCGGTTGTGCTTGTTGCTGTAGTTGTTGTACATGATGTTGCTTTTAAGTACCAGGTGACAGTTGCTGTTGAGGTTTTTTTGGAATGGCTCCCTTGCTGGCATCAACATCAAAGCTCTTGGCAGCAGAAATTGTAGTAAATAATTTAGTGAATAATTTTACCGATTTCAATTTTACGTATTCACTCTTATATGTTAAACATGCACTAACTTTAAAAAATTCGATTGGAATTCTAAAACAAACTTAAAAAACCTTGAACAGTGATAGTGAGATAGTCAGGATAGTCTTGTCAATATATATATATATATATATATATATATATATATATATATATATATATATATATATATATATGTATATATATATATTTTTTTTTTTAACGCTACAATGCTATCTATGGCGTCAATATTGCACTTGCACGTAGCAAGGCCCATTCTCCATATTTCAATATCCAATAACCGTTTGGGTTACCCCGATTACCCGAGCATTTGCAACATCGAAACAAAAGAAAAGAAGGCATGAAACTGCTAAATCGCGAGTTTTACGCTTGCAAAAAACACTGTGTCGTAATTCGAGACGTTTTCTGTTCTACTTTGTGTGGGGTCAGTAAATGCGAACCCAAATTTACGAAACATTATTTGGAGTAGGAGTGTCGTGATTTTTACCGGCACCTCCAAAATACAGCTGCAACAAATTGAAGACCTCGATGCAAAAAGAGGACAGCACCCTTTTTAAAAACTTTTCAGAAACAAAGAAAACGTTTTAAAAAAAGATTTTACGTTCATATTTCGTATTATCTTAGACTTTGTCACTTAGAAACCGCATTCAGTGATATTTTTTAAAAACAAATTATTCGTTATATGATATGTCCTGTTTTTGCTCCAAATACATATATTTTTATTGCTTTCCTTGGTAAAAAATGATAGAATAGTGACAAGTAATCAAAAAATGGTAGAATAGTAACAAACACAATCATATATTTTGAAAATAGTACAGTAGGTTACATGTTTGCTTTATAACAAAAACAATGTTGTATTTTGATAATAGTAAACTAAGTTTATTTCTTCTTTATTTGACTGGATTTCTTTTCATGCATCCTAATCGCCATCTTCTACATCACTCGTGTTACTTATAGCATCATCTTCTTGAATCAGTTCATTGTAGAACCACAAGCAATCTGGGGGAACATATTTTGCTACTAACTCCTTCACATCTTTGAACTTTCTCTTTTTTATTTTCAAAGGTCCACGGTAAAGAACGTTGTCATATTCTGGTAGAGAGAAAGTAACATTTGGTTTTTCTAACAGGAAAGCATCTTTTACTAAAGGCACTGCTGCTGCCGAAGAACTGCACAACATTACATCGTTATTGTCCTCCACATACCTGTACTTCGATATTGTGAATTTACTGCCTTTAGTAGCTTTCTTGGGAGTATTTTTTTCATTTCCATTCCGAGGTTCAGCGTACAAAGTTTGTAATGTTTTGAACTTGCCCTTAAAATGGGTTGTGAAGTCTAAGAACATACTTTGTTTGGCTTGTACAACAACAAACTTTTTTGATGTCTTTTTTCACCATGTCTTCGTAATCTTTAGGAAGAAAAACGCGTTCTCTTTTCCCTCTCTCCTTTTCAATTATGCCAAAAGAACGGTCGCAGGGTAAAAAACTGTGCCCTGGTTCTGGATATCGGTAAGCAATTTTCTCAAACCTTCTGTATCCCTTGACCAGAGTGTAAAAGTACTGCATGAGTGCGATATTCTTATTTTGAGCTGAGCAATCGCCAGAAAATAGATAAAGTTCTTTTACGCTGGGACTGATTTCATTATTTGTTATGAAACGGTTTATCATACTTATAACTTCATTCTGACCTTTCTCTCCGGTACTTTCATTGTACATATAGCAGTATGACTTTCCATTGTTTGCGTGTTTGCTGTTATTATTATTATTATATATATTGAAGTTATAACACCACAGCTGCCTCTTATAGAACACATCTCCACTTGGTACTACCGGCAAAGGTAAATTCTGCTGAAAGTCAAAAGTTAAAACTTCCATGTTGTCATTGGTTTTGGATTCTTTAATTTTTGAGTTCATGGCTTTATAAAACTCCTCACTTTTTCTTTGATGTAGTTCTTTTTCAAGTTGTAATGTCTTCAAAGATTCTAAGTTTTTTCAAATTTTATTTGGTCTCAATTTGATCACATTTTTGACATGTGTCGGTTTTTGGTGGGCCAAAAGACAGTTTATAGTTTTGGTTAAAATGACGATTGTAAAAATCGTAGCTTACTATTGGTTTGCTCTCTTCGCCTTTTTCTAACCTCGGTCTCATACTTTTGTAAATACAGCCTGTGCATTTTTTTGATATTCAAATCCGGTGTTAGGTACCGTACGTTTACGTTTTTGTTTCTGCTATAATGAGATACTTGAGCAGGGAAGCTTTGTATGTGCACATCAATCTGTTTAATAATATTGTCAGGTACTTTGTTTGGTCTATTTCCATGTTTCCCACGCTTATCCATTAACAAAGGGATGCCGTCTTGAAGATAACTTACTAGCCTCTCCACTCTACGTTTCCCTATTCCATAGAGGGAACAAAAAGCTTTTTTGCAAACATTTTGATCAAAAGTACCGTGTTTAACTTTGTAGTGAGCCGCGTAAGCTCGATTTGAACTCTCGTCTGTCTTAGGCCTTCGTCTCTGAATAGTCGATAAGCTGATGAGACCACTCAGATGGATATCTTGTTTTTCTTTATCCGCCATCGCATGAAAGGAGTTTATAATATCGGTTTTGATATTATCAGTTACAACGGTAAAACATTTGAACTTACAGTTGCAATCTGTTTCCGTGCTGCGAGCTGCGACCACCGCACCTGTAGGATTGATGAACTCTTCTCCACCGGCCCTCTTCTTCTTCAAAACATTGCGTTTCCATTTAGTAGAGTCTCTCTTCCGCTTTCGTCCTTTTCCCTTTAGGATAGTAGTGTTTACTTTGCCTACACAATCTACAGCTTTAGACTGACTAGAAACTCCACCTTTTGAAACTGTTTTATTTACATTACCAGGCCTAGGCCTATTGCAATCTTTGCCACTCTCACTGTGACTTTCCGGAACATAATCAGGATCTGAATAACAGTTAAGTAAATCACTGAAAGCACTCATGACTGAAACACAAGAACCAACATTAGCAAGACGAAGTTAGGCTTGTACTGAAGTATGCAAAGAACTAGGTGTATTAACCAGTAACTTGAGTACAGTGAACTATATTTGGCACAAGAATGGGACAGCTCCCGGGAGCTATCTGGTTCTTCCCCCGAAACATAGACTGTTACAACTCCTTTCCTTTAATATTTTACGGAATATTAGTTGGAGCTGCACCATTCTTTTATACAAACAAAGAGAAAATTTTTTTCATATATCAATAAAAAAAAAACAAAAAACAGCAAAAAGGGGAGCTGCCCCCTTCTTGCACCGAGGTCTTCAATTCAAACTGTGATGTCGCGCATTTTAATAGACAAGGCTTCGGTCGGTAGGGACCTGCTATAATTGCATAAAACGAATTGATATTTTTACGTGGGTGTGTGCTGTTATTTTTCGAAGTGTTTCGTGGATTGTATGAATATTTTCATAGCATCGGTAAGTAAAAACTTTTTATAATCATAATAAATTATGATAAATCATCTGTAACGAATCAATTTATTGAAAAAGCCTTGCAAAAATATTTTTCATTTCGAAGCTTGCAACATGGTCATGTTAAATTTTTGAACATTTACCTCAGAAGAAGTACATCCTAATGATTTAGAGACTGAGTTAGTTCAAGAATGTTTACATTTTCGAAGCCACATTTCTTCGCAAAGCATTTTGGTTAAAACCAGCTTTTTCATCATTAGAGAGTCTATCTTCGTTTTTGCGAAAACAGAGTCTGCAGAACGTTTATCTGAACTTGGATATATCCTTTCGCATGGCCTTGTGTGCATCAGCTACGAATTTTTTGGATGAGACAAGTTTCTCTTGTTTCAAAAGAGTGAAAATTTATCTGAGATCGACCTTGAGCCAAGAAAAATTAAACGCTTTAACTCTTTTGTGCATAGAGTCGGAATTAATGAACAAAATTACTTACGACGATATCATCGATGATTATCCCAACGAAAAATCGCGCAATAAGGTATTGTAACGAAGTTAAAAATTTTTATCACTTAACTGAGTTGATTATTTTTAATTGTTTGTTTGTCAGTGCAATACAGATTATTTATTCACGTTTACCGAATATACATTTTTTGTGTAAGTAGCACACATTACCCTGCTTGTATTTGACTGAGCTTTGATTAGCTCAAAAATATATCCGAAAATTATTTGACGTATAATTCCAACGAAATTTTTGGACTGTAAAAATAATGTAGGAGATGACAATAATAGAGGCAAGGGCGGCAAAAACTGTATAGCCTATACGTTGAAAATTTGTTAATCCGCCACTGCTTAAAATCCCGTCATAATTTAATCCATTAAAACTACCTTTGACAGTTTCAGCGGAGGGAATTGCTGCAGGCATTTTTAATAAATTATTTCATTATGTTAAACGGTATGTGATTGCATTCTAGTCTCATATTTGCGAAGAACTAAGGATCGTGCACATCAATTTTCACCCATTGCAAAATTAATTAAATTTTATTTGAAAACTTAAGTGTGCAATGTCCTTCTGAAAATTTCAATTTAATGATAAAATAAAAATGACGGTCTGTAGCCAGCCCCGGACATTAGAATTAGTTTACCTTCATAAAACTGAATCTTGAATTCAAACTAAAGCTTTTTATCATCCAGTTTTGTTTTGTTTATATCAATACTTTCAAGTGCACACGACACAATTTAAAGTAGAGTTATAATTTAAATATTCAATTAAATACGCTTCGAGCTAAGCTCTACGAGTAGAAGTTTATAATGAATATAAATACTGCATTTATGTATTATAGAAAAAATACTGAGCGTGTATTTATTATGTCTTGCCAAATTCGCGAATAAACAGAAAAAAATGTTTGTAAACAAAACTCCCATCTCGTCTTTGTTTATTCGAAAAATTTAGCTGAAAAACTTTGGCAATGAATAAAAAACAATTTATGTAGGCGCAACAGATTTAATATATTTTAGCAACCTGATTTCGAATATTTCAATGTAGTTTAGTGGGTAAGTGAAAAATTAAAGTCTTGATTTAAGATTTTGCTTTCTTTTTTAAGAATTCCATTTAAAAATTCATGCAAAATATTTTTTGAATATAATTTCGGATAAACTAAGGTATGAAAACTGACCTTTTGTTTTTAAATTCAATCCATCAATTTTTTATCATCAAAAATTTAATATTCTTATAATTCCTTCAGATATCATCCAAAATACAAGTTGGGTAGACAGACCTACGCTCATCTCAGAAGGGTTTTGTACTCAACTTACAAAATGCAGCCAGCGGCAACGAATAAAATTAAGAAACATGTCAAAAACGATTTTATTGGAGAAAATATGAAATTCGAAGATCATACTATTATTAACAAAGTTGAACGAATTTTGACTTCTGAGGTATTTGTTATTGTTATACTCATAAATATTTCCCTTGATAATGTTTTCAGATTTTTTAAATCACAGGTGTCAATTCGCGAGGGAGGAAACACATTTTTCGTGTATTTTCCCCTCCTGTGCCCCCAATGAAGCAAAAATTGTCAGTTTAAGAACTGTTTTAAAAAGCTCTCATAAAGACCTTTCACTTGATACTCATATCGGCTAGCTTTGGTGAAATTTTTTTTTTCAGGGGCCACTCCCCTGTACTAAAATCTTCGATTCATGGCCAATTTTTTCGAATCCTAGAATGGTCACAAAGCCCTTTTGCTAGGAGCTCTTTCCTGCCTCGTCAACTTGTTTCACCTATGAGTATTAATTGTAGGTACTCATCTTCATTCATTCATTAAATTGAACCAAGTGTTGAAAGCATGCACCTCACACGTTGAAGTTGGGGAAAAATAACTCAAAATTATTCAATCTTCGCATTTAAAACAGCCTCTATTTTGTTTCACGATTACTAATACCACTAGCTGAACCAATTCTCAAAGATATTCATGATACCTATCATTCCTGAATTTTTTTTTGCAAATTCTAGCAAAGCTGTAGTGTTAAGTCGGTAAAAAGCGCATATGGTTCCATAGCCATATGTTTCCATAGTATGTAATACGGCGCATATTGTTCCATAGTAATACAGGAAAATTCAAATCACTATAACTTCTTTAAATACCATTCGATCTTCATGAAACTTTCAGGACAGATCGAACTTATTGCGTTTAAGGGTACCGTTAAGATTTTATTCAAGAAAACGTAAAACCGATAAATCATACTATTACTAACAAAGTTGAGTGAATTACGACTTACCGCGTATCTGTTGTTGTTGTACTCATCAAGGCCTACATTCATGATTATTTTCAGATTTTTCGGATGGAAGGTGTCCAATCGCGAGGGGGGGTACGCGAAAAGTTCGTACATTTCCCCGTCCCCTACCCCCCTCCGTACTTATAAGGCAATTTTAAGACTTGTTTTGAAAAGATCTTGTTTTGAAAGACCTTTCCAACGACACCCTACTCGACTACCAATGGTGAACAAAATTGTTTAAAGGGTCACCTCCCTATATGGGGAGACCCCGCTTAAGCCCCTTCGAAAAAATTTTCCACTCTTGGAATATCAAGAAGTCACCACTTCTGACCTTTCATTGCTGTAGCTTCTATAGTTTCGGAGAACAAGTACTGTGACATACAGAATGACGGATGGACGGACGGACGGACAGACGGACAGAGGTCGTAATTGCAATAGGGTTTTGTATTTTGGTACAAAGCCCTAATAAATCAAAGTATATCAAATTTGAGTCTAAACCAGATTGACATGGCTCTCCTAATTTTAGGATGCAACTATGAAGTTTTGCCTGCGTTGGTGAAAATTGTGTAAACAACTTGAGTAAGCAGGAGAGTGCTCCTACCAGAAGGTATTTGTAAGCATCCTAGGGTTAGAAACAAGTTTTCTAACGGCGCGAATCGATACCTTGAATTATTCATCCAATACTTGGATATGAAATCGTTCAAATTATGCAAAAGATGCACAGCATCTTTCATAAGCACAGTGCAGCCGCCATTTCAATCTAGCTTAAATGATTTTTCTGAATGCTGGGCCTATTGAACATGTTCAAGGTAAACACTATTCCTTAAATTTTCATGAAAATTGAAAGAAAATAAAAGTGCCTAAGTCAATTTTAAATATACGAGGGTCATTCAACAAGTACTTTGCCTCACCGCCCGATGGCGCTGCTATTACAAAAGAGTTTCACCATGGCTCAGTACATTCTTTTAGTAGCCTACTATCAAAATTTCCGTCAATTCCCTTCATTAGTTTTGTTTTGATAGCCTTTGGAAGCAAGCGTGTCGGCTGGTTGTACAAAAATGGAAAGAACAATATCGTTCAGTGATTAGATTCTTGTTTTTGAAAGGGAAAACGCGCAGCGACATCAAAGATCGCTTGGATGCTGTGTATGGGGACTCTTCTCCTTCGATGGTGACCGTCAAGAATTGGTTCAACGAGTTTGTTCGTGGCCGCACGTCGGTTTTTGATGAGCCACGCCCAGGTGCCCCGAAAACGGCTGCTACGGAGGAAAACGTTAAAAAAAATCCACGATCTCGTCTTGGCAGACCGTCGATTGAAGGTTCGCGGGATAGCTGAGACTGTGGGCATTGCAGAACGAAAGGTGCATCATATTCTATACGAAGAACTGGGCATGAGAAAGCTGTCAGCGCGATGGGTGCCGCGTTTGCTCACACCGGAAAACAAACGCAACCGTGAGACCACATCGGCGACGTGTTTGGCGCTGTTTCAGCGCAATCCGGTGGAGTTCTTGCATCGTTTCGTGACCGTCGACGAAAAATGGATTCACTGGTACACACCAGAGACCAAGGAACAGTCGAAACAGTGGACTTCACCCGGCGCACGTGCTCCGAAGAAGGCGAAGACTGTTCGATCGGCTGGAAAGGTGATGGCCACCGTTTTATGGGATTCACAAGGTGTGATCCACATCGATTACCTCGAGAAGGGTAAAGCAATAATGGGGCGCTATATGCAGACTTATTGGGCCGATTTGACGTCGAATTTAAGAAAAAGCGGCCCCACTTGGCGAAGAAAAAAGTGCTGTTCCACCAGGACAACGGGCTGGCTCACACCTCCGCCGTCGCCATGGCCAAATTGGTCTAATAGCGCTATGAATTGCTACCCCATCCACCGTACTCTCCAGATTTGGCCCCCGGTCACTACTTTTTGTTTCCAAAACTGAAAAAATCACTCGCCGGGAATAGATTTATGTCGTATGAGGAGGTCATCGCCGCCACGGAGGCCTATTTTGCAGCCCTCGAGAAAATATATTTTTTGGACGGGTTGAAAAAGTAAGAGCATCGCTGGGCCAAGTGTACCGAGCTTGAAGGAGATTATGTGGAAAAATAAATTGCCACCTTTCCAAAATTTTCGTTTTTCTTCTGTAGGCTAAGTACTTGTTGAATGACCCTCGTATATAGGGTTTTCCAATAAGAGGTGTTATTTTGAATAGATCTTGTGATTTCACACCTTGCGACTTCTTCCTTTGGGGCCATGTGAAAGAGAAGGCCTACGTCAACAACTCAGCGTTGATTTAAGACCTCAAAGATGAAATTCGTGAGGCTATAGAGGACATAGGGCAGCCACTTTGTGGTTTGGTTATGAAAAATTTCATGAAAAGGATATGGTCCTGTGAGCGTGTCGTGGTGGTTATTTGCCTGATGCACAAATTTTTGGCACGTTTTGCCTTCCCCTGGACCCCCTAATTCATAAAATGTTTTTTTATTTCAGATTCTAAAAGCTTTAATCAAGACCTTACATTTGATACCCCACTCGACTACCTTTGATTAAAAAAAATTTTTAAGGGCCAATTCGTTATTAGGGGGGACCCGCCTTAAAAATATAAATAAATTTTTGGTAAGACCTTAACTTTTGAGAGACAATCACTTCTGACCTTTTCACAAAGTTTGAGCATTCTAGCTTCTATAGTTTCCGAGGAAATCAGCTGTGACGCACGGACAGACGGACGGACGGACAGACAGGTCGCGAAACTAGTAGGTCTTTGTACAAAAATATTTTACAAAGACCTAAAAGTACGAAATTAAATCTAATTAACACTACAAAGGCGAACATTATTTCCTAGCCAAAAGGTCCTCAAGTCGTCAAACGAATTAAACTAACACTTTTCAGAGCGTTCAATTAGCACATTAGTAGCACTTGGAGGCGTTTACATTTCCTGATTGTACTGGGCTTTTAATTGCATTGGCAATGGAATATGAACAAATTGTAGCAAATAACATTTTACCGGTAGTAAAACTTGATATTTTTGGCCTCTAAACATTGTTGATGCATTCTCGGAATTCATTTCAGGACAACAAAAGAATGCGCTTTCAAGCATGATTACTTTCCAATGTGTTTGCACTCGAAGCTCAAAATGAAATGCTATAAAATTTCCACATTCTTCAAGTGTTTTTATTGCAATGCAAAGCGTGCACTTGACTGCCTTGCATAATGTTGCAGTATAATTTAAGTAAATATTTACCACGAAATCGTCTTAAACGATTGATTTGATGGTTTGCGTAGCTTCGGACGATTACGTTATGCCAATCGTGGCTTCTCCCCCATACGTAGATAGGGGAAATGCAAACCACCCTTGTTTGTAATGCTCCATCCCAAGTGGATGTAACGTATGAGGTAACTTTAGAAAAGAGCTTCCATATGGGTTCGTGTGCTTATGTCTTACATAATCCGAAGAAAATTGCTTTCTGTATTAAATTGCCATAGAAGATAACATTTATTTATTTACGTTGCACTTTTGTATGAAATAAATCGTTTAATTTAAAACGGAACGACGCAACGTGGAGGGGATTCTACATTTATTTAACGTTTGAGGTTTGCGATCAATGGGTACATGTGTGCAATTTTCTCGTATTTCCAAGAGCTTAAATAATAAATTATTTATGTATTTCTTTTTATCGTCTTTATGCAGTTCTTTTACAAATGTGTTTTGATTTAAATCAGGTAAAATCGTATTTCAACTATTCATGAACGTGCAGTTTTGTGGTGTTTAATAAAATATTTTTGCGTAATCAATATTTTCTTTTAACTTTTAGAACTTGTTACCCTGTTAAATCCATCGCAATCACAGATAATCAAAAAATATGTCATAATGGTCTTAGCTCCCGGCTTATTCGATTGGTCTCGTTGGAGAAGCCATTCAGGCCGAGATGGGCCACGTACAAGCAGTTACAACCATTTAGAGGGTAAGGAAAGAAAATCGGAGAAATGAAAAGCGTTTTTGTTTAATATGTTAATTGAAATATCTTAATTAACTTTGCATTATTTTTTTATTCCTTATCACCAAATGCGTGCCTGGCCACTGTGTTCAGCGCGGATCCTCCTTAGCCTTCGCCATCTTCGCACGTCTATGACTGCTAGCAAAAACGAATGGTGGCCTTGAAACAAAATTTCAGTTCCTTCCCCACTTCAGCGAATCAAAAATTTATTTCAGCACTTTGCGTCCGAATAGATTTGCTATGATTTCGGAATCATTTCTAAGATTTGGGTTTCGGTTCCATAAAAAGACGAGTTCAGCCAGTAAAAATATTTGTGGACGGTACTTGCCATTGAGCTAGGAGTTTCCAGCATTAATTTCTTATTAGACCTTTTTCTACTGCATACCTTTTCTATCAATATTGATTTCGATATCGAACTATCCACGTTTTCAAGGTTATACTTTTCCAAGGTCAGATGTTGAATTGGTGTGTCTTTTCTTATTTTGCTCATTTGTTAAGTTTGTGTGTATTCAACGTCGCGGCCAATTTAATCACTTCACACTCTGAGCATAGGAAAGCTTGGTCTTCATCCAAAGTCGAAATTACAATACTTCTGATCCGAAAACTTCAACCCTGGGAAGGGATGAGTCCATGAACCCTCGGAAAAACGTAAAAGAGAGCACAGTATAAGAGACGTGGGAAATTAAACTGGTGAAAAAAAGAATTTCTAGGGCCAAGCTTTACGTTCATAGATCCAAAACTAAATGCAAAATGGAAGAAGCAGGCAAAGAGAAAGCAGCCGGAACTGTCAATTCAGCGGCTAAATAAAAATCCGAGATTAGAGTCGCAAATCAAAAACTAACCGGCTCCAAAAAAGTCATTGTTGTCGTCCAATTACTGCCAGCTTTAGATTTGACAAGGGTACAAGGTAGTCTGCGTGGTGTAGTGGTTAGAGCACTCATCCGTAAGCCGAATGTCTCTGGTTCGACTCTCGTTGGCGGCAACGAGATTTAGTTTGAATGATTCTTCGGACGGCTGTTAGACCATTCAGTTATGATGTTCTTGTTTAAAATCAGAACGTATCGCAGCTTTGTGGATGGACACACGGCCAAAGCTTGATACTGACCATATCACGTTGTAAGAGTGTGCACACATTTTTTCAATGGAAGACTTTTAATGTCGTCGAATATAAAAATCGAATACTCTTTGATACTCTTTCGAACTTACAATAGTTCAACGATTTAAAATCAAATTAATATAAACCAAATCGAAGTACGACAGATTGGAAACGCTACCATACGCAGACCAACAATGAATCAGCATGTTCAACTTACACTAAATCAATGTTCATTTTTGACTGGACAACACAAGATGATACACATGGGACCGATCTGAAAAATTTTCTCATCCTTTTACCCCTTCTCTTAAGGTATTAGAAAGAACAAAAAAACAAAAACACTTGACTGCCTTTTTTATTAATAATAAAAATGAAATTAATTAAAAGGGCAAAAAAATGGTAAAGACTTTTAGTGAATTCATTGTTAGAACAAATACAGATCAAAAAGTAGGACCCATTGCATGCTAATAATAATAATATAATTAATGTCGCATGAAAAACCCTTAAGCGGAAAAACAAGAAAAACTGGTGATTCTGTAAAGCCTGAATATTTTATTTATTTATTGCCAAACAAGGCATCATTTAACAAAACACAAATATATTACAATTTATACATTAGGTTACTTAATGATCTACTGTATCCGAGAAGAGCAGGATCGTGTAATTATGGACTTGAAGGGGGACTTGGAAATGGTTGGGGAATAATGATTGCTGAATTTGTTAAATGCTTTACAACATCTATTTATTGGCGCGTTATCCGCATATATGGTACGATGTGTTCTTGTGGTGAACACAGGAGAATTTCTGGTAACTCTAGAAGGGTTATTCAGCCGTACCTTCTCGGAAATAAATTTCACGTTAATATTACCCCTAAGCACATCGAAAATTAGGCATGAGGACAATGCAGTTCGCCTAGAAGCTAGTGATGCCATATTCAATATTTGGAGTCGGTTATCGTAGGATGGAAGGCTATGGAAATCTCTGGGGTCATAGAGGGATCTTAGGGCAAAGAGTAAAAATTGTTTTTGTACCGACTCGAATCTAGTTTTATGAATGTTGTAAATTGGGTCCCAGATCAAACAAGCGTATTCGAGAATGGGACGAACAAGTGAAGTGTATAGCGATTTTGTTGCCCAAATATTCTCGAATTCTTTGGCTCTCCTTTTGATGAAACCTAGCATCCTATTAGCTTTAGAGAGGGCTTCGTCATGTTGAAGATTGAACCGAAGCTGTGTGTCTAAGATTACGCCTAGATCTAGTATGCTCTCAACTCTGCTCAAACTCGTACTTTTGATTTGATAATCGTTAAGGATGATATTTTTTTTTCTGGAAAAACTTATGACATGGCATTTATCCAAATTGAGTGCAAGTTGATTATCGTTGCGCCATTGGAGCAAAATATTTAATTTGGAATGAAGAAAGGAAGCGTCAATATGCGATTTTATAATGTGATATACCTTCAGATCATCGGCATAAAAAAGGTGAGGTAGATCGGATAGTGCGGTGGGCCAGTGATTCCAAAACTATGCAGTTTTTTATCAATATTTCATAATTCACGCGGTCAAACGCCTAGCTGAAATCGGTGTATATGGCGTCGATTTGGTTACCTTTTTCGATCGCACATAGAATGTCTGGCGTCAACACGACAAGGTTGGTGGTAGTAGATCTGCTTTTCCGGAAACCATGTTGCTCGTCGTTGAGATAAGGTTCAATAAGAGGTGAAATTTTATCGCATACAATCTTTTCAAAAAGCTTCGGTATGGAAGATAACGTAGCGATTTCCCTATAATTTTCCACAGACCGCTTTTCACCTTTTTTATGGATTTGTATTATATAAGATGGTTTCCAATGTGAGGGAAAAACACCGCTCGAAAGCGATTTATTAAAAATGAGGAAAAGTGGGAGGGACAAATTATCTTTACAGAGGGCCAAAAAACGAGGAGGAATGAGATAGGGGCCAGGTCCTTTGTTCAAATCAAGAGCTTCAATGGCTTGACGAATTTCCTCTTCAGATATCGAAATACTATCGATCTGTGCTCTTGGTGCTATTTCAGAGGACGGAAGGTTTTAAGAGTTTCCAGGATCGCAGTAGATTCCTTGGAAAAAATCAGCAAAAAACTCACAGATTTGCTCTAGAGAAGAAAAGATAGAATCATTGTATTTCATTGCTGAAGGGTAACCATGTATCTTACGTTTTACGTTGACGAATTCGAAAAATTTTCTAGGACTCCGAGTGATTTCTTCACCTACAACATTTATGTAGGATTTATATGCTTCTTGAGATTTAATTTTAAACTCATTAGCGAGCTCGTCATATTTTCTCTAAAATTCTTCGCAAACGTTGTTACAATTTTTTGAATATTTTATATAGCTTGTTTCGTTGGGTTCGTAAACGCCTGAGGTCACTTCCCAGCAAGTGTTCAGAAACCTTGTCTTTTTACGTAGTTTTCGGTACAAATGAATCAACAGCGTCAAGAATGATTTGATAAAAGGTGGATAAGGCTTGATCCAAGTCTAATGTTGATAGAAGGCAGTTAATATTGTTATAATCACCATAACGAAAGTCATATACAATCTCATTATTGTAAGAAATAGGGTTTACTGAATCAGGAGTGGAAAGTTCAACAGAAAAGGCGGAGTGATGAATTGTGTTGGAAAACAGGTGCTCGCTCTCATCACTTGGATTGACCACTACTTCGTCATGTGCATTTGTGAAAATGAGGTCTAACCAATTTCCATTTTGGTGGGGGATAGGAGCGGTTTGCTGCAAATCATTGCCATAAAGGGTGCTCACTGAGTTAAAGTCATTACTGTCTAGAAGATTGACGGGAAGAAGATTACCAAGTTCATCGGTTATGAATTTAATGTTTGGCCGATTAAAGTCACCAGTTATAATGACTCTGTCTTCTTCATTAATTCCGGCAGTAATTTCAGCTATGATATCACATACAGCATTATATATAATTTCGACAGATTCTGGAGGTAAGCATGATTTTGGAGGGACATAGAAGACGCCAATATATACAGAAAATTTCTGCAGCTTTATTTGCACTATTTTATGCTGGAATAATGAATTCGATAGCGTCTTGACGGGCTCACTAAGGAGAGCGTTATGTACAGCAATCAATGCACCACCTCCGCGTCTTTGTCCAGTACTAAGGAAATCTCTGTCGTCTCTGTAAATGGACCAATTATTGTCCAGAATCTCCTCATTTTTGTGAGAGTCATTTAACCATGTTTCGGTCAGGGTAAGTATATTAAAATGGCAAGATTTTGCGTCAAGAAACAGTTGGGGCAGTTTTTTACGGATACCACTACAATTGTGGTAAAACAGTTTAAGACTATGTTGAATAGACTTATGAAAGGGGACGAAAAAATTTGTGTTGGTTTTCTCTTGTCCTTTGTAGTGAAGAGATATAACTGGAACTAACAAAGGAAGCATAGGTCTCAAGATCTTTTTCACCTGGTCTGTGGTCACACCCAACTCTTCATGATAGGAAAAATATAAGTTCCGAAGGGCGTCAAGATCGACCGGAAGGCCTTCTCTTTGAATAATGATGTTGAGACTTGTCCTCGTTTTACCTTCAATACAGGTTGTTTCCGGTGCTTTATGCATGTAGGAGAGGTAAAGGCGAACATATTCACAAATTTTGTGCTCTCTGAGCCTTGAAATAAGGTACCTTTTCTCCAGATCGTTACTCGAGACAATAGTGGCCTTAACAGTGGGTGGCAAGAGTGGATCTAGAAATGAAATCAATATACAATAAATATTTTCGAAACACATACAAACACAAACAAAATGCATATGAACATAAGAATAACTAAATTACATCTTATGTACCAATAAGACTCCAAAAATGAGTACAGTTTCCCTGAACATTGGGAAGAACCAGTTCCGGTGATGGGTATAGGAACCGTGCGAGCAACGGGAAGGGGGAGTAACTGAACAACCGGTGGAAGCGTAAAGCGTGAATCTGCCGTAGTGCAGGTGATTTTATCGGCTGCGAAAAAAGAGAATTAAAAGACGCGTCTTTTGGAAGATATGTGCGTGAAATATGCAGATACGGACGAACGTCAAGTTAGACAATTTTTTCCACGTGCAGTTCTGAAATTTGCCATTGTTCCTATCCGGAAATGCTTTTCAACTAACTTACAATACAAGTCAACTTCTTGCACCATAATTTTATTACTTAAGTATATTTGTTGTGATTGATAGTCCCTCACTTGGAATTGTACAGTTAACTAGCAAGATCGTGCAATAATTCCATTGATTTGCGTTGCGCTTTGTGGTGCAATTGATTAATTGGTACTTAGTGAATACAATCATCTATAGCGTGATAAAATACTTTTCGCTATATTGATGACCTCCATTTCATAAAGATTTGCTTTAATTGTATCAATCTCACACTCATGCAACGTTTTTCTGAATACCGTGGAGTATGAGATATTCGTAGATACTAACTTAAGTATTTATTTTCTGATTATGATTTCAATTTGAACATGAAGATGGATATATTTTGTGAAATTGTAAGCGCCTAAGCAAACTGCTTGAAAACCAACATATTGCGCAAGCCTCTTTCCAACGGAGCTTTTCAACGATCGCACTTTTGCGATGAGAAGCAAAGTGGGTGGAAGGCTCGCCAACTGGTTTTTCGAGCAGAACCGTAAGGCGACGACGTGCAACAAACCAGGAGTCCGGTTCCAGCTTCTAAGCGATATGGACGACAAAACAGCAGAATCAAAGAAGGCGAAAAAAGAAAAAAATGGATATATGAGTAACTATTTAACATCAAATCAGATTGCCCGTTTTCTCCGCCAAAAGAACCAATTTACACACTTAGTCTGGCAAACAAGATGATTCAAATGATTCATACTTGTTTGATGTGTGGAAATGTTGGTGCTTGTAAATGCAAGGATGTTAATATAGAAACTGCTGAGGAAAGTCAACGATGGATTTATGAGAATATAGAAATATGCTGGAATCGTTTTTACTGCAGCAGTCACAGTGAGAGACGAGAACCAATTATGAAAAGCATGACAACCCGGCGAATTGCTTTGTTAAACGCTCCATGTGTACTCTTAATAATTCTAGTGAAGCTTCTAGAAGTTGGAAATAGCCTTCATTTTACATACTTCAAGACACACAGCGGGACGATGCAAATCGTTTTTGAAAGACATTTTAAAATAATAATCAAACATTTTAAAATAATAAACAAATTATTCCTAATGTCAAAAACTGAAAAATATCATAAACCATCGTAATGAAATGTCCCATAAATACCGGTTGGATTATCCTTACAAATTCCGTGTTCATTTACGGACGACTTTTTTTTCTTACGAACTAATATACGAGTATACATGAGGCACACTTTGCCTTAACTTATTTAACAAGATTCTAATATTATGTTACACTCTTGCTTTGAAAGAAATTTGGATCAAAAATTAAGAAAAATTTTTAAAAGCAATCAACAAAAATATTGCTTGATATTCTATTAAAGCTTTTACAGAATAATTTAATTGGTTAATCTTCAAACTTATATTACGGCGAAAAAAATTCCATCAATCCAAATAATTATTTAATTATAAATCGATCATAAAAATGTAATTGAAATCATAGAGAAAATTGTAAAATAAAAAAAAAATCGTATTTAAGCATAATTGTCGCGAAAGCTTGTTTTATTTATCGCTTTAAAAATTATCGGTTAATCAAGATGCATTAAAAATTAAATTGTTCCGATTCAAGACTAGTTCAAGTAGTTTACACCATAAAGTAAAAAAAATAAGTGTCATGAACTGAATTTAAGTTGCAAGAATTCCTCAGAACACATAAATTCTGATGTACAAAATTTACTTCTCCAATTACGCAAATTAAAAAACAACAAAACGAACAAAAGGCGTTTTTTAGTTATAAAGCATATATATATTCCGAGGGTAAGTGTTCCCTCTTCATCAGTGTCCTACTCTTCGGCCTGGTAAAAATATTACCTCACTTAAATACCTAAACATTTTAACTCCTGTAATTAGTATACCTAGCTTAATATACTCACTAATCCTTCTACTTATTTAGACTTAATCCTATCATCTAAGAACATTTGATTATCTTTTTTCAACTCACCTAAACTAATTACATAACTTGTCCCGTTGTTTCCTCAGAATTTATCCTAATAGAAGTTACTAAAATTAATATTACCCTTAACAAATATTACTTATCCCTAATTACCTCTAACATTTTGGAATTGTCGTTTCCTAAATCATCGTTCAGCCGTAGACTTTCTGGTTGTCTCAATATCCATAGACTTTCATAAGCGTCTGATTTCCTGACACTATTCACCTCCTGTACAACTTGCAGATCTTACCAATCAATCTTATGATTATTCAATACGATGTGCCTCGCCAGCGATGATTTGATTGCTTCGGGAGGTCCTTGTTTAGAAATGAACTTCTCCGTTTCCTTGATGTGCGTATTAAATCTCATTTTAACTGAGGGCCTTGTTTGTCCTATATAGTTTTTTTAGCATACTTGGCACGTGATCTTATAAATTCCGCATTTTTCCTCCTTGAGCCTCTTGTCCTTCGTTGTGACTAATCTTGTTTCAAGTTTTGAGCTTTTACTGGTAGGTATTGCCGCGATGTTCACCGTCTTCAACATCTTTTTGGTCCGCCCAAAAACGTTAGAGTATGTCATTGCTGCTCTCTGAGTGTTCTCCAATTTTTTGTTCTGTGCAAATAACGCCACTCCCGTTTTTTGCTTATAAAATTGTCCCCTCAAAATAAAGTAGTTTTGTGACATACACAAAACGGTGAGCTTATATATAGTCTTGCTTTTTTCTTCTGGATGCCGTCTGTGCTGTTAGATATTAGCCAATCCTCAAATAAAGCTAATGCTTGCTTAACTGGTACGCTTGGAAATAGTGCTTTCACATCGAAAGATACCAGAATTTTATCCTGATCAATATGGTTGACATCTTTAAGCTTCTCAATCAATTCCCTCCAATCCTTCACTTAATGACTGCTCCAAGGATTTCCCCATTTGTTGCATTCCTCTGTAAGCCACTTTGCGATTCGGCTTGTTGGCGCATTTTTGGCGAAGATGATCACTCGCATCTCATTCCCAGGCTTATGGATCTTCGTTGGACATTTTATCTGTGGAAGCACTGGGTTCGTGATACGAAGGATGATCTTATTGGGTATGACGTCCTTGCACTCGGTGAGAGCTTTTTCCACTCTCCGAAGAGAATCTGGTAGAGGATTGTTGTTCAATTTCTCCAGCACTAATTCATCGTATTTGCCCTTGTCCATGATGACTACCTTATCACCTTTATCAGCTTTAAGGTAAAATACCGGTTTCTCTTTAAGCTGCTTAACCAGCTGATGTTCACTTCTTTGCTTGTTTCACTTTCGCTGTTTTCATGGTCCAAATAGTCTCCTCTCTTATCGCTTGCTTCTCCTCTTGAGGTAGGAATTTAATGGCTCCTTCTACGTCCATCACTATGAAACATAAATTCTGTGTAGATTGGAATGATGTTAATAAAACCTACATACTTTTATATTTAAAATTTCTTAGCCAGCCGTTCCTAGCCTTAAAAGATGAATAACCAAGCTTTCTGCTAAGATTTTGGCTTTTTCACAAAGGATTGGACCTGAAATCGGATTTCCCATAGAACGTTGCTGCAAAAACCATTTAAACACGGCATCTTCCAAATTTTTGTTGGTTGCTGTCTTCATTGTTTTCCTGGAGGAACTTCCATCTTCATTTTCAAGCAAGCACCAAAACAAAGTTTAAAAGTGTTGACTTACTGTTTTTAATGTCAGAAATTGTTGCTTGTCCAACACCATAAATCTCAGACAACTTCTTACCCGTTACACCTTTATCGAGTTGCTCTATAATTTTCAGTTTGTCCGCTAACGATAGCACAACACGTTTTCTTTTCAAAGCCATGGTATAAAAACAATACAGTATTGTACACGCACAAACAAAAGTAAGCCGTAGCGAAAGAGTAGCGTCCTCGAGCAAGGTCAATAGCACACTGGCTAATCAAAACAAACAATGACAGGTGCGCCTCGGAGTCCTTAGTATGGAGGATACGCAACTGGAAAGTATTAGAGGCATTCTGCTTGAAATAAGTGATGCTGTCTCCCGACGTCCGTACCCTCGGCCTTCTACAACTGGATGGAACATCGGAAGGATGGACGTCGAGAGGTTCGTCGAGGTGCTCACAGCAGGTGATCCGCTGCAGGGAGCTTCGGAGGGGACGGAAGAACTGGCAGCTCAAGACGTGGTGAACTCTACTATGAGCATCATTACGACTGCTTGCTGCGCTTCTATGCCCCGTCGAAGACCCCGGCACGGCAAGCCCCAGTGTACTGGTGGTCAACTGAAATCGCTCAAACGCGAAGGGAGTGTCACAAACTTCGACGTGAAGCGCAACGGGTGCGGAACAGTGACGAGGCATGCAACTCGGTGGCAGCATATAAGTCGGCCAGGAAATGCCTTCGCAAACTGATCAACAGTAGCAAGGCTCGCTGTTGGCAAGACCTAGTGGACAATGTGACAAGGATCCGTGGGGCCTTGGCTACAAGCTGGTCATGCGGAAGCTTGGTGCCCTGCGGAAGCCTTGTATACATGACGCGGAAAAGATGGACGCGATAGTGCGGGGACTCTTCCCCGCCCATCCCGTCCGTGTTGACGCTGTCCACGGTAAAACAGCAATCGAGTGCCCACTCTTCACACAGCTGGAACTGAAGGAGGGAGTCCTCTCATTGAAAGCGAGGAAGGCTCCAGGTCCAGATGGTGTTCCAGGTGAGGTGTTGCGGCTCGTCTATCACCATTGCCCTGATTTGCTGCTCAGCACATTCAACGCTTGCCTACGGGACGGGGTTTTCCCGGTACGATGGAAGGTGGCGAGGCTCGTGCTGATCAGCAAGGAGAAGGGAAATCCCGAATCACGGCTAGGAAAGTCCTAGAGAAACTCATCAAGGGAAGACTCACTGACGCGATTCGTGCTGCTGGGGACCTATCCCCTTGGCAGTACGGCTTTAGAGCAGGACGTCTTACGATTGATGCGATTGCAGAGGTGGTGAACGCGGTCCAAAAAGCAGAGGCATGTAGTCGCACCAAGCGACGGATCGTCTTGTTGGTGACACTTGACGTCAGGAATGCCTTCAACTCCGCTAGATGGGTGGATACACTGGAAAACTCTTTCCAAGTTCCAGAATATCTAATGCGGCTTTTGAGGAACTAACTAAAGGACCACAGCCTGCTCTACGACACAACACAGGGCCAACGAAGAATGGAAATTACATCGGGTGTTGCCCAGGGATCTATCCTTGGTTCGGACCTGTGGAACGTGTCTTACGACGGGCTACTGAGACTTGAGATGCCAGATGAGTCGAGCTTTGTCGGCTATGCGGATGATGTTGCGGCTCTGGTCACTGGACGCACCGTTGAACAAGCGCAACTTAGGCTAGGTATGCTAATGCGTCGGGTGAGGGACTGGATGACTGCTCGCGGGCTCAGTTTAGCACTGGAGAAAACCGAAGTGGTCATCTTGACAAAAAAGAGAATCCCTAGAGTAAGGATGATCAGTATTGGAGGTATACAGATCGAATCGAAGCCAGCGGTGAAGTACCTGGGGCTACTGATCGACTCGAAGATGAGTTTCTCTGAGCAAATCAGGGCAACGGCTAAGAAGGCTTCTTTGGGAATATCGGCTCTGAGTCAACTTATGGCCAACGTAGCGGGGCCCAGCCCATCAAGAAGACGCCTCTTGATGAATACTGTAGGGTCAGTGCTACTGTACGGAGCAGAGGTATGGGGCAACCCTCTCAGCAAGGAGGTATACCGAAAACGTTTGGCACAGGTACAGAGAAGAGGAGCACTGGGAATTGCATCTTCATATCCAAAAGTCTCTGACTCGGCGGTGAGAGTTATTGCAGGCGTGATACCTTTCGCCCTACTTGTTAGAGAGCGCCGCGCTATTTACCTGCGCCGAAACGAGGATGCGAGGGAGATGGTTGTCCGCGAGGAGAGACAGCGCTCGCTCAACGATTGGCAGCAGTCTTGGGTGAATCGCACGAAGGGAAGGTGAACTGCGCGCCTCATCCCGGATGTGAGACCGTGGCTAAATCGAAGGCATGGTGAGACTGACTTCTATCTGACCCAGCTTTTGAGCGGGCACGGGTGTTTTCAGTCTTACCTGCACAAGATCGGTAAGTCACGGTCTCCCGATTGTCGGTTTTGCCCAGGAGAGGAGGACAATACCTGTCACACATTTTTTGCGTGTACAAAATGGGTCAGGCTGCGAAGGGAACTCTACAGGGAGACGGGAGAGCTCACCCCGGATAATATAGTTGCGGTGATGCTCGAATCGGTTGACAAATGGAACCAGGTGGCACATTATGCTCGGGCAGTCCTAAAATATAAAAGGGACTCACAGAAGCCGGGGGCGCTGGGGCTGGGGGATCGCTTTTCTGGCATTTCCTCTTCCCCTCTCCCCTCCCGCTAGGAAAGGGACTCCCCAGCTTGAAGGCGCCACACGTCGTAACAAAACGAGACCTGGCCCGAAGTAACGTGTCAAACGGTTCCAGGCTAGGTTCTCAGATTGACAGGGGAGTTATTTAGTGGGTAGTCCAGTCGCGCATGGTAGTCCCACACTCTGTGCATAAATAGCATTCACCTCCCTACCACAAAAAAAATATATACGACATCCATAGCCGTAGACTTGAGCCTGTGCAAGAACAGTTTCTACTCTTTACCTTAAGATCTTAAGGTGTAATATTCAAGTTTTTTTTCAGACAAGATACACTTGCGCGAAACTGTTAGTCACTAAACACATTTCCATGTTAACCTTTAACACGCACAACACCAATTATGCAAACAATGAGCCGGTTAACAGATGTTGCAATATATTCAATAAGTTTAGCGATTATTACTCCCCAACCACTTCCAAGTCCAAAATATTAATAGGCTTCAATCTCTCGGCGACATAGCCAATATTGTTGTGTGGTTTTATTTATCAATTTTATGTGTATTATATTAATTTTGTGTATGTATTTTATTTATGTTTGTTTTAATTGTGCCTGGTTTAGCGAATAAATAAATATAAGTGGGGAGTCCTCCTTTGGAAACCTTTAAAAAGTTCAGTTTTGTGATATCTTCTGAAGAGCTACGGCTTCTGACCTTTTCGAAAAAATTAATTATACTTTCAGTAGTTTCTGAGAAAACCTGGTGTAACGCATCGGGTGGATGACCGGACAAACAGGTCAGGTAAAGTATGTTTTCCAATGTCCTGAGAAGGTGGCTTCCACAATGGTTGAATTGATCTCGTATATCAGTTAACTGTATCTAACTGCACATACCTGGAAAATAGTCTGGGAATCGTATGGCAGATACCATTCACACGAAAATGCAAAGCATCGAAAATGCCATTCTGCACTTCCCACAGAAAGCGCAAATCTAGAAATCATAAAAGTATGTAAAACTAGAATTAAGTCGAGTTGTTAGTTAATTCAGTCCTGAATAAAGAGGATCAGGGCACCAACCCTATCAGATATTTTTTAGTAACTTCCTAAATGTTAATCAACTTATCTTCATGATCATGATCATAAGCATATTTCGTCCATTCACCATTTATTTTTGCCTATCCTCGCTAATTAAGAATTATTGCCTTAGGGAGATCTTTATCAAGTTTTTGTTTGGCTGCATGTGATACGTTGGTACACATCGTAAAATAAATTCAACGTAGTCCAAACTTCCCCGAGAGAACAAGTCGTTGTGCAGTGTCACTGCACTTTTTACGGGACGCCAACGACTGCAAGCACTACAGAGTTTAAATTTCAATTGGAAACAAAGATTTGCGGGAGGTAAATAATTTTTTAAAAAATCGTCTGGTCTAAGAAATTCAGCTGCTATTTGGCCAACAAGCAAATATCTGTGGACTCGCACACCAATAAATCTTTCGGCAACAATGTTTGAACGATAATTAAACATTCCGCGAAAGAAAGACTGACAATGCGAGTATCTTGCAAGAAATGTTTATTTTTGTGAAATGCGTTTTTCACAAATCGCCAATCTCAAAGGAAATCAAAAAGATGTTCACAATGCTAGAAGATTTCCGCCAAATCATCCTGAGCTTTGTCACCGAGTTCCGTGTAGTACCAAATTTGCTGGGTCATTGTTTGAAAAGTGCGCGGCTGGTGACTCCCCCACACGCTCTCGTACTTGGTTTGTACGTACACATGTATGTATGTCTCTTCATTTTCATAATAAGCTACAAATAATAAAAGCTAAGCAACGGAATTATGGCGTAATTAAAGTTTCATGTTATCGCTTTGGCGTGCGGTGCTGGACGCACTTGGCGTCACCAGGCGGACCGGGGGAGGCGGGGACGAACGTTTAGGCGCCTTGTCAAGATTACAATCAGAGTTTCGCTGGCTCACCGTTTTCGCCCCATCATAAACTCGGAAATCAGTGAAAAAGCGAAAACATATACAAATGACAATGGAGATAATACCAACCCGTTTGCTACTTTGCCAGCAACTCTGATAAGGTCATGTTCTACATTGTTATGCTTCGAATTGTGGCGCGTAATATTTCCTCAATTTACGAAATACGTACCTTATGGTGGTGGTGATGGAGCGATAGAGCGGCGTCTTGCCCATCATCGCGGCCGCGATTTTCTCCGACTATTTGGTCTGTGGCGCATTTGATGTACATATTTCGTTCGGTACTACTAATTTTTTCTAATTTACGATCTGAAACGTAATTAGAGTGCAATAACAATAACGAGGGCAATAGCCGATTCAAGGTCAAGGATGTCAATATTTGGAGTGCAGAAATGCGTACTTTGAAATTTCATAATATGTAGCAATAGGTGGAAAATTATTGAAATGTGCGCATATGTCGTCCGAGTCGAGTACAAGACAGTAAAGATAGTTAAAACAACTAACAATGATTCAAAGGAATTGGAATGGGTACACGTTATATTTCGGATTTGATATTTCCTTCAGTTCCAGCCAGTCCACGTGTTGATTATACCCTTATGTAAATTGGTACACATAACATTCATTGTTAAGATTTACTGACAAATAATTTCTGTAGACTCATTTATAATAATTTCCATGCCACAATAGAATTGATAATAACTTCCACATCGATTTTCCTATCCTTGCTGATAAGACTGTGTCGCACTGTGTGGAGTACGTTTAGTGTTGTACGCTGTACGTTTGAAACGAGTGAAGGGCATTTCATTGAGGAATAATTGCGTTCCAAAAGTTGAATGTTTTCACTTTAATGCTCAGACGCGCCGTAAATTTTATATTACAAACTTACGTTTACACGTGCCAGTGTATAATCCATAATATTTATTAATTTCTATTGCGGTTTACGAGAACATGAGAAATTTTGAAATTTAAATACAAGGCTAGCAAAAATAAATATTGCTCAAATATTTACATGCAATAAACGAGGGCTTTTATCTGAGTATTTAACAATTTGTTTCGACTTTAAATTTAAAAATAAATTCAAGATGATCACAGCTTCTTTTAAGCAGAATCTCAAAACAGAGAATCTTTAACGTTGAAAATATATTAATTTTAAGTAAATTTTTATGAAGAAATTTACATGTTTCGTTTCAGTGCATATAAAAGAAACTCAGATATAACGAAAATTGTAAACACGCTGACCTCCAGATAACAGAGAACCTTGACATCGGCTGTCACTAAAAACAGTGCTGCCATTTTCAAGTTCTAAGCACTCCTCCACTCCAAAAGAAAACACCCTGTAGATAAGTTATACTGCATAATTCATTACAACTCGACAAAAATGAAAACTTCAATCGTTATATAGAGCTTCATCAGGGGAATCATCAGCCTGTGAAGCGTATCCATCAAAATCGTTCAAAAGACACAGTTATGTATGTGCAGAGCAGTAGAAAAGCGTGGTGTAGATTGTTAGAATAATGGAGGTAGATGGTAAACCTCATGCCAGAATTTCTGCAAAAGAAAAATCGTAAGCTGCTCAACATTACAAAACGAACAGTACCTTGTCACTTCATTAGTGAAGAGGAGAGCAAACATACTATGATTTAAAAAAATATTAGAAAGTTACTCGTACTTCTTAAAAAAACAGCTTCAACGCTCGGAAATAATTATCGCAACTGTGAAACAATAGGGTAAAATGACCCTACAATATTCGTCAAGCAAAATCAACTGGAATTTTATTAACATTATTAATAACAACCTATCAATACTCGTAGAAGGACTGGATGAAATATACTCTTCACTACTTCAGCAGAACACTTTATGTCTTCTTCTTAGCACTACACCCAAAACTGACGATAGATACAAGCCATATGGTAGCAATTTGCATATGTATTAGTCGGCCTACTATGGATAAGCTTCCGGTAGCTGTCACCCAACTGCGGCATTAGCAAATGCTTATATTTCGTCATATATACTATTTTCCGAATAAAAAACGTGCCGAACGCATTCCGTGCATGCTATAAATTCACCTTGTTTAGCCCATTGTGCTCCTAAACTTTCCAAGACGAGCAAATGAAGCACACGTTTTGCACCTTCGACTGATAAGTCAGCGTTGAGATGCAAACAAACTCCTATAAATTCACTTTGGAAGGCGATAAAAACTAAACGGGTATAATAACTGAAATAATTTTCACTTCACTAGGAGCGCTATTGTGTTCTCCGCGGATCATCTGGATTTCACTGTAGAAATCCGTCTCTAAACCATACAAAACCTCGAATTTTTGTTGGCACCTCCACAATTCTTCATATAACGCCATGTAAGTTAGCCAGGAAATTCGGCCTACTAATGGTCATGTGTGTGGTCGTAAGCGCTGCTGCCATATGGCTTGTATCTATCGTCAGTTTTGACTACACCCCTTTCGGGCCTTTGCTTCCTGCAAACAGCGCCTCCAACTATCTCGGTCCGTTGACCGCATCATCCAATTCCGAAATCCGAGCAGCGATGAACTGTCTTCGTCGAACGAGTCAGATTAGCGTTTCCTCGGTTTCTCCACTGGCCACCGGCCTTCAGTTCTCCCAACGAATACCTTTTTGAGTATCCGTTGTTCGTCGATACGATTCATGTGTCCAGCCCATTGCAGCTTCCATAGTCTTTCAATCCTAGAGACCTCCGACTCGTCAAAAATTTCATACAGCTCATGGTTGTATCAAATTCGCCATTGGTCCCGTCTAGCTTCGCTCAGATTATTCGCCTCAGGACCCGTCGCTCAAAGGCATTCAATATATTTGCGGATACTTGGGTTAGGGATCATGTTTCACACCCATAGCATAACACAGGTCTTATCACAGATTTGTATACTTGGAGCTTTGTTTTCCTGTGTATGCAGCTGGTCTTCAAGATCGTCAATACTGAATAGAATATTTTATTTGCGAGCTGTATTTCGTCTCTTTCATTGCCCGTTTTCGTTATTTTGGCGCCTAAATACACAAATTCACTAATATTCTTTATACTGTATTCGCCAAGTGTGATATTTTGTATATTTGAGGTATATTTCCTTGACTGCGTCGTGATCTTTGTTTTATTTTCTTTGATTTGTAGCCGTACTAGTTTTGCTTCGCTGTCGAGTTTCAAGAAGAGTTCTTTTGCAGTTGTTAATGACCGTGACAGAATGTTGATGTCGTCCGCATAGGCCACTACTTCGCTCGACTTGTATAGTAATGTACCTCACGTATCGACAGGTAAAGGATGATTCATAACAAGTGTACACATGTGAATGGGCCTTACCTCTTATTTATCACCAATTTCAGGTCCATATATTGACAGATTATGACAGTTTGGTCTTTTACAATTCTTAAAACATGGCGTCATACACATCAGCCGAACGTTTTATTATTGTAAAAACTTTTTACAAAAATAATGAGATGCCAGTGGTAACATTTCGCGCTCTACGTGAAATCGAATAATTTCACGAAATGGATCCATAAATTGGCGGGCGAGATCGTGTGATTTGACTCCTTGTGACATCTTCCTTTGGGGATTTCTGAAGGATCGTGTTTACGCTGATGCTCCCCAGACTACTTAAGCATTAAAAAACAATATTCGAGCCAACATACGCCTAATAACGCCGGAAATGTGCGAAAATGTCATCGAAAATTACAATCATCGTTTGCTAGTCTGTAAAGCAGCACTAGGTGCACATATGCCCGAAGTAATTTTACATATTTAATTGTAAGCGACCAAATTTTCATAATAAATAAACATTACAGCTCAACCTTTATAAAAACGATGTTTTTTCTCGACAAAAATGTGTATACTTGTTATGAATCACCCTTATCACGTACTCCAGAGCCAAACTGAATAGCAATGGGGCCAGCCACGTCGTTCGCAAGAATAGGGCATTGTGGCGTATTTTACGAAAATATCTTGGTCTACATGGTTACAAGATCAAATTGAATCAAGAACTAAAGCCAGTTGATCATTCAAAACGCGAAAACTTCTCCAATCGTGCTCTGGCAAAGCTTGAAGAAAATGAAGAATTTCATCGAAAAATCATCTTCAGCGATGAAGCTCATTTCTAGCTCAATGGTTTTGTTAATAACCAAAATATGCATTATTGGTCAGCTGAAAAACCTACATGTGCTTCTTGAGATACCGTTGCATCTGCGAAAAATTCCAGTTTATTGTGGTTTTTATGCCGCACGTGTGATTAGGCCATATTTTTTCGTGTATTAAAACGAACGTCAAGTTACCGTCAATTGCGAGCATTATCATGTTATGTTGGAAGATTATTTGTGGCCAAAATGGGATGAATTTGAAATCAACGATATGTGGTTTCAACAAGACGGTCCCACTAGCCGGGTCGTGGCCTCCAGAATCAATCTCCTTCAATCATCACGGTTCCGTGATCTTGTCCGCCAGTTATTCACCCCCAATAAGGATCTGCTGTCACCTTCTATCGCGTCTTCCCATCAAGTCCTCGGTTTTCCCGAAGGACGCCTATCTTGTGCTCTACCTTGTAATGTTCCTTTTGGTAGCCGGTTTTCTTCCATTCTTTCTACATGGCCCGCCCATTGTGATCTTCGTAATATTACGCAAGAGGAAATAGGTGGATCGTCAAATAGTTCATACAACTCATCGTTGTATCGCAGTCTTCACTCAGTTCCTTCTTTCACTAGGCCGTAGATTTCCCGGAGCACATTGCGTTCAAATATATCCACTGACTTCTTGTACGCCTCATCGGGGTCCATGTTTCGCTTTCATATAGCAGTACAATTTTGACTAGTTTTTTGTAAATGCGGAGTTTATTTTGCCCGTTCACAACTCTAGACTTTAGAATTGGAGGTACGGAGTAAAAGACTTTATTTGCGGCGTTATGCAGCGTCCATTTTTAGCGCCTCTTCTACTCAGATAGACTTCAAGGTAGATAAAACTGCGTTTATACTAGCACGAATCCGTTCTGACCTCCCCTACTTTTCAGGGCTTCTCGCTTTCCTTGTCTCGCTATTTCATGTAATTTTTAAAATGTTCACACTATGAAATGACAGACGTGTTTCATGCACAAAGCGAAAAACATGTCAAAAATGATGGGTCTCGCGCGGCACTGAGAACGATGGCCGACAACTGCAACGATGATCACTTGAATTCTGCATGTGAATTTTCGCAAGGAGGATTAAAAATGTATACTCAGAATTACGTGAAATTCTTAAACGAAACTATTTGCAACTTCTGCATCATTCAAATTTTACATTGTAACTTATATCCAGCCCAGGTTTCAATCAAGTCAAACTTTTTTCACAAAACCATCCCGCTATCTGTTTCTAATATATTATTATTCACTCGTACTACACACTACCTAATACGTTTATCTTTAGTTTTTTGCCTCATGATCCAAGTGCCAACTTCTTGATATCATCCACACTCCCAACTCACCCCTGGACTATCCCGCCAAGATTCAGTTTTTCTCATCCTAACATCTATTTTCAAACGAACCAATTCTCGATCTAAGCAGACTTTTAGTTCGACCACATTGTCCTTTCATTCCCCACAAATTCCCAGCCGTCACGTCCAGTTAACACTGAAGTTTCCGACTTCTGCATACTCGAAAAACGTTCTTCCCATTTGATATATTCAATCTTCACCAAACCCTACATTTCCAATTAAAAATTTACTTATTGGGGAACTTTTTTGTTAACAGAGCTGACGATAAAATTTATAATTAGCAGTAATAGAGGATACAAGAAAATAGGAAAATAAATATTTTAAAATGTATGTGCACCATCGACTTGGAACTTGATATTACTGAATTTCGAACTAATGAACAAGAGAGTCCCGGCAACGGCCGGAATTTGTAACAAGCTCAATCTTAATCAGGTTTTTTCTGCGGAAACAATCTTAAGTTAAACTGCTTTCTAATAATGGATCAATTGAAGCCATTTTGGTTAACCAGGATCTTCAGAATGCATTTTTTATTTCTATGTGAATTTGATGAAAAGTACAATATCTTACATACGAAAACGTACCCAAAATATACACTAATCACGTTTGGCATACCTGAAAAGAAGAAACGAATAATTAATTATAATCAGTAAAGGGAACCATAAAATTATTCAATATAGAAAATGGCCAAAACATAAGTATCGAAACTGAGTCATCAGCATAATAAAAGTTTTATGGTTGTGAATGATCTTGAACAATTTTTTGGTAAGAGAAGTAGCTACAAAATTAATCCTGAAGAGTGATTTGGAAAAACCGCATTTCTAAAAAAATTACTGACCGAAGAAAAGGACGAAAAACGAAGGAAATGTTCTGCTGTTTTTTTTTATTGATTAACTCCCCCATAGACGCTTCTAAGCTCGTTTGAGAAAGGAGGATGGGAACCCTTTGTTTCCCTAACCTCCAGCTCCATGATTCCTCATCCTAAACCCAACGATTAAATGACAGTTGATGTTCTCGGGGCCGCACATTGGGTCTGCTAGTTCCGCCATAATGGAACATTAAATGCCGAAAAATGATAATAGCTGTAAATACATCTACAGCTCTACAACTAAATCCTACTTACACCTCGTTTGTGGGCACGTAAGAGGATAAAGGTGAGTCTTCAGTGCCTGATAACGAAGTCGAAGTAATAACCATGCCACTGGCATGGAGGTTGGGCAACGAGCTATCTCCCCATCCCTGGAAAACCCTACAATGTTTCGAAACTGGCAGAAGGGCCGAAAAATGAATTGGGCTCACGGCAAAGACCTCGCAAATGGAAAAAGGACTATGGCATTGAATCCTGAAATGTCAGATCGCTCAATTTACCTGGCGATGTTAAGGACCTTTTACAACAGGCTAGTCAATATAAGTAATACTGGCAATCCAGGAAACGAACTGGACTTGAAAGGATATTCAAGACATGAGATTGCACACAGTATTCAAAGTGGGAAGCCTACTGGAAAACGGAAAATCGGAGTTGCCTTCACTGTAGATAGGGAGTTCAAATCGCATGTTATTGATTTCAAGGTAATCAATGAACGGTTGTGTTTGATCCATATAACAGCGAAATCCTTTCAAAATTGGCTGATAAATGTACATGCCTCGACCGAAGAAAAGGACGAAAAAACGAAGGAAATGTTGTACAATCACCTGGAACGACTAGTCGACTTATTGCCTACAAACGACACAAAATATCCAGGGTGGTTTCAATGCTAAGGTTGGCAATGAGCTATCTCATCGGGGAGCGACTGGAGTATATAGGCTCCAAGATGCAACAAATGTCAACGGCCAGCGCCTGATTGACTTTGCATGTAACAGAAATCTAGTTCAACTTGCTTCCCTCACCATCGCGTACACAAAATGATCTGGATATCACCAGATAACAAAGTACAAAATCAGATCGACCATGTTCTCATCCAGCAACGTTGGGCCGCGAGCATACTTTTTCAACGAAAATAGTCAAATGAAAGGTCTTGATGGATCAATTGTTTAGTTTACAATTTCAATAACAAAGTAGACAGGTGTAGCGGATGAACACGAAAAGGCTTTGTCAATACAAGACTGATCTAACGTATACGTTTTATCAGAATCGAATTGTTTCTAAGTGAAGCTATAGTCACTTGAATTTTGATATATCTTAACAACGACAATGCACGGTTTCCTATTCTATGGACTTCAACCATTAATATCAGGTTCTTTTAAAATATTTGGATGGAGTAAATATGATTTCCTATAAACGTATGATTTATGACATCAACATTTTGTCATGGTCGTTAACAACTGCCAAAGAACTTTTCCTGAAACTGGACAGCGAAGCAAAACTAGCAGGGCTACAAATCAATGGGCTTTTTCAGACGCAGCGTGAAAAGTGAGCGTTAAACAGGTTATATGGGCAAGAAGAGTGAGAGGCATTGAGGGAACCTGTTGGTAAAAACATGCCAAAATTTTCTAGGGTGAACGAGCGTAATGCACATACACAAACGCATTTTGTTGATCATTTGGTGGGGGAAATTTTACACAAACGCCAGTAATCATTCGGAATTGAACATTCGGTGAAGAAGGTAGTCGTCATGAAACGATTGCCTTTCTTAATCTGCGTGCAAAAATGGATGCGTGGCGACAAGCTACGCGTTATTTAATGAATTTATAAAAGCGGAGGCCATGTTCAATTTCAGGAAACAATACGACGAATATCACGATTTCAATAAAGTTGAATTGCCTATTGTGAATCCATAGAAAATTAACAGTACGCATAATTTTCATAGAATCACATTATAATAAGCAAGTTTACAACACATCAAGAAAAATATGTGACTAAAAACGATATTCAAATTTGGAATATATTTTTCAGAAAGCGGAAAAACACGGAGAATTCAGATAAACCCAATAGAAGTTTGAATCGACAAACTTTAACAACCAGAAAATACATTTTTCATTCCAGTTTTTATTACCTCGTGCACAATTCAAGGCTAAAACATCAATTCTCAATCGCTTATCTCTCTGTCTTCACTTTCATGTTATCCGCACGATGTTTAACGATCAAATGATCCTTTTGACAAATACACTCGCAATACGTGTATCATATCCAAAAATAGCTTGGTTGAACTATGCAACGTGTAAACACAAGGGCGTAAGCGCGAAACCTGTTTGATTATAGGTGAGTACCATTCCCTCGTGAAAAAGCCCAATGAGAATAAAATAACGCTCATGTAGAATACCGCAAATATACAAAGCATCACACTTGGCCAATATAATACCGAAAATGTGAGCGAATTTGTTTATTTAGGCGTCAAAATAACTAGAAATGCTGTTGAGGTCTCCACGATTGTAAGACTGTGGAAGCTGCAATGATGTGGCCACATGAATCGTACGGACGAACAACCGATACCCAAAAAAGTATTCGTTGGGGGAACTGAAGGGCGGAGACCAATGGAGAAACCAAGGAAATGCTGGTCTGACTCAGTCAACAAAGACAGTTCATAGCTGCTTGGATTTCAAAATTAAAGGACGCGGTCAATGGACCGAGACAATTAGAGGCGCTTGTTGCAGGAAGCGATGACCCGAGAGAGGTTGTAGCGCAACGAACATACATATCATAGAAATATTTCCTGAGTTTGCTCATACGTGACGTAATGTAGGTGTCTGCATTTGATAGGTCATGTAAAAAACCCTTCTAACATGAACGGCGCTCTCTCTGCCCAACTTAGATGCAATGTCTCGTAACGCAGACATATTAAATCCATTTGCAGAATTATGCAATCTCGTCATACACAAGTCACTTCTTATACTGATAAACTGCAACAACTTTTGAATTAAAATCAAAAAATTATTTAATTAAATAAATTAATGATGGTAGCAAAGATTTTCAATCTATTTATTATATAAAACTTTCTTTAATTTTATTGTCGCATTATTTTTGACTGTCTCTACATTGTTATAACGTCAATTGATTCACTGACACTTTGCTTCTTCCACTGCATATTCAACGTTTGTTTGAATTTAGCTTTTATTCTAAATCTAACAATGGTTGCTCTCCTGCAGCTTATTCTGAGTATAATCTCGAACATTTCTGCTCATGGGATTTAAAAAGAAGCTCATTTATTAACTCATCTGTCTTTAAAAACTTTTATGGTTTACGGACAGCCATTTTGCAGTCAGGGTTAAGTTCCGGTTATTGTCATATATGTAGCTTTGAATACCTCTTAGTTACAAATTTACTCCTAGTTCTGTTCATGAACACTCAGCGTTATTAACCAGTATATCACCTAAGCTGGAAACAGAAAAGCCATATGAACGCTGGAAACGGAAAAGCCATATGTTGCGAGCTTGTTCGCTCGCAACAGCCAGCCGTTTCTTATTTCCACAGAAAAAGTCTCAAATAATCGCAGGATTTGGGTTGAATATCGCCGCGAATAATTACATTTTGGTTTCAAATCTTTCGAAGCGTATGGCCTTCCTGACCAATGTCAGGGTATTCGGAGCTGTTGGTCCCCCAAATTTGCTGTAGCATGTAACATTTATTAATAAGACTGCGGGATACTATATGGTCATCAGTAGAGAGGGTGAGATAAAATTTCGTACCTTTCCACACGGCGTGCACCAACATGAAAGGCACAGCGGTGGACCTTATCAACAAAGTGGACAATGGAGCTCATGGATACTGTGCAAGATGTAGGCGCTACTCAGTATCTGCCTTTGTTACTCGACTACAAACTGCAAGGAAGATGATCGCTTCCTTAACTAGTGAGCTGAAATCCTTACTAGCAAAATTCTCTTTTGCTTGATCTAATGTCGAATGCTTGTTGCATTTTGCGGAATTCTTACTTACAAATGCATTGTCTAGCTCAACCGAAAAGACTTCGCGTTCAGTATCGGACCCAGCTAAACAATACCGACAAGGAGTAAACCGCAGGCAAAATCAATCAATGTCTCCCCTCAAAGAGAATGGCCTACCTGGTCCTTCAGTGACAGTTTAAACGTGCCTGCCCAATATAAACTGCAGCAATAACCAGCGTTCACAGTGCAGCTAGATTGCCATAGTTCCACAGAAATAATTTAACCTAGTCTCTCAATGGTTACTAGGAGTAAGTCATTCTTGAAGCCGCAAACTATCACTCAACAACTAGCGGCCTCAGAATCTGACAATTTAAGTGTATTCGATGTCTCACCAACTACTCAATAAAACATGCAGTAACAGCCAGCGCTTGTAATGTAGCCAGATTTCGGAATCTGGTTTAGGGGAGCGATTCCAAAGAAAATACTTCCTCGAATTCAATGTCAGGAATCGAGTGACCACATTCCTTTAACACTCTCTCCTGTTATTAGTGCCCCTATACCTTTGAAGCATGTCTTCATCTGTAGAGTGGCTTTCATAACTTCTGCTGGAGACTTAAAGGGTTATGTCTCCAAACAGTTTGGATTATCCGTTCAAGTTTTTAGTTATCATAAGTTGACTACGGAACATTTAACGGGCAAAGTAGTTCCTCATTTAAATTGTTGATTTTTGCAAATACCAATATTTTTCTTACTGGCCTTCTGGAGCACTTAATAAGCCGTTTGTAATTTGCAATACACGTAATCCGAAAGCCTTAGTTACATGTTATCTTAATGAAAATTTTGACAACCATAATGCTAATCGCACTGCATCCTCTTTAAATTTCAATGAATCATTTTCAAACGAAATACTGTACAATTTAACTTCTTTTTAGGGTTTTGTAAAATAATTTTACAAAACCCTTCTAAAATCGCGTCCTGTCTGTCTGTCTGTCCGTCCGTCCGTCCGTCCGTCCGTGTGTCACAGCAGTTTTTCTCGGGAACTGCTTAAGCTAGAAACATCAAATTTTGTATGTATGTGTAAAGTGGTGCTCTCTTCGAAGTTCAACTACAAAAACTTTTTATAAGGTAGGGGGGTCTCCCCATATAGGGGAGTGACCCGCCGAAAAAACAATTTCATTGAAGGTAGCCGATATCTTTTCAAAACAGGTCTTATTTTGGCAAAGTTTGCTTCGAGGGGCGCACAGAGAGGGGAAATACACGAAAAATTTGTGTCCCCCCCTCGCGATTGGACACCTGTGATCCGAAAAATCTGAAAAAAATCATGAAAGTAGGCCTTGATGAGTACAACAACAACAAATACGTGCGAAGTCGCAATTCACTCAACTTTTTTAGTAATAGTATGATTTATCGATTTTATGTTTTCTTGAATAAAATCTTAACGGTACCCTTAAATTGAATGAAATTCAGTACACAGATGACAATTTATAAGATGGATTTCATAAAGATTGAATCATAATTAGCGAACTTATAGCGGTTTGAATTTTCCAGTATTACTATGGAACAATATGCGCCGCATTTATTACTATGGCAACATATGGCTATGGAACAACATGCGCTTTTTACCGACTCAGACACTACAGTTTTGCTAGGATTTGCATGAAAATTTCAGGAATGATAGGTGTCATGTATATCATTGAGAATCGGTTCAGCTTGTGGTATCAGTAATCGTAAAACAAAATAGTGGCTGTTTTAAATGCGAAGGTTGAATAATTTTGAGTTAGTTTTTCCCAACTTCAACGTTTAAGGTGCATGCTTTGAACACTTGATTCAATTTAATGAATGACTGAAGATGAGTACCCACAATTAATAACCATAAGTGAAACAAGTCAAAGAGGCGGGAGAGAGCTCCTAGCAAAAGGGCTTTGTAACCATTCTAGGATTCGAAATAATTGGCCATTAATCGATGATAACAGTACAGGAGAGTGGCCCCTGAAAAAAAAATTCATCAAACGTAGCCGATATGAGTATGAAATGAAATTTTTCATGGGAGGTTTTCAAAACAGTTCTTAAACTGTCAGTTTTTGCTTCAGTGGGGGCACAGGGGGAAATACATGAAAAATGTGCTTCCTCCCTTGCGAATGGACATCTGAAATAATTATCAAGGGAGATATTTATGAGTGTAACAATGAAAAAAACCTCAAAGGTCGAAATTCGTTCAACTTTGTTAATAATAGAATGATCTTCGAATTTCATATTTTCTCCAATTAAATTGTCTTTGACATGTTTCTTGATTTTATTCGATCTGGTGGCTGTATTTTGTAAATTGAATACAAAACCCTTCTGACATGAGCGTAGGTCTGTTTACCCAACTTGTTTCCTAGTAAAAAGTGAATCTCTATTTTTTACCAAAATATAAGAGGGCTTGAGGAACTCTTTGTCTTCTACCAGTACTCTATATATCTTATTATTTGCTTCTCCGAGATTTGGCTGAATGTGAGCATTTTGAGTTTTGAAATGTTTCCTGATCATATTGTATATAGATGTGGCCGTGACCTTATTGCTGCTAAAAGGCTGATGGTGGCGGAGTTTTGGCTACAGTTAACAAAAATCTACCCATACTTTAGAATGTGATTTAAAATTATTAATTTCAAGATATTTTTGGTAGGAACTGCAATATATCTAATTTTCTATTAATTATTCCGATAAAATTGATTAAAATCGCCCACCCATAATTAAGATATATTTAAAAAAAAATCGTTAGATTACTTTAAAGGGCTCAAACTTGACATTGCAAAAAAAATCACATACAAATAATATAGATATTATATGAAGACATCATGCGTACAGAAAAAGGAACCATGGGCTATAGCTGAGGAATGCACGTGATGAATTTGATAAACGACGAAATCGAGCCAGACAAGAAATAAATCATGAACTTATTAATATATGTAATGCCAAAATTGTGCTTTGGTAAAAGCAACACCAAATAGTAACAACATTTCAAAAGTAGGTTTTGGCGCTGTTAAACATGTTAATAAGAAATCAAACAGCAAATTGGATAAAACAGGACGCTCCTATCAACCCAACTTATTCCCCAGATCTTCTTTAGCTGATCTATAGATACTTATTTGATATAAAGAACAAGCTTTAATTTGCATAGAATTATAAAAATTCGATTTTGATCCACCTCACTTTATCATTACTAAAGAAGAACAAAGCTCCTCTCGATTCACTACCAATCCGAAGCATTTCTAAACGTCTTTCAACTAGTTAAACATTTTATGTCCTTCAGGCATTCCATAATTCCATATTTATATAAAAGCCTTGAATTTCTACAATCACGTATCGACCATGCATGCATTCTTTGCCGCTAGCCAATGAACATATATTGACTACAACTATTAACATTCATAATAACTTAATTCCATCCTACAGACCATGGATTTTGAAGAATTCGAGGAATTCAAAAATAAAGACTTCAGTAATTTATTCTTTGTCATGCTCATGATCGCGTATTAGAAATCATGTGTGTAGTATCTAAACGATGAAGAAGTAACAGCACAAGCAGTGGTTGTAGCTCTTCCAGGCAAATATTGGAATCATTAGTCTCAATTTTCATTGGACCATAGTAATGATGTCAATTGCGATGAGAATGAGTATGACCAAGACAGTGACTACATCGATATGTTTAGAGGAAAAATCTCTACGAGTATTGCTGTTGTCATTACTAGTAGTATCTTCCATATGGGGATATGTTAACATGTACATATAATCCCCTAATTGATTAGTGATTCTGGTTTTACTGGGAATTCCGATTAGAGCAATCTCCTTGACCAGCTACGCCTCAACCTTTGAGGGAGCTTTCGAGGGATCATGCTACGAATATCCTAACTAATCTTTACTTTTTGTATTGATTATGTAACCGCCCTTCAATGTAGCGTTAGGATGAAATGTTAAGGCATGCTGCTAAAATATTTTGATGTTTAAATTTTTACGTCACCCTTGCGATTACGTTCTCGATGAGGGATCTTTACCTTTGCTACATGTTCGAGTAGAACTCCATTCAGTTTGAAATCAGCGGCGCCATTAGAACGGAGTCATGGGAATAGCATTAGAGTAATTTGCTTGATGATTGTTCATCGATGTTTTGTATGTCACGGCATTGACACACATGTGTTTATCTACTTATTTATCTGACATTGATGCAAGCAACATAATTTTCTCATTGCACTATTATAGATATTTGTTTGTGTTTTTGATTGAGCGACTATGAAAAATTATGATGATGAGTTGTAAATGTTGTCATAGTCAGTTATATAAATTTTATAATAATAGGAAAATACATTCAATTATTTTTTATGTGAGATTTGTGTTTAAATGTTGTTATAGATGTCAGCATTCCGAGTATATCACAGTCTGGAAGAATCTTTTATTTAAGCTGTTTGGGGAGGGCCGTAAGCCGAGTTTATCAATAACTTTCGCTTTTTATGCCAAACATACGCGATACGCGATCATTCCCACCAAAAAATGATGAACCAACCTCTAATAAACCACCAAAGTTACCTTAAGTTTTTTTATATGAACAATCAACATCACATATACCTTTTGCCAAAATCATATATAACTTGTTGCAGGCACGGAAATCAAGGCACTTGCAAACATTAATTCCTAGCAGAGAATTCCATAACCCGGGATGGCATACTGATACCGGCTAGCGCTCAGTCGTGTCGTGGATCTTCCGGGAAATCCTCTGCCCGTAGTGGGCCACCTCACACACAAAAAAGGAAGGAAAGGATCGAGGAAGGGATCATTTTGAGAAATGAAAGATGATGCTAGTTAAAACATCCCGGTCATTTTATTTAACACATATCAAATTTTATTTGTTGAATACTCGCAACATTTTTCTAAGATAAAATCAGCCCCGTTTAAATTAAAAATAAATTCAAAATATAGGAACCAGGCCAGATGGAAGTTCACATAATAAATTTTTAAGTCCTACAATATATTATATTTAAAAAACAATGAAAGGAAAGCTACTTTATATTAAAAAAAGAAAGAAAAGAAAAAAATATACAACTTATTCACCCCTTTTCTGACGACCTACGAGCACTCGGTGAAGGACCAAAAGAAGCATACAGGGCTACTAAGAGTCAGGCTTCAACTTAACGGCCAATTTTTCCGCCGTTTTCAATTAATAAAAAAAATCATAGACGGTTGCTTTTTAAATAGTTCAATAAGACACTCATGAAAAAAACAATTCTGATTCATTTTTTAACATTTAATTAATCCATTTAATCTCATTAATTGTTCACTGCTCTTTGTTTTTATGTCAATTAAAACGGGTATGCACTATTAATTGCTAACTGGTATATAGTACTAATTACACTATTAATTATTTCACTCCTGTCAATTTTGTTTTGTTTTTCACCGCTTCCAAAGTTCCAAGTTAATTATATTATACTTTGTTTGACCACTTTTCTTATATAAAATGTGATAAAGCACTTTCCTATATTCAAGCCATAAAAACACACGCTCGCAATCTATTTAATAATGTTTTTTTTGTAAATCTCCTCCCCTGAAATTAAAACAAATACGTAAGTCCCCGATTTACATATTTACAAGTTTAGTTCTATGCAAATCGTCATACACACGGAAACAATTGCTTTTGATGAAATTAAAAAGGATTTTCCCGTGCTCGAGAAAATTTGAACCCAGGATCCTAGCAGACTTCCAGATTGTGTGTCCCCCGCTCTAGCACCGGAGCCGCCTTCAAATAGCAAGTAAATTCCACATGCTTACGTGGATGTCGTTACAATGAGCACAATGTAGAGGTTTGTTGATTTTGGCGAAGAATAAAATGTTGTTGATAGGGAGGAACAAATGAGATTTTGATAGTAAAAGAAAAAGATTGAAATTCTGTTAATGGGAAGTAATGAATGATATTTTGTTAGTGGGAAAGAAAAATTTTTTTTTTGTACTTTAAAATAAGATAGGAAAATTAAAATTAGTATAAGGGGAAAAAGTCCACGTAGTCCGTAGTCCGAGTGGTTTAGTGGTTGGAGTACTAAGCCTGTAAGCCGAAGGTCTCTGGTTCGAGTTTCAACGAGATTTAGTTCAAGTGATTCTTCAGACGGACTATAAGCCCGTTCAGTTATGATACGCGCTGGTTTAAAATCAGAACGTATCGCAACTGGGTGGACGAACATACAGCCAAAGCGTGATAATGATCATATCACCATGTGGAGTGCCGATACATTCGATCATGATAATGAGATACTCTACCTATCTATAAGTGAAGGCCCGAAAGGGGCTATAGTGCTACGAAAAAAAATAGATAACGGGGAATAAATTTTTTGAATGATCAAATGTTTTTATAAGAAAATAAACAAAAGAAAAAGGTATGTGTGCCTAAAAGAAGGTGGAGATGATAAGCAGGCAGTTGAATTTGTAAATGGAAGAACGCTGGTAGGCCTGGAATTTGCAACAAACTTTATGCAAATAATATTCAACCCACTAGACTAAATGCACTAGAAACGAGAAGTAATAATAGTAGGCTATTAAAGCAATCGATATTAATAGCACAACACAATGATTGTAAATAATATCGTTTCTTTCTATCCAAGATGTTCCGTGGCTCAATGAAAGTGCTTCTGTGTCATAATTTGTAATACGCCGTAATGTAATAAGGATGATCAAACTAATCGAACCGAAGCCAGCCTTGAAGTACTTGGAGCTGCCGATCGACTCAAAGATGAGCTTCTCTGAGCAAATCAGGGCAACGGCTGAGAAAGCTGCTCCAGTAGTATCGGCTCTGAATCGACTTAGGGCCCACTTAGGGGGACTCAACCCATCAAGAAGATGCCTCCTGATAAGTGCTGTAGGGTCAGTACTACTGTACAGAGCAGAAATATGGGGTGTATTGAAAACGCTCGGCACAGGTATAGAGGAGAGGAGCACTGAAGATTGCATCTTCATAACCGACAGTCTCTGATTCGACGGTGAGGGTTATTATAGGTATGATACCTGTGACCGTGCTTTCTAGACAGCAGCGTGCTTTTCACCTGCGTCGAAACGAGGACGCAAGGAAGACGATTGCTTAAGAGAAGACACAGCGCTCACTTAACGATTGGCAGCAGTCTTGAGTGAATTGTTAAAAGGGACATCCTGAATCTTAGATCGTGGCTAAATCAAAAGCATGGTGAGATTGACTTCACTCTGACACAGCTTTCGAGCGGGCATGGATATTTACCGATTATGCAGCAGAAACGCAGGTTAAAGCTTATTTCATGCAGATACTTTTCTGCACTGTAGTTTGAGCATGTCATGCAGTATAATGGAACTGTTTCTCTATAATTTTTCTGCGGAACTCATAACTAGCTGTAGTCAATATAATATTGTACGTAGTTAAAAAGCGATTTTCGAAAAATGGGTCCTCATACGACAATTGAGGAGCAAGAATTGGTGATGCCATTTCAAGAACAATCAATCCCTGCAGAAAATTTCTCGAACAGTTAATTTGTCTCTCACCACAGTGCAAAGCATCGTTGAACATATCGTTGATAAAAATTGAATTCAAGATAACAAAATTATTTATTGTACGTGAAATCAAGGCGAACCTAAAGTTGTCGAGTCCAAAACTAGTCACGGAGATACAATAAGAGCTAGGTAAGTCATGCAGTGCAGAAACTGTCCGTCGTGCGCTCCAGGACCACAATTTCAATGGTTGAGTAGCAAGGAAGAAGACATTCATAAGCGGAAAAATCAGATATATTGACTTGCCCTTGCTAAGGAGTACGCTAACAAAAACTCCTAGTTTTGGAACAGAGTTATATTCGCCGACGAGTCTAAATCTAATATCTTTGGGTCTAATAGTATGGCATATGTATCGCGGAAACCTAAGACTGAGTTGCTACAAAAAATTTAAAAGCTACAGTGAAGTACGGTAGCGGAGGCGTAACGGTTCGGACCTATATATCAACAGCCGGGATTGGCAATGAACAGAAACATGAACAGAAACAATGTAATGTATATATATATATATATATATATATATATATATATTTATGTATATATATATATATGTATATATATATATATATATATATATATATGTATATATATATAAATATATATATATATATATATATATATATATATATATATATATATATATATATATATATATATATATATGTAGGAGTGAATCGGTACACCCATGAATTAGGTGGCTGTTGTGTTGCGAGATAAAATTAAAAACACTGTTTTTTCTTAACACTCTTTAACTTTATTAGTTTATTATAATCTGTAACTCTTATAACATATTTTAGTTTTGTTTATCTTCCGCACTGCCACTACGATGCGCTCGGACCGTCGCTTACTAAAAGACTATCTCCACACCCGCGTTCTTGTTCAATCGCGGTGGCGAGACCAAACGTTTGCAGCGCCGCTCACACACATACATCCATGTATCATCGACAAAGCTATTTCTTCCACTCCCTCCCTTTGTCGAATATATAAACAATGTTTAAATCATTAAATAAGCAATATGAAAAGAAACAAACATTAAAATTAAATATAAAAGTTATTAAAGAATGACATGACTAATTTCACTAGACTTGAATTTTGGTATACATTCCCTAAAGGGATTACGCAATCATTCTTTGCCTGTAGAAAATTCAAACATGAACTTATGCATCTAAATATTTTCTCTAAAGATTTATCTGAATTCCAATTTAATTTCTGTTTCTCACCTGAATTCATTTAATGTTTCTCTGAAGATTCATCTGACTACTGTATTGGTAATTATGTCTCTTAAATAAACATGCCTATTTTGAGATAAGGGTTTTGTCATTATATCGGCTAAGTTTTCGTCAGTAGATATCCAACGGACTCTAATTTTATTTTTCCTCTACACACTGTTTTACAAAGTCTCCATGAGTGATTGCCATATTTTTCCTATTTCCAGTTTTTTTCTCTAAATGCCAACTCAATTTTAATTTCTTCTACACTCTGATCAAAAGTTTTGAGCTTGTGGCTTCCATCTTTCTATGTACAATCTCTGGTAGATTTGTTATCACACCATAAGGTAATAGGATAAAACGTACGTCCAATTATATACCTAATTGATTTATCAAGTGATATTAGTTCTTGGCACGCGTCACTCATTGCTAAGTACTCTGCTTGACACGTAGAAGTCGTAACAATAGATTGTTTATGACTTCTCCAAGTTATTACATCTCCAAACAACTTAATTATGTATCCCCCTGTTGATTTAGAATCTTCACAGTCTCTGAAACTTGCATCTGAAAGAGCTTCCAGACTCTCTGAATTAGACAGGAACTTAATTCCTAGACTGGTTGTACCTCTTAAATATCTGAACACTCTTTTAACCTCTACCCAATCATCTTCAGTTGGATTCATCTGTTTTCTTGCCAGATAGTTCACTGCATAAGCTATGTCTGGTCGAGTTGCATTTGCCAGGTACATTAAACTACCAATGGCTTCTCTAAATGGCACTCTTTTGGTTTCGTTTTGTTTCTCTGAATTTTCGGAGTCGCTTTTAAACTTTTTATTCCTATGATCTACCTGATGGGTTACCATAGGTGTACTCTGTGGTTTCGACTCAAGCATATTAAATCTCTGTAAAACTTTCTCTGCATATGCTGTTTGATGTATGAATATACTTTTCTCTTTCCTGTCTCTCTGAATAGTCATACCCAAGAAATTTTGAGGTTCACCTAAATCTTTCATCTGAAATGCTTTACCTAAATGTGTTTTTATTTGGATAAGTTTCTCAGGATCATTGCTGGCTATCAACATATCATCTACATATAAAATCACTATAGCCATTTTTCCGTTCCACCTCCAAGTGAACAGACAAGGATCATGAAGATCGTTTTCTAGCCCAAGTTTTCGAGCTTCATCTGAGAATTTCTTGTTCCACAACTTAGGACTTACTCTGAGGCCATATAGAGACTTCCTCAATTTACACACAAGTTTGAAGTTCTCTGATAACTTTAGACCATCTGGAATTTCCATGAAGACTTCTTCTTCAAGTTCTCCATTTAGGAATGCTGTTTTAACGTCCATTTGACTTACTTCTAAGTCCTCTTTATTAATTATAGACAGAACTGCTCGAATCAAGGACAACCTTGACACTGGAGCATATGTTTCTTTGAGCCCATATACATTTTTATCTTTAAAACCTCTTGAGACTGGTCGTGCCTTGTATTTGATTGACCCATTGCTCTCAATTTTCTTTTTAAACACCCATTTGGAGTCAATAATATTAGGCCTCTTACCATGATTGTCTTCTTTCGGTCGATCTACTAAGATCCAAACTGTATTTTCTTTCATAGAGTCTAACTCTTCTCTAATGGCTTGTTTCCATAACTCTTTATTCTCTGAATTCATTGCTTCTTCAAAAGTAGTTGGTTCTTTATGAATTGACGCTAATAGAACATAGCTCAATTCATCTTCGTCTAACTCTTTGGTCTCTGAGCCTCTCGTGTAACGAGCAAAACTTATGTCTTCGATTTTTTTAGCTTTACTTCTGGTAACTGGACCATCAGTTTTATTTATTGGTATCTCTGACATTTTCGCTTTATTTTCTTTCTCTGAATGTTTATCATTTTCCTCTGAATGTATTTTCTTTGGCCTGCCTTTATTTCTAGGCTGAATTTTATTTGCCTCTGAATGATCGTTTTCTGTTGTTTCTTCACCTACAGTAAATTCTGTCATCTCGTCTGATTTACTTTTCTCATCTAATACTTGACTCTGATTTTTCAGGTATACATCTTTATAAACTAATCTTTCTACAAATCTTACATGTCTAGATTCTAAGAGTTTTCTTGTGCTAGGATGCCACAAAATATACCCTGTGGGTGTGTGTCCTACTAATACAGTTTTTATAGCTACATTACTAAACTTTGTTTCAACAGCAGGTAATTTAGCGTAAGCCATACAACCAAATCTTCTTATTTTCTCTAAATGACAGTTTGATTTTGGTGAGAATTTTAACAAAGGAACTTCATAATCAATTGACTTATGTGGAGTTCTGTTATACTCGTACGTATGTACAGCTGTTTCTGCAGCTAACTCCCACATACTTGCTGGTAAGCCCGAATCACACATATACGCTCTTATCGTTCTCTGTATAGATTTGTTGAATCTTTCAGCTGTGCTATTAAGTTCTGGAGTATATGGTGGACCACCATCTGACTCAATCTTTTCCTGTTTCATTGTCTCTGCAAATTTTCCACCTGTAAACTCAGTTCCTTTATCTGACCTAACATAGCAAACTTTTACGTCTGAACCCAGCAGGTTTCGGGTAGAACTCAAATACCTCTCAAACGCTTGACCCGATTCATCTTTAGATTTTAAACAATATACTCTAGCATATCGAGAATAATCATCTACAAATACAATTATATACCTCTTTTGACCAGGCCATGAGGAAGGTTTGATCGGCACCATTACATCTGAATGAATTATTTGAAGTGGCCTCTCTGCTCTACTTCTGTTTTGTTTAAATGGAAGTTTTTCCATTTTCGACAATATGCATACTTCACAGTCTTTTATTGAATCATCAAATTTAACACGCTCTAATCTCTTTTCTTTCTTTTGTAACATTTTCAGATAATTTAAAGAAGCATGTCCTAATCTACGATGCCATAACATGGCTTCACTCTGATTGGCCTCTGAATTCATATTTCCTGCCGGATTTTCATCTAGTAAGCCTTGTAGACTCTCTCCAGTCTTCAACTCATCTATGTTTACTGTTTTATACGGTATCAAGTCGCTTGCACACTCTGAATTTGATTCCTCTGAATTTATCTGAATATCTGAGACAATGAGTTCTTCCAAACTCTCCCTCCCAATCGCAGACCCTACATTTGTCACAAGCATATTAACAGACTCTGAATTAACTCCCTCCGAATGTGAAATTTCACCAAGTTTATCAGTTTGCGATTGCTCGGAAAACTCATTGTCGACTGCTAAGGATGCAGTGCAACAATAATCATCATACTCATTTATCACATTATTGTTATCATATTTAAGCTTCTGGACTTCAAATTTGCTCGAGCCTCTACCTCTTATTTGTTGATTTGGAGTAGATCTGCTTCTCTTGGCAGGAGGTTCACAGCCGTTACTATTGTTGAACGGCCTCTTGTATCGCTGGGTTGAGTTCCCAGAGCAATCATCTCCTTTATGATCTGTTGTATAATTGCAAACATAACAAAACCATTTATTTGTGTCTCTTAATGGGCAACGATTTTGCCAGTGACCGTCTCTGTTGCATCTATAGCACTTGTTTTTGTTACTCTTAAATTTCGGCATCATTGCTCTTGAGGCTGTAACAATTTGCCCATCTGAATTTTCTCTAACTGCATCATTATCTTCTTGTATACGATACATAGTCTTTCTCAATGCTGTCATATTCATTTCATTGCCTGTAGTTGATATCACAGCCGAATCTGTGCGTCGAACTTCTGGCATAGCTCCGATGATGGCTTGATAGAACGTTGAGCGCTTCTCTTGTTCAGTGAGCTTATGAGGATCATCACTTAATTCATGTTCTCTTATTATCTGGTCAAATCTTTCACAGAATTTGTGAACTCTTTCATCTTTCAACATTCTCAGATTATACAGTCGAGTTCTGATGGATGTTGGAGTTGAGCTAACTTCTCCTTTTCTGCTATCTCTTAAACTCTTCAGGATTTCAATAGGCTCCGTTAGACCTAAAATTCTCTTATGATAGTCTTCGTCTATGTGACTGATAATGATGTCTTTCACCGAGTTCTTTCTTAGCATAATCCCAGACTCTGAAATTCCAGTTGGTGATGGATGATTTGTTTCAATCATGTCAAGTAAACTCCAACTTGTAAGTTCGGTTTTTAAGCAGTCTAACCATACTTCAAAACTTGCCTTGGATGTCAACTTGTATTGCCTCTGAATTTTTGGTCTCATGTTGTTTACGCTGTTGCCTCCTGGAAACTCTTGAGATTGCATTTTTACTCTTTGCTCGGCTTCTTTGCTGTTTAATTTAGCCCTCTCTGATTCAAGTACGCGGTTGTGAATTTTGTACAAATTGTCCACCACTTCCTTCAATAGATTTCCGGTTGTTTTATTAGTTGAAATGTCACTTGCATCAATTGTCGCTACTAATTTATTAACATTAGCAATTGTCGTCTGCAACGCCTCTAAATTTGCTTGATTGTTGTGTGTTCTCTCAGTCGTAGCTCTCGTCTCTGAATTTTGACTATCGGTCCCACTCATACCCTCTGAAGCTCTTATTGTTGTGGCTGTTTGAATAGCACGATCAGAACCTGTAACTTCTTCTCCAAGCCTGATTCTCATATACTCAGCATATTCTTGACTCATATCGTCGTTGACTTTAATAAGATTACTAGCCATCTGTTCCAGGATTATGAAACATTCTCAATTAGTTTTTATTCATTTATATATTTTTAAACTTATTTTATTACTTATTTATTTTGTCAACTTTTCTGATAAATTTCTCTGGAATCTTTAACTCTTACGCATTTCTCTTTTTAACCTCTTATTTTACCCTCCAATACCAGGTAATCTCTGTATTTTAATAAACTGAGTAATGTCTCTTGCTTCTGAACCAAAACACCGAACACAAGTAATTCTAATTCGAAGCGAGAAATCAGATTCTCCCACCGAGCACCACCACGCATGTACACCACTCGCCGAGGTTCAGCTCCGCGCGTTACCACGAAATCTGGTCGGTTTTAGGTTGCGCAAGCACACACGTGGGTCTCGAATGAGATCCTACCAATGTCCCTAGTCAACGAGCAGCCTACACCGAACACAAGTTTCAGCCGAACATTGACCCTGGAATTTATAGAATTTGCTCGTATTTTTATTCATGAACCAAACTCTAATTTATGCAGTGAAAAAAAATCCACAGAAGCCAGTAGACCGGTATCTGACCGCAAGGCAAGCCGGAACAGGACACCAAACTCAAATGAACAAATGCAAACCACCTTTAGCACTTAATTCGATAGTTATTTGAGCTAAATTCTGAATTTGACTAAATTTCTCTTCGTCTTATAACCTCTTATACCATCTTCTTTCTACTCTGATTCCCTGATAAAGTTAAAAAAAACTTTATTTCACTCGTCAAATTCTCTCTGAATGATTGTAATAAAAATAAATTTTTATTATTTATTTTCTTTCAATAAAATACTGACGAAATTTATTCCTCAGCATTTGTACCAAATTATTTTTTTTTTTTTTTTAAACTTCTTAATAATAAGATGAGAGAAAACTTCTTATCAACCACAACTTACTACCTTCTGCAGTATAACCTCCCTGTTATGTATCCTCTTTATTGGATATCATCGCTACATCTTAAATACATTCATTAAATTTTAGCTTGATTGCAGATGAGAACCCCTTTATTTTGCATCGGCCCAGGATCGTGAGTGCCGTCTAAACTCCCTCCGTTCAGATAAATACAAATCGTATTTCTCTGAAGCACATCTATCTCGGAAAATGGCGGCGTACGTCGCGCGACATGTCGAGACAAGCGCGGAAACACACACAGAGACACGCTGCTCACGGAATGCCCGTATGACGCTACACATGTAAGTTTAACACTAGCAAACACTCAACTTACTCTTTTTCTTGTGAGACGCTTGGTATAACAAAATGGTGACCCTCTGGAATGCAGCGTCTATGCTTCTTCCCGCCTTTCCAGCACGTTGATCAGCCGGCTTCTATATGTCTCTTTAAGTAATTTTTTGAACACTTCTCCTTTATGATTCACTGAACTCAATTAAAATCACTGAACATGCCACCCTGGTGCAATGTAGACCTTTATAGCTCTGCTACCATGTAGGAGTGAATCGGTACACCCATGAATTAGGTGGCTGTTGTGTTGCGAGATAAAATTAAAAACACTGTTTTTTCTTAACACTCTTTAACTTTATTAGTTTATTATAATCTGTAACTCTTATAACATATTTTAGTTTTGTTTATCTTCCGCACTGCCACTACGATGCGCTCGGACCGCCGCTTACTAAAAGACTAACTCCACACCCGCGTTCTTGTTCAATCGCGGTGGCGAGACCAAACGTTTGCAGCGCCGCTCACACACATACATCCATGTATCATCGACAAAGCTATTTCTTCCAATATATTTATATATATATATATATATATATATATATATATATATATATATATATATATATATATATATTTATATAAATATATATGTATATATATATATATATATATATATATATATTTATATAAATATATATATATATATATATATATATATATATATATATATACATATGTATACATATATATATATATATATATATATATATATATATATATATATATATATATATATATATACATGCATATATATATATATATATATATATATATATATATATATATATATATATATATATATATATATATATATGTATATATATATATATATATATATATATATATATATATATACATATATATATATATATATATATATATATATACGAAGAACGTAGCTCTATAGCCCCTCTCAGGCATTCGCTTCCTACAAATAGCGCCTCCAACTGGCTCGGTTCATTGACCGCAACCTCGAAATTTCTAAATCTGAGCCAATCAGATCAGCTTTTCCTCGGTTTCCCCACTGATCTCTGGCCTTCAGTTCTCCCAACGAATAAATTTTTGGGTATCCGTTGTTCGTCCATACAATTTATGTGTCCAGCCCATTGCAGCTTCCGCAGCCTGACAATTGTTGAGAACTCAGGTTCGTCAAAACTTTCATACAACTCATGGTTGTATCGAATTCACCATTGGTCACCATCTAGGTTCTCTTCGACCTTTCGCCTCGGGACCCCTCAGTCAAAAGCGTTCAATATATTTGCGGATGTTTGGGTTAAGTTCCATGTTTCACACCCATAGCACAACACAGGCCTTATCACAGATTTATATATTTAAAGCTTTGTTTTCCTGTGTATGCAGCTGGTTATATATATATATATATATATATATATATATATATATATATATATATATATATATATACACATACCCTAGCTGACTTGAGGGGTAGAACGCTGGACTCTCACCCGAGAGCTACCGAGTTCAAATCTCAGGGACGGCTTTTTCATCAATAAAAATGTCTGTCTACCCAGCCAGGATAGATTGTCCATAGGAAGATGATAATTCAGATGGACTTCCTCCCCTTCCCCAAAAACCCCGACCCTACCCTGTCAGCCACATCTCACACCTATTTCGCCCCTACCCCTTACCAATCCGCAAAAAAGACAGCGTGATAAGATAGCGTCTCACTCCCCCCCATTCTCCTCAGGACGGAGTGGGCCTGGGATAGGTAGCTCCCAGAAACCATCCATGAAGGCAGAGAGTGTCAAGAATCCACGGAGATCAAACCGCTACCAGAAACACCTATGTAACTTGCATAAACATAGCAACGTACAATTGCCGAACGCTACCAAATCAAGCAAAATTGATAGAGCTGGAGTAAGAAGCAGCAAAAATCAACTGAGATGACATCGGATTGAGTGAAACCAGAAGAAAGGATGAAAGTCTAGTAATACTTGATTCGGGCATCGCACACAATTAGGTAGAACTAGTGGAGTAGGATTTCTAATAAACAATAAGTGGCGGAACAAAATAGTCAGTGTAACAAGCGTCTCAGATCGAGTAGCCAGCCTGACACTCAGACTCTCACAGAGATACACCATTCAAATTATTCAAGTCTACGCACCTACAACTAGCCACACCGACTTAGAAATTGAGGTATTCTACACCGACGTCAACCAAGCTTGGAACAATGATATCATCCACTTCAAGTACCTAATAGGTGACTTCACCGCCATAATAGGGGAAAGGAAAGGCCAAGAACTATTGGTGTGAAAATTTGGACCAGGACAAAGAAATGAAAGAAGAGAACTATGGGCACAGTTCACCCACCACCACGGTTTATTCATACTAAATACCTTCTTCATGAAGAACATAAGCTGGAAATGGACGTGGCAAGCATCTAATAGGGTAACAAGAAACGAAATTGATTTGATACTTACCAAACACCAAAGAATGTTCAAACACGTCTCTGTAATTAACAGGTTTAAGACGGGAAGCGATCATCGCCTGGTCAGAGCAAGTATAACCTTTGACTGGAAGGCAGAAAGACGCAAATTGGTCAGGAAGCCAATAAAATCCGGCTTTAACACTGAAAGCATCAAGCGTAATATAGAGAGCTACCTAGCCCTAATAAACAAAGAAATGCACAAAACTGGGGCCGCAAACCACCTAACCGAAGCCATTCTGAAAAGTGCCGAAATAGTAGGCGGACCACGAGTGGACGATAGGCACCACAAACTATCAAATGAGACTAGGGCGCTGCTCTGAAAGCGCAGAAAAATGAGAGCATCCTCAAACATCGAAAGGATTGAATATTCAGAAACCTGCAAAACAATAAGGAAGATGATATCTGAAAATACCAAGAAGTATGACGAAAGACTGGTGGAAGATGCCATTACAAATAACAGAAGCCTCAAGAAGGCAAAGAGAGTGCTCTTCATTGGTAAAAAATAGGTCATAGCCCTAAATCATGACAACACTTGACTCACAGATAGGCAGGGAATACCTAAGGCAATCACTAACTTCTACTGAGAGCCCAGATAACTCGACTCCCAACTAAATAGCAACAACTGCTTTCTCTGTAATCAACGATAATCTCCCAAATATCCTAGTGGCAGAGGTCGAGATGGCTATCAACTCCCTGAAAAATGGTTAAGCGGCAGGTAATGACGGTATTACGGCTGAACTACTCAAGTACGCAGGCAGAGAAACCTGGAAACTACTGGCAGAAATCTACACTGATTGCATTAACAACAGATGCATACCTGATCAATGGAATGAATTGTGAATATATAATACTGATCCACAAGAAAGGCAGCAGAGAAGACGTCAGGAACTACAGACCAATAAGTCTACTATCGGTCGTCTACAAAGTATTCACGAAGGTCATTAGCGACCGGATACAAACAGCCCTAGATGCCGAACAGCCATGGGAGCAGGCTAGCTCCAGAAGTGTATACAGCACTAAATATCATATTCACACACAACGGGAAGTCTTGAGTACAAATAAAGTGTATGAGCAACCCTCAGCACTGGCCTTCATAGACTTTGAGAAAGCCTTTGACTCAATCTTTCCTGATGCAATTATAAATGCATTAATAACACAGGGCATAGACAAAATATACATGCAAGTTCTAGCTGACATCTACCACAATGCCAGAGCAAAGGTCAAAGGACTGGAAAACACTCCAGAGTTTTCCACACAAAAAGGGGTAAGACAAGGAGACACCATATCACCAAGGCTCTTCAACGCCACGTTAAAGGGTATTTTCCGAACCCTACATTGGGAAAATAAGGGATTGAATATCGATGGTGAACACCTCAATCATTTGAGACTCTTAGATGACATAGTCCTTATAGCCAACAGCCAAGATGAATACAAGCACAGCTGAATGAACTCAACGCCGCTAGCGGAAAAGTAGGCTTGAAAATGAACCTAAGCAAAACCAAGATCATGTTCAACGACTACATAAGCACTCAAGGGTATACAAAAGTGAACAACAGCATACTAGAAATAGTTGAACAATATGTTTAACTTGGTCAACTAATACACAAACTCGGCTCACTACTACCAGAAATCAATCGACGAATAAAGATGGCATGGAGTGCTTTCGGGGAGAACTCGATTAAATTCAAGTCTAAAATGAAGGTGAACTTGAAAAAGAAAGCCTTCGACTAATGCATCCTACCAGTCCTGCTATACGGTAGTGAAACATGGGCGTTGAGAACAGGGATAGCGAGGAAACTCCAGGTCACCCAAAGAGCCATGGAACGATGCATGCTAGGCATTACACGAAGGGATCGCAAGAGACCATCATGGATACGAGAAAGGACCCAAATAACAGAGATGATACATAGAGCGAAATCCTTGAAATGGCGATGGGCCGGTCACTTGGCGAGAATGGCGGACGGCAGATGGACCTCAAGAATAATGCAGTGGTACCCAAGAGAAATCAAATGACCAAGAAGACGCCTAAACATTCGATGGGATTATGATATAAAGAAAATAGTTGGGACAACCTGGATGAGAATAACTGAAAACAAGAAGACATCGGAAGCAATGAGGAGTCAATATGTAAGGGAAGCTGCACCATAACTTAGAATTATGGTTGAACAAGCTGAATATGATGATGATGATGGGTATATATATACATATATATATATATATATATATATATATATATATATATATATATATATATATATATATATATATATATATATATATATATATACATATGTATATGTAATGGAGCCTGAATAGTGTAGTGGTTGGAGTACTCGCTGCGTAAGCCGAAAGTGCCTGGTTTGAATCCAATTAGTGTTATTGAGATTTGTTTCGAGTAATTCTTCAGGTGGGCTATAAGCCCACTCAGTCATGACGCGTACTGGCTCAAAATCAGAACGTATCACAGCTGGGTGGACGAACATACGGCCAAAACGTGGTACTGACCATATCACATTCTGGAGTGATTACATGCGATCAAGATAATGATGAGATACACTATCTCTATGCGGGAGCTCGAAACGGTTTATAGTGCTAAACCAAATGTAATGTTGTATATTTTGTTTTCTATTAGTATAAATACTATGCATCAATACGTTTTTAATCTTAATAAATTTTAAGTTTGCCTGTTTATAGATTCTTTTGCTTATTACCTATTTTACCCGGATATCCGGAATACCTTTGGTCCTTGTTAGTCTAGATGAAGGTTTGGCTGTTTAGATATATAGAATCACAAACGTATGCCTTCGTTCCTCTTATCTCTGAAAAATGTTCCCATCATGAGTATGTGTACATGACTTTAATAGTTGGGCAAGATTCTTGTCGTGGTAACTCGACATGAGCACTTTGCATTGGGCTCGGCCAACGTCTCGAGTGTTACTAACGCTTCGCATATTGGGTCTCTTAATGACACTGCATCATGCGGTAAAACGAATCTGGGGTAAATCGAAAGAGCACATATACAAAACCACTTCTCGAAAAGCTTAAGCATTGCTACTAGTCACCGAGAGATGGCAGCGTAAACAAGTTCCCAAACAATCCATTGCCTCAATCTATTGTTAATATTAATCGTTATTTTGGTTGACGAGGCAAAGAGATAATGAATTTAATTGATCGGCGAAAAAGGTAGCCTTGAGGTAAGCAATATTTTTACATAAATATCGATGGCCATCCATAAGCAACTCATCCTTGATGTTACGCTTGTCCTGCTCAAGTGTCTTGCTCGAGTAGGATTGTCTCTGTTTCCGAGACTGACAAGTCTCAAGAGGAAATTCCAGCCCGGATCTAATCAGCCACCCGCATCAATTACCAGCGGCTAGACGACCAGCACGCATCATCAGTGGCCACACAACCAGCATATATCGTCAGCCAGCCAGACGAGTGGCGCAACTAGGCTAATTTCTGGAAATTTGCAGTTACTTGCCATTCTCAAGTCTCTTGCGCGAACAGTGGCATTCCTAAGGCATTTTACTCAGGAACGTGCAAACTGTCGCAGTTACCCAATATTGCCGCTGGCGGCCGCGCAACCAGCATGCATGCTAATTTTCAGCAATTCGAGTGAGTCATCGTGTGTTCCTCGATATTGCCACCGGTGGCCATGCAACCAGCATGCACTACCAGGGATCAGACGACCAGTATGATTGCCAATGACCAGGCAACTAGGCTAGTTCCAGTCAATCCAAGCGTGTAATCGCGGGTTTCTCGATATTTGCACCGGCGGTCGGGCAACCAGCACGCACCACCAGCGATCAGACGACCAGTACGCATAGCCAACAGCCACATGACCAGGCTAGTGTCCGTCAATTCGAGGAAGTTATCGCGGGTTTCTCAATATTGCCATTGGCGACCGTGCAGTCAGCACGCACTGCCAGAAACCAGACAACCGGCACGCATTAATTAAGTGCCACATGGCCAGCAAATATAATCAGCGACTGGATAACTACCAACCACAACCAGCGGCCTGTGATGTCGTCAGAGCCCCGTCTAACTTTTGCGGAGGCAATCACTGTGACGCCCAGTGCGGCTCCAAAACTAATCCCGATCGAGATTTATCTTAAAATACCCATGGTAAAGCCGGAAAAGCAGCGGTAAAGAGGTGTGGGCATTGTCGAGTATTGCCGTAGATGCAGCAACCTGCACCGATTGACATGTCTCGCGCTGACTAAAGGGGAGCGGGAAGAATTTAAGCTTCGATTCAAAGCGTTAGAGGAAGAATTCATGGAAGAGCACCCGCGTAAGCGGGAGGCCGCGAATTAATCTGTGCCAGCGGCTGAATAAAACTAAAAGCTGTTTTCTATTTAATGAATAAATGTGTTCAAAGAGAAACTAAAGAGTTTTACTGGGTAGACTTTAGTGTGAAGTGATTTGGAATAGAATCTTTTTTATGTATTCAAGGTGGTAAATTGGATTCGCGTACTCACCGGAATTATACAAGTGGGTATATTGGTGCTACGCCCAACAAAACTCGACCCAGGCCGTTGGGCATGACCAAAGAGCTTAACATTCCCCCCCGGGATTCCAGGACGTCTGTCATCATACATTGTCTGCGAATACGGTGAGCGTCCCGGCATAACACACGTTTGCATCACCAACAATGATTTTCAAAAGGGGATCCTACTAATTGCTCGTATCTCTGATTTCGTTTTAATTGTATTTTCTTTAAATTTTTTGCTAAACCATCTTGTATGACGTTAAAATTAAAGTTTTGTAGTGCATAAAATGGCTGTGACGTAATGGTAATTTATATCCAACCTTTCAAGCATCAAGGTGGAGTAACTCGTTAATAAGCCTTGTTTCATATCGGGGATTCATAATTCATCAAACGAACAATTTCTTCTTTTCAACTAATTTTAAGAAAATAGAAAGGAGGCTATATTCAACTAAAAATGTTAAATGGCATTGCAGCAATTTTATAATCACTCGAACGGACGTCAAAAATGTATTTTCTAAAAACCAGATTGTCTTAAAATAGCTGCCATAAACACAAATTTGAACATGTTCATTTTGCAAAGGTTAAATTTGATTTATTGCCATTGTTATTACTTTGGCTCAGTTCAAGTGAATTCAGTTTATGTAGTGTACGAGTATGTACATTTAAGTAGGTAGGAATGCATTTATGCTAATTTCTCCTTGTTTCCGCATCATTCCCCCGAATATGATTAGATCTTATGAGAAAGCTGAGAACCGCATCAATTTGCTTCCAACTGTTTTGTTTGGTTAAAAATTTGAGGAATTCCTACTGAAACTATTCTAATATTGTGAATGTCGGAAATTCCATTCGAAATTCCACAATTACCACTTTCAACGGCTCTTCTTCTGCTTATCGCATTGTTTTGCTTTTTCTTTCGCCATAAAAACCCAGAAATTGTTACACACCGCCGATTGTTACTCATTCGCGAGCGATGACATAAATCCGCGCGATAGTAAACAAACAAGCGAAAATGCAAAATATTTTTCGACAGCTTTTTGGCGTTGACTTTTAAATCGGCGAAAATTCCATGGAGTTGGCCTCAAAAAGTCATCGGCATTGTTGCTTGTTGTTTCTTGGTTTCGGCCGGCTGCTACCGCCAGCCAAAGGTGGACTGGTGGCCATGCTAAGTGACTGGAGTGTATAATTTCTCCGCAGCCACTAAATCACCTTCACTTTTGCAATCACGACTCTGAAAATTCTTCTCGGCTGGAATGGAAGCACGAAAGAAATCTGTTTTTTCCCAGGGAAGCAAGCCAGCATCCGATTTTCTCGATTACCGTTCATCGTGCTGAATAGTTGCATAAATTTGGTTTTAGCATGAAACATCTCCAAGCGATAAGTACCTTGCTCTGTTCTGCAGGTTGCCAGTACTGACGAAGAATTTGAATGTTACTATGCCCATTTCCTAGAGGGAAAGTGACGAGTGCAGTTTTCGCAAGGGATACCTTTCGTTGGGTTTCGCGACTGTCTCTCCAATCCAACAATGCATTCAAAGCTTGAGAAATAAGTCTTGTAACATATTTTCCATGCATTTGCTGCTTTTACTGAGACGACCCAAATACCGCAGGACTCATGGCACGGCAACACAGGAAATTCCAAGGCTCATCCTCGCTTTGTTACCACCATCATGAGATACTTGAGCTCATTAATTTAAAAGACATGTAGATTTTTGCATTTACATAAATTTGTTTTCGAGCGGCTTAACGCGGAACCTGTTGCAGAGGTGACACCGCCGAGTCATGATCTAGAGACCTTAAAACTTTTAGCCGCCGATTAATCAACGTCTTGCGCTGAAGACGCGGCTCACAGAGACCAAAACTGCCCCAACTGCAACTGATCTTCCTCAAGTGCGTCCAAGTTGTCCTCTATGTTTGGTATGCGGCCGTTCAGAGCGGCATTGCGGCCGCCAAATGAATTTTTCATTTTGTTAACATCGCGAAAGGTTACGGTCCCATTCACCACATTGGCTTAAGATGTTGTTTTTATTGAGAGCCATTGTCGGAGTCGAGTCAATACTTAATGCTACTTAGCGCTTAGAGTTGGTTTAGATCCGGGAGCCGAATTCGCGTCAATTATTTGGCGCTCGCTTGACTAGCGCCATAAAGCGACAATCAAAATAATGCGCAGTTAATTGTTTTCTCGAAGATATAGCTCTTCTATTGCAGCAGCATCTTATTTGGAGCGAAACCCACCGCGAGAATGCAATGTGGGTCGCTCGCTTCGGCCCTAGCCCAAACATGGCCATCTCATTGTTTGGTGTGCATTGATTTGATGACTCCGCTAACAATGGATTGCAGATACATAATCGCGCGAATAATGGCTGCCCAGCTTCGTGTGCGGTGTTACAATCAATCTCAGCATCACTCGCATATATTGTGATAGATTCGACCTTTGCACGATGCGAAAATTATTCATATGTTTTGTATACAGATTCGGCCTCCGAAACGCATCTACGTCTATTTACATTTGCTTATATAAGTGGCAACGATTTGCTCTTTTTGCACGTAGACGGAACTATCGGCAACAACAGCCCAACAAAATGTTTCTTTGCTTTTTCTTTCAATATCTGATAAATACAAAGCACACGACGTATTTACATAAACAAAGTGGAAGCGGTAAGCTCCGAAATAAGTTACTTTGTAAATAACTTTTTAATGATAATAGAAACGAACGATGACGACAATGAATTGGCTAACATTTGTAGTGGCTTTGGCCTTTGCACGACGATTGAGAAAGTTACAGAAGAATGTACAAGGTGACAAAATCTTGTTTTTGGTGTTTTGTTTTGATTTTTAATGAATTCGCGATTCAGGTTGGGTAAAATGAATTATTATCTTTCAATCTAAATTCTTCAGATAAATCATCATTGAACAAAGAGGAGGAAACAATTATAGGGTATTTAGGCAGCTTGGTCAAGAATGCCAAAAATTAAGAAAGAATGCATTTTATTATCACAGCTTTTGCAGGCTAATGTCCTTGGGTTTATTTACCAAAAAATAATTAAAACTTAGTCTGGTAAATTTTTGAAATTCTTTTTAATGTGCCACTTATATTGTATTTTAACACTAGATCACTAACCTTATTTTACAACGCTTATTACTAACCTTCGTCGTTTGGGCTACGCCGTATAAAAGGGAGGCTTTTAAGGGTTTATGGAATAAAATATTTATATGTGTTTTATTTATTTAATACAATAATCATTTATTTATTAAGTCGCCAAACAAGGCCCATTTCAAATTAAAATACAAATCAAATTTAACTGAAGTAAAATACCAATACAATAATACAATCTTAATTATGTAGTCGATGAATTGAGGACTTTTAATATTATGGATTTAATACAGATCGCTAAACTTATTGAATGCCTTACAGCATCTGTTAACCGGCTCATTGTCTGCATAATTGGTGTGATGTGTACTCGTGGTCAACATGGGAATGTGTGTCGTGACTCTAATAGGATCATGAAAGTGCATCTTGTCTGACAAAACAGTAACTTGAATATTGTACCTTATTACGTCGAAAGGTAGACATGCAGACAAAGCGACTCCTCTGGAAGCGAGTGATGGACAGGTTTAATGTTCGAAGTCGATCCTCATAAGATGGTAGGTTGTGAAAAGAAGTTGGGTCGTACAGAGATCTTAAGGCAAAGAGTAAAAATTGTTTTTGTACAGACTCAAGCCTACGGCTATATATGTCGTATATAGGGTCCTAGACTATGCAGCCGTATTCGAGAATAGGACAGACTAGCGAGGCGAACAAGGATTTTTTGGCCCAAATATTCATGAATTTTTCCACCCTCCGTTTAATAAAATCCAGCATCTTATAAGCTTTGCACAAAATTTCATCGAAGTGAAGGTTGAATCTGAGTTTGGTGTCTAATACTGTCTAATACTTTATCAACTCTTCGCAGTTGTGTGTTGTTAATTTCATAGTTATATGTGGCGACATTCCTTTTTCTTGAAAAGCTTATCACGTAACATTTTTCCAGATTTAGTTCAAGATGGTTCATATCGCTCCATTGGTGGAGGGTGGTTAGTTTGGATTGAAGAAAAGAAACATCAGTTAAAGATTGTATACTGTGATATAGTTTGAGGTCGTCAGCATAAAAAAGGTGCGAAATATCAGACAGCGCTTCCGAAAGATCTGAGATGAAAATATTGAAGAGAAGTGGACCGAGATGACTGCCCTGAGGCCACCTTTCAAATATGACTGAATCCAGCTTAGTATTGAAACTGATATGCCGAAGCTACGGATTTTTTTCAACAAAATTCCATGGTTCACTCTATCAAATGCTTTGCTAAAATCTGTGCATATGGCATCAATCTGATTTCCTTGCTCCATTCTACAAAGAATATCTGACGTCAGAGTGATTAGATTAGTGGTAGTAGATCTGTTTTTACGGAAACCATGTTGCTCTTCATTAAGAAATGGTTCGATAATGGGAGAAATTTTACTACAAAAAATTTTTTCAAACAGTTTTGGCGTAGCAGATAAGATAGCAATGCCTCTGTATTTAACCACAAGCCGTTTTTCACCCTTTTTATGTATTGATGTTATAAAGGATGGCTTCCAAATTGTAGGAAAGATACCACTAGATAGTAATCCCTATTGAAAAAAAAGAAGAGGAGTCTAGTCAGTTCACTTTTGCAGAGGGCCAAAAAACAGGGTGGAATCAGATCTAGGCCAGGTCCTTTATTTAAATCGATATCCTCGATAGCTTGGAGAATTTCATCTTCTGAAATCGACCTGTTCTCTATAAGGGTTCCAGACGATTGTTCCGGAGGCTCTTGGTTTCGTGGAGTAGCAGAGTTCGAGTAAACATGCTGAAAGTGGTCTGCGAAATACTCGCAGATCTTTTATACACAAGATGACGTTGAGTCTTTATATGTCATAATCGAAGGATAGCCATGAGTTTTACGCTTAACGTTTACGAAGTCAAAAAACTTTTTTGGATTGGAAATAGTTTCCTCCGCTACAACGTTAACGTACGATTGATATGCCTCTTGGGATTTTAGTTTGGATTCGAGAGCAATCTCATTATATTTACTCTTGATCTCGTTGCGTAAATGTCGGAGATCTCTTCCTAGCCATGGCTCTGAAGTCTTGTCTTTTTTTTTTATTTTAGGAATGAATGATTCAACGGCGTCAAAGATGATGCTATAAAAGGTGGATAGTCCTTTATCCAAGTCTAGCGTTGACAAAGTCTCTTTCCAATTTACTTGGGATAAAAGGCAGTTGATTTGATCGTAATTGCCATTACGAAAGTCATATACAATAGTGGAATTGTACGATATAGAATTAGAAGTATCAGAAGTGGACAATTCAACGGTAAAAGCGGAGTGATGAACTGAATTAGAAAACAGATGCTCGTTGTCATCAGTTGAACTCACCACTACTTCTTCGTAAGAGTTAGAGAAAATAAGATCTAGCCATCTGCCATTTTGGTTGGGTATAGGAGCTACTTGCTGCAAATCGTTACTATAAAAGGTGCTCATGAGATTGAAATCATTACTATTTAGGAGATTGATAGGAAGAAGGAGGCCGTCTTGTTCATCGACCACAAACTTTAAGTTTGGACGATTAAAGTCACCAGTAATTATAATCTTATCTTCTTCATTCGTAATTGCACCGATTCGTGTAGACAGTATCGCTAGAATTTGGGGGGACATAAAAAACGCCAATATATAAATAAGATCTTCCCAACTTTATTTTAACCACTTTATGCTGGAATAATTTGTATTGCGTGGAATTTACTAGCTCACTCATAAAGGAGTTGTGTACTGCAATTAAAACACAACCTCCTCATGATTGTCCTGTGCTGTGACGATCTCTATCATCTCTGTATATATTCCAGTCACTTTCAAGGATCTCTTCGAATGTGTGAGAATCATTCAACCATGTTTCGGAAAGGGTTAGGATATTAAAATGGCACGACTTTGCGTAAAGAAAAAGTTTGTTTAACTTACTACGAATACCACCACAGTTATGGTAAAATAATTTTAAACTCTTCTGCTTATTGGGGACGAAAAAATTTATGGTGCTGTTCCCTTGCCCTTTGCAATGACGAGATATGAGTTGAACTAACATTTGATGCATAGGTTTCGAGATCTTTTTTTGCCTGGTTAACGGTGATACCAGTTCTTCATGGTAGGATCAATACAGAAGCCGGAGAGCGTCCAGATCAATTGGAAGACCTTCTCTCTGAATCACGATTTTCAGACTTGTTTTTGTTTTCCCATCTATTCAAGTGGTTTCTGATGCCTTGTGCATGTATGACATGTAGAGCCGAACCGATTCGTAAATTTTATTATCTCTAAGTCGAGATATTAAATATCTTTTTTCGAGGTCAGCACCCGAAACTATAGTGGCCTTGACTGTAGGCGGCAACAACGGGTCTAAAAAGGATTGGTTGTTATTAGTAGGAGGAAGTGATATGGGCTGTTAAATTGATCCGGACGAATTTGGAATTAAATCTTCTCCACGCACGAAGTTATTATAAGTGCCCTGTATAGTAGAAGATTTATAGTTTAAAGAGGAAGCTGCTTCTAGGTTTTGTGCAGTAGACGCCTCTGCGTCTATGACTGTTTCCAGTTGACCAGAACTAACGCTAATAGAGTGAAGTTTTGGGTCGACAACCGAAGTGCTACAGTTAAAATTATAATAAATAAATATATGCTACAGTTATCCAAAGCGTTGAAGGCATTCAAGCGTTTCGAAGGAGAAAATAGGGATTGAGGTTTAGGATTCATGTTAGAAGTTGCAATTGAACCATTAGGAAGGGTAATGGGCTTACATACATACTTAGCGCTACTTATTTTTTTACTGTCCTTGGATCAAGGGCTCGCGAAATACCATTCTTCTTCTTGAAACTCGTTAAAAGCCAGGCATATCGCGTTAGAATCAAAACTTTGAAGCCACGTCTTTGCTGATTGCGGGAAGGTAGCTGCTCAACTCTGCATCCACTGATTAGAAGGTCATTTTCAATTGCTTTTCGAATGATGCCCTCATTACAAATCCTTCTACTTCCTTTTTCATAGAAAGTGCAGAAGTTTGCCTCTTGGTTTGAATCCGCAAATCTTTTGATGCGATTATCCCACTCTTCTGTTGACCAGAAGGTTCCAAGTTTGTAAATGAACTTGGGGCTTTTTGCACTTGGTAATAGTGGACTACTGGGCTGTGTATCAGTTAAACAGGGAACATGCGGCGCGTTTTGATTTCGGGAAATATTGCGGTTTTTTGAGTTACCGAAAAGCCTTGCACTGTTTCTTCCAAAGAGGCGAATCGTTTATCTAGAACTTCGATTTTCGCTAAGACCTCAGAGAGGAGTGTGCTATTTTGTTGTTGCGCTGGTATCTTCATCAATAGATTTTCCAGTAACTCTTTCATGCTGTCTTTGTTCAAGTCTTCAGTGCTCGGAAAATGAAGATTAGAAATTAGGTTTCTCATCGAAGTGAGGCGTTTGTCAACTGATTCAAGAGCTCTTGTGATGTTGTTATTGCCACTTGATAGCGTCGAAGCAAGATCATCAAAGCAAGTAGCCATTTCCACAAAGCTTTCATCGTTTGCTCGGGACTTTGAGCTCTGGCGGGCAATCAATTGATCTTTTCCATTGATGCGGACATCAATTCGATCAGTTATTTGATCATAAACAGCTTTAAATTTCTCCTCAACGTTTTGGCAGTCCGAGCAGATGAAATGTGACTCCAAATAGGATGAAACCAATCCCTTGGAGCATCCATACACGCGCCATGCAATTTCCTCTTACAAAAACTTTTACATATCACATATTTAAATGTGTGATCGGATGCGACACAATTGCCGAGATCACATTTGAAATTCATTTTCTTTTTTAAATAATAGTTGAGTTCTGGCAATTCAAAGTCAAGGTTGTATGATTGTTTATTTAATTGCTCAATACTAAAACCAACACTCAATCATCACAAATTGCAGATTCAGCACAAATAGTAGAATCAATAAATTAATTAAAAGCAGATTCGTCACGTAATTAAAAAGCGGTAAAATGTGCTTACGGTTCAAATATAAATATAACTTTCATTAAAAGCACTATGGTCAGTCGATCACAGAAATGGGGTCACTCGTACAAAACGTCGATATTGAGTTTATGGCACAATTGGGTGACGATTGCTATAACTTTAAAATATAAATACTTGGATTTATTTATAAATAAAGACACAAATTTAACACTATCTTATTTTATACTTAGCACTATTTAGATTTAATTAATGAAAATGTTCAGAATTGGTTGCGGAGCAAATATAAAACACAACCACGCACCACGACGGTTCATATTTATCAACATGTTTCTAAGTTTTTTATTTACTCTAATCACATTTTAATTACTTTGACAGTCTTTCAATTGAGACCAAAGTTTTTACTCATGTGAAAATTTTTGGTTCCATTAATGCTTAAATCTTAGCAATTCAAAAAAACAAAGACTTAAAAAAATATTAAAATATTAGAATTAAGTAATAAAATAAGCAAAATATAGAAACATTTTAGAAAAAACTATTAATTAATACATTTGTGACAAATGTCAAGTTTGTTTTCGCCACACAAGGATTTGTTGCACTTGGTGCAACAACTCTTTGTCATTCTTCGCCATGCGGAGGGGCAAATTACACAAATTTTTCTTTTATTAGCTACAGGAAGACTAACTGCATCTTCTCTTTGATCAGTCTCATGTGTAAAAGTAGAACTACTGGTGCCTGGAATATTCAAAATCGCTGTTATTAAGTTCCGCAGCCCCGTTTGAAGTGTCGGGACTCGTAATCTATTTTGAATGTGTGGCTCGACTAATTTTTGATGCAGGGTTTTCAAGTACTCACCCCTCGATAAAGGTTTTTTATTAGCCTCCAAAGTGTTGGTTGCATATTTAATATAACTATTTGTAATGTGACGCCTACGCCCGGGAATCGAAGTGATTCCGATCCCGAACCCTTGCACTCGGCCAGATGGGTATGATCTCGAAATGCAAGCGGACTTCATCTTTCGTGCGGATATCGTTGCGCAGAAAATATTTTTTATCTCCAAATATTTAGATCTGTGGATTTAAATATTTGAAACAGAATATTAAACAAAACCCCGACGCATTTCGAGACATATCCATTTGGGATTGCCCCTCCACCGTGGCCATCGAAAAACTATGCCACTGGCAACAAATGGAGATGCACATTGCCGCCATGTGGCGTTCCATTCCACACACATCTGTTTTGTCCGAGGAGAAAACCGGTGGAATTTGACAGCCACATGGCGAAGTGTGTCGGTAAATTCTTTTGCTAGCTACGGGAGTGTGTGTCCAAACTTCTAAGATACTTAAGTGGCTCATTAAAAGATTTTTGCAAATATTAGCTAATGCTCGTAGTAAACTAAATCCTCCCATTCTAGTGACATACATAAAGCGCATTCAGCGTCAACACGGAGATAAGCGCGCAATTAAACACTAAAGTTAGAACTCGCAACTATTTGGAATTCCATTTTCATCGTACCTTGCGGGCACTCCCAGTTGTTTGCTGCCTTTACGATTTTCTTGGGCGCTGTGGCTTGCAAAATAGGCGAATTCGTTTTGCTCAATCTTCCGAACTGGACTCCAAGAACGAGCCGCGTCGCCCAGCGCTTGCAGTCAACGATCCGCGCAACAAGAGAAATTCCAGCAGCAGCAGCGAGACAACACGCGAGATTCGTACAATTGACAAAGAGGTAGGAGTGTAATTAAGGAAGAAATGGACCATTTTTTTGCTTTTGCGTTGTTGCGCTACTTCTTGTTTAATGCAAACAAAAGTTTGCAGTCGGACGAATGCCGTGACTACTGTTTGGAGGTTAGCAAGTAAGTTCTACGGTGAAGGATCGGCAGTGCCCACGTCATTAATTTAACGGAATAAGCGCCAGAGCAAGATATGATTTGCATACCATCTCGCCATTAATTTCTTGCAACAAATTAAATCTAGTTTTGGAAGCTGTTTCCAAAAGTTAGAGTAGATGATAGCTATTCCAAGAGATGGAACATCACAAATCGCGTGTGGTGGGTAAATACCGTTTGAAAGAAGATGACGAGAGAATGACAGCAAAGTTAGACTAGACTTCAAAATTTGAATCAAATTAATACTCGGAACGTGAAGATAAATATAGAAACTCCCAACGAACATTCTTTTAAGATGCCGATCTCATAGAACTCAGCTCGCTATTCGGTACAGTATTTGAACGTGCTTTAGAAACATTGAATAGTGTCAAAATAGTTGTCTATACGCCACCGAATCGTCTTCGGGAGTGATTGAAGTGCAAGAACACGTCAACCATGGTTACAAACTATTTACTTACATAAGCTATTGTATATGTTGATCGTTTGAAATTCGCCACCAAAGCCAATGTATTTGCAACCACGTAAGCGCCGTCCCTGTCGCGCCAATTTTCAATAAAATCGACTGGGGTAAGAAGATACCCTATTTGCCTAGAATTAGGACCAGATAAAATCAAATAATTTGCCATCAAATCAATTCAGTGGTAGTGATATTTGTTTCTATACACTTAACTTGTCTCTTCTTATATTTTGAAATATTACTCCAATTGTATAATATTTTTTCGCTATTACCAATCTACCATGAGTTTAATGATTGTTCATTCTGTTTGTTTGTTTTTGGTTATGGAGCGGTAGAGAGACTTTAAGCATATAATAATGAAATTTGTTTAAAAACGATAAATTATAATAGAAATACTTGATTTCGGATTCGAAAATAACTGAGGGTATTGTAAATACAGTGTATCGTGGTGATAATAAATAAAATTCATGATGGGAAAGAGTGGGAGCCGGTTCAATTAAACGCATATTGCGATAGTGTACGTTAAAAATTATTCGGTCTAAATTTTTTTTTTTCAAATATCTAATGTTTGCTTGGAAATAACCAATAACTAACATAAACCTTACTAACAATCAAGGATTATTTGAGTACAAGAAACTAGCTTGTAGGATTTGATATAATTTAGGATGCATATGAGGAGTTTTCAAGAATAATTCTTTACATAAAATATATCTTACAAAAACAAGCTTTGTTAACTGCGATAAACTCGTATTATCTTTAATAAGTCTAATTGTAACATATGAACAAGACTGTAATCTATCGGTAATTATTAGATGTGAAAATGTTTACACCCTCTAAATGAATTATCTGAATATTAAACATGAATTACTAAGGAAGCCATAAGCCTTTCCGTTCCGCATGCTCTTTCTTTTGCAGCGGAAGTGATGACCGAGGGTAAGTATGTCCTGAAGAGGGTTAGGTTTTAATAATCTGCGGATGATTGATTTCTATTCGGTTACGGTCCGCGGTACCCTTGTTTGCGCTCGTTTTTTTCTTAGAGTAGGTTATTTTGGACTTGAGGTAGGTTAGCTTATTTTCTGGTACCGCGTCGGTGATTCGGTAACGCGCCTATGGAATTTTGTAGCGTTTTTGATTTGAGATCTGTGGAGAGATCACATCCAGAATTAACGTAACGTAGGTTTCCCGTTCTGGATGAGTATTTGTTGACGCGTTTGGAAATCGGGCATGTGAACCGGTGGCTGAGTTAAGTAACTCGGACTTAGTCTGCTCGCGTAAGACCCGCGACCGAAACTCCTCTCCAAACTAGCTAGCCTACAAGCAGCCACCACGGAGTAGACTAAGTGTGACCAGACTTGTTGACCTGAAGGGTACAGTCCGTTGTCATTTCCAAGACTGCACGTCTCGAACCGATGAGAGGTCGGTTCTGATTGCGATCGAACGAGACGAAGTAGGAAACCGTTACATATTTATAAATGCAATGTTTAGCATTCCGTAAAAATTACATAAAGGCCAACGTCGAGTTTTTTGGCTGCAAGAAGCGAGAGAACACATTTGGTCCAAGGTGTCTACACCGCCCTTGGTTTGATTGTAAAAGTCAACTATCGTGGGCTTTTTGGTAATCTCATGAATTGTCCCTTCCTCATCACAAGTCGACAATAAGAATATTGTCTTTTGGGGCTTTGGCTTGTATGAAAGCAATGTCAGTTCCTTGTCATAACAAAAAATAGCTGTTCCTGTCTTCCGGGTACGCTCGTGCTGTAATTCTCTCCCTTTTGTTAGCACCAAGAGTCCCAACTAAACACAACTTATACGGTTCTTTTATTAAACTTTTAGCTAGTGGTACCAAAGTGGACCAGTTGTCCATGGTTATATTTCTATTTGTGCCTTGCACAGTCCGTGTCAAAGTTTTGACGAAAGTCGCAATCCATCAGTTTTAGTAAAAGAACCTAGATAGGGCTCGGCATCCACCATATACTTTGTAGAATTATCTACCAACATTACAATTTTCACACCATATTTATTGGGTTTATTAGGAATATAAATTCTAAAAAAGCATCGGACTCTGAAACCCAATAACTGTTCATCAATGATAAGGTAGCAACTAGGTTTATGGTTCTCTTAACATGCGGTTATAGAAAGATCCGACATATCTCGAAAAGGGGCATATACATCAGTCAATCTTCGCTTTTTGCGTGGAGACTTATCGTCAAATCTGAGGCAGTTTATAAGAAAATCAAATCTCTCATTAGACAAAGTCCTTCGGAATCGATTGCACAAAAGGTAACATCAAAAAGCTCCCTTGATGGTAAATGATTATCCTTTATTGCTGCAGTTAACGTAAGGATCCCGATCAGAGCTCTTATTTCATTCCAATCTGTCTGTCTCTGGGTTGCTTTTACATCCTTGTATTTAACGCATTTTATTGCTATCTCGGCATTCGTGTGGGCTACAATTAAATCGCGTGAGCCTAGGTCTAATATGAACTATATTTCTTCAGGCTGTTTGGCTTCGTGAACTCGGTTCAACTGATGACCATTTGTGTTTATCTTTTCCGCGAAGAATATTACTTGTTGGTGTAATAATTAATTCGTGTGTCTGACCCGAAGTACTAGGTAACGGGTCTTATATTGATGAAGATGCACTTGCCGCATCGTATCTGAAATAAAAATACATTCAAATAAAAAAAATTTGGTTCTTATTTCAATGTAGGCAAGTTAAGTGCAAATAACTCTGCAAAAATAACGTTAACACTAACCTTCGTCGATTCGACGACTCATGGTGGCTGGAACGGCGCGCACAGGGTCCCTACACAAAAAACACACCTATGCGCCGCGTGAACTGCGGGTCGACTGAAATTAGCCGGAATCTGGAAAGTGCACAACGACGCACTCAAAATTTATACAACTTTTTTGAGTCCGCGTCGTCGTTTTGACGAAGGTTATCGATCTCGGGTTAATTCGTTTCCTCCTGAAGTTGACTATTGGGGGAGGTTTATCAACTCATCACATATGTGATGAAATTGAAAGATCAGGTTTGGTCAACAACCTTGCGTTTCATTGGGCTAAGTTGATTAATCCTAAAACAATGTAAGGTTGTTTTTTATGATTACAATAGCAAAACTGCCTTAGATATCGAATTTCACCCAACTTAATGATAGCATAGTTTCTAAACTTCACCATTCCCTAAATTGATTCGTATGGGTACCCTAAATTCAATGAAACTCGGTGCTTCAGTACAGGGTTTTCCAATAAGAGGTGTTATTTTGATATTAAAAGAAAAATGCCATTTTTAAATATAAATGATCGGATATTTATTTCATTATAAAGAGCCGTTAATAGCGAAAATAACATCAGGCAAATGACTACCACGACCACGCTTGCAGGACCATATCCTTTTCATGAAATTTTCCATAATCAAATCGCAAAGTGGCTGCCCTATGTCCTCGACAGCTTCACAAATTCCTTCTTTGAGGTCTTGAATCAAAGCTGGGCTGTTGGCGTAGACCTTCTCTTTCACGTGGCCCCAAAGGAAGAAGTCGCAAGATATTAAATGGCCAATTGTGATCACCTCTTCGAGAGATAACACGGTCCGGAAACTTTTCCCGTAAAAGAAAAATGATTTCGTTGCTTGTGCGGCACGTAACGCCGTTTTGTTGAAAGTACACCTTGTCCAGATCAATATCATCAAATTCCGGCCATAAAAAATCATTAATCATCTCTCGATAGCGCAATCCATTCACCGTAACTGTTGCTCCAGACTCATTTTCCTAAAAGAAGGTCCAATGACTCCGCCGGACCATAAACCGTACCTAACAGTCACACGTTGAGGATAGAGACGCCTTTCAACAATAACTATTGGGTTTTCCAAGATGCGGCAATTTTGGTTGCTGAAAAAGCCACCGAGGTGTAAATGGGCCTCATCACTCAAGATGATTTTTCGATGGAATTCCGGATCATTTTCATTCATTTCAAGGACCCAATCAGCAAAGACACGACGTCGTTGATGATCGACCGGCTTGAGTTCTTGTGTTAACTGAACTTTATAAGCCTTAAGACCTAAATCTTTATGCAAAATACGGTGTAATGACGTTTGTGGAATGCCTAATTCCAAAGAACAACGAGGAATGGACAAACCTGGGTTTTCTTCAACACTTTCGCCTACAGTAGCAATATTCTCGGCCAAGATGCTCCTTGATTCGCGTGCCGACGAGTCTCCTCGTTTGAACTATATACACTTCTTCACAAGTGGGGCATTCGAGGCGACAGATACCAGTGTGGTTTGCGTTTGTTGTGAAGTTGTGAGTCATTAATTGGCAAATTGAAGAAGGTTAGAGTCAGCAACCCTACTTTGCCTAGAATAAAGTGTTTGCCAAAAACACACAAAGAGGAAACGAAATGCATGAGATTATTTTGGCCGTGAATGCACCGATCCAAAAACTGGCAAGATGGTTGGTGAATGAATTTAAGGGGATGACTCAAATGAATAGTAGATCGGTAAAAAAACAGCAAAGAATTCTCTGAGATAATTCTGAAGTTTGGCCCACCAGCGTATGACGAAATTATGGTGTTTTTCGATGTGAAAGTTCTATTCTAGAGTGTTCCGGTGATGGAAACACTGGGATACATAGAAGAATGACTTTCTCTCCAAGAAAATTCATTATCTTGGAAAATAAAAACCAGGCAGTATATCCAATTTGCGAAACTTTGCATGACCGAAAATTATTTCACCTTCAGGGGGAAATTTTCAAAGACTAAAGGCGGAGTAGCAAAGAAGCAAAGGAAAGGGAGATGAGGTAAATTGTTGGGACAGCTAGACTAAACGGCTTCAAGGGTTAGAAAATTAGGAGAATGGCACAGAAGATCCAGATAACTAGACAGTGACAGGGGCGATCAATATTATCAAATGCGAATACCAAAAGAACGTAAAGGAAGGCTTTAACTTATCACGAAAGTATCAGCAATCGGATCAAGAGGCAAATCAATCAACTCAATTCTGTACCGTTAATCGAATTAAGTAGCAAGAACCAACTCAAATCTTTTTTTAATTTGTAACCGAGGGTCGAAGGGGTTCTATGACCGCTGTGGATTCGATGAATAGTAAACAAAGTCATAAGGTTATGCACAATTATCTAAAATGCCCCTGTGCAGCTTTGGTTATTAACTTATGTATTTCCGTAAAATCAGAAGGTTGCCAAGCCTTATTAGGAAAAACATAAGAGCGACTGTATTTCTTATTAAGCTTCAAGACTGACAATCCTCCACATATGCATTCATACTAAGCCAAAATCCTCACGGTTCTGAAATATAGGATGGAGTTGATACGTGTTTCACTTCATGAAGTCACAATATATTTGTTCAGGACATAATCATTTTGATTTTAGGTCGCATAGCAAACAATTAGAGAAGAAAGGCATACTTTCATCACACGAAAAGTTTGCATGTGTTGTTAAAATGATTTACATTGTGACATCGAAGTACCCGGAAATTGTAATTTAATGTATTTTGTTAAGTTGTTAGGACTGTCCTTCAGTACTATGCTAAATATGAGCGCGATCTGTTCACCAGTTTGTTCAAAGCAGCTGCTTAAGTCTGTACACCTCAGTAGTGCGTTGCAATTTTTGTGAATTTTTTGATTTTTTTTATTGTGACCGAATTTAAAACTAAAAACGCAATAAATACCATCAATCAAACCCCGTATATTCACTAGATTAGGCTCCTTGTGATTTTGATGAATAATTAAATAGTTTGCGTGTTATATGCAATTTCCGGGTGCTTTTTTGTCACAATGTATAGTTAAAGCGGATTTCACAATTCTGTCAATCCTAATAGTTATTTTTCCTTCAATGCTAAATAATGGTTTTAGACCATTAAAATAATTCAAACTAAAACATTGCTTTCAAATAATTTTTATTTCAAATTATGTTTTATTGTTTCGTTACTTTTCAATTTACGCAATGCGTTTAAATGGCATCAAATGTGTGTTGTACAAAAGCATAATAAATGGGCGGAATGGAATACATAAGTGTTTTTAATTGATCATCAAAGAGTTTCACACATCGCTTCCCATTACGAAACATTAATAGCGATTACAAACAAATATTAAATTTCATCGTTTTTCTGACGCCTTCTCCACTCATAGCGTGGCAGTGCTAGCCATGAATATTTTACTGAACGCAGTACTACCCAGAAAAACGTCAGACATTTACTATTGAATGGCACTGTTCACTGCCCGTATGAATTGTTAGTTTCATAACAAGAATTCTAGAAATAGAATGGGAAAGCGAAAGATCACAATCAGATACAAAAATAACTAACCACATGAACCTCTGCTCCGTGGAAGTTTAAGGTGGACCTGTGTCGCGTGCAGGTGATTCAGCAATATCAAGTGCAAGTGCATTCATAAAAGAATGAGTGCATCACTAAAAAGCGCTGGAATCAATACAAATTGACACCGTTTTTCAATACGAAAATGCAAGAAGATAAATTTCGATCCCAATGTTTGAAGTAACACACACTAGGGCCCCCTTAATAGACCTAGATTGAATACTACGTACGTTTACTATGCGGCTGACTAGTCTGTCATCATCATCATTCTCTGCAGTTCATTCATTATTTCCTCCGCGGAGTTTCCCGTCCCGATCCGCGTGTGCGATATTGCTATTTATATTTTCATTATCATTGAATTGTTGTAAAATGAAACAGCGCCACGACGCATTTTCCAGCCATTACGTAATTGAATAATTTGAGAAATGAGTGCCGTACAATATTGTGTCAACGGAAAACTTGTGCATGCTTAAATATGCACATGCATTACAGCGTAATGCAATAGAATGTCGCGGAACTCATCAATGAAAGAGACTTCATAGAAAATGCGAGTACGAGATATAATTTCGCACTTTACTCATCATAAGCGGAACTTGGAAGCGTAAGATTTCGTTATTAATTTTTAATTGGCTTACATATGATGTGGTACTAATAGGTTACGATGTCCAAGAGACACACATAGTGCGAAGCAGAAGGATTGTTTATATCAAGGCGAACGACACATGAAATCAAGTCTTCATATGTTCAGGATGGAATGCTTAAAAAACACTGAAAAATTACATCCATAAAATCTTTACATGCGTCATCTCTAAAAGAGATGTGTGATATGAGAAGCTCAGCGTTATCCACATCCCACGCATGGGGAAGCACGTTAACTTCCACTTCAAACTGATTGGCATCACCCAACTTCCGACCTAAAGTACTCGTGCAAGAGATGAGTATCAGCGAATACTAGGCGTAGTACGTTGTAAACAGTGGGCGCCAATGACCTTATTCTATTCGATTAAACGGCGCTCAAAGTGCAGTGCAGAGGGAACATACTCTAATCTGCTGCATATGAGCTTGGAAGAACTCCTGTCACTCTGTCAAGACATTGAAGCTTCATGAATATTTAAAAGCCATATGCATGCATGATATCACAGCATCTAGAATCGATTCACTAGAAAAAACCCCGAACATAGAGTATGTCCCGCACTTACCTTTTGTAGGAGATAACGATCTCATGCAGGCGCCGGTTGTGAAAACCCAGCAACCTGTTGCCAGACCTCCGCGTCCAAAGATCAAAGCATTAATGAATCGTGTAACAAGTATCCACAATTAGTGTTCACTTGTTTCAAATCATTATAGCAAATGATATGACAACCAGCGGAAATACCAAAATTTAACGCCTATCGAGTCGGAGGAAAACGCTTTTCGCGCATATGGCTCACGCGTTCCAGCAGTGATTATCAAAGAGGGCGTGCGATAGTTTTCAGGAGTCATGAACTAAAACTTTGTTTCAAATCATGGTCATTGCGCTGAGTTCTAAGCCTCGTGGCGTCAGCGAAAAAATCATTTGTATAAATATTGTAAATGTTTATATTCTAGCCACGGAAATCGATTAGCGATCGTTGATATCAAGTGCGTCACCGTGACGTAGATAACAATAAGCGATTAATTTGGAATCAGAGAATTCAAGTTTAATTGAAGGGAGGCTTATGGTTAAGCTTTTAATTAAATTGGAGTTATGTGAATGATTCTGCAATGAGTTGATAGTTGAAAAACAATGGCAGAATGGTGATGTAATGTTGTGCAAAGTATTTTGCTGCACTCAAAAATGTGTGCTTCCCCGGGGTTTTTGACTTTTAGTATAAAGAAAATATTGAGAACTGGGCCAAATATTAATTATTGAAATTAGGATTTGACAATATTGAGCTGAAGGACGTAAATATGCAATAAAGAAACGGATTGTTCGGTTTGATAATTTGGTTTATAAGGACCCTTAACAGCTCGAAGAATATTCAATTTAAAAATAACCACCTGTAAAGTAAAATAGGATCGTGTGAGCAAAACTAAACCTTTGCATGGTATACAGTTCACTTGCTCGTTAAGTACCTTTCATTTTATATTAGTATTTGTTTACTATCGTTACATGACGCAAATCAAACAAGTGGTCGCCTGGGGTCTATGAAGATACCAGGTTTTAAGTTTCAAGGCTTTATATTTGTAACTCATGTAAACCCTTACTAATATTAAGTATGCACGCCTAAACCGCTTAACTGATTTTGATGAAATTCACTACAGATATACATTAGACCTTGTAGAAGGAAATAGACTACGTTTTGTCGCAAAAAAGTCTTGAAAGGATTGAAATAGGAAATGAAAGTTTACATGGGAGTCCGTAATTCTTGAGTATAAAACAATTCAACTTTGTATTTGGTTACTTGGTAAGAAATAAAAAAAACATTTGTCATGGGTGGACCTTGGGAACAGGATTATTGTAGAGTGTAAACAATAAACTAACACGCACCGTTTGTTAATAATCAATTTATTGTTTTCAAAATACAATGACTCGCTTGATGGTTCGGATGCGACTGACTCTTTTTGATTTCTTCTGTGGCGGGTGCTCTTCAATTAGTGTTGCCATGATACTCGACCATCCTGACATTGAATCGTCCCGATTCATTACTCCGAGTCTGAATCCGCAGCATCATCGTAAAAATCGAGTTCGGGACTCACGACGATCCACGGTTTCATTTTTTCGCTCGTATACACCGAACAGAATTTCCGTTGGTCGGGACGTGCGATTCCCACGTCCTCGACGAGATATGTGTCGTTTCGTAAAACTATTGATATGATTTAGGGCCCAAGCTGTTTGGGCTCTAACTTTCGAGATTCTCCCGTAGCAGCAGGTGCGTTCTCTAGAACGTACCTGCTGCTCTTGTGTTTCGCGTTGAACCTCAATCTCCATTTCTCTCGTTCGGTGCTAGTTCGCTCTGCAGCCAATTGTCTTCGGTTAACCATATCGCATTCCGTTGGATCAGCAGTCACTTCATCTGATGCTACAGCCATAACTAGCCATTTTGTGATGACGTCTCGAAGGCGATAATCAAATATCAACTCGATCGGACCTAACTGAGTGACAGAGTGACATTGCGAATTCAGAGACCACTGAAGATTGCGCAATTGTAAATCCCAATCCTTATGATCAGTTGGTGCAGTTCTTAGAAATGATAAGATGGGCTGATTTGCACGTTCAATTTGACCATCCGCTCGAGGTGTTCTGATGGCAATCTTAATATGTTGAATCTCATTAGTTGCGCAGAATTCAGCAAACTTTCGTGATATAAAAGCAGTGCCTCGATCGATAATTGTACGTTTAGGTAGACCAAGGTACAACGTCAGATCCCTGAATACGTCGATGACGGGCTGCGATTTCGTAGTTTTGACAGCTCTCAAAATTAATTCATTACTGAAAGAAGCAGATATTCCAATGATGTGCAAATTACCTCGACGACTGCGTGGAAAAGGTCCCAGGTGATCAACGTGTAACGTCCAGACCGGAATAGGTATCACCTCATCCGAATACAGTTGACCCTCCGGTTTGCCTGCGATTCCCTTATCACAGCAGCACTCTAAGCATGCTGCGATGTACGACTTGATGTATTTTCGGAGATTGTTGAACCAAAAATCTTGCCGAACTCTATTTATGGTCTTGTCAAGGCTAAAGTGGCCCATGTCATCGTGGTACGTGCGGATGACTTTCCATCTGACTGCGGACGGAACGACGAATTTGAGATCTTGGTCCATCTTATGATATAACCGACCATTTTTGAGCTGACAATCTGACTTGAACTGTTTGGATTAAGCGGACTCAATATCACCTCTCTGAACTTCAATTAACTCCTTCAACTTCACGTCTTATCGTTGTAGGAGCACAACCCAGTCTTCGTTTTCTTCCACTCGCATTATGTTCCCCGATGCTATCTCCGGCTCGTTCGGTGGTTCGTTTGGAGTCCTGCTTAGAGTATCTGCCTGACTCATGCATTCAACCGATCGATGTATGATGCGGGAATCGTACTTCTGTAGCTTCAGAAACCATCGACCGATGTGCAGTAGCAATGGCTTAGACGTTCTTGTGCTGCTTATTGCGGCGCAATCGGTAATTATCTCGAAATGCTTACCCACCAAATAAATGCGGAATCTTTCCAACGACTCGACGATAGCCAAAACTTCAAGCTCATGACTATGGTATCTGCTTTCGGATTTACTACACTGGTGGCTGCAGTAGAAAACCGGTCTAAAATTGCCATCGTCGCTCGTTGCATGAGGATTCCGGCAAGACCCAGTATGCTGGCGTCAGTGTGAACTTGATGTTCCTTCTTCGGATCGTTGCACTGAGCACTGGATCGCGGCAAAGTGCTGATTTCAATTTTTCGAATGCGTCTCGTTGTTCGGTCAACCAACAAAATTGTGAATTGTCCTTCTGCTTCAACAAAAGTGTAAGCGGCCTCGATATTAGAGAATAATCGCGAATGAATTTGCGGGAAAACCCGCTCAATCCCAGAAATCTTCGGACTTCTGTCATTTTAGTTGGTTCAGGAAACTCTCGAGTTGCATTAGGGTTTTCAGCTTCTGGTTTTATTCCATCCTCATCAACTCGATGACCCAAAAACGTGATTTGTTTAGACAAAAACGTACACTTAAAGGGCCGAAACGTCATACCGGCATCTCGAAGTATAACCAGGAATTCACGGAGTCTAATTAAACCCTCGGCGATGGTTTCGCTGGGCAGAATTACTTCATCTATGTAGCTAACTGCTCGATTTCCCATGTGTTGTACTAATTTGGTAATGACCTTATTAAAATAACTCATTGCATTGCACAGGCCGAAAGGCATTTGGTTGAATCCACATTGGCCTGCATGCATGACAAATGCAGTGTATTTCCTGCACTCTTCTGCGATTTGTATTTGATACCAGCTGGGCATTAAATTGAGAGTCGTGTAAAATAAATTACCAGCGGCTCCGAGATCAAGTCGTCATCCACAGGAAAAATTTTTGCATTTAGATTCTTACCATCCAACTGAAATTCAGCCTCGAATATCTGGTTGCATGTTACTGAAGCTCCTCCAAATCCTCGTAGGATGATCGGTGAACACTGCTGCATGCCTCCCATCGACATTGCGATCGTTCGTTGAATGAGTGTTCTTTCGCAGCCGGGGTCGATGAAGGACTTAATTTTGTTTCGTTGAAAAGAACCTCCTTCACAAGCGGATTAATTCTTCCTGTTGAATTTATGCAACGAACATTACTGACGGCGGTCGCAGTTTCATTTTCCGGACATCCGTTGGTTGTATATGATGTTCATTGACGTTTCTCCCATTCCGTTGCGGTTTTGGACAGTTCAGCAAAATATGCCCCACCTCAAGACAATTATAACATCGGATTCGAAGGGATTCCGAATTGCTCGAAGTCGGCTGCGCTCGCGCATTTGATGACATAACACCTCGCTGTATCGGTGGTGGTGGGCCAAAATTTCGTCTCGACTCCATTCGTGGCTCCGAACTTTGAACGGAGTTAGTTTCGAAATTATTTATTGCGGCTAAAAAATCGTTGACGGTGTCGAAAATTGAGCTTGCCATCGCATGCCGTAGCCCGTTCCTTATATACCGGATTATAACATGATAGCTCAAGTTCCTTGTCTTGCCAATGCTAGCATAGTATAGAAGTAACTTTGTGTTGTCTCGCTCGACTCTCTGGTGCGATTCATCATTTTTATGTGAACATCGGCCTCACTTTCGTGGCTAGGGAAATCTCACCTCAATGATTCAGCCAGCTCAAGCCAGCTTCCAGAAATCCACACAGAACCATCGCTCCAAACTTTAGACCCCTTTAGGGAGGCTTGCACGGCGAATACCAAAACTCCTCGGCAAGTTTCGTCACGCGATCAACGAACTGCGCTGCTGACATGCCGGATTCAGACGATGGGTCGAAGTCCGATAAAATATCTGTCGCATCTCAGATGTTATGAAAATGCGGTGCACTACATGCCCGCACTAAATTAGCCGATCGTTTGCGCATCGCTGCTGGCGGGGTTAACCCGATTTCATGGCGTTAGTGAGTGGTGGTGTCGGCTCATGTACTACGATCGGTTGAGTGTTAATCTGTTCAGTTATTGACGAAATCGCCAACTTCCCCCGTTCGGTAACGCGGCGACAACAGCTGATATTAACTCGTTCAATCACTTCACTTCATCACGTAACTCCCGCACATAATCTTCACCCGAACATTCTGACATTTTCCCATCCGTTTCGATTTCGTCAGTAGCCGGAATTTCACAGAGACCTTGTGCTAACTCAGCTGCGTAGAGGCGTTCCGTAGTCCAAGTTCAAATTTTAGTCGTTCCTTGTTCAGCGTATTGATCTTTTCGACCGGCATCGTGTTGCGTTCCGTTTCCTCCGTATACGGACCGAAGGGCAAATCGAACCACTATTACAATTATGGGTAGCCACTCACGTATGTATGTCGCACGTTTCTCCTTTCGTCTCTTTCGCGTATGAATATCGCACGTTTCTCCTTTCGTCCCTTTTCGCAGACAAACCGTAATAGAATTAAGCACGAGATCGCGAGGAGGGGGGGAGAATGGCTTTAGACGGTGTCTGTTCGTGCTACGTGCACGATTCGAATTTTTACTTTAATCTGCACTAAACCAACTTTGGATCCCACTTCTAATTTTGTCAGGGGCGGACCTTGGGAACAGGATAATTGTAGAGGGAAAACAATAAACTAACGCGCATTATTTGTTGATAATTAATTTATTGTGTTCAAAATACAATAACTCGGTTGATGGTTCGGATGCGACTGACTCCTCTCGATTTCTTCCGTGGCCGGTGCTCTTCAATTGGTGTTGCCATGACACATTTGTTCAAGCATTTTTGAAATTTTGCCCAAATGGGGGTGAAATAGGGAATAAAAATTCGTATAAAAGCCCAACCAATCTATACGTACGATACTTGAATGATTTAGAGCAAAAGTGGTTCAAATCACAAATTTTTCAAAATTGAGTAACTAACAGCAATCGTTTACTCTTGATTTACATTTTATTGTGCAAAAGTGGCCTATCTCGAATTCTGTCTGAACATGTTTTAAATTTTTCCGAGTTCAAATGGGCCCAAACCTCATGAGCCACTTTTTAATGTTCGTATGCAAAGAAATTTTGTAGTGCAGAACCAGGCCAAGCTACATTTTCCGTTAAAGCGTTTGGTTTCTTTCCCTACAAAGAAACACGTGTGTCAAGGAGAAAAAGGACTTGTCAGAGGATATGTTTTTTATGAGAGAGAAGGTTGTGCAAAAATGATCATCCCGGAAATAATTTTTATAAAAATTGTTAAGTGATAATTTTTTTTTTTCAATTTTCAACTTATTACTCATGTTTCTAATGAAAGAGTACCCCTTAACTGTTATCCTTTTTACTAAGACTTTACCTGATTATAAGGAATGAATGCTCAGGGCTTTTTATTGATCATTTTTCCATGTCAATTTTTTATGCCATGAATTGGTATTCCTTCTTCAGCAACCTCCAATTGAAGATTGTGTTGATAAGCTCTATTTGTTTCTTTCGTCCTTAATTCCGCAATTTACTCCTGCGTTTCCAGCAAGAAAGCCTGAAGATACACCTTGGTTTAGTGCAGATGTTTCCATTGCAATTAAAGCAAAAGATGCTGCCCGCAGAAAATTCTTATCCAGTGGACTTGCAATTGACCTCGCTAAATTCAAAGAGCGTCGTGCCGCGGCCAAGAGAATGGCCACCTCTGCATTTCAAACTCGTACATTCTGGTCGTACATACAAAATCCTTAAGGAGCTCTCATCATGTCCCTGGTAATTTCAGTCTGGATGGCGTGACATCGTTTACGCCTAACGCTTCTTATTTTTCTTACTTTTTCGGCAGGGCTAAGCACTCCCGTTCCTTCAATCAATCTTCTTGCTTTTTTCCTCTACTATTTTTTGTACAAAACGCTTGCAAGTTGAACAACTCTTAAATAATCTTAACAACAGTACCAGTGGAGGCTCTGATCGCATTCCAAATTTTCTGACAAGATCTTTATTCCCCTTTCAGTTATTTTTAATTTTAATTTATCCTGTGGGGTTTTCCTCTCCCAATGGAAAATTGCCCACATTTTTCCTATCTTCAATCTGCTGACCGTCATATCGTCTCAAACTATCCTCCTATTTCCTTTCTTTCTTGTTTTGGCAAAATCCTTGAAAAGATAATTTATGATGTGCTGTACCCACTTGTCCCTCTCTCTTGAGTTGATCAACAGCATGGTTTTGTAAGAGGTAGATCTACCCTTGGAAACTTACTTTCCTTTACCTACCATATTGCATTGCCCTCGATCAGCAACAACAAGTTAACGTTATTTTTACGGATTTCTCTAAATCCTATGATTCAGTGGGTCAATCGATCCTATTTGAGAAACTTTGAGGGCTCAATGCTCTATTTGTCTCTATTCCTAGCTTTTCTCCGATGTCCTGGATCGTCAATGCTTAGTCACTTTTAACTCTTGTTTCTCTTCTTCTTTTCACCCCAGCTCGGAAGTTCCGCAAGGTTCAATATTTGGACCCATATTATTTTTACTTACTACTCTCATTACCAGTTCTCATTATTTTGGCGCCTAAATACACAAATTCGCCCACATTTTCGAAACTGTATCCGCAAAGCATGATTTTTTGTTTGTTTGAAGTATTTTTCTTCGACTGCGTCATGTAGCCCTACTAGTTTTACTTCGCTATCGGGTTTCAGGAAGAGTTCTTTGGCAGTTGTTAATGACCGTAACAAAATGTTAATGTCGTCTGCATAGGCTACTACTTGGCTTGACTTGTATAGCAATGTACCTCGTGTATCGACAGGTAGCTTTCTTATGACGTATTGAAGAGCCGAATAGGTTAGCAATGGAGCTAGCCCATTTCCCTGCTTTAGGCCGATATTTGTGTCAAAGGCATCGGTGAGTTGGCTATTGATGCGGACATGGGAGGTCATAGACGTGGTAAGACGGACGAATTTGGCTGGGATGCAAAACAAAGCGTTATTTGGTACGATCAAAACTGTCGTATGCTTGCTTCAAGTCAACAAAAATTTGGTATACGTCTATGTTGAACTCCCAGCATTTTTCAAGTGTTTTCAAATGAACAATTGGTCTTATCTCGATCTGCCTGCTCTAAAACCAACTTGATACTCCCCAGTAATACTGTTGGCGTATGATCCGATCTTATTTTCTAAGATTTTTGAAAATATTTTGTACGCCGTAGGAAGTAATGATATGCCTCTATAGTTTTCTCACTGTAACTTGTCATCATTTTTGTGAATAGGGAATATAGTTGATTGGCTCCACTCTTTCGGTATACTCGTATGTTCTTGTTGCCAAATGTGCTGGATGACTTTGTGTTTAGCTTTATGAACACTGCTGCCACCATATTTGATGAGCTCCACTGGAATCTCATCGATGACCGGCGCTTTATTATTATTTTTGGCTTTGATGATGGAACAAACTTCACCCAGAGTTAGTGGGACCAACGGAAGCTCTCCGGAAACATCTATATATCCCGATATTCTGGAGCTGTTTAGGGGACTAAGGAGGTTCTTGACATGTGATGCCCATCTTTCTTTAACCTTGGTTTCATCAGCGATGATATTGCCGGTGTCATCATGGCAAAGTGTGGTTTTGGACTTAAAACCACATTTCAGACTTTTCACTACTTTGTATGCTTGTCTTGTGTCGTTGCTCTATCCACAGATTTTAAATCTATCAGACATGACTTTTACGACACAAGAAATAGAGCTGCTAGATAAGGTACTGAAACACAACTTATAGTATGTAACATAAACCGCTACAAAAATCTAGAATAACAAATAATCGAGACTGAACTATCCTTTCATGAATTGTCCAGGAACAACAGACACACGCAAGATACACTGTAGTAGAATACTTAAAAAAAATACGCATTTGCATAAGCAAAACGAATTTCTACGAAGACCATAAGACATTAAAACAATGGACATACCTGGGTGATCTTAAAAACAACTTACCACTTACAAAAAACTAAAGAGTTCATTATCGCCAATGAATATGAACTGGTAAACAAAAATCCCACGAATAAGTTCCAAGCCGACTTACGAACTGCTATTATATAATCCTCACTAATCATTCCTCCTTATACTAAGCACTGCCACAGGAAGCCCAGTCCATCCACATTACCCCTTAAAGTACAACTTAAACTCCACAAACACAATATCCTTGCCTTACAAAATATCATGCAGCTTGACACTGGTCTCCCAGTCGAAACAGCTTGGTTTTTTGTTTTAATAGGGTAAAGTTAACTGCATCTGTCAAGTTCACTGCAGCCAATTTGACGCCTTTAGGTTTGATATTTCCCTTGTAATGCAACGACCTTCTTCGGGGGAGGAGCAAAGGTTTATTTGTTGGATGCTAGGATTTGTATCTAATTGATGTGTCCACTTACCTTGGTGAGATGAAATTTTTATATATTTGTAGAGTAGCTTGCTCGAAACTCGATACAAGAAACTTTCGAAGATAATGGAAATCGCTTGAGATGTCCAGTTTCGTAGAGTATGCGTCATAAATATTCTATAGTGTAGCTTTATGAAGTGACAAGAACTCCCTCCATATCATCCTGCAAATAGCTAGCCGACAAGCACTTATACGTGGTCGTAAAGCGAAGCTGGTGAGCTGAGTTCGGCCCTTTTTATGACTTACTGACCCTTTTGCCAGAACGTCAGAATCCATATCTGGTGTGGGCTTATTCATGCAAACCTCACAAATGGAACCCAACATGGGGCGCGAATAGGAAAACAACATCAATCTCTATTGAGTTCTCACATTTTTAATTTTGCTGTTGTCAGATGAATCGATTCAATATTCATTGTTGTCCTCATAATTTGATATTAACGTAGCATGATTTGGAGGGTATAGTAACGTTGAGATGGAGTCACCGATAAACCTTCTGGTCTTCTGTGCAATAAGGCCCCTGGCATCATCTGGAATTCTTCATTTGTGGTAGCTTAGGCGTCTGAGTGTGCTGATAATGTTAAAGAACATAACATACCTGGATGCTACCAAAAGAAAGGTTTTTTAAAGTTTTATACAGCTTTAATTTCGAACAAAATCATGGTGCCTGGGAATTGGAAATACACTGCTCGGAATCGCGCCAGTTTCGGCGGAAGCTGATCTGATGACCGGCAGTGATGAAATCCGCATCTTCAATTAGTCCTGAACAGCACCCGGTTTTGTTTTTGTGATTGGTTTACGGTTTGTGTTAGCTTAATTTTGAAGATGGCAGAGTCTTGCATTGAAGAAGAAAGGTCTCAAAATAGAGCAACCATCTCTGCAATGCAGAACAATTGTTTTTTCAGCTGTGAAGAACGAAATTCTTCAGTCTCTTCATGCTCAGGTCGGCATCAAAGTAACTGACTTGTAGTAATCCTAAGCAGTCGAGCAGCATCGTAGTGATTAGGAGTCACTGCTTTTACGAAAGAAGCTGGTCACGCAGTTGAAGCTACTTGGTTTGTTGTTCTAGCAGGTTAAAGCTAACTAAATCCTTCAAGTTTCCATTATTTTTGCAGGAACGATTGGTTCATTTCAGTCACTATAACGTCTTTAGATTCAACATTCCTCTTGTAATGCAACGGCATTCTTTGAGTGACGTAACGGTTGCTTTTTGTACAATATTTGCGTTGATTTCAAACCTCCTCTGTGTTCACTAACTTTTCATAGATAAAAATTTTCAACTACTGTAGAGTAAAACATTTCCAAAGATAATAAAAGTTGATCGGAATGTCTTGAAGAGTGAAGTACGTGTGATAAATATTTTGAACTGTAGCTTTGTGGAGCGACAAGAGCTCGTCTGGCATGGACTTATCCATACAAATACTATATGCTTTTGAGCATTTTGCGGCTATTTTTCGAGCTGTCATAAGGTTCAGTATGACTTGAATTTTAGCTTGTATGAAGCTCGCTGTGGTTATCAGATTTAAACCCCTTAGTGTCTCAGCCACTATGAGGTTTAACTTTGCTTTTTAGATTCTCTAAATATTGACCCTTTTCCAACTTGAAAATATTTCGGATTAATATTGTATTCATTGTAAATGCTTTATCTAAAAGAATACGTTTACATAAATGTCTGAACAAGGCCAAAGCGTGATACTGACCGTATCACCTTGTGGAGCTGCCGACACATTTGATCATGATAATGAGGTACTCTAACTATCTATTAGCGAAGCCCCGAAAGGGCCTGTAGTGCTACAAGAATAAAAAAAGTATGAAATATTCTATTTTTAATGAAAAAGTTTTATTCAGTATTCTGTAATATATGAAAATAAACTTTAGGAAGAGGAGTGTAGTTTCAATACAATTAGGGCAATAAAGGCAAAGAACTTTGGTAGGCCTGTTTTCAATCAAATTTGTGGTTGCGAAGTTTTCTAATTGTTTAAGGTAGAGTTTTCTGAAAAGATTAAAGCAATAAATCTTCTGAACCATAATGTCTCTTAAAACATAATGCATGGTTATATAAACTTAGGCGGCTGTATAATTTTAAAAATCCTGTGCTCTACTTTCAATACTAATTAATTAACCATTACATAACCGTTGAAAACTATGATTCATAAAAGCAGGAAGCTTTCTTCCAATTCCCTCAAGGCACTTTATGGTGATTTTTTAGCAGAACTGCAATGTATCCGGAACAATCTCATTATCTGCTCGTTGCATGTCAAGAAAATTTTCTGACCCCATCATTCCATTTCCTGCCAGACTTGTGCGGTAAGTAAGAAATCCAAAAGTACTGGCAAGTTAATGGATGCGAAGAGATATTGTCGAAGGATAGGTAGTTTCAATTAAATTATCATAAAAGTACCGATAGTGACGCTGTGCTTGCTTGCCATTGTGAATACACTCCGATGACAACATTACCTCTGCATGCTACGACAATTGGCACTTCCTGCTTTACGGCGACCTCCACTTACGGCAACGGTTCCAGTTGATTTCTTCCGTTGCAATTCATTCATTCGTTCGTCGGTTCGGTCATTCATATACTCGTTTGCTTATACATTCATTCATTTCATTACGATAAAGCTCCATGATGACCGTGTGGGTGGAGGTTTCGACTTAGGTCATCTTTCCTTTGCGGCGCTGTTTAAGGGTACTTGCATGTTTGATGAATTTAGTTCGTGAACACGATAAAATTTAATGGGAAAAATACTAATTTTTATTGATCCGGATTGATGCATTTTACACCAAGATTATAATTTGTTATGTTGATTTTTGGTAGGCGGTTATTAGGGTTTGTTTCATTGAATTTTATGAATAGTGGCTGTTGACCAATAATAATTTATTCGAATGAAATCATTCGTTTTTATGAAATCATTTAATTTAATCAGAAAGAACTCCATCTATGCATTCATAATATGCCTGAAATCATTTGCTCACTCCTGATTTAGAATTAGATTGTCGATTTAAAAATTAAATCTTCATAAAAAATCGTAGTCTTCAATTATTTTGCTTCTTTGCAGTACGAGTATTATATTTAATGCAAGTTAAAGTAGCAGTGGGGTTCCCAAATACGGGCTGCAGGCACCACTCACTCAATCACCATAAAGTGCAAGAGACACCGATTGCATGACGCTTCATCGCCTCGAAGCATTTCTCGATGTATTCAAGTTTTTGCTTATCTAATAACACGATTTCTCTTCTTATACGGACACACACTCCCTCCTCACAAATACCAAACTGCTACGATGATTCGTTAGGAAAACTGGTACGCTGGAATTCTATAAACGTTTGTATCAAAACCTTTCATTTGATACCCACATTGGCTACCTTTTACAAAAAAAAATTTAAGGACTTCTTCCCCATATGGAGAAGACCCTTTAAAAACGTAAAAAAAAAATTTATGCCGAAGCTTTGACTAGGTCATAACTTTTAACCTATCCATAACCTGTCGCATTCATAGCTATTGTGGTTTTCAAGAAAACTTGCTGTGGCGCAGGGACGGACGGACGGGCAAACATGTTTTACAAAACTCTAAAAATGATCTGTTTCATACACGAGATCGAGCTTTAAGCTCGTGTTTGTAAGAATTTGTCCTCGTCCGTCTCTTTTCGAGATTTCCTGAAGGAAATCTAAACCATCATCTCATCGGTTTCAGATGTGAAGTTTTGGAATGTGTCAACGGACTGTACTCAACAGGTCAACAAGTCCGGACACCCTTAGTTTACTCCGAGGTGGCTGCTAGCAGGCTAGCTAGTTTGGAGGGGATTTTCGGTCCAAATACAATTTATCAGCCACCGATTCAAATGCCCGATTTAAAACGCGCTAAAACCTTCCATCAAGCCTATCTTAATTTACTTTACTTCATTTTCGTCTCTTTCCAACCGTTCGTCCAGTCCAAAAGAGAGAAACAAGAAAGAGACCACATCAATGAGAACCACGCGTTCCCGTTTATTCATCGAAGCGGTGCAAGAAAAAAACTACTCGGATCCAGAACCACATCAATCTACTCTAACTGAAAACGCAAAGCCAAGCCAAGCCAAAAAAGTACCGCCGAACTGATCAGTGGCGGGTTATCAAAACCCTACATCCTCAGCGGTATATTCGCGTTCGGGTTTGCTTTCCTCATGAAAAATAACACACACATACTAAAAACGAGAGGTGGGTTTTCTCAAATTCAAATTTAATTCACGTTGAACTTACTTTGTAAGTTTGCGATTTGACATTTAGTCTAGTCAAAGTAGTCCTTAAAATAGATGTAAGGTTACAAAAATTCCCATAGAGCTAAAAATCGGTATGAATCTTCAGAATACTATCATAAATGAATTGTGAAAAGTCCCCATCAATCCCCCTTGTGCAAAAAATTTTATTGATGGTGAAAGTTTGCAAAAATAGGTTTTTCGCGTTTTTCAGCTAAACGGTGAGTTTTACAGCAAAAATAGTTCAGACAAAAATTGTAGATCATCTGATTCTCTAAAAAAATGTTTCCACACTTTTTTTCATAAGTATTTCCAATTCCGTGATATAGCGGCTTCATCTTGAGGACGACCGACTTTACCCCCCAGTGGTCGGTTTCAAGAAAGAATTATAGCAATCGTTATGATACTTAGCCTCGGCAGCGACTAAATCGTATTCAAATTCAATTCGAGCAGCAACAGCTTTGGCTACATCATCACAACGAGTTTTAGCTATAGCTAGAATACTGTCTTTGAACGAAAGTGTAGTCACTTTAAAAATCTTACGTCGGTACTGCAGTGCTTTTTTCTTCTTCAACTCTTCATTTAATTCATTGCCGCATAATAAAGAACACTGATTGAAGCAAAATGTAGTTTCATTACTCGTGCTCTAGTGCAAGGAGGACTTATTTTTGATGAATCAGCTTCTTCTTCTTGGCGCCGTCTTTTCACGGCATTAATGCTATTTTTTCGAGTATAATTTTTTTGAGCTGCACATGAATTTTTACAGGTGTCTGGTCTTTCAGGTACTCCGAAAACTCATCACCTCTTTCAATACTTGCATCAATCAATGCTTTCATGCCGCAATCAACAGTAACGACTCCACTTTCAGTCAAAGGTTGACTACAAATAAAGCAGAATTGCGACATTATTTTTTTAAAACAGTAAAATGCACAAACTTTGTTACAAAATATAAGCGATAGCCACGAGTTGTCACTACGAAGGAATGCTCACGACTAACAGTATTTGTTGAGTATGAGACCTTTGAAACGGAGCAGGTATCACAATTGAAAAATTAAATAAAAACTATAAAAAAACTTGATGACGGCAATTCTCTTGGCGATGCAATTTAGCAGAGGAATTGCAGTTTATCTCGACGAGGAAAACCTCCATTACCACAATGAAGAGGCTCGTCGAGACAAGTCGAAAGATTGTCAAGCGGGACCGGTATGTGGAACGACAAGGAGATAGCCGTCCTGTGGGTGGGAGTTGGAATCTTTTGCGTATATTATATGGTCGATACGATTAAAATTGGGAGTGAATGTTTGGATTCATCCATAAAACGATTTCGTTTATGGATTCATCCATAAAACGATTGTCACCACTGTGAAATAGTTAACCATTGGTCATTACCCTACGTTAAACTTTTATATGCATTGAATTTGACGAAAGTTATCCTGTGAAAGTTATTATTTATTGCTTGAAATTACATATTTTATTTATGGGTTTCTTTGAAAAATCAATTCACATCACAATCCCTAATATTATTGTTGTTTAAGTTGAAACAAAAAACAGAAAATTTTAGTGTTTACAGGCCTGTCCCGCCCCATCAACGAGCGCTCTTCAGAGGAGGATTGTGTGAGTACCCTTTGCAGTTGTTATAAACTTTAAATATTTGGAAGATTTCTTTATGTACTTACATTGAATGATTATAAGCAATGCTTGTTTGAGTACCCTTTTATATGTATTATAAAATTAATAAAACAAAACAACATTTTTTAAACGAAAATAATTTATCAAATAGTAAAAGGAAAATTGTATTTCCCATGAAAAAGTTCACAGTCCTATAGAAAGCGCGGGAGGACGAGAGAATTTTAAACATTTAAATAAAACGAGATAACGTTATCGTAAGAAATATGTTATCGTAAGAAATATGAATATGTAGATAATTTTGAATCGCACTTTCGGTCGTTCCATTAATCTGAAATTCTGACCAGGTATGGGACCCGCCACGTTGGCTGGCCTATCCACACATGAGCTAGCCATTGGGTGAGCTCACACCTTCTTTTTGCCTTGCAGGTGCTCTCGCAGGGTAAAGTGGCCACCCGCTTGAGTTTCCTATTTATGCTAAAGTGTTATGTGATTCCATCATATGTTATAAGACTTTAAAATAACTTTGAAACGGTAATATTTTTCATTTGAGGGAAAAATTATTGGGAATTATGTTGGTATGAGTTTTCAATTTAAATTGAAAATATATGGCCACGATGCAATGAGGCATAAATCTGTTTTTATGGTATACGAGTATATGCGAAATTTTACTTGGAGGAAGGAAAGGGATGCGAAGTTAAATGCCTACGTTATTAGTATCGAGTTCAGTTTGTTTATGTCAAGGACATGATAATATGAACGACTTGGGGTGTATTAGTAGTTAAACTCTCTTCGTTTTTGTCGTGGATTAGTAACACATGATGGCTAGGAAAGTATCATCTCTGTTACGAGTCATGCAACAATCTTATTTGTTCTACTCTCTGTTGATATAATCCAATCCTATCAAGCAAGCAAAACGATTAACAGTTCAGTTATTAGTCCTGGCTTGAAGCTATACAAAGCACAATGAGTTAATTTTTAACAATCCACCTTTTCCTCTTTTATTTGTTAAATTAAAGCAAATTACTACTGGACGTACTTGTTTCAAATTTCGATGCTGTGTAATAATAAACGAGAATTCACTTTAAAACTTTCAATTAAAAACAGAAGTAACAGAAAGGAATTGAATTATCTGTGTAAAAAAAAATAAGTCCGTGTAATCGTCAAAATACAATTCACTTTTAATTAGTCCCGAACAATATTAAGTCCCTCAAAAAATGTTCTTAAAAGGCTACCTTGTATGCTCTTAACTTATATTTGAAACATGCAACATGCGCGAGTTCACTTTTGTTAAAAACTCATCAATTTACTATTGTTGCTTACATTCTTCAGTTAATTACAAGTATAACCCTTTTGTTGACTTGATAAAGGGGCGTTTCCGGTATGAATTCAATCCGTAAAACATACTTCAATATCGAACTGGAATCACATATTTGTTTCGTCAGTCGCCAATTCAAGTCCAATTTATGGTATAAGTGCTGTTTTCCCATTCCAATAATTTATCTAATGTGCAACAACAGCATATATAGCCACAAAATAATCACTTCACATTCACGATCAGCGCCTTCTCCAAAATCCCATTTATCCGTGCTGTTCTGGCTTTAAATTCTTCAGGTGGAACTCAAGAAACGAGACTCGATGGAATTTCGGAATTAACCCGATTGCTGAGCCGAGCAGTGATGTGCGACGTAGACTACGTGATGTCGACGTCAATGTCATGTCGCTAACTGGTAATTAACGACACTTATCGACACAAGGACACAACCTGGAAACAATATGCAATGTAGACAATACGATACCCAAAACATAAATATTGACCTCATAGACTGAGATGGAATCTCGAAAAATTCACCTTTGAGTTAAAAGGAAGTTGATTGTCCAATTGTTGGTAATCATTTTTCTATAGCCGACGTGTCACTACTGAAATGTTATTCAGTGTGAAATGAAGAGATTGAAGTAGGTGCTGAAAGTACAAAAACCTTTACAAAAGAAATCAAACAATGTTATTAAAACATTTTATTAATAACTTTTCTCATACACAAAAAAATGTTAGATGTACTTAATATTCAATGTCATCTTCATTTTCTAAACGAGTTAGATCTTTTATTCTTAGTGTATAATAAATATATAACAGTTTTTTTGATCGCTGGAATGTTAAACGATTTCTTGCTGAAGAGTGGACATGAGCCCAGCTCGAGAAAACTCTTTCAATTTGGGCAGAAGATGCTGGTATCTGCAACAATCTTATAGCAACTTTAGCTAAATTTGAATATTTGATTTCTGCCATAGTCCAGAAAACAAGTGGATTTTTTATGTCTTTTTCATAAAGTCGTTGAAAAAATCCCGATTTATGGCGAAAACTATCCCACTCTTCAATGCCAGGGCCATGAAGATTTTTAAAAAGGAACTCAAAAATGGTTTGATCGTGTTCTTTGCTGAGCTTTGCATTGTCCAAAAATGGATGCAAGTAATACGCCGTCAAGGCATAAGTGTTCAAAGCTAGTTCCTATCGTGATTTCAACTGCCTTTTAAATTCTTCAGGCAACTTCAGGTCGAGCCACATTTCAACTGCCTCTGCTGCAGAACAATTAGAAGACTGACATTTGTTGATCAAATCACAAATAGGATCCAGTAAACTTATTTGGTTTTTGATATCATCCATGAATTGTGAGTCAAAAAGTAAAGCAACTATGTTGGGTTTTACTTTTGATTCCGCTGCTACCAGTTTCATGTATTGTTCATTTTTTCTAAAGCAATAATACGCATCGCGGTGCGAGCACCACCGTGTTTCACATGGCAATTTCATTCTGCTTCCACCTTTCTCAATAATTTTCTTTTCCAAATCTGGCTGTTTGAACTCTTTCAAGACGGATGAGACTTTTTGATTTAGTTCTTTATTCAGAACGTCTTTCGCTAGAAGGTTTCCTGTATGGCTGCTGCAGTTACTTTTCCATACAAAATGCTTAGTAATCTTACCCATTTTGGTCATCGCACTAGCGTTATCAGACACAACTGCATATGCATGAGAATCATATATTTTTTCGGCCAAATCAACTGATTCTGATACAATCTCAGCAAGTCTTTCGGCGGTTTCGCTTTCTCCCGTAACGTCCCATGCTTCTAAAAAGGCCTGTTCGCCGTTAGCGTTATGAAGCATTGAAACTACAGTTTTTGTATTATTTGAAGAATTTTTCCAGCCATCAATTAACAAAACAGAGTCAGAGTTCATTTTTTCTTTTGCTGAAGATAAACATTTTTCATATGCGTTATCCAGTAACTTTGTTGATAACGTTTTCCGTCCTGAAATTTTGTCCACATATGCCGGTCTCATTTTTTTGACAATTTTTTTTAAATAAATTGAGTCCACAACACTCAGAGGAATGTTGCATCCAAAAAAAAAATTCTGCCAATGATTCATTAATCTCCTCTTCTTCCTTTGGAGTCAATCTGTCAGCAAAGGCGGCAATAGACGAGGAACTTTGCTTTGAGTTTTGCCGCTTTCTGTGTTTGCTAGAAGATATGGATGAGTTTAATGGCAGTTGATCGCTGTTTGAATATGAGCCATATTCAAATGACGATACTGATGAGCCTGGTCTTGTTGAAGGCAAATCTGAGCTGCATGCATCAACGTTTCTGCTACCTGTATCCAATTGATTACCATTGATTCCATCTATAAGCGATTAAATACTTGGCCTTTTTTCAAGTAGTAAGCTAAATTTAATACTTACATAAACCTACGTTAATCTCGCCTGCTTCTATAAGTGAAATGTTTTCATTTTCGTTAATGTAAAAAACGATATTTTCTTCATTTAGATTGGATGGACTCGTTTCATTTGAGATTTTGCACACATTTCTTACAAAGAGAATCAAAACCTAAGGACAATTTGCGAGAAGGAATAAAAATAGTTTCACCTGTGTGCTCTTAATCTAGCTCCCGCAGTATTCAACAAATTTTTGCAGCATATGAGGCAGTATGCTGCATGTTTATTAATAACTTTCACTATTTTATAGTTCAGCTCATCATAAGCTTTACTTTTAGGGCGGCCAGCCATTTTAAATCCTTTTTAATCCACGAATAATAAAAATTTACTTCACTTCACAATGCAAGTCAGAAGTCACACACCCACTGACATTTTGATTTGATAGATTAAAATGACATTGACGACCAATGCTTGACATTGATGACATTAACGACGTAATTGAAGACATTAACGACACCATCATGTCGAAAATTAAAAACGACACGTAAAGGAACATCATTGGAGCCGAGCCACGTTGACAGCCCGCTATCAGGGTAGATAAGGTAAAATTAACCATTGTAGGTTATAAATAAAGCGAGTACTCACCTAATGATGAACAATCTTGTTTTTTCAGAGTTGCGTCGTCTTAACGCTATCCCGCTAGCTTACCGATGAAGACAGACAGCGTGCGGTTGCGTGAGATTTCCCCGTAATTCGATTTTTTCAGGTTACAAAGTTCCACTTGCCTTCGGTTTAGAAAGACTGGAACTTCTGCTCACTGAGGTTACTGAGTGAGTGATTTTAGCGCACTACAGGCAAAGTTAAGTTTCTCTGAGCCAAATAATTTTGTCAACAGCAAAGAATTTTACACTTTTCTTTATGTAGGGCTGCTCGGATTATTGCAAAAACTCTGCAATTTAATTTACACAGCACTTACCTTGTTTGTGTTCGTACTTGGTAAATTGCGCACAAGGTAATGGTGACAGATCACGACGTCCACGACCAAACTAATTTCCTTTGGAAACCTTATCAGTGCGTACAACGAGCTCGTCTGGAAATTCTAACTCACTTCCCCATTTCTTTGTGGGAATAGAAAAATTTCACGAGCTTTGAGCTTCACGACAGCAAACAAAATTCGCAGACGATAGCGACACAAACGATGTCACGAGCTATCACAGACAGAGATCTGTCGTCTGACACACGTCAACTGGTCAGCAAATCATGTAAGGATGACAGACCTCTGTCGGGTATCGCTCCAAAGTATCGGAGGTTATTACATGTTGCTGTCGTTACAATGCTTCAGCATGTAATGTCAATAGTGAAATTAATGTTTAATATGATTTGGCATAATTAAAGCTAAAACCTTCCGAAAAAAACGGTGCTTCGCACAGGAATCGAGTTAATCAATGCTTATTTGTGATGAATGACAGTTCTCACTGTCAAGTTCTTGTCATCCTTATTGACAGTTTGTAGTGATTTGGCCATAAGTATAGCCGGTAAAGACGAAATATTCCCCAGTCTCGTCTGTTTTTTGGAGTGGGCCCTTGTGCTGGGGAAAAGCACTCGCCCCACGATACCGCAATGCTAGTCTGCCAGCGAACTCGTGCATCCTCAGACAAGGCCAATCTCGGCGAGCACCAACATTCTCGCTCGCCGGGGCAACAGACCATCGCTGCAGTCCTTTACGGACATTTATATCCACTCCAAATCACTACAAGTTTCCCTACAGCAATTCAACAATGTTGTAATCCCAGGTCAGAAATATTGGAAATGAACGGCAAGTGGTGTCTTTTTGACAGTTTAAGGCCGAACAGAGTCTTTGTAAGAAGCTTGATAAACAAATTTTTAACTTGGAGCGAGAAAAGTAGGAACTAGTATGTGAGGGAGAGTTTTCGATAAATTTGTGATAAAACAGTGACTAAAGCTTGATGCATGTTGGTCAACGAACGTTCGCAGGAAAGAAATGGTACCTGATTGTATTCACCAAATTTTCCCATTTTATAGATGAAACTATTTCATGTTTTGTGTTATGGCCTAACGAATGCAAAACAATGTATAGGAAAGTGCATTCCAGCTGTTATGAGCAAGGCTGTACAATTACAGTACTCAGCAAGAGGCAAGACAGTAAGGGGAAAAAGCAAACTTAATTTTAGTTCAACTGAGATCTACAAGTGTTTAGAAGGTTAGTCACAATCTTCATTGCCACAACTAATTACTTTGCTGTTATTTTATCTTTTAATTTTCATAAATTCCTCTATTAACCTTAAAAATTTTTTGTTTCATTTGTAGACATAGTTCAAGAAAAATTTGGTGATAGCTTTGAAATGCATAGATTGCTCAAAAAAATAAGTAGCTGGCTTGGTGGAGTTGGAGATAGGGAAGGAGGAAGGCGAAAACGATCTTCAACGGATACAAACTTTGGACATTAATTTTATCGTGATGTGGTTGTATCTTTTATGTAAATAGTTTTTAAAGTCATATTTTTGCAATTTAGTTTTATTTTATCTATTAGGGTTTAAAAATTAATTTCTTAATATTTCTATACAGTGAAACATTTCCAATTTTATTTCTTTAATATGGTACTTGTTTGTACTTAAGTTTTCAAAAATTAATTAAAATATTACTCATTTCAATGGTAGATGTCATTCCTTTAGAATTTCATTTTTAAGTAAACAATTCTCATTAAATTTAAACAAACATCTTTTATTCTCGAAAAAATTGTTATCCAAAAATGGCAAAGAAGACTTCAAAATAGAAGTTAAAGAGCTTCCTTTTAATTTTTAAAAGCGTATCTTATTTTACCGGGGTCGTTTTTCGACCGTAATTGTTCGCCCTTCTACAGTGATTGATATCGATCGCTGAAAAAGATAGAGCGATTACACGAATGATATTAATGACTAAAGAGGACCAAACGATAACGGTCGAAAATCGATTCCGATAAAAATTCAAGTTGACGAGATATAAATACGCGCCAATTATAAAGATATTGTACTTAACATGCGATATAGAAAAACTAAGAATAAATAATCTCTAGAAAAAGTTCAAGCATATGTACGCCAAATATTTTAACTATCAAAATTATTTTTGCTACATTTCAAGTGTCCGCCATTTCGCTGCAATGTTGCTTATATATCATTTTTGTACATTTCTCCTCCTCCTGCATTGCACGAAGCAGGTAACACAGTTAGAAGACCTACTTTGAAAAGCTCTTATAAAAAGGTAAAGAAGTAGGGTTTCCTTTCTTATATGCGGACCCCGTTTAAGAAACTCTAAAAAACTTTTCAAGGGGTCATCACTTCTGATCGATCTACTAAGTTTGGGCCAAGCTTGGCCCAATCATAGCCTAGTTGTAAACCCCTATATGGGTCGGTGGTAATTATGGGCAAGTTCTTCGTGGTTCTGAGTCCTGTGTCCTAGCACCGATGCCACCGATGTACAATGGATTGAAGTGGCAATGGCGGATGACAAATTGAGGATCTTTGATGATTATACGGGAATGTATGATAGTCCGATGATAGCCGACCTTGGTGTTCATACTGATTCCAGCAATATGCAATCAGTTGAAGTGTTGGCGGCAAATGATATTTCGTGGGTGGTTGATGATCACAGGTGAAAGTTATTGTATTTACTTACGACCTGAAAATGTTCAAGAGTAACGGAATCGTTCCCCGTTCACGAACACTAATTAGGTATGTTGTGGGGAAAGTGGTAGTGATGGAGAGTACCTTGCATAGAATGTCGTATACGATAATATAAATAGAATTGATAAGATGATAACAACTTCAGTTTCTAGATCGAATTTGATTTTATGAGCATATTAAAACATTTAATAAATTGATAATAACACATTGATTTAGGTAGAATTAGCAGTATCATACAAAGTCGTATTTGAGCAAACACAAGCTAATTATCACTGTGATAGAGCCTTATTAGTATTCTGTATATACCAGAAAGGAAGACGTTTCGCTTTTGTCGGGCGTGTACTCTACACGCATTTTATTTTTTTTTTTTGCAGTGGGCCCTTGTGCTGGGGAAAAGAACCCGCCCCACGACACCACAATGCCAGCCTGACAGCGCATTTACGCGTCCTCAGACAAGGCCGATTCCGGCGAGCACCAACATCTTCGCTCGTCGAGGCAGCAGACCATCGCTGCAGTCCTTTACGGACATTTAAATTCCCGTAAAATCACTACAAAGCCTTAACAGATACAAGGACAAGAAGTACCAAAAATTTACCGATTAATTTTACGTTTGTTCCTGAACCGTTACATCCAAGTGATCGAGTAAAAAGTTTAAAGAGCCAGGGACATCAAAAGGGATGTAGAATATCATTAAGGATGTGTTGAATCAATGCTGTCAGTAGGTAGGCACAGCAGTAATTCTGTGTCCTTATGCTCAATAAAAGTGCTTTGTGAAAGAAATCAATCGTTTATTTCGTAAACGAGGTACGAAGCCTTCCCGATAGGAGCGTAATTCTTTCTATTCAAGTAAGCCCAAATTAATTCTAATTCATGCTTAAATGTTACATAAAAAATTAATTTTATATGTTAGCATTAAAGTCAAGATGTACTCGTATATTCAACTTGAAAGTTCCCTCAATTGAATACCCGCGCAACTAATTGTAAACCTACCATTAAATCTGCAAAAGTATTCATTGAAAATTACATTGCCAATTACGTTGGGCTTGAATTGAAATCTGAATATTAACTCAGCTGTTGACATTGTTCGCGCATTCCATTGCCCAGAAATTAGTCTCTGACGCTAGCTCGGAAGCACTGACTCACTCCAACGTCGCAATCTGATGAGTGCTAGACCACAATAACGTGGTCCGCATCATATGAGCAAACCAGCTGTGTCTTGTCCAAAACAACGGCAAGCTTTAAGCGCGACGACAGTCGTGAATTGGAGCCAACCTAAACAGCCCGGCCCACAGTTTCGTTACAACTAGAACAGTTTTCAGCTGCCATTCACCGGATGACTCAGCGTTGGGGCGGACAGCTGGATGCCGACAATTACTACCTAACTTGTCTTCCACAGCTTATTCAAATTCAGCTTGTTTTGGAAGACCCAATGCGTTGGTACTGATTGTACAATTACGGCGAGGTTTAGGTGGTAGTAAGACCAACAGCTGCAAGCGGATATCATATGTGAATGTGTAAACAACTTACCAATGCTTGTCATCAAGCCCCACTGTAATGGAATGAGCTAATTCGAAGCAAATCCGCGTCTCGGCAATTGCAGGTTGAAGCTGCGGTCCAAGGCGACCTCCATCTGTCCACCATCTGGAGAGTAGATGCGAATGCAATTTGGCTGGTCAGTAATGGGTTTACTCGCAAGAGCTTACGTAATTTGCAACCAGCCGATGCAGAACTGCTTGGCGTTGACCAAAACAAGCTGCAAACGACTGCCAAAAGACCTTGCCAGAGGCTTGGCTTGGCTTGAGTGTGGTCGGTGATGCATGTTTAGTTTCGCAGAAATTCAGAGTATCAACTAATGACACTATCCGCTTAAAATAGATGCCATATGCTCTGCGCGAGTGAATCTATTACAAGAATGGTAATTGAGTGGATAATTTCAGTTCCTCTTTTGGTCGCGCGCCTACCATGCGATTTGTACCAGTCGTCTCTCCGCCACGAAGACAAATCGAACGACACGACCTTATAACTGATTTTTCCAGAACGCCTTTTGCTACTCCTTTTAAAGGAAACGTTTCAAAAGAGCAATATGTCAATGCTGTAGTTTGAGCCAACGCTTTTTTCCTAAGATGCTTCTATTACAGATTCCGTGCGGAGAAATTTTCCTCACCCGTTTCCAGAAACATAAATTCCGGAGTTGGACGGGGAGTACATTCCGCACTCCAGAGCGTCTGCGGCTTTTCCAATCATCAAATTTTTATGTGGCATGCGCCGCAGCTTGTTCGCCACTTTTAGACCATCATGAGCCCGAAATAGCTGCAAATCTCTATTTTTGTGGCAATGTGTAATTGGAGCAGCATTCCATTTTCCCCGACGCACGTTTCTCGTGTTTATTTATGCTGTCTTAATTAGCCGACAAGTAAAATAATTGCGTGAGGTGCAATGACGAGCGCCTTAGACATGAGTTCACACCCACATTTAAAACGCCACGCATGCTATTATAAAATTTGATTGCTATCGCGAAATCGATATTTGTGGCGCTTTTGCTTGTGCACTCATATTTGTTTTGATTAACGCTTTTTTTCTTGCTATTACTTTTTTATGATTACTTGAGCACATATTTGCAGTCCGCTAGTCTGGCAGTAAATTCGCATCAACAAAAGAATCGCCAAGGTCAAGATTGTTTATTAACAACGATTTGGCTAGTGGTCGACCTTCCGGGAAGCAATTTTCGGATGCCGAGGAGTTACAGCTGATTCTAATTGATCGAGCAAGTTGATACTCAAGGACGATGAATTTTTTGCTTTTTCGCTTCTTTGCTCCAATCTAAATAGTTTAATTGAAAGGTAGGAATCAAAACAACAAATTCATCACAGCAACTTATAAACGATAGGAAAAATTGTTTTGGATTCGGTGTGCAACATTCTTTGCAAAATTGTTGTTAATGGTTACCTGAAAAAAAATGATGGAGGCAAATGTCTTCTTTGTTATTGAACGAAGTATAATTTGACTGTGGTTGAATTTAATTAGATGAAACCGGAAAATAATGGTAATTGAGCTATTTCTAGCGGTAAATGTCAAATTTTCTGCAGGTTTGTAATTTGGACTTCTTCCTCTTCAACACGAATTGGTTGATAATGGAAAAGCATTTATCTGATCAGACCGGCCGAAAAAGGAACATGAGAAATATTTATGAGAATCCTCTTAATCTCCGAAGTTTTTAAGTTATTTGAGTTCTAATTAGATACACTGAGTTTTGATGTAGGCCCAGTTGGCGTCAGCCATCTGTTTGCTCCTCTATGTATCAGAGCAGTTTTTTTCAAAACTAAGAATATCAACTTTTGTAAATAGATTAGAATTGGTCAAATCATGATATTTTGAGGCCGAATATCTTTTCGGAAGGTTTCAAAGAGGGCCACCACATGTCTTGTAGTGGCCACTTGAACTCTTGATGTCTTGCACGGGTAAGATTTTCCTGCACGGTGATTTTGAAGCGTTATACCTCCGCTATTTTTCAAGGTAACGTCTTGGCGTTCACAGTAGCTACCTAATTTATCTCCCAATACCCGTTCATCCCTGATACCCGCTTTGCGCTGTATAGTCGTATCAGTAGACTACATCTGGGTGTATATTGTCCCATTGTTTTGATTTGCGGCTTGGTATCGGAGAGAAATCTGGACTCAGTGCTCTGACAACCCCAACCATTTCAACAAAAGCGAACTTTGCGACTTCATTCCTCGTGGCTGTCATCGACGAACATAATCAATTCGTGACCGGCAAATGGACATTTTCTTTGTGTGGAGTCGTGTTCGCGGACGAGTGATTGAAAATTTGTACACAAAGATTACAGCTAATCCTTGTCGACAATACAAAGTATGTAAGTTTTTCAAAATTCAGAACGATGTTAAGTCGTTACAAGAGCGTCAGTCAGCCTTCTACCTCAGGCTAGTCCTCTCATGATAGGTTGGAGTTTCCGCATCAGCATCAATTCATATCAAAAATTTGCACTTATCCGTCTGTAAATGAGCGCATATAAAAACTGGGCGAGTGGTTAAGTTTTAGTGAAATTATCTTTGCCGGAAGACTGATTAAAAGTTTAGCAAAAATGACTTGCAGATGGCTTGTAAGGCCATCCCGAACTTGATATTTTGAATTTACGTGACGGTGTCAAAAATTTGACGGTTTTTTCGTGGTCTAGACCCATTGGCCACATCAAAACATAGCGTTCTGAAGCTTTTCTTTTTATGAATTCAATGTGAATCATATCACATATGACTAACAAAGGCAATCACCTATGCAGAGATTCGTCAGGCTAGCAACACAAAGTGTGAAAAAGGAAAGATCACAAAGCCCTGCGATGTATTCACGTCCAAATGAGTCTGCAAGTAGCTATACGTGACACAGTAGAGACCAAGACAGTTATAATGTTACATCTAGTTCATCATTTTCTTCTTTCTAGCCCTACCACTCCTCCTCGGGATTCCGCTTCCTGAAACAATCACCTCCAACTGTTTAAATTTATTAACCGCCCCCTCCAATTTCGAAATCTGATAATGAACTGTCTTCTTCGTTCGAATCAGACCAGCGTTTCCTCGGTTTTCTCACTGGTATCCGCCCTTCAGTTCTCCCAACGAATACGTTTTTGGGTACACGTTGTTCGTCCATACGATTCACGTAGCCAGCATATTGCAGCTTCGGAAGTCTAACAATCGTTGATATCTTTGGCTCGTCAAAAATTATTTGCCTCAGGTACCATCTTTCGAAGGCGTTCAATATGTTTGCAGATGCTTGGGTCAGGGTCCATATTTTACACCCATAACGTAGCACAGATCTCATCGGAGATTTGTATACTTGGAGCTTTGTTTTCTTGTGTTGGCAGTTGGTCTTCAAGAACATCAAAACTTAATTTAATATTTTATTTGCGAGCTGTATTCTTCGGCGTATTTCATCTCTTTCATTATCGTTTCTCATTATTTTGGCGCCTAAATTTACAAATTCGCCCATATTTTTGATATTGTATTCGCCAAGTGTGATATTTTGGCCATCGGAGGTATTTTTCCTCGACTGCGTCATGAGTTTTGTTTTGTTCTCATTGACTTGTGGTTTGGCTTTGCTGTCAAGTTTCAGGAAAAGTTTTTTGGCAGTTGTTAATGACCGTAATAAAATGGAGATGCCATCCGCATAGGCTACTACTGGCTTAACTTGTATAATAACGTACTTCTTGCATCGACAGGTAGCCTTCTGATGACATATTCCAGAGCTAAATTAAATAGCAATGGGGCCAGCCCATCTCCCTGCTTTAGTCCGATATTTGTGTCACAGGCATCGGTGAGCTGGTTATTGGGAGTTTCTCGATGTCATTGTTATTTTGGCAGGACGTACTAATTTGGCTGGGATACCACAGAAAAGCATTATTTGGTAAAGTACGTTGCGATCAATACTGTCGCATACTTGGTTAAAGCTAATATATGTCAATGTTGAACTCCCAGCATTTCTCGAGCGCCTTTACAATAGGTAGATCGACGATAGACCAATTGTTTTCAGGGTCTATCGTCGATCTACCTGTTCTAAAGCTACCTTAATACTCTCCAATAATATTGTTGGTGTATGATCCAATTTGATATTCTAAAATTTCTGAAAATAGTTTGTACGCGGTACAAAGTAGTGATATGCCTCTATAGTTTCCACCCTGTAGCTTGTCACCTTTTTTATGGGTAGCGAATATAATTGATTACCAAATGTGCTGAATGATTTTATGGGTGGCTTTCTGAACACCATTGCCACCATATTTAATGAGCTCCACTGGAGCCTAAATAGCGCCTGGCGCTTTATTGTTCCTCTTTGGCGTTGATGGTAAAAAAAAAGCTTGATCCAGAGTAGGTGGACGTAATGGAAGCTCTCCGGGAATATCTATAGGCCCCGGTGCTCTGGAGCTGTGCGGGAAATTCAAGAGATTCTTAAAATATGATGCCCATCTTTTCTTAATCCGGTTTGCATTAGCAATGATGCTGCCGTTGTCATCACGACAGAGCGTGGGTTTGGTCTGACTTCCGCGTTTCAAGTTTTTGACTACTTTGTATGCTTGTTTTGTGTTTTTGCTCGCTAGACATACATAAATGCTACTCAATTGGTCGTTATAGTACGTTCTTTTCTTAATTGTAAGTATCATATTCTCTATTTTTTTGAGATTTTCATAATGTTCTCTCTTCGTCCTGGCTTTCCCACCTAAGTATTCCTTGTACGCCCAATTCTGGCTCTCATCATCGAACCAATCATTTCTTTTGCGCCGAGCATGATGTCCGATCATCTCTTTCGCCACGGTCTGAATTGCTGCTTTAACTTCCACTCATAGCTCGTTGTTTGTTTTTATTGATGTACCTAAACCTGGTTGTTGAGGGTCGCAGTGAAATTGTTTGCTGCAGACGCCGTTTGGACCTTTCATTTTCAAATTTTTGCACAAGGCTTGTCTTCGCCGAATACGCCTTTGAAATACGGTATCAACAAGTAATGATCCGAGTTACGAAGGCGTTGCCGCCAAAAGGCTTTCCAAATACATAGAAGCATACGGTCGAGGTCAGGACGATATCGACATGGACGAATGAGACTCAGATTCAAATGTTAAATCACCCTTCGTTGTTACGATCATTGAATCCATCATCGGATCAGGTTAGCCTTATTGATCGAGACGATTTAATGTCATACTCGAGTGGTGTCAATTGAAGGGAAGTGTGCATAAATTTTTACCTCAACCATTAGGCCATTTTCCAAAGGTCGACTGCACAGCACACATTTAACATTGAAAGCAATAATAACGACTGAGCTGGTATTGTTACAATTTCTTCAATTGTAATTGGTTAAGAGGAAAGAATATTGTTTCAATCCTTTTGTCGCTTACTAGTTCGTAATTTTGGAGAAATTCGACCTAAAATACATCTATATGCAAAAATAGCAAAAATCCTTAAAAGTATTGTAAAATATTACCACTTAGATTTTATGTTTTATCTTTTTCTTCTTTCAACTGAATTATTCGATTTTCTGAGTTTTGTTTAAATGATTGTAAGAATAAAAAAAAGAGTTTAAGAAAATCGAATCGCATGCACGCCACACCAAAATATTCGTCATTTCCAAAACTTTTAAGCATATACAGACAAGAAAAAACGACAACCTTTTACTGAGTTCTATTGTGATAAAAAGGACTACTGATGACTGAAAACAGACGGCGATAAAGATTTTAAGCTGTTATTGACGATTAAGCAACACATTCATTGGAGAAGAAGAGACAAGGGATCCAACAAAAAAAAGAAACCATAATAACACAAAATATATCTTTCTGCAATGAATAATTTTCAGCCAATTCATCCATATTACAAGGGCGGTCCGATAAGTACTTAGCCAACAAGAGAAAATGAAAATTTAGGAGAGGGTCCCATTTATTTCTCAACATAATCTCTTTTTAGCTTGATGCACTTAACCCAGCGATGTTCCAACTTCTTTAACACGTCTAAAAAATATGTATTCTCGAGGTCTACAAAGCAGACCTCTGTGGTGGCGACGGTTTATTCATTCGACTCAAATTTCTGCCCGGTGAGAGACTTTTTCAAGTTAAGAAACAAAAGCATGTCGCACGGGGTCAAATCTGGAGAATACGGCGGATGAGGTAACATTTCGTAGCCTAATTCGACCAATTCGGCCGTGGCGATGGTGAAGGTGTGAGCCGGTGCATCGACATGGTGGAAGAGCACCTTTTTCTTTGGCAAATGTGCCTTTTTACTGCAATTCAGCGTCGAATCGGCCCAATAACACGGCATAGTATAGCCTTGTGACCTTTTTGTCATTCACCAGATATTTGATGCAGATCACACCTTGTGAATCCAAGAAAACGGTGGCCATCGCCTTCCCGACTGATAGCATGGTCTTTGCGTTCTTTGGAGCACATTCGCTGGATGAAGTTCACTGTTTCGACTACTGTTTGGTCTCTGGTGTGAACTAGTGGAGCTATGTTTCGTCAACGGCCACAAAACGATGCAGAAACTCCTTCGGATTGCACTTGAATAGCGTCAAATGCTGCTCTAAAGTGTTCTCATAGTTCGTTTGTTGTCCAGAGTGACACTAATTCTGCTGACAGCTTTCTCATTCCCAAATTTTAGGCAGGATGGATCTACGTGGTCTGTTGAGATGCCTACTGTCTCAGCTATCTTGAGCACCTTAGATCAGCGGTTTGCCAATAGGAGCGCGTAGATTTTTGTCACGTTCTCCTCTGTGATAACCGTAACCGGGGCATCTTAGCGTGGCTCGTCAAAACCGACGTGCAACCACGTTGAAACTCATGTGACCAACTTTTAACATCACCATTGCAGGAACAGAGTCACCGTACACAGTAGCTGCACAATTTTCCTTCTAAAAACAATAGTCCAATCACCGACCGATACTGCTTTTTATCCATTTTTCTAATATCCACGGACACGCCCACTTCTACACGCTTTCGATTTAGTTGAAATTTTGATAGTAGCCTTCTTCGAGAATGTACTACAAGACAGTGAATTTCTCTTGCGAAAGTAGCACCATTGGGCAGTGAGGCCTAGTACTTATTGGACCGCCATCATGTTATTAGTATCGCAATATTTTTTTGCTGTACTAAAAGCTGCTTCATACTTTCGTTCTTTTCCTGACTCAAAGTAATTTTTCGATCATTTCTGGTGCATATTCATAACGTTTTGCCGTCAAATCAGTAAATATTGTTTACGTTGCCGTAAGTAGGAAGTGATATTTACGAGTATAAAAGCCTCAGTTTTGTCTTGTTGGTGTTTATCTGTGAATTTCAGTCGAATCTTATGAGAGGACTTTTTGTTTACTCACCGCAAACAGATGCATCTCTTGATCACTTACAAGGTGAAAAGGTGGTGTTAACTACACAGGGTAAAGTTCTGTATGCTGAAAATTTCGAAAAGGCTTTAATTTATGCTACAATTTTTGTCAAGGAGTTCACGATACGTAGATTTGGGCATAAAGGCAATCTGATCGCAAGTTCTTGGTAGACATTACAACAGTATTCATGCTCATCGATATATCACCAAAATATACTTGACAGAGTGGAGAATCTCATTTGTAGTCGTCAAACAACTTTTTTTCTTGTGCGAACTTGCATGACCTCGAAAATGCTTAATGAGTTTACTTTATTACAGGGTCTGAATAATATGTAACCAGACTGACCTCAGGAAATCTTTTTTTTGGCAAAATATGTACAATTTTTCTTTAGAAATCTTCAGAGTAGTCCCCAGAGTCGATAACACGCTGATATCGGATTTTCCAATCCCCGGACGCTCCCTGGAAGTCAGCAACCTCGACGCTGTCTAGAGCCCTCGTCGTAGCGCGTTGAACGTTTTCCAGAGTCCCGAACCGCGTCCCCTTAAGGCGTCTCTTGATCTTGGGGAACAGAAAGAAGTCCGCTGGTGCAATATCCGGGCTGTAAGGAGACTGTGGCAACGTTACCTTCGACTGTTTGGCCAACTGCTCGGTGGCGAGCAGGCAGGTGTGCGACGGAGCATTGTCGTGATGGAGGATCCACGAATCAGCAATCGGGCGGTAAGTTGACGGAGCACCTTTCTGTAGTACTGGCCGTTTACAGTTTGGCCGGGTGGTACAAACTCTTTGTGAACAATGCCTTTCACGTCAAAGAAAGCAATGAGCATCGACTTCACCTTCGATTTGCTAATGCGCGCTTTTTTCGGTCGTGGTGACGCCGTTGTGTGCCACTCTGAACTCTGCCGCTTCGTCTCAGGATCGTATTCAAAAACCCACGTCTCGTCTTCTGTAATAACGTGGTTAAAAAACTCTGGTTCGGTTGCTCGATCGTACGTCCATTTTCACTCCGACGACGTAACTGAATACGCACTCCGCTCTCGCTCGATGCTATCCCTCCAAGCGCTTGGAGGCAACTGCTGCAGCCCGGTTCCCTTTACCTTGACCCCCACCACCACTACAGCACCAGATACCGGTTAGCAGACGCTTTGACGGCGCGGGGCAGGCTCAGTCCGGTTACTTATTATACAGACCCTGTATTTTTATGCATTGTATTAAGCTTTAGTTAAAGTTTGACTTTGCGTCTTAAGTTACAGTAGATTGATTCGGCCTTTGAATTCGAGTAGTTTGTTTCTGGCACCGCTTCTGTGAATAATCGGGAATGCGTGGTATTTGACTGATGATGTCTCTTCCCTGTTTTTTGGACTGGACGCGCGGTCTGAAAAAAATGAAAATAGATTGAAGTAAAGAATAATTACTTTGTTGGTGGTTGTTTTCACGCATTTTGACCGGGCATTTGATTCGGTGGCTGATAAATTGTAGTCGGACCTAGTCTGTTCGTGGAAAACCTGCAATCGAAATTCCTCTCCAAACTAGCTAGACTGCCAGTGGCCGCCTTGGAGTAGACTAAGGGTGTCCAGACCTGTTGACTTGTTGGGTACAGTCCATTGACATATTCTATAACTTGATTTCCTTCGGGAAACCCCGAGCGTACGGACAAAGAAAAATCATTACAGCACGCAACTACTAATGACGACTCGTTTTGACAAGCAAATATACTAAGCTTAAGTTTTTCATGTTGAATATGGGCTCAATATGTAGCAGTTTTTTACATATTACTAATATTATAGCTTTTTTTGGATTAGAACTAACGAATTGGCACTTCAGCAACTTATTAATGTGAAAGAACTCATTGACAGTTTCGATGAAGATAAAGTTGATGCTGAATCAAAACTGACGTAAGATAGGAAGCCATATGGCAGCAGCGCTTACTATCACACATATGACCACATGTAGGCCGATTTTTGATCGCTAGTTTATACGGTGCTATATGAAGAATTGTGGAGGTGTCAAAGAAAACTCGAGGTTTTGTACGGTGACGAGACGGATTTCTACACTGAAATCCAGAGAACATAATAGCGCTCCTAGTCAAGTGAAAATTATTTCAGTTCTTATACCCGTTTAATTTTTATTGCTTTCCAAAATAAATGAATAGGAGTTCTCAAAGCTTAGGCAACAGTGGAAGTGCAAAACATGTGCTTCATTTACTCGTCTTGAAAAATTTATGGTACAATGGATAGTGCAAGGTGAATATTAAGAATGCACGAAATGCGTTTCGTACGTTTTTCATGCGGAAAATAGTATATACGGGGGTGGTCCCAAAAGTACCCGAACCGACAAAGAAAACTGTAAAAAAATTGCGAAAATGTTTTTGGTTTTTCAAATTATTCTCCTTTCAGCTCGATACATTTTTCCCAACAATGTTCAATAGCTTCGATACTCGCTTTATAGCAGGAAGCGTCAAGCTCCTCAAAATAGCTACTAACCGCAGACTCTACCTCTTCATTGTTGGCAAATCTTTTGCCGCCGAGCAATTGTTTTCAAATTCGAAAAAAGAAAATAATCCGAGGGAGCCAGATCTGGCGAATAGGGTGCATGAGGAAGCAATTCGAACTTCAACTCATTGATTTTAGCCATCGCAATGACGCACGTGTAGACTGGTGCGTTGTCGTGATGAAACAGCACTTTCTTCTTCGTCAGATGGAGCTGTTTTTTCTTGATTTCATCACTCAAACGCTGCAATAAGGCTGCACTTTGGATGTCTGTAAAAAAATAATAATAAACGTACCATTATGAATGTTTCACATTAAGTTGTTGAAAGGTGGTATTGTCAATCGCAGTAATTATTTTTTTAAAACTACCTGTATTCATAAGTCAGGTCGGGTACTTTTGGGACCATCCTCGTATTACGTCATAGAAGCATTTTCTTATGCCGAAGTTGACTGACGGCTCACGGAAGCTTGTCCAAAGTAGGCCGACTACTACATACGCAAATTGCTGCCATATGGTTCCCTATCTTACGTAAGATTTGACCTGAAGTAATTCAAAGTGACCATAACTCAGAATCTCGTGAAACCGCTGATAAATCTGACTTCAAACGGAGTAGTGATGATAATGAGCCACTGTCTAGTCACGGAAGCATAAATGATTTTTATGTGTCAAAAGATATTGTCACAAAGTAGACAATAGAGCTACCGCGTACCAGCGTTCGAACTCGTAGCAACAATATTAAAAAGAAAATACCTGAGCCTAAAGGAAAACTTAAATTGGAGAAAATATGGATTTTTAATCAGAGTATTTCATACACATGTAACAGAAGTTTTTCTTGAGTTAACTCACTATTGGCATCAGCACTTTACAGGTTGAGTACTAAATCCTTCTGACAGGAGCATATTTTTATCTACCCAATTCGATATTCTTACAATAATATAATTCGTACGTGACCTCTTCCCCTACCTTGAAATTTTTACTATCAAACAATCAGCTCGGGATTGTTGATCAAAATAGTCTTATCATAACAAAAAGACATTAATATCCGCCAGATACACATCTGAACTAAACAAAAGTTGGTTAACTCTCTAATGCAGTAACAGCAAAACTGAGGCGAAATATATTGTAGTAAGCGCTTCCTTACTACGCTTTGCGTCCTGTGTTCCCTATCCCATATCAAATCTACCCACACTGTAACAATAACATTAGGAAATAAATGAGCCATTTGTTACAACAATTGTTTAGAAAATAAAGTTTTCATATAATTTTTTATCCCCCACCTTATAAACGCCGAATAGCTTCTCATAATCCTCGTTTACCTATAAACAAGAGTTAACACTAAAAGAGGCGAGATAAGCCCTATCCACTTTCTTTAGCTGGAATAGACGGAGACCGTAAAAACTTTTGCCAGCTCTCAACAGACAAATTGCTATTCGTATCCTGGCAAATTATAGTGCCCAAGATTGTTCAAGTTGCTGGACATAAACTCGTAAATTCGAGATAAAACGATTCAGGCGGTCGTCGCTATGGTAAGGTGAAAGAGGCGAATTTTTCCATAAAAATGCAATACCCCCTGAAAGTTGTTCCGGTATTTTGTGTTGATGGCGTTTTTTTTACTGTATTGTAGTTTACGTATCGATTTATAGGTTGATTGGATTCGTATTTACATTGAGATTACATTTTAGTGCTAGTCAATGTAAGTTACATTTGTCGTAGTCCAGTCTTCGACGGTAAAAATGAGGTATTACCTCCGAAATCTTTAGGGATGAAAGGGTTTTTATGAAAATTTGCATAGAAGCTTTCCTTCCAAAATAAAAGTTATATTTTGTAGGTGTACGCTTTTTATTTGATCCAATTCATGAGCCAAAAACTACGGGAACTGTAGATATAAGCTTTTCTAATCTTTAAATGTTGATTAAATATTTGGTCAAAACACATGTTTATCCTTACGTTTTTGGGTTGTTACCAAAAGACCACCCCTTATAACAAATAATTGTGAAAAAATTTAATATAAGTGATTCTAAACGCGATTATCGAATTAACTTGGAGCAACCACTTTTCAAATAAGACTCAAAAGATAATTTGTAATGCATCCCACCATTCTTAACATAAAAAAGCAGCCCGTATAATTTCTATTTTAATTTCTATTTTAAAATATGGGCAAAATTTTGGTGTAAATGTCTCGAAAGTGTAAATTAACCAAACATACAGATGAAAATTAATATAAGATGTGAAACATTACCTCTTAAGTACTTTAAGCTGTCAACTCCTGAAAACTACCCCTTATAACAAAAAATGTGAAAATTCGACAAAAAGTGACTTTTAATGCTGTAATCGAATTTATTGTGAGCAGTTACTTTGCTACTAAGAGCCTAGACAGATGTGTGGTATAGAACGGAACCTGGCATCAGTATACTAGGTAACCATGACACACATGCAAATCTAGTATAGACCCGTTATGAACTGTCAAGTGAAGTCAGATGTCAAAATTAAATGACAGCAAATGATAAATTTATCTGATTTATAGCTATATTTGTCAAATATCTGCATACGAAATGGTTTGATAAGCACCAATAATTGGTAAACCTACCTAAAAATGTATAAATATTGTCAAGAATCAATTTAATTCATTTGATACAGGCGAATTTCATTTATACTAGAAATTTATCATAATATTGATACTAGGTTTATACTAGATTTCAGAACGTAGTGTACTAGATTTAACGTAGTATGATAGGCTCCTACGACGCATGTCTGTCTAGGCTATAAGACTACAAATACAATTTTTGATGCATACCGCCGTGTTTACCCACATAGTTTTTGATCAAAATCCTCTTTAGCTTTGAAGTTTGTAAGAAGGATTTTGTGGGAAATTAGTAAGGCTATAAGCCAACCTAATATATTACATTAAACTTAGCACACCGCGTTCTCAAACCTAGTTTAAGCCTAGTATAGATACCAGGATAAACTCCCAGCATAACGAAAACTTCCCTGTGTCAAGCAAATGAAATTGATTTTTTGAAAATACTTATTCATTCTGATACGAGTTTACTAATTACTGGTGCTAATCTAACCGTATATTTAAAAAAAAATGTAGCTAGGAATCAAATAATGTTCATTTCATTTTGAGATCAGACTACACTTGGCAGTTGATACCAGGATTATTCTAAATTTGCATGTGTATCCTGGTTTCCAGATATACTGATGCCAGGTTTGGTTCTATACCACATGTCTGTATAGGCTTTTAATTAGCTCAAGGCAGATTGCCCTAGTACTCAAATGTATGTTTTATATTCGTATAATCATATCGTAGTTAATTCAGAAATAAATAGATATAAAAAAAATATCAGAAGGCTACGTTTTTGCACTACAAGTTTTTAACGTTTTTCATGTAGTTTTTCATTTACTTTAATAAATTAAATTTTTTGTAGAAAATTAAATTTTTCCCATTCAATTTGAACGTTTTTTTTCAAAATTAATAATTCTAAGCTCCTGAAATTTCAGGAACATATTATTGAAATCCATTCTAAGATGTTTAGTCATAGATTATGTACATTTGATTTAAAGTCTGGTCGTAATGGCAAAGGTTTTGAAGCTGATTTTTAAGATTAAAAAACAATCAGTCAACTTTATTGTTATCATTTGTTGATATTTATACATATTCTTTTTAGAGCTGGTCATTTTGAAAAATTGGGCAAATTCAATTTCCTTGAGTTTTCCCCAAAAATGATTCGTTTTCCCATTATTTTAGGTGAAATACTTCGATTTCATTTTTCAAAATAAATAAGATTTCTTCAACTAACTATAAGTAAGTGTATGTTACACAAAACAGAAATAAACAAGTCGAAGTAGCAGGAGAGCGTTTCTACCAGAAGAAAAAACAATGAGTACATCAGAAAACGTTTTGTGAATATCAAAACTTGCACAATATATAGATTCTATAAATAGAATCCAGAAAAATAATATATGTTATTTTGCTTTGCTATCGGCCGCCGTCTCGTTTTCAGATTATTGTTCTCATTGTATAAGTAATCATGATAAAATATCAACATTCCAATGCTTTTCTAAAATGCTCATCAAAATTTCTACATTCCTGTAGTGTCTGCACTTATAGATACCATCTTTAAGGATTTTTACAAGATTCTTCTTCTTCTTCGTACAACTCTAACCCCTCTCGGGCTTCTGCTTCTTGCAAGATTCTTCGGACCAATTTTCCATGCATTCCCCCTCCCTTCACTCCCCACGGAACAAAAAGTGTCAGCCGAAGACCTGTTTGAAAATTTCCGATCTAATACTCATATTACTGAAGCTGCGAACATTCCCGAAGCAAAGGAAGAGGAAACAAATAAACAGGCAGCAAAACATGAATTCTGAAAAAGAGGAGACCCTATATAAGTAACCTTCTACATCGACTTATATGCAGAATATGGTCAGACGAGCAGTAACCATAAGACTGCTGAAAACTGGTATGCTCTGTACATAAAAAGTGTGAAAAGTTAAGGTGTGTTATAGATGCATCGCTCTACTGTGTACGTCTTACTAAGTGCTCTCCAAAAATAGAAAGAAAATTAAAGTCGCATTATGAAAATATTATAGGGGAGTATCAGAGGGGGTTTTCAAAGTGGATGGTCTACAATTGACCAAATATTCTCAGTAACGTACGTGCTCGAAAAGTGCTGCAAATATAACATCGATTTGCACCAGCTCTTTATACTATAGACTTCAAGCAAGCATACGACAGTGTCGACAGAAATGTGATGAACAAAACAATGCTTGCCTTGGGTGTCCCAACCTAGTCCACATGGTTAAAATCACGATAATAAATACAGAGTCCCAGGTCAATGTAAACGGTGAGGTAACGGACAGCTTCGTCATGGAATCAGACTTAAAAGAAAGGAATGCCTTGCCCTAATGGCCTTTAATATTGCGCTGGAACACGTCATCAGGAAGACAACAGCTGAAAACTCTAGCTCACCAATGTTCAAGCACACAAAACTGGTAGTGCATGCTGATGACGTTAATATTATGGCACAACTAATCTCAGATGCCAAAGGAGTCTCTCTGAGCCTAGAATCTGAAGCAAACTGAATTGGCATATGGTTGATGAAAGTAAAACTAAATTCATGACTCAAACGAAGAGGAAAACTCCAGTTCGACAAAACCTAACCATAGGCGACTATAACCTTCAAGGGGTGAATAATTTCATTTCACACAAACATGGATTCTGATGAGTGAATCCGAAAAGGCAGGGGATATATTTGAACGCAAAATGCTCCGCAAAATCTATGGCCCAGTGAAACAAGGAACAGAGGGGACAATACGTGACAACGATGAGTTGAATGAATTATTTGATGAACCACTTGTATCTGCTTGCGTAAAGCCACGCAAATCGCAATGGATGGTGCATGCAGAAAGAATAGAAGAAAATCTGCTATCAAAGAGAGTATTCAAGGGTAGAGCACAAGGTAGACGCTCACCAGGAAAACATGATAGAAGCTGGCAGCAGATTCTTGTTAGGAGTGAACAACTGGCAGACAAAGTCGCGAAACCGTGGAGGCTAAAACCCAGGTTGGGCTGTCGCCCCATATATGATGATGATGAGGCATTTTTAGATTCGTATTTACAAAATTTCTTTTGTTATTTGTCCAGATTTGTGGGATCAAAGGTGTCTAATCGCGTGGGGAACACAAATTGTTCACACATTTTCCCTCTAAAACACGTGCCATTACGAAAAGTGTCAGTCTCAGACCTGTTTTGAAAAATTATCATCAGGACCTTTAATTTGATACCCATATTAGTTACTTTTGGTAGAAAAAATTTTAAGGTTCACCCTTATATGGGAAGACCCCCAAGAAAACAATATAAAACTTTTTTGAGCTCAAAGTTTGAAGATGGCAGCACTTTGCATCTTCCTACAAAATTTCATGTGTCTAGGTTATCTGGTTTGTGAAAAAACGTACTATGACATGTCCCAACTTAAATACAATTTTGTAAAATTGTTTTACAAAACCCTAACAAAAGCCAACCTCCCCATTATAGGTTAATTTACCTATTCCGGGGGAGTACTTTATATACATGTATTATATATATATATATATATATATATATATATATATATATATATATATATATATATATATATATATATATATATATATATATATTAAGACATCATTAAAAATATATTTTTTGAGTTTGTAAGCGTTTTTAAGTCTTTATAAAAATTTGTTACAAAGACATACTAGTTTTGCGACCGGAAGTTTGCTTAGAAACTATAGACCCGAGAAAGCTCAAACGTTGTGAAAAGATCAAAAGTGGTGGTCTCTCATATGTTTAGGTCTTACTAAAATTTCAAAAATTTTTAGGGGGGTCCCCTCTTATAACGAAGTAGCCCTCAAACATATTTTTTAATCAAAGGCCTTCGAGTGAGATATTAAATGAAAGGTCATGATTAGAACTCTTACAATCTGAATTTATCTATAATTATATAATTTTTTTTATTAGAATGTATGCGGTACAGAGGCCTTATAGTATAGTAGGTGTTCTGACAAAGTCATTTCACCACCGTTTAAACATTACTTAAAACTATGCATATTATCGTATTTCTATGTGATTATTACAATTAGCTAGAGGAAAATTTAGGCAAAGACCTCTACTGAACTTATACTAGCTTAACATAACTTAACTATCTAATAACTAGCTAAAATCGATGAGGCTAGGTTACGGCCAAAAGATAGGTGGTAGCAACTGCTGATTAGCTCCAAAGCGTTTAAGGCCGTGCTTTCGCTTTACCCCCTTCTCAATCGTAATTCACGTCTCAACACCAGAAACAAAGTCCTCATCGTCAAAATGGCAATCCAACCGATCATCGTATACGGCTCGTCTACCTGGATCTAGTAAAAAAGCTTCAGATCACCCAAAATAGATACCTGAAAACGGTACTTAATAAACCGTTTTACTTCTCTTCTGAAAAGCTACACAGCTTTGCTGGCGTTAGTCCAATTTGTAAGCTCGCTGCATCGCGCGGTGACAAATTAATCGCGAAAGCAAATGACTCGCCCAATCCGCTAATTCAATCTGAATTTAAAAAGTTATTTTGTGCATCAGGAGGTCCAAGGGGAGGCAAAATGTACCAACATTTTATGTCCTCCCTCGCAATTGGACACCTTTGAGCTGAAAAATCTGAGAAAAATCACGAAGGTGGGCCTTTAAGAGTACAAGGGCAACAAATACCACAGGAATCGAAATTCACTCAGCTTTGTTAATAGTAGTATGATAGTATTATTTTATGCAAATCTGATCATAATCAAGTGAGCTATAGCCATTTTGATTGTCTGGTATTACAACGACAATAACATGTGTGGATGGGTGATACATACTTCAAATTGACCTAGGCACTTTTAATTTTTTGCAATTACCATGAAAATTTAAGGTTTAGTATTTAATTTGACTACATTCAATCGGCCGAGCAGCCAGAAAAACTATTTAAGCTGGAACAAAATAGCGGTTGCAACGTACTTATGAAGACAACTCTGCATCTTTTGCATAAATTTGAACGATTTCTTACCCAAGTATTGGATGAATAATTCAGGTCACCAATTCAGGCCATTAGAAAACTTGTTTTGAACTCTAGGGTGGTTCCAAAGACCTTTTGGTAGGAGCACTCTCCTACATATTCAACATGTTTATTGCTTTCAACAGCGTTTTATGATTAAATCTTGTATACTCGTATAAAGAATAAAATAGATGATTTGGTTATTTATGTGCATTAAAATTAAATTTTGTACATAAATACTTTAAAAAACGGAAGAAAACATGTCAAGGCAAATCAGGTTTTTTTTTCCATCGACGTGCCCACCTCAGACCGTCACGGAGCCTGGGCCATGTTTAACTTTTGGTGCAATACATTGAGGATTATACCGCTTATCTTTATTTCGACGAACATACTAGAACCGCTTGGATCGGAAAATCTCTTAGAGTGATTCATCGGTTCATTGTATAGAGTTAAACTGATCCACTGACCAATCTTTATTTTCGAGCAAACTAATCTTTTCCGCTCGTTTTGTGGTCGTAGAAGTGGTTTTTTCACAGCAACGCGATCAAAATGTCCCTTCTCTCACAAACGACGTTTGACAGTATCCATCGAAATTGGGTCCGTCAGGGTTTCGTTGAATTCAGCACAAATGTCTGGTACTATTTTGAACCGATTTTGCTTCCTCATCAATAGTATGTATCGACCATCAACTTGAGTTTTTTTTTTTTTGATCGGCCTGAGCATTTTCGATTAATAATTTGTGTTGTTTTCGGCGAACCGCTTCAACTTGGTTTCAACTCCACACTTTGAAACATTAACAATATTTGCAATTTCAAATTGCTCCGATGTTCACCAAATTTTGAAGAAGGATGTATTGAGTAAATATCTCGATTAAGTTCGTGAACCAGCTATATCGGCCAGGCGAAAAAAAAGTCGGCCATTTTAGACGAAAATTCGTGTTTTCTGTTCTGACCAATGTACGAGTATAGCTCCAATTTGGACGAAATTCGGTACTGAGGTTTATTCAACTAAGCGATGAATCTGAAACGAAATGGTGATCGCTCAAGAGCGTAAAACGTGCAAAAGTTTTTTGCTGTAGTGGTGAAATTTTATAGTCTGGTAAAAATTGTAAATATCTAAATAACTAGGCCAGGTTAAAACAAAAAAAAAAATAGTGGCTGTTCGAATCTTGAAATTTCATAGGCTTCTGAAAATCGTTTTTTGATTCTTTGTGTATGAAGCTTAGTTTGAAGAGAGAAAATAATCAGGTCCAGAGAATCTCTTATTTTGGTGATCATCCATGAGGAAGTTTCACAATGGCGGCGGTTTAAATATGCGATATTTACAGATAGTTGTGGCCCTCTACCGGCCATATTTTCCAACAAACTTTGATGAAACTTAGGATAATGGATAACTGTACTAAGTTTTTGTATTATGCGAAAAATAGTCAAAATCGGATGAAAAATGAAAAAAGTCGAAAATTTAAAAGGTAATGTTTTTAGCTAACATTTTCAATAAAAATTGAATACTTTTGCCCTGTCTAAAGTGAAACTCCGATTTGAACGAGATTTGGCACGTTGATTGATGAGCCCTTAAGGCACAAACATTAAAAAAAACCCCAAATTAAATGCATGCATTTAATATGGCAGCCTCCAACGTTCAGAAGGAAAGCATAATTCGCTTTTTTAGTAGCAACTGAAATAATGAATATTTTTCATGGAATCTGACCACTTTCAGGGTATTGTGAATCATTTTCACCCTATTACGTCCCCACAAAGGAGGTGTAGATTCATTTACAATTACTGGCATTTCTCAGCATTTAATGTACTACCATTGGGGAACCAGTAAACTTAATGTGCGACCCCGAGAGCATTTGCTACCATTCAATTCGGGGGTTTAGGATGAGGAATCATGTGTTGTGTAACTCTACATATTTTTATATTCACTTAAAGATAAATACATTTCACATGAGCATAAATTCTAATTGACATATTTGTATAAATACATTTCATAGGAACATAAATTTTAATTGCAAGAATCTATTTCGAGCAATTCAAATTGTAATAAATATAACCCAAACTTATATTTCAACGCGCACATAAAATTCTTATCGTAAGAAACATTTTATGAAAATCAAAGTCAAGTTCAAATAATTATTTTGTAACATGATCACTTGATTTTGAATTCGAATGCATCGTTCATTGCATTCTTCATACAGACCTTTTCTGTGTAATGCGATACTAGTCGCGTGCTGAAGATAAACAAGTATATGCATTTTCATTCATGCGATCTGATATTACGACGTGCTATGCCGTAATGACGCATCTGTGAAATTGTCCTTATGTTTCGATAGACAATTAAAGGAATGTGAATGCATATGCTTGTGAACTGACCAAGTCAAGAATAAGGTCAAGTGGTTTCGGGTTTGTTTAAGGTGTGAAGAATGTAATGAGGATGTTGACACTTGTCGTGGAGTAAAAATTTATGAATAATAAATGAACGAAGAATTATGTTTTGAAATTGAAGTGTTGAAAGTAGGTTTTGGGTTTAGGAAAATTTATGACCAATATTTTAAGTAGGTTTACGAACTAATATTTTTGTATGTGTAATAATTTAAGTAGAGCATGACTTCTAGAAAATGATATAAATACCGTTGTGAATTTTAGAGAAAATACAGTTATACTTTTGACTTACAACTTGCACTTTTCTCTGCGTGATAACGCTGTTTGAATTCGAAGTTATAATTGTCAACGCAATAACTTATCGTTGCGCTTACGTCTAGACTGCAAAGGAATTTAATACTCATCTGCAGTCTTAGTAACAGTAGCGTAGTGGACACTATGTCCTCGCTATTTTATCTGCGGCCCAGCCGCTTGGCTAGGTAGTTTTTTTTTAAACTTGATTAAATATTCTTGATCCCACTAAAACCTACATCCACACATAGTGAGGAACAAGAACGCGTGCAAGAACGCGCATCTTTACATGGCGATCCTGCTTGTCCGGATTTGGACGCGTTAGACCTTATTGCTAACCAAGAAGAGTTCGACGCTGTTTTCGAGAGGTGCTGTAGAGTTGTAGAGGAGTACGTTCCAGAACCCGTGGCAGAACGGTATTTGTCACCGCCACCTTACATTCCGGCTGAAATCGGTACCCCAGATCTTCGAGGACCAAAGCCACGTCGAATTGAACCGTTCCTGAAGAAAACAAGAACGGAGCCGAAGGACATTTTGGAATCTATACCGAAGAAGCGACGACCAAGAGGTGGTCGTAAAACGAAGCTGAAGCGTCAGCGAGCCGAGTTGCATCGTGTAATTAAAATAGCGGTCGGAGAGCAAAAGAGAGTACTACAGCGGAAACTTTTGGACCTCAAACCGGCGAATAGACATTGGGCACAATGGGGAATAGCTGCTCCGTTGGAAACAGTTTCGTCGAGGAATATCAACAATCATTGACAACATCCATAGTATTCATAGTAATAATGATAGTTTTTTATGTATACCACAGATACAATAAGAATTACGTGGTAAAAAGACTAAATAGAAATATTAATATTTGAAAATTTGAGTTGTTTTTGATGTTAGAAGTATTTAGCCTATTTTTTTTGGTTTATGGAGTCTATGGATTAAGAGTTATTTACCATTGGCTTTAGGATATCTTGCTTCAAATTTAATAATTTATGGAGCTTTTAGAAAAACTGGTGGTTGAGAATGAAAAGGTTTTGAGTAATTTAAAGAAATGTGCAAAGAGTTTGTACACTTTTGAGACACTCCAGGCTAAATTAGATGAGTTGCAAATTAGAAAGGAAAAGTTTAATGATATACTCAAGACTTGCAAAGATGAAAGTTCTAAAGTTTTAGATCTCAAGTTAAAATTCAGAGCACTATCATCCATTTTGGAGGGCGAAATCTGGTTACAGCTGAGCAAACAAGGGTATTCGGATATAGAAGAAATCAAAGAAGATTCTATAAGTGAGGATCTAGAATCTAGTTTACAGATATATGAAGAAAGATTCACCATGGCCGATTTTAGTTTAGAAACAGCCATGAAGATCATCCCTGTTTTTGATGGGAAGTATAAGGAATTGGACCCTTTCCTCAAAATACTAGAAATCCTCCATACAACCCTGTCTGCTAATGCTAGGGCTAGTCTCATTGACTTCGTTGTCAATGTTAAATTAAGTGCCACAGTCAGACTTTCTTTGGCAAATGTTTCAATTACATCCTTCGATACCCTAAAATCAGCATTACGAACAAGATTTAAGAATAATAAAACTGTACCTCGGATTCATACCATGTTAAGTAGTACTTACCAGAAGAAATCTTCTGTGAGTTCTTTTAAGGACAAAATCTTAAACTTGGTGGATGAACTCAACCAATTACAAATACAGGAGTTAGGAAGTCAAGCTACTCCGAACGAGAAGAAAGTTATCGCACAGATGAACGACACCTATGCGCTAACCGTTTTCAAAAATGGGCTGAATGATCAGCTAAGGAACACTATTTTTTCGGCAAGACCAAAAAGTTTTACCGAAGCTGTATCACTCGCACAGGAATTAGAAAATGCAGAGACACAGGCTACTAATAGTGTAATGCATTTTAGTGGCAATGCCAACAAGAAAGGGAGAAGATACGATAACCGTAATAGGAATAGCAATGATAGGAATAATAGACATAACAATAACTATAATAGGAATAATGATAGGAACAGTAGAAGTAACGATAGGGACAATAACCACAGTAACAATAGAAGTTACAACAATAATAATAACAATGATAGGGATAATCGCTACCGTAGCAATCGCAATAGCAACAATCAATCAGATAATCACAAACGTAATAGGCGCAATGGTAGGAGCAACAACAATAATAATAGTGACAATAGAAGGAGAAATGTCCATGTTGTTAGCGACCAGGGAAACGTGCTAAGTTCCGGAGAGGACATGGAGAACCTCCCGGTATAAGAAAATTGGACACAGAGCACAATATATATAGAATAACCGATAGTTGTACTAATTTTGTGAGAATTTATAATTATAACTCTGATAGATACTTATTATTTTTAATCGATACAGGTGCGGATGTGTCTATATGCAAAGACGATGTCTATAAGGATTTAGAATATTCTATAGATAGTAAAAATAGGATTAGACTTACGGGAATAACAAAAGAGGTAACCACGTCCTTGGGTACTTCTTACTTAGAGATATTAATTGGGATTCATAAAGTAACGGAATCGTTCCACATTGTAGACAGTAATTTTCCGATAAGTACAGATGGTATTATCGGCAGAGATTTGATGGTCCATTATTTATGCAGAATTGATTATGAGACATTTACAATAACCTTCAACGTAAATGATGAAGAAGTTGTACTACCTATGGACACGAGAAGACAACAGTATTCACAGATAAACATTTCGGCAAGAACCGAAATGATTGTTCCGGTCAACATAGATATTGATGAGGATAGTATCGTGCTGAACACGGAGATTGAGAAAGGCGTATTTGTAGGAAATACAATCATACCTGTAAGAGGTGTACGGCACATTAAAATCATGAATACAACAGACGAAGATATTGTCATAAAGCATTTCAATGTTGAAGTCGAACCATTGAAAGATTATGACATCTTAAAAGGGAAAAAACAAAGTTTCGACAATGATCGATTTAAGAGATTACTGAACGTTATAAATAAGGATAGTCTGGATAAACCTGCAATGCAGAGTTTGCTTAAAATCATAAAAGAATATCAAAATGTATTTCATTTGGATGGAGAAAAGCTTGCAACGAACAACTTCTATAAACAGAAATTACAAACCGTAGATAACAGTCCGGTTTATATTAAGAATTACAGATTACCTCAATCCCAAAATGAGGAAATCCTGCAACAAGTCAGAGATCTGGAAACCAGTGATATCATCGAGCCATCAACTAGCCCGTATAATTCTCCACTGTTAGTTGTACCAAAAAAGAGTACAGACGGAAAAGCTAAATGGCGACTGGTTGTAGATTTCAGAAGACTCAATGACAAGATAGTCAACGACAAGTTTCCTTTGACGAGACTTGAGGACGTCTTGGACAGGCTTGGTAGAGCAAAATATTTCTCTACGCTGGACATGACTAGCTCTTTTCATCAAATTGAACTTGAGAAAGAGTCTAGACCATTGACAGCATTCTCCACTAACGATGGGCACTATCAGTTCAAGAGGTTACCATTCGGATTGAAAATTTCGTCCAACAGCTTTCAAAGGATGTTAACCATAGCTCTCAGTGGCCTTAGCCACGAGGCATTCTTGTATGTCGATGACATAATTGTATTCGGTTGTAGCATCAAACACCATAATGACAATCTTTGCAAAGTACTACAAAGGTTGCGTCGGTATAATTTGAAATTAAATCCTGAAAAATGCCAGTTTTTGAGATCAGAGGTAGTATACTTGGGTCATTTGATAACCAGTGAGGGAATCAGAACTGATCCAGCTAAGAACAATACAATCAAAAACTACCCAGTACCAAAGAGTGCAGATGAAGTACGCAGATTTGTGGCTTTCTGCAATTACTACAGGCGTTTTATACCAAATTTTGCCGAGACGGCGAAGTGTTTGAATGCATTGCTAAAGAAAAATGTAACTTTTGTCTGGACTGAGGAATGTCAAAAAGCATACGAAACTTTAAAAAGGAAACTGATAGAACCACCGATACTTCAATACCCAAACTTCGCAAAACCATTTATTTTAACCACAGATGCTTCAAACTATGCTTTGGGCGCAGTTTTATCTCAAGGAGAAATTGGCCAAGACCTACCAATTTCTTATGCTAGCAAATCCTTGGCTAAGCACGACATCAACAAACCGACTATCGAAAAAGAGCTTTTAGCTATTCATTGGGGCATAAATTTCTTCAGACCCTATCTATACGGACGAAAATTCGTGGTTGTGACCGATCACAGACCACTAGTATCATTGTTTACCCATAAGAATCCCTCATCAAAACTGACTAGAATTCGTGTCGACCTATCAGATTACGATTTCACAATTGTATATAAGAAAGGTAGTATGAACACTAATGCGGATGCATTGTCAAGGATCGAGTTGGATTCGGACACCTTGAAAGCGATGATACCTCCAGAAACTGATGAAAATGCGAAAAGGAAACTATTAGCGATTACAAGAGGTATGGCGAATAAGACAGAAAAACAGAAAGAAGTGGTCAACAACGAGGGCACCCAAACTCCAGTAGAACCTGATCAACTCTATTGTTGGGATTGCACGAGTTTGTCTGACATTACCGGTATTACGCAACTGAGATTTATCCTGCGCAGTGAAGTTAAAAATAAAGATGTTTATATTGTACGTACAAAAGATATTATAGAAGTACATTGTAGCGATATATCTGATGTGAAATCCGTTTCCGTCAAAGAAAAGCTAACAATGCATAATGGTACCAAAAGTAACAAGAGTGATGAGGCAAATAGTGATAATCCGAATCCGAAATTCGTTTCGATTCTGGAGAAACTATTTAAATTCGCGAATCAAGAGAACATCAATGAACTCTCACTATCTTGTGAAGACAGTATTTTTAGGTCTATAGACAAAACAGTATTTAAAAGAATAATTAATATGTTGCAACAGAAAACGCGTACGCAAAAGAAATTACGAATTATGATATACAAACCGCCTACCAAGATAACAGATAAACTTGAACAAAAGAAGCTAATAGAGGAGTATCACAACTCACCTCATGGAGGACACCTAGGAATTCGCAAAACATTGTTAAAACTAAAACAACGATACTGTTGGAAGAATATGAACAGTATGGTTAAAATCCATATCAAAAATTGTGCAGCTTGCCTAACTAACAAACAAGTAAGGCATACAAAAGAGAGGATGGTTGTAACAGATACACCATCAACAAGCTTTGAGACTGTACAAATAGATACTGTAGGTCCATTAAGAATCTCGAATAATTACCGATACATATTAACACTACAATGTGAGTTAACTAAATTTGTCGTTGCTTTCCCAATAGAGAATAAGGAATCAAAAACTATAGCGGTAGGTTTAGTAGAAGAGTTTATATTAAAGTATGGACACTTTAAAATACTTAAGTCTGATTTAGGAACTGAGTTCACCAATAGACTTATGGGCGATATATGCAACTTATTAAATATAAAACAAATTTTTTCTACTCCATACCATCACCAAACGCTAGGTTCGGTTGAAAGAAACCATCGGGTTCTCAATGAATACATGTATTCTTTTGCTGATGATCAGCAATGGGATAGATGGATTCCGTACTACACCTTTGCGTACAACACTACACCTCATATAGATACCAATTATACACCTTATGAATTGGTATTCGGCAAATTGCCTTACCTTCCAAATGATTTAATTGAGGATGGTGAAAAGATTTACAATCTGGATGATTATGCTAATGAACTCAAAGTAAGATTAAAAATGTCTATTTCAAAGTCTAGGAAGATAATAGAAAATTTGAAAGCAAAGAGGGTTAAAGAACAAGGTCGTACAAACCCTATACACATAAATATTGGAGATCTTGTATTAGTAAAGAATGAGAACCGTAGAAAACACCAACCCCCTTATAAAGGTCCATATAAAGTAATAAATGTTGAAAATAGCAATGTTTTAATTGATATAGACGGACTCCAAAAATCAATACACAAGAATAGAATAAAACCATATAATGTAATCATTCAATAAATGTTAATAATAAGAAATTAAATTTATTGCGAACCGTATAGTGTAATTGTACAAAACATGTAACAATATTGTATGGGACATATTGCATTTCTATGTATAAGTGAACTATATATATAAAATTTTTTTTTTTTTTAGATTCGTATTAATATATTGTATAAAATTTCAATATATCAACACTCATCTAGAGGATTAGGGTGTTGTGTAACTCTACATATTTTTATATTCACTTAAAGATAAATACATTTCACATGAGCATAAATTCTAATTGACATATTTGTATAAATACATTTCATAGGAACATAAATTTTAATTGCAAGAATCTATTTCGAGCAATTCAAATTGTAATAAATATAACCCAAACTTATATTTCAACGCGCACATAAAATTCTTATCGTAAGAAACATTTTATGAAAATCAAAGTCAAGTTCAAATAATTATTTTGTAACATGATCACTTGATTTTGAATTCGAATGCATCGTTCATTGCATTCTTCATACAGACCTTTTCTGTGTAATGCGATACTAGTCGCGTGCTGAAGATAAACAAGTATATGCATTTTCATTCATGCGATCTGATATTACGACGTGCTATGCCGTAATGACGCATCTGTGAAATTGTCCTTATGTTTCGATAGACAATTAAAGGAATGTGAATGCATATGCTTGTGAACTGACCAAGTCAAGAATAAGGTCAAGTGGTTTCGGGTTTGTTTAAGGTGTGAAGAATGTAATGAGGATGTTGACACTTGTCGTGGAGTAAAAATTTATGAATAATAAATGAACGAAGAATTATGTTTTGAAATTGAAGTGTTGAAAGTAGGTTTTGGGTTTAGGAAAATTTATGACCAATATTTTAAGTAGGTTTACGAACTAATATTTTTGTATGTGTAATAATTTAAGTAGAGCATGACTTCTAGAAAATGATATAAATACCGTTGTGAATTTTAGAGAAAATACAGTTATACTTTTGACTTACAACTTGCACTTTTCTCTGCGTGATAACGCTGTTTGAATTCGAAGTTATAATTGTCAACGCAATAACTTATCGTTGCGCTTACGTCTAGACTGCAAAGGAATTTAATACTCATTTGCAGTCTTAGTAACAGTAGCGTAGTGGACACTATGTCCTCGCTATTTTATCTGCGGCCCAGCCGCTTGGCTAGGTAGTTTTTTTTTAAACTTGATTAAATATTCTTGATCCCACTAAAACCTACATCCACACATAGTGAGGAACAAGAACGCGTGCAAGAACGCGCATCTTTACACATGGAAGCTCTGGGTTGGGAAAACAAGGGGGTTCCCTCCTCCTTTCTCAAGCAGGCAATCAAATCACTAGTGGAAGAGCTTAAACAGCTTCAAACTAAGTGCTCAAGTGCATGTCTGGAATTTGAGGCCCTGTTGAGATTTACAGATGACGCGTCACCCAAAACTCTGGCTTCAGTGAATATCTCTGATGTAAATAACCAGACGCAATTACTTACATTGACAGCTCAGCAGGAATGCATTAGTGGTTCAATTACGCCTGTACAAAGATCTTGCATCCTAACTCGCAGTAAATCGCTGGCAAAGTTACCGGCTCTTAAAACCCCGAATTTTGCTGCTGGCTCTAGGACTACTACGTCGTGTTCTAGTTCTCCTGTGGCTTCAGCAGCAGCTCAGCACATGGTTGGTAATGAATTACCTGTGATATATGATAGCTTTCCGGGACCGTCATCAATCAATCGGGAGGCGACCCCTAAAACCAAAAATAATCCTTCGCCTAGTCTTCCACCCTCATTTGGTGTTGAGACATCGGCCATGGCTACTCTAATTTCGGATGACGAATTCCCAACACTTGACATCGTACCCCTCCAAAGGAGATCTTTATTTTGCGCCTAAGCTACCATACAACTGCGGACTACCTAAAAAACTACGTTTGCAAAAAATTTGGGCCTGCTGTTAAAGTTATTAGTTGCTAAAAATTAACTAAGGATAATCTGGAGGACAGAGTGGTAGCTTCTTTCAAGCTTACAGGGCCCTCAAATTGTGATATTATTTTGAATCCTGAAGCTTGGCCACCTGGACTACTTATTAAACCATTTAGCTCAAGAAGAAGGAAGCCCTTTAGTGCAACCGGGAAGACCGCAACCTACAAACTACTATAAGATTTCATGACTGTAGCTTAACTCCTAAATTTCAGTATATTACCAAAATGTGAGAGGGTTAAGGACCAAGCTTGATAAGCTCGAAGCAGTATTTATATGTCTTACGGAAACCAGGTGAACTAGTAACATCTTAAACTCGGAAATTCCTCTTGATTTTGATATTTACCGTTGTGATCGGGACTTGGCCTCTGCAAATAAAGTAGATGGTGGTGGTGTTCTTGTAGCTGTTAGTACACAAATACGCAGCTCTCTTTGTGCTGATTTTTGCTTTTCCCGTGTTGTGTATTGTGTGGTTGTCGAGATCTTCCTTCCTAACAATACATGTTTATTAGTTTCCTCTGTCTACATACCTAGCAACTCTCCTTTGTATGTGTTTGAGACATTCTTTGACGAGTTTTCCTCTTATGTCTTATTGAATCATCCGCAATCTTTAATTCTAGTATGCGGTGATATTAATTTGGGAACAGTGCAATGGACGAAGAACCTTCCTTTCTTTGTTTCATCAACCGATGCATCTTCTTTATTTGTCTCCTCGTTTCTATCACTCCGTTCACTATCGCAATTCAATAATATCCCTAATGCTAATGGTCGGGTACTTGACCTTGTTCTTTCTAACTTTCCCCTTAACTGTCTATCTGTTTCCATTGCATTAAATCCTCTAGTGCCTATTAATAGTCATCATCCGCCATTATCGCTCGATCTCTCCATTGCACCTTTGTCAAGTCGTACTTTTGGTTCTTCTCCAAAATTCAACTTCTTCAAAGCAAACTACGAAGCTCTAGCCTCTGAGCTGAGCTTGGTTGACTGGCAGGAGTTTTTTGATAACTTGGAGTGTGAGGCAGCTCTGAGTAAATTTTATAATTATCTCTATGAGTTGATGAAACACTTCACACCTTTACAAGCTCTTCGCAAAGTAAAGCAGAATCCATGGTTAACTAAACAAATACTTTGTGACTTGAATGTTTAAAGTAAAGCACACCGCCGTTTCAAGCGTTGTGGTGCTGAAGAATTCAGAGCCCGCTTTTGTGATCTGCATCTTGTAGCAAAAAAAAGAACTAAAGACTGCAGTAAAAAACTACTTCAGTAGCATAGAGAGTTCTCTCCTGGCGAATAATGCGAAGCCATTCTGATCATACATTAGATCCTTACAGTTAGCCCTTCTCCACACCATATTTTTCTACTTGTTCTCTTAGTTCTTCTCGTCAACTTTTATTCCATCTTCTCATGTCTCCCGTTAATACACCCGTACTTCACTCCATTGACATTCCTACACTTTTCACTGACCATATCGAAGTTGAATCCCTCATTAATTCACTTAATCCTAATATATCACCTGGTCCTGATGGCTTACCGAATTTTTTGTCAAGTATTAGTGTCTTCACTTTGTATCCCTCTGGCTTTTCTTTTCAACCTTGTATTTTCCCTACTTATTGGAAAAGAGCAAACGTTGTTCCTATTTTTAAAAGTGATGATCCTACTTCTGTATCCAATTATCGTCCTATTTCATTAATTTCCTGTTTCCCGAAATTACTCGAGCGTCTGGTACATAACCGGTTTTCAGTTTCATTGAGCCCTATCTTGTCGAAGGAACAACATGGGTTTCTCAAAGGTCGCTCTACGACCTCAAATTTAATTGAATTCACCGATTACATTGTTAAGGCCCTAGACAATCGATTGCAAGTTGATGTCATCTTCACCGACTTCTTGAAGGCGTTGGACACGGTCAGCCATCAACTTCTCTGTTACAAACTGAAAGCTGTTGGAGTTGCTGGCCCTCTTTATCATGGATGGACTCCTACCTGTCTTCTCGTATATGATGTGTTAGTTACTGTGGAACAACCTCTATTCCGTTCTATCCGTCCTCTGGTGTTCCTCAAGGTTCCATTTTAGGTCCCCTCCTATTCCTATTGTTTATAAATGATCTTCCTTCGGTTATCGCCTCCAATTGCCTACTGTATGCCGATGATTTTAAAGTCTTTCGAGCTATCAGGTCTGTACAAGATTGTCAATATCTTCAGATGGACTTGATTGCACTAAGTAACTGGTGTTCGTCTAACTACCTCTGTCTCAATGTTGCCAAATGCTATAAAATGACTTTTATTCTAAATCATTCTTCGCTGACTTTCACCTATATGTTGAATGACGTCCCACTCGCTGCGGTGAGCTCTGCTAAGGATCTTGGCGTTACTTTTGATCCTAAGCTCAATTTTGATGCACACATTCTAATCGTGACTAGTAGGGCCTCGAAAATATTGGGACTTATTTTCAGGCATGCTCATAAATTTAACAATATATCTACCCCCGTCCGATTGTTTATCTGTCTTGTCCGTCCTATCCTCGAATATTGCTCTGTACTTTGGCCTCCCCGACACTCCTACCTCATTAACTCGTTAGAGAATGTCCAGCGTAAATTTACTCGTGTCTTGTTTTACAAATTGTTTTACAAATTGGCCTCTCTGTCATTTCGTCGCACGTATCTAAATCACTGTTTTCTATATCAACTCTGCCACAATCAAATTCCATTAACATTGTTTGCAGACTTACGTTTTCGTCAATCATCGCGTTCTTCTCGGGCAAACAAATTTTTTGTGCGACCGTATGCCCGTACAAATTTATATTTTCATTCTCCCATTATACGAACGGTAAGGAATCATGATAAGTGTAATGTGACGCCTACGCCCAGGAATCGAAGTGATTCCGATCCCGAACCCTTGTAACTGGCCAGATGGATATGTCCTCGAAGTGCCAGCGGACTTCATCTGTCGTGCGGATATCGTTGTGCAGAAAATATTTTTTTTTCTGTCCAAATATTTAGATCCGTGGATATAAATATTCGAAATATAGAATTAATCCAACCCCGGCACATTTCGAGACATAGCCATCTGGAAATGCCCCTCCACCGTGGCCATCGAGAAAACTATGCCACTGGCGACATCGGGAGAGGTACATTGCCGCCATATGGCGTGCCATTCCACACACAGATGTTTGTTCCGAGGTGACAACCGGGATTTTTGACAGCCACATGTCGGCTTCGTTTTTCGTTGCTGTCGTCTGCTATCGTGTCCATTGTCGTGAATCGCAAAATTCGTGAAGTTTCTGTGTTTCCCGTAAAAAGTGGGCAATTGTTACATTAACTTCCAAGAAATGTTATAGTTGTACCAATTATGCTGGTGGTTAAGTGTACGAGAATCTCCGGGTAAGCTCGTTGTACGCGCTGAAAGGTTTCGGAAACGAAAGGGAACTCTGTCAAACTCGGCAGGAAGATCAACAGGCTCCAATCATGAAAGAGGTTAGTTTAGTTAAAAAAAGACTTAGGAAATATTAGAAAATTTTGTCTAGGTGAAGGTGAGGCTAGAAGACCTGACGATCAGCAAAATCAGCAATTAGATGGGAGTCCTTTACGCGGAACCAGTATTATATATAAAGGACACGAATTTACCCAAATCCGTTATCATATGCCAACAGCTTGTGAGGTTTGCACCAAACCATTGTGGCAATTGTTTAAGCCGCCGGCGGCCTATGAATGTAAAAAACTGTCGCAACCAAAATCCACTAGAGCTTTGCTGCTATTATTGCGAAGCTATGCAGCGGCTGATCACCTCATCAAATTTAACGTTGCGTGAACTGCGGACTAAGTGGGAATATACCTTCGATAAAACAATTTCTCTTAATGAATCCAGTAGGAGAATAATTCAACACCAAAATGATTTGACACTTCTTAATGCGGAAATTCGAAGTAACGCTTGCTACTTTGTTCAGATTGATCAATTGGCATATCGCTTGCAATCCGCAGTACAGATTGCAGTCTTCGGTAAAATTGATGAATACCTAGCATCTATCGACGCAAGTCTTTTATTTATACAAAAAAAAACGATACTTGTAAAGATTCAGCAACGTACATTGTACGGTATAAACATATGCTATTAAAAGTTATCAACGTTATTCGCGGGTATGCTTCTCACGTTATCAAAAATGCGGCGCTAATATTGAAAGTTGATCGCGACAAACAAATGATTGTTGTGGATGAATGCATTGAGAACATCTCGATAGCTGAGCTCCAAGAACTTTTACCGGGTCATCAGCCACGTTATATTGTTTACACGTATCGTATGGTTCATGACGATGGTCGAGTTTCATACCCGATGTGCTTCATTTTTATACACCAAGAGACAGTCATATGAGTCTTCAAATGATGTATGCCGGTACTAAATCAGCGGTGCAAAAGGAAGTTGGAGTGACAAAAGTATTTGAAGTACGCGATCTGGATGATTTGACGGAGGAATGGCTTCGGGAAAAAACTGATGTAAATAAACCATACCAATGTTGCATCAGAAGAGAGCAAACCACGCCAATACTCGACGAGCATAACATGAAACAGAATGCTATGTAATAGCAAATACCAAGTCGAAAAAATACCATTAGTTTTAAATATTCACCAAAATTTTGCTCACATTTAAAGTATATAATTTGAATGCCTTTTTAAGTAGTAGAGAATAGAAGTAGAAATGGACTTTTTATGATAACCATACCATGATTTTATAATATGTTAAGGATAAAGCTCTGAAATAGAAATATTCAAATTCAAATCGATAATTTCAATCGGGATTATTTATACAAAAATTCAAAAATCAGTCTTGCCGAAAATTTTATAAAACGTAGATTATTAGAAACGAAATGTATCGTTTATAGCAATAAATGTTGTGATTTGGATATTTCTTTAGATTTGTTCAGAAAAAAATTAGTATAACTTTTTATAACAAAAAATCCAGTGTTCAAATTTATCAGGCAGTTTACGGTCTGAAGTCTTAAAAAAGTAAATAAGAATCAAATAAAGGATAACGATACAATATATGCAACTTAAATTTAATTACCCTAGATAAAAACAAACAAAACGGTAGAATTTCAGACTTAAGTTAATAACATCAATTTAAATGTGTTGCAGGATTTAGAAGCATGTAAAGATTTAACTTTAGTTTATGTATCGATTATTACATTAACACAACAGAATTAACAACCTGAACAACTGTCAAGAGAACGCGTAAACGGCAAGCTGGAACGAAAAGTAGACAGCACACCGACAGAGAGAGCATTTAATTTAAATACACAACAAGGCGGATTTGTTCGAGCAACAAACGACTGAGCCTAATTTTGTATTTAGATGAAGCAAAAATCATTTACTAATAATATGAACACATGACAACCAACCAACCACAACACGATAATTTGCATTATCTTAGTTTACTTTACTTTAGCTTAGTTATGTTACATTAGTTCCATACTCTTTTAACCTTTGAATTATTAAGGAGAAAATCAATTTCAACAAATTTGAACAAGGATTAGTAAAATGGCTATTAACCGTATTTTTCAATAATCATTAAACCTAATATTAAACACGAATGATTAATTGTATAAAATCCTCATATAGATTACGACAAAATAGGATATTTAATTAAAGTAGCTTACAGGATAAGGATAGATAAAAATAGAAATATTAATAGAAAAGAACTTTCCTTTTCAGTGGCTCGTTCTTTTTTCAGCGTGAAAGGGAAGTGCAGGGTAGGTATGCCGTCGCGAGGTTAGGGTTTCGACAAATCCGCTGAAGTCGGTTTCGCGTCGCGCGCGGTACGCGGTACCTTTGCTTGTTTCGCCATTTCTTTAGAGTAGTTTTCTTCAGTTTAAGTTCGAGTAGCATATTTTTCGGTACCGCGTCGGTGAATCGGTAACGCGCCTATGGGTTTTTGTAGCGTTTTTGATTTGAGATCTGTGGATAGATCACATCCAGAATTAACGTAATGTAGGTTTCTCGTTCTGGATGAGTAATTGTTGACGCGTTTGGAAAACGGGCAAGTTCAGGTGACTGAAATATCGTAATTGAGCGTAATCCATTCGGAGACCCGCGACCGAAATCCTCTCCGAACTAGCTGGCCGACAAGCAGTCACCGCATGAATGGGTTACGGTGCACGGATTGGTTGACCTGTTGGTACCATCCGTTGGCACTACTCAGACTTAACGTCTAGAACCGATGAGAGGTCGGTTCCGCGTTCGATCTGAAAGTAGAAATTCATTACATAAGCTTGAGCTTGGCCCTTTTTCCGACTCATACCTAGTTTTTAAATTGAGATTAAGAAGCCTGATTCTTTCAACTCAACTGGAGTAAATATTAGACTTTATTTTGTTTTTTTGTGCTTTAATTTAATTTTACATGCATATTTATTACTGTTAATACCTTTGAATTTCTTTTTATATTAACTTTAACACTTAATTCTAATTTTCATTAATTTTCTTTTCTGTCTGTTTTGTTCCATTTTGTAATTGGATTGTTTTATCTGTTAAATGGAATTTAAATAAATAAATAAACAGGGTTGGGATCATCTCTAGCGGAGTTGAAAGAACTTTTATTGATTGCCAATAACATGAAAAACGTTGGTTTATCGAGAGTAGTTATTCTGTTTTTAATAATTTTAGACCCAGAGAGGGGGCGGCTCCGCTCCTTGGGGTAGAGATATACGTTAGCCTTACATAGCTTTTGTTTTTATGCCATTGTCTTTCTACTGGCTAAGTTTCACATCAATTGGCTTAGTCCTAAATAATTTAAAGGTGGTAATGTTAATAGTTTGATGGCAATAGCGTCCATATCGACGGTATTTGTTATTGAAAAGATAAGGACGGTTATTTTAAGATTTTATTATTTTGCGCAAACAGTTTTCAAATATATTTTAATGAGCATAACGACATCTGCTGTTTATAGTTTATGAAAAACCTCAAAGCTTATAGGTTGAAAATTAAACATACTCATAGTAAAATATTGCTACTTTAAGGAATACGACAAATCTTGTTGACATCATCCAACGAATTCCAGCTAGTCGTGCCTTTCCCACAAGCACACGTGCATCGATTAAATCCATCCATCCACAATACTACTCATCGGCGGGTGTATATGCACGTACTATTTTCATTTTTCACATGGAAAACAAACAGAATATGAACCAACAGAAATAGCGCTCCCAGTTGTAGATGATGGCGACCTAGAAACCCACTTTCAACTATTCACATGCTGCCCCCAACACTATTTTCCCCGGCGAAGACATGGAGGTGGCGACGGCGTTGGCCCTGTCATCTGACCCAAATGACTGCCCTACAACCTGCAATTCTGTCCATTTACACACGCTGCACACCGTTGATGCCGTTGTAATTGCGGGTGGGCGCTAGAAGGATTTGTGGGTGCAGGAAATGCATGCATGTATGCTCTCGCCGCTTGCCATATCGTTTTTACTTACACACGATAAAATTGGGGCAACTTGGGCATGGCCCCAATATGCAGTTGCACTGGAGAATTAGCCATGTGCATACATCAAGCCTTGATGAGTCTAGTGAATTGGCTGAAAGGGGACATTGTAGGCTTCTTCAATTTAATTAGGACGTAAACAAGCAAATATCGTGTTTGCTAATTAGAATTGGATTAAACTTTGGCGTGGCTTGCGCTCCAGAGAATTTTTACTGCATGTTTATATATGAATTATGCTTTGTGAGTGGTTAACTTATAACAATGACGCAATAAGTATGTAAGAAGGAGGGTTTACCACCAGGCATGTTTTCGGTCAGGAGAATCGTGCTTTGAAAATTAATCAAGGAACAAAAATTATAACAAATTCGTTGGGATATAACTTATGGAAATTTCCAAGCAACGCTGAAAGGCGCCACCCAAAATTCTAGATATCCAAGTTCTTCAAAGTGGAGAAGAGTAAAAGTCCATTTTTAAGAAAACACTAAAGGACTCTGAAGCATTCAGAGTCAGAGTATATAACTGTTATGGCAATAATTACCCTGGAGTATAATTTCAAGATGTATTTCTGAAAGCGATAGTTAGTCACTGATACCTAATTAAAAGCTGTAATTTCAACAGGGTAGGTTAAGAATTTATTTTGTAATAAAGTAATAAGACGGATGTGCATCAAAGGTAGAGCTCATGGTTGACAATGTTTCCAACATTAGAAGCACAAAAACACCACAAACATGACCCACCATTCGTTCACAGAGATTTCATAAATCTCCTTTTAGCTTAAACCTTATTGAAATCGCGGATATTGTCCGTTTGTATATTGTTTCGTTTGTTATTACGGAATGAATTGAATGTCAAAGGGGACACTCCTCTAATCATGACCACCTGAACAACAAGAGAAAGTAGAAGCCATATTCCGAATAGAAACCCTTCAACCAATTAATCCAAGATCAATTCGATTAAAAAATTTATTGTAAACCAGAGGTTGTAGCTAATTGATTTTATTGAATATTGTTTCAGTCTATAATAGCCGAGAATTAGGTGGAAGAATTACTCAGAAATAGCTAGAAACTGCTACAGGCCGTAAATCAGCATGAATAACAAGATGCTCAAATTATGAGACCACCATTTCAATAAAAGCGTCAGTCAATCACAATAGCTGTAATAGTTACCATCATATATATATTCGATGCGCATGGATCCAAGGATCAACTAGTTTCACATTAGGTTTCAAATCAAGTGAAATATAACGAGGCTTATCTATATAGGGGCCTACGCAAGGAAACGTGGCCCAACTTCCGAGGCACCGCAAAAAATAGTTTGAAATATCGTCTAATGAACATAGATGGTGATCGGAAATTAGTATCTAAAACACCAAAAACAATTGTTTTTTGAAAAGCCGTCAGACATTGCTTATTTGAGAGAGCCGACCCGTTTCAACTCATTTGAGTCATCTTCAGAGTCTACCGAATGTGTGGAGGAAAATGAGTTTAACCGAGGGCGGTCCGATAAGAACTCGGCCTCATCGCCTAAAGGTGCAACTATCGTAAGAAAGATTCACTATCGTGTAGTAGATTCTCGTAGATGGCTACTGAGAAAATTTTCAGACAAATCGAACTCGAAGCTTTGTTTTGACTGCGTATGGAAGCGGGCGTGTCCGCAGATTTTAGAAAAATGGAGAAAGAGCGATATCGGTCAGTGATTCGATTTTCGTTTTTGGAATAAAAATCGAGCAACGAAATCAAATAGCGCAAGGATGCTGTGTACTGTGACTCTACTCCTGCGATGAAGACCGTAAAAAATTGATTGGTTTGACGAGTTTCAACGTGGTCAGTTATTGATGAGCCACACCCAAGTGCCCTAAAAACTGGTACCACCAGAATTCCAGGATAACATGACAAAAATCCACGCGCTCATATAGGCAGACTGCCGATTGAAGTTGCGCGAGATAGCTGAGATAGTAGGCATATCAAAAGACTGTGTGTGTGATATTCGCATTAAATTTTCGGCATGAGAAAGGTGTCGGCGCGATGGGTGCTGCGTTTTCTCACTTCGGATAACAGGCGCAATCGTGAGACTACTTCAGAGCGGTATTTGATACTGTTTAAGCGAATTTCTGCGGCGTTTTGTGATCTTCGACAAAACATGGCTCCTGTGGTACACACTGAAGAGCGAGGAGCGGTTAAAACAGTGGACTTCACCCGAAAAACGTGCTCTGAAGAAGTTGAAGACTGTCTTCTTGGCCGAAAAGGTCATGGCCACCGTTTTCTGGGACTTACATGGTGTGATCTATATTGACTACCTGGAGAAGGGCACAACGGTTACAAGGCTATACTATGCCGAATTATTGGGCCGATTTGACGCCGAATCGCGGAAAAAAGACCCCATTTGGCGAAAACGTGCTCTTTCACCATGACAATGCACCGGCTCATACCACCGCCATCAGTTGCTTCAATTGGGCTACGAACTGCTATTATATCCACTGTATTCTTCAGAATTGGCTCCGTGCCACTGATTTTTGGTTTCAAGCTTGAAAAACTTACTAAACGAGCAGAAATTTGAGTCGAGTGAGGAGATTCTCACCACCACGGAGGTTTTTTTGCAGACCTTGAGAAAATGTATTTTTTAAATGAGTTTGAGAAGTTGGAGCATCGCTGGGTTAAGTGTATCGAGCTAAGAGGAGTGGTTGTTGAGAAATACTTTTACTACTTTTCCAAAATTTACGTTTATTTTTGTAGACTAAGTACTTATCGGACCGCGCTCGTATAGGCGCAGGATAGATCAAGCAGGTAAGTATTAAGTTAGGTTAGTTTGAGGGATATTAGGCTTTTTATTTTTTGGATTGTTGGATGGTCTGACCCGCTTCCGTTTTGGTCAGAGTGTGCAATCTAGTACTCAAAAAATGCGTCGAAATTTGTAATAAGTTGTTGCTTGACAATTTTATCTTCTTTTTTTCTCTGTTTATATACTTCAAGCCTTTCTCTGATGTCAAGTCTCACTCCATTGCTTGGTTTGTGTAAAAATGTCGTAGTGTCTTGTAGTGCGTCGCGTAATTTAGTCAGCGTTGTTGTGTAAGAAAGGTTGTAAGTGCCCTTTGTATCTGGTCTCTAGTTTCCGTGTTGTCATTCCTATATATACCTTGCCGCAATGCTTGCATGTCAGTTTGTATATGCCACTGTTCTCGTATATTGATGTGTCATTCAGTTTTGGTTTCAGTTTGTTTCCAATTTGTATTTCCTGAGGAAGTTTGATAGTCTATATGTCTCTTTGCCTACGTATGTCAATGAAATCCGTAATTTGTAGTCCCCTGGACTACTATGTGTAGAGCATTTTTGAGCGGGTTACAAACAAGTCCGAACATCCTAGTGTGCTATCCCTACAGGCCGCTGTTGAATCGGCATTCATCAATCTACAATAAGAGCAATTAAAAAAGGCGTGCTCACGTTTATGGCGAAGAATTGAAGCTGTTATTGAAGCAAGCGTGGGTTACATTGAGTCATAAATTTAAGGAGAATATCCACAATAAAGAAATAATAACTTTTGTGGTAAGTGTTAGATTTTAGGAAATAAATAATTGTTATATAAACTGCGTGTTCTTTCCGGACTTTCCTGATGCACTCTGTATATACATGTATAAATAAATACATAATAAACGTATCTATATATATATATATATATATATATATATATATATATATATACTTATATATATATATATATATATATATATATATATATATATATATATATATATATGTATATATATATATATATAAATATATATATATATATGTATATATATATAAATATATATATATATGTATACATATATATATATAAATATATATATATATATATATATATATATATATATATATATATATATATATATATATATATATATATAGTAGTCCGCGTGGTGAAGTGGTCTGTGGTTCGACTTTCGTTGGCATCAACGAGATTTAGGTCGATTCCGATTTTGTATCGAGCGTGAGACGCGCGGTATGAATCGTACTTCGTGCTGGTTTAGGAACGCATCGCACCATTATTTTGCGATTCTGAAGGTGTTCGTGGATGAAAGACTCTACACTACCAATACTGGTGCCAAGTTAAGCTCAAATGTCTCGAAAGTTCATCCTACGGTCCTCCAAAATGAGTTGTTCTGATGATGATGCTGGTTCACGGTCGACGATCATGCGGCTCATTCTCGACAGTTTCGCGACAATCCTTGAATACTTTGGCCCGTTTAAACACAGCAGCCCTACTCAGACACTTACTACCGAGCTGATTTCGCAAACGCAGAATAATTTCCGTGGTTTTAACGCCTTCCCACACTAAAAAACGAATGACAATACATTGCGCAACGTTTGGTCTAATAGTCACATACGCCTTGAGGCTCTTGTATTATCTAGTTACTTGTGATTTCGGTAGTTCACCCACAAAACTGGACACATATGTAACGTTTTTGTTGTTTTTCCAGGCCACTCTAGATATTTTAATTCCTTCAACACAGGCAGCATACTCGACTGAATAGCCACGTTCTTTTGGCGATTTCTTTTTCTGTGGGTAGTTTACAGTCAAGTATATGGCTACGTTAAATGATTCCCAAGCTCAATATTGCTTGTTTAGCGAGATATTCCAATAGTTGCACGGACGTGAAGTAATTATATATATATGGCAGTTTTGATTGCGTTGTAACTTAACGACAACATTTGATGCAGCACCTAGACTCGGCTCATTAGACGCAATTGCGTTCCTGTTTCTGGCTCAAATTTGTATGCAACTCAGGACATCGATGTTGTAGCCCCTAGTGTGGGGCTTCTTCGGATTGTATTTTTTTAGGTTGTTTCTCACTTTTGTGGAAGAAATCTGCGCTGAGACACTTCTGGAATGGGATCTTGAGGCAAGTTTCATTTTGCTTTGTCACAATTGGTCTAATTTTGAACGTTCGGTTGTGATCTGCATGATCGAGAGGAACCATTTTTGATTTGTCATTGAAATGAATATCTGAATTTTTCAAATTGATTCGCTGGCTTTAACTAGACGTGCTCCTAAACTGCCACTTCAATGTTTTGTAACTCCTGCTAGATATCGGTTTCTGTGACTTGGAATGCCATATTAATATCTTTTTGCACGATGTATAGATTAGTTTGGCTTGCAAATTTTCTAACAAATTCCTTTGGAAACATTGGATATTCTTAAAATTATTCCGCCTTTTTTGTCACTAGATGGTGATCGTTTTCATATATCGGGCAATACTAATCAGATTGAGTCAAACTGACATACGTTTGAGAGGTGACATTCCAGTCTACAATTTTCATATGGACAGTTTTGTATTTCACGCTCGTGCAAAAATTTGTGGTGTATACGGTCGAGAAACTTTATCAAAAGCCACAGCCAAAAGATGGTTTGCTCACTTTCGTTCTGGAAATTTTGATGTCAAAGATGCACCTCACTCAGGGCGACCAATCACTGAAAAAGTCGATGAAATCTTACAAAAAATTGAAGAAGACTGACATGTCAGCAGCCATGACATTGCTGAGGAATTGAATATCAATCGATAAAGAGTTTTGAACCATTTGAATGAGGCTGGATACACAAAGAAGCTCAACGTTTGGGTGCCGCATGGATTAACAAAAAAAAATTGGATCAACTGAATTCCCATTTGTGAAATGCTAATAAAAAGTCATTTTTGAAGTAAATCATTACGGGAGATGAAAAAGGGGTAAGATACGAGAATGTCGTTCGAAGAAGATCATGGTCAAAAAAAGGTGAATCATCACAAACGACTTCAAAGCCAGGATTGACACCAAATAAGGTTATGCTGTGTGTACTCGTATGGTGGAATTGGAAGGGAATTGTTTATCATGACGTGGTAGAACCTGGCCAAACACGTAATTCGGCTCTGTAGGTACTATCAGCAATCAACTAGATTGCAACAAGCAGTTCAAAAAAAAAACCGACCGGAATTGATCAATAGAAAGGGCGTTGTCTTCCATCATGACAACGCCAGACCACACACACCATTGATGGCCCGGCAAAAATTTACAGAGCTTGGCTGGGAAGTTTTGATGCATCCACCGTACAGTCCAGACCTTGCATCATCAGACTACCCAATGTTTCGGTCACTGCAAAGCTTCCTTAATGAAAAGAAATTCACTTCAAAAAGGGACTGTGAAAGCCCCTTGGCCAAGTTTTTTGGCGATAAACCACAGAAGTTCTACACAGATGGAATAATGGCTCACCCAAAAATGGCAAAAGTACTTAAATAAAATCCATTTCAAATCAAAGAAATATTGAATCGAAAAATGACAAAAAAGGCTCAATACTTTTTAGAATATCCAATATTTTGAAGTAGAACTGTACTGGGCTATGAAGTTCCAGAAACTCTGCTGGCAAGTTTTTGTCACCAATAAAGTATAATTGGTGTTCATTTAGCTCGAGGTTCTTCTTTCTGTAGCTTAGATTTAATTTTTGCTTAGCTTGACTGCAACTTAATGGGCCAGGTCGAGATGATGATTCTGTTTGAGGCAGAGTATAAATAGAAGCTGGCAGTTGAGAAGTGCTATCAATATTTTCAATGAAAGTATCAATTTCCACTCCATCAACCTCTTCAAAATCATCTTCTTCCATTAGCTCCCCGGATCAGGAACAAAATCAGGATCTACGATGCTGTTGTCAGCCCCGTCGAACCCATCTTTACTGTCAGCGTAATCAATGAGAAACTTCAATATTCCGTCTTCTCTTAGACCTCTGACAGCCATCCTGTAACAAGAATATAGTAGTTCTAAATGTATGACCTAAAATGCACTTAGTAATTCAATGTACCAGAGCAGGTACACACCATGAACAACAATTATTTTCAAACACTACCGAAGATTATTCAAAACCTCCATTAAAAAGCAAAGAAAATACACACACGACATGGATGGTTGTTTATAAGTATGTATTTTTCGATTTTAAAAGGTTTGTTATTCACTGCACTTCACGAAACCGGGACAAGTTCAATTGCATTCCGTTTCTGTCAAAATTCAACCATATAGCTGATAAGCTGTATTTAGAACTTGAAGTGCGTTTTGTTTCAGGGCGGGAACTGTACTTTATAACCGAAATAGTCTTTTCCATTATATTTTATAAGCGAAAATTTGGAATGTTCCAGTACTGGCTGTCCCATGATCACATAAAAAGTTAAAAACATTTATCAATCGAAGGTAGTCGAGTGGGGTACCAAATAAAAGGTCTGGGTTAGAACATTTAGAATCTGAATCAAAAAAGTCATTTTTTGCATCAGAGGAGGCAAAATGTGTGAAAATTTTGTGTCCCCCACCATCGCAATTGGACACTTTTGAGCCAAGAAATCTGAAAATAATCACGACGGTAGGTCTTTATGAGCACAAGGCCGACAAATACCTCAAAAATCAAAATTGGCTCAATTTTATTAATAATAGAATGATTTGGATATTTTACGTTTTCATTCATAAAATCAAAACGGTATCCTTAACTTCTTGAACTTGACTTCTTTATGCTGACAAAATTTTATGGAAATCGGGTCATAATCAACTGTGTTATAGACATTTCAATTGTATGCAATTACAACAACAATAGCACGTGTTGATCGTTGATACATATTTCGCATTGACCTAGGCACTTTTATTCCAATTTTCACGAAAATTCCAGGAATTGTGTTTAACTTGAATGTGTTCAATCGGCCAAGCATTCAGAAAAATTATTTAGTTGGAACAAAAGGGCGGCTACAATGCGCTAACGAAAGAAACCTTGCATCTTTTACATAAATTTTTCTTATCGAAGAAGTCATCGGCTCCCGCCATTAGAAAACTTGTTCCGAACCCTAGGATGGCTGCAAAGACCTTCTGGTACGAGCACTCTCCTGCTTACCCAACTTGTTCATGAATATGTTTTTGTGGGGATTTAAATATTCATTTTATGTCTATAAAGTATCTGCTGTTATTTAATAAACCAATTTCGTATTGGAGTCTTGCATAGTTTTGTAATTATCCTTTGTACATATCATCATTATGATACTCAAAAGAAATGAGCGAAATCAATAAAACCCTTCAAGAAATAATTTTCTAAGGCATGCCCAACTGCTATTTATTAATTTCACCCTTCTATATCCACAAAAGCAAGGAAGCCTTTGATTCAACAACCCCTTGAAAATTGAATTCTGCAAATTTCACATTTATCTCCAGCAAACCAATATCCTCGTACTTTGGCAAGTTCTAATGGCCATAATGAGTAGTATCCTCTTCTTTTTCAACTTTAATGGTGATTGATGTTTACATTGACAAAGTGATTTCACTTGCCTTTTAACTTTTTTACCCTTCTTGTTCTTATTTAAATTTTCCTTAAGACGGTCTTTATTGCTCATTCCTTGGCCTGCATCCTCATCCATTCAATGTGATTTTGAAAAACATTTTCTCCTACAAATTATACGAGTACAGCTGATTATCCTAGTGGTGGACTACTGAATTGATGAAAATGGGGCGGCCCGTCTATGCTAAATTATTTTTGTTTTGTTCAACATATAGAAAAATGGTTAAGTCATGAATAGTGGCAATAAATCATTGTTGGAAGCGTTAGAAGAAAATAAGAGAAAAGGAACAAAATAAGAATTGGAAGATGAATATCCAACGTGGATGTTAGCTTAAAGCTTTTTATTTTCTAGCAGCTAACTCCCTGCTGATAATATTGAAGGATTTAATTTATTCTTGTCCTTCCTATTCTATACACTTGCCAGAGGTAATAAATTTATTGATACTACCTCCCTGGTCTACCTGGTAATAAAGGCAGAAATTTTCAAAATCAGATCCCATAAAATTATGCACAAGTTAACGACCCAATAAATGTATGCAAGTCGGAAGATTTTGTGGGAAGGCCTTATCAATTATTCAGGACCTTATATTTTCGCGACCAAGTAAACAAGATTCAACCGCTCTTCAAAGATAGCTGGGCTGCATGTCAATAGCCCATTGAAGTATGGTTTGGCATTATTTCTATAAACCTGCTTAGTATTGCCCGATTTTTATTCACATTTTACTATCTTGCCTTAACTTGGTCTGACTCGCATGTCCTTTGGTTGTTAGATAAACATAAAAGTCAGAAAAATTTTGATTGAGGATAGCGCTTCAGGAGGCTATGTAATATTTGAAATGGAATTATTTTCGATAAGCCGCATAAAACTAATGTTCACAGAATATTTACCTAATAACGAGCATGTAGCGAGTGAAGCTACTTTAGGCGAATATTACAATCATAGTAAAATATCAAGCAAGTTCCTTTTCACTTTGAATTGTCCATCGGCGATAGTCAGGAGTGTTCAGTGAAAAAAAAACTGTTAGGAAAATGACACTTTACTGCATGCCTACTTCAGCTTAAGCGTTAGTTCTACTATATAATAAAATCGTCTTCCTCACACGTCAGTCCTGGACATGAACACACTAATCTTGTAACCTGAATGTATTCCATGCCAGCCTCTTCCTTCCTCATAAAAGACAAAAAACTCATGTGGAATGTCTTCCGTCGTGTCTACGATATGAGGGTTGTAAGTGGTTTCGCTCTTAGTTTTACATAATCACCCTGTCAACATTTTAGAGGCAAGTGACATCAGCCTTGTTGTTAGGTGTTAAGAAGTGATGCTTCTTAGTAAGCCTAGCATCCTTAGCATTAGGATTGTTAGGGTTTTTGTTGAGTTTGACTCGTAGTTTTCAATGATGCAAGATCATTCACACTAGATAAAATGCAGTCAACAAAAATGTCATAGAATTTGATGAAATCAGCATTAATTGCTGCAATGGAGCTTTTGTAAAGATGTCCTTAAGACAAAAAAAAACTTCAAAATAGAAGAAAACCGACTTCAAAGAGCACTAAAAACGGTGAAAGAAACTTTATGGATTCAGAGAAAATTTATGGATTCTCCGTTTTAGTCGCAATTGACTTATAAGTTACAGATACTCACTTTTCAAAAGGGGAAACTGATTTGGATTCGATTCCATAAATTTTATTTCACCTGTTTCAGTGCATTTTAAAGGCAGATTTCTTTGTTTTTCTAAAAGTTTTATATTTCATGATTTTCATTGACAACATAAACTCTCAAATTAATAATTACCTAGTGTCATGCTGACTATATCATTTCCTTCTAGGTGATGGATACAATTTTCTAGTCAAAGCTGAACGCCACAAATAATCCAAGAGGTGTATTCCTGAAGTCGTGGATAACAGAGAACAAAATTGAATACAGGTGCAATCTATGCGGGTCGGAGTTCCCAACATACCCTAGGACAAATTCATATTTGGATCTCTGCGTTGCTGACGCAAGACTTGAATTCAGCTTTAATAGTCCTCAACGGAAACTGCAGGTGCTTCCTTACGATAGCGACCATAACGCAATCGTAATGGAAATCAATCATCAAAGGGATGATTTCTTCCTCATTCCAGTTCAACACGAAAATCATCGGTTGAACTTCAACAAACCAGACTGGGGAAAGTTTCAAAAGAAGTTTAATCGGGAGTATCAGAAGCAATGTCCCCCTTCTGATGATGGCAACTCTTGCTCAATGGTTCCTAGTAATTTAAATATCGAATTTAATATTGTCTAGGTCCATCCAAATTCACTACTTCAAGCAAAAAATGAATATTCAATATCTGTCAAGTTATCTATATTCGCAGCGACTGATCACTACTATATATATTCTGGAACAAATTCCACTTTTATTTTGCACCTTTCAACGTCGTCGTCATCATTCAACTCCCTTATGAAGGCAAAAATAGCCTCCCTCAACTCCAAAGAACAACCCCGCAATCCTTTTTTCTCAATTCCCGCTGCCGTAGCCGGGTAACGTAATCGAAGTTCAACACACTTCGATTCCGTTATCCTCACATCTTTTTCATATCGACAAACGCAACAATTTCCATTTTGCATATATGGCGATTTTCATAACCATGATAGCGTTTGGTTATATGAAAATCGTCATATGCACGGAAGTAATTGCTTTTGCCGATATCCCAAAAAGAATGTTTTCCTGCGCTCGGGAGAACTTGGACCTTAGGTCCCAGCAGACCCCCCGGTCGTGAATCCACGACGCTACTACCGTAGCCACCTTCTGTTGATTTCCTATTCATTGAATTAGCAAGTTCAATTGTGAAACTTTCTTAATGGGCACTGAAATGAAATTTGTTAGTAGGGAAGCGCGAATGAATTTTAGTTAGTATAACAACTAAAATTTGTTAGTAGGAGATAATCAATAAAATTAGTTAGTTTGCAGGACGGAATTCGGCTTTGTTAACGAAAAGATCTCGAATTAAATTTCGTTAATCGGAAGTAATGAATGGAATATTGTTAGTGGGAAAGATAAGCTTATTATTATATTATTATTATTATTATTTTTTTGTAATTGAAAATAGGGTAAGAGGGTAGAATTGAGATGATGGGGAAATAAAAATTATAGGGAAAAAAAATAAATACATACATAAAAAGATATATGTGCCCAAAAGAAAGTAGAGATTTTACAGAAGCAATTCGAAGTGGCGAATGGGGGCATGCAACAGCAGTTAAAATTAACAATTAGAGCTTTCGTCGGAAATTTATCAATTTGGGGTGATGCTTTGTCATTTTCATTCAAAGGAGATACCGCCACAAATTGAACAGATATCTATGATTTGAAATTTAGGTTTTCTTCTTTGGGCCCTACCATAAGAAAGAAAATTAATTACAAATAAACTGAAATTCATATTTCCATTTGGAAATAAACATTTTTATCGATCTGCCTGCAAGCCCCATTGATGGAGATGAAGTAAGGCCACGTTTATTCTTGTCTAGTCCAATACAAGTTCAGGAACTGCTCCATAATACTTATTGAAAGAAGCATGCATACAGAGATGAATCTTAAAAATACAAATAAAACGGAGCGTATCACAGGGATACGTTGAATACTTTCATGGAACACATTCTGTGTTTGTATGGTACATACTTAGATAAAAGGAATCGAGGAAGGATCAGAGCGCAAGCACTGCTGCTAGAACGCAACTCTAAGGGAAATGTGCTAACCAAATCAACGAGACTCCATTGATATAATTTTCTACGAAAAATAATAAAAATAAATATAATATATTATTATATTATATATTATATTATTTTATATTATATATAATATATTATTATATATTTTATATATATTATTATTATATAATAATATATATAAAAGTGCAAGTCCCTGAAAAAACGTTAACTCGAACAAAATAAATACGCATGTGACCAAAAAGTATCCTTTCAAACCTTCTCGCCCCCTCTATGTGGCCTACGAAAAAAGTTGTTATAAAAAAGTAATTAGATTGGATTGAATTGAGCGAGATAAGGTTCAAAAAAAAAAATTCTTGTCATAACAAACATTTTCCCACAAATTTGTGACAAAATTATTCGGTCAAAATACCACTACTATTTTGTTTAAGAGAGTAAACGTACATCTTTTTTTTTACTTAAACATAGTATTTATAAGAATTTTGTTTAAGGAAAGCTGGTGTCCTAGGTGAAAGAACTACATTGTTCTTTCACCTGAGCATTTCAGCTATCAACATCGAGCGAAAAGTGCTATCAAGTTGATAGCTGAAATGCTCGGGTGAAACAATTGTAATGAATCATGCGACGCCGCTGGTGACCACTACCAACACACTTTGCTGCTAGGTGGCTTGTCATTTTACGTTGGTTGCGACCAGTGCACATCCCACGTCCATTTTATCGTGGGATGCCAACAGAATTTTGACAGCCATATGGTAGCAGGTGTGTGGGTAGCGAGTGCCATCAAGAGGAATTGCTTTTATCGCAGCGGGATTTTTGTGTGCAAATTCTATTATGAGTTTTGTGGATAAAGTGAAGATTCTGTGTTACAACCTAAACCCAAACGTAAACATTTCAGGTAAATATGCTTTTGGACTAGGGTAACTGGTGATGTAACTTAGTTCTTAATTCTCGCTAGACCGATAAAATCCATGCGCCGCTAATGCTTAGCCATTTTGCAAGTGGTCGTGTATAAAAAGGCGATAAATATGTGATGCTTTTGCCAATCCGTCATTGGAAATTCATACGCTCGACAACTGTCTGCCACGATTGCAATGAGGATTCACCCCTAGAGTGTCTCAAGTCAGCATTGACGATTCGTTATGCAAGCACTGTCTTATCTATCCCAAGAATCGTGTCAAGGTTATGTGATTGAGAACAATCACGATGGAGCTTGAATGCTTACTAGCTTCTGCATGATTGATCTTTGCCATGCTACCGGGGTAAGAGGACGCAATTTCGTAAAATGCTGGATTGCGCCTTGGGTTAGCATTGTAATGGTCGTAAAAGCATTCTGAGGAAAACAATAGCCAAATAGGTATGTAAAGTAGTAAAAGAAACAATATTTGGGAGACGCAGATTAACAAACTACCTATATCTAAACTAAGAAAACCCAATTCATTAAATTATAAAGTAGGATTAGATGAAAATGGAAGAAAACACATGCCCTAGGTGAAACTCCTTGCGAGTTGACTGTAAAACTAATTTATGAGCGTAAACGTAAAATAGCTACCCCAAAAAGTAAAGTAATAACAAAAAGCAACACCCCATAGATCATGTCGTGTCTAACTTATTAAAAAAAGATAAAATCAAATGGAAACAAATTATACGGAAAATATAATAAGGTGTATGAAAAAATCTAGACGTGAATTCTAATTGAAGTAAAACAAACATAACCTACGAGAAAAAGTGAAGCGGAAAGCGAAAGAATTGCATAGCTGAATTGCTAACTCTTCAGTTATTTAGTTTGGAAACGTAACTAGAAAGTAAAATAGTAAAAAAATGCAGAGAATGAATGAGAGAGTGAGAATAGCAAAAATAGATTGTTAAACGTTATGAAAACCAGAGGTGTGAGATAGCATGAAAAAGAAAAAGAACTTGCAACAAGAAAAGTCTTTGATCAGACTTGTAAAAAAATAGTTTGTGTAAAACTCTTCATTTCCATTTTGAATCGCTCATTCATTTTCCTCGCTAACATCTTGTTTTCCTCTAAAATGATTCGATTCTTTGTCGCCTCGGCAATCCGCTGGATGGAAAGGACACTAAACGTCCAGTTGTTGAAAAAGAAAAACTTTTATTCTAACCTGTTGACTGTTTTTAAAACGATTCTATTTTTTTCTATTTTATTATTTTGAATAATATCTTTTCCCTTTGATTTGTTATGGTTAATTTGCCTGTCCAAGACTTTATATGTACATGCTCAGAGCAATTTATTTATTGGATCATTGTACATAGAATGTGTAAGAGTCTGCACTACGAAGGTTATATTATATATTGCTTTTGATTTTTTCAAAGTAATACAAAAAAAAATAATTCACTCACGCGAATCGAAACTACATATATTGGTAATAAGCTTATTTTAATGAACGTTAAGTAGCCAATACCTTGGTTTAATTATATAAATAAAATAAATTTTTTTTTTCACTTTTAAGTTGAAGACGATGCATGATATAAAAAAAAATCGAAAACGACAAAAATCTACATCAAATTTAGCCACACATTTTCAATTTCCATATACAAGTGGCAACGTAGTAATTGTAATTGAGGAAATTAAAAATAAGTAAAAGAAACAAAAAAAATAAGAATTAACGTAAACAATGAAAATGAAACAAATAATTTAAAATATTGGTAGATGCAAATAAGAAACAGACAAACAATGAAAAATTGATATCAATCAAAAAAAATATTTACATGATAAGTGAAAAGGATTAAATGATAATGATAAAATATGAAATGATTCTGTGACGAGAATATTTGCTATGTAAATGTGCAATGATATGTAATTTTTGCTAACTTTAATAATTATACACATACAACATTACATACAATATTATAAATAATTATATACCCATCTTAAATGTATACATATATTTACAAAACATCGATTAGGAAAACAAGGGAAACTGTATGGCATAAGAAATCAAAATAGAAAACAACATGAATTGCTAACGAAAAAAATAGACTTTCCTTTCCAGTGGTTCTGCTTTTCAGCGGAAAATTAGGTGTAGGGTAAGTATGCCGTCGCGAGGGTAGGGTTTGAGAAAATCCGCTGAAGTCGGTTTCGCGTTGCGCGCGGTACGCGGTACCTTTGTTGTTTTGCCGTTTTATTAGAGTAGCTTTCGTCGGGATGAGTTAACGTAGTATACTTTTCGGTACCGCGTCGGAAATTCGGGAACGCGAAGTAAAAATTAGATTTTTTCTTTGACTGGTTGATGAAGAAATACGGAGTAACGTAGAGGTTTCCTCTCCGTATGGTTTTGTTTTGTAACGCGTTGGAAAACGGGAGTTTAGGTGGCTGAAATATGTAAATGAGCGTAACCCATTCGGAGACCCGCGACCGAAATCCTCTCCGATCTAGCTAGCCGACAAGCAGCCACCGCGTGAATGGGTTACGGTGCACGGATTGGTTGACCGGTTGGTACCGTCCGTTGGCACTACTCAGACTTAACGTCTAGAACCGATGAGAGGTCGGTTCCGCGTTCGCACGTTGACATTAAATCATTACACAATGTAGTTCTTTCACTTAGGGCACCAGCATTCTTTAAACAAAATTCTTTGAAGTTCGCCACCACTACATAATAGTGGAAATTATTGCTCTATAGAGCTTACAGCACTGCCATGTTGCAGCATATATATGAGTTCGCGGTCAGCTGGAACCCACGCAGTCGAGCTGCCCCGAGGTGACTGATGTGGCAGCTCCTGAGGAGTATCGGTCACCTCGTACGAAACTGCTGAAAAATAGTACTTACTTCAAAACTACAAAAATAGCTTGTTAAAAGCAGTATTATTTTCAACTATGTCGAAATGTGCCAAGACATTCAATATGCACTGGAATACGTTCAACAACTCTATAATATATGATACATAACAAGTGTACACATTTTTGTCGAAAAAAAAACATAGTTTATGTGAACATTGAGCTTTAATGTTTATTTGTTCAGAAAATTTGGTCCCTTACAATTAAATACGAAACATTACTTCGGGCATATGTGCACCTCGTGCTTCTCAAACGATAATTGTAATTTTCGATGAAATTTTCGCACATTTCCGGCGTTATTAGGAGTATGTTGGCTCGAATATTGTGTTTTAATGCTTCAGTAGTCTGGGGAGCATCAGCGTAAACAAGATCTTCAGAAATCCCCAAAGGAAGAAGTCACAACGAGCCAAATCACACGATCTCGCCGGCCAAAAAATTCACGGGCCAAAAAATTCACGTAGGGCGCGATATGTTTGCACTGGCGATTCATTATTTTTGTAAAAAGTTTTAACAATAATAAAACGTTCGGCATAATCTGTCAATATATGGACCTGAAGTTGGTGATAAATAAGAGTGTAGTAAAATACTGCGTAATGATGCGGAAACCAGTATTTCATTCACATGTGTACACTTGTTATGAATCACCCTTTAGTAGATACATTATAGTGTTATGTTATTTGAAATTTGTTGCAGTTGCTTAAAAAACAAAACAGCGATATCTTTAACCCATTTTTCTTTGTGTCGGGCACTCTTACCCCCGAATAGCAAGCACTCGCCGAAGGTGTGGGTGAGTACCCTTTCTCCTAAATTATTTAGTATGTTGATCCATATTATAAATTTGATTAAATAAACTGAAAGCCGGAGCGTACCTAGTTACTGTTTGATATAAATAAACATGCAGTCTAGGAAGTTCCCATTCAATTTGTACTATCCATAAATGAAGTGGGATTGCCACTTAGGACTCTACTCATGTACAATAGTCTGAAAATTCTCAGCATTTTGGATGCTATTCTAGCAAGAACGAACGAATTTGAGCAGGGTCCAACATACGGAATACAATTCGCATAGTGTAATGGTTAAAGTGCTCGCTTTGTACGCCAAAGGCACCTGATTTGAGTCCTGTTGGTGGCAACAAAATTTGTTTCATTTAATTCTTCGGATGGACTGTAAACCTTTTCAGTTACGATACATGCTGGCTTAAAATCCGAACGCATCGCAGCTGAGTGGACGAACCCACAGCCAGAGCGTGGTACTAATCATATCACTCTCTTGAGTGCCAATACATATAATCAAGATAAATAAGATACTCTAACTGTCTTTAAGCGAAGGCCCAAAAGGGGCTATAATGCTAAAGAAAAAAAAATAGATATACTCAATAATCTAAAAATAATGCGAGTTCTATGAAAAAATAACATTCACCGGGTAAATCATCTTTAAGCTGGCGCCTCATGTTATTTAGCATTCACTGAAATATTAGCAAGTTAAAGTTAGCATACGAGTATGCCAGAAGCCTCGTCATTCACTTGAATATAAAATATCACATACGAGTATTTACTATTTTATCAGCTTATAAAGGTGCGTAAGGTGTAGCAGTGCCGCCTTATCTTCCCATTTCGCTTTACTTTTTATTGACAGTGTTCATTCTAAGAATTGTGGCAGCCAAATATATTTATACGAGTACATGCAAGCAGCTGTAGGAAGAAATATAAATAATTACCCGCAAGTATGTACTACATTCGCGACGTTATAGATAACATTCATTATCATCGCTTGATTCACGTGCTTTGATTGTCTGCGGTATAACAGAGCGTCATATAAAGTGTTTGATTTTCGAAAAACGAAAAAATCACATGCTCGCATATTGCATCTTTCAGCACTTTGAATGTTACCTATACATCACAATTTAACAGATTGAAACTGCAAAAAAGTATTTTCAGAGTGGCGCCAAAAAACCGTTGTTCTAAAGCTTACTCGTGTAAGTCGACAGTGATAAATTTGACAAAATGCTGGCGCCAATTGAATTTTTGAATGCTAATGCGAATACGTTGACCAAGTGGAAGCTTGGCCAATTTTTTGTATGGTAAGTTTGAATTTTGATGGATTTAGCAATTACTGCTTGGCATTTGAATAAACTATTCTTATGTTGCGGCATGTTGAATGAAAGTTGTAGTCAAATGAAATAAAGGATTAAGTATATTGTAGTAAAATACTGCGTCTTTAGAAATAAAAATGCAATATAGAAATAATGATGCGGAAACCAGTATTTCATCCTATAAGCCTGTAATTTGTAAAATCTAAAAACAAACAGGTAAATTGCTTTAGATTGGCAGAGAAATTGCGTTGCTGATATTTCTCCTTGTCTAGCAAGAAATTCTTAAGTAATCCCAATCGTGTCTAACGCTATCTCTCTGCTTACCGTCTCACTCGCATTGCATCATATGGAAAAATTAGCATATTTTATCGGGTGTAGCTGTTAGCTATACGAAGAGGTTATTTCATTACCAGAATTTGACGATGCGACCTTTTAGAAATGGGATGAATAGCTACCAGCTCAAACCACATACAACATCAAATCAGAAGTTAAAAACGTTCCCAGCTAGCTGATTTGATAAGCTTAAAACTGGGGATGTTTCGAACTCTCCAAGGAAACTACTGAGCGAAGCATTAACTCCAGCAAAGGCTGCTCATACCTTCAAAATGATGGCCACAATCTCCAAAATTGGTATGAAGCCAATCTTCTTCCTCTTAACATTTCAAAATGTTGTCACATGAGATTCGCGAACAAAATTTATCCAGTATTATATGAATACCGGATTGATGGGTTGCTGCTTGCACGTGTGGACAAATTTAAAGATTTGGGATTTGACCCAGGTTTGAAATTTAACATCCATATTTCATGCGTAGCCACTAGAGCTTTACGTGTCACTGGTTATATATTACGATCCCCCAGCAAGTCCTTTGACATCTTAATCACCGTCCATCTATTTGTACTCCTAGCCCAGTCATTCCTTGAGTATGCCTCCCAAGTATGGTCTCCTCACTTTACCAATCTATCGGATGCTGTTGAAACTGTACAGCGTAAATTCACACGTTCTCTATTCTACAAATATAACCTCCCTTACAGCTCTTACGATGAGCGCTTACCGATCCTCAACATCCCATTACTCAAAAAAGGAGAGAATTCGTAGATCTGTGTTGCTTATTTTAATTATACCATGGCATTCTTTCATTCAACCTTCGAGAAAAGCTTTATATTTGTCCCACCTCAAGAACGCCTTCAACTGACATATTCTTTGTGTCCTTTGCTCGTACCAATATTTACTTTTATTCGTTTTTAGTACATGTATCACGTCGTTACAATGAACTCCAACTTCAACTTGTTGTTTTTTCTATTTCAAGTTGCTCACTTTGTTTTTGTTGCATGTATTATGTTATATTCCATCGCCTATTTTGTATTTTTCATTACTTATTTTGTAATTAGGTTCATGCATCTGTCAAATAGCGTAAATAAATAAATAAAATCAACTCGCAGCAGATTTACTATCTGCTGAAGGAAAGTGGATGGTGACAGATTCTAAATGAGCCTTATATGAAGCTTAATACAACAATTGACATGCATCTACTCGTGTTCAATTAATAGATTATTAGAATAAAGTCATAATAAATTAATTAAAACTATGATTAAAAGTTTTAGGTCGAAACTGTTTTAAGAACTATACATATTTTTCGAATGTCAAAAATATTACAATATAAATCAGCAGGCGTGGCGTGGAACGACGCAGCAATGCATTGCATCTTCAAATTTTTGGTCAAAATCTCGTAACAAGATCCAACCGGTATCCCACACTCATCAGCTGGGAGACATCGATTTGCTCGCTCCAAGGAGTTGATCTTGTTGAGATCGTCAGTTGACTCCAAAGAACAAACAATACGCTCATCGTTTTCAGCTGATTTTTGACCCTGACATTTAAAACGTTCATGCCAAGATAACATACAAGACACAACATCATTGTAAGCCATGTTGAGCATAATAGATCTTTCAGTCAAAAGTCTCACAGAAAACTTCACAACAAGACGTTGCTCCGTCATGTCATCCATTTCAGAATCGGACAATTGAAAAAATCGCACTTCACTGAAAAACCCGTGAGTAATCTGTAATCTATAAACGGCATTATCTTAGCTGAACTCTACAAATTTAGCGACGCCAAGCGGACTATTCTAAAGTTTACTGGACTCAAACAATTCAATCAGTTCGCATAATTTTACAGCAGAATTTCATGTATTACAAATATTTTAATCAGTCCAGAAACAAAGAGACCCTGGATCCTGACAAGCATAAGCAATTTCTGCAAATGTTCAAAAGAGATCCATTTTATGTTAATACTATTATCAAAAGGAGCTTATGTCATTCTAAAGATTAACGTTTCTCTTTTTTGTCTTTCGACCAATCTTTTCCTGTCTCTTAGAAAATGTGTGAATGAGCCAACCTTGATTGATTAGAAACAAATTTCAAGGCAGGTCTTGCCTGTAGGTAATGATCAAGACTGCTGAAAGCACTGTGATCTACTAGAATTGCAGCCCAGTAACAGGTAAACACTTGTTGTTAGTAGAAACTTGTCTTATGGAAAGTAGGCTGCTAAAATAATGCTATGCCGTCCCGAGTCTTCTTTATACATTATCTTTACAACGAATGTGCCTTCGTTAGTGATTCGTCTCAAAAATATTGATTCCAGATCCGTTGAGATGATCAATCAATCAAAAGATTCTTGGACCAAACATATTCAAGCCGTACATGCATTTTTAGGGTCTTTGTAAAAAAAATGTTTACAAAGATATACTAGTTTCGCGACCTGTCTGTCCGTGTGTCACAGCAAGTTTCCTGAGAAACTATAGATGCTGGAAAGCTCAAACTTTGCTAAAAGGCCAGATGTGGTGGCCTCTAAAAAGTTTAGGTCTTACCAAACATTTCAAAATTTTTTAAGGAGGGTTCCCCCATTATAACGAAGTTCTAGTCATGACGAAGGTCATGACTAGAACTTTTGGAATCTGAATTCAAAAGGTTATTTTGTGCATCAGGGGGTCCAGAGGGAGGTAAAAGTACCAAAATTTTGTATCCCCCCTCCCCCTTTGAGCCGAAACAGCTGAAAAAGGCAACAAATACCTCAGAAATCGAAATTCACTCAACTTTGTTAATAATAGTATGATTTGTAGATTTTACGTTTTCGCCTATAAAATTAAAACGGTATCCTTAAACTTCTTAAAATTCTGCTGTGAGAAAGATTAATATAATCAATTATTTTGTTTATTTGATATCCTAAGGCCAATTGCCTTCTTTCTTGAAAAGCCATCAGACCTTGCTTTGTAGTCTGAACAGATGATTCTCAGGAGTCGAAATACGTTTGTTCACACTACAAAGCAAGGCCCGACGGCTTTACACGAAAAAAGTTTAATATAAGATTAATATAATCCAATCATAATCAAGTGAGTTATAGCCATTTCAATTGTGTGGTATTACAACAACAATAACCCGTGTTGATTGGTGATACATATTTCAAATTGGCCTAGGGACCTTTATTTTCTTCCAATTATCATGAAAATTTAAGGAATGGTTTTTAATTTGAATATCTTCAATCGGCCGAGCATTCAGAAAAATTATTTAAGCTGAAACGAATTGCAGTTGCAACGTGCTTATGAAGGAAACTCTGCATTTTTGCATAAATTTGAACAACTTCTTACCCAAGTATATATAATTTTCTTTATTGGAATGTATGCGGTACAGAGGCCTTATAATATAGTAGGTGTTCTGACAAAGTCATCTCACCATCGTTTGAACATTACTTAAAACTATGCATATTATCGTATTTCTATGAGATTATTACAATTAGCTAGAGGAAAATTTAGGCAAAAACCTCTACTGAACTTATATTAGCTTAACATAACTTAACTTTCTACTTATAACTAGCTAAAATCTATGAGGCTAGGTTACGGCCAAAAGATAGGTGGTAGCAACTGGTTACCGATTTACGCTATTAGAAAACTTGTTTCGAACCCTAGGGTGGTTACAAAGACCTTCTGGTAGGGGCACTCTCCTACTTATTCAGCTTGTTTCCTCTCTCATGGCTCTTGACGAATTGAGATGTGTTGCGATGAATTTTCCGGTAGCGATTAAAGTTGAGGCGGCAATGGCATACCGCATGTAAACTTGGGTAAAGGGTCCGACGTTCTTTATTGGTACATTCTTATTTGACAAAAGTGGCCTCAAAGGGAGCAGACGTCTACTAGCAAGATCTAGTGGATGATGTAAATAGAGATCTATGGGGCCTGGGCTACAAAATGGTCATGTGGAAGCTCATAAAACAAACTTTGTCCTGCACATAGGAGGCGGAAAATATGGACAAGGTTGTGCGGGCTCTTTTTCTATACACCCCATGCTTGTTGTTACGGTGTACGATGAAACTACAGTGGATTGCCCACTCTTTTACGAAGATGAAATTGAAAGAAGCAGTCTTGCCCATGAAGGTAAAAAAGACTTCAGGACTATATGAGATTCTGGCTGCGGTACTGCAGATAGTAATTCATTGTGGCCCTGGATTGCTGCTCAGTGCTTTCAACGCTTGCTTGCGGGAAGGGGTATTTCCGGAGCACTGGAAGCTAGCAAGGCTTATACTGATGTGCAAGGCAAGACGTGTCCCCATCTGTATAATGCCCGTTTGGTATCTGAAAAAAAACTGCTCGAAATCACATCAGGGGAAAGCTCGCTAATATAATTCATGGTGCTAGTGACGTATCTCTACGGCAGCATGGCTTCAGAGCAGATTGCTCCATCATTGATGCTTCTGGGAAAATGTTGCGTAGAGTCTAGCGTGCAAATGCACACAACAGTTACATCCGACGAAACGCTTTCAACTCCGCTGGATGGGTAGATATTCTTAAAAGACTGGAAAGCCTTTTCTAAGCACAAGAATATCTAATGCAGATATCGAGAGACTATTTGAAGGACTGTCGCCTAGTCTATGGCACGAAAGAAGGTCAGTGGAGGAAGGAAATTACATCTGGTGTTAGTAAGGGCTCCAATCTCGACCCTGACCTGTGTAATATCTCGCATGACACACGAATGAGGCTTAAGCTGCCGGATGAATTGTGCTTGATCGGTCATGTGGATGATGTTACGAGGCTTTTCGCTGGATGCACAATTTCGGATAGGCATGCTAATACGCCTCGTGAAGGATGGGACGACTACTCGCAGTTTTAACCTGGCACTAAAGAAAACCTAGTGGGCCATCCTGACAAAGAAAAGAGTCATCAGAATGGTAACTGCTGGAATTGGAGAATTATATGTTGAACACAAACCAGCAATGAATTACTTGGGCATGTTGATCGAATCGAGGATGAGTTTTTCCGAGTAAACCAAGTAAACAGCTGATAAGGCTGCAACATGTGCAATGTTGTTCACTCGATTGATGAAGGGATACACCTTGTCAAGATGCTAATAAGTACCATGCAGTCTGTACTACTCTACGGATCAGACCGATGGGGGGATGCTCTCTGCAAGTTGTACCAAAATCCATTGGCACAGGTTCAGAAATAAACGTCACTCTGGATTGGAACCGCGTATTTAACAGTCTTCAATTCAGTGGTGCACATGATTGCATAGGCAATACATATTGCCCGCCTTGCCAGAGACCACAGAAATATATGGGTATCTGTGTAAAAAGAATTCACCAAGGGAGAAGTCGCTGAGATAGAAAGGCTACGCTCTCTCAACGATTGGCAACGATCCTGGGAGAGCGATACAAAAGTGAATGAGGACCACGGTGAGAATTCTAATTGACCCAGCACTTTAAGTTTAACCTACAAAAACTTTATACGATAAATTACGGCCTCCTGACTGTGCATTTTGTACAGACATATAAATAAATGGACGAGCAACGAGAATCTGTGTACTCGTCAATGTGAGAAGCGAATCTGGCACATAAATAAGTTATAAATGACTTACGCTCTCGGAACTATATGATTTCCTCTGCTTCACCTTCCCCTTTGTTTCCAGACAGGTTTTTCTTTCCTCTCTTCAGAAGAATCACTTCCCCCACTGACACCCGTGCACACCGACAAAATTTTATTTCACGTGCACATGATCGCGCCTTCGTCATCATTCGTAAAACAGTTTGAGTACAACACAACGACCGACTCTCACAGAAAACTCGAACGTCAGAACAAAAGAAGAAGAAAGAGGCGCAAAGACGGCGAGAAAACTTATGTGTCAAAGCGGATGGAAAATTCGTAAATTTTTAATAAAAACAGTGAACTAAAGGACCGATTTCGTACACGCGATCTTCAAAATTAAAAATTTTTTAAACGTGAACGTGTTTCGGAGTGAATAAAGTGCAAAAACAAAAGCATATCACTTCAAACCTCAACCTCACGCAACTTTAGCGAAGGTTGCTAATTGCTTTGGCTCTCACGACCGGTTGCGGATCCAGTACCCTCTATATGTATGATTTTGTTCAAGAGAGGTGAATGATGCATACCACACCTTTGTCTGAAATAGACTGCATTGTGACCTTCACAGTAGACATGGCGAGCCATCTCCACAAATTATGTCAAAGAGGTATTTAGATCACTTGACAAATGGCACTAAGGAACAAATTTTGTCCGAGCATCCCTTATTGGCGAAGGACATACTGCAGTGTCAAAAGATGGCTCATGGACAAAGGGTCTCTTTTTTATCAATTCTTTCTCCTTCAATCTCTTATCCCTTCAAAAGATACTTCTTTGATTTGGAGGTACCTCGCGTGGTCGGAAAATGAGGTCTAGCCCATAAGAATGTATAAAACGGTTCCAGGCTTGGGTTCAAATTTACAGAAGAAGTGTTTATGGCTGGGCCAGGAGCATTGCGGGTTTGAAAACTCCACACTCAGGATAGAAACAGCCTTCATCTCTCTGCCACAAAAAAAGAAGGAAGCATATGAAGTTGTAACCCTAAGGCAGTCTCAGTGGATGCACATTGAGTCGATCTATCTTAGTCACAAGGAAAGTCTTTAAGCTATTGGCCTCTCCATTACCATTTTTCTTACAGAAAATGGTCTCCCAGATTACCGTATATATTTCTGGCTTCTGCATCCTTAAATACTGCTAAGATTAAAATGACATTCCTAGCTAGCTTAATGGCAACATTCTTTCATAAGGGTATATTTGGCGTCCTTACAAACTGGAGATTTGAGGATCACTACGTTTGTGAACATTCCTAGCTAGCTTAACCACTTTGTGACCACCCTAGGGTTCAAAACAAGTTTTATAATAGCGTAAATCGGTGACTTGAAATATTCATCCAATACTTGGATAAGAAATTGTTCAAATTTATGCAAAATATGCAGAGTATCCTTCATAAGCATGTTGCGACCGCCATTTCGTTTCAGCTTAAATAATTTTTCTGAATGCTCGCTCGATTGCAGATATTCTAATTAAACACTATTCCTTAAATTTTCACGAAAATTGGAAGAAAATAAAATTCCAAATACACTGAATTTTGGTACATTCTTCCTCCCCCTGGACCCTCTGAGGCACAAAATAACCTTTTAAAGATTCAAATTCTAATAGCTCTAGTCAACACCTTTCATTTGATACCCTATTTGACTACCTGTGATTAAAAAAATTTTTAGGCCGACTTCATTCTAAGGGGGACCCCCTTAAAATTTTTTGAAAGGTTTGGTAGGACCTAATTTTTTTAGAGACCTCCATTTCTGACCTTTTCGAAAAATTTGAGCTTTCTAACATCTATACTTTCTGAAGAAACTTGCTGTGACGCACGGACAGATGGGCAGACGGACGGACAGATCGCCGAACTAGTACGTCATTGCAAAATTTTTTTTTACAAAGACCTAAAAAACACCTTTTCTTTTCAGTAAATATAAGTTCTTTTTCAGGAGGTGATGAAAACGGAAGATGAGTATAACACCGACGGAGTAGGGGTTTTAATAATCCGTGACTGGTCGGTTCGGTGATTCAGTTCGGCACGTGGTGCCGTAGTTTGGCTTTGTCTTTTAAGTTAGAGTTGAAGTTTTGGATTCGAGTAGTATATTTCTAGCACCGCATTAGTGAATAATGGCGAACGCGTGGTTTTTGGTTGGGGATGTGTCATGTTGCTCCTTTTCTTTTGGATTTGACGTACGGTCTGAAAAAAATGAATTAGTTTAAAGAAGTGTATAATGGTTTGACAGAAGTTAGTTTGAGGCGTTTTGATCAGGAATTTGATTCGGTGGCTGATAAAATTTTAATAGAACTTAGCCTACTTGTGGAAGGCCTGCGACTGAAATTCCTCTTAGAACTAGCTAGCCTGCAAATAGCCACTTCACAGTAAAGTGCTCGGACTTGTTGGTTAGTTTTATGCAGTCCGTCAGCACGTCCCAAGGCTTCAAGTCTATAACCGATGAGAAGCCAGTTTAGATTTTCTCCGGAAAATCTCGAGTGTATAGCATAGACGACGAATTTCCTGTCGCAAGATGGTACAACGATATTTGATACTTTATTCTAACAGGTATCGCGTCCCTCATCATACTATTTACTTTTTGTTTGCTGCTTGCTACCGTGAAAATAGTATAGATATCATAGCAACTTTTTAGGTCGTTGCTCTCTTCTCTCTCTCCTCTCTTCGTAGCGCTACAGGCTCTCTCAGGCCTTCCTGCAAATAGCAGCTCCAACTGTCTCAGTTCATCACGTCTTCCAGTTTTAAAATCCGAGCAGCGATGAACTGTCTTCGGCCACCGAGTCAGACTAGCGTTTCCTTGGTTTTCCCACTGGTCCCTTCAGTTCTCCCAACTAATACATTTTTAGGTATTCGTTGTTCGTCCATACAATTCATGTGGCCAGCCAATTGCAGCTTCCGCAGCCTTACAACCGTTGAGACCTCCGGGTCGTCAAAAATTTCATACAGCTCATGGTTGTATCGGATTCACCGATGGTCGCCGACTAGCTTCGTTCCAATTATCTACCTCAGGACCCGACGTTTGAAGGCGATCAGTATGTTTGCGGATACTTGGGTTAGCGTCCATGTTTCACACCCATAGAATAGCATAGATTTTATCACAGATTTGTATACTTGGAACTTTGTTTTTTCTGCAAGCAGCTGGTCTTCAAGATCGTCAAAACTGAATAAAATACTCAGCCTATTTCGTCTTTACAATATTATTACCGTTTCCCGTTATTTTGGCCCCTAAATATACAAATTCGCCAACATTTTCGATATTGTGTTTGCCAAGTGTTATATTTTGGGCACTTGAGATATTTTTCCTCGGTTGCGTCATGAGCTTTGTTTTATTCGCATTGATTTGTAGCTGTGCTAGTTTTACTTCGCTGACGAGTTCAACGATGAGTTCTTTAGCGGTTGTTAACGACCGTGATGAAATAATGATGTCATCCGCATAGACTACCACTTGGCTCGACTTTTATAATAATGTACCTCTTGTATTGGCAGGTATCTTTCTGATAGTATATTCCAGAGCCGAATTGAATAGTATTGCGGCCAGCCCATCCGTCTGCCTTAGTCCGATATTTGTGTCAAAGGCGTCAGTGAGTTCCTTATTGATGTGGACTTTGGAGGTTGTCGATGTCATTGTCATTTTGGTAAGACGGACTAATTTGGCTGGAATACCAAAACAAAGCATTATTTGGTATAGTACGTTACGATCAATACTGTCGTATGCGTGCTGAAAGTCAGCGAAAATTTGGTGTGTTCTATGTTGAACTCGCGGCATTTTTCAAGTTGCTGCTCGACTGTAAACAATTGGCCATTCGTCGATCTTCCTGCTTTAAATGTGCCCAATATACTTTTGTTCCCAATAATACTGTTGGCGCAATTAAATGGTTTTATAACCAACGATTTCTAAAAGGAAGTCCAGCATTTCCGTATCCATTCGTAAGAAGTTGTAAAAACTGTTTGGGTCTTCATCCCAAAGCATTTTCAGCATTATGTATGATCCATTTGCGAGTCCGCCACTTTTTCTTTTGTTTTCCAGTACAAGACACATTGATTGTTTTTAAAATTGTACTCACAACGATAAGCACTGCAGCCTTCTCGATAGATTCCTCCATTTTGCTTGGCAGGTGATCATTACTGAACTACGAAATAATACAAAATAAAACTAACTATTTCACAAACCAATATCAATCTCAAATAGAAATAAAGCACCTTTGCAAAAAGTCGAATAAAATCAAAATGCAAAAAATAACAAAACGTTTTTCGTCATAAACAAAACTAGTGTCGAGACGTCTATACTAGAATTTTTTGCACTGATCACTCATCCCCTTTTTACATCAACTTTATTTTTTGTGATCTAGATATTTTTGTGCTTTTGAAAAAAGAATTTCCCTTCCATTTTTCGTTTTTCCCATTAAAACATACATATATTTTGAGGGTAAGCATTCATTCTTCCTGGGTGCAGCCCCCTGAATCTAGCCAAGATATTTAGATGACGTGTTAGCCATAGTTCCAAGAACGAAATAAAAACCGCATGAGAGGAGCTCAATAAGATAACCATCAAATACATTTCACGATGGAAGTAAAAGAGACCGAAAAGCTCTCATTCCTGGACGTAAAGATGCACAGAACAAAATCTAAACTAGAATATACAGGGGTTTCCTATAAGAGGTGTTGTTTTGATATTAAAAGAAAAATGTCATTTTTTAATATAAATGATCGAATGTTTATTTCATTATAAAGAAGAAGGTGTGCCGTTAATATTGGAAAGTAACATCAGGCATATGATCACTACGACAATTTCATGAAATTTTCCATAACCAAATTGCAAAGTGGCTGCCCTAATCCTCGATAGCCTCAAGAATTCCATCTTTGAGGTCTTGAATCGATGCTGGGCTGTTGGCGTGGACCTTCTCTTTCACGTGGCCCCAAAGGAAGAAGTCGCAACGTGTTAAATCACAAGATCTCGGTGGCCAATTGTGATCACTTCTTCGAGAGATATCACGGTTCGGAAATTTTTCCCGTAAAAGATCAATGGTTTCGTTGCTTTAGTGGCACGTAGCGCCGTCTTGTTGAAAGTAAACGTTGTTCAGATCAAAACCATCCAATTCCGGCCATAAAAAATCAGTAATCATCTCTCGATAACGCAATCCATTCACCGTAAATGTTGCTCCAGCCTCATTTTCGAAAAAGGAAGGTCCAATGACTCCGCTGGACCATTAACCGCACCAAACAGTCACACGTTGAGGATACAGAGGCTTTTCAACAATAACTCTTGGATTTTTTGAGACCCAGATGCGACAATTTTGTTAGTTGACGAAGCCACCGAGGTGGGAAACGGGCCTCATCACTCAAGATGATTTTTCGATGGAATTCCGGATCATTTTTATGCATTTCAAGGACCCAATCAGCAAAGACACGACGTTGTCGATTATCGACCGACTTAATTGAACTTTATAAGCCTTAAGACTCAAACCTTTATGCGAAATACGGTGTAATGACGTTTTTGGAATGCCCAATTTCAAACAACGACGAGGAATGGACAAACCTGGGTTTTCTTCAACACTTTCGGCTACAGCAGCAAAATTCTCGGCTGTTCTTGAGTGACGTACGCGTATTTTATTCTTCACATCGCTAAGTTGTCCCAACAGCTCGAAGGCGACAAGGTGCCTCACGACGACTCAAAAATGTTCGAGTTTTACGAACCGTCTCTGCCAAATTTTCACCATTTTTATATTAAATTTTAATAATTTCAATGCGTTGTTGAAGCGTGTATTGTTTCATTTTTATTAATGACGTAGTTTCTACTTGTCAAATGTCAAAAAATGACAGCTTCAAAAATGACATCTGCCGAAATAGCGGGCTATTCAAAATAACATCTCTTATTGGAAAACCCTTTAGTATTTGTAGAAAACGGTCAACAACTCAGAGGACTATCCCAGTACCATCCAAACACTCTCAACATCAAAATCTGAGGCGTATCATAGCATGGTACATAGGCTCCTTAACGTACTAATGACGAAGTGAAGATGCAATGATGAGCTCTAATTAATTTACAACATACCTTTCAAAAATGGTTTCACCAAAAGCCTTATCGATAATATTTTGCAGGGCACGGAAAAATCGTAATAATTTGATTCCCTTCTTCTTATAGGAGAAAGCTAGAATGTGCCAGTGGAGAGAGTATTTGGGATATTTAGAGGTGGCAGCAATCATCGTCATTCAAAAAAGTGATTGCTGAAGCGATTACGACGAGCAGGCACCTCCAGCTGGAAAGCATTCTGAAGTGTGTGAAGGACAAAAGACAAATATCGGAAGCAAGTGGCGTATACAAGATAACTTATCCCCAATGTACGAAGGTTTATATTGGCCAAACTGAAAGGGTAGTAACGACGAGATTCAAAGAGCGCCGGTGAGAAGCGGAGCTGTGCCTGATGAAAAAGAGTCCGAAACCAAGCATCCGATCGGCAGTAGCACAGCATATAATTGATGAGAAACACTCGTTACCTTTGACGACGTCGAAATAATAAAGACACTTAATAACCCTTTCAAATCAGATGTATATGAGGCATTAGACATTATTAAAGTACCAAAGAACATGAGATTGAATACAGATGAGATAAATATATCATTCAGGGTAATTACCTTGCTTGCATAGTTTTTTTTTCAAAATTGGTCCTGGTAATTTGTTTAAAGTTACCTGTTCAAATAAATAGAGAAAATATGAGATGATTTATTATAAAAAACGTACTTAAGAAAGGAACAAATGGTTCCCGAAATATCGATATATGTGAATTTTGTATTTTATTCAGTAAAATAAAAGGAAAATAAAATAAGCACTTCAAACTAAGCTCATCAGTAACTTTTTGTAATGTTATGAAATTCGATGATAGTTGGAACAAAGATTCACTTCTTTGAACTCATTTTTAGGGTTTTGTACTAAAATACAAAACCCTATTGCAATCACGACCTGTGTCCGTCTGTCCGTCTGTCCGTCCGTCCGTCCGTCCGTCCGTCCGTCCGTCCGTCCGTCTGTATGTCACAGCACTTTTTCTCCGAAACTATAGAGGCTACAGCCATGAAACTTTGTGGAAAGGTCAGAAGCGGTGACCTCTTGAAAGTTCAAGGGTGGAAAAATTTTTCAAAGGGGTTTAAGGGGGGTCTCCCCGTATAGGGAAGTGACCCCTCAAAAAAAAATTTTCACCATTGGTAGTCCAGTAGGGTGTCATTGGAAAGGGCTCAATGAGATTTTTTCAAAACAAGTCTTAAAATTGCCTTTTGAGTACCGAGAGGGGCAGGGGAAGGGGAAATGTACGAATTTTTCGCGTACCCCCCCCCCTCGCGATTGGAAACCTTCCATCCGAAAAATCTGAAAAAAATCATGAATGTAGGCCTTTGTGAGTACAACAACAACAAATACATGAGAAGTCGAAATTCACTCAACTTTGTTAGTAATAGTATGATTTGTCGATTTTATATTTTCTTGAATAAAATCCAAACGGTACCCTTAAATTCAATGAAATTTAGCAAATGGATGACTTTTTATAAGATTGATCTTTTCTGAAAGTTTCATAAAGATCGAATAGTATTTAATGAAGTTATAGCGATTTGAATTTTCCTGTATTACTATAGAACAATATGCCCTGTATTACTATGGAAACATATGGCTATGGAGCCATATGCGCTTTTTATCGATTTAGGCACTACAGCTTTGCTAGGATTTGCATGAAAATTTCAGGAATGATAGGTATCATGAAAATGAGTAAATACAATTGAAACAAGTCGAAGAGGCAGGAGAGAGCTCCTATCAAAAGGGCTTTGTAACCATTCTAGGATTCGAAAAAATAGGCCATGAATCGATGATTATAGTACAGAGGAGTGGGCCCTGAAAAAGTTTCATGAAAGGTAGCCGATATGAATATCAACTGAAAGTTCTCTATGAGAGCTTTTCAAAACAGTTCTTAAACTGACAGTTTTTGCTTCAGTGGGGGCACAGGGGGGGGGGAAATACATGAAAAATGTGTTTGTGAAAAATCTGGAAAAATTATCAAGGGAGATATCTATGGGTATAAGTAAAACAAATACCTCAGAAGTCACAATTCTTTCAACTTTGTTAATAATAGTTTGATCCTCGAATTTCACATTTTCTCCAATAAAATCGTCTTTGACATGTTTCTTGATTTTATTCGTTGCTGATTACTGCATTTTGTAAGTTGAGTACAAAACCCTTCTGACATGAGCATAGGTCTGTCTACCCAACTTGTTATTTTTAACATCTTATTCCTACTAAAAGATAAGTCAATAGTTGGAAGGGAATATTTTCAGCTAAATTCTTCCTTATTCTAGACGAAACCACGAGGCTTAATCTCCACATTATTATCATGTTTCCATTCCATCACTAATTCTTTGAACCTTTCATAATCCAAAAGCCACAACAATATTATCTTGATTTATAGCTGAATGAACAATGAACGTGAATCTATTCAGAAGATATCGTCATATTTATAATTCGTCCTGCAAAATCATTAATCATTACCACAAAGCTGATTTGGGCTGACCATTTTTTTGCCTTTCCGTTCTGTGTCCTAAATATTAATTTCGTAACTTTTTTCTTGTATTTTCACAAAAACCGGACGCAAAAACTTTCCTCCTAAAAGAACAACTCCGCCCGACAAAATGTAAGTCATTCCTGCTTCCACAAAAAGACGTTGTCAGGATAATGAAGGGAATGAGTGGCTGACCATTAAAACCGACATTCGACTTTTCGTCTAACCAGCCGTGATCGTTTTTATCGCATGGATAGGAAATTTTGTATTTCATCTTACATATTTGAGTTGTTTTGATGGGTTGAGCGGGAGCAAGCACCAGATGCGCTAATTTTTTTTTTCATATGAATTATTGAACTGTATGCTGGAAGGATTATTTGAAAAGTTATCAGACAACAGTGCTCATTTTTACCAAAATATAAGCTGGCTCTACAATTGGTAAAAAGCAGAATTGAACGGCACCCTCGCTCGAAGATGAGCTCTCATAATTGAAATGTCAAAGAAAAGACAAACATAATTAAAGATAATTTGGAATCTGCTTCTCATCATGTTGACACAGAATAAGCATTAGCCGGAGTATTCAAAATAACTTGCTCGTCATTGTTGTTTTGAATGTAACAGATACGTTGAACTCAAAAAATCGATAAAACGCCATTATCCGAATAATTAAACTCTCCAGAGCAGCCCCCTAATACGAGTATTAATTCGAAGCTGATGTTACCACTATATTCTAATTATAGACGTACTACGCACGTACGTAGTACAAACAGTAACTTTAGTGCTTTTATACGGAACCAGTGTTGGGTTGCGATGTTGATGGCTGTTAATTTTCTCGGCAATCGGTGGACGCCCGAAAAACAAATGAAAAATAATATGCACATGATTTCGCACAGCAATTCCAAGAGTACGGGAATTAAGTCATCAAGTCGATACTGAGAAATTCATTCATGTCAGCCGCGATCCGCGGATTGGCACTGCAATGACGCACGAGACGAACAAGAAAAGAGTTGTAAAATTTTGCATAAATGTTATGAACGGTTCAGCATCACTAAACAACAAATAACACGACTCGGAGTAAATACTGTAAACCAGCTTTTCGCCAGAATCGTATTGTTAACATTTGCTTTCTTGGTATGAGCTTTATGACTGCCGATGTATTGTTTCAATGATAGATGATGAGCATTTGTTTTTGCGTTCTAACAAACGCTGGAAAACTTTTCGAAGATGTTTTCCAAGAAGAGAGAAATTAATTATTTGCTTTTCGAGATCAAACATTCAAATGGAGCAAATACAAATATTACAAGGAATCATCAATCCATCAAATCACACTCCTTTGTGTCTTTTCGTAGGGCTCTCATTAGAGAACCTGCTGAATTCCTTTGCAGCCATGCTCACGAGGTATTGACCTCGAATCACTTCTTCAGATGACGAATAAGAAATGCAATAATCGGCAAAGCATCATTCACTTGACTGAGTGAAAAGCATTCCCGCGAATCGATTAGCACGAATTAACTTCTCGGTAAATCTGCTTGGCATTCCACACAACCAATAAATTAATATTTTAATTACCATGCAAACGTAATATTTCTTGCAATTGCAAGATGTGATTGAATTGCTGGTCTTGTGCAAACAGTAGCGCCAAGTCAGAAGAAACAACATTGTAACTAAACTAATGGCAAATTAGAATTTCCCACTTGATACATTACCAAGAGTTTTCTTAGTATAGCGATTTCAAGCTAATATCATCCTCGCGCTGCAGAACTAATATAAATGTTAATCAAATTGCACGCACGCTTACATAAATATCATATAAATGTTACTTGCATTATTAAGTAGAATAAATTGCAATATTTTGCAGGATTAAAATAGTTTTGATAGAGTTCTGTGAATAATATGCAGAAACTAGTTTGCTTGGCGAATCGGTTGCCTTGAATTCAACGGGAAGATGAATCCAAAAAACGAATAATTGAGAGGAAGGTTATATGTATGTAAACATTTAAGACACAACACTGCTTTTAAACTGACAATCACAGCTAACTGACTTTTATATTCTCCATCTTTCTTGAAACAGATATTCCAACTTTTGATCCTGGTTAGCAATTTAATACCAGGATGCTTGGGTAATCCGGACAATTAAGCAAGTTGAGTGGACAGAAGAGTGCTCCAACCACTAGGGCTTTGTAAGCGCCATAGGGTTCAAAAAAGTTTTTCTGACACGAATCAATGACATGAATTATGAGCCCGTTCAACATATAGAAATCTATTTCCATGAAAAGCCGACGGGCTTTTGTTGTTTGGATGAGCAGACCTGTTTCCACCCCCTTTGAGTCATCTTCAGTGTATAAAGGATGTGTGGAAGGGGATGGCTTTACATTGGTGTGGGCAGTGGCGGCGCAAGGCCAAAAATTTATGTGGGCAAGATAAGCTCCACGAGGCCCTACAGTGAAACAACTGGAAGAATATCATGGAAATCAAGCAATTCAACCCGATTTTTTCATTCGTACATAAGCACACATTTTTACTTTAACATAAATAAATCAGAACCTCGTCAGCAAGGGTTTTCTCAATGTGAGTTAAAGTTGAAAAATCATTATTTGGACATTGTGTACTCCTTTTATAAATTGGTGAACGGAATTCTATTATTTAACTATTCTATTCCTGCTCTTTCAAGATGATACCATTTGCTGACTAGATTTTAACAGTGAAAATTAAATAAACATAAATTTTCTACTTTTCACCTGACTAAATTCCTAAATAATTGCATCGTAGTCCAACTTAGATGCCTCAATGGATAAAACTCCTAACGCTAAAAGTCTTTGCTGACCCATTGTATTTCTTAAAAATTTTTAATAAGCTTTAATTTAGAAAAGCTTCTTTCAGCGGAGACTGTACTTAAAGGTATTGTTAATAATATTCGAATCACAATATAAATGCTTGGGTAAATTAACTTCAAGTCATTCTTGGTTATGTATTGAAGCAGCTGTTTTATGTCTCCGATACAGGGAGGAAAATTCGGCATGATTGATTCCAGTTCTTGATACAATTCATAAGATTGGATGTCAATGCTCTCACCCACTCGTAGGACTGTGTCTAAGTCTTGAAAATGTTTTGATAAAGGCTCTTTTCGAATATTTTTGAGCTTACTTAAATCATAGAGGAAACCGAAATCTGCAAAATGTTGATTCAAAGATGTAAATCTAGTATCCATACTGTTCATTATAAAATCAATCATAGCAGTAAAGAACTGTGTTTTAAACCGAATTTTGGGTGACTGTATGGGTTCATTACTACTTTCATAAGCAAACATCCTTTACTTTTTGGCTAACCCTTTATTGTTAAATTCTTTTGGCAAGGCATAATAACTTTTTTGAATAAACCGATGAGCGTCAGATAAGCCTATTTCGAATCAAACTTGACGATATCCTTTGATCCACTCACAGAACGTATGCAAATGATCAAGGGCAATGCTTAAATGGACCTTTACGGATTGCCAAAATTTGCTACTGATGTTCATTCGCAATAATCTTGCGTACCATATATGTAACGATATAATAAACTCTAAGCTGAGAATTTCATTTAGAACTGATTCACATTCATTGAGTGTATCGGATTCTTCTGCGTGATTTTTTAAGCTCTCGATATATTCAACAACATTATCAAATTGGAATAACATGGCTTTAACTGCTCCAATTCTGCTTTCTCATTTCGTGTCCGATGCAGGTTTTACAGTAAGTTTTAATTTGCCCTGGATAAACTCCCAGCGTTTGCTTGACCTTGTAGATAAATAAATTTTTTGAATAAAACCAAAAAAAGTTTTTACTGCCACGGAAGAATTAGCTGCATCTACTATGACAACCACATGTTGTAAAAAATGCCCGCAGATTAATATTCAAAATTCGAGTAGTCTATTTTTTATGCCTACCATATTCGCACCATTGTCGTACCCTTGGCTGCGACAATTCTGAATACTTAATCCATTTTTTCCTAGTTCTTCAAGAATTGCATTAGTTATATAGTCCCCAGTTGACTCACCGACAACAAGAAACCCAATGAAATGTTTTCCTATTTTACCGGTTGCTATGTTGCAAAATCGTAATACGACAGACATTTTTTCAACTCGACTGTAGTTTCTTGTGTTGTCAATCAAAATAGAATAATATTTCGCCTCTTTTACCCTTCGAATCACTTCTCCGGTCACTCTTTTCGCCATGAGCCTTATCAACTCGTTTTGAATATCGTGGCTTAGATAATTCATTACAAGTGGATAGTCATTAATACGTTTCATGTGTTTTCGAAGCTTGGGATCATATTCAGAAAGCAATTTGAATCAGTCTATGAAGTTGCCGGAATTTTCACTACAGTCTATTTTCAGAGATTCTCTATGTCCTCTCAATGCTCTTCTCTATGTCCTCTGAATGCTAGATTATGTGATTATGTGATATTTAAAATAAATTGTATCAATGTTTTTGTGGTTCATGAATTCGCCTTTCGTTTTCTTTGTATATATTTTTCCCATGCTTAGTTCGCTTCTCAAATGCTAGCCATTGAATTATAAATGACATATGCCCTCTGGTATTCTCGTGTCTTTGTAAAATATTTGTTAAATGTTTCCAGTCACAGCATCCTCCCTGAACTACCTGAGTTTGAGAACTCCTAAAAGATCTAGACGGAAAACAGTAAACTTTCTTTTGATAACTAGAATAAACCAGCCAGCGAAAATGTTGAGTTTCACCATTACTGCGTTTTCTTAAAAAATAAAAATGGGAAAAGTGCCTACCATCATCATCTTTGGGATAACCATCATCGCTGTTATTTGATAGCTGCATTCGACCACTGAAAATTGACGAATGACGCTGAGAATCGGTTAGGGGAAATGACCATATTCCTGGATTAGAACTCATAAACGTTTCTTTGATAATGTCGCTTTCATCACCGTTAACTGACCGAGAACTTATTTGTTGTTCAAAAATTCCGCTCTCCACCTCAGATTCTGATTGGGTGGAGTATGATCTAATTTTTACTTCCAACTGTAGCTTACTGCTCAATATATCTGGAGTACTTTCAAAATTAAATAAAGTATTGGCTGTTGTAATATCTGACGTCAAAGAAGCCAATTCATTTCATTTTGTCATACTATGAGGTAACTCATCAATCCTGAACCCAAAGCCCGATCTGAAAAGACACTTTCAGCTTTTCCCGCAATCTCAATCTCTGTTGGGACTTGGGCGTGACATGACAAACGTCGTTTAACGTCTATTGAACATATTAACAATAATAATAATTTTATTTTTACATACATATCTACAGTCATTCCACATGTCTACAGTTAGTTTATGAAAAATTACCTTAAGTAGCGCCCTGAAATTCTTCTTGAATGAATCGAGCTGATCAACAATCACTACATACTAATTTAATAACTAATATTTTCAATCCTTCAACACAATATTGCACATTCTCACTCGCAATAAAATAATAGAAATGCTTACGGTACTCTGCTTTGTCTCGCGAGCCATGGAGAAAGAGTGGTGTTAGACACGAACCAACCGAAATCAAAAACGTTTGCAGGTACGGAACTCCCTTGATAGCCGTTGCCATGTTCATTAACGCATGTAGCAGATGATACACAGGGGCCTTGCAATATCAATAACCGATCCAGTCTCTTCAAATTTTCTCACTGTGTTCGAAATTGTTTGCTGTGTAGGTCGATTATGTCGACCGTAATCGGCTCGTAAAGCCCTAAATGTTGATACAGCAGAATCACCATTTTTATGATAAAATTTAATAATTTTAACGCATTCTTCGACTGCTAAATGATCCATGTTTCTAAATGGTAAACCTTCAACTAAAAAAGACATGCTTTGGGTGACATTTAATTTTAACAGATGTCAAATGGCAGGTTTATACTTTTCCTACCACGAAATGGAAACCCTGTATTGCATGTCTGGAATTGGTATAGTACCCATGTTCAGGATTACACCCCAAAAAGCTGTTAACTCCTCCTTCGTCATATCGATAAAGTTATTCCACGTTGATCGAGCAGATAATCTCTGCTGCTCTATTTTATTTTGGGCATATTTATTTGTTTCTAGTATAATTTTTTCAAGCAATGTGTCTGTGAAGAAGAATCTAAAAAAGTGGATAGGTTCCGTACAATTCATGGATACATCCAGTACAACAGTCTTCGCCCCTTCGAAAAATTAATTTTTGATTGATGCTGATCTCTCCAAGTAGTAAACTCGTTTATATTACTATTCTCATTTTCTTCTGTTTCACTGTCGCTGGATATTTGCCTTACTCGCCGCTTCACGGGAACAATACAAAACTCTTCATCGCTGTTTTCAGATTCACAGAATACTTCTTGCGGTAACTTTCTTTTTGCCATTTTGGGGAATTATTTTGAAATATTTTAAGAAGAGAAAATGTCTAATTACTGTAAATACAACAAATATTTTTTAAGAATTCTACAAGGTATTATCTAATGTTCGTTACGTTCAAAAGACGACTGACTTGCCACTGCGCCTTGCATAGCGAGCGCTGGGTGACATCATTTGTTTACATAGGATTTCGTTATGCCATAAAAAGATAAAAATTTTATCTTTCCGCTTGGACTTCGAACGGGTATGGGACCCGGCACGTTCGCTGGCCTTTTCACTCATGTGCCAGCCATCGAGTAAGTTCTCCCTCATTTCTGTGTTACAGGGGCTCTCGCCGGGATGCTTGGCCTTCCACACCCAATATGGGTCAAGGCATCGTATTTGGATTCTTGATTTGGTTGGGAGGGTGCGTGAAGGCACAACCATCACCTGGATGCCCCACTTTTATTTGTGGACCGTGACTGTTCTCTGCAAAGACGAAATCGTCTTACGTTTCATGCAGTTGACCGGGTTTATTATCTAGCCTTGAAGCCTATGGAATTCTCATTCCGTCCGATTTTAACTGACTCTGGTCACCCACGTAAATCTTAAGTATGAAATTTTGCAGTGGGACCTTGCGTTGGCGGAAAGAGCTCTCCCCATAATACCGTATATTCAATATAGCGTCGTGGTGCTACTCATACTAGACTTTTGGACTTAGAGTGAAGTCTTTCAAAACATTGCAAATCTGAACCCGAGCCAGTTATTCTAAATAGCGAACGAGTAATTAGTTATGCATTTAACTATTGTATAGTTTAATGAAAGTAATAAACAAAAAATTTGGTACGACCAGCAAGTGTATACGGACTTTTTTGAGTATGCCCAAAAGAATTTTAACATAAAAAGTTTGAATTGAAATTTTGTTTTATTTAACTAAATGATCATTGAATTTTCAAATTGTGAAAAGTGTGGCTCGGGAGTGCACATTCCGAATAATTTATCAGGCAATAAGAACCTGAATTGTGTGAGTGAAATGGTAGTGTTCAGAGAAGTGAAGGTATATACAATAGTTTTCATTATTTCCCAGGCTATAAGAGCCTGAATCTTGAGAGTACATTGTCAGCGAGGTAGTTTGGTTAGAAGTGGTGCCTTTGCTGGAATTTTGAAGTGTCGTGAATCAGATAGGTGTACGGCAAACTATACTCTGTCGACCCATTTGGGGCCCTACTAGCCTAAAGCGGCTGGCACCCACGTCCGGCTCCGGGCCAGCTACCGGGATCGTAATTTTAAAGAAGTCGTTACTTTCGACCTTTCCACAAAATTTGATGGCTATAGCTGCTATAGTTTTGGGGAAAAACTGCTGGGATATACAGACGGACGGACAGATGGAGACACGTGACTTCAATGTAGCGAATCTGCGAAGAACAAAGCGACATCTGTACGTCATAACTACGTACCATTAATTATAATGTACTAATTTTCCATAAGTTTGTCACTCTTGCTAAGAGCGTCGTTCAGTAAACAACTCACTCAATAAATGGCGAATAATCGTAATTCTGTGTTTTAATTCTAAACCGTGATTTTAGTGAAAACATCCGTTTACTTTCCCTGTAGGCAATAACACTACAATTGGTGACCCTAACAAACGAACACATTGTGTAAAGGAAGTGCGTTATAGAATTTTCTAAAGACTTAAAATGGCGACGGGCCAACATCATAACCCTGAGGACGCTAATTCCGATACCCCGAAAACTCCGCTCAATATTGCCCGCAAATTGTGGCCTGGCTGTGAACCCCCTCGGCTTGGTTCCATTCGTGACGTGAAATTACCACCATTTTGGGAAACGCAAGTTGAATTGTGGTTTTCTCAAATTGAATCCACATTTAGCCATTACGAAATGTACTCGGACATTGCAAAATTTAATGCAGCCGTAACAACACTGGACATAACAATATTGGCACAAGTGGCAGATGTAGTAAAAAGGCCCCCGCCGACAAATAAATTTGAGGAGCTGAAAAAACAGTTACTGGCACGATTTTCAATTTCACCACAACAACAGCTGACGCAAGTATTGACGGAGCAAGAATTAAATAACCAAAAACCTTCGCATCTATATAGGCAGATGCAGGCATTGGCGGGCACACAACTACCTGAGGATTAAGGCGGCTTCCAGTCCACGTGCGCGCCATAATGTCGGTCTCTGTCGAGAAAGAAGTGACGCCATTATTAGAAATGGCTGACAAAATCGTGGAAGAATTTAATGCAGCGCCAACTGTGATAGCAGCTACTTTGCAGACTCCAGTTCGTTCGGAATCTGAATCTGATCCGATCTTATTGAAAATTTTAAAGCGTCTCGACAATCTCGAAATGCATTCGAAAAATAATCTTTCAAGGAATCAAAATTTCAGTAGACGCAATCGATCGCGCTCACGAAATGGCAACCGAACGACAAATAATCCATCGAACGCAGATACGCAGGAAGCAAAAGCATCACGCATCTGCTACTATCATCGCATATATGGAGAAAAGGCCATTCACTGTCGAAAACCCTGCCAATATCAGCGACAGGGAAACTAACTGCGTCATCGCCAGAAGCGGTCAGTGGTGACGTCCACAAAAAGAACCGTTTATCTATCACCGAGAAAAATACGGGAGAGCTATTCTTAGTGGACACAGGCGCGGAAGTCTCGGTAATCCCTTGTCATGGAAAACTGAAAAAAACGGAACGGAATTTGTACGCAGTAAACGGGACAACGATTGCAACTTTCGGCAATAAAATACTATCGCTCGACTTAGGGCTGCGACGAAGTTTCAAGTGGTCATTTTGTATTGCTGCTGTTGAACAACCAATCCTGGGAGCCGAGTTTCTACGGCATTTCAATTTGCTGGTGGACGTAAAGCGTAAGCGATTAGTAGACGAAAAAACTAATTTACAAATGAAGGGAATAATTCCAAATAATCCCACGAGTTCTATAAAGATGATAACAACAGGAACGCTATTTTACCAAATCCTATCTGAATTTCCGGACATCATAAATCCAGCAATCAGTACAACCACTCGCGATACGGTGCTCAAACATCATATTATCACCAAAGGACCTCCTATCGCTGAAAAAGCCCGTCGTTTACCGCAAGATAAATTTCAATCCGCGAAAATGGAATTCGAGTTCATGGTGGATAAAGGCATATGTTGCCATTCGAGAAGCCCATGGGCCAGCCCTCTTCATTTGGTTCCGAAGCAGTCAGGAGAACGGAGATCGTGCGGCGATTATCGAAGGTTGAACGCTGTAACCATCCCGGATCGATATCCGATTGCCGGCGTTGAGGATTTTACCGATAATTTGAATGGAAAAACGATATTCTCGACAATCGACCTTATACGCGCTTATCATCAAGTTCCAGTTGCGGAGGATATTGAAAAAACAGCTGTAATTACACCTTTTGGTCTTTTTGAGTTCCTTAAAAATGCCTTTTGGACTCAGAAACGCAGCACAGACCTTCCAAAGATTTATCGACACTATACTATCTGGTTTAAATGACTGCTTTGGCTATCTGGATGATATAATAGTCGCATCGAAGTCGGAAGAGGAACATAAAAAACACATTAGAGAGATATTCCAACGATTTAAGGAATACGGCATCAAAATTAATCCTGCGAAATGTAAATTCGGGAAATCTGAAGTGCAGTATCTAGGATTCATAGTTAACAAGGATGGAATTAAACCGCTAACTGAGAAGGTGGACATAATCCTTAAATACGAAAAGCCGCATACGATCCACAGTCTACGAAGATATCTGGGAATGCTGAATTTCTATCGGAAGTTTTTGAAAAATGCGGCGGTGATCCTTGCGCCACTAAATGAATTCTCACATGAGTCGCGAAAAAACGATAAAAGGCCAGTAGTATGGACTCCTAGTGCGGTTGAGGCTTTCGAGAAGAGCAAACAGTTGTTGGCGGACGCAACAATGCTAATGCATCCGGTAAAAAACGCACCTTTAGCCATCACAACGGATGCGTCGAGTTTCTCTATGGGAGCCGTGTGGGAGCAATTAGTGGACAATCAATGGCAGCCACTCGGATTCTTTAGCAAGAAATTAGCCCAGTCATATTAGGGCTTTCACCTCGGAGTAAGTAAGTAACTTGATTATTTATATATAATTATTCATATTTAACTATTTAAGTATAAAATATTATTAATTCTGGATTATATATTTTAGTTTTATTTTAAGTTAAAATGATAGTAAGAGTATATATTTTACACATATTTTTATTTATTATTAAATACGGCATAATATACATTTATCAAAATGTGAGTTCAAATATCAAAAGTATCTTTGTTGATTTTAATTGTAATGAAATTGGAAATGGAAGCTAATTATCTTCTTCTTGTTCGTCGTCTTCTTCTTCTTGTCGCTCAAAAATGTTCGATTCATAGTCATCATCCTCATTATCTGTCATGTTCATCTCTAAACCTTCCAGAATATCGGGATCATATGTATTTTCTTCATCGGGATTACTTGGATACAGTGAAGCGTTGAGGCAAGCTTGTCCGTTGCACTGGCCGCAAGCTAAAGAACATTGTAGCCCTGATTTTCTGCATCCACAGCGGGAACCACAACCATTTTTGCAATTGCAAAATATTACGTTTAGTAGTTCGGCTGGTGCTGGAGGTAATAATAATGTCGTGTTAACTTAAAATAAAACTAAAATATATAATCCAGAATTAATAATATTTTATACTTAAATAGTTAAATATGAATAATTATATATAAATAATCAAGTTACTTACTTTAATTAAATATAAATAATTAATAGTTAGTACATAAATAATAGGCATTGTTTAATAATTATAATTTCCAAGTAAATAATTGACTTTATAACGTACTGATAACCATAACTCACGCTTGACCTTGCATTAGGCCGTATATGACTGTACGATGTGCACTCTTCGCGCTCTACCTTCAAAACGGTTGGTCGTATGAAAAAAAAGTTTAAACAAAAGTTGTAGGGAATTTTATAGCCTACAACTTTTATAATAAATGCAAATCTCATTTAACCGATAGGAAGCCAGATATTCGCGAAAAACCGATTTTTGTGACCTTTGACCTTGAATATCTTGAGACGCGGACACGATAACGATTGTGACTTTTGAGACAACATTTAGAATGACAAAACAAAGGTTCATACCAATTTGCAGCTTATTATCTTTGATTCCGAGGTTGACCCCTTATTTTACCTAATATGACTGGGCTAATAGCGTTTACGACAAGGAACTACTAGCCATCTACTCTGCAATCAAATATTTTCGTGATCGAGTGGAAGGACATCGATTTTTTATTAGAAGAGACCACAAGCCATTATGCTACGCGTTTGATCCCCGACAAGCGCGTCAATTGGAATATATATCGCAATCCACCACCGTTACAATTCACGTCAAAGGGGACTCCAACACAGTTGCTGATGAACTTTCGCGAGTCAGCGCAATTGCAAGGAATACCTCAATCGATTTAACAGAGGTAGCCAAAGAGCAGGAAAAGGACGAAGAACTTAAAATGTTATTGAGTTCTGAAACTTCACTGGACCTGAAAAAACTAAGGACGCAAGGAAGTTACCTGTACTGCGATATATCAACAGGAACACCACGACCGTATATACCGTAGGTCCTTCGAAATCAAGCATTTGATTCAGTACATCGACTATCGCACCCAAGTGGAAAAACAACTAGCCGTTTGCTCCGAACAAAATTTGTCTGGCCAAATATGAAAAAGGACATAGCCAGCTGGGCAAAGGCATGCATTCAATGTCAGAGATCGAAGATTAGCCGAGACGTTACAACCTTTCCACTGCAATTTGCAGCACCGGATAAACGTTTCGACTATGTCCATATAGACTTAGTTGGACCGTTACCTATTGTTAACAACTATAAATACGTTCTAACAATGATCGACAGGTTCTCGAGATGGACGGAAGCGGTTCCAATCATCGATATAACGGCAGAAGGAGTAGCATTAAGGTTTTATACGCACTGGGTAGCGCGATTCGGAACGCCAAGAATATTAACCACCGATCGTGGGAGTCAGTTCGAATCCATATTATTTAACGCGCTGACAAAGCTGCTAGGGTGTAAACACATTCGGACAACTGCGTATCATCCTTCATCAAACGGCATGATCGAGCGGTTCCATCGATCCTTAAAAGCAGCGTTAATGTGTCACGAAGATACCACTTGGTTACCAGCGTTACCAACTGTCTTACTGGGTCTGCGCTCAGTCTACAAGGAGGATATAAAATGCTCCGCTGCGGAAATGGTATATGGAACGACTCTGCGAATACCGGGAGAATTTGTCACCGATGAGCAAGCTAATCAAGGAAGTGAACCTGCATTCGAAGAAAAATTACGAAAAGACATGAAGAACCTTCGACCGACTCCAGTGAACCATCATCGTATTGGACGCATTTTTATCTACAAGGATTTGAAGACATGCAGCCACATATTCGTTCCTGTTGGTACTTCGAAAAAATCGTTACAACAACCTTACACTGGACCTTATCGTGTCATAGAACGTTACGAAAAAGCCTTCAAAATACTAATGGACGGAAAGGAATCGAATAATTTCAATTGATCGACTGAAACCGGCATTAATGATTTCTCCAGACATTGAGGAAACAACGCCATCACCTTTCATCAATTACGAGGAGAGAAGACAGCCACTACTTAAAACATATTCTGGTCCACGCAAATCAACAAACAACAAACAAATGACATTTCAATTGTCTGATTGACAATTCTTAGGGGGAACGTATATGTAGCGAATCTGCGAAGAACCAAGCGATATCTTTACGTCATAACTACGTACCATTAATTATAATGTACTAATTTTCCATTAGTTTGTCACTCATGCTAAGAGCGTCGTTCAGTAAACAGCTCACTCAATAAATGGCGAATAATCGTAATTCTGTGTTTTAATTCTAAACCGTGATTTTAGTGAAAACATCCGTTTACTTTCCCTGTAGGCAATAACACTACATCAATGAGGTTTAGCATTTTGGTACGAAACCCTGAAATGGAGATCGCTAATCACTTAGGTCTCAAATTGAAACGGATTCGCTTTGAGATATCGATCAGGGTTTTGGTTCGAGTAACTAGCAATCAAATTCAAAGCAAGTATTATATTCAATGCGTCACCGAGCTTCATGATCAAATAAATAACATCGAGATGCCGGGTGAACACTGTTTTTTCACATCAAAGAAATAGCCTTCGTATGTGAAGTGCAAATAATTCAATCCAAATTCGACTTCAGCCAATCACATGAGAAAATGATTTTACGTTTCTTAATGCATGAGACAGAATACTAATATTTGAATGATTAATTTTCTCGTATGCATTGAAAATAATTATAACCACATTCTTTTAATTACTCAAAGGCACATTTATATGTATTAATTATCCCACTTCTTTAAAGGGTTAAAATTATCTCATCACATTTGATATCTCATACTTATCAGATAGCAAAGAAAGCATGCATGAACATTACAAATACACGTTATACGTCACTAGAAGTCACACATTTGGGAATTTCGTAAAAAGCTCGAATTCTTGGAATACACTCGAAAATAGCGCCGTCATGCCAGCTTAAGAGATTAGTAGGTCTATGTCGCCACAGCTTGCGGCAGGTGCACCGTTGGGGGCTGCGGCGCTAAGAGGAAAATCACATGAGTGTAGATTGAGACGATGGCGTCGTGTCGTGTCCGTCCCATGTGACGTGTGAAACGGTGTTTCGGTATCAGGTGACTTACCTTGCTCACATCGAGTGAACGTAACCTGCATACCTGCCTACTTCAATTACAAGATGAATTAGGCACATAGGAGAACGTACGCGAAACTGAGCACTGGACCATGATAGACACCTTTGCTAATCGACAGGACCTTAACATTGACCTCGATATCGAGTATGCAGGCCGCTTGGTTATCTTTCCACTGAGCATTCGATAAACTTAATCCGTTGCCACCTTAATAGAACTTTTGCTGATAACTCCGTTCAATTGTACACACCTTAAATGCATGTGATTATTGATCAACACAGTCGTATGCGCGTGCATGTTGGTAGAAATGTGTAAACATGCTTGTGGCGCAAATTGATCCAGAAACCTAGTTTTCGTGCGTTCAGGTCAAGCTTTTATCGTGCTTCGTTTGTTTTGACGGGCTTATGATTTAACAGGCACACGCCTTTTCGCACGATCTGTACTCGGTGCGGATGCATATAACATAAGTAGACATGTTACCTAAGCACATACGCTTAACATTTTAGGTTTAGCTGCATGTAGAGCGTGCTAAGAGTAAATAACTTGTTGTAAAATTGAAATGGGTTGATGTGGTAAATATTGAATTCAAATGATAAGACTTCATTGCCTCCTCCCTTCAAACAAATCTGTCATCAAGGGGAATTGTCTTTGGTTGAGCCTGTGTTGTGAAATCAAACTGTAAAGGATTAATAGAACTCACGTTGCGTTACATGGCGTTTTTGAGCACGCGAGCATTTGAATTCTAGCATATTTTGTCGCAGATTTTCGAAAATAATACGTATTGTTTCTTATCTCACCACTCCACAGGTTTCATTGTAGACTTAATCAATATTCATATTACGCATCATTAAATCAAGGTTAATTAGTTAATATGACTTGTGAGAAAATCAAATTTGATCGTTATATTATACTTTATAAGGCTTGACTCATACTGAAGCACAATAATAATCTCGACGCCATCAAGACGTCGACGCGGGAAATTTCCCCCACGATATGCAAGATATAAATATGACTAATTTATTGATGAATAATCGGAAATCGGATCAAAAGTATTCAAAGATAAGCATTCAATTAGGATTTTTAAAAAAATGTCGCGTAATGTTATTTGAAATGAAAGTTCTAAGTTGTGTTGCGATTTTAACAAGTAAGATTAGTTATTTCCTTTGAGCTGATAACTATGGTAATATTTTTTGAATTTTTCAATGAAATAGCATTTACAAAAATTTAAATAAAATCAATTTTTTTTCTTAGAAAATCGTACTAAGGAAATTAGAAAATTTTCACTTTACATATTCCTTGAGAGATCTAAACGAAAGAATTTGCATCTTCACTAATTTACACGGATCAGTTAATTAATGCAAAAATATTCAAGGAAGAAAGCGCCGTCTGTGCATCATTAAAACTGTTTGTTACGAGCATAAATTCGAGCAATTATTGTTAATTATTTAAAAAAAAAACATTCAAAGTAATTTATTCTTCTTTGAAATTTTTAAGATAAATTCGAATATCATTGCAGACTACTGTTTCTAGCATTCCACCCCTACCGGACAATACAATTTCGCCGACTCTAGAGTTCACTAAATTGTATGTCCATTAATATTTACTTGCCAATTAGTTTTCTTTAAAGTACTCACCTTGTGCATATACCTATGCCATCTAACTATTATTCTGTTATTTAGCTTTTAATGTTTTCCACAAACAACATTATAACTGATTACAGACGCAAGCGGAACAATTAAAATGTCGTTAATTTTTCGTTTATTTGAATAAAACGAGGGGAGGACGAAGTTCACAGCGCTTTGGCATTGTTGTCTTAAAAAAGTGCGTCAATTGTATTTTAGGGCAACACGCAATTCAATGTCTTGTTGAGGGTTAGTTAAATTATTTTGTCCATTATCGGTGGGGAATGGTTAGTAGTTAACTATGTTTTTGTACGCGTCATATGTAAACATACTCGCGGTTATGAAGGTTGATATGTTTAACGTGCATTAACATTGATTGTATTAAGGCATTTATTCGTGCAAAGTTCATCAGCCGCTCAAAGGGTAAAATGCACAGAAGCTGTAGGAAAGTTTTGTTGAGATGGTATCAAAAAATTAAGTGAGAATTTCGTATGTGAAAAATTATTTATATTAGAGCATCACTATTCCCTCTAATTGTCGAAATCATCATTCAAAGATACCGACATTCATTTCTACAACAAGGCAAATATATTTTAGCATCGAAGGTTCGAACCTTAAATTAATTACATCTTGCATTTTTCCATAAATAATCGTAAGTTCAACCTACAAGGAGCGTTCCAAAATAAACGAGCCTGAGTTAAAATAGAAACAATAGGAGCTTTGTTCTGATAAATTCGAGTTTATTTATTCGAAATAGTCTCCTCTGGCCTCGATACACTGTTTTGCGCGATAAAAAAGCTTTTCGAAAGAGTGTTTCAGGTCATTGAGCGGAACGTCCTTCAGGATGCCGGTACAAGCCTTTTGGATGCCCTCTACGGACGCAAAGCATTTTCCTTTCATGGCCAAATGCCATTTTCCGAATAGGTAGAAGTCACAGAGAGCCATATCAGGCGAATACGGTGAGTGATTGATGGTTAAAATGCGATTTCTAGTCAAAAAAATTTTATGACAAAAGTCTCGTTTATTTTGAAACGCTGTTAACTTGTGCGGAACAAAACGTACTCAGACCTTTCGTAAGCCCAAATGATTGGTCAAAATGCGATAAATCGATGTTTTGGAGATATTTAACTCCGATTCCATGAATTTCAACGATGATTTTGGCTCATTTTTGATTAATTCACGCACAATTTCGATGGAGTTTTTGGTGATCACTGATTTTGGGCGGCCCGTTAATTTATCGTCATTTATGTCCTCAAGACCATCTCTGAAACGTGTAAACCACTCATGAGCTCTGGCACGAGATAGACAATCATCGCCATAAACTTTTTCATCAATTCAAATGTTTCGGTAAACGTTTTACCGATATTAAAACAAAATTTGATATTAGCTCTTTGTTGGAAACTCATTTTTGTACCAATGACACAAACATACTATCACTTTAGACGCAATAACTTTGCTTCCACTGAACTGAATGTAACCAAACTTTCACTGGAAGTCAGGGAAGGATGTAGCTGGCGCCAACTAAAAAATATTTATGACAAAAGTGTCGCTAATTTTGGAGTTCACTCTGCAAGTGTTGGCCAACCGTTTTGATTTTCGGGTTTTGTAAAATAATTTTACAAAACCCCACTACAATCGCGCCTATCTATCCGCCTGTCCGTCCGTCCGTGTATAGGCTATAGACATAAAAGTTTGTTTATAGGTGTAAAGTGATGCCCTCTTCAAAGTTCTACTACAACAATTTTCAACAATGTGCTTAAGAGTCTCCCCATGTAGGGGAGTGGCCCCTGAAAAAAAAATTCCATCAAAGCTAGCCGGTATGGATGTCAAATGAAAGGTCTTAATGAGAACTTTTCAAAACAGGGCTTAACTGGTATTTTTTGCTTCAGAGGGTGCACAAGAAGAGAAAATACACGAAAAATGTGTGTCTCCCCCTCAAGATTAGACACCTGTGATCCGAAAAATCTGAAAAAAATTATGGAGATAGGTCTTTATAAGTACAACAACAAATACCTCAGGAGTCAAAATTCACTCAACTTTGTTAATAATAGTATGAACATCGAATTTAATGAAAACCGATATTTATGATACTCTTTAGTTTGATGAAAATCCAATCATATTTACGGAAGTTATAGCCATTTGAAATTTCTGCAAATACAACAACAGTAACACGTGATTTTGGTATTTTGCAGGCGTTCCATTGAATCAGATACTGCAGTTTTGATTTGATCTACTTGAAACTTTTAAATAAGATCAATAATATAATTTTTTTTGGGAATTCGTGATTCGAGTGATTTTTGTTAGTTTGCAACAAAGTAACGACCGGATTGTCTTATAAACGTGCACGTCTTATAAACGTGCACATCTCTTTGGCATGTTTCTCTGCTTTATTCGTTGCTGGTGACTGCATTTCGCACGTTCGTTACAAGGTGAGGAAAAATTAGATTAAAATATTTTTTAATTGAATTTAATGCATTTAAGTTTTGACAGTTTACAGCTATCAAATTCATATCCTTAAGAAGGGCGTCCTAAAGGAAAGAAGGGTGTCCTTCTGCAAAATAGACTAGAACCCTGGTACGAAATATGTAGATGGGTGCCCTTCTAAAGTAGAATAGTGTTCGTCACATGTCTCCTCACCTTATCAATACTAACATAAACTCGATGGCGCTGAAATAGTTTAAATGGCAAATATATTAAGGTGAGGAGGCATTCGATGTTAACTATTTTTCTTTGGAAGGGCACCCGTCTATTCTTTTTTAGAAAGACACCTTCCTTTCCTTTAGAAGAACACCCTTCTAAAGGAAATAAATTTGGTAGCTGTAAACGGAAAACAGAATGTAGTGCATCTTATCAGTCATGCCATAACTAAAATACATTAAATTTGATTGAAAAAATGCTTTAATCTAATTTTTCCTCACGTCATCGGTTTTGTAATCAAAAAGTTTTCCAGACTATGAAATTTCAGCCCAATCGGTCCAGCTGTAACCATTCGATATACCAGGGCTTTAACCGGTTACAAAACCCTTCTGACATGACCGTAGATCTATTTGCCCAACTTGTTTTTATTAATAATCGATTGTATATTACATTGGAGATTCGTATTAATATTTTATGGTAAAGTCAAATTGAATTGGATTTTCCGTTTGTTTCTCTTTCTTCCTTTTTTCAATTCTAGGTGCTGTGAATATTCTGCTGGTGGAACGGAGTTCACGCATGGTGATTAACACGGTTTGAAGTCGCAGGATTAGCAAGTGCCCGTCGTGTTCAAGTCAGGTTTAAGACTTTCAGACTTTTGAAGTGTTTCCTTTAGGTTTTGTAGTGAATTTCAGCCGACTGTTTTGTGGATTTGCGAAAAAATTCTATTTGGTAGAGTTCCACTAATTGTTCTCCGGGGGCCGTAAGCTTGTTTGGCGGTTCCAATCGGGCTCCAAGGGCGGACGAGTGGTGCCTACGCCGTCTCTGATGGAGATATCTGGCGCGATTTTAGTAGGGTTTCGTAAAATTATTTTGATAAACAAGAAAAAAGCAGCAGTTAAGCTACACCGAGATGATAAGTGATTGATTCTGACGAGGGAGAAGCCGCTCAACTTGCCCGAAACTGCTTGCTTTTAGGGCAGAATTGATTTGAAATAGGGACGATATACGTCAAGTTTACAGAATGTGGGGAGAGGTAAATGATTCACTTTAGCCACTATTAAGACTCTTAGGTTTTGACGCCATGCGTGCACTCATTTCCCCTTGTAATGCAATGACCTTCTTCGGAGAAGGAACGCAGGTTTTTTGTTTGATGTTTGCATTTGTCTCCAGCTTTCGTGTCCACTAAGATTGGTAAGACGAAATCTTTATATATTTGCAGAGCAGCTTGCTCGACACTAAGTAAATGAGACTTTCGAAGATAGTAGAAATCGCTCGAGATGTTCAGTAATGTAGAGAATGCATGATAAATATTTTTAACCGATTTTTAAAACAAAAAAAGTCATCCATCTGACAAGTATATTAATTTTTTTGGTACTTTTGAGGGTTTTGAAAAATAATTTTGCAAAACCCTACTAAAGTTGCGTCCTATCTTTCCATCCGCCCGGCCGTGTGTCACAGCAGTTATTCTCTCAAAACTACCTTAGCTAGGAACATCAAATTTTGTATGCAGGTGTGAAGTGGTGCTCTCTTCAAAGTTCAACCGCAATAAATTTTTATAAGGTACTTAAGAGGGTCTCCCCATATAAAGGAGTGGCCCCCGAAAAAAAATTTAATCAAAGGTAGCCGATATGGGTATCGAATGAAAGGTCTTGATAAAAACTTTTTAAAAGAGGTCTAAATTTGTCACTTGTTGTTTCGAGGGGCACGCAGGAAGGAGAAATACACGAAAAATTGGTGGTCCCTCATCGCGATTGGACACCTGTAATCCGAAAAATTTTAAAAAAAATTATGGAGGTAGGTTTTTATCGAGTACAACAACAACAAAAACCTTAGACGTCAAAAATCACTGAACTTTGGTAATAATAGTATGATATTCGAATTTCACATTTTCCCCAATAAAATCGTAGAGGTACCCTTAAACTGAACGAAATTCAATTCGATTCGACGTTGTTAGTTTGATGAAAATAGAATGATATGCATGGAAGTTATAGCCATTTGAAATTTCTCCATTACAGCAACAATAACTCATGGTATTTTATGGACTTTCCATCGAATCAGTCACTGCAGTTTTGATTTGATCTTCTTGAAATTTTTAACTAAGGTCAATAACATTTTCGCTTTTGGGAATTCATGATTTGAATGATTTTTGTTGGTTTGCAACAAAATGGCGACCGTTGAAAATAGAAAAACAATGGGTTTTCTTTTAAACGTGCACATCTCTTTGACATATTTCTTGACTTTATTCGTTGCTGGTGACTGCATTTCTGAGAAGTTGGATATAGAACCCTTTTGGCGTGAGCGTGGGTCGGTCTAACCAACTTGTTTTTCATGTTTTCAAAGCAAATTTATTTATATTAGCAACAAACATTAATCAATTATATATTGACCATTTGGCTGGATGAACTTTTGACATCTTTCGGTAAATTCAGAAATACCAGGATTCAACTCAGCCTGATGGGAATCGAAAGTTTCACCATTCAAATGGTTTTGAAGAGTAGAAAACAAATGATAGCCTGATAGTTATTGCTATAGGGTGGATGTGGCATTAGTTCGCAATTGAGCTCCATTAATTTTTGACGGGTTATCAAAGAGGTGTGGAGTCTGGAATTATTATGATGGAACATCGCGCCTTTGCGATTGGCCACCTCGGGGGGTTTTTTCTAGATTTCTTCGTTCAATTTCGATAGTCGACGACCATAGATATTCAAGTCAATAGTCTGGTTTCTTCGGAAGCAGCTCAAAGTAGACTATACCCTTGTAATCCCACCACGCAGAAAGCATAATTATCTTTTCGTGAATATTGGCTTTGGATGTCAATTATGTGGGCTCGTCTTACTTAGTTCATGATAATTTTTGGGCTACGTTATCGTAAACAATCTATTTTTCATCACCCATTATCATTCTTTTTAGAAATGGGGCGTTTTTGTTATGACTCAGCAAAGATTCGCATTTGTTAATGCGTTTGGTGAAGTGGATTTCCTTTACTTTGTGAGGAACCCAAACAACCAGATTGTTTACGTAACCAAGCTATTGCAAGTGCACGTAAACGGTTGAATTTAATATGTCGAGATTCTCTGCTATCTTTTTAGTTATCATACGCCGGTTAGTTTTAATTAACGCCTTTATTTTGTCGTCATCAGCAGTGGTTGGACGACCAGTATGTCATACATCTTGCACATTATTCTAGAACAAAAGCGAGCAAACCAACGTTGACACTGGCGTTCAGTAAGGCAGTCCTCACCATAAACTTCACACAATTTTGTTCAAAAAAAAAACGACATGAATTTTTGAACAGCCCAATATATATCATTTTTCCGAAATGTTCATGAAAATTATGTGCCATAGCTTACTGAAAATGAAGGTAATAGGTATCAACTGAACGTGAACTAGTGATACGGTTAAGAAGGATCTTTTAATTAAATTTCTTGAGAGAAATTAGCCTCTTCCGCAGTTAATTTTACGAAAAAACGAAAATGTTGGAAAAGTGGTGATTTATTTCTCGACATAATCTCCTCTGAGCTTAATGTACTTGACCCAGCGATGTTCCAGCTTCTTTAGCCCGTTTGAAAAACACGTTTTCTCGAGGTCTGCAAAGTAAACCTCCGTGGCGGTGATGACCTCCTCATTCGACTCAGAAGGTCCAGCAAGTGACTTTTTCAAGATTGAGGACAAAAAGAAGTTACACGGGGCCAAATTTTGGGAATAAGGTGGATGGGGTATCATTTCGTCGTCCCATTAGACTAAGGCGATGGCAGAGGTGTGACCAGGTGGAAAAGCACTATTTTTACGCCAAAAGGGGAGCTTTTTTCGGCGATTTGGCGTCTAATCGGCATAGCCCTGTGACCGTTTCGCCCTTCTCTAGGAAGTCGATGCAGATCACACCTTGTGAATCCCAGAAAACGATGGCCATCACTTTTGTGGTCGACAGGACAGTCTTCGTCTTCTCCGGATCGCGTTCGCCGGCTGAAGTCTACTGTTTCGACTGCTCCTTGGTCTCTGGTGTGTACCAATGGAGCCATGTTTTGTCGAAGTTCACAAAATTATACAGAAACTCTTTGGGATTGCACTTGAACAGCGTCAAACACTGCTCTGAAGTGGTCTCATGGTTGCGTTTGTGGTCCGGGGTGAGCAAACGCGGTACCCATTGCGCCGACAGTACCTCATGCCATAATTTCATGCAGGATATGACTCACGCGGTCTCTTGAGATGCCTACTGTCGTAGCTATCTCAGGCACCTTTAATTAGCGGTCTGCTAATACGAGCCTGTGAATTTTTGTCACGTTGTCCTCCGTGGTAGCCGTATTCAAGGCACCTGGGCGTGCAACTCATTAAACCAGTTTTTACGGTCGCAAGTGCAGATTCATAAACAGGATCCAAGCGTTTCTTGATTTCGCTGCCCGATTCCCCTTCCTAAGACAAACATCGAATCACTGACCGCTTTTCTGAAATCCGCGGACACGCCCACTTTCACACGCAGTGAAAATAAAACTACGGGTCGATTCAGCTGCAATTTTGATAGTAGCCGTTTACAAGAATGTACTACACGATAGTGAATCTCTCTTGCGATAGTGGCACCATTAAGCAGTTAAGCTAAGTACTTATCGGGCCACTCTCGTATGCTCTCGAATTTTTTTATTGTGAATAAAATCACGGAGCAAAGAGTTAACAAGCACACAAAAAATCAAATTCAATGATTGTCCTCTTTGAATTGACGTTCCCATATTTTTTCAAGCGCCATTTTGAAACGTAGAAGTCTGGGGTGTAATAGAAATAAACTGAAATTGTTATAAGTATAATTTACCTAAGTGTTATTTAAGAAAGTGCAATTTAATAATATTAAGACGAGGTGTAATACAAACACAAAAACATTATCGAGAAAAAAAGTAATTTCCGTTTAAGGAGTTAATAAAAAGTTCAAAAGAATACAAAGAAGTAAATGATAAAGACGAAACACAAAACTTTGAAGTCGACAACGTTAACACAAATCAGCGCAATAAAGATGAAATTAATTAATAATGATGATTTAATTGAAACTAACGACGCTTAAAATATCTAAGGACCTTAGTCATGACAATCGTCACACTCCCGGACCAGCAAGCTGTCAGGCTGGCGTAGAAAATGTGTAATATTGAATGTTACTGGACGTTTTGAGTTTTCTATAATCGATGCTTTGCTCTACTTGTTCTTTATTAACATTTTTGGATGATGATTTGTGTTGTTTTCGCGCAATTTCTTGCCACAGACGCAGTTTGCAGCCTTTCGATGTCGGTTTCCTGTCGAGGGTTGACCTTTGCCGAGTACTCTTTTGACATACGACATTGGTAGTTAATTTTATCATGATCTGATACCCAGGTAATTTCATGTATGTGCCGACTTGTCAAGCAAGTCGAACGTATGACTAGATTACTGCTACATGCAAAGTCAATCAGGCACTGGCCGTTGTCATTTATTCCATCATGGAGGCTATATTCTCCAGTTGCTCACCGATGAAATAGCTTATTGCCAACCCTGGCTGCGAAATCATCCAGAATTATTTTTTTGTCGCTTGTAGGCTATGAGTCAACTAGTCTTTCCAGGTAATTGTAGAACGCTTCCTTCGTTTTCTAGTTTTTTTGTCAGTCGCGGCATGTACGTTTATCAGTCAAATTTTGACGAAGGCACACAATCGTTCTGTTACATTCTTAAAATTGATAAATTGCGATTCGAGCTCCCTATCCACAATAAAGGCCAATCCAAATTCTAGGTTTCCAGCAGGCTTCCAACTTTTGAATATTGTGCGCGATCTCATATCTTGAATATAACTTCCATCCCGTTCGTTTCCTGGATTGCCAGTACGTCTAACTGGTATTGACTGGCTTGTTGTAAAAGGTCCTTAAAAGTGCCAAGGTTGTTCAGCAATCTGATATTCCAGGATCCAATACTATAGTCCTTTTTTCCTACCATCAAATACAGCTAAAATGTTCATGCTTGTGCATAATACATTCCCACTCGTTGATGTTTCATCGCTCCTTTTCAAGTGATTATGAAATACACGTCGGAGCCATTATTTACTTCGAAACGACCAAATTTTCCAATCGCTTTTCCAAAATATATGTATCTTAAATAATGAGATAATCGTATGATTCATCAGAACATTCCAATGATTGATTGACTATTCATTAAATAAATTACTTTGAAATAAATTGATTCTTGTTTACCCAACTATTTCCAAGAAGCTTTTGAGATGGGACAAAATGTTTGCTAATACGTTGAAATTTCCGTGAAAAAATGGGAGGCATCCCAACGATTTCTTCCAATAATCCGAAACACACGACTTTGTGAAAGATTTGTTTTACTTTTTGATTTTGAATTTCCGCCAATATTTCGACTAAAATTTGGGCCATTGCTGCTAAATAAAAAAAATCGAAAAATTTATCAAATGTTCTGCTTAAGTCAAACTAACACCTACCGAAATAAATGTAATAAACAAAAGACTACGCGAACAAGCAAAGTTCAAGTCCGTCGGACTCCAAGGTTGCAGAAAATAAATTGTAATGATTTTGCAAATTTTTAGATAATTTCAGCAAATGAAACGTGTGTACAAATTTGCTTGGAATACGATAATGTATCTTTTGATGAACGCGTAGATTTGTTTCTGGTAGTGCGAATGTGTGTAAGATTTCATAGGTGTATCCGCGAACCTAAATTTAGATGAATAAGAAAATAAGGCTAACTGCAAAGCAACCAAAATGATGCATCGTTGTTTGTTTATAACAGCTCGGATTTGTTGTTTACACCCGAGCTCTAGTTTTCGACTATTAATGGTGTTAAATTGCTATTTATAAGACTGCAGTCAGCAAACATGATTAAAAGTTCGTATTTTATATTTACGGCTAAAGTTAACACTTTTGTGTTTTCTTTTGACTCGAAGGCCGTTGCTCGCGCCAAGAGCAAATTTGCTGTTAATTGTTTTCTGCCTTCAATGAACAAAAATTACCACGGGATCAGAATGTTACCTTATGAGTTTCATCGGCAGTCAAGGTAAGACATCATACTGTGACTACTTCGTGAGAATAATGCATAGGAATGGGTCCTTCCACTATAGAGGAAAGGTATACGTTTCTCGTTCCCTTGTCGGTATCAAAAAAATATATCAGAACACCACAGTGGAGATTTTTAGTATGCTTGGTTGATTTTCCAATAAGCAATACATTAAAATGCTAAAAGGATTTTGCTAAATATAAATAAGAGTAATGTAAACAATTTTTCGACTAACACATGCAATCTTTTTGAACGCACCGCATAATTGAAAAATAATGCAAATTAACTTAATAACATCAAAGATTAAAGGCTGCTTAGAAATTTAAACAATTAAACAAAAATCCAACAATGTGAATTCAAGCCACAACTTCCGCTCTCCAACGACTCCACAAAGCAAACACAATTCCTCATTTCAGGCATATAAGACAAAATAAGCCTTATTCAAGGGATCACTATGATAGAATGATAGGGTAATTCTGTGGAAATCGTTTATTGTTTTTTGCAATTCATGACAGAAACAATCCGTGTCCGATCCCCTCGACTTGAATTTTAAGAGAAAAAGGGTTAATACCCTAAAACTCACCCTTATAAATTCATTATTTGGACTGATGTGTCCTGTTTGAGCACACCAAGTGTCCTTCTCTACACTGCTCTGCCTAGCCATCCGACATTACCGGATACTGGCCTAAGGATAAGGATTTCCTCCCAATTCACTTTGCTCGGGGTGATTCAGTTACTGCCGTAATCGATTTTCCTGTGTGTGCTTGCTTGCTGACACATATCTTCCGTTCCATGGAATTTCCATTTTCACATTCACATTCTCATACTCATCTAAGATTGTGCCTAATTGTGATGTATTGTTTAACTTAATCCTTTTTGATGGAAATGTGCTTGCCGATCTGGAAATGACGTCTAAACTGTATATGATTGAATATACCACGTTTGCTGTTCTAGCCCCATTTCATAAGCAGAGAGAAATTTTATCGAACCCTTTCTAATGTTATCGTCCTCAGTCCGTATCGTACAATACATATCACTGTTTTTTTGAGATGATGGACATTCCCTTTGATTAAATGTGGGTCATCATAGTCAGCTACTATTTCGTTAATGAAGAGTTAATGGGAACGAAGTTCATTAAAGATAGTTTAGGAAGTACCCTTTGAGTGGACTTATGGGCGGCCCAAATGGAGTGTAAATGGGAGAACATAAGGTTTGAATGTTAATTTCCAGAGGGCATTTTGATGAGATGTCAGAGACACATTTCATGGCGGCTGGTCTCTTTTGATTATAAGTTTCCTATTCTTTGTACATATTTCATAGACTTGCTTTGTTTTCATTTTTCAAAGTGCCGTAATGTACCAGCACAAAAAATCTAAAAAAGCCAAATATTACAGAGAAAAGCGCAGCTTTGTTGCGTATGAGAAAATGTACTTCTCTACTGATTGATTGAAATTTGTTAGGCGAACAGTGAGTGCATCAATCAAAATTACACAAAAGTAGAAAAACTTTCACTTGCTTGCGCGAACTGTATCGAGCCTTGAATGCCTTAAAATCGTTCAAAAGGAATCATGCGTCATAAAACAGGGTAAAGTCACACAATCAATTAACCAGAACAGATTTTTATCCAAAACGTGCTACATCTTCAACATTTCACATCTTGTGCAAGTTTATCGCTTATTGTCCGGAAATTTCATCCCTCTTTTAATTTGGCCGATCAGCTGCGAGCATGCTTGTTAGTTTATATGCTCTGCTTTGCCTTTTTCATTCGACAAATGACCACGCAGAAGACTGCACGGACACAATGTTCGCCCGAAGTGGTAAGTCTTTACTTGCAACTCTCACAATCTTGTCATTTGTTTATGGTTCAGCTTAGAGATATTGTAATAACTTGACGTCGACGGTTCGTGAGCGACTTTTAAAGTACTCGCTGCCACTGAACCGCGATTTGACGTGTGTCAACAGAAATAAAAATGGAAGAAGTATCAAGTCCGGCTCATGCTGGCCTTGAGTTTCACATTTTCCCAGAGTTTCGGTGGTACTGGTCCCGGCTCTAAGATTATCCGTGACAGTGGCAGCACCCCAATATGTTGGATGCTTCCAGCACGTCATCCCGGATTGCTGATGACTACGCCTCCCCGCTCACATTCTCTAACACAAACTAGCATAACAGTTTTATATAATACAGCTTGCTTAAATTTCTGAACTCAGCGTTAGTGGCGTTGAACTCCCACCAACTGCAGCTCCCACAGTACCAGCAAGAGGAAAACTTTTCTTTGCCAGACGACCGCGTAGCAAGGAGGATAAGCCTCCCTATCAAGCAACATATGCTGAAGTCAAAGCAACATCAGCAGCGCCGGCAGAAAGCCCGAGCCAAGGTTAATGCTCACACCTATTAGTGGAACACAACAAAAGTCGGCGGCTAAGTTATTTGCGTGAAGACAATATCACCAGAACAAAAAGGGAAATCGTTGAAATTTCTGAGTGAGTGCGTGCATGCTTTTAATAATCTAGATTCGATAAACGTGATGACAAGAATAGATAACCAGCAAAAAAATCTAAAATGCATTAAGGAGTATATAGCTGAAACGCAACAGAAAGGCAGGATTTAAATGAATGTGAAATAGGATTTCGATTGTTTTTTCTCCTTTGGAGAATGTTATCCTAATCGGATTACATTATTTAATGTAGGAGCAAATGTTGACTGACATGAGCTAATATAAACATACTAGCCATACGAGCCAGACCAGCGTTTCCTAGGTTTCCCACTGGCCGCCGGCCTTCAGTTCTCCCATCGAATACCTTCTTGGGTATCGTTGTTCGTCCATACGATTCATGTGTCCAGCCCATGGCAGATTCCGCAGTCTTACAATCCTTGAGACCACCGGTTCGTCAAAAATTTCATACAGCTCATGGTTGCATTGAATTCGCCATTGGTTCCCGTCTAGCTCCGCTCCGATTATTCGCCTCAGGACCCGTCGCTCAAAGGCGTTCAATATATTTGCGGATGGTTGGGTTAGGGTCCATGTTTCACACCCATAGCATAACACAGGTCTTACCACAGATTTGTATACTTGGAGCTTTGTTTTTCTGTGTATGCAGCTGGTCTTCAAGATCGTCAATACTGAATAAAATATTTTATTTGCGAGCTGTATTCTTCGGCGAATTTCGTCTCTTTGATTGCCCGTTTTCGTTATTTTGGTACGTAAATACACAAATTCGCTAACATTCTCGATACTGTATTCGCCAAGTGGGATATTTTGGGTGTTTGAGGTATATTTCCTTGACTGCGTCATGAACTTTGTTTTATTTTCGTTGATTTGTAGCCCTGCTAGTTTTGCTTCGTTGTCGAGTTTCAGGAAGGGTTCTTTGGCAGTTGTTAGTGACCGTGACAGAATGTTGATGTCGTCCCCATAGACCATCACTTGGCTCAACTTGTATAGTAATGTACCTCGTGCATCGACAGGTAGGTTCTGTATGACATACTCCAGAGCCAAATGGAATAGCAATGGGGCCAGCCCATCTCCCTGCTTTAATCCGACATTTGTGTCAAAGGCATCGGTGAGTTGGTTATTGATGCGGACTTGGGAGGTTGTCGACGTCATTGCCATTTTGGTAAGACGGACTAATTTGGCTGGGATGCCAAAGCAAAGTATTATTTGGTACAGTACGTTACGATCAATACTGCCGTATGCTTGCTCACACCCAGATGACCAACGAGCTCTGGGTGTGACCTTACCCTTATCAATTAACCAGAACAGATATTTATCCAAAAACGTGCTACCTCCTCCACATTTCACATCTTGTGCAAGTTTATCGCTAATCTTCCGGACATTTTACCTCTCTTTTAAGTTTTCCGATCAGCTGTGAACCTGCTTGTTAGTGTAGATGATCTGTTTTGCTTTCTTTATTCGGCAAATGACCGTGCAGAAGAGTGCACGACATTAGTGAGCAAACGCGTTTTGACTCGTTTGAGTCATCTTCAGTGTCTAACTTTGACACTTAAGATAACTCCAGCGAGTCGAAATGCGTCTGCTTTCTAAAACAAACAAGGCGTGTTGAACTCCACTATGAGCATCATCACGACTATTTGCAGCGCTTCTATGCCCCGACGAAAACCTCGACACGGTAAGCCTCCAGTGTACTGGTGGTCGATTGAAATTGCTGAAAAGCGATGAGAGGCTGAACGGGTACGAGACGGTTAAGACGCATGCAACCGGTTATCAGCATTTAAGTCAGCCAGAAAATGCCTTCACGAATTGGTTAAAAACAGCAACGATCGTTTTTGGCAAGAACTAGTAAACAATGTGAACAAGGATCCTATCATTGAAAGCGAGGAAGTCTCCAGGCCCAGGTGGTCTTCCAGCCGAGGTATCGCAACTTGTCACCATTCTTCCATTCTAAATTTCGGGTAGCCGTTTGCATACCGCCCGTTATAAATGCTAAACACTGGTGGGAAAGTGCAAGGGAAACTCATCAAGAGAAGACTCGCTGACGTGGTTCACGCTGCTAGCGAACTATCTCCTCGGCAGCACTGCTTTAAAGCAAGACGTTTCCATCCTAGATGCAATTGCAAAGGTGATGAACACAGTCCAAAAGGTAGAGACACATAACCACACCAAGTGACAGGTCGTTCTATTGATGATGCTCGATGTTAAGAATGCCTTCAACTCCGCTAAATGGGTGGATATTCTTGTTACGGTGGATCGTTTTCAAGTCCCAGAATATCTAATGCGGCTTCTGAGGGACTACCTGAAGGACCAAAGTCTCCTCTATGACACAACACGGGGCAAATGAAGCAGGGAAGTTATATCGAGTGTTGCCCAGGGGTTCATCCTTGGTCTAGACCTGTGGAACGTATCTTACGACGGACTAATGAGACTGGAGATACCAAATAGTCACGCTTGATCAGCTATGTGGGTGATGCTGCAGCTCTAGTCTTTGGACGCACCGTTGAGCAAACGCAACTTAGGCTAGGTATGCTATTGCGCCAATTTAGAGACTGGATGACTGCTCGTGAGTTCAGTCTAGCATTGGAGAAAACCAAAGTGCTCATCTTGACAAAAGAGAGAACCCCTAGAGTAAAGATGATCAGCACTGGAGACGTACGAATCAAATCGAAACCAGTGGTGAAATGCTGGTCGGTTTGAATATGAGTTTCTCTGAGCAAATCGGGGCAACGGGTGAGAAGGCTGCTTCAGGCTTATCAGCTCTGAGTCGACTTATGGCCAACGTAGAGGGACCTAACCCATCAAGAGGAAGATTTTGATAAATATTGTACTACTGCTACTGTACGAAGCAGAAATATGAACGACGCTCTGAGTATTGAGGTGTACTAAAAACGCTTGGTGCAGGTGCAATGAAGAGGAGAACAAAATATTGCATCTTCATGACCGACAGTTTGTGATTTGGCGGTGAGAGTTACTGTAGACGTAATATCTGTTGCCCTCTTCGCTAGAAAGTGCCGCGCTATAAGCCTGCATCGAACCGAGGACATGCGGGAGACGTTTGCCCACGAAGAAAGACAGCGCTCATTCAACGATTGGCAGCAGTCTTGGGTGAATTACACGAAAGCGAGGGGACTACGTGACTCACCCCGGATGTAGTACCATGGCTAAATCAAAGGCATAGTGAGACTGACTTCTACCTCACCTAGGTTTTGAGGGGCATGTATGTTTTCAGTCTTACCTACACGAAATTGTAAGTCACGGTCCCCTACCGCACATTTATTGCGTGCAAAACATGGCACAAGCTGCAACGGGATCCCTATAGGGAGATGGTTTGCTTACTTCAGATAGTACAGTTGTGGTGATGCTTGGATGAGTTGACAAATGGAACCATGTGGCACATCAGGTTCAGGCAGCCCTAAAAGATAAAAGGGACTCACAGCAGCCAAAAACGCCGGGGCTAAAGGATTGGTTGTCTAGCAGTTCCTCTTCCTCCGTCTCCTCCCGGTAGAGGAGGGAACCCCCAGCTTGAAGGTACCTCACAGGGCCTACGTAGCAAAAAGACCTAGCCCAAAGTAATGTGTCAAATGGTTCCAAGCTAGGCTCTCAGGTTGAGAGGGGAGGTGTTTAGTGGGTAGTCTAGTCACACGTGAGCATGGGAGTTCCACGCTCAGAGCATACATGGCCGTAAGAATAAAACGAAACCAATAAAAAAAAGAAAAGAGATTTAGTTAAATCGGTCATTGAATGTTTGTGGAAGTTTAAGGTTTGGTTTATTAAAAGACTTCTTTTGGCACGCGAACATTTCTTTATTCCAGGGTACTTGATAACTGGAGTTCATCCGCTCTATAACGTGACCTCAGGGATGACCAGCCAACCCGCGAAGACGGGCCCTGGAACGCCACAGGCTTGCGTTTTTTTACCCCTGGGGTCACCCGATCACCTGAAGCGCAAACTTTCGACCAGGTTCATCACTCTTTTTTCACCACCTTAAATTTTCTGGCAAAAAACAAGAATACTATCACTTCTCACCTCCTGAAAAGTGAAACGAAAAGTTCGAGAACCGCAACTTCTTACCTGCTGAAAAATCAAAAGTAACGTTAATCTTTCCACACCTACCCAAAAGTTTGTTTCTCAATCCCTACTTCACTACTCACCATACACTTCGCGGCCACTTCCTGGCTCCTCGCACAAATTGCCAAATGTTAATTGCACGAACATCGATTTTACAAAAACAATAGAAACAAATTCCAAGCCTCCAATCCGTTTTACAATTATATTCTGAATTTATACCGTTAATTCAAATATCTCCATTCGCTTAAAAATCTAATTCTAGATCACATACAATTTAATGTTTGCACCATTTTGAAACAAAATTATAAGTTCTATTTTGCTTACGTGACCTTTTCCTAATCCTAAACATTAGGGGCCTTCTAGTGTCGCTCCCCGAAATTGCATCCGAAGGAGATTGCAGTGATTCGCCAGTAATTGTAGTCACCAGAATTTGAATGTAGAACCACCTGAAGATTTCTTTCGACAATCTTACTTCTCCGAAAATTTATCTTCGCGCGATAGACGTCTACTCGTATCTCCTTCAGCACTTGTAACCACACAAAAAAAGAGACAGAGTGCGCCAAATTTTACCCTTATCCACAACAGCTCGTCCACTTTCAATAGTTTTCCTGCGGCCAGTGACCCAACAGTTTTTCCTCGAATTCTTCAGTTCAAGTTGCTTCGCTCCATTTCTCCATTGTCATTTGGCTCATGACGTTCCATTGAAATCATTGGAGTTCGAATAGTACAGAACTGACAGTCTTGTTTGATTATTTATTTCAGAAAGGCTTCTTGTGCATTCTTATTTTTTCACTAGATAATGAAACACTGGGTTACGTGTGACTTGGTTTGAACAGTTGAGTGGAGGTCAAGGAAATGCGGTAAGATAGAATCAAAATTGAATACAAGATTCCATTGATGGGTTTCGAGGAAAATCCCTTCAGGCAATGGGGAATTGCCGCCATAGGCAACCTACGGAGGGTCTAAGAACAGTGCATTCAGTGCACTTCGCCATACTTTGGGTTTAATTAGTAAGAGTTCGACCGATTCCGAAACATCAACAGGCTCCAATCTGTTTCTAGACAAATCAGGAATAATAAATGTGATCCAGACTACAGTCGTTAATCTCTTGATGTTGGCCACATAGGCCACGACTATGAAAATTGTCTTAATTATTTTTAAGTGAGATTTGAAATAGAGTCAGAATTCAGACATTCTAATGTAAATGATGCTTTAATTTGAATAATACTACTAAGTAGCAGATACGATGATCAGTAGTTTATAGAAAAACATGAAATGTTACAATTGCGTCTTACAAGATGTAAAACATAATCTTCTTTGTAGCACTACAGCCCCTCTCGGGCCTTCACTTAGAGATAGTAAGAGTATCTCATTTTCATGACCGTATTGATTTTTTCGGAAGTAAGTTTGGTCAAAACCATGCTCCCGTGCACCTGCTCAGCTATGATATGATCTGATTATTAAATCAGTACATATCACCACTGAGTGAACACTCATAGTCTGTCCGAAAAATCCCCTGAACTAAATCACGTGGCTCCCAACGAGATTTGAACCTGGGACCTTCGGCTTATGCGTTCATGCTCTAACCGCTAGGCCACACAGACTACATAATACTTGAAAATATTCTTATTCCAAAATAAATACCGGTCAGGTTAGCACCCAACGACTGTCAGGTGAGCACAAAATGACCGTCAGGCCTGAAATAAAGAAAATATCACACATCGTATAGGTCCCTATAACTGTAATTTCTCTTTTTGTTCAAACTACTGGAATATTTAAAGATTCGTAAGGATGTTAGTTCTTATAACATTCTTTAAACAAATAAAGAAAATAATTGAAACCAATAATTAATAACAGCACCTTGAATGCAATATTTTTATAAATGTTGCGTTGGCCAATTGTAAATCGCCTTTATCTGTTTTTTTTTTTGTTTTTTGTGCAATCCTTAGAAACCCGTATAATATCCCCGTAGTTCATTCTAAATAAAAATTTTAGATTCGCACTAAACTGATAATAATTTTTCAATACATAAAATTCGCCTAGAAAACAAAATTCAAAATTTCATACCCAAACAAAAAATTCCATTCCAACATTTTAGCTGGTTATACACTTATTTTAATCTGAAAAAAATTTGTTTAGCTTTGATTATTCCTTATTTTGTATCACTGCCATGTGGGGCTTTCTGTCCCCCATCAGTATCGTTATAAGGTAGTGGACAGAGGGTGGCCTAACCGACTGGCTAGCGGATATGTGGGAAATAAAATACCACTCGTGAACCAAAATTGACTAAGTCGAAGCACTAAAACGCTCCACTTAGTATTTACTTTTCATGGAACTAAAACAACAGCCTCGAATCGAATTGGATAAGCGGCAACGACTATTCTTCTGCAGCTTGGAGTGTCAGACTATTTAACAGACCAGGTGGATGATATAAAGACTTCTGGATGAAATAAAGAAATATAAAATCAACATCTTCGCACTGCAAGAAACCAAATGGCACGGTGAAGGCATATTTGATATGCGAACGCACACTGTATTTAAAAGCGGAAAACTGAAAGGTAGCTTTGAGCTCGGAGTTGCTTTCATTGTTGACAGTACATTTAAACAAATTACCACCGACTTCAAGCCCGTTAATGAAAGGCTCTGTGTGACACGTATCAAGACCAAGTTTTTTAATGTCTGGCTGGACAACTATTACAGGCCCATAGAAAGCAAGGAAGAGGCAATCAAGGACGAAATTTACAGCACCCTGGAACGTACTGCCGAGAAACGGCACATGCAGGAACAACTTGAGGACACAGTCACCATGCAGAGACCACCGACAAATGGGCAATGGTTGAAAGACTTTGCTACTAATAGAGGCTTCACAGTAAGCCCCATACGCTTTCCAGATACGTACAGCCATAAGAGAATGTGGGCATCCACATACGGTTGCACATTCAACCAGGTCGATCATGTTTTCATAAAAAAATGAGCCACTACAAGAATTTTCAACATGCGCTCGTTCTGCGGCGCTGCCTGTGATTCGGATCACTATCTTATAAGGGTTAAGTTCCGATGCCACATTTCAAAGAGCTGTAAACAAAGGGCATCTGCTACTTCAAAGTATCAGATACCCAAGCTAAATGACAGCTCAATAACGTCCACATATATGTCAGTGCTGGAAAATTACACCAACATATCCCCGCAGGCAGGAAAAAGTAATGATGCTATGAAAACCATGTGGAAGATAGTAACAGATACGGAAAAAATGACCCCAAGAGGTCTTGGGGTACCAGCCAAGAAAAAGTAGGAACGACTGGTACGACGAAGACTGCAAGGAAGCGATTAAAAAAAGGAATCAAACACACAAAAATACGTCCAACGACCAACTTGGGCCAAAGAAGAACAGTATAAAAGCATTCGACGTCAAGCTTTAATAATGTGCCAAAGGAAGAAACAACAGACCAACGACGCAGAGATCCAACAGATAAACGTAAACATGACCCTACATAAAGATCAGCTTATGTCTCTTTCAGATCAGCTTATGTCTCTATCAAACAACAAAGAGATGGCTTCAATCCATAAACAATTCGTTGCAAAAGTTTACAAGGGGCAATCATAGGCAACCCAGTCAAAATTAAAAACAAATGGCTGAAATATTTCCAGAACACAGCGACCCCAACACCGGCTGAAGCAGTGAACATTTCAAATGTTGGGTAAGAGGTCCCAGCCTCACGAGCGATCAGAGGCGAAGTACAGGCAGCAGTAGGGAAGCCAAAAAAATAAGGCTCCTGAGATAGATGGAATATCAGCAGAACTACTCCAGAGCAGCGGTTCCTGTCTAAATTACCTTCTCCATTAGCTAATAAGCAGAATATGGCCAGAGGAGCAGTTGCCAGAGGACTGGCGCTCTACTGTGCACATCATATAAAGCGCTCTCCAAAATGATAGAAAGAAAATTAAAGCCGTACTATGAAAATATTGTAGGGGAGTATCAGGGAAGCTTTCGAAGTGGACTAACCAGCCCATATTGATCCCTGAAACACCTCCGTTCATTCCTCTGGCCGTAATACGGGTTGTCGGATAAAAATAGTTCCCATTGGTCGGCTAAATTTATAGTTTACCTTGGTCATTGAACCATGTTAGCCGATATCATCTGCAACTGTTGTCCGACGGAGTGTCCATTTTGAACTCACGACGTATTGTTTGTTGGGTCGTAGTTTCGAGTATCACGCTGGTGCTTGAGAAGCCAACTTGATTCAGTGTTGCGGACGCAGTCCAACAGTGTCTACGTAAGCGCTATGTTTCGAGTTCCATTCATTTAACTGAGAGGTAGTCGTGGATCCCCTAAGTCTCCCTACACTACTTCATGCCATGCTTACAATATTTTGTTGGAATGCTGTAATTTAAAGTACATGTAAAGTTGATCAATTAATTACAATTATTATAGGTCGGCTCAGTGATGTTTGATTCTAAGAACCGTCAATATGTTATATAAGTCGACAAAGCAAAAGTCTAGGCCTCAAAGCATGATGTTATGTACCGCTGGAGGGTCTGTGCAGCCTTTCTCAGCCCAAATGGCATGTAAAGATATTCCAGCAAACCAAATGGGGCGATCACAGCGGTCTTTGGGATGTCGTCGTCTGCGGGACGGGAATCTGATGATAAGCACGAATCAAATCGACAGCCGAAAATATGCATTTTCGTTGGAGGTTGTTTGCAAAATCTTCACCACAAAGTCCCCATTCTTAATTTTTCTTTTGCACCAAATATAATGAACTGGCCCATTGACTTTGGACGGTCGACAGATTCCGATTTCTACCATGTGCTCGGATTGTTTCTTTGTTACAGTATATTTTACCGGCGTTAAGTGGCGTTCGGCAACTGGCTGTCCATGTATAGCTATCTGCCGGTCCGTGCCTAACCATCTGATCTTTTACTGGATGTTCTTCCACGAGTGTCGTGGTGTGTGGATTTGTGATAGATGGAAATTTTGTGAAATTTTGTGGGATTCGTTATTTCCTAATATGCTCGAAATTGTATACGTAATTGTCAGAACAACTTGAGCTGCGGTTTCTATTGTTGTTTCACAGTCTACCAAACATCTTCGTCGAAGATTAACTTATAAGTTGAAATATTGCGAAAACGCGACAATTAGTCATGATACCTCTGCAACGCAAAATGTCCATTTGAATCCGAGTCCAGTAATAATAATTTTTTACCAAATGTTTTAATGATCCACTGGAAGCGTAAAGAAGATAACCCGTCGTAGCATCTTTAAAACATTTTGAGTGTGATAACACTGATATGTTCGCAACCGCGTCGACTAAGATAGTCATTCATGTGTTTTTATTGGTAATCAACAAGCGATTCAGCATTTTCATCATCGCTGACCGCACAATTTAACGTTGGTGTCTTTAGTTTTCCGACGCTTTTGGATTTATAAAGGAATATGGTTCACGATACTTCCTTGCATTTCTACCGAATTTTCGATGATAGTCGCAGACGCTTGTATCATGTTTTTCAACTGGTCGGGATGCCGAAAGAGATCGACTTCTGCTTCTAGGTTCATGTACTTCCAGTTTGTTGATTCTTTCCGTCAACCTTTACAATGTGGTTTGTCCTTTAACACCATTGTCGTTTTTTTTTTTTATCCCGGACACTGTTGGTTGTGGCGCAGAACTAAGTTCCTACATAATTCAATAATTTTGAGGGCTTTTTCATTGTTGCAATAAATAATTCTATGGAATTGATATGCTTCGAAATTTTTTTTTCTAACTAAGTGCAGATATGCTAAAATTTATTCAATACGTTTTATTTGGAAAATCAGTGTCAGAAACTGAATTATCTAGAGAAATAAAGGTGCGTTTGGCTCTGTACGAATATCCATGTGACTCACTTTATATATGTATATATATTTATGTTTATATACTTTGTGCTGTTTTCTTCGAACTTCCAAAAATATTGCATTTATAACTGAGATGTACCTTCTAGAAGAGCAAAATCTCAATTGCACAATACCAACTATTCATCAAATAAGAGTTATTAAGTTCAAAAACAAAGACTTGTTGTCGTAATAAATAGTAGTAAATCCATTCAATTTTGAACTATACATATTGTTTACACTTGATTGTTCTTTATCAGGACTAAACTAGTCCCATTGTGCATACTCGTTTTCCCATCCAAAAGGATAATAACAAAAACCAATGTATTAACACCAACATCCCTTATCAAATAACCTTTGCAGCTTACGCTAAAGACTAATACGCCTGCAAAATCCTGATCGCAATTTCTTTACAATATTCTCCTCCAATGAGCAGAGATTTAATAGAAAAGGCTATAATGCAATTCCATTTTTCATGTGATTCCAACGTGGGCTGAGCAGAGTGGGAGTAATTGTTTCGACTAAATCACTTCTCGCCTTTCTGCTGCTCTCTCCGATTTCGAACGAAAAAACTGTTCTTTCAAAAGTTGAGCTAAAGTGGGTGTTCTTTTACGTAATGATTGCATTCGTTTCGTTTGGAATACCCTCTTGCATTCTTTTCAATCGTTTAGGCTCCACGCCATTGAAACTACACTTTCCCATAAACCGTCGATTTATTCGAAAAATACGAGTATTCTGGCCGGAGAGAGTTGGAAGGATCAGGTCTGTATCGATCCGTCTGTCTGGCTGTGAGAAAGTAGGTCACCATTGAATTACGTTATTACGTTGCAGTGAGTGCATCTGATACGTATTACGTACTATGGCTTGGGTTTCGCATGAATTATACGAGTACATAGGTTACGTCGTATTTGGCTTTTAATGCTAATGAGTAGTAGTAAGTTCAATTAAATCTGGACACATTTATGACTTTGAGGTCAATGAGTTTCTATTATTCCTCTCAAACTTAAATTGAAATTTCAAAGGTATATTGTGCTATAACTGGTTTCATTGAAATGGATCAGGGAATGTGCGAGTACAATGAAGAATAAAAGCTTTTTCTTGGACCAAGTAATCGAAGCAAAGTTACATAAGAACGGACATTTTCAGCTGTGCTTTGCGAGAGATAATATTGAATAACACAAGGCCAGTTCATTCATAAAGCAAATTAGCAAGTTAAAACCGAGTTTTGTCGAATCTTCCTTCTATAGTAATGGCACATGATACGTTCTGTTGAGAGCGAAGGCTAAAACAAATCGGTCCAAAAACGAATATCCTGGGAAGGACTTGCTAAACAAGCGGCAACAATCCAAACGACAATTTATAAAAGCTGGTAATGCGGATTTCCGTTCATTTAAAAAGACCTAAGCACGTTACTGAAAAAGTGCACAGTCCACAATATTTCTTTGCGTGATGTACCGACATTTCTTATAATTTTTCCGCCTTAATATGCTTGTGTCATAATTTTCAGTGGAAAAGATCCGCTGACAATCTCTATCACTATTGAAGCTAAAATAATCGATTTGTCTGCAATCTGTGCGGTGGTATATCCCTTAACCCCATCGTCACCAACTTTGCTTAGAAACTAGTCAAGCATAAGACGAAAGAGCTCCAGGTTTCCACGTTACATAGCCATGATGCCATATTGCGGGTGATTATCGTCTCGACTTTCATTCGTTCAAGAAGAACGATTGATTTATTGTAAGAAAATTGCGCCCACACACGCTATCAGACACTTGTATAATGGCTTTTCTAGGCTCGTCCTGGCTTTTTCCTCATCGTCCTCCGGCTCTTCATCATCATTTCATCCGTTCTTGAGCGCACCGGGAGGAAAAACTTTGTCTTCGCCATTATTTCCGCCTCCATATCCTTGAACAGGCTGCCAGGCAGCGCGGCTGAGACAGACGCACTCTGTCTTCGCCACATTAGATATAACCAACCATTTTTCGGGACCAAGTTTGCCAAGCGTGTAGATGGCATATTACAACACTTAGATAATTTGCTATGGTAATTAACACACTTGTAGGATTTCTTGATTTATTTATTGTGTGCATGTGTGGAAGGGTGGTCGCGTATCGGAAGAAATGGGTAGTTTCCGTGTTTATGTTTCCTTGAAGCTAGATAATAGATTTAAATGGATTTAGTGAATGTCAGGCACAATGTTTACATTTTTGAAAAATAGAACATCCGTTGTTTATCGCGTAAGTGATTCAAATTAGCCATTCAAAGTCAACATAGCCGACATTGCATTGGTCATAGCTTTTATGGAAGCACTTGTAAGTCATGTGAGCAAGAGTAAGGGTAATGTTGCTTTTAATTACAGAATGTAAACAACAGATTATGTTGTTGATACTGAGTTATGTTTTTCAAATTATTACTATAGCTAAACGGATTTATAGTCCCTCCGAAGAATCACTCGAAACAAGTCTTGCTGCCGCCAACGGAATTCAATCCGAGGACATTCGGTTTATGCAGCGAGTACTTTAACCACTACACAATTTAGACTGCTATCTGACTTATTAGAAACAGTATAATTTATCAATTTCATCGAACAAAACTAGATGGATAAATTCGACACCTAGGTCCAGCAATGTGTTTATTTGGGATAGACATTCTACGTCCATAGAATATCAATCTGCAAGTATACGGTCGCAGATAATTAACGAGTGCAGCTTTGATTTTCGAATTTACTTTGATTTTCGCGTATAATGTTTACAACGTAGCATATCTTCTGAATATAGCGTCAATAAAGTCAAATAGACCTAAATTTTGCTTTGTAACTTTCTCTGATTTTGGATAATCAAAGCATTCAGACTATAATACTGAAAACATTTGGTAGTTCTAAAGGTTTTAAAGTAATTTCTGTGCTAATAAAATATTCTCTCGTAACTATTTATGGTGGCTAGCAAACAAGCTGGTTCATAAAAATATAACACCGCATAACCCAATAAAAAATTACCAAGGCAGAAAAGGATACGCTGAAGATAGAAGTAATGTGCAGTAAAGTCGAAATGTAAAGTAAATCCTCTAAAAGCCCTGCTGTGAGCTGTGACCTAGTTATCAAATACCAGAGCCGCACCAACCCTTCCTGCACATAACTAAACGGAATAGCTGCGTACATACGTGCAACCATGCACTTGACTAATACCTTAATGGGCACAAGGTGTGAGGTGACTTAGATCCTAATCTCTGAGCAACATAAACACTTCATGACATACTTTCCTTATCGACACATGAGTGTAAACAAAATATTTTCCTAGCATACCAGTTGACCCTTGGTGGTGTAATTAACTTTTCTTTCCCACGAGTTTCGATTGGGCGCGCACATTGCCAGATAATAACAGAGCATTGTTTACTGTTTACTATTTCTTTCAATCCATTACGACATCGAGTTGGAGTTTGGAAGGCCTACAAATGTGCACGATGTAAGAAACGTGCCAAGATACTCGTCTCGGCTCCCCAAACGCAAGAAGCCGCACGTTACCATTGCTATTGGCGGCGGAAAACGTGTCATGAGGCGCGTGCTGCCACATACATGTCTCGCAGATGATTCACGTGCATTTTTTGTCGTACGAATGTATCTAAAAGTACGCACAAACCATCTACGGAATTAGATTCAGGCATGCAGTTTATTATTATTATTACGCTCGTATAGATTCCTCTTCTTGGTGCAACACTCGACGCGTCGCGACGACCATTGTTTCCTTCAACATGTCAACTCTCCATTGTAAACATTTCTGCTGATTTTGGAGCAGATGTGCGAGAGTTTCAATAGCATTTGTTGCTGCTGATGTTATGCCGGCCATTATTCGGGCATCAAGGGTCAAAATACCTGCATTTGAGAACGATGCACGCATTGTAATTAAGCAGCGATAATCCGTCGGGACAGAGGCAACTGCAAGTGATTTGGAAAGCACCTGCCTCCAATTTTTTCCTTGCTCGTGCCAAGGAACGGCTGCCGTCTCGTGAGCTCCCAAGGAACATCTGCTCTAATTCAACAATATTCCTTAAGACCCAGACAGACCTTAACCACAATTCGGATGCCTTTCAGATGCGATTGTTCCTTCAGGAAGCATTCTTGCGTAATCTTTTCTTAAAGATGCAGAAAATTTCCTTTCGCCAATGAAAAGATTACAGGCCAGCAGATGAAAATCTTTTCGGGTAAGAAAAGGCATTCTGCGAAAAGAAAATAGAGATAAATCACCTTTAAATTGGAATTGAACCATATTTTCCAGTTTTACGCATGGGAGGGTTAAAAAGTCATTAACCTCTGGTGATCCCATGGAAAAGAAAACACGGACTTGTAAACATTTTGTAGCACATCTTTGTGAACATCTGCCGCTAAGACTAAGGAGCTGCTCTACAGACATTCAACACACACAATACTTGATGTTTGTAAATGCACATACCTACAGATCCCATTGTGGAAGCTGAGTGTAACGGCAGACAGGATAATGAGTTTAAATTAGTTCCATTGTCCCCTAGTTTCGGTTCACTTACAACTCGAGATTGAGCTCTTTCTACGCCAAATTGAAAAGGATAATGAGGAATGAGGCTGAAAATTTGTTTCCCTCGCATGAAAAATTGCAAAGAACCAAATGCAAATTCATGCATATCTTTTTGACTCGAGTCTTAGGTTCACTAATTTGATTTATGGCGGAAGACGCGAAGTAATTGATTTCTAGGCTGTTGAATGCTTTTTCAATTGCTAACTCATTTATCTTAATCGTTCGGTACTGGGGAGTTAACATTTCTTTTTTAAATAGAAAGAAAACTAATTTTTCCGTGACTTAAGTCGATAAATGGATTAGTTAAAAAATCGTTTAAGCCTTTTACGCTTATAACTATCCCAAAGCCTGAAATTTGCATTTCTTCATTTGTTTGCGGTGGTTTTGGTGAAATTTACAATAAAAGCTCATAATTCTAAGTTTGTTTTGCATTATTAGGGGTTTTTGGCAGGGGGACACATAACATGCATCAATGTATCTTTTTTTATTGAAACCCATCATAACAACGAAATATAGTAAAACATACGATTATTTAATACGTCAAAGCTCTTTTTGAATATATAACAAAAATCCAGTGATATTCCGCAAAAAAATTTCTCTCTGATGTAAAACATAAATAGACATCACATGTAGAGCATGTATTATTTGTACGATTTTCTATACGGCTTTTTGCACATTGAACGCAGCGTTTTCTGTTAGCCACTTTTACCATTACATGTTATGGCGTGCCTTGTTTTTGGACAAGAGACGTTCTCTTATTCATCACTGAATACAAACCGCTCTTTGGCGACAAGAAAAATTGCCAATACGTGAGCGAGCCACTTGACGAAATTCGCGGCTTGAAAGAACAGTTCCCTCAATACGTTTGGCTTTGTAAAGCTTGCAATAAATTATACAGGAATTAATCATCGCTATAGCCAGTAAATCGAAAAATAGTCCTAAATAATATTTAATTTCACTTCGTCGCATACTTGTTTTTGGTCCATAAGATCAACTCCTCCCATGTTTTTGTTGTAATTTAAACAACTTCAGGACAAGTTACATTCATCTTGTCACCGCTGCCATGCACACCCTCTTTACCGTTGTTGTCGGTACTGGCGACAAGAAATTTGTCAATAGAAATACACATTTGTTATCCATTCATTTTATGAACGATATTCCAGTTCTGCTGGTTGTAAAAATATCTCCACGTTTCATGCTCTTGTTGGTTGGAACATTTTTGGAAATTTTTTTCTATTTGAGCGCCAAGCTTTAATATTCATATGCTTGCTCATACTGAAGATAAGGGCAATTGAAGAAGTTATCGAAATAGACTTCACAGGCTGTACTTTTCAAGTTTTCACATAACTGTAGCACGACAGATTCACCCAAACCAGTTTCAGGCCCACAATTTTTCTTACCTGTATATAAATCTAACTGAAAAAGATACTCCAGTGGAAGAGTCAGCCCTGCACCATAATTTGAACCCCCATTTCACCGGTTTATTTTTGACATATTGCCTCATTATACCGTGACCTTTAAACTTTATCAAATGCTCGTCTATTGCTTAGGTTTTCGTATTGATCAGTGCACTTCGAAAAGCTTGGTTGAAGTGGTTGAAAACGGGCCGAATTTTGAACGCCCTATCATAGGAGGGGTCTGTCGCTAACATGTAAGTTCCTACGAATTCCTTCCAAACGGTGTACAGGCATGATTTTAGCAATATAAGGAACTCCCATGACAGGGTCTGTAGACCAATAACTCCTAAACATAGGTAAGCAATGATACCCCATTACGAGACTTATTCCGAAGAAAGCTTTAACCTCTTCACTGGTGATTGTGAAACGTCGGGGATTTTGTTGTGCGCAACTTATTGATTCAGGAAGAATAATTTCGTTAATTAGTTTGTCTAACTCTGCAACTGCATCGAAAATGTTCGTTCGAGTCAGTTCAGTGTCAGAAGATTGACTTGTTTCTAAAACGTTCACTTCGCCGTAATTATACCCCTGAATTTCATCAAAATTGTGGGGTGAATAAGAATTTGATAGCCAGTTGAATGATGGGACGGGTATGCAAGGCTACTGTTTCTCAGCCGTGCTGCCTTCTGAAGATGCTAAGTTTCCTTCAATTTCAACTGTTGACATGCCAGCATCCAAAACTTGTTCTAAACAAGTTGGGTAAACAGACCTACGCTCATGTCAGAAGGGTTTTGTATTCAATTTACAAAATGCAATCACCAGATCAAATCAAATCAAGAAACATGTCAAAGACGATTTTATTGGAGAAAATATGAAATACGAAGACCATACTATTATTAACAAAGTTGAACGAATTTCAACTTCTGAGGTTTTTGTTACTCATAAATATCTCCCTTGATAATTATTTCAGATGTCCATTCGCGAGGGAGGAAACACAATTTGTTCGAATCCTAGAATGGTTACAAAACCCTTTTGCTAGGAGCTCTCTCCCGCCCCCTTGACTTGTTTCACTTATGAGCATTAATTGTAGGTACTCATCTTCAGTCATTCATTAAATTGAATCAAGTGTTCAGAGCATGCACCTTTAACGTTGAAGTTGGGAAAAAATAACTCAATATTATCCGATCTTCGCATTTAAAACCGCCACTTTTTTGTTTTACGATTACTGATACCACTAGCTGTACCAAATTTCAAAGATATACATGATACCTATCATTCCTGAAATTTTCATGCAAATCCTAGCAAAACTGTAGTGCCTGAGTCGGTAAGAAGCGCATGTTGTTCCATAGCCATATGTTGCCATAGTAATAAATGCAGCGCATATTGTTTCATAGTAATACAGGAAAATTCAAACCGCTATAACTTCGCTAAATATGATTCAATCTTTATGAAACTTTCAGGATAGATCAATCTTATAAATAGTCATCTGTGTACTGAACTTCATAGAATTGAAGGGTACCGTTAAGATTTTATTTAAGAAAACATAAAATTGATAAATCATACTATTACTAACAAAGTTGAGTGAATTGCGACTTCTCACGTATTTGTTGTTGTTGTACTCACCAAGGCCTACATTCCTGATTTTTTTCAGATTTTTCGGATGGGAGGTGTCCAATCGCGAGGGGGGGGGGGACACACATTTTTCGTGTATTTCCCCTCCCTGTGCAACCCTCGAAGCAAATTTTGCCAAACTAAGACCTGTTTTGAAAGCTCTCATCAAGACCTTTCATTTGATACCCATATCGGCTACTTTCAATGAAATTTTTTTTTCGGGGGGTCACTCCCCTATATTGGGAGACCAACCTTAAATACCTTATAAATTTTTTTTGTAGTTGAATTTTGAAGGGCTACGAAAACTCAAAAAATTTAATTAGATGATAATAATAGTTACCAGCAAATATAATTTTGAAGAAGTAGTTTCGTCAAAATGCAGAAGAATAAAAAAACACTATCAAACATATGTGTTTACCAAAAACTAAATGCACAACTTGCGTCGCTGCGATTTCTGACAGAAAACTTTTGTTTTTAGTGCTGCCACCATATTTTCATTAGAAAATTACATGGAATTTAAAAATTCATTAATATTTAATGTTTAACTCAGCTTGTATTACCACGAATCGTGAAACATATGCTAGGCCAAGTGTGTCCCGTATGCGTTAAAGGGTTGAATACACATTGAGAATAGAATTAAACTTAAACTTGCAGGTCCGTTGAGAGCATAAATATATATTGTAAAGGGTGGTCCAACCAAAAGGCAGGATGTTGATTGTGAATAAAACAAAAATTTTTCGGAGAATTATGCTAATATTTTTTATTATCATAGAAGCATCTAAGAAAATTATGTGTGAAACAAAATATCGCCCAAATGCTCGCCATAGCTACGGTGGCATACTTCTATCCGATGGTCCATATTTTCAATGACTCTGAGATATAATTGAGGTTCAATGTCATTAATGTGCAGAATTATCTCATCCTTTAGCCCTTGAATTGTTCTTGGCTTATTGAGGCACACTTTTTCTTTTAAATATCCCCAGAGAAAGCAGTCCAATGGTGTCAAATCACATGATCGTGGCGGCCAATCAACATCGCCGCAATGTGGGATAGCACGGCAATTGAGTTTCTCGCGCAAAAGACCCATTGTTTCGTAGGCTGTATGGCAAGGAGAACTGTCCTTTTGGAATCACAAATCTTCCAGGTCCATAGCCTCAATTTCTGACCACAAGAAGTCCCTTATCATCTCGCAATAGCGAGCACTATTCACGGTAACTGCTTGGCCGTCCTCATTTTCGAAGAAGTAGGGCCCGATGATGCCGCCAGCCCATAAACCGCACCAATCAATGACTCTTTATGGATGCATCGGCTTTTCAACAATCACTCGTGGATTCTCATTTGCCCAAATGCGGCAATTCTGCTTGTTAACGAGTCCACTGAGGTGAAAGTGTGCTTCGCCGCTGAAATGATTTTCTTTGTAAAGTCTCTATGTCCTTCTGTCTGTTCAACCAACCATTCGGCGTATTGCCGACGCTTGAAATGGTCAGTAAGCTTCAGTTCTTGAGTCAATTGAACCTTGAAAGCGTGTAATCTCAAATCTTTATTCAAAATTCGCAACAGTGATGTTCGTGAGATGTTCAATTGTTGGGTACGACGACGAGTCGAGGTTGACGGCTCTTCTTCCACACTATCTCGGACAATATTTTCCGCAGAAAGAACTGGGCAAGCATACACAGGTGATTTTACATTTCCACCAGACCCGGTTTGCTGAAATTGGTGCACAATTCTCCCGATTGTGGACACATTTGGTCGATTATTCTGACCAAAAAAATCACGAACGCCCATTTTCGTAAAAGGCTTCGACAACCTTAACGCACTGCTCAATTGTGTGCCTCTCCATGGTTGAATTGGTCAAACACTGAAACAAAGAAACGTCAAATAAAGTTGGGCGAGAAACTTGACGTTAAACCTTGACTTACAATTAACATCGTGCATTATGGTTGCACCAGCCGTTGTTTGTAAAATTTGTCGACACTTTGGTGTAGTCAGCCCCCATTTAGAACTAATTTTCTATAAAATTTTCATGCTTCAGAAACAACTTGAAAGAAAGAGAAGAGAACTGAATATTAAAAACAAAATTATTAAATTAATTCTATGAGCCCAACTACTGAAGAATCGTAATAATTATAAAATATTATTTTGCAGTGAAGTAGTACTCATTATAGTCCGCCTGGTTTAGTAGTTAAGGCACTCACCCCGTGAGCCAAAGGTCCCTGGTTCAAGTCTCGTCGGTGTCAACGAAATTTGTTTCAAATGAATCCTCGGACGGACTAAAAGACCGCCCAGTTATGATACATACTGGTTTAAAATCAGAACTTATCGCAGCTGGGTGGCTGAAGACACGGCGGTACTGCCCATATCACCTTCCCGAGTGCCAATACATTTGATCAAGACAATGATATACTCTAACTATTTCTAATTGAACGCCCGAAAGGGGTTGCGGTGCCAAAGTAAAGCAACCAAAAGTACCGATTATTAAAGATAAACGTTAGATATAGCTGATATTATGAATTAGAACCATCACTTAAAAAAAAAATTATTAAATTAAAATTGCTTCAAATCTGCACGAAATTCAATAATCTTGTAATTTATAATTCAACAAGAAAGGTTGTAAATATGGATACGCAAGTACGAGCAAAGCATTTTACAGCGGGGCTTAGCTAAACTCTCACGGAAAAAATTGTAGTACACTAGAACACCATTCAATGTGATGCTCTGGATTTGTAATTGGGAGATACAAGAATTTGAATTTTCAGAGATATTTTGGAAAATTCAGCCCAGAGGACCCTGGATTGATGAATTTCAGCTTCGACCGAAAGAGGCAACTGTAAGTAGAGTTAGTTATAAGTTGAACTCTTTGACTTCATATAGAGCTTTAACTGAATATACTCGTACATATTGGTGACATTAATTGCAATCACGTATAAAGTGATTTTCTTTGCTTTTGGTAAGTTAGCATGATCTAAGTTTAGATGTAAAGCTCAACTTGGAAAAGAAAAAAATAACTTCCACGAAACGGTCAATTTTAATATTCATGGAAAAATGTTAGAAAGCCTTCTTCGCGCTAAGGATGAATTTATTAGTTCAGAAAAGTGCTTAAATGTTATTACTGCCGTTACGAGAGCTAATTTCTTGTTGAGAGTATTTGAGAAGCGGGCTCCTTAAGTTATCAGTAATTCTTTTCCTGCTCTGGCGAGCCCTGCTTGATCCCTTAACATTAATAGTGGCATTTAGAAAACTATGTCCGGTATCTGTACAAGGTGATAAGCATGCATCTGACTACGTCCATCGAGCAAAGTGCTAGTGGTTTAGTTCGAGGCGAAGTGACGTTCGCGAAACACGTTACGTAAAGTCCACTCCGGCGAGTTGAATGCTCGCTTGGCGGCTTATTTGGGGCCAGTAGACAATTCAGTGATATCCAATGGCCATCATCGACGGACAGACCAGATCCGTAGCCATAAACGGAGTATCTTGGGTGAGGAAGGTAGCAGCATAATAAGAAAGCCCTCGTGGTGGCACATTTCAACCATATAAGCAATTTAAAAAAATTGGTCGGCACGGTATTTTTCGAAGAATTTCAAGTTGATGCTTTCAAACCAAAAAAACACCATTCTTGGGCTAAGTATAAAAAATATGAATTTCAACCGAATGACGTTGGAGCCCTGCAATATTCACCACGAATGCCGGAGCACCTGGTCATAGTTGGAAGTTTTTCTTAAGTATGAAAGTTAACAAGTCATGGGCAATTGGACTAACTATCTTTAAGCGAAGGCCCGAGAGGCGCTGTAGTGCTACAAAGAGGAAGAAGAAAGCTCAACGTCTACGAAATGAACAAGCTGCCAGGTATTTGATTATTCATCGAAGAACTGTCGTGCCCAGGTTTGATGCTTGCCAAAATGTGTTAACTATGGCGGTAAACATCCAGCATGCTGTGAAAGATGTCAACGGGATCCCAAAAATGTAATAAACCCAGTTGGCCAGACCACTGCCGAACAACAATTTAAAACTCCCTCAAAACTTAAGTTTCCAACACAAACAGGTAACAAGATGGGAGATTTTTTCCCAGCTACATAAACTAAACTACAAGACGACAGGCGACTAAATACTAAAGAAGTATCTGGATTATATGAAAAGTATCACCGATGTGCTTAACGATCACAAAGCTCTCGTATTTTACTTGTAGTCTAAGACGATTTTGCGTTGCCTTAGGATATTATACAAATTCTTTCCGACGTTTGCGATGCTATTTCCCGTTAATGAAAATATTCAATAGTATAAGTTAGCTTTAATTATTGTACTTCCAAAGTTAGGAAAAGACCTCACGTTACCGTAAAACTGGAGGCCAATTACTCTCTTCTCATGCATGTCGAAGATCCTAGAAAGCATGTTACTCATACTTGATAGATTGAGCGAGTTTACTTTCGAAAAGAACATAATTCTAGAAGAATCCTACAGGTTCAAACAACGTTCTTCATAGAGCTGATTTAAATCACACAAAACCGATGAATATGATTATTTTTGACTTAGGCAAAGTCAATACAGGTATTTCGAGGTAGGTCATGTTAGATGAACTATGATTATCTGACCATATGATCATTCTTAGTGCGCATAGAAAGTTTTATGTGCCGAGGTAGAACTGAATGTACTATGAGGATACTCGAATATCTGAATGGAAAATTGAAAACCTGGGACATGACACAGAAATATCTACGGACCAAGAGGAAAACCAAGTAATTCTAGGCTAGAACCCAATAAGCCAACACCAACGTTAATATAACAAGCCCTCCAGGCGATAAAAATTTGATGTAGACAGCCTATATGTGGCAAGCTCCCGTGAACTGTCAGCCTGCTTCGCCAAAATCATATGCTTGTATGGCGTAATATATTCTATGTTTCACATGAAAAAGGTGCAAATCACATTCCTCGCCTGCTTAAAACTCACCATGCGCTGTCCACTGCACATCTACATTTTTCAGAGTAGCTAAATGGTTAACAAGTTCGGCTCGTTCCACTGACAGCTAGCTTGAAGAGGTAAACTAATTCCTAATGTTTTAATTTGGAATCTCAATAAAACATGTACGGATGTATGAACTGAAACGATGTTCTCCATGGACCATCCTAATTTCATCGTTGAAGTTCGCCTCTAAATTGTACAAAAACTTGATCATATATCGTCATATAAGTTGGCGAGAAAAGTTAGCCTATATGTGGTCATGTATTTGGTAGTAGGGTTTTCAGGTACATGGCTTATTAAGGTATAGTAAGGCTTTGTAGTAAACGCTTTCACTGCAATGCTAAAGCCGAAAGGCAAATACATGGAAACTAGAAATAAAATAACAAAAGCAGACTTCAAGAGTTCAAAAAAGTAACAAAATCCATGATTCGGTGTGATGTAATAAACTTTGAATATAAAACAAGCACATGATTGTTCCTACATAAAGATAACAAGACAAGTCTAACGACAGTTTGAGCGCATAATAAATCCAAGAACCAGATAGAATTTACCAAATATTTTGCCAGCAATGCGCACTATAATATTGTAAGATGTCTGTTTCGGGTCTAAACGGTCAGGCCAGCTAGTAAAACCTTGGTGAAAACAACTAAAGATGAAAGATTATAGTTCAAACAGCAAGACCTTCTACCAAATTCAAAAATTTAGAGCAGCTGGTCAATATATTTGTTAGGGATACATGTCATAATGAAAATTAAACCTTGCACAACCTCACACAAGAAGTAGACCATATATATGCACAAGTGGATCCAGTAGCAGATGTAAGCAAAAATTTCTATTGCATTCGATTGTGAGAAGGTTATTACACCTTTTAAAGCGGAAAAATACATCACACAGCTTTCGTTTTCCAAGAAAAGGATAGACGATCCTCACTAGGTGAGTGAATTTATGTTGAACGCGCTGTAGAAGGCAATGAGAGATTTACGCTGGAGAGACTGAATTTGGTAGCAGTATTTCAAGATTGTAAGAATCAAAGCAGGGCCCGATGGCTTTTCAAGAAAAAACATTTGTAAGAATCCTATGTCACGGCAGCGAAAAACCCGATTAACCTTCCGAGAAAACAGTGAGGCCACGTAATATAAGATCACTTAACTATGAAATTTTACAAAGTTTATTGATAGTTTGAAGGCTAAGAAGAAGTAGATTATCTTTAATGGTAAAAACATTTGTAGATTTTTTGGAAGTGAATATAAATCATTCTGTAGGGCTTTTAAGAACGAGGCGAGTGAAAAATTTTAAGACTTTTAGGTCATCGGCTAAGAGGAGATAAGAGTAGTTACAGAATCTATGTTTAACACACCGTTTCCAGCATAAGTAATAACTTCTCTAGAAATAGAACCTCTGGGCATAGTTGCAAGAGAACTAACAATGTTGCAAGCATACATTATGCAAATATTAGCACGTGGCCACCGTATTTGTTACGATTGAAGGAATATCACGGACAGACAAGCAATCAAAAAAGCATCAACAATCTACAGTGTGGGCCAAAACTTGGCCAAGACACAATATTTTCAACACAAAACGCATCTCGAGATACATAGATATGGTGATCGATGTATCCGGGATGAGATATGAATCGAGATATAACTAATTATTTTTCCCAAATTAATTAGTATACACCAAATTCGTACCCTGAAAATATTTTTCTAAATCCAAGATCCTTAAGAGATATTAGCAGAAGAATAATGAAAATTCCTGACAACTTTGCCCGCGTGATTGAATTAATATTCAAAGCATCGAGTCTTTGGTATAAATGTAAGAGTCAGCGAGAAAGCTTCTGAACTAAGCCTCGCCTAAAACAGAGTTTATACTTACGCTGCTTTATATTTTCATGGAATGCATTATCAAAAAAAAAACGTTAGCTAACACCACGCACACATTATTTACTGCATTATGTCCATATTAATTCTATTTACAAAGAAAGTATACATGTGTCTAGCATCAGAAGTAAAATACAATAAATCGGCCTCCCGAGTAGCAAAGCAAGGGAGACGAAATTTGACTTTACGAGGCTAGTAGATAATAGTAAGTAGACAATTTTCGAGGCTCAACCCCTACTAAAAGTATGGAGCATAACAAAATAAAGCAAAGGATAAACACAGTAAGCAAACTTACTTCTCAGCACTTCCTATTCTAATATCCAAAGAAATAGGTACAGATAACATGCTTTGCATACAATATAAAGGGTGATTCATTATGAGGTTTGATTTTAATGGGCTTTTTTGACGGATCACGCGTGACTCCTGTCAAACTGTTATGAAATTTTTATTCAGTGTTGTTTGGAAAATCCTCTTGAAAAGACTTACACTACAACAACGTATCCAAATTGTTCAGCTGTACTACGAAATCCGCGCTCTGTGAGAAATTCGTGCTCTTAGAGCAACTTATGTTTTACATTGTCGACCTACCGAAACCACTGTAGCCAATACCATCCGCAAATTCAAAACCCAGCATACATTATTGAATAATACTTGACCGATTAGACCACATCCAGTGAAGTGAAGAGAATATAGCGGCTGAGAGTGTGGCTGGAGACCGTGACGAATAGAACGCACCATCTAAAATTGGGCCATCAAGATGGACCAATTACGGCGTATTCGCGGTCAACATTTAAACGAGATAATCTTTAAAAAGTAAATTTCATAGATTATTCTCTCGACTCACAATAATATTTTTACCATATGCCTTTTATTTGAGATTTAAAACCAAACCTTATAATGAATCACAAGCCACCCATAAGAACCGTTCTGTTGTATGTAGCAAAATCTGAACTCCAAAAAAGCTTTTAAAAAAGTCTTGGATATATTAAGAGAATACATAGCTTAAGTAAGCAGTTATGACAACCCACACCTGCAAAAAAAAATGATGTAAACAATGATAGGCTGATCATACAGAAAGGATAGTCAAGAACATTAAAAAGTAGTGTATAAGGGAAGCGTGGAGTAGGAAAGATAAGAAACGATAGAAAAGCTTAGAGGGCACCGATAGCAGCATAGTATACTCAACTAGTAACCACACTCCATCAACCCTCCGGAAAAATGCGAACATAAGCCGAACAGCGAGCCATAAATCTTCGGTAATAGGTAGGTAGGTAAATGCTGACGCGAGAATTGGCGCGAATATAAACAGAGAGATTTCAGGATTACCATAGCTCAAAAAATCAATAACTTTGCAGAAAAATAAATTGATTCCATGTAATCTTTTAGTTTTTTGTTAGGATCTGGCAGCACTCCTATGTTCTGAAATGCGTAAAAGAGCACGTGTGTCGGAAATTTTATTTGCATTTTGCTTTGTTTCTTGAGCGTGCCAAACATGGAATCAGCTGTAATGCCCCGAATCAGCCCTTGGGAAAATTAAAAAAGTGTGCAACTCAGGGTAAATGAAAGGTGTGGGAACTAGTTGATTATACTATGGATAGCAGGTTCTTGGTAGGAATTCCAAATTGCGGAACGAGGTCACCGAATCACAATGATTGGATACGAGTATTTCTAGAGGCGAAAGCTCAATTTACGGTCACGCTGCTTTCTCATAAGCTTCGATGCACATTTTTAGTTGACAGAAATCTTCAATTTACTCTTGAAGTGTTAATGTAGCAAACACCACACAATAAGCCGTATGGTAAAGATGGGGGGTAGGGGTCACAACTTAGATATTCCCTCCCCGTGCATTCCTCAATGCATGATTTGCCAATTTAAGGGCCGTTATGAAAATTCCCCTCAAGATAAGTTTAAGGGTAGGTCACATTATATACATTGATCATTTTAAGAGGCATTCACACTAGTATACCTACTATGTTTCATGATAGCAGCTGCTATAGTTTTGGAAAATAAGTCCATTAACACACAGGCGAATAGATGGACGAACGGAGTTCACAATTTTAATAGGGATTTGTAATTTAGTAGAAAGAATTATTACTTTGGAAAATTATGCCAATTAAGAATAAAATGCTGCATCTGAAAATGCTCCAAAAAATCAAAAAGCTAACTTCGCAAAAATTAAAAAAGCAATTGGAAAAGTGGAAAAATTGAAATCAAAAGTAATATGGCCAGAAAAAAGCCCTCCAAGCCAAAGAAATGGATACTGATTTTATTAATTATCCCGAGGGAGAGCTATGTAGGAAAAGAAGAGGAAAAGCCAAAAGTGTTCAAAAAAATTAAGCTCTTCAATAAAAATAAAAATGGTCGGTTAAATCCGCGATCAAAGTCAGATTTAAACTAGAGGCCCACCAATTAACAAATGGGGAGTAACAAATATTTAAAACTAAGGTAAAACTAGATCAGGGCCTGAAAAATCTAAGCTGAAAATTGGTCAGGTCAAAAAAAGAATGAACCAAGTAGAACAAGTCAAAGACGGAGTCAAAGAGGTAAAGAAAGATGCGGGAAGTGCCTCGATAATGGCAATCAAAAATATTGACCGCTATTAATAACCATTCCTTATCTAGAAATTTGAAAAATATTCGACGGATAATTGGCTCAGAATAAGCCAGTTTAAAGCTGGCGCTAAGCCCAGCCACTAAAAATGACCAAGTTCGAAAACCGAATTGATTTCCAACTCCCGAGATACTTCAAACTATTACCGCTACGAAGATGATCATCTGAAATTAGATAGTACTAACTCGTATAAGTTACAGCTTGTGAATGCAGGAGTCAGATGAAATCCTACAGCAATTAGCCAGAAAATAGAAAGACTGGTACTGTAGGGTTAAACAACGACACAGAAAAAAGTTTTTAGTCGACAGCGATGTAATCAGCAGTGGGATTGGAGGAGGAGGAAGCAGCATAAAGACAATTGTACCTGAACATAATGAACAAGAATACTTCAAAGTAAGGGAAAATAAGTTGGTATGTAGTAGATCAAAAGGCTTCAGTCACACGGCTACGAAAAAGTTAATAAGGAGGATAGAGTACATGACAGTGTTGATTACATCTCCTGTCATCCCTGCTCAGCTAACTGCAAATATTCTCCTTGACTCAAGGGAAAGGAGTTGAATAACGAAGATTGATCACCGAAAAAAATTCAAGATGTCCAGCTAGCTGATGTAGAAACCGATTCATTACTGATATAGAACGAAGTACCAGGTATCTTGAATGGAAGAACATATTAGCGGACGGCGCAGCCCGGAGTAGATTTTCTATAGAATGCGAACTATTCCCCCTAAATAACCGAGTTTCAGACGATATTACGATAATGCGCAAAAGAAGATTGGGAAGCAACTTTGGTACAATTAAGACGCTAGCAAAGATGCAAGAATCTGTAGAGGACAGCTGCTATAGACGAAGAATTTCCTTTTCGGTCTAAGGCTCTAAGCAAATACTGAGAGAATAAATGCAACAATATAACACAGTTTCGAGAATTCCCATGGGTGGGGCAGTATTACTTCCTGAGTCCTAGTGGCTAAATTTATATGGGATAGTTGTGGAGATTATTTCAGTGGCTGGCACAAATTATACCCTATGTAATGATTTTTCATCGCTCGGGTCGATTATCTCCCAAAGGGATTGCGTATCGTCGTCTGGGCGATTCTAAGACAAGAAGTCTCCAGGTGTACCAGTGGACCGCACGAGTAAGGTCAACAGGTCCGTACACTTATAGTCTACTCTATGGTGGCTGGTAGTCGACCAGTTAGTTGAGAGAGGAATACGGTTGAGGTTCTTTTTGCAAGTAGACTTTGTTTGTTATAATTTTCAGCCACAGTTTAATTTAAAACTTCTATTATAATCTACTGTTTCTGACAAATCGAAATGAACAAACTTCAAATTCACGTGTTTCCAATCTACGTATCGACGCGGTGTCAGACTTACTGTACTGTGACTTGAACCGAAACAACCTACGTTAAGTGACATTTTCAAAATCCAAGCTAAGACATCGTGTACCGAACCGCGGTTTACATAAAACCCCGCCCAGTTGACGCCATACTTACATTTCACTTCTATTTTCGCTCAAAAATCTATGCTATCGAAAGGGAAGAGAATGGTTGAAGTTAGTAAATCATATTTTTAAACATATACACACTGTCAGTTTGATGATTATGCCTTTTTATCTCTAATATTTTAAAGAAATTTTGCTGGAGTGTAGTTTCAAGCTTTCAAAAAAAAAACCCTTTACAAGTTGATTCACTTTGACCTTTGTATCAAAGCGGCTGCAAATTTAATAGACTAAACCAGACAAACATTTTTTTTTCTATTCTCAATCGTCTAACAGAAGTACAAACATTTTTTTAAACACTATTGTCAATAATTATTGATTGTGTGTATTCGATTTAATTGCTGTATTCATTAGCTTTTCCGTATAAAGATTAGTCATATTTTGAAATTTAAACATTTAAGATCTAAAGATATCATCGATTAACTTGTTCAATTGATAGAATTTCTTAATCTTAGTTGTCAATTACTTGTCATCTAAATCGGTATGTTTTAGTATCTTAGCATTTGGCGATCAAACCATTCAAATTATTAAATCGAGCACAATATTGAAGAAATTGTCGGTTTAAGATAAAAAAAAGGAATTTCGATAAAGAAAAACAATTTATGACAAATTAAAGAGAACAGGAAATATTTGAGGCATTGCAAATTTATTCGAAAGTAGCAGAAACAGGCAGTTTGAAGAGTTAGAATTCAACATCAATTATACAAAGATTTCGAATAGCTTACAGGCATTTTATAGCCTTAGTAATAGTATTTCAACGTTCAAGCCGTTGTGACTGTCTTCGTTTATCAACCCAAATAGAGAATTTTCCGGGATTCCATCAAAGTTTTTTCCTTTATCCAATCTCATCTTTAAATGTTAAGGAGAAAGTATAAAAGTATTGCATTTCAAAGAATTCTCTACTGTACCTTTTGTAAGCGGAAAGTAAGCCCATACAGCATGTACTAATTATTATTAATTTTAGTAAGATAAAATAGATACATAGTGAATTATTAATAGCAATATGGTCGGTTAAATATATTGACCTCATAATACACGTATGTGTAGGGCTCGCAAACTTTTATTTACTAAATTACTTAAGTAGAAATGAAGTAAATGATCGCGCAGATGCTTTCCTTTGGCTCAACACAAAAAACAATAAATGAAGGTATATCACTGATTATTTAACTTTACTTTCGTATCGACAATATGAAAATAAATCCTTCGATAAAAATTGTTTAGAGCAGAATAGTAACTCGGCTTTTTTTTTGTGGTAGGGAGGTGAAGGCATTTACGCCCACCGAGCCTGGCAGTGTGGGACTCCCATGGAGGATACCTTTGGACTACCCACTAAACACCTCCCCTGTCAATATGAGAACCTAGCCTGGAACCGTTTGACACATTACTTCGGGCCAGGTCTCATTTTGTTATGCCGTGGGGCGCCTTCAAGCTGGGGAGTCCCTTTCCTAGCGGGAGGGGAGAGGGGAAGATGAAATGCCAGATGAGCGATCCCCCAGCCCCAGCACCCCCGGCTGCTGTGAGTCCCTTTTATATTTTAGGACTGCCCGAGCATAATGTGCCACCTGGTTCCATTTGTCAACCGATTCGAGCATCACCGCAACTATATTATCCAGGCTGAGCTCTCTCGTCTCTCTGTAGAGTTCCCTTCGCAGCCTGACCCATTTTGTACACGCAAAAAATGTGTGACAGGCATTGTCCTCCTCTCCTGGGCAAAACCGACAATCGGGAGACGGTGACTTATCGATCTTGTGCAGGTAAGACTGAAAACAACCATGCCCGCTCAAAAGCTGGGTCAGATAGAAGTCAGTCTCACCATGCATTCGATTAAGCCACGGTCTCACATCCGCTCGTCAATTAAACAAATTCCCGTAGAATGGTTATGGAAATCAAAAATTTTTGATAAATATTTCGTAGTGTAGCTTCGTGGCTCCACAAGAACCCGCAAATGCTAGTCGTCAAGCACACGACGCGGTCATTAAGCGAATGTAGTAAGCTAACCTTGGTCCCTCCAGGAAATATAGCAACTTCTTGCATCGGTAACTAATTAAATAATTAGTTCGATATTGAATTATTATGAAGAATAAGTAACTACTTCCTTTTTGCACTGAAGTTTCAGAAAATGTAATGCAGTCTGTAATGAGATCGAAGTTGTCATAGATACACACGTGCGGGACTGTGGAATTCTCCTATCATATATATTTGCCTGATGTAATCTACGCATATAATTCATTTTTATCAGTTGCATTTGTTGAGTTGAGCCGCGAGTGCATATTTTGAAGAGTTTTGTATACTGTGTGAGAAGTGCATTATATATATTTGAAATCCATTGAGATTTAAACAAACGTAAGTACCAATTTGATTATAAAGTTAACAATTTCATGGACGTATGTAAATGCTATAGCATTCATCCATGTTACACGAATAAGCATATATGGATGTTATAGGAACTTTAGTAACCTTTAGTAGAACGTGTTAATAATTAAATCAAACAAAACTAAAAACAGAAATGGATCGTTCCGGTAACAGGAAGAGGACGTTGCCACGTTTAATAAAAGAAGAGAGGAATCGATTTCTACAACAATTAAAAATTGATGAGACAATTAATGTGCCTGATGCAAGCGATTATGTTGCCAAGACCGATGACAATGAAATATTTATAGAAGAAGTTTCACAAACCGAAGAACGCGGAAAGGAAGTAGACGCAGAATCTCTGAGGATTTATTGAAGAAGTGGTATATCAAATATTTGCCTTACAGAGAAGCTTTCGATGAGCTTTTGAAGATTCTTAGCCCTGAAAATGTAGATGTACCCAAATCTTCTAAAACTATTATTAGTTATTCACCTAAAATTATTGTTAAACAAGTATTATCTGGAGAATACTAGCATTGCGGAATCCAAAATCAACTTGATAAAGTTGCAAATTCACTTAAAAAATATGATACAATTATCTTGGATTTAGGGATTGATGGATTACCTTTGTACAAAAGTTCAAATCAAAGTTTATGGCTTATTCTCGGAAAAGTAGTGAATGCTGAAAACATTGCAGTTTTTCTCATCGGGACTTATCTAGGCAGAAATAAACCTATTGAACTATTGAAAATTATCTTCAGGACTTTGTTGCCGAAGTTGATGGTTTACTTAAGAATGGCATTGAAATTAATGGGAGGTCACTCAAATTTCAGATATGGGCCTTTATTTGCGATGCTTCTGCTAAAGCATTTCTTCGCGGGACTGTTGGACACACATCCTTAAATGGGTGCATGAGATGTAAGCAAAAGGGCAAATCAGTTAATGGAGTAACAACTTTTGAGACAAGTGTTTGCGAGATGGTGAATGATAGTCAATTTACCGCACGAACTTACCTAGAAATTCATAATCATCCTTTTAAAAACAAAAAAAACACCATTAGAACAAATCGGAATGCATATGTTATCACAATTTCCATATGATGTCATGCACTTGCTAGACCTGGGAATACTCAAAAAAATATTGGTCCGATTATTTGAAAATAAAACTGCTTACAAGATCTCTAAGGAAACGAAGAAAAAAATATCTGAGTCCTTAGTCTCACTACGGCTCTATATTCCCAAAAAAATGTTCACGAAACCCGAGAAGTATACTTTCTGAGCTTAAAAAATTCAAAGCAACCGAGTTCAGACAGTTTGGGTTAAACACTGGAATTGTAGTTCTAAAAGACAATGTATATGACGATTTATATTACCATATTTTACTACTTCATTGTGCTTATCGCCTTCTATTGTGTCCAAAGAATTATTTTCGAAACATTGCGAATATACAGGAGATGATCAATAATTTTGTTGAAAACTTTCCGACGGTATACAGAGAAAACAGCGTAACATACAACGTACATAGTTTACTTCATTTGCCAGATTGTGTCCGAGAGCATGGCATTGTTTCTAATTATTCGGCGTATAAATTTGAAAATTATTTGCAAATTTTAAAAAAGCAAGTGAAAAACCCGACTGGAATTTTGCAACAAATAAGCAATAAACAAAGGCATGAAGATCCAATACTACATTCAACGATTCCGTTTTTCAAAAATAACACCGAAAAATAATAAGATACACTTGCAGCTCGTAATACTTAAGCCTCAAAGAGCCCAACTGCTATTGCGCCATTAAGCACTTTATACCTATAAAAATTATAGGTTTCTTAGAAGGAGATAAAAATCTTATCATCGGGAAAAGATTCAAAGATTTAAGAGACTTTATTGCGGAACTAGTACCATCGATGTACGTTCTGGGTATATGTCTCGCAAATAAAGATTTAAGCAGTACAGATGAAAAATTCGCTTTAGAAGATATAAACTGCAAGTTAATGACACTACCATGGCAGCAAGAAATTTTAATCATACCACTATTCCACAAGTGCGATGAATAATAGCGAGCATATACGTGATTTATAATTTCAGAAAATGAGTGACAACAAAGAAAATACTCCCCCGACACCAGCAAAACTTAAACACTACAGTGCAGTTTTTGGAAAAGAGCAGATGTTTACCTCCTGTAAGTACAACTGTTGATTAATAATATTCCAAAAGGTGATAGTTTTTTCTTGCAGTTCGTAAAAACGCTTTTGTTTGCAATGAATCAAAACAACAGATAAAAAAATTGGAAGGTATGATTTCTACGGAATTTACTGGTACTTATTCGAGATTAAAACAATTTTATTTCAGATAAAATTGAGCTACAAACCAAAGCAATAATGGACGTTTTAGAGGCAAATTCAGTGCTACTGAAAAAACTGTATAAACAAGAAAATTTCGAAAAGGAGTTGTTAACAAACCTTCCAATGAAAACTTCGGAAGAATTGAAGCTTTTAAATGACAAGTTAACTCGGGAGGTTATTCCTTATTTGGTAAGAGTATTCTTGTTTTCCATTTGCAACTACATAATCATTATAACTTAACAAATTACCAGGTGGCAGCTGTAAAAAACAAAATTAGAGGCGATGGATTCGTGAAAAATTTTAAAAAACTCCTGTCAGAGGATATATGCCTTCCCCATAACTATAATGGAACGCATGGGAAATTACCATTCCGGACCAATGAAAAGGTCAATTAAATTTTTGCAGGTATATAAAAACATGGTGAAAATTTAGGATTCTACACTAATAAGCTTTCAGCGGCAGTCGGCCCAGAACATTATGATATGCTAATTAAGAATTTTTTAAAAAAGCATGTGTAAGTAATAAGCAATAGATATTCTCTCATATATTATTCTTATGGATTCTGCAGTTTTATTTCATGTGCAATATTTCATTAAATTCAAAAAATACTTGCATTAATATGTTTCAAATTTTGTGTGATAAAATATAATTTTTTTTCGAAATTGATATTTTTTAATTATTGACGATGCTGCAGTGTGAATGGATTGAATCGTTTGAAAATTGAAGAGCTTTCGTAAGTTTCGTTTTTAGATAAGCGAAGAATAAACCAAAAAATGGATTTCAATAATTTCCAAAAATATCCGTTAGAGCGTTGTTATTATAGCCACTAGGAAATGGAATCTAGAATTGATTGTGAGGTGGAAAACTTCCAATCATGAAGCCGTTCTAATGAATGAACTTATGAATTCATATACGAATTGGTTACATTTTTAGGGTTTTGTAAAATAATTTTACAAAACCCTACTAGTTTCGCGACCAGTCTGTCCGTCTGTCCGTCCGTCCGTCCGTCCGTCCGTGTGTCACAGCAGTTTTTCTCAAAAACTACTTAAGCTAGAAACATCAAATTTTGTGTGTAGGTGTAAAGTGGTGATCTTTTCAAAGTTCAACTATAAAAAAGTTTTATAAGGTATTCAAGGGGGTCTCCCCATATAGGAGAGTGACCCCCCGAAAAAAAAATTTCATTGAAGGTAGCCGATATGGGTATCAAATGAAAGGTCTTGATGAGAACTTTTCAAAACAGGTCTCAGTTTGGCAAAATTTGCTTCGAGGGGCGCACAGGGAGGGGAAATATACGAAAAATTTGTGTCCCCCCCCCCCCCCTCGCGATTGGACACCTCCCATCCGAAAAATCTGAAAAAAATCAGGAATGTAGGCCTTGGTGAGTACAATAACAACAAATACATGAGAAGTCGCAATTCACTCAACTTTGTTAGTAATAGTATGATTTATCGATTTTATGTTTTCTTGAATAAAATCTTAACGGTGCCCTTAAATTCAATGAAATTCAGTATGTAGATGTCTATTTATAAAATTGATTCATCCTGAAAGTTTCATAAAGATTAAGTCATATTTAGCGAAGTTATAGCAGTTTGAATTTTCCTCTATTACTATGGAACAATATGCCCTGCATTTATTACTATGGCAACATATGGCTATGGAACAACATGCGCTTTTTACCGACTCAGACACTACAGTTTTGCTAGGATTTGCATGAAAATTTCAGGAATGATAGGCGTCATGCATATCTTTGAGAATCAGTTCAGCTAGCGGTATCAGTAATCGTAAACAAAATACTGGCTGTTTTTAATGCGAAGATTGAATAGTTTTGAGTTTTTTTTTCCCAACTTCAAAGTTTAAGGTGCATGCTTTGAACACTTGAATTAATTTAATGAATGACTGAAGATGAGTACCTACAATTAATTCTCATAAGTGAAACAAGTCAAGGAGGTGGGAGAGAGCTCCAAGCAAAAGGGTTTTGTAACCATTCTAGGATTCGAAAAAATTGGCCATTAATCGATTATAACAGTACAGGAGAGTGGCCCCTGAAAAAAAATCATCAAACGTAGTCGATATGAGTATGAAATAAAAGTTTTCATAGGAGCTTTTCAAAACAGTTGTTAAACTGTCAGTTTTTGCTTCAGTCGGAGCACAGGGGGGGAATACATGAAAAATGTGTTTCCTCCGTCGCGGAAATAATTATCAAGGGAGATATTTATGAGTATAACAATAGCAAAAAACTCAGAAGTCGAAATTCGTTCAACTTTGTTAATAATAGTATGATCTTCGTATTTCATATTTTCTCCAATAAAATCGTCTTCGACATGTTTCTTGATTTGGTTCGATCTGGTGACTGCATTTACTAAATTGAATACAAAACCCTTCTGACATGAGCGTAGGTCTGTTTACCCAACTTGTTTATCTAGGAACCTGTGATAAAAGTGATTCCCGGTAACTGGTTACGGAATGGCTCCGCTGTAATCGGGGCTGGAGCAATTGGTTATTGCCTATGACACGCAACGTTAAATGTAATGCATACAGAACACTAAAAAATCTAAATTAGAACGACTTCATGATTACCAGGAATCAATTACCTAATCATTTATAGACTACTTCCATTTCCTAGTGGGGTGTTTATAGCTCGCTAACACTTGTGCCATACAATCGGCACCTGTGTCCCACACGGATTTTGAGATAAAGCCACACAAACTACAATGGGCAGGACTTGTGGAGAGAACGGAAGACCACAGGTTTCCCAGACAAACATTGAAGGGTAGAGGCCAAGGAAAACGTCCAGTTGCGAAACTGACGAAACGATGGGAAAATTCAATTGATGCTGACAGCAGTGCTCTGTCTGGGAGTTCCAATTGGCGATCGAGGTCACAAAACTGAGACGATTGGAGGTGACTCCTGGAGGCGAAGGTTCGAATTGGAGCTATGTCATAAATGATACAATGTTATAATGTATTTGTAGAGTCTAGTATCATTGATGGCGACAGGAGGTGAACGGTAGAAGAAGTCGAGGTGTTTCGTAGAAATAAGCAGCAATGTCAGAGACGAAAGTACAGATGCGTTAAAATAATGTTCGAGTTAAGTTCAAAACAATTTAGCGAAAAAGGTTTGGCATGCAATTAGGACCGAAAAGCTTAGAGTTAATATAAGCATACTTTTTTTCAAGTCACCTATCTGTCTTTGCTCTCAAAGAAACTTGAAATCAGAAGGTCTTTGTATCCATCCAAGGGGTCGAAAAAAATTTTCTAGTGGTGTGAATCGATAATTTAAGTATTCATCCAACACCGTGGTTAAGAAATCGTTCTAATTTATGCAAAGTTTCTTTCATAAGCGCATTGCAGCCGCCATTTTGACGGAGCATAAATAATTTTTCTGAATGCTCAGCCGATAGAACATATTTTAATTAGATACTGTTCCTAAAAAAATAAAATAAAAATGCCTAGGTCAATTTGAAATATGTATCAACCCAACACGTGTTATTGTTGTAATTCCACTCAATTGAAATTGCTATAACTCACTAAATTATGATTCGATTTCCATGAACATTATGATCTTATACCAAGTGTAAGGGTACCGTTTTGATTTGATGGGCGAAAATATAAAATCTACAAACCATACTATTATTAACAAAGTTGAGCGAATTTTTATTTCTGAGGCATTTGTTGTTCTTGTACTCATTAAGATCCACCTCCGTGATTATTTTCAGATTTTTCGGCTCAAAAGTGTCCAATCGCGATGGGGGGACACAAAATTCTGGTACATTTTGTCACCCCCTTGAACCCCTGATGTACAAATTGACATTTTTCTTTCATATTCTTATAATCCTAATCAAGCACTTTCATTCAATACCCAACCTGACTACCTTTAATTTTAAAAAAAATGTTAAGGGGTACTTCGTTCTAAGGGGGTACCCCCTTAAAAAATGTTAAATTTTTGGTAAGATCTAAAGTTATGGGAGACCATCATTTCTGACCTTTACACAAGGTTTGAGCATTCTAGCTTTTATAATTTCTGGGTAACCTTTCTGTGACGCACGGACAGACAGGTCGCGAAACTAGTAGGTCTTGGTAAAAAAAAGTTTTTACAAAGACCTGAAAAGAAAATCAACTTGAAAATGACTCCAGTATGGTGTAATGAATTTCAAGAAACGAATACATCAACTTGCCCGTTTTGGTTTAAAATTATATTTATTTGGTGTTTTTTGGGCATTTTGGAGTAAATTTATGTTTTTCAAATGCTTTTCATGCTAGTTCGAAAAATGATACACTCGCAGTTGATTTCTTTATTAAATCTACTTCGACCATGACTACATAGTTCAAGAGAATTACTTATCGGTTTAATAACACTTATTAATGCAGTTTGCTAATCCAGCACTGCCAACACTTCGCTAATCAACGAAGCAGCAGAAACAAAACAAACATTTCATTAGCGAACAAAACCAAAGTTACAATTATACCGAAGGTAGCTATTGTTCTACCACAAAACATGAAAGCAATTTCAGATATCATGAAAACATGAAAACTTCCTTTTCCATTAAGGCTAGAACACGAGGCCCCTACATCAAATTAAAATATAATAATATCTAATTATGAAAATTATTTATTCTACAGGTAGCAAAGGTAGCAAGCAATTGCAAGCTTTTCCCTGTACTATACCCGTAGATGCAATTGCAATTCTTTGTGGAATCTGAAACAAGAAACGAATTCCAAGAATAAAAAGCATGCGGGCTGTAAATACCGTTGCATGCCTTTTTGCAGGCCTTATTTCAGCTAGGGCTGGAGCTGCTGTTATTGCTACGGTTTATACTCGTACACAACCGTGAACGACTTGGCGGCACTATTAAACTACGAAAAGCTGGCGCCACTGTCTACTTTGCCTATTCGTTAGCATACGGTTCCGGTCGCTTAATATGCAAACTACCACACACTTGAATGCACATAAAATGCAACTCTTGATATGTAGCTTTGCACGTCGGCGTTGGCGGCGAGGGGCTGATTCTCATAGTGCACTAGAGCGTCTTGCTGCAGTGTCTCGCGAAGGTGGTTAGTGGGTTGGAAGGTAAGTCTGCAGCGAAGAATTACGATAACCTGAGATGGCGGCAAAGATGGCTCCGTGGCAAGGTTATTCTGTTCCACCCTTCATATGCCCTCACCTAGCCAACCTGAGTGCTTGTCTATGTAGTACGTGCAAATTGAAAGCAGGAAAACTTACTGCAATTTTCTTCATTTTCTCTTCACAGTACAATCGTCTTGAGCGTAATTTAATAGCGTCTAAAGTATGATTACCATTGTTCGTTGGAAAATGGTTTGGAGATTATTAAAGGACTTGTTAGTATGATTTGGCGTAAAATTATAATTAAACTCATAATACATACTATCAACTGAGAAAAAAGATTTAATTGATTTTTTAATTTTAAGATTTGTTTGTTTTAAAGCTCTAAGCAAGGACGTTTTATTGAATTCTACTGAAGTACCTTTAATGGAAATAAATTTGTTCACCTTCCCTGAAACGCCTATGGTCATTTTTCGACACAGAAAAGTTTATTAGGGGACTTCATTTCATGCATGCATTCTAACGAAGTCTTACATATACCTGTACATAGGCAGGAACCAAAGTTGATATTACATTATATACATTCATTGTTTTTTTAATGTAGACCTATTAAAAGAGCTGTTTTTTACTCAAAATGTAAAAACAATTTTTCGGGTGTGACTTGTTCACACTCATTCAACAAGTGGACTCTTTCATCCTCCACTATAAAAAACTCACTAATCCTAGAGAGAGAAAAGCTGCGTACTTAGAATTTGCCTTCAAAGTATGTTGTCGTGATGAGTTCCATTAAACTCTCCATCCTCAACATATGTTCACTAGCTCCACACTATAAAAGGAATTTTGTTGAAGAATACTTGAATGCCCATAGGCTAGACTTCTTGCTTATATCGGAAACAAGACTCAAAGAAAGACACAGAGTGCATCTGGAAAATACAAGATTATCAGGCGTGATGATCCAGAGGGAGTTCTTGAAATTGCTTTGGCTCTCAAAGATCACCTGAAAGTCCAAAGACACTGCCTTCCAAGCCTGAAATGTATTGAAGCAGAGAAAATAAGCTCCATGCTAGGAGGCTGCACCTTTGCAGTCGTAGAAGTCTATGTTCGACATTTATATCCGGTGAGTGAACTCATTGAGGACTTGGAAACAGTGCTTACGTATGCGAAGCATCCCTCATGGTAAAATATTGCATCTAATGGCCATGGACAATGAATATATATTCTTCTTCTAGAATATATATTCTTCTTCTATATTCTTTGCTATGGAGCAGCTATCTCTAACTGGGTCAATTAAATATGGATCTCATACTGATTGCCCCGAAAGAGCCCACCTTCCACTGAAGCTTGTCAATTATTGATTTCTTCATCGTGTTTGCCAATCTGGCAAATACCTCCACACTTGGAGGAATTTCGAGTGTGGAGTTCCTGCCGCCGAGTCTGACCATCTTTTGATTGAGCTGACCTTAAAAGTGAAAAAGAGTGTGAAACTTTAGGTTGCAGATCCTCAACTTATCATTCTATTCAAGCGTATTGATTGGGCAGCAGTACGAGCTGGCCTTGACGAAATCGATGAAGGAATCACATGTACTCATATAAATTAAACCCTGGATACGCTCATCTCAAAGATCTTTAGAAATCCTTGACAAATTACCTTTATCGATATTTACCAGAAGATATTTTGGAGCTTCATCGTAGATGTAGTGGGCTTAGAAAACTACTCACAAGAATCTACCACCGCAATTTATATATGGTCAACTGGGAGTATAAGCGTATTCAGCTAGTGATTACGTCCCTAAACCGAATGATCTCGAACAATGGCTTTCACTAACGAACGGTTTGAACAGGCCCTCGAAAAAAAATTGACTACATTAAACAAAAAAAATAGTTGCGTAAGATATATCAGGAGTTGAAGGCTATCGTTCTCTATGCTGTGTCCATTTTCAATTATATGTATGGCTACTGCTGATCGCACCGTATTGAGACTCCGCTTTTCCCCGGACTTCACTTCTTTTATGTGTTCCTGGAATCGTGTAGTGATGAGTCGCTTGATCTGACCGATATAGCATTTTTCACAATCATTGCACTGAATTTGGTAGATGCCGCTCATTTCGTTACTTTTCAGGGGGTATTTTTCGTTGCCCAATTGATTTTTGAGAGTCGCGTTTCTGGTGGAAGCTGTGATGTTGATGTCAAATCGTTTGAAAAGAGACTTAGTGCTGTAGAACGAATCCGCCATCGGAATGCTTATCCATTTGGTGTTTTCAGCGTTTTCTTGTTTACAGAGAGTCGTATGCTTATTTCTTAAGGCATCCTGTTGTTGTTTGGCTATTAATTTTTTGATGGTACTAGGGCTATATCCGTTTTTGATGGCAGTGTCCATAATATATGCTTTTTCCTTATCGTACGCATTTTCTGCTAAGGGATAGGTAACAAGCCGGTGTATCCAACTGTTGTAGGCTGGCGTTTATTGGATGTGTTGATGTTGCTGGTAAAGTCCTTTGAGCAGAAGTACTCTTCCTGTAAAGCTCAAATTCGATTGTCCTATTGTTTTTAATGATGACGAGGTCCAGGAACGGCATAATGTCTGATTCTTCCATGATTGCTTCGATGTACTCCATGAAGACTTCCGCTAATAGGGGAGAAAGGGGATTACCCATTGCAACATCTGCCGTTGTCTTGAAGAATTTTTCTCAGGACGTAAAATAGTTTTCACTCATGCAGAGTAAGGCTAGGTTTTTATATATGTTCATTTTTTTAATCCAATCCATTGTATTACCGAATTTCTAAAGCCAAACTACTTATTGGTATATTACGTGCTTTACCGGTGTATTTGGAACAGTGACTTTACATCAAACGATATTGGCATTTCAATTTATCAATTTTTCCTATAGTCTGTAGCTTGCTCATGAGGTCAGGTGAGTTTTTTACAGCGGATTCGCTACATATGTCGCCTAGATCTGTAAACTGTTTTACAAGCCACTTGGCGATGCTATAGGTTGGTGAGTTGTAACCCGTGATGATCTCCCTCATTTCATTACCGTCCTTGTGCAGTTTAGGTTGGCATTTGAATCTCGGGAGAGACGGATTAGGCATTTTCAATTTGTTAATATCACCGAATACCTTGCGGGCTTCCATGTTTGACGGATTTCGGCAGCGGATCGTTCCTCAGCTCGATGAAATTACCGTTCATCAGTTTGCTGAGCACAGTGTTATCGTAGTCGACTTTATCCATGATGACTAGATTATTGCTTTTGTCTGCTTTCAAAAAGTATACGGGTTGTTCCTTCAGTTGTCGTACAGTTGATAACTCTTGTCGGCTCACTGCGGGTTTCCTATGATCCTCCTTCATTATTTTCGATAGGCCACAACGAATTTCTTCCTTGATATCATTATTGAGCCTCTAAGTTAACCACTATTTCGTTCCGTGAGGGGGTTTTTGGTACTGCATATCCAAGCCCGTGGTTCAATACCTTTATTTGTTCCGGCGTAAGTTCAATCGAGGATTTATTCACTACGAAATTTGGTAAGACCGGTATCGTTGGTTCTTTGTTTTTGTATTGATCTGCTAACTGGTTCCAGTTTTTCTTTTGCAATTTTCGTTTTTTTATGACTTTACATTCATATGCCCTATGAATTTTCGCCAACATTTGTTCTACCGGGGCTCCTATAGACGTTGCTTGCTTTGCAAATAGCAAGTTTGTGCTATATGCACGTAAATTATTTCAGCTTTGGGTGCATGTAGCTTGCTAATAGTGTCGTTGAATAATTCTACGAGGGCTAATTTTCCCATGAATCGGATGCGACTTCGGGATCACTTTTCGTTTTCTACATAGCTGTAGAAAGCTTATATTTTCGTTGATTCTTGCCAATGATTTTTTGATCTTCAACAGGTCGTCGAATTCGGAATTCTGGTTGGATACCATTCTTCTTCTTCTTTGTAGCACTACAGCCCCTCTCGGGCCTTCGCTCAAAGATAGTTAGAGTATCTCATTTTCATGATCGTGTTGATTTTTTTTTCGGAAGTTAGTTTGGTCAGTACCATGCTCCCACGTGCCTGCTCAGCTATGAAAAGATCTGATTAAATCAGTACATATCCCCACTGAGTGAGCACTCATAGTCTGTCCGAAAAATCCCCTGAACTAAATCACGTTGCTCCCAACGAGATTTGAACCTGGGACCTTCGGCTTATGCGTTCATGCTCTAACCACTAGACCACAAGACAGGATACCATTATCAAGTAGTATTGTTTTCCGAAGCGTGCAGTTATTCAAAATGTTTATATAGTAAAAACACTGTATCTACTCTAAAACTACAACTTTATTTAAAATATGGATATGGCCATTTCGAGAGTAATTTGCTCTCTTCTTCAGTCCATTGATACTGAAATCATTGGCAATACAATTTAATTGTACTTTCATTCAATGTCTCATTTAATGTTCGCTCATTATTATCAATTTAAATTTTTCTTTCTTTTTATGATTGTTTAAAACCGTTTAGTACCTTAAAATCTCGTAGTATTTAAGATCAAATTGTATGGCCAATGATTTTAGTATCAATGGACTGAAGAAGAGATCGAGTTACTCGCGAGATGGCCATATCCATATTTTAAATAAAGTTGTAGTCTTGGAGTAGATACAGTGTTTTTACTATATAAACATTTTGAATGACTGCAAGTTTCGGAAAACAATACTAATACAATAGATAGTTGAATACAATAGGTTCTTCGAGAAGTCAGAGATTGCTTGAAGAATAAAATGAATACATCTCCAAATGTCAAATCCAACGCCTCACAACTACCCAACAACAGTTCGAAGTCACAGATACATGAGAAGATTCTTACAGGAACTCAGGGGAAATTGGGTTTAATAATACTGAATTGAATTTCTCTACATATTAGTGTTCTCATACAGACTAAGGAACACGATTTCCGATTGATAGCTCGCCCATACAATGGTGTAAATTGACATTCATCGTGAACACCTTTCCTTGTCTTTTGTCGCAGATGAAGTTTCATATCGAAAAATCTCAATTCGCGTTTCACTCAGGCGGAAGAAATTATAGTAAAACTGTGAATATGCGATGTCGCTAGCCGTTGCGGTACCACCATCGGTTTCATAGGCCCAGCAATCCGATTTGCTGTATGTGACGATAAATGTTGATTGCAATGACGTCGATTATAAATTCACAGAAAATAGCATGCAGTTCAAGGGGACATCTGTAGTGGATAATAAACCTTATGAAGTCACCTTAATCATCCTTCACAATAGCAATCCAGACAAAGTGCAAATTTTAAATAATAAGCAATTACGGGAGTTCGAGGCTTACAAGTCGAATCAGGACCATTTTAGCCAACGCTGGCAAACGACAAAAAGAAGCCACACTTCTTAAAAGTAGACTTTAATGAAATAGAAGGATCATAAATCATAGAAGTTCAAGGGTCGTTGCCTTTTAAGTTACATTTACATGCAAATGATGACGTCCATGAAACAACGAAGCACCGAATGGCTGCGGCAGAAGAAAATCAAAAAAATAAATGCACACGAGAGATTAAACCAAATCAAACTGATATTGGACGTAAGGTAAAACTGGAAAACTGGCATGCTAACATTCCGTCGAAACGTGAACCAATTTTGGCATCATCGGCGATGCCAACAGCGCTTGGAACGGCCTCATCTCAATCGCCTTTAAATATATCAGCTCCATTATGTTCCACTGCGTTATCATCCGTGCCAACAAGTACGAATCCGGCGTTGTCAATAAACCATCACATATATAGTACAGGCAATGCAACAACAATGTCGCTATTGTCTACTTCCTCTGGTACTTCCGGCTATTCAACTTCATCAATTTTTTGAATGTGACCAGCCATAGCTATATTAGTATGAGTACGAGCACGAATGTTTGCAATAACAGGCTCAATAATAGCCAGCAATAAGGATTTTCATCCTCTGTTTCGTCGGCTTCATCAATGCTAGGTAGTAGTAACGCTGTTTGTGCTGATGAAACAAATAGCATTGGGGATATGGATCAAAAAACAGTTCCGTCGCCATCTGCTAGCTTGCAAGTGATCGCAGCTCGGCTATAAATCATGGCAATGATGATTTAATTGGTGGAACAAGAAACGAGGACAACATGAACAGTAGCAAAAGTGCACGAATAGGTAATAATGAAATGCGATCAGTAACAGTAATGGACAACCTAACGTGCCAACCTCATGCCAAAATTATGGCTTCAGTCACACTACTAGCATAGATTCCGCTAAGCAACGAAGAAAATATAAGGCTGAATTTGAAAAGAACTACGCAGACTACCGAGATTTTCTGCAAATAATAAAATGAGTTGCAAAGAAATTTCAAATGGTTGCTTGACAGCTTTAAGAAAACAAGAACAATCCATCAACTTATCGGAAAATACACCGAAGAATTTTGAGTGAATATGAGAAAACAAATCGAGATCGTGAGCACCAACAGATTATGGCCAGATTCGATTAGTTACCTGCGAAGTTAGCTCATATAAAAGCTTTGGTGCATGATTTCGACCAAACTTTGATATCATCAAATGGTAACGGCAATGGAGCGCCCCGGCAATCATCACTGCAACAAAACTCTGACTCAATGAAAAATGAACATTTTGGTAATATGAACCCAATCATCAACAAAAGTCCAAATCTGAACAGTAGACACGACGCAAGTTCATCTTCGCACAGATCTTTGTTCTCGGCAATCATGATTTCGAATGGAAGTATTTTGCCACCCGATATGCAGCCCCTGTCATCGGAGAGACGATTGTTGATAATTGCGGTGAAAACAATACACAATACTGACAGAGTGTCAGTCACTTTGGCATTTACACCTGATGGGTGAATGTACTGGAAGAAAGGGAATTTGAATTTCAATTGCACGATGAACACCAGTTGAGGGATCGCTGATGCAAGCCGTACTGCAATTGAACGTGGAATCGCCCAGAAGTAAAATTAACGGCTCGCCGGTTGAAACTGAGCCGATGAAAAACTTGGAAACAAAGAACGGGTCTCTTTTTGATGGACAAGGATCGACAACAAAGGATTGAGCGCGACGAGCAACAAACAATTTTTCCGGGAATTCATCGAAGGAAGAAATTACAACAGTGACAGAGGGACGTACTTTACCACAGCTACAGCGAAAAAATTAATGACAGAGACAGGGATGATTGGCGGTACAAGTTTAACAAGAAGCACGCTGGAAGGGAAACTTCACGACGCAAGTTACTTTGGGGGCCCCCAAATAGGCACAGTAGGCGTGAGTTTAAGACTTGTATTTAAATCGAGCTTTTGATTAACTAAAATTCATTTTTTAACTTATGGATGGTGTTCTGTTATTTATCAAAGCGTGGTTCTTATCAGAAAAGAAAAATATTGATTCTGAAGTGAATTGTACACCTGACTCGGGTGTGTTTGAGATTTTAGCTCGGGTGTGTTTGAGAATTTAGCTCGGTTGTGTTTTAGTTTTTAGCTGGGGTGTGTTTTAGATTTTAGCTCGGGTTCCTAGTGTGAGTTAGGTCGGGTAATCTGATACCAGCGAAACACTGCAAAGTGGTCACTCCGGCTTAGAGTAATACTTCCCTGTTAGAGGAAAATAGTGGGTATTGTTTCCAGCTGTGTGAGGGGTGTTCGGCGGCCGCGTTTCTCGATTGGCGGCTATTTGGGACCAGAGGATAAGTGAGTGGCGGCTTGTATGACCATATCCGATGGCAAGCCGGGACCAAAGTCCCTAGCCTGGGGAACTCTGACCACGTGAAAGAGAACGTCCACGCCAATAGCTCAGCATCGATTTAAGACCTCAAAGATGGAATACGTGAGGATATCGAGGAAATAGGGCAGCCGCTTTGCGATTTGGTTATGGAAAATTTCATGAAAAGGATATGGTCCTGCAAGCGTGGTCGTGGTGATCATTTGCCTGATGTTATTTTTCACAATTAACGGCACACTTTTTCGTTATAATAAAATAAAATTCAATCATTCATATTAAAAAATGACATTTTTCTTTTAATATCAAAATAACACCTCTTATTGGAAAACACTATATAAGCCCAGAGTCCAGGTGAACCTCTTTGCTGACGGCTTATTAGTGTGGTCATATGAGCACGATTCGCGCTTTGCTAAAACGAGGCTCCGAAAATAGTGGGAATCTCTTACTACATATTACCGGCAATGAGGAATCAAGGTGAAAGCATAGAAAAATGAATTAATTGTGTTCAAGGACCCCCACAAAAACTTTGGTCGTCGTGCAAGAGGCATCTGTGACTTCCGGATTATGTTGAATGGGTAGACGGTGCACTGCTCTAGGCAAACGATGTACTTGGGGGTAGTTTTTGATAGGAAGGCTACCTTCATTGCTCACGTTGACAAAATTTTGAAAAAAGTGACTTATGCGTACCATTTTCTTGTACCTCTTTTCAGAAACCAGTCAACATCGAGCAAGTGAGTCAAGGTTTTGGCCTATAAAACCTCCATTTGTCTGATCATCACATATGCGGTGATCATATGGAATAGAGCTCCGAAATCAGAATGGGGCAAGATGGGATTATTGGAGCGAAATATCCTGCGGGCTTACACAGGCCTATACAGATGGGAGGATGGATAGTCTTACCTCAACGGCAGCCGCGTTGCACCAGGAGGCAGCAATGGGGCTGGTGGAATCGGGAATTAGTAGAGCCAAGGAACCCAAGGCAGGAGTAGTCAGGATAGTGACGGAAAAGGGATGTAGCGAATGAGTAGTTTTAAGGTAGTCTTAAGAAAATAATGTACTTAATTTTAAGAAATTCAATTTTAAAACTGCAGTTGTTTAAGCAAATGAATTTTACACCAAACTTTTTTTATAATCTATTGTTTGGTAATGTTGTGGGGGTGAACATTTTAAAGTATTGTTTTATCGAAAAATTAATATAGTAATCAAAGTACAGTAAATTATTATTGAACTATTGAACGAACGAATATTGTTAGGTTAAGTTATTTATGGATAGTACTCGTATGTATGTAAAAATTAGAAAAAAATCACCAAATAAAGATCTTGAATCTTCAAATTATAAAATGAGCCGGAAATCCAACAGGTTGAGAAATGCTGACATGACTCTTGCCAATAAGGATACAAAGGGTTTATTATTATCAGCTAGAGTTCCTTAACAGATTTAACAACTTTCATCACTTTCGCTCATCTCACCTTCATTCAAATAAAGGACCTGTGTCAGATTTTCATATTAACGTGTTCCAAAACATAATAAGCTTAATTATTCAAAGTATTCATTAACACATGTTCTGAAACAATTTTCTAATTAAATGTCCTGAATTGCACCTTCCAACTAGACAATTTGATAAAACGTTCTAACAGCCCACAAAAAGGAGAATACCTGCGAATACACTATTTCACACGAAAGCCAAGAGGATAATTTGCAGACAAAACAGCACCGACGAGAAGTGTTTTACGCGATTATACTGATAAAACGGTACGAGGCTCGTGCTGAATAATTGTATCTGTTAAATGTCTTGAGAATAAAATATATTTTGGTTTTAACACACATAAACATAAAAAGCATGAAAGTGCATTGCGGGGTTGGTTGTTCGTGTGCACATCATAAAGCACCGACCCAACATATGGTAGTTAAAGAACTTCCATGGCGGCTCGTAATACTCGTACGAGCGTTCGAATAAGGAAATTCTACGTCTAATGTGAATCGTGACCTCACCTTAGGAGACGCCACTACTGCTGGCGCCTGGAATAGTTCGCAAATAGCGTAATTACCCTTTCCGACAATGCCGTAAAAAGAAGTCATTCTCGTGCCCATGCCACGGTCGACGCCGCAATCGTCGTCCGTCCCACATATAAATGATATGTGGACTGCAAAAACGAACTTTATATGGCGTTTGCGAATAACGAGGCGAAATTTTAATGTTGTTCGGTGCGCCAACATTGTGACGCGGCATTAACTTATCACACTTGCACATGGTTCATTTCGTAGGTCATAAAGTAGGCACATGTACTGACTGCATTACTGCAGACAGACTACCAGGTGTATAGGCCATCTATTGAATAGGTATCAAATTGCCTAGACAAGTAAAGTTGCTTGGCGTCAGGAAATCTGGATCAAGAAAAGTGTCGTAGACACGAGCTTTTTTTACGCGCTGGTTGTAAAAAGGAAGTTATACGAGTATGGTGTTAGGATAAAATCAACGGACAGAGCTATTTTGGAGAGGTTCTTTAAATGGGAGAAGTGTGCTAGTACTATATTTGGTGGAAAATGCTTAAAATGTGTGGTTATAATTCATCACATTAAACTTCTGTGAAACCTTCTTAAAGTTTTGAGGCTTTAATTGCACTGGATAATGTGACAAGTTTGAGGAAATCGAATCCTGCTGAAGGAAGCAGAAACCGGTCAACTTTATAGTGCAAGCCGAAAAAAAGGTATTGGCCTAACGCGGGCGAATACCAGTTTGGAGCCCGATATCTCCATTCGTGTCAGGGGAGCTAGTTATTCCAGTTGGGAGGGAAGAAACTTGCGACAATCTCTGAGCTTGAAGAAGTCTTCAAGCTAGACCTATGAAAAAAATTACTGCCGATAGTTCTCCACCAAAGACACACGGGTGATCTCGACCACCAGGCTTACAGGTTTGAGAATCATTCCCATCTATTCCATTCGCAAACTCAACATGTTTGCAACTACGAAATATATTCAGATTAATTTTATCCTGTAAGTTATCTGAATATGGTTGGTTGGTGGCTGTTGGCATCACTCTGAGTGACTATTTGAGCTTATATTCTGATTTATGCTTACTTAGCAGGAACTAATATTTAACAAGTTGAGTAAGCAGGAGAGTGCTCCTACCAGAAGGTCTTTGTAAAAAACGTAGGGTTAGAAACAAGTTTTCTAATAGCGTGAATCGATAACTTGAATTATTCATCCAATACTTGGATATGAAATCGTTCAAATTTATGCAAAAGATGCACAGTTTCTTTCATAAGCACAGTGCAGCCGCCATTTTGATCTAGCTTAAATGATTGTTTTGAATGCTCGGTCGATGGAACATATTCAAGTTAAACACTATTCCTTAAATTTTCATGAAAATTGAAAGAAAATAAAAGTTCCTAGATCAATTTGAAATATGTATCAACCATAAACACGTGTTATTGTTTTTGTAATTCCATACTATTGAAATGGCTATAACTCACTTGATTAAGATTCGATCTCAGTCAAATTTTGTGAACTTATATACTTATATTAGTCTATACAATTGTAAAATTTTAAGAAGTTTAAAGGTACCGTTTTGATTTTATGGGCAAAAATGTAAAATCTACAAATCATACTATTATTAACAAATTTGAGTGAATATCGAGTTCTGAGGTGTTTGTTGTCCTTGTACTCATAAAGACCCACATTCATGATAATTTTAAGATTTTTCGGCTCAAAGGTGTCCAATCGCGAGGTGGGGGACACCAATTTTTGGTGCGTTTTGCCTTCCCCCGGACCCCCTAATTCATAAAATGATTTTTTTTATTTCAGATTCTAAGCGTTCTAATTAAGACCTTTCATTTGGTATCCCACTCGACTACCTTCAATTAAAAAAATTTTTAAAGGGCTAATTCGTTATTAGGGGGACCCCCTTTAAAAATTTTTAAATTTTTGGTAAGACCTGAACTTTTGAGAGACTATCACTTCTGACCTTTTGACAAAGTTTGAGCATTCTAGCTTCTATAGTTTCTGAGGAAACTAGCCGTGACGCACGGACAGACGGACAGACAGGTCGCGAAACTAGTAGGTCTTGTAAAAAAATTTTTTTACACTCTCATTTTTTCAATTTTACGTGTACCCTTTAAACTTGTTTGATAGTGTTAGTTGGTAGGTTATATCTTTTGTTGTCTATAAAATAAAGATTGCTAGGTAGTTACACTTTTATTGTGATAGCTACAAAACGTGATAAATTTTGCATAAAATCTCTAGAGTAGATCAACACGGGCGTAAAGTATCAGTGAACGCATTTCGATATGTGTGTGGTTTGTATACCCCAAAACCTCATACCTGGATAGTATTTTATCCCATTTATGATGAGTAAGCTCCGGCCGAGATCTACAGACCCGGGAAGCTCATCTGGAGACGTGCGCAGGCGCCACTCGCTTTGCCTCCGGACCCCGATTGAGCTGCCAAGAGAGAACACGGGTCACCAAAACTACTCCTGGAAATATTACCACAATACTCGTATATCTTTTGAGCTCAAACAAAATATCTACGGCTGAACTTCGCGCTCCTTTGGACTTCCTACTCCCGAAAATATTACCTCAATATATCTTCTGGACTGAAGGAAAATATCTATGGGTGAACTCCGTAAAGTGGCCAAAAGGATTTTTCTCCATTTGGAGCTCTAATCGTGCGGAATCACCACCTGAGCCAAGGTTCGCAATCAGGTTGCTCAAGCAACGCGATCACTTTTCTAATAATTCTTCAACACACAATCATTTAACTCAATTTGTTTATTCACTTCAATTTTTCTTTGGTACATTTTTTTTCATTAATCAATACAAAATTCACAAAGTGATAAATAAATTTAAATCTACTGCCGGGTACTGTCCACTGCAAAATCAATGTGATTCATCGGATGGAAATTACGCCAAGAAACTCATCGAATTTCACTCTTGCTAAGCGTCGAGCGCCACATAATTCCTTCATTTTCATGCACTAGTCATCCAGTCGTCAAGCTACACTCGTCGTTCAACACTATCGAGAAAACGAAAAAAAGAAAACCGGCAAGTACATGAATTTACGAATAACTCCTTACTACCACCTCCATCAGCTCCGACTCGCAACCACCAAGTTGAGGTCCCATTACCCTCGCATCCATCGGCCCTCTTCGGGGGAATTGAATTTTTGTTCCGTCGTATATTGCGTGCGTGTAACCATCAGTGTTTGGTTAAATGCAAGCATTATCTACGGCACAAACTAATTGGTTGTACTGCTGTTTGGTGCATTTTCACACAGCAAGTGCGCTTTCAAGTACCTCTCGTGACTCTTTTGCTGCGCGTCGAATGTCAACTACGGTGGATGACAGCAGTCAATGTTTATATTTTCCCCCCTCAGCCGTCATCGCGGAAAAACTTAAAACATTTGGATTTATGCCGCCCGGAGTAGTTTACCGTCGCCGGGAGTCTTTAACGATAATCGGCTAATTGTGTTGAGTCGTTGGGACGCATAGGCGCCAATAAAGTGTAAGCAGTGGAACTGCAGTGGAAAGGTGTTCAGTGAACTTCCTCAGAGCTATCAGAAATGCAGGTAAATCATCCTTCCATAACTTTACGAATTGTGCGATATTTACTGATCAAAAGCAACTTTTCTCCCGTATATTTCTGGTAAGGAATTCTACGAAAAGTGCTATGGCCATGGCAATTCAATATTTTTGGTAAGCTGGGAACTAACTTGGCTTTTCTCAGCTTCTAAGGCTTCATTACTGCTTTTTAGTTGATCACTTGGTTTGAATTTTCGGCCCAACTAGGACTAATCTTCGAGAATCCAGTTGAGTTTGAGATAGCTAATCCGTACAATTGGGTTCAGAGTATCAAAATTGTCGAGCACAAAATCCTCCCGGAGCTTGTTACTAACGTGAAAAATTAACTTTTGCAAGCTAGGTTGTGATCCAAATTGAATTGCAATTCGCAGCAATCTATTTTTCCATACTTCGTCGAAATAATTTTGCATAAATGCTTCAAGCGATATTCATCAAGATGTTCTCGTGTGGCAAGGCTCTGGCGATCAACTAGTGGAATTGGTGGCATTGGCTCGATAAGAAAATTTCAAATTCACGTTCACTCTTTCATTTCATTCAGGTAATTTTGTGTTGAAACAGCCTGCATTATTATGACACTAGTTTCAAGCTCCGGTATTGACTTATGTTGCTTCAGATGGAAATACAGATCGTGATCATGAATTTGCATTTATCTTTAAGACATCATACAACTTGACTACTTGGGGATGATCTCAAGTTGTGCTTACATTGTATTCCCAGAATGCATGTTCGATGGAATCAGCTTTCTTATCTTCCTTCCAATCCTAAATAAGCTTCCAAAAAGCCTATCTTGAAAAGTAGCATTGACAGCAAATATCGATCACTCAGCACAGGGTGATTGTTCAATCATGACGGATCTTTGTTCAATGTTCACTTCAGTTACATCTTATGCAAATTGTGTTCACGCTTTAGTTCCTCCCTCTCATGTAGCTAATCAGCGTATTCCTTCTAGAGCGCATTCTCTCTTATCTTTCATTATTCATAGTGTTCATAGTATTTCGGTGCGGTGCAGCCCGATGACACGGGATCTAGTATTAGGAACGTTGTAGCATCTGGACCATTGTGGAGAATTGTTGTGGAAAATTAACTGCTCGCGTGGCGCTTCCAATATCATTGCTGTTCGGTGTACGTTGATATCCGAGCCTCCATCGGGCGTCGAAGATTGAACTCAGATATTTTTGAGCCGGCAGGCTTGTTGTTGAGATGAAGCTTGCTCCGGTACTACTTGTGCTTAATATATGTTGCTGATGATAACAACGGTTGTGGCGATACTTGTAGTTCTTAAAATAATCTACACTTATAAGCAACATAACTACATTTAATACCTTAACGTCTATTCATTATGTAACCTCAGTCATTTAAAGCTATGAAAAATGAATCCAACACCTTTAATTGAGGTCTCCTAAAAATTCTTTCAGCATCTTCGTATTTATTTAAGTAAGACGATGTGTGTGGTATGCGGGGTCCTTTCCCATAGGTATTCCAACGTAACAAGTAACAAGGGTGAATAAACAGGCACATTTTAAGGACTTCAGGTTTCCAATAGCAAATCAAGATTGAAGCTGGGCCCCTCACACCTGTTGCCAGATTTCCATGTTCATCATAAGCAACTGGCTTCGTGGGAATAAACGGCCATTGTCTTTCACAATACTCATGATGTGGTGTGAGCCGACCAACCATTACAGTAATTGCTATTTTTGCATGACAAAGTATTTTGATTTTCAAAATAAAATAAACACTCGATAAGTACCCCGACATTCCATCAACTAAACAGCCTGTTCCTCATGGGAAAAGCTTACTGTTTCCAGGTTCACCATCGCCACAGGATTTAGAAACAGAGTTTGGGTACTATGCAGCTGAAAATTCCATTGGGCGTGGTCACAAGCTTCAGCTTGCTGCCGTCCTTAAACAGGTTAAATCCAGTTTTCCAAAAAGAAAATGACGCGACGGCAGAGAGAAAAAAACAAGAAGCATGTGTCTTAAAAATTTTCTAACAACAAAAGCGTACGTATCAGAGACATCTTAGAAATTTTCCCAAGTCCCAATACAATCATTCATCTATCGGTAGCTTTAAGGGAAAGATCTCGCATGGTAGAATAGAAATGCGTTCTTAGTCTCAGGTTGATACCAGTCAGGACGAAAAGCTCATGTATGTTACTCATGTCCATTTGTTGACGGCTGAGAATGAAACGGACTCAGAGATACACATCAGTGAAAAAAAATTGTATCGTATATAAAGTGAGCATGGGTACAGTGTTGGGCCCTATAGGCATTAGACAGGGAGCAGGTAACTTGAATGTGGAAATAGGTCGCGACCCTATTTGCGATTACTTCTAGTCTGGCCCAATGAAGAGCATATTTTACTTTCTTCCCGGAACAGACTCAAAGATTGCCCTACTCTTATGTATGTCGTCTGGAAATGTATCGATGCCGTTGATGTGCGATACTTGTAAGTGGCGGCGGCGCATGGCGTTTGGTCGGTATTTGGGGATCATGGGCAAAAGTACGGTGGTTCCACGGTGCTTCCTCTTAGCAACGATGCTGCTGATGATCAATATATTGAAATGACGACGACGTTGGTATGTATTTGGGGATCATGGGTGAATGCATGGTGGTTCCGCAATAGCCGTGCTTGCTTCTAGCATCGATACCACTCATGTACAATGTATTGAAATAGTGACAACGGGTGATTTGTGCGTCATTGGAGATCATGTGTAAATATGTGATGGTTCGGTAGCAGCCGCTCTTTGTGTGTTATTGAAGTGGCGACGACAAATGATGGTTGGTGGGTTGTTGATAAACGTGAGCTATTGAATGATGGTTCGGTGGTAGCCATCTTTGGTCATAATATCAATGCTGCCGATGTGCAATGTATTGAAATAGCAACAATCGAAATTGATTTGGGGGTCGTTGGGGATCATGAGCGGAGAGAAAATGGTTTGGCGGTTGCCATGTTGCTTCTAGCACCAATGTCGGATGATGGTTAGTTGGTCGCCGCTGATCATGGGCAAATTCATCGTGACTCTGGAACCTTTGTAATAGTACTGATGCAGCCAATGTACAATGGTTTAAAGTGGCGATGATGAATGAGGGTTTGCAGGAATGCATGATGGTTCGATAGTAGCCGTCGTTGGTCCTCATAATAATTCCAGCAATATATAATCAATGGAAGTCGCGAAGGCAAATGATGTTTTGAGGGTGGTTGATGATCAGAGGTGAAAGTTCTTTGCTTAAGGTCTGACAATTTTTAAGTGTAACGAAACTGCTTCCCGTTTACGAAGGCTAGTTAGGTATGTTGCTTAGGATGCCCCATATGGTAATATAAATTGAATAGATGAGATGATAATTAATTCATAATCTAGATCAAATTGAGGTGATGAGCATATTATATTAATATTTGATAAATTGATAGCAACACAGTTGTTTGGGTAGGATTAGCAGTATCATACTAGATCATATTTAACCAAACACAAGCTAATTATTACTACGAAGAGTCTCATGAGTATTCTGAGCATAATAACAAGTAGTATGGCAAGTGGCACTGTCCTTTTGGAATCACAAATCTTCCAGGTCCATAACCTCAATTTCTGACCACAAGAAGTCCGTTATCATCTCGCAATAGCGAGCACTATTCACGGTAACTGTTTGGCCGTCCTCATTTTCGAAGAAGTACGGCCCGATGATGCGGCCAGCCCATAAATCGCACCAATCAATGACTCTATGTGGATGCATCGGCTTTTCAACAATCACTCGTGGATTCTCATTTGCCCAAATGCGGCAATTCTGCTTGTAAACGAGTCCACTGAGGTGAAAGTGTGTCTCGTCGCACAAGATGGTTTTCTGTGTTAAGTCACCATTCCCTTCTGTCTGTTCAACCAACCATTCGGCGTGTTGCCGACGCTTGAAATTGTCAGTAGGCTTCAGCTCTTGAGTCAATTGAACCTTGTAAGCGTGTAAATTCAAATCTTTATTCAAAATTCGCATCAGTGATGATCGTGAGATGTTCAATTGTTGAGCACGACAACGAGTCGAGGTTGACGGCTCTTTTGCCACACTATCGGGAACAACAGCAATGTTCTCCGTAGAATGAACTGGGCGAGCATGCACAGGTGATTTCACATTAACTACAGACCAGTTTGCTGAAATTGGCGCACAATTCTCCCGATTGTGGACACATTTGGTCAATTATGCTGATCAAAATATCACGAAGTGCACGAAATGCATTTTGATTTGATTTTCGTAAAAAGCTTCAAAAACCTTAACGCGCTGCTCAATTGTGTACCTCTCTATGGTTGAATTTGTCAAACACTGAAACAAAGAAATGTCAAATTAAGTTGGGCGAAAAACTTCTAACATCGTGCATTATGGTTGGACCACCCTTTTTTTCCTACTTCGTTACTCGATTTTATTTAAATATTTTTTTTACTTACTTAATGTATTCATTGAATTTTTTTACTTAAACATTTACAACCTTGGCTCGGGCGGCATATTAACCCATTAAAGCCTAGCGTTGCCATATGGCAACGTTGATGATCGGATTCGTTTACAGATCATATTTTAAAAACTTTAGATCGTAACCGTTCACTATTACTAAGAGCTCGTTGCTAGATATACAAGTCAGTGATAAGAAACAATTGGTTATGAGTGGTGTTTTAAGTTTGAAAGCAGTTGTTATTTCATTTGTTGGGTATCAAAAATTTCCCAGAAATGGCGAACCGGATAAGGTTTGCTCCCTTAATTTCTATTTTGCGCATTGTTTCGTGTTCTATCTGATTATAATTTGTTCAAATTTATCTAAGACTTGTAATAAGACTAAATTTATTTGAGTTTGATATTTATATTTGGCGTCACGGAGGTTTTTCGTCTGTTGCCATATGGCAACGCTAGGCTATTATAGGGTCATTTTTTCCTAAAAAGTAGTTTTAACTCCTTTCAGCTCAACGTTGCATGAGATTGCAAATTTGCTTGAACAAGATGATGAGGATAAGTTACAAGACATTTATATTGAGCCCCCTGAAGTTGCTGAGCAAACAGATGAAGACTCTGCTGATGAAGACTCCGGTGGGCTCATAGACAATCTTACAGGAAGACAACTTCTGGCGGGTGCAGAAATCGTATCACAAAAGAAAAATGAAGATGCTGATGAATGCCTAACGGATACAAGTCCATCCAATAAAAGACGCAAAATAGCATACAATTGGAAGAAGTGTGATCTTCCTGACTTTTCTTCACCGGCATTCATTCCATTAGAATCATACAATTATAAAGATATGTCATGCACCGAGATTTTTGAGTTATTGTTTGATAAAAACTTATGGGAATTTTTTTTAGAACAGAGTTCTAAATATGCAATGTTTTTGAACTGCCCAGAACCTCGCATTTATTGGTGAGCTCAAATGTTTTATTGCCATTTTGATCCTATCAGGGTATAATAAATAACCGAGTAAAAGGTCTTACTGGGATAGTGGTGATGACATGCGAAATACATTGGTTTATAATGCTATCCGACGTGACAGATTCATCCAGATAATGCGTTTTATTCATGCAAATGACAATAATAATCTTGATAAGAAAGACAAAATGACGAAATTGCGACCATTGATGAATATTCTTAGACGAAATTTCCTTGCTCATATTCCAAATGAACAAAATCTTAACTATGATGAGAGCATGATCGAATACTTTGGAAAACATGACTGCAAACATTGTATTCGCAACAAACCCATCCGATTTGGGTACAAATGTTGGTCTTTGAATAATAGTAGTGGTTATTTGGCAAATTTTGAAGTGTATCAAGGTTCTATCCCAGGTGCGAATAAAGAACATGAACAAAATTTTGTTAAAGCAACAGCACCCATGCTTTCCATGATTAGTGAATTACCAGAAGTTATGAGGAAATAAAAACTACAGTTCTATTTTGACAATCTTTTTACGGGTATTCCATTTCTTATTCATTTGAAAAATATGGGTTACGGAGGAACAGGCACACTTCGACAAAACAGATTGCCAAAAGAATGCCCAATCACTAAGGTGGAATTGATGAAGAAAAGAGAAAGAGGGTCATACGACTTTGCGTCTCAAGGTGATGTTGTTATAGTCCGATGGATGGATAACTCCGTTGTAACTGTTGCTTCTACAGATCACAAATAAAGTCCAATAGGATTGGCGGATCGATATTCTAAAGCCAACCTACAAAAGGTTAAAATACCAAGGCCCAACGTAATATCAATTTATAATCAATACATGGGAGGCACAGACCTCATGGATGGTCATGTTAATAATTATAGGATTGGAATCCGAGGCAAAAAATGGTGGTGGCCTATTTTTGCGTGGCTTATATATGTTACTATCAATAACTCCTGGATACTAATGCGCAGCTCAGGGAAAGATATTTTGCAGCTGAATTTTCGTCGTGAGCTGGTCCAAACATATTTGAGGAACTATGGAACTTTCCTAAAACTGGCGGTCGACCATCTACCTCAAATTCCGCATCCAGAGTTTTGGAAGGCATAAGATACGACGAAAAAAAAACACTTTCCGCAATCAATTGAAAAAAAACGTAGATGTGCTGGAATTGACTGCAAGACGATTGGGAGGGTTATATGTTCAAAATGTGATGTTGGTTTGTGTATCAAATGCTTTCAAAATTATCATTCTAAATAATAAGCAGATAATTTACAAATTTTAGTACTCATATCGACCTAGCGTTGGCATTTGGCAACAACCCAAAAGTCTAAACTGGGACTTTTAATTTTTTTTTTCTGTCAGAATGCTGTTGCCTAGATGTTATTCAACCTAAATATAAGTGAAAAACAATAAAAAACGATTTTCAGAAACTCCGGCTCTAATGGGTTCACGACTGCATGGGAGACTGCAAAGGGTTCCCATGACAAACTTTGCTGCGAAATGAAGCGAGAAACATAGAAAAAATCGTTTTTTTTTTATAGTTTTGAAATATTTTGATTTATTTATTAATGTTCATGACCTTTTTGAGTGGGAGGATAACTCAATTATTGTTGTACCAGTTATTCAACAACTTTTTCTACAAAAATCAGCCATATGTAGTCGTTATTTTACAGATCCGCCCTGGTCAATAGCTAATATTTGAATATATAATTAATTATAGATATCCTTTCGACTCATAAATCAGAACTTATAAGACTAATAATGCAAAAGTTGTACTTATATCCTGCAATCGGACACAATAAGCTATACATGTATGCATATGGGCCAGTATCGCAATCGAAAATATCTCAAAATTATAAATTTTGAAGTATCGGCTTTACATTGCTTCAGAAGCATGTTTTTTAAAATTTCTCTCTAATTATTTTAAATACAAAAGTTTACATATTTATTGTACATGCTTTCGCATCTAATCACGTCAGCTCAGTTACCACTAACCGTGATGTGTGCCTGCTTACTAAGTCCTAAAACAATTACAGGGGACCAGTAATCATCTAGATTTGATAACTCCACTCCATTAATAGATTTGTTTGCTTATAACATAAGCACATATAATTTACGCACCTACTTTTACCGTTAATGTCGTGATCAGATGAAAACTTAATTGACTACGACACACCTTCTACACACACAATGCATGCGAGTATCCGCGGTTGTGCTCGTACATTCCTCAGATACAAGATAATCTGTTGTTCGATGAGTTCTGATTAAGAGGTCAGCCGTGTATTTGCCCGCTTGGGTGAGTAAGACAAGCAAGAGGCCGCTGGGAGACAGTCAATCATTAATTGGAAGACCACTCCAAAGCTGTATACCAGCGTAATGAAGACATTTCCACATGTTATCCGGCCAAATCCAATTTTGATGGATGGGTGTCGGCTGATTCCCGCTAATGCCATGTGGGTAGGATGGGATGCGTGAGTAATGCATACTTGTATGGAATTTTCAATTGCTGCTCGCGAGTTGTTATTGAGCAATCGCGGCCGTGGATCAAAACAAGGATTGAAAGTTCGATATGTGGGGCATGTGTTTGTCAAAAGCGTTTTTTGTAAACATTGAAAGTGAGTCTGTTCACGGTTCCGCCGAAATGCGTTTGGTTCACACGAAATCCAGCTCTCACTGTTTGAAAGCCTGCAATTAGTGACTCAAAATCGAACAAAATGATTCATTCATCCACTTGAAACTTTCTTGGATCTATAATTTCTTCGACATGTGTGCGGCTCCGCGGTGAAGTGCACAAACAAGCGCCAACCCACTCGAAGCAAAGCATCTTCGTCTTCGGCGGAAAAACTCCTCGAGCACAGCCAGCCCCCTCAAGTATGAAAATCCCACAGAGAATCGCTAATAAAGTGATGAATGAATGAACGAACCAACGTACAATAGAATTTACAATTTGACGAGGCACGCGAGACCTTCAGCCGTTGCCTGACCAAAGCGGGCGATGCAACGGCTGCTCCCCAGCCTACAAGCCCCGTACGATGGATCCCAGCCATTGACTATATTTGGCATTATTCATTCATGTTCTCGTCCATTCATTTTCATTATACGCTAAGTGCCTTACGTTCTTACGCTAAATCGCTATCATGTGTGGAATTGTTTGCATTACGGATTGTACGGGAATGCAAATCAGCGATGCACTGGCGATAGTCGGGATGGAGCGAAATGTGCGCCCCAAAAGAAGTCATCCGGGGACATGTCTTATGCGGGCTGATGCGACCTCTCCCAGCACGTATGAATCACTTTGCAGAAATGCACTTGGGCGCGATGAGACGACATTCCAAGGCGTGGACTGAGACTCTTGGATGATTGCCGGAAATTAGAATGCAGTTCGCATATGAGGGCAATGTCTGCAGATTGCATTGAGAACCTCTGCGTCTCACATTCTTAGTGGCCGTCGCTTCCTTCCGGTATGTCTGCTGATTCGATTCCATAAAAGCAAAACATATCCTCACATGCATACTCGTAGCTCCACATGCCATTGAGGCAGAAGTGTTTGCAATTTTCAAACTGCAGATTGGAGGCACTTAGACCTTTGAGAATTCGGCAATTTCCTCAGCCGTTGCAGCCGCTGAAGACGCCGACTCTCGTCTTATCGCTCGATGAAATCCAGTAAAATTCACGTGGGAATAATCTCAAGATCTCGTCTCCTAGTCTTCGACATCTGACTGTCTGTAATTTTGCAGCTTAATTGCATCGACTCCCACACGTTGTGCGCGGGTCTTGCTGGACGTGCAAAGGTCCCGCGGTACAACCTCCGCAACGGCACCGATGACCTCAATATGGGTGAAGCGAGTGGAGTTGGTAAGTAACGTGGATAAACCCAGTTCATTAGTTAGATTCGAATTTATGTTGGTCATTCGACTGTTGATTCGGCACAGTTTTCGCTTTTTCCTCTGATTTGCGAAATCGAAAGTGGCAGTTGGACGGCGTATATTTGATGGACAACCGATTAAAATGAGAAATGAATAGCATTGCGAAACGACACGCATTTCATTCAAGCAGATTCGAATGTTACAGCAGCGGACAAGAGCTTTTAAAGGTGGAAGCATTTCGTGACATTTTTTCAAGTCTCGTTGGGATGCAGGAGAAAGTTATGCGCGTGGATTTGATTCGATTTATGATTAATGCACGCAAGCTTGATTCAAAACACTGATTGCAATATATTTGGAGCATATTACTCTTAGAGGTTCGCGGGAACTTTGGATCTGTGAAATCAACAAAATTAATTTCGGTACAAGGAACACCAAAAATATAATTCAGTCCAGATATTGAAAAAATCATAAAGTTAAATCGCAGCTTAACTTATATAATAATTAATACAAATTCATTTTTTATTGTAGGTATACTGCAATAGAAATTATTTAAGTTTTGCACAGATATAAGTTAAAACTATTAGTTAAAGTTTTAACAAAAAAAATTATTCCGAATGACAATCGGGTAGAGGTTCCCCGTATGAATGAAAATATTACAATGGACATAATTACAACGATTAATGAAATAAACATTAAAATTCCCTTATTGACCACAAATATTGATTTAGAATAAAAAAAAAACCAAGAGTTTGATGGTAAGAAAACGATTTTTTATTCTAAAACACATACGAATGCATTTCGGACGGTATTGCCGACCATCTTCAGCGCTGTGCACGAAACTCCTAATGAACTACTGAATAAAAAATAAAAAATTGAAATACATTAGCAATTAACGGCTTATTAATTCTATATAATTTAGTCGGATTAAATAACACTGAAAAATTCTGTTATCAGAATATCGTCCATATAAAATTACTGTACTGTTATGTGTTAACCACATATAATATATAATAATCTATGCAAAATAAAAGTAACCGTTAACACATTATTTAGCCAATTGAAATAAACTTGAATTTATTGGGCTATCGTCGATATTAACTATATTATCCGTTATATGCATGAGTAACGATTCATATGCGTCGAGTTTTCGCGGATTAGCTACTGTTTTTAGCAATTTAAAATTATTTATAAGCGATCCCGTGTAGTGTCTTCCTGTGTTGTTTAAATTGAATGCATGTGCAGCAATCCCTTTGTTAAAGTCTTTGTTTTTGATGCATCGTTCATGTTCCTTCAGGCGAACTTCAACAGCACGTTTGGTTTGTCCAATATATTTTTTATTACATTCTGTGCAATTAACTTGGTAGATTCCGCTTTTTTGTTTTGGCGAAAAAGGATCATTCGTGGAACCAAGTAATGAGGAAAGCTTGCGGGTGTTGTTATGCACAATCTTCAGATTCGCTTTGCTGAATTCCTTTTTAAGAGGGTTGGAAATCATAGGGACATATGCCAAGGTTACATGCGATTCGTTGTTGTTTGCTGTACTGTTTTGGTTGAAAAGGGTTGAAGCTCCTTCGCTTTTCATTTTTTGCATGTATTTGGCAATCAACTTGTCCATTAGCGCTTTATCGTATCCATTAATTTTAGCTAAATGTACGATATGCTCATATGCCTGCCTATAGTCTGCCAGTGATAAGGGCAATCCACACATACGATATATCATCGATCTAAACGCTGCGATCTTGTTCTGATGTGAACAAAATGAATCTTTGGTGATATATCTATCTGTTGTTGTCGATTTTCTATGTATGGAAAATTTAATTTTTCGGCCGTCACGCGTAATATTAAGATCCAGAAAGGGCAGCGTTTGTTCTTCATTTTCTGGTTCGACGGTAAACTTTATGGTTGGGTAACGACTATTGAGTAAATCTAAAAGATGATTTACTCTTGATTCCTTAACAACGGCGAAGACATCATCTACATAGTGCCAGCAAATCCTTGGTAAGATACCTTCAGATTTCATTTCTTTTTCTAATCTGGACATGAAGGCTTCGGCTATGATAAACTGTTCCCCACACTACATCCAAAGTCACTCGAATAATATTTCCCTCTAAATTCAAAGCAATTATATTTCATACATGCCTCGATGCAGCGTATGTATGCGTATGTTCAGCGGAGATGTTGCTTTTTTGGAGGTGATCTCTTATCGCCTCGATGGCTAAAGGAACCGGGATGCAGGGGAAAAGAGCTGTGACGTCTAAAGAAACTAGCCGCTCATCTTCCTCTATATCTACGTCTCTCACCCTGTCAACAAAATCGTAAGAGTTCTTAACGGAGAACCCTTCAAGGTTGCCAAATTGTTTCATTTCATTGACTATCCATTTTGTCAATTTAGAGAAGGGTGAGTTGACACAAGAAACGATTTTCTTCCTTTTATCTCCTGTCTTATCGATCTTCGGGAGGCCATACATCAATGGAACTTGTAGATTAGGTACTCGTAAATGATGTTTATTTACGTTGAAAACAGAGTGTAAGGTATCTATGATGGACTTAGCATCTTTCACCATTTTATTGAGAGGACAAGAACAGACCGTAAATTTATCCTCAGATATTGACTTCATCATGCGTTCATCATAGTCCTTTTTGTTAATTATAACCACCTTGTTTCCTTTGTCGGATTTCATATAGAATACATCGCGTTGTTTTAGTGATTTTAAGGCGCGATTCCATTTAATCGTTTTTGTGTCTGGTTTGTTGTTAGCAGCATCTTGTTTAGCTTCGCCGATGACGCGCGCTGCTTTTTCTCTAATTTTATTTTTGATGTGTACTGGTTTGTACTGGATTGCAGATTCAATATCTGCAATTATGTCAATTACAGGTGGTGATAAAGGCTTGACTGAGAAATTGAGGCCACGATTTAACAATTCCAGTTCATCTTCTTGTAATGTCTCCTGAGATAAATTCACAACTAATCCATTGACATTTTTAACTTCTGTTCTTGTTTCGGTGTTACGAGTTCTGATGTTCATTAGTTTAGCTAGCTTTAAAAAACAAAAAAAAAAAATCTAAAAAGCTAGCTAAACTAATGAACAGCAGAATTCGTAACACCGTAACAAGAACAGAAGTTAAAAATATATGTACATCTATCACGAAAGATTCATTTTGTTCACATCAGAACAAGATCGCAGCGTTTAGATCGATGATATATCGTATGTGTCGATTGCCCTTATCACTGGCAGACTATAGGCAGGCATATGAGCATATCGTACATTTAGCTAAAATTAATGGATACGATAAAGCGCTAATGGACAAGTTGATTGCCAAATACATGCAAAAAATGAAAAGCGAAAGAGCTTCAACCCTTTTCAACCCTTTTCAACCAAAACAGTACAGCAAACAACAACGAATCGCATGTAACCTTGGCATATGTCCCTATGATTTCCAACCCTCTTAAAAAGGAATTCAGCAAAGCGAATCTGAAGATTGTGCATAACAACACCCGCAAGCTTTCCTCATTACTTGGTTCCACGAATGATCCTTTTTCGTCAAAACAAAAAAGCAGAATCTACCAAGTTAATTGCACAGAATGTAATAAAAAATATATTGGACAAACCAAACGTGCTGTTGAATTTCGCCTGAAGGAACATGAACGATGCATCAAAAACAAAGACTTTAACAAAGGGATTGCTGCACATGCATTCAATTTAAACAACACAGGAAGACACTACACGGGATCGCTTATAAATAATTTTAAATTGCTAAAAACAGTAGCTAATCCTCGAAAACTCGACGCATATGAATCGTTACTCATGCATATAACGGATAATATAGTTAATATCGACGATAGCCCAATAAATTCAAGTTTATTTCAATTGGCTAAATAATGTGTTAACGGTTACTTTTATTTTGCATAGATTATTATATATTATATGTGGTTAACACATAACAGTACAGTAATTTTATATGGACGATATTCTGATAACAGAATTTTTCAGTGTTATTTAATCCGACTAAATTATATAGAATCAATAAGCCGTTAATTGCTAATTTATTTCAATTTTTTATTTTTTATTCAGTAGTTTCATTAGAAGTTTCGCGCATAGCGCTGAAGATGGTCGGCAATACCGTCCGAAACGCATTCGTATGTGTTTTAGAATAAAAGATCATTTTCTTACCATCAAACTCTTGGTTTTTTTTTTTATTCTAAATCAATATTTGTGGTCAATAAGGGAATTTTAATGTTTATTTCATTAATCTAAAACGACCTCAAAGTGTTCATATCTAACAGATTAAAGTGTTAGAAAAAGCTTCTGAACTTATAATTACAACGATTCATTTAATTTATATTATTTAATTGCTGCAGTTGCAGTTTCCCTGAATGTGTGAATTCCAGTGCTCGACCTTAGTTCCCACGAATTTGCTGACTGGGAATTTGCTGCATAAGCGTCTGGCAGGTAACTCCTGCGCGCTTAAATTCGGATGTCCTCATCCGATCAGAAATGTGGCTGATTGTATCCCAAGTAGCAATTGAGGCTCGATACGGTTAAAAATTGCAGCATGAACTTCTTTAAGATTTATATAAAGCCTCTTATCAGAAGATGTGGTATTACCGAAAGAGTTTCTGTTATAAATGCTCCTAAAAAACCTTAATACGCTTAAATCCAGCGGTTTTATCGAGAGTTTAGATTAAGCTTGCATTAAGTTTTGGAAATACTTCTTATAAAAACTGCTAGCAGTTGTGGCTTTCATAACGTTTCGAACAACAATGTTATGGAACTAGATATTCAAGCTTTGCATAAGGGCATCCGTAAAGTCATAGTGGAAGCTTTATAGAAACTGTATTTTGAAACTTCGATTTAGCTTGCAATCATTTTTTTACGGAGCCTTAACAAAGGCTCTTGCCAACCCAAACTTGTATAACTTTCATAATCGAAGCTTATTTATATTTTATGTGACGTGCATAATTGAAAGTGAGGAAATGTTTCCGTTATGGAAAAAAACGAAAAGATCGGGGAATTTCCACCGAACTATTGTGAAGGAGCAACAAAAAATTTCAACTGGAGCTCTTGAGTTAGATCTGGTATCCAGGAGGGATTCAAGAGAAGTCTGCAGTCAACCATTGGCATCTACATCGAAAATTTCCGTAACAGCTAGTGAAAATCAGAATCGTAGTACTTCATCTCGTGATCTGGGTACGTATGATCGAAGTGATTCGTTTAAGGTATTAACGTTTGTAAATTATTATGTAGATGTTGAAAAAACAACCAGCATAATCGTAAAAGATGCAAAGAACAGCGGATGTACATCATTGTGTGTCTACGAGTCGAGCGAAGACGAGGAAGACTTTGAAAAAAACGTTAACCTTCGTTCGAGTTTAAGAGATTGGACAATGGAATACAATATAAACCATTCAGCGTTGAAAGGGGTAATGGATATAATCAACGTCCGTTTGAAAAACGATAGGAATGTTCAGCCGCAAGATCCACGAACACTGTTGAGAACACCCCAATTACTCAATATTTTGGTACTTGGCGATGGAGAGTACTGGCATCATGGTTTAGTAAATTGCCTGAATAAAATATTTTACAATATCGCTGAGCCTGCAGCGATATCATTGAATATAAATATTGATGGTTTACCATTATTTAAAAGTTCAAAGATAGAAATCTGGCCAATTTTATTCAACATCGCAGAAATGCCACAAGTACCAGCAATGGTTATTGGAGTAATTTGCGGGAAGACTAAACCGAATAGTTTGGAATTATTTCTTAACCCATTTGTCGATGAAATGAATAGCATTATGGCCAATGGTGGAGTATACATAAACTTTAAAAAAGTAGAAGTACATATTAGATGTGTGATATGTGATTCGCCAGCACGAGCTTTCGTCAAAGGCGAATATAACATTGAAACCGATGCCTGTTCCAATAAAAATCTTTTCATATTTTCAGGAGTCGCTGATTTCAATTCTCAGCATGGCTGCTTGAAATGTACCACCATTGGTGAATACAGTTATGAGAGCCACACAAATATATTTCCACGAACGGAGTGTGAGAAACGCACGAACCAAAAGTTTCGGGAGAAAGTATATGGATCACATCATAGAGCCGATTTTCCATTTTTGAAACTAAACATAGACATGATCGAACAATTTCCAGTCGGAGAAGAGTTGCATTTACTTTATTTAGGTGTTATGAAATGCCCTTTGCTTGGTTTACGCGACGGAACATTCCGTAATTCCGACACAAAGTGGAGAGCTCAAACGATAAATGAGGTTTCCGAATATCTATATAAATGTACGATGGCTAGAGAATTTCACCGAGCAGTGAGAGGGCTAGACTGTTTGCCGCATTGGAAGGGAACCGAATATCGTACCTTCTTACACTATATAGGATTTGTTGCACTAAAAGATCATTTGACACCGGAAGTGTACGAACATTTTATGCTTCTCTTCTGTGCGGTGAAAATTTGTTCTTCTGCACAGTACTTTCATATGCTTCCATTGGCTCACACGATGCTTCTTCAATATATTGAAATATTTGCAGAAATTTATGGTGAGCAGTATGTTACCAGCAAAATTCACAATCTATCACATTTAGTGGCTGAGGTAGAAAGATTTGGTGAGCTTGCTTCCTTTAGCACGTATCCGTTTGAAAATATGCTTGGTAGAACTAAACGCCTACTGCGACACGGAAATCGTCCTCTGTCTCAAATTGCTAGACGAATCATGGAAGATATGATTAGTATGGAGCCATATAATCATATTGACACTGAAAAGCTTAATCCATCCCATCTAAACTGCATATTGACCAAACGAAATAATGGAGAAAACATCCCAGAATCGTTAAAATCGTCAGATAATGTTGAAGTATCGTTTTATTCAAAAATCCAGCTGAACAATTTTTGCCTTGGTATAGATCCATCAAATTGTTGGTTTCTTTCTAAAGAGAATAAAATAGCTTATGTCACTAACATAATATTTTGGAGCAGAAAATATATACAATTATATTGCATCGAATTAAATACAAGAGAAAATTTTTTCACACTCCCAATTGAGTCGAGACATTTTAATATTTTTTGTATCCATCGCGATGCTTACCTGAAACAAAATGTACCAAGACTATTTAATATAAGTAACGTAAAATGCAAGCTGGTACGCCTTTTTTATCATGATCTATTTGTATACATGCCTCTTTTGAGCACCAACAACTAAATAAATATTCAAAAATATGTTATGAATAGTTTTCAAGACATTTATTTTTGGTTGACTCAAAAAATTCATTAAATACAAGTAACAAAATTAAAAAATATTCGTTATAAGTAACAAAATAAACGTTGGTTTCTTTAATAAAAAAATGTTGTGTTCAATCTAAATGAGATTGGTTATCCTCGCTGGAGCTGTCATGATTATGTTGATCAATATTTGTTACATTCGACGTCTTTGATTCATGATGTTTCAATGATGATCTGTTTCGACGTTTCACCCGAGAAGCCCGCAAAGCCGGTTGGGCGAAGCGCCTTGCAAAATTCGATATGATTTTTTGAAAAAAATCTTTCAAAGATTTCTTTGTATATTTCGTATCAACCGACTGAACTACATCAAGGAACAGCTGGAAAGTTCGCGAGAACTTTTGGAAGCATTCCTTTTTCGATTTCCTAGAGAGACCGGTCCACGTTGTGAGTGTGAACAGTCGCCGAGTAAATACATGGTCTACGAACGCGTAGGCCACATCGTCCCCATACATGCCACTATTTTGGCCGCAAACAGACTGAAGCTTTCTGATCTAAAGTGAAAGCAAAATAGAGATATTACAAGTAACACATTTATTTAAAACTTTACCACTTCTTGCGCATATTCGCTATCTTTTAAGTTCTCCTCAAAATTAGCTAGCTCTTCGATAGTATCCATTCGGTTGAATGCAGAATTAATCAACACGGGCTGGGATGATGAAAATGGGGACTTTAAAGACTCCAACGATGCCAAAATTTTATCCTGCCCCTTTGCCAGGTAATCCAATGTTGGAGCATGCTTGGCTTGCGTTTCAATTATGGCAAGAAGTGTGCTCATAATTGAGGGTTCAGACAAAGTAGTACCTTCACTAATTTCTACGTCATCAAAAACTAGTTCTTGCGCGGATGGTTGAAAATCACTTTCATTTTGAAAAATTTACGTGATTTGGCCAGAATTCGTTGGCATATTGTTTATTGTGCTGCTTACGAGTTGAAGTGGTTTTGTAGGGCCGCTAGTAGAAACCGGCTTTGAATTTTCCGTAATTGAACTATACGCAGTTGACTTTTCTGATGAAATGAACTGGGTGAAAAGAAAATGCTCAAATTATTATCACTTACAATGTGTTATTCATTTATTACCTCGTTGTAGTTTGTTCGGTTGGCGTCCCCGTTTTCCACAAAAACTTTTCTGGAAGCGGCAGAACGCCTAGGAAACATTTTTTTCTTACTGGCTCCATGTCACTAGTGTCGCTGTGATTGGACATGTTTTCACTTCCTGAATAGCCTCCGCATAAGAACTAATATTGCGGCGCTTCACAATGCATGGGTATTCAACCCATCCGTCAGTTACAGCACCGGGCGGCTGTAATGGGATTTTAATTGCTTTGCCATGCAATTTATCCGGTGGCCACATCAGGTTTCCCGATATCTCCCACGCTGATGGCACTGCAGCTATCTTTTTGATTCCACCTTCAAACGTTTCGATCACTTTAAACTCCATGTTTCACAATGCACCTCAACTCACTATGCACAAATTTGCACTGCCGTGTGGTTCGAAGTTTTTGGTTGTGTGTCCAATACAAACTGAGAGCTCGGTAAATGCTGTAAGCAAAACCGCTTTCGAAGCTTTACCGAAGTTTTCATGCATGGTTGCAGTGTACAGTTTTTAATGTTTTCTGTTAGGTAGCGCGTAAACAACGATCGCTTGCCACTCCACAAGAGATCGTATATAAAAATTTTCGTGCCCTTAAATTTCTGCCAAATACATTTGGAACACTTATTCGTGATATAGTTGTCGCAAACTGCCACAGTTTATACCTTCACAAGCTGAAGACTCTATACGCTTTGCGGGCACTTCTGTAAAGTTTCTAAAATATTATTGTTCGCCGCATCTATCGAGGCTTCAGCTCGCTTATAATATACAAAGACCTTTTATTTCAGTACAAGATGTTTAACTCAGCCAGGAAAATGGACTTCCGAATACATTATTTTGAACAGCTTTGCTTTAAGGAAATATCGCGAAGGATACTTAAATATCGTTACATAATCGGAAATGAAGAAAAACATATTTTGTTTTCATTTCGATAAAATATAGTTACATGTATTTACATGTTTTCTTCCCAAAGCATGACATTGACTGCAAGCTATTTTTCGAAAAGTCTGTAGCAAGGTGGAAATAGTTTAGCTTGATTTGAGAATTAAAAACAATTACTCTTCGCATACGCTAAAATTGTTTTCTTCTGCTGGATCAAAATGGATTTTGCATGTTTTGCTATGATATTGCAATGAAACACCACTTCTCATAAGCATATTTTGCTTTTAGCGTTTTTAGAGAAGCTTAATACAGATCATAATATATATAGAAGTGGACGAATTTAAAACCTGTATCAGCATATTACAGAAGGTAGAACGTCGGACAAAGGAACGCAGGAACCCAGGTCCAAATACCCACGCAAGGGTATTTCATCATTCCATTCTTGAATACAATTTAAATATGTATAACAAATTAACAAACAGATAATACGCCAGAAATACTATGCTAACTGAGTGCGGTATCTAAATGGAAGGAACATTCTTATATTTTAAAAGTTTGCTTGCTTGTGTAAAACTCTCATAAATTGCTTGTAAAAGACCTTTCCGAACCTCACTAAAGAAGCGATCAGCTCTTGATATTAGTCTCCGTAAAAGAAGTATCCCTTTCTTTGCGAAGTACTATGGAAGCAGAAAAAATTATAAGCCTCCTTTAGGCTTCCTTTAGGTCTTTTGGAGAATTCAATGAAACATGCGAAAGATCTAATAAAATACTTACCGAATCAATACAGAAGTTTAGAAACGTTAACTTCCTTAAGTCTTTCTTTAGGTATTTCCTTTAGGTCTTTTAGAGGAGCCAATGAGACTTGCGAGAGATGTTATGAAAGCTTTTACGGAGCCGCTATAGATGTAAACAAGCTTCGGTAAACTAAGAAAACGTTCTCCTTTTTAGCCTAACCAAACCTTTTCAGAAGCTGTAAGGAAGCAAAATAGGCAGCTCTATAAGACTTATTAGATGTGACATTGCTACTTGGGATAGGCTGGGAATTGATTGGCGCAGAGAAGCGATGGTACCGATATTGATGCGTTTGACCATAGGTTTGTATTTACAGGTTGTTCATTACTGGCTTCTTCCTTATCAGTAGGCTGTCTGATGGTAACCTTTAAGTTGTTACTTTTGCAATGTCTGAAGAATATAAAGATTATTAATATGATGATGATTAGAAAACTTATCCCGTAGCTAGTCCAACTTTCGTAAAAGGTCTTGGCTTGAAGTAGATCGATTCGTTTGGTATTATTGATGTACAGCTCGTGCATTGCTTTGAGAGAAAGGATTCCTCTGTATTGTTCTTCATACGGAGTAGGCTGGTAGATGGCCGGGAGTGCTTGCCAGAAGGAAATTTCTTTTGAAGTGTAGGTTTTTTCATTTATTCTTATTGTAGCGTTCTCGAATTTCACTACGAAGGTGCCAAACAAATGTCGTGTATCGTCGTCAATTGCTATCGATCCATTAAAATCGTTCAGCAGGATCATGTCGGTAGTAATTTCTTCTATGGCTGGAACATGTCACGGCTCACGATACTACAGGTTGAGTTGACGCTTTTCAGGATGTTGGGAAGGCATGACGAGAGTTTTATGTCTAACAAGTCGGTTTGTCTACAAATCTTTAATTCGCCATATGCGTTACAACTATTGGTGATACTGTATATTTCATTATGATTTCTTATAATGCTATTGTGTGAAATTTCAATAACTCTATTGTTCCTTTTAACAGGTCTTATGAGTAGTCTTTCATAAGTATCTTCAGCAGTTAATGGTATCTGTACAATATACAAAAGTGACTTTCCGTCTGTTAAAATTTTTATTTTAGCTGGTTTTAATGCATCTTCGATTGATATGTATGGAAAATTTTCTTTGTCAGGAATTGCTATTGCTGTTTTGATTTCTTCCTGTGATAAAAAAATGGAGTTTACGATTCCAGTTTTTGCAAAATTTAAAGCATAATTTATATTAACTAGTTCCTCTTTTACCAATCTTAATTTATATTGTAGGCTTATGGCTATATCGTGGTTGTGGTGTTCGTTTGTTTTGACAAATTTTTGGATTTGATTTGAAATTCGGGTTAGGTTGTTTATTCTATCTGTTAACGATTTGTTAATTACTATCTGGTTGTTGTTATTCCTCAGAACGTTGCTAATTTTGTCCTGGATTATGTTGAAGTCATCGTGGTCGGGATTTCTGGCAACCCATTTCCATGCTGTTCCGATAAAGTCCAATGATCTTTTCACAACCTTCGTTTGTAGATGCCCTAATAGCTGTTGGGCTTGGGATAGCTCATGAATGAGATAGGGATGCAGAGAATTGCTACTATTAGGCTTTTTCACACGGGAATGGTAAAAACCCATATCCAAACAGGTTTCGCGCTTACGCCCTTATGTTTACACGTTGCATAGTTCAGCCAAGCTATTTTTGTATACGATACACGTCTTGCGAGTGTATGTATCAAAAGGATCATTTGATCGTTCAACGTCGTGCGGACAACATGAGAGCGAAGACAGAGAGATAAGCGATTGAGAATTTATGTTTTAGCCTTGAATTGTGCACGAAGTAATAAAAACTGGAATGAAAAATATATGTTGATTGTTCAAGTTTGTCGATTCAAACTTCTATTGGATTTATTTGAATCCTCCGTGTCTTTCCACTTTCTGAAAAATAAATATATGCATTCCAAATTTGAATATCTTTTTTAGTCGCATATTTTTCTTGATGTGTTGTAAACTTGCTTATTATAATGTGATTCTATAAAGATTATGCGTACTGTTAATTTTCTATAGATCTACAATAGGCAATTTATCTTCCTTGAAATCGTGATGTTCGTCGTGTTGTTTCCTGAAATTGAACATGGCCCCCGCTTTTATAAATTTATTAAATAACGCGTAGCTTCTCGTGTCCACGCATCCATTTTTGCACGCAAATTAAAGAAAGGCAATCGTTTCATGACGACTACCTTCTTCACCGAATGTTCAATTCGGAATGATTACTGGCGTTTGTATAAAATTTCCCCCACCAAATGATCAACAAAATGCGTTTGTGTATGTGCGTTACGCTCGTTCACCCTAAAAAATGTTGGCTTGTTTTTACCATCAGGTCCCCTCACTGCCTCTCACTCTTCTTGCCCATATAACCTGTTTAACGCTCACTTTTAACGCTGCGTCTGAAAAAGCCCATTGACTTCTCGCCCAATTGCGGCTGATATGTTTGATATTAATTGCGCGTACTGTCCAATGTCTACGTCATGTACTCGTATGATGTTGGAACTTCCCGTTTTTATTTTTGCCTGGCCAGATTTCATGGTTATAATTTGGGAATTTGTATAGTCGAGAACCTTGACCCTGCAGATAGCCATGTGGATAGAGAGCCTAAAAGGAAGAAGTTAGTTGCGTATATTACTTTTGTGTATGGTTTTTCCGGATTCGGTAATGATTGTGGTGGTTTTGTTTTCCCTAACAGGTTCTTGTCTGTATCTTGGAGTTAATTTTGACCCTAATCTTTTATTTCTTTTAACAAAAACTATTTCTCCGGGGCTATAATCCTTTAGGGGTTCCCTATTTTTATTATGGTAGGTAAGGTCTTTGTTTTGCTTCGATTTGAGCTTTTCTACGTTTTGCTGTCGTATTTGTTCGAGGTCTTCCGGGGTTGTTCTCGGTAGGCGACCGAGGTATAGTTCTTCAGGCTTCTTGCCTGTAGTGGAATGGATAGTGAAATTATATTCATTTACTGCCCTTTAAAGTAGCTCTTCAAAAAGCCGGCCGGGATCGTCTCGCTTTAGGCATAATCTCTATCAGGGTGGAGTGAGGACGTTCTATTTGTCCGTTTACCTCGCTCTTATAAGGAGGCGTTTTGAAGACTTTTACCTGCAAATCGTCCTCCATCATGGAAGACAAAGATACTGATCGAAGCGCGCCTTCATTATCCACTACAACGTTTTCCGGTACGCAAAAGAAGAACAGAATGTCCCTAAGAGGCTGTTGTACGTCCTCAGCAGATCTTGATGGGAGAATCTTAGCTTGGAGAAACTTTGCGAATTTATCTATGGCCGTGAGAGCTAGTTTCTTTTCAGTCAGAAATATATCTATATGGACTGTGTGTCGGGGATAATTTAGGATGGGGGTTGCGTGTAGGAGTGGTTTGTTCGGGTGCCTATCGTATTTATTTTCCTTACACGTTATTCACCGAGAAACAAGTCTTTTGATTTTAGCGGACGTTTTCGGGAAATGAAAATTTTCTAATAACAAGCCTATTTTCTTGAGCATTTCTATGAGCTCTGCGATGAGTGTTCAAGATTCTCTCTTCCTGTTCCACTTCGTTTTGCAGGTCTTCAACTATCTTGCGTGTAAAGCGGACTCTGTAATTTTGAAAGTGTTGGGGGTAGATTTCTTGTATGATTCCAAACGTTCTTTCGTCTGTCATAAGTCCGTTTATCATATGTGGGTTCATGTACCGTCTAAGTATGTTTATAATGTCTTGTTCAGCGTATTTTTCTTGAATTAGGATATGCCTGGTATACTTATCGAAAGGATGGGTGATCTGGTAGCTTGTTTCGTTACCCTTGTTCAATATTATTTGATTCCGGAAGACGTTGATGGGAGTTTCGACCATAGGTATCCGATTTTGGGAGGAACTATCATCACTATGCTCTGTGGGTGTTAACGAATTAACTTCCCCTGGATTGGGAGGTCTTGAAAGGGAGTCGGCAACAACATTTGCTTTACCTGGTTTGTATAGGAGCTCATAATTGTACTCCTCCAAGTAAAACTTCCAGCGTTTCATCTTACAATTGGTGTTTTTGTTGCTTAGAGCATATGTAAGGGGCTGGTGGTCCATAAACATTTTTATTTTTCGCGACCCGTAAAAGAAATTCCTAAATTTCTGCAGTGCCCTTCTCGTTTGCAGCATAGTTTTCTTCGGTTTGGTTCAATGTTCGTGACAAAAAGGATGTTGGTTTGCCTTCTTGAGAGAGAACTGCACCAATGGCGTAGTTGGAAGCATCCGTAGTCAGTTCGAACTCCTTTTCGAAGTTGGGATGCGATAGTATGACGTCCTTGGATATGAGCACTCTCCTGAGTTTCAAGAATGCATCCATGGCTGGTTTACCTAGGGTGATTGACTTATTTTTGGACATGTGCTTGGACACCCGTCCATCCTCCCCTCTCAAAAGGGATGTCAGAGGTTTTGCAAGCTTTGCATAGTCGCGAATGAAGCCACGGTAATACCCTGACATTCCAAGAAATGATAGGAGGTCCTCTACGGTTCTGGACGGAGGAAAGGATGCGATTGCCTCAACTTTTTCAGGGTTTGTTCTAATGCCGTCAGCGCTGACCACAAAACCCAAAAACTCTACGCTACTCCTCAAAAATTTACACTTTTTGGGCTGCACTTTCATGTTGGCCTTCTCGAGTGTTTTGAGGAGTCTTTACAAGTTTTCGAAGTGTTCCTTCTCGTCTACTCCGAAGATGATAATATCATCTATGTAGACGTAGCAGCGCAGGCCGATGTGCTCCCGAAGGATATCGTCTCGTGTGCGCTGAAAAATAGAGGGTGCATTCTTGAGTCCGAATGGAAGCCGCAAGAACTCAAGGGATTTTTGTCGGAACCTGTGTCTATTAAGAATTTGAGTGTTTCGCCACTCCTCGCAGTCCTTTCGATGTATGGAAGCGAAGAGCTGTTTAATCTAAAAAATGTATGTCGTCTTGGGTTTCGTCAGTGTCGGGTATTTCTTCGCTGTTATCCTGTAGGTCTGTTGGGAATGGTTCGGTTTCCTCCTCGGCCAAGAAATCAATTAGTTCTTGTCTTTCCAGCTCGTCCTGAATGTAGTCCGTTGTTTTGTTTGATGTCTCTGGCTGTATGTTATTGTTCTCTGTAAGGTATATTCGTTGTTGTTTGTGTCCCTGTGACCGAACGGGAGGTTGAGGCCTTTTAGGGGTATATGCGGGTCTTGGACCCGGTCTATTCTGGTAGTTAACTGCATGTTTCCTAATGGAGGGATCGATGTCCATTGGCTCTACCCCTCGTGGTTTGGGTGGTAACGGTAATTGGTTTGGGTACTGCTGCTGTGGTCTCGGCTGATAAAATCTAGGTGGCTGTGGCGCGGTTGGGTTGTGTACGAGTTCGGGATAGAAGTTTCGTGTGTTTGGTACGGAAGCCCTTGCGTCATAATTTAAGGGCGGCCTTGTTTGATTTGGAGATTGAATGGGTTTTTTGGGGGGGCAATGGCGGAGTTGCTGTCATGGAGGTTTTTCTTGAGATATTGTTAGTATTATTGGCGTGCTGTGGACGGTAATTCATGTTTGCTAATTTAAGATATAAATAAAGGGCTTGTGGCAAATCAACTGGCTCTCGGGTACTTAGGAGCCTCGGGAGGTCCCCTGATAAGCCCCTGATGAATGTGTCGAGAGCTTTGTCCCTGTAGCACTGGGTCATATTATTTAATGACTCCTGCCCCATATGAGATGATGATAATTTATTTAGGATGAGTGACAAGTGGTGGTATACGGCTTGGTAGAATTCATGAATGCTGTTACCACCTTGAACAAGAGTGGTCATTTGGTACTCAAGTGTACCAAGATCCTTCTTGTCTGCATAGTGCAGTGCTAGACACTTAGAAACCTTTCCCCAATTGAGGGGTGTGTTATATGATTCTAAGGCGATGTCGGCTTGACCGACCACCTTATTTCTTATAACAGACAAAATTCCGTAGTACTTTGAGGTTCCTCTAAGGTGTTCATATATAGAGAGTATCCTTTCGACACTCTTTTCCCATGAGCTGAATTCTCCTGGATTTCCTGAGAAGTCTCTCAGGCTCTTTACCACATCAGGAACTCTATCCATCCCCGATAAATCCCTGTCATTGTCAGCACTGATTCCCATATCCGCTTCATTGTTTATATCAGAAACGGGGTTCATTAGGCTCTGGAAGATTTGTCTTCCTTGCGCCTGAAGTGTTTCCGTCACTATTTGGCTTATGATAACGGTGAGTTCATTTAAAGTCACACTAGAGCCTCCGGAATTAGTAGGCGGAGTATTTCAGTGCTCTTCGCCATTGTTATTTTCCGGGGGCATAGGAAGACGAGCGGGGCGAATGAGATTATTGGGATTCGAACCAACCATATTTCGATTTAACTTCGTCGGCTGAGAGAAAATTCACTAGGGATCTGGGCGTACGTGATCCTATTTCCGCTCACAGAATACGAATTTTCCAAATACGACAAGGTAAAACAACAACCAAGAGCGGACAGGTCAAAGATGACGACAATAGTCAATACTAAAAGGATCCGCACTAATGTAGAGGACCCCACAACAACGATTTACAAATAAAATTCACAATTTCACAATTTACACTGCTGGGAAACTTCCCCTCTTTTATATATGAAATGTTTGAATGGTTAATATAATTATATATATATATATAATTTGAATGGTTAAAATATATTATAATTTTCAAATAATTTTTGTAATGTTCGCTCACAAATTTTTATTCTTTAAGCAAAAATTTGACAAAAAAATAGTCTCTTTTCCTTCTAGGTTGCTTGATAATTACAATAAATTTAATTTTACAGACAAACTTTTAATTTTAAATTTTTATCAATGCAGACAATCTTGCAATTTAATCTGTAGTTATATCAATATAAACTCACATAAGGATGAATATGTTCACCATTTTGGCCTTTCCCAAAATCCTGAATTTTGATTCATTTCGTATTTCCTTACAAATTGTGGGTTCTTCGCTTGGGCTGCTGATCAGTATCCTTAGGTAATTTCCCTTTTGCTTTCATATTTTTCATTTAAGGGAAAAATTCATGCAAATCACGTTTGCATGTGTTTTTCACTTAAACCTTGATCCGAATATGGGGGGAGGGGGATGCGAGGGGGCACTGCTTCCACCTGGATGCCCCACTCTTATTTGGTGGCCATAAGAATCGTCAGTAACGACGAAGTCCTGTCAAGTCCGTGAGCTTTCTCCCGGCCCGGTTTGTCATTAGCGTTAGCAATTTCCACCCTTAGTAGGTTACTTCGGCCTCGACACCTGTCGATCCGCATTTGATCTCCCAAATCAAGAATGCGCAATTTTTTTGTAGTGGGTCCTAATGCTGGGGAAAAGAACCCGCCACACGACACCACAACGCTAGCCTGCCAGCACATGCCCGCGTCCTCAGGCAAGGCCAATCTCGGCGAATCTCACCATCCTCTCTCACCGAGGCAGCAGACCATTCGCTGCAGTCCTTCACGGACTTTTTATCTACCCATCATTTCACTACAATTAGACTAGCTTTTCACTACTTGCCAGTGGAATAAGCTTCTAGTAGCCCGTGGAAAATATTAATAATTGCTTTTAAGGCAGACATTGTGGTGAGCAGATTATTTGCGAGCTGTATTTACTACTAAGCACTGCAGTTATTATTTGCTACACAAAACTTTCTTGGCATACATATTTAAAAACCTTACATATTTACATAACCTTTCAAATGCGTAGGCTTAAACAAAAGAAGTGCAAAAAGCTTTTTAACTTTTCCCTACTAAAAGTTGTAATTTCTAGTATTCATAATAGCAAGAATAGAAAATTAAGATTTTAAGGCAATTTAACGAATTCGCGGAATATATCCAGGATGACACGCACGCCTTCATGCACAATAATAAGCAGCCAATAATTTTAATAGCAAATCTGATTTGTTCAGACACCCAACAAAGCTACAATATTTCTTTTATATCATTCTCATGGACGTTCCCGCCCAAAAATGTTCCCATATTTGCAGCACAGAAGCAACAATGCGAAATAGACTATTTATATAATGGGATTTTCAGATGATACCAAATTGCAATAATGTAAGGCTTGAGGGTAGTCGACATGTCTTGTACGAGACCCTCATTTCCCTGCGTGCCTTCATACGCGCGTTCACATCCTGGTTCCTGGTACGGCCGATTGTGGCCGAATGGGAGAAATTCTATATCCTGGAAGCCGAAAAACGAAAATGTTGTGTTTTCACACAATAGAGTCCTGTGGCTGTGATTTATGGGAAAGAAATTCTGACAAGAAATTAATTTTGTTAAATGTTCGGATAGTGGCGGTTATCCATGCCAATGCGGCTCGGCAACTCCACAATGTCGTTGGGGTGTGAAAGACTAAGTAACCGAAATGCGGGTTTATTGCTTCATCATAAGTGTTTTCCGTCATAAATCACGGCCTGGTCGGCTGCCCTGGAATGGCATAGTGTCGCTACTGAATACCTAACTAGTGGGTCGTTGGCTCGGCGCTTTATAAGCACCCTGTTAAATGCTTGCTAGTCGATTGATTGACCAATTCGTCATACGTTTGGGTCATAACCTCTAATATTTAGGGGAGAAACGTCTGAACATGTGCCACGTCGGGTCGACTCGATTATATTTTTTTAATCCCAGAAATATTTGATTTATTAAAAAACGATATTAGTGAAAACAATGAATAAAACGGCTGCCGATTTCAAATAGGGCCTTTTGCACTCAAAATGTGGTTTATGGTGATTTTAATAGCATATTAGAGTAATTTTGCTATGAAAGTGGTCAAGCAGAACGAATCGGATAATAATTCGCCCCTATCTCGTCGTACATCATAGTCCCCATACTGATATGTTGTGGAGAAAGTTATCTTCCCACTATTCGGGGAATCGATGTGAATGAATATCTTTTGATTCTTACTGGTTACCAACTTGATTGAGTGAGGCTTGCTTTGTTTGCCAAAGGAAGGTCCCGGCCATATGAGCGGTTCGGGCTACAGCAAGGAATTGAGTGTCCCTCTCACGAGCTCCTGTTGTCGGCAGATGTGCTATCAAATGGAATAATCAAATTATTAATGATGGCAGTTTTTCCCGGTGACAAGTTAACCGCACAATGTTTGAGCACAATTAGCTATGGAAATTGTGGCACAGCTAACACACAATGGAACCTTTACTCCACTTCAGCTCGCCCGGCCGTGATTTGTAAGTTATTTGTCATCCGACAGCCGAGGGTTTTTTTCTATGTTTTTTGATTAATTGAAATCAAAAGCCGTTGACTCTGTTTACAACTTCCTGGACAAAATATTCTGCACAGCTAAGATGTATGACTCAGGCATTATCTCGAAGAATCTACCCTCATTTCGGCGAATAAATGAAATACTCATAGGAAATGGAAGAAAAATGATACTCGCTGTATTTTAATAGGTGCCCACATTATAGGCACCACTCCACAGCCATGGCAAGGTCATTGCCTTCAATCAGGGTCTCGTTCGCGGGAACCGGGTAGTTCTTAATAACCCTCTAAATATAAATGATTTGATTGTTGTCTGGTATGAGCGTTTGGTGCTTTATTGAAAATTTTCGAATTGCCGCTATTAATAAATATGTACTCATACACGCTTATATTGGGGGCTGTAAACGATTATTACTTGAACAACAATTGTTTGACAACAGTCTCGTGCTCTTGTGAACATGAGAAATTACGGAAATTACTTGATATCAATAAGAACCAGAAAATAAATAGTTTATTTCAGTTAATGATTTCTTGTACTTGAGTTCGATCTACTTTTATTATGCCAGTTGTAGAAAACATAGTGTTAGAAATAATATTATCACTTTGCGACAGTTATCAAGTATATCCTAGAAATATAAGTGCAGAAAAGTGACAAAATTATTTAAATACTCCCTAAACTTTCAAAATAACTTCTTTCAAAATTGGTCCCAGTTACTTTATTCGAGATCTTTCCTCATATTTACCGCTCCAAATATAAGGATGTCTGTCAAATTTCCCAGATATATCATACGTATATGAAGGGGAAAACTAGCGTTTTAGTAGAAAAGTTTGGCAAACATCTATACTACTATACTTAGCTTATAATGACATGTCATTTTTTTCCGCTGCATCTTAATTTTTGTAATCGTTTTCCTCTGGGGCTTTATTAAGCTACTACTATTATATGATTCCTTCTACATTTGGAAATTTTGAATTCCGAAAAAAGCTCAAAGTTGCTCCAAGGATTTGAGGGGTTTCAGTTTCGTATTTCAAAGATATTTTTAGTGTTGGTGCATACGTACGTACATACATATGTCAGCTAATATTGCAAATATTCGGTTTCAAATTACACATCATTCTGCAACGGAATTATTGTAGCTGCTCGTATATACTCGAGTATAAATTTGGCACGAATTTGAATACAGAAAAACAACCTCTCTTTCCTTTTTAGTGTATGATAAAATAATTTTTTTCACAATACCCTACTAAAACCGCGACCTGTCTGTCCGTCTGTTCGTCCGTCCGTCTGTGTGTCATGGTAAGTTTTGTAGCAAACCACATAAGCTAGAAACACAAAAGAATGTGGACTGACAATTAAAAAATTTTTTTACCAAAGGTAGTCGATATGGCCTTGATGATAAATTTTTAAAACAGGTCTTAAATCGACATTTTTCATTTCAAAGGGTTCCGGGGGAGGTGAAAGTACGAAAAATTAGTGTACATCATTAAAGTAAATCTTTATGAGTACAAGGACAACGAATACCACGGGCATCGAAACTACGTCAAATTTGTCATTAATAGTACACAGTAGACGGTCCCTAGCCCGTTTGAGAAAGGAGCAGGCAACCCCTTGCTTCCAACACCCATAGCTTCCATGATTCCTCATCCCAAACAACCAATTAAAGGGTAGTAAATAACTGCCAAAGAACTCTTCTTGAAACTCGACAGCGAAGCAAAACTAGTAGGGCTACAAGTCAACGCAAATAAAACAAAGTTCATGACGCAGTCGACGAAAATTACCTCAAATAAACAAAATATCACACTTGGCGAATACAGTATCGAGAATGTTAGCGAGTTTGTGTATTTAGGCACCAAAATAACGAGAACGGGCAATGAAAGAGACGAAATACGCCGAAGAATACAGCTCGCAAATAAAATATTCTATTCAGTATTGATGATCTTGAAGACCAGCTGCAAACACAGGAAAACAAAGCTCCAAGTATACAAATCTGTGATAAGACCTGTGTTATGCTATGGGTATGAAACATGGACCCTAACCCAAGCATCCGCAAATATATTGAACGCCTTTGAGCGACGGGTCCTGCGGCGAATAATCGGAGCGAAGGTAGACGGGGACCAATGGTGAATTCGCTACAATCATGAGCTGTATGAAATTTTTGACGAACCGGAGGTCTCAAGGATTGTAAGACTGCGGAATCTGCCATGGGCTGGACACATGAATCGTATGGACGAACAACGATACCATAGAAGGTATTCGTTGGGAGGACTGAAGGCCGGTGGCCAGTGGGGAAACCGAGGAAACGCTGGTCTGACTCGGTCGACGAAGACAGTTCATCGCTGCTCGGATTTCGGAAGGTGGAAGGTTTCGTTGGAGACGCTGTTTGCAGGAAGCGAAGGCCCGAAAGGGGCTGTAGTGCTAAGAAGAAGAAGAAGCAGAATAAATATTTCGGGGTCGAACATTGGGTTTACTAGTTCCCCAATAATGTGACAATAAATCCCGAGAAATGCTAATAACTGTAAATACATCTACAGCTCTGCTACTAAATCCTACTTACACCTCCTTTGTGAGGGCGTAAGAGGGTGAAGGCGAATTTTCCGCGCCTGATAACGGAATTGACGTACTAACCATGCCGCCAGAATGGAGGTTGGACGACGGGCTAACTCCCTGTCCCTGGAAAACCTTTAAATGTTTCGGAACCTGCAGACAGGCCTCGAAATGGGTTGGGCTCACGGCAACGACCTCGCAAACGAAAAAAGACTTTGACATTGGATCCTGGAATTTCAGATCACTCAATTACCCTGGCGCTGTTAAGGACCTTTTACAACAGGCCAGTCAATATCAATTAAAAATACTGACAATCCAGGAAACAAATTGGACTGGAAACAACATTTAAGACATGAGATCGCACGCAATATTCAAAAGTGGGAAGCCTACAGGAAAACAAGAATTTGGGGTGGCCTTCATTGTGGATAGGGAGTTCAAATCGCACGTTATTGATTTTAAGGCAGTCAATGAACGGTTGTGTGCGATCCGTATGAAAGCGAAATTTTTCAAAATCTGGCTGATTAATGTTCACGCTCCGACCGAAGAAAAGGACGAAGAAACGAAGGAATCGTCTTACAACCACCTGGAAAGACTGGTCGACTCATTGCCTACAAACGACACGAAAATAATTCTGCGTGATATCAATGATGCGTGATTCAACGGGGAATAACTGGAGGATATAGCCTCCACGATGAAACAAACGACAACGGCCAGCGCCTGATTGACTTTGCATGTGGTAAAAATCTAGTCATACGTTCGACCTGCTTCCCACATCGACGCATTCATAAAATTACCTGGGGATCACCGGATGGCAACACAGAACACCAGATCTATCATGTTCTGATCCAACAACGTTGGGCCTCGAGCATACTTGACGTCCGTACATACCGAGGAGCCAATTGTAACTCAGATCATTCCTTGATCAAATTAACCTATCGATGTCGTATGTCAAAGGCATATTCAGCGAAGACCAGCCCGCAACAAACATTTTGACATCGAAAGGCTCCAAACGGCATCTTTGGCCAAAAATTTCACGGAAACCCTCGATAACCAGCTCGCTCCCATCTTATCAGACGCATCGTTAAAGACGAGCAACGACTTCCGGATGGAAGTGAAAGCGGTTATTAAGGCCATGGCAGAACAGACGATCGAACATCAAGCCCAAAACAAGGGGAATGATTGGTTCGATGATGAGTGCCAGAATAAGTTAGATAAAATAAATCAGGCCTACAAACAATATGAAGGTAGGGAAACCAGGACGAAGAGAGAACAGTATGGAAATCTCAGAAGAGTAGTGAATAAGATAATTAGGATTAAGAAAAGAGAATGCTATGACGACCAATTGAGAATATAGATGTAAGTTTAGCGAGCAACAATACAAGACAAGCATACAAAGTAGTGAAAAGCCTGAAACGTGGTTATCACCCCAAAACCACGCTCTGTCGTGCTGACATCGGCAATATCAGCGCTGATGAAACCAAGATTAAGGAAGGATGGGCATCAACATCGGACTCTATAGATGTCTGGGGAGAGTTTCCATCGGCTTGACCAACTCTGGATGAAGTTTGTTGCATCATCAAAGCCCAAAAGAATAATACAGCGTCAAGCATCGATGAGATTCCAGTGGAGCTCATTACATATGGTGGCAGTAGTTTTCATCTAGCGATTCACAAAGTCATCCAGCACATTTGGTAACTAGAATAAATGCGAGTGGGGCCAATCAAATATATTCCCTATCCACAAAAAAGTGACAAGCTACAGTGCGAAAGTTATAGAGGCATATCACTACTTTGTACGGCGTGCAAAATATTTTCAAAAATTTTAGAAAACAAAATCGGATCATACGCCAACAGTATTATTGGGGAGTATCAAGATGGTTTTAGAGCAATTGTTCACAGTCAAGCAGGTACTTGAATAAAGCTTGGGAGCTCAACATAGACGTACACCAAATTTTTGTTGATTTTGAGCAAGAAACCAAATAATGCTTTGCTTTGGCATCCCAGCCAAATTGGTCTGTCTTACCAAAATGACAATGACGTCGACAACCTCCCAAGTCCGCATAAATAACCAACTCACCGATGCCTTTGACACAAATATCGGACTGAAGCAGGGAGATGAGCTGGCTCCATTGCTATTCAATTTGGCTCTTGAGTACGTCATACGGAAGCTACCTGTCGATACGCGAGGTACAATACTATTCAAGTCGAGCCAAGTAGTAGCCTATGCAGACGACATCAACATTTTGTCACGGTCATTATCAACTGCCAAAGAACTCTTCCTGAAACTTGACAGCGAACCAAAACTAGTAGGGTTGCAAATCAATGAAAATAAAACAAAGCTCATGACGCAGTCGAAGAAAAATGTCTCAAGCACACAAAATGTTACATGTGGCGAGTACAGTATCGAAAACGTGGGCAAATTCGTGTATTTAGGCGCCAAAATAACGAAAACGGGCTCACAAGCAAAATGTTTTATTCAGCTCTGACGATCTTGAAGACCAGCTGCATGCACAGGAAAACAAAGCCACAAGTATACAAATCTGTGATAAGACCTGTGTTATGCTATGGGTGTGAAATATGGACCCTAACCCAAGCATCCGCAAATATATTGAACGCCTTTGAGCGAATAATCGGAGCGAAGTTAAACGGGGACCAATGGTGAATTCGATACAACCATGAGCTGTATGAAATTGTTGACGAGCCGGAGATCTCAATGATAACAAGACTGCGGAAGCTGCAATGGGCTGGCCACATCAATTGTGTGGATGAACAAGGGATACCCAAAAAGGTATTAGTTCGGAGAACTGAAGGCCGGAGACCAGTGGGGAAACCCAGGAAACGCTGATCTAACTCGGTCGACGAAGACAGTTCATCGCTGCTCGGATTTCGAAATTGCAGGACGCGGTCAATGGACTGAGACAGTTGGAGGCGTTATTTACAGGAAGCGAAGGCCCGAAAGGGGCCGTAGTGCTGAGAAGAAGTAGGAATGGAAGGAAGGATGTTTTACGCTAGGCTTAGCATATTCATATACAGCGTAAACCATTAGGGCACAACCCAGAGGAGCGGCAGATGCGTATTTTTTCTTGTAGTTTTGTGCGTTTAGTGCTTCATTGTATTAGTTTCTTTGTATAATAACGTAACTACCGAAGATTTTAGTACCACTTCCGGATAGTTGCAGAGCACTTTTCAACAAAAAGAGGAGCAAGTGAAAGAAAATTTTGTTAGTATTAATTATTACAGGATGATTTTAGAAAATATCACTTGAATAAACGGCTAAAGGAAAACTTAATACTGAACATTAATTCCACCAGCCAGCAACTAACCATTGGAAAACAAAAAATATAAACAACGTGTTAATTAACCAGTGGGAGGAAAATAAAAGTTAACTTAAAGCACTATGTTCGTAACTGCGTTAAGTTTGTATAGGAACAATGCAAAATATGCTTCGATACACAATTGAAAGAAAAATCTAAGTGGTCCGGAAGAATTCTACAAACGTGTTTGGACTAGGATAAACATCCTGCGTTTCATAAGCATAATCTGTCGATGGCATCACCATTTGAAAGTACCTAAGCGTATGAGCAGCTCTAAGTATGATGAAGCACATTAAATCCCAAGTGAGACATCAGACTACGGGTGTCAATTGAGAAAACTGTAATTTTTTTTACTGTCTTACCGACATCATTTTTATGCCAACATCAATTATTAACGTTTTGGCAAAACAGATCCATACTAGAACTGGAATTTATAAATTTTTACAAGAAAATTCATAGAAATACTCGGAGATTACCATGTTTGGTCTATAAATATAACATGGTCTGCTTATATATAAGCCTGAAACGGAGATGGGACCCTCAACGTTGGCCGGCTCTTTCACAAATTAGTTATCGCAGTGGGCTTTAACGCTATCTCATTAAGGTTTCAGCGGTCATGCCGCAGGATGAGTGGTTCTTGAATGTGAATCACGTCATCAGAAATTAATATCCGATTGGGAGAGTACATGGGGGCACCATGAACATTGGGCTGCATCACTCTTGTTGTGGGCCGTAATTACACTCGTTAAGGATGGCGTCCCCTCTTAAAATTGTGCACGTCAATGAGAAAAATATGTTCTCGTAAGTTCTACGTAGATCTGTCGCAATCCTTTCAATTTATTTCTCCAGGCCTAGATCCTATTTGATCGTTACAAATTTTGAGATCTTCCAACTTGTACGCATGAAATTCATTTTGTAGTGTGAGTTTTGCACCGGCGGAAAGAGCGCGCACCAGCTAGCTGCTACAATGCGAACGCTTCGCCAAGCAAAACCCTCTCAGGTGGGCTCGGTTCTTTTTATAGTTCGCTGACTTATACTAAACCAACGGCACCCTTGCTCTGTACCGACAGTTTGTACAGACTATAAACACTACAACACGGTCAACGGCTAAGTGGGGACTTACGGTGGATTCGATACAACCGTGAACTTTATGAAATTTTTGATTAGCGATTGTAAGACTGTAGAAGCTGCAACGGGCTGGCCATGTGAATTATATGGACAAACATCGGATATCCAAAAAGATATTCGTTGGGATAGTAACTGAAGGGTGGAGACTAGTGACGAAACGGAGGAAACACTGGTCGAACTCGGTCGATGAAGGCGGTTCATCGCTACTTGGATTTCGAAATTGTAGGACGCGTTCAATAAACCGAGACAGTTGGTGGTGTTTTTGCACGATGTAATACTACAAAAAAGAAGAAGATTCCCCAGCTAGTAAAGCAAATTTAGTCGAAATCTCTTTAAAATTTAGTGGTTGACAAACAAGATGAGGTTCAATCTGATGATAGACAAAATGAGGTTCAATCTGATGCCAAAATTGAAGAATTTATCTCTTAAGAAAACGCAACCTTTTTGATCATCCTTAGCTGAAAATCATGCAGGTTTGTTACGCTACTTAATTAGAGGATGAGAAGTTTTAGGAGTAATCTTGCGACAGAAACCATCCAATATGACTGTAATGAGGTGGGGGCCCTTAAACTCTGTTCAAGCCTTAACTTCATCTCCCTCAACATGCAGCCTAAGCTTTTTTATGATGCAGCAATGTTATGAGCAAACAAGCGCACTGCCTCATGCCTAAAGCCAGCCATTGGCATCAATGCTAAAAGGTAAGAGCGGACTACCATACCGCTTTTCGCTTTGCGTTCATTCACGTAATAAGTGCTATTATCAAGTTGCGATCAGCCCGTGGCACCTCATATAGTAGGCACGCAGTAGAGGTGAAGAGTCGGCAGTGTAATGCATCTCGTCAGCAAGTACAAGTCAGCCAGCAGAAAGCAACGATGGGCGCGGGAAGCGTTCGGGGAACATGGAATAGACAGTAGCAAAACGTATCTCACGAGCGAGCGTAAGTCAGCCAGTGGAAAGCTGCAGAAATTAGAATGCTGTATACAACAATCAGTTCAATAGCTCTCCTCGCTCTTCTGTGAATTCTGTCTCCTCTGATTGCGCTCAGGTAATATCACTTTTTTGCTCTCTCCATTTACGTGCAGAAAAAAGAGAATTGGCCTGCGAACATCAAAAAAACAACATATTATAATTAACCGCATCACGTTAGCATTCACTACTTTAAGTCAACAATCGTTGCTCTTCACCATAACTTGAGAAAAAATACGGAGGAACTAAGTTTTGTCACAGAATTCTGGGTTGCAAATTAAAAGTAGACAGGCTCATGACACCAGGATGCTCAAGAGATACAAAAGCATGTTAAGCCATCAAAGAGTTCATTATTCCCACAAACTTTAGTGAAAAAACAATAGCGGCAATGTATCAACCAAATCTAATCTGCTTTGCCTTTTGTTGGGTGAAGCAATGATAAAAGTAAGAAGTGGATATCGTTGATATCTTATAAGACATGTATGATAACAGCAGAGAGAATGAAAGTAAAAACCAAATCACGACGTTCGAACGCATTGCAAGAAGGAATTGGTAGCACTAAATTCGTTTGGTTACAATAGTACCAAAGGGAATGGATATAAATAGTAAAAACTACAATACAACACCTGTAGCTGTGGCTAGACGCTATCACTTGTTCAACTAACATATCAACAGTTCTGCAAAACAAAAATACTGTTGCGCCAATATGCATGAAGTAGAAACTACCAAAAAGAAAGGTGTATTCATATTTCCCATTAGCATTTTAGAGCTGTTAAAATTCTCTACCATATCAACGTCTAGGTGTGATAAAAAATCAAGCAACAAAACACTGTTGCATCCATTTTCATATGCCGACAATTAGTAAAAACACTTTCCCACCAAAGAAAACAGATTCATTTGGAAGCACTTTGAGTGAGCCATTAATGAAAAAAAAGGAACATGTTGAGCCAATGAATCCTTAAAGCCGCAACACCACATTCTGCCGCACAAAGAGCAAATCCTCTCCGTGTTAAGCCATATTCTCTCTTGAACTTTGCAGTTGATATTTCAATCCTTTTGAAGATCCTTCTTCTGCCTTTTTATCTAAAGTGTTTGCAGTAATCTGAAGCTGGTATTTCCTCTAGTGTCTTAGCCACTGCGTATATTTCACCTGCACAAGGCTGCTGAAAGCTGGAATGTTTCAAGATCCCAATAGAATGCTTTCGTCCTTCTTGAGTGCCATCAGACCATTCAGACAATGTGAGTTTTGAATTTGGAAGCGAAATTTAATTTGGTAAGGGACGTGAAAGAGGATGTACTACGATAACCTCAGACTCAACTTAAAGGTTTATTGCGGTAATAGAGGTAAATAAATGAGCATGGAAATAAAAAGATGTCTTGGATTGTGTATGTCATTCGCTCAAGAACACTTACTTGCATTCATATTGAAGTCATGTTTCCCTCTAATAAGGAAGGATGCAAATGAATACGTTAGTCTTGTTGGCATTTTCCAGCTTTTTCGTTTTACCATGTTAGAGCTTATCGACATGAAATTTGCCATATCCTAAAAGTACTTTACTCAGCAGAGGTTCTTTGCCCTACAAGTTTTAAGGTTTTTCAACCTCACTACTGCAGCTTTAATCCAGACCCGACCAAACACAATTTCGCTCCTTTTCACAAGTTTTCACCCTAAACCAGAATTCTCGTCCCAACAATACTCCAAGAACAAACTTTTGTGGATTGTTTGCATATCTTCTCCGGTGTAAGGTAGCTTAAGGGAAAAAGTAGACAGGATGCAAATCGTTACAGATGCCGATGGCGAACGGTTTAGTCTACAACTGAAAACTGAGTGCTGGCAAGAATACAAAGCGTTTGCCGTACACAAAAACTTTTTTACACTTTATGTACTCGGGGGTTGGAGTTTCAAAGCGTTTCGGAGCCCAATTACCAGCTCAGACGATAGTGGCTTGTTTAGAACATCAACACAAAGCTCTTTAATATCTTTCTGTGAATCTTTCCATATCTCGTGTACAAGATGTGACTGTCGGATTTCGCTTCAGCCCAACCCCTTCCCGCCCTGCTCCGCAGTTCCCAGAAGGCCGGAATACTTACACAGGTCAAAGGGCACAGCCGAGAAATGCGTAGCCGTATCGTCGAAAGGATATGCCTGTCTACGATTCAAAACCCATTTTACACACTGCATTTGGGGTCAGGGATAGGTTGAAGGAGATAAGACACAGGCGTAATTTCGAATGGGGAGACGACGGCGAACAAGTGGCAAATATTTGGATCTCTGATGCGGTTTTGTTTTCAATTGAGCTACCCCAGCAATTTTTGGTTGTTTAGGCCGTTTCTCTGAAATTAGTTGGCCAGGAAAAAATCACAAAGCGGGAAACAAATTTCAAACAAAGCACATTCAGATTAAACGAGCTTTGGTTTACACTTTGTGTGATAGCCGTCGGTGGTCTTGGGCCGACATCATCCAATTCTGATTTTATGCTCCCGAATTATTATTGAAAAGTTTGTGATGTACAAATGAGTTTTCTCCGAACTAAGGGTTGGCGCGTGTTAGCTATTTCCATGTAAATAGTAGCCAAAGATTATGCACACGAGTTCGCGCAATTTAGTATGAAAGTTGTCAAGAGTTGGAATGAGAGTAGATAAAACTTACTGCAAGGGATTTGCTTCTCTCCCTTTACGAAAAAGCGCGATTAAATTACAACCTATTCGAACGCGTAATATTTAGATTGGCACATATTGTGAAAAGATGTCGGAGACAATTAACGTAATTTAACTATTAATTTTAATCAAACATAGCTTATATGGTAGCAATATTACTTGATTTTGTATGAAGCAGGTAAGTTTAGCGAATCTACATATTCGAGACAAGACGCATCATGAGAATCTACCCCGAACGAAAGATATCGTAGCAAAATAACCAAACGTCATTTTCACCAGGACTATGAGAATTTACACAGAATCGTGAATGGTTTTAGGCCTGAAATCAAATTAGAGCGAATGTACAAGAATGTTTGGTAAATTATACTAGTTAGGAAACGGCTTTATCACGAAGCTAATCGAAAATTCTAGTGTGCCTGAAATTCATAATTCAGCTTGGGTTGAGACAAGGTTTAAAAATGTAGGAAAGGTATCTTATGCCATAATACTAGTGCGACCAAACGTAGCGTATATAAGCTAGAATGTTTTTACCCTCAAACAACGAATGAATATAATCATACTACGCCAAATAACATGTCAAATTACAAGTATGTTTTCGCAATGATAGTGTGGCAAATTTGGTGAAATAAATCCATACAATTTTTGGCAACTAGCCATTGGTTTTTACATACCCTAAAATGCCCAGAAGCTTGTATGGTATTTAAAAGATTGTTATGGAAACTTACATATGCTCTTTTTTTCTGTGCAGTGTAAAGATCGCCATCAAAGTCAGAAGCACATACCTGTAAAAAGAATAAGTAAACAGCACATTATTTTTGGTTCATTTGCTTATACTATAGAATTTAAAACAAAAATATTTTCCATTGACACAAAATACACAAGTGAAATAGAAACCCGTTACTTCCGTAGGAGACATTTTGATAAGCATAAGTGTATACAACACTAAATAGGTCTTCCCAATAGCGGGATTCTTGTCGGATATTTTATTGATCATTTCAAAGTCATAAAAATGATCATTTCTGGAGCAGACAGTAATATTATCAAAAAACAATTATTAACAATCCTGATGCAATTTTTTGAGTACCAGACCACACCCTCAGACGAAAACGGAAGCAAGATGAACCAGAACAAACGGACATTCAACAACCCAAAAAACAGTGCCTAATATTCCTCTACTTGACCTAACCTAGGACCTACCTGCTGAACGTATTCAGACAGACATTTTCTTCGATATATGCTTTGGACACTGAAGATGACTGCTCACTAACAAAAGCAAAGCCCGAAGGCTTTGGAAGAAAAAACGACAATACTAGTTCTAAGTCAGTATTTTATACATTGTTCGGGAAGTCTACCCAAATAGAAAAAATATAAATAGATCGCGACGATAAGAGTTTCTATATATTAAAATAACAACTCTTCGAATGTAAAACCAACTTTAGTTTTCTTTTTCTTTAGCACTACAGCCCCTTTTGGGCCTTCGCTTAGAGACAGTTAGAGTATCTCATTATCTTGATCGAATGTGTCGGCACTCAGGAAGGTGATATGGTCAGTACCAAGCTTTGACCATACGTCCGTCTACCCAGTCGTGCTATGTTCTGATTTCAAACCAGTACGTTTAATAACTAAGCTGGCTTATAGTCCAACCAAAGAATCACTCGAACCAAATTTCGTTGCCGCTAACGTAATTCAAACCAGAAACCTTCGGCTTACGGGGTAAGTTCTCTAGCCACTACACCACGCGGACTACTTTTCATTTTGTTGACTCTTTAATAAATCTTATTACTAATTATAATACAGCCTTTGACTTAAGGTATGTTAACTTTTATCAGTCTGTTCTTAAAACATAAAAAAAAAATGAACATAGAAAAAATCCCCAGCGGATTCTTTTTTATGCTTTATCATACTCAAAATTTAGCAAAAACAGAAACTTCTTCTGAGATTAATTACATGTATGCATAAAAAAAATGACAGGCTTTATGTAAACATAAAGGCTTTATGAAACAATAAATGATTTGCTTGGAAAAATTCACCGACTACTTATGTTTGACATTTGGTATTTATTACAGTTTTTACTGAATGTCAAATATATACGCTATATTTATTACACTTGAGAGATTGTTTTTGGTCACATTTTCTGTTGCATAAATATCATCGTCCCCTTTTCGTCAGAGGATCACTTTTTGGTTGGTCTTCCGTAGATGTGGCTGCATTATCAATGTGCTCTAGAAAGTTTTTATTTGTTCCAAGTCAATACAAAATTTTCTTGGACAAATGGTATTACCAAATCTATGCCAAGTTTCTTGATGTACTCATTGCATTTCATAGGTTTTCCTAGATTCGAGATTTTCCACGAAAGGGTTAGCTGTGGAAATATTCAAAAAGGCAGAAAATACAAGTATAACGAATGCCCATCGTTGTGCTCTTCTTGAGATGGAATAGTTACCACATTCATACCTCTCTTAGAGGCTTTATAAAACTGAATAATATCAGGCTTGCTACTTTCCTGTTCCACCGATTTGTCATGAGGCATGGATGATATCAATGTTGTGTTGTTTGTGAATTCAAAAACAGTGGAGTCTGTGGGTCGAATGTTATGGGGAAAAAACTGTGGTCGAATTTTACGGTAATTTTTCCGCATAGTCGCTACAAACATCAATCCATTTTATTTTAGTTTGTCGACTAACTCAATAAAAGAAAACCAATTGTCGACTAACTCAATAAAAGAAAACCAATTATCTCCGGTAAAATTTCTAATCGTATTGAAAACTGGTTCAACCAGTGACAAAACAGTTTACGTCGGGACAGCGAGTTCGTTTCTACCTCTGGAATCGGATTTGCCACTGTATATGAGTGCATTGTAGACATAATTTGTTTAAAATCACACAGGCACATAATCCTGATGCCGTGTTTTGTAGGCTTGGACTTCATATAGATAAACATCTTCCCGTAAATTGCCCATCTCGTCCAACGTGAGGTTTGAATGGCAATTTTTTATAAATACATTGAACACTTTAGAGATATCTCTTCCTGTACTACCTGTCGCGAATAAACTTACAATGTCGCCGTGTCCTGATTCGAAAACACCACCTCATAAAAGTAAAACTAAAAAAGCCTTCATTTTCAAAACATTGACATGATTGGTATGTGCTCCTTGGCTGGTGCATTTTTCGAAAAATTCTGTTATTTTCTCGTTAGTGCGCTTACATATTATATTAATCATCACATCAGTGATCAATAATTGCCACCAATCAAATAATGACATATTTTTTTATCGCGTGCTTCTCCAATCAATCGGGGAAGACTAGTGACGATATTATTAAATAGTGTGCGTGAACTACTTCGGTGTTTTCGACCATTTGAACCGATTCATATCTCTAAAGAAGCAGCAGTTTACGCTATTAGCTTCCTCTTTATCAGAGCTACTTATATAGGAGGAGTCACTCCCATGCACAATAACACTGACATTCGAGCAACTAACAATCCCCCCGTCTTCTCTATCACTAATGATTTCATGGGCACATACTTCACATGGCAGATATTTACCAGCAGTTTCAACACTGGATTCATCCTCCAGAAGTTTACGTACTCGAACTTCATCGTCACTCAGATATTGCGCCATTTTCATTAAAAACTATTGAAAAAGTAAAAAATTGTGTTTCTAAACCCAAAGCAAACAACACGTACTTCATATCGAGCGTCCATTTTGACACCAAGCTAGTTCTTACATTCTTTTCTAGTTAAAGTTAAGAAAAAAACTTCCGGCACCCACTGCAACAGGTGCCATAATGATATTATATCGATGCGTATGCTCATAAGTGAAAAACTAGAGATATCACAATAGTAAATATTTACAGTAGGGTCCAGCCACGATATTAGTCAAATGTTAAATAAGACGGTTCATAGTTGTTGATTAAATATCTCTTACAGTTTGAGTTTCACCAACCCTCAGCTTCCAGGTTTCATGATTCTAAGTCCCCAGATCAAATGGTAAAAATGTTCTCGAGGTCGCACATTGGGTTTAATGGCTCCCCAATAATTGGACATTAAATTCCGAGAAATGCTAATAACTGTCAATAGATGCTATAAATACTATTTACACCTTCTTTGTGGGGGCATAAGAGGGTGAAAGCGAGTCCCCTGTGCCTGATAACGGAATCGAAGTAATAACTACAACACCGGAATGGAGGTTGGGCGACGAGCTAACTCCTCGTCCTTGAAACCCCTAAAATGTTTCGAAACCTGCAGAAGAGCCTCAGAATAGATATGACTCACGGCAACGACCCCGCAAACGGAAAAACGACTATGGCATTGGATCCTGCAATGTCAGATCGCTCAGTTACCCTGGCGCTGTTAAGGACCTTTTACATCAGGCCAGTCAATATAAATCCAAAATAGTGGCAATCCAGGAAACGAACTGGAATATAAATGGTATTCAAAACATTAGATCGCACACAATGTTCAAAAGTGGGAAGCCTACTGGAGAACGAGAATTCAGAGTGGCTTTTATTGTGGATAGGGCGTTCAATTTGCACGTTATTGATTTTAAGGTAGGCAATGAACGGTTATGTGCGATCCGTACAAAAGTGAAATTCTTCTAAATCTGGCTGATCAACGTATACACCCCAACCGAAGAAAAGGACGAAGAAACGTAGGAAACGTTCTATAATCACCTAAAAAGACAAGTCAACTCATTGCCTACAATCGACACAAAAATAATACTGGATGATTTCAACGCTAAGGCTGACAATGAAATATCTGATCAAAGAACGACTAGAGGATAAAGCTTTCACGATGAAATAAATGGCAACGGCCAGTGCCTGATAGACTTTGCATGTAGCAGAAATCTAGTCATACGTTTGACTTGCTACCCTCATCGATGCATACATAAAATTACTTGGGTATCATCAGATGGCAACACACAAGACCAGAGCAACCCCATTTTCTGATCCAACAACGTTGGGCCTTAAGCATACTTGACGTCCGTACATACCGAGGAGTCAATTGCAACTCAGATCAGAAAAATTTGACATCAACAGGCCCCGAACGGTGTCTATGGCCAAAGATTTCAAGGAGACCATCGACAAACAGCTGGCTCCCATCTTATCAGACGCATAGCTGAAAACAAGCAACCAAGTGGATTTAAGTGAAAGCGGCTATCAGACCGTGGCAGAACACAAAATCTGACCTCAAACCCGGCGCAAGAGAAATGATTGGTAAAATGATGAGTGCCAGAATGCGTTACATAAAAAGAATCATGCGTACAAAGATTACGTAGGTAGGAACACCAAGACGAAGAGAGAATATTATGAAAATCGCAGAAGAGTAGCGAATAAGATAACTAGAATTAAGAAACGAAAACACTATGACAACCAATTGAGAAGTATCGATGTAAGTCTAGTGAGCAACAACACAAGCCAGGCAAACAAAGTCGTGAAAAGCCGGAAACGTGGTCATCAGCCCAAAACCACGCTCTGTCGTGATGACATCGACAATATAATCGCTGATGAAACCAAGATTAAGAAAAGATGGGCATCATATTTCAAGAACCTTCTTAATCCTCCGCACAGCTCCAGAGCATCGTTCTATAGATGTTTCCGGAGAGCTTCCATGTTTCCGGAGAGCTTCCCCAACTCTGAACGAAGTTTGTTCTCCTATCAAAGCCCAAAAGAATAATAAACCGCAGGGCATCGATGATCATCAAATGTGGTAGCAGCAGTGTTCATAAAGCTATTCACAAAGTCATCCAACACATTTAACAACAAGAACATATGCCAAAAGAGTGGAGCCAATCAACAAGCTACAGTGCGAATATTATAGACCTGTCACTGCATTCGATGGCGTACAAAATATTTTCAAAGATCTTAAAAAATAAAATCGGATCATACGCCAACAGCATTATTGGGGACTATAACGATAGTATTGATCGTAACGTACTGTACTAAATAATGCTTTGCTTTGCCATCCCCGCCAAATTAGTCCGTCTTACCAAAATAACAATGACGTCGACGACCTGCCAAGTCCACATCAATAACCAACTCACCGATGCCTTTGACACAAATGTGGGACTCAGCGGATAACATCAGCATTTTGTCACAGCCGTTGGCAAAATTTACGCAACTATTTATTACGTAGACATTGTGTTAAATTTTTAAGTCAACGAAAACAGCTCGTGGCAAGTAATGGTGCTGGCGACGGCGAAAAATGAACTGAAATATGTACCTTTTTCTAACAATATACTACATATGCCTTTTTTATCAATACATGCTTATAAAGATGCCATATTCATGAAGTTTTGAGTTTTTAATTTGAAATCATTACAAAATAAAAAATATTCATTCTTTTCAGGCAAAGCACCGCAAATCCTAACGAGGAGCCGAACGCAGCCTGTTCGTCATAGTACACAAGAAATTTCTTTGAACGCGCAGGCATTCGCATCGTGAAGATTGGCAATCAATGTTCTATTCTTAATCAGTAACAACAATTAGCGCCTGCAAACTCAATACCAAATTTATCCCGTCAAAAAACCATCAATCACTCAGGACTATTCTGAAGATGACTACCTTTGCAATTATTTGTATCTCGACTATCGATTGATACACCGCAGAAGGAGATTAAGGAATACATTGTTTCTAAACTTGGCTTTATGCCTTCTGTGCTAGGTTGTGAACACAAAAAGAATCGTAACATTGTTTAAATTTACAATCATGGGAACTTTCTAAACCAGACTTTTGACCAACTGCTATACTTGTTAAACATTTGGAGCGAAGGCCGTACAAAAATCTTCAATCAGCCAGTAGAACAAGAACCAGAAACTCAATAAAAAATACAATCATAAACCAACTTATTACCTTAACTTGTATTATCAAAATGTTCACGGTGTAAGAACCAAGCTCACACCACTGAATTCATATTGGCAAATGCTAAATTCATATTGGCAAATGATGACATAATATGTATGCGGAGACGTGGCCTTCAAAGTACATTGTGAATGAAGAACTCTTTCCTCTACATAATGTATATCATGAAAATAGAGACCAAGCTATATCCGGTAAATGCCATGGTGGGGATGTGTTAGTTGCGGCCCGTAAGCCTTTTGAAAGCTTCTTCTGTCGAGACACCACTTTCTCCCCTCCCATCGAATGCGTTGTACTTGGTTTGACATTATCGTCTAGCTTACTAGTATTTATTGTATGTGGCTATGTGCCATGCAGCTCCCCCTACAAGTCTATACCCTCTTCTTTTCCGAACTTTCTAATTACATTAATGTTTCATATTCATCTACGTCCTTTGTGATCTGCGGTGACTTTAACATGCCCACAGTTGATTGTGATCTAAGCTCTAGAATGATTGTGTAACTTAATGAACTATCAATTTTATTGTCATTCTTTTCGTCTCTATGCTTGCTGACGCAATTAAACTATTTCCCAAACTTAAACAATAGATTGCTGGACCTCATTTTTAGCAACAATCCCATGAGCATTATCTCAGTCTCTCAACCACCAACCCCTTATGTCAAATCAGATTCTCACCATCCTCCACTTGAAATCCAGCTATCGCTTTGCATCTTACGCTAGAGGAATAGCACAGCTATTTATAGATACAACTTCTGCAAGGCAAACTATGAAGCTATTCAATTGGAGCTTTCCGAGATCGATTGGCACTTTCTATGTAATTTGACTGATGTAAATGATGCTGTCACGGTCTTCTATAACAAACTTAATAATATTATAATGAATTTTGTACTTCGTAGACATTCTCCTCGCAAAAAAAATGCTCCATGGGTCGCAACAGAAGCTTCAGAAGTTTTAAAGCTAAAAGATATTGCGCGCAAAAAGTTACAACGTTTCGGTTTAGAGGCGTATCTCTCGTCTTATAAATATTTACGTAACAAAGCCAAAATGGTCACCAACCGCGCAACGCATTCATATTTTAACAAGATGGAGGCCACTTTACAACCTAACAATCCCAAATCTCCAAATCTCCACTTCAAATATACCTTGCTCTATTAGCCTGCAGGGTTCCTCAGGGGGCCTGCGTCTGATGGTCAGCCCATATGCGATTTTCTAATCACCTTCGTCACCCTTGTTGCAAGCGAAAACACAACATACTCGTGTATACTTACGCTTCATCACTGAAGTAGTTGCGAGCGAGTAAACACTACCTATGTACTCGCGCTTCGCCAATGAAATTAGTCAAGCAAGCACATACGCCCATTGCTATCGAAGCATGTCGTCCAATTATCAAGTGTAAAAGCGAGCGGAAAAGTAAATAAAAAAGATTAACCCGCAACGCGGTTCACACGATTATTACATCGTGAACGACAAGCTTTGGGTGTGCTTTGAAGAGAGTTAAGCTGAAAGGAAAAGTGAAAGTCCAGGCGTAAACGCTCTCTTGTTCAATGTCCTCAGTTTCGCCAATTCACCTCAAAAGATCGTGGTAAAGCCGAAAGCTTAAGCAAAAAGCACTCTTTCAAAGCCGAAAGCTTAAGCGAAAAGCACTCTATCGATCAATTTCCCCAGTTTCGCATATTAACCATTCGAGCAAGCGAGACGGAGCGGGGAGGGAAGTTTTCGGGGAACGAAACCGCACGTGTTTGGCTACTCAGCCCCTTTTAAGAGAATTTAGGTTGAAAGCTCACGAAAGAACGGTATTTAAAGTTCTTGGGCAAAGCATGCTAGGCTGTCTTGTTCGAGTCGATAAGGGAGCGAGCTGCTACGCATTCATTTTTTTTCATCGCTCAAGTAGTGACGGGACATCTGCGGTTTAAGTTGAGTTGGAAGTGCTGTTTGGTGATCAATAGATGGTAAAGGGTGAGGTGTTGGCTTGCGCTGCGATCTTCAATCGGCCTTTTGGCATTGCATGCCGTGTGGCCACTCCAAACCATTAGCATGTCAAGTGATTCCCTCTACAGGCTGGCGCTCACCTGTGAAGCGCGACAGGTCAAGTGAAAAGCGCTTCACTCAATATTGATTGAAGTTTAAAATAATTAAATAAGTGAAAGTGATTCGGTTGTTATCAAAATGTTTTAAAAAATGAATATTAAAATGAAGTTAAATCTTTTAAAATAAACTCTCGTCTTTGCTGTTCTAGTTTAGATGGACAAAGTAGCAAGTAAGTGTCGTACAGCGAGATCTCTCCCAGAGAGTCTTGATGATGTATATCAGATGCACATATACCGGTTATGTAACACCCTTACCCATTCCCCCAACTAACTCTCCCTCTCATTTGAGCGCCATTTTGACAACACCTTCCGAAGTCGAGAGTATAATCAACACCATTGATCTTAACGTGAGTCTATCCTTATCCTTAAGTTTACCCTCGTCAATTTTATTTAATACCAGCCTAACTGTAGGGACATTCCCAGCAATTTGGAAAAGTGCCAATCAGGGGACCGTAGCTCAGCAGTCAATTACCGGCCTATATCCTTAGTCTCGTGTTTCGGGAAACTTTTTGAGAGAATTGTTCATAACCGAATACATGATGCGATCTCCAATCACTTCGCTAGACAGCAGCATGGTTTTGTTAAGGGACGGATAACGGTAACCAATTTGACTGAATTTACCAATGCAATTGCCCTATCACTTGAAGAAGATCAGCAAATGGACGTGACTTACACGGACTTCGTCAAAGCTTTTGATATGGTAAACCATAGTCTATTACTGAAGAAACTTGAGGTTTTCGGCCTCTCTTGCCTTCTTCTTGTATGGGTATCCTCCTTTCTGATAAATCGGTTGCCCCCTTCTATTGTATATTTTCTAACATGATCTACCAACTGTGTTGACGTCTGCTTGTATGCTCGACGCAAATGATTTTAAAATCTTTAAAGTCGTCGATTGACTTTCAATCTGACTTTGACTCCCTCTTTTGATGGTGCTCTATGAATCGCCTTCCTCTCAGCGTGCCCAAATGTCTGCATATATGTTTCACCAATAAGCGTACGCTTTTTGTCAATGCGTATTCAATTAATGGGTCTCTGCTATCAATGGTGGATCATTATAAAGATTAAGGTATTATCCTGGATACGCATTTAATTAATTATTAGCTTACATTACCTATAGAGCATCGCGAATTGCTGGTTTTGTACTACGATGCTCTCATAGAACGCTCGGTATTCATACGTGTGTTCGCCTTTTCATCCGGTTGATTCGCTCCATTCTTGAGTATGCCTGTCAAGTATGGTCACCCCAATTCATTTATCTATCGGAAGCTGTTGAACCTATCCAGCGCAAGTTCACATGCACTCTTTTATGTAAATATAATTTTTCCTATCTCAGAAGACAATTTTTAGATTTGTGCTTCCTTTTAAAGCTCTCCAGAGGTCTCTTAGCATCGGACCCATGCAATGCATACACGTGCGCCATTGAGGACACGGTCGTCCGATCAATTTACCATTCCATTAGCAAAAACCGATACGTATCTAAACTCGCCTTTGGCGCGATCGTAAGAGCCTACAATAATCATCAGCTTGGTCCACCGCGCCGCATTATTTGCGGATTTTTAAATCTACAGTGCGGAGTGCTCTCAATATTGATTATTAGCGTAACTTTCTTTAAATTTTGTTTTTGTATCTTCCTCAATTTTTGCCTCTTTTGTAATTGGATTAACTAACTCTGTAAGTAGGATATTCTAATAAATAAATGGTAATATTGCTACTCGTTCAACATCACAGGAGAAATTTGGCGTACATGATGCTGCGAGCGTAACTAGTTCATACTGTGATTCTGATCAAGAAAATCTAGCTTAATCATCAGCATCACTGCAGAACTCCATATCAGGAAACTGCAGGAAGCTTGTTGTATCAGTCACAAGGCTCAAGAGCCGAGATCGCGTTCGCTGTGAGTGACGTCAGCCGATTCAATACAGAATTCGGCGAAGCACGCTAGAAGAGGGACCCCCAGCTTGAAGGCAACTCACGGCGTAACAGAACGAGACCAGTCCCGAAGTAATGTGTCAAACGGTCCCAGGCTAGGTTTTCAGGTTGACATGGGAGGTGTTTAGTGGGTAGTCCAGTCGCCTTCTTGCGAGCATGGGAGTCCCACACTCTGTGCGTAAATGGGCATTCACCTCTCTACCACAAAAAAAACCACACGAAAGCTGTCAATAGCCAGTCAACTAGATTGCATTAAACATCTTAATATTGTATTGAGACCCATGGAAGCTGTGACAAAAGAAATATCCGTAGAAATCAATAATTTGATTTTTGCTTCAAAAAAACTATTGGAGAATAATTTAAGTAATGAAGATCCAGTTATTAATCTGGGAAGCCGGAAGAAGAAGAAGCAGACAAATCCAACATTTTAGAGTTCCACAATAAACTAGTAAAAAATCCGCTGCAATTACGTGGAGAAGAAGAAAGTCAAGGACAAGGTTCACAAGACGAATTGAAACATTTTTAACACTTCGAAACGAACGCTCCTATCAAATATTGGTATCATCGAAGAAATTCTTTGTAGAATTCAATAACGCCGATTGCCAACAAATACTTTTGCATATTTGGAACATCAATTCCCTGCGAACGACTTTTTTCTGTTGCCGAAAATATTACTACTCAAGAAAGGAGTCGCTTGGATCCCGAGCGACTAGTTAATATATAATAATATTTTTAAAGTTAAAATATTGGGAAAGGTTTTTTTTAATCATTTAGCTTAAATAAAGTTTATAAGTTTCAAATTTGACTATTTCAATGATTGGCTATGTAAGTTTGAAAAATTTGCCGATTAATGGAAAATCGATCTTATCTGCTCGATTTAATCGAGAATCGGTTTTCTTATGTTCGAGTCGAATCGATTCGGGAGATTGATTTTTTTCAAAGAGAATCGACATGCCTACTAGAAATACCCGCAAAATGCATTCAGGCCCAGATTATTTTTACATGGGGAATAATAGCAATTAAACATTTGAAAAAAACAGCTTTTACATATAATACTAATAAAAATATTTTCCAATAAATTTATGCACGATTTAACCGAAGGCGTGTAAGGAAGCTCATATCAGGTACACAACAATTGAAAGTGAATATTTAATTCAGCTTCCGAATGGAAAAATTAATTAGTGCAGGTTAAAACAACATGGCAGTAATTTCCTTTACTTGTTTAATCGCAAAATTTATTTGAATTTCAATTCCTCTCATTGCAAATCAAAATTATAAGATCTCGAAATTGTTTCTCTTCGCACGCAACTGAATAGTTTGAATTCCATCAAAACACGCGAATGGTGGCTGCGTAAGTAAGACGACGATGCGGTGAACACAGTTCGCGATTGCATTTTCCATTCAGAATGCAGTCATTTCTGCATCAACGACAATGTCGACCTCAAACGAATTTTTTAAGCAACAGTACCCATTCAATTTCCTCTCTAGGCTTGCACGTAATTTTACCTTGTATGCAATTTCAATTATGTCACCAGCCATGTCCCGATTTCTCTTTTAATGCATAGTCAAGTAAACTGAGACACGGCGGTTGCAATCGTTGCAGCAGCAACAACATCCAAAGCACAAACAAACAAGAAACTTGTGCACAAACAAAATAGCAACAAAAGTCTAAGCGAAAACTACAATGCAAATGCCTGCGAGCCTGAGAAAAATGCAACGAAAACAATTTTCTCCGCGCTTTGTCTTGCGGAACTGCCTATTTATAGTCCGCACTTATATCAGTGCAGCAAGATTTTCCGAAGGTTTGTTTTGAAGCCAGACTGACTAAGCTAGCGCTAACTAAGCCCAGCAGACCAGTGCAGCCGAAGCCAGTCTGTGTTGTCTGTCTGTCTGTGAAATGGAAACGTTGGTGGCCGCCACACGGCCTTATCATTGCGTAACGCTACCTCCACGGAATTGTTGTTTTGCTTCCAAATTGTTTGTTTTTGTTTTGACTTTCCTCAGTCGTTCTGTTTTGTTATTGTGAGACTTTTCTCAAAGCAAACCTGAGTTGCAACTCGCAACATTTCCTGAATACTGGTTCAAAGTCTACCTAGGCTAGGTGATCCGACTGGATCGGCCTCTGGCTGGTGAGCGCTGAGCTGGGTGCAGTCAGAGGAGAGTCTCAGATCACAGGCATAGTATCACGTCGCATCCCGCGGCTTCCTCTAACCAGCGCGCTTTGAGTACATTCCCAAGCAATGGTGGAACTCGAGACGGGCGAACCAGCGTTACGAGCAATAGCGAAATCAAAATAATAACAAACAACGCAGTAAACATGCAACTCGAAGAAAAACATTGCTCAAATTTCGTTTTGGGAAAGTAGCGCAAACGGCATCGCGACTTTTGCTTCCCAGCCAGCTGTTTGCGCTGTTTTCCTTGGTTTTCCGCGAATCATGGTTGAATCAGTATCGCTCTTTGGTTACGGGCAGATAACTTGGTTAGCTAATGCAATTTGCGCAGTTAGATGCACCTCCAACATAGCCGTGATAGAGATCCATCCTGAAACGCACACTTGCAGAAGCGATTTCCCGATGACGCTAGAAACACGCGGATTGTGCGTTCTTTGGGAAGCTTCTGGGAAAACAGCTTCCAAATGCTTTGATAAAATCGCCACAAAAGCAGAAGCTAATGCTTGAAATAAATACAATAGTGCATGGGTGATGGCAGCAAAACAGATACCAGATGCTGACAATCAACAACAGGAAAACCAGCAACTACTCGTGCATCAAGCCCACGGCAAAAATAATACCTTGAGGCTCGATCTAATGCATCGCGGCTCGAGTGTCTCAATGGCCAAAGCTGTTTGTGTTTTGATGCTATTTTTAGCGTCTGGCGGTTGTGGATGCAATAAATAGCAGAATGAGCAACGAGTTGCACGAAAGGCCAACCATCTGATTGCTTCACGCTTAAGGGTACCGCCACGATTTCCTCATAGACCGCTGATTCCGTAAGAACTCTGAAAATTGGCTACGAATTTATCAAGCTTCCTCCATCAAAAGGGGAGACCGAACTATCTGAGTACTTCCAGGACTCCTGCAATTACAGATATTAAGTGGTCCTGCCCAAGAGTGACGCAACCAAGCCTGTGCAACCGCGAAAACGCCGCGGATTCACGTCGCCAGTCAGCTGCTGAAATGTACCATTGATGCAAGCTTTGTGCATACTCCTCTTAACTTGATTATTCTTAGCCAACTATTTCTAGCTGCAAAATATAGAAATGCAACGCAATGCTGCACGTCAAGGCTTTTCGGCGATGAAGTATCTGCTCGTTTGCGCCATCAATAGATTGCTTCTGCATTCTATTTCACTATTTCTTTATTGTTATTATTTGTATTTATTTAAATTAAGCTGCTTGCCTTTACGGTCATTGGAAGCGGAATCGGATTTTTCATTGGAGACGGCTTTGTCTCGATGCAATGCTTCAGAGGGAGACTGTCAATGGTTCGGCGACAATTGAAATTAACTGCACCGAAGTAGTTGAGCTTGTTAAATTCTATTTTTAATTTTAGGTTTTGACCTTTTCTCACTTGCTTTGTTTAATTAGATAGCAATTAGTTGAATCGTAGCGTTAATTCGAAAGATATTCTGGGAAAGTCGCCAGCTGGGATTCATTTGATTGTGCGTATTTTTAGGTTGACTACTTGACGAGAATAGATTTCAGATACTTCTGTACAACAATTCGGTTACTTTTACCTTTTCATTCAAGACGTATTTAGAAAATGATATTTATTTCAGGAAAACGATTTCTTGCAAGTGTTAGGAATAGCCAAAAATGGAATCATATGCGGCTCAATTCTGAAAGTTTTGGCTTCATCTGAAGATGTACGGCTATTAGCTTTTACGATAAAAGCACGTGAAAATACTTAAAATTAGATTTATGCTCAAATTCCTTGCGAGACATCAGACACAATTAAAAAAAAATATATGTTTTTGAGGGAAAGAACCAAAAATTTAGGGCATGATATCTGTTGCACAGAAGTCAATGCGATTTAGACTACAAAACTGAAACTGCGAAAATTATTGTGCTTCTATATATTTCATTTTAAAATTATCAGACAATTTATTTTATCAGAAATATGTACAAATTTATTTGTCCAAGGGTAGGCTCTGGAGAAGAACAAGCTTTGTGTGATGGTAAATTAAAAGTTAACTATTAATTGAAAAAATAGCGGTATATTCAAAACTTTCGGACATACCTTTTGGCAACTGAAAATGATAAGAAATTTACATAAAAATAATTTAAATAAATAGAACCGATGGTAATATTCCGGCCTCTTCAATGTTCGGCTTGAAAACGATACACACGTTCTTGATTTAAGTTCTCAGCATAATCTACAGAATCGATATCGGCCTCAACAGGTCTCATGTTAGCGGGACTGAGCGAAGAATTTAAACCTTTAATCATGGGCATAGAGAGCAGCGGATCCACAATTACAGGTGTTATATAACCAGTATACCCTATGTATGCTGGTTTGAACTGGGAGCTCGATTTGATGTGTATACTATATACTACATCGTCAAGGCTCCCGGAGAGAGATCTCGCTGTACGACACTGACCTGCTACTCCATTCATCTAAACCAAATCAACAAAGGCAAACGTTTATTTTATTAATAGTTTTATTTTGTTTGTTCATTTTTTTTCAACATAACGTTTCACATATTAAATGATTGAAAACTTATGTCAATATTGAGTGAAGCGCTTTTCACTTTTAGCCTGACTTGTTGCGTTTCTCATTTGAGCGCGAGCCTGTAGAGGGAATCAACTTGACGTACTAATGGTTCGGGTTGGCTACAGGGCGTGAAACGCCAAAAGGCCGATTGAGGGCCGCGGCGCAAGCCAACACCTCACCCCTCACCATTTCGTTGTACACTTTCACCATGCCTTCGTCTAAAATATTTACTCGTTGAAATTAAAAAAAGGGCAGCAGCACGCTCGCTTATAGACTCGAACAAGACTGCTCTTCAGTACAGTGTGACCAGATTTTATTTGAGGAATCTACTGCTGGTTCAGGTTAAAATCTACTAAATTATACTGAAAGCAAACCTGAAAATCACTGATAAATCTACTTCATTTTTTCACTTTTACGTCAAAATAATAAAATTAAAAAACGCAATATAAATAAGAAAACAATGTTTAATATAAAAAAAAATCAACAATTTTGGTTTACATACGAGTATTAAAGTAAGAAGCTATTTCAAGTTTAAATAAAATATTTGGAGGAGTTATGGCTCCTCGTCTTCTTTAGTCTATGCTTTCATACAGCTGTTTTGAGTCCATTAATTTTATCATGTTTTTGTGGGGTACAAAATTGCTACATCCTCCTTCAATCTTTCACAATCCTTCTTTTGTATGCATTATTCCCTCTACATTTTTAATTTCGAAACGATTCCGATCGTCAGTTTTAATTCTATTTAGGTCTGAAAATATTCTTTCAACCTTTGAGTTAGATATAGGCAGTATCGATAGTTGTTGAGCGAATCGAGAAAAATTTTGATATTTGGGTTTTCTATTCAAATCAGAGATTTTGCTGACTTCACTCCAAAATTTATCAACCGTAAATGTTTCAGTGCTCAAACCAGAACTGGATAATAAATTGGAAATGGAAACATCAAATTTTAATTCTCTATATTCATTATCGATAGTCTGTATATTTTCTGTTGGTACCAAATTAGAAAACCATTGGAGAACTCTGTTCAAAGTATGAAATTCGTCATATACTGCTATTTGGGGGTCGAGGAATGATAAATCTTGCAAAAGGTCATCTTGTATAGGCATTCTTTGCAAAAATTGTGAACTTAATTCAATTAAAAATGTTTGACATCTGTTAAGAAATTCATCAATCTTTGGTTTTATTCGTAAATCATCTTTTAGAGAATGTAATGTCATTGCTACGTTTGTACCTAAGTACATGCTTTTTAAAGGTAAAAAATACATCTTTTCTTTTGGATCTAAAGATCGAAGCGACGTCGTTTTATCATAACTAGTTTTCATGTAGCAGCTCAAAATGGAACTCATCATGTCTTTTAAGTCTCTTTGAATTTTGTGAATAACCGTTTGGTCACTTTGAAAAATTATATTGAACTTATTTGTTATAGGCAATATGAAATCTAAAAAGTAAATATAAAGTTTTGTCTCTTCGCTACTAAGATGATCAAATATAAATTGACAAGTGGCATTTGAATTTCTACTTCCTAAAAACTCACTTTCAAAAAAAAGTTTCAACGCAGACCACTGCTCTACAATTCTGTGAATGTATTCGTATAGAGAAAGCCATCTAATGTCATAATGCCGAAGCATTCGGTGTGTCGCAGTATCGGTAAAATTTTGAAAACTTACAAATTCTCTCTTTCTTTGACTACTGTGTGAAAAATATGCATAAACATCCTTGACAAATAGCTCTATAGAACGAGGTAATTTTTTACAAGCATAACTCACCGAAAGGTGTGTTGAGTGATTGATGCATTTGAAAAAAACACACTGAGGATTTACTTCCCTGATTTTAGATACTACACTATTCCTTTCCCCGAACATAAAATTCGTGCTATCAGCAGCAAATCCTATCAAATTTGCTAGGTTAAGCTTTCTTTCATATAAGGCGCTGGTTAAACTTTCAAACAAATCCTGCGCACTTTCACCTTTCAAGTTCACCATGCACAAAAATATTGTATGAGGTGACTGCATTTGTTTCGAATAGTATTTTACCGCAGTTGCAAGTACTTTGTTAGTACTAACATCTGTACTCTCGTCGATAATGAGTGAAAATACTGAACTTTTCTCAGTCTCATTTTCTAGGTCTGGGCGTAACTCTGCAAGCAATTCTTCTTCAAAGCTTTTGCCTAAGACGTTGTAGGCAATGGCAGCAGATTTTGTTCTCCTGCAGGAAAAACGCTTTGCGATTCCGGAGTTATGGAATGACCTAGCAATTACTTCGCTTAAATAATCCATTACTCGAAAAGGTATATTGTGCTCTACTAAGGCTGCTACAATGCTGATTTCTGCTTTTTTTATGTCTTCTGAAATCGTCGATGTTTTGAAAATGGTATCAATCTGAAATCAAAGAAATAAACCGGGAAATTTCTGAGACATTTGACAAACTTTGCATGTTTTATGCTATAGGTAGTTTTACATAAAGCGTCCATATAAAGAATAATTGTCGGTTCCTTGTTGAAAGCTTCTAAAGAAAGTAGAATTGAAAGGAAAGTTCGAGAAATCATGGAATGGGACATGAATATTTTGGTACTCCAAGAGTGATTTGACGAGTATGGGATTACAGAGTCAAGAAACTATCTTTCTTTTAATTCTCCGAATTGAATTTATTCCCCACTTTGATACGTTTCAAACTAAGGTAAAATGATTCACAGGCAAACGCGCTCTGAGTTCAGAGTGCTATCCGGTAATAATAGCACAAACTCACTAGATTTTCAACTATTTAAAGAAAGTGGTAAATTAAATTTTGAGATTTATATAAAAGGTAACTTTTCCGACACTAATCCCATGCCTGTCACACCATCCTCGAAACTTCCAGATATTCACCTTCCATTCCATAATTCATGGACTCTTTATTTGTCCACTTATCCTAGCAGCTTTCAAGAAATAATCGACATCTATTCAAAACGTAGATGTGAACAATGATTATCTGAAGTGACATATTTTTAACGTTTAACGGGAAAAAGAACAGCCTCAATCCTTAAAATGATCATACAGTTACTACGGAATTGAGACTGAAGTTAATGTATGAAAGAAAATTCTATGCACAACGAGAAGAACACTTTCTAAACTAACAATATAAATCGCAACTTTATCGCTAAATGTTCACATAAACATACGATTTTTAAATAATTAAACCAGAACTAAAAAATCGATATGTACATACGTCAATTCCATACCTGTGAAGTTCCAGAATATCCGTTCATACTTCTTATGTGCTTTGATGTAGCCATATGGTCCTTCAAAGACGACAATCTACTTAGCACTTCGCAATTGCATGCTTTGCACCGAGCATTTTTATTGCTCAACTTTGATTTACAAAGCCAACTTTTAAACAATCGATCTTGCTCCCACTCTTCACGATAACTTTGCTTATACAAGCGCTTCATTTTTTATCACAAATTTCAACACAAAATAGTTCACTAATGTTTTCCATTCCACACGTATGACACGAAATGTAACTAAACTAGTCAACTATCAAAACATATGCAAAAACTATGGGGAAATGGGGGGATTCTCCGAAACTTTTCTCTCGTTTCGTATAAGAATGGTGCAATTCTTAAATTCTGATTCAAAAGAAAGGGGAGTCCCCGGTATTGAAAGCAGTTTTACACAGGGTGCCTATATTACGCGGGAAAAATACAATATATTAATAAAAATTACACATTCGACCAAACCACCAAATTTATTTCACCTACTAAATACTGTTTCCAATGCCTCGAAAACTACCAAAAAAGTAGAAATCTACTAAATCTGGTCACACTGCTTCAGTACTTCATGAAGTATTTATACATGGTCGCGAAACGAGCTTTTGTTCCATATTTCCACGAAATTTGCCGAATATGCAATATGACTCTCCGTCTCGTTTGTAGATTTTTACGACGAAATTGGGGAAATCGAGAGATTACTACGCTAGAAACATCCCCAACGCTTATGGACTTGATCGTAGTGAAGCTTATCATGCACGTATGAAGTGAATTGCGGATTGATCTTTTCGTATGCCCATTAAACGACAAGGATATGCTTTTATAACAATGGGGGTGTGTACTTGCTTGTAAAATTTCATTGGTGAAGCGTGAGTATATAGGTGGTATTTTTTCGCTTGCAACACAGGGAATAATAATAAAGTTAAATTCCTGGACGTATAATTCGGGCAACATTTCAAAATTGCATTTCGCGCAACAAAGAAATCGAGTACAACTCCCAAAGTCGGCAAAAAACCTTCAAATGCTTCACATGCAACAAAAGAGGTCACAAAAGTGTGGATTGCCGGCAGTTGAAGCAAGATGCAAAATTGGTGAACGCTTTCAGTGCAGTGATATCCGCGAATGACAGTGAAATCAAAAGTCATGGCTGGTTTATTGATAATGGCGCGTTGAGTCATATAACACCACACAAAGCTATCCTTAGTGATTTTAAATCGAACTCAGTGAAAAAAACTCGGATTGCCAACGATCATAAATTATAAATTCTCGGTTCAGGCATAACAAAAATTAATGTAAATAAAAAATATATCAATTTCAATGACGTATTGTATGCGCCGCAGTTATAAGCCAATCTGCTATCGGTTGCAAGGGTTATTGAAGCGGGCAATAAGGTGATTTTTGGCAGTGACGGTTGTACCATGTTTAATTAAAGGAAAAAGAAAGAAATAAATTGCTATCTCGAGTTAAGCCATATAATGGCACATATAAAATAAATCCACTAACTGAAAATTGCAAGATGGCAGTAAGCTGATGACCTGGCATGGAAAGCTTGGCCATTTAAGCAATGCAGGTATGCTCAAACTAAAGTGCGAGGCAAGTGGAATTTCATTTATAATCGAGACAAAAACACTATGGCTAAATGCATCGTTTGTTTACAAGGTAAACAGTCTTGTGAGCTATTCAAACGGCATGAGACGAATACCAAAACGAGGAATGTACTTGAACTGATCCATACAGACGTTTGCGGTCCAACGGAAAACGTGTCGATTGGTGGAGCCAAATATTTCGCCACATTCATCGAAGATTTTTCACAGAAAGTATTTGTCTATTTTATTAAGCGAAAAAATGAATTGCCTTAGATATTCAAATTATTTAACAATATGGTAGAAAACCAAACAAAAATAAAAACAATAAGATCTGACAGCGAGACCGAATACTTAGAGGATGAATTCACAGCAGAACGGTGTAGCAGAACGCATGAATCGAACATTAGTAGAACGTGCAAAATTAATGTTGTTTGATGCGGATTTAGACAAGCCCTATTACGCCAAAGCAGTGAACGTGGCAGCCTACGTAATCAACCGTTCAGTCAACATGACAAATGGAAAAAAGACAGCCAAAGGAGTTTGGACAAAATCTAAGATAGACTTAAAGGAGCTGCAGATTTTTGGTTCAAACAAGTTAAAGCGGCAGGAGAGTGCTCCTGCCAGAAGGTTTTTGTGAAACAATTAGTAAATCAAACAAAATGTTCTGGATATCAAAACTTGACTTATACAGAGATTCCATAAACTGAGTACGAAAAACGAAATCCTAGTTGTTATGCGTTTGAATTCGCCACCATTTTATTTCAAGTATTTTGAACCCGTTGCTTGGTTAATCATGATAACACATCAACATTATAAATCATTACTAAAATCTTTATCAAAATTCCTACATATTTGTAGTGTCTAGGTCCGTTGCAAACGTGTATCTCCCTAGTATCACGTATTAATGTTGTTATAAATATTAAATATTCAATCGGCTGTAAGTTAGCTGTTTATTGTTCGATTATTGAGAAATTTTTAAGTACATATATAATTGCTATCAGAAAACTTAAATTGTAGCTTTTAGGAAATTTTAGGGTCTGCTTTTTGATTTTATAGGCAAAAATGTAATATTTTTAAAATGTATTGTACTATCATTAACAAAGTTGATCGGTTTTGACTTCTAAGGTATTTGTTGCCCTTCTGCTCCTAGAGACTTATCTCTGTGATTCTTTTCTGATCTTTTGGGTCAATCAATCGCGGGAGGAACACAAAATTTTCCTACATTTCTCCTTCCCCTGCACCCCTCAAATGTTGCCTACATTTGATGAATTTTTTTTGAGGGGCCACTCCCCTGCATGGGAAAGAAACATCCTGAAGCCAACAAGGAGATAACGGCACGAAAAGAAACGAGTGACCAGGCAAATAAAGCGACGTTGTGCGATTGCACCGCCAACGTCGAAAATGTGGGGGAAGTACTGCATTCGGAAACGGAACGCGATAACCTCTCTCAAGGATAAATGCAAAGTACGATTGCCGCCCAGCGATACGAAGAAGAAAGGCTATTCCAAAAAGCGTGAGATGTTCTGAAAAGAATACAATCTGCATGCGACTCCCCAAAAATCAGCAAAGCAGTAAAGGTTGGGCTTCTTGAACTAGACGAGCTCCTAGATCGCATGGTTCACTATCGGAGCAGCTGGTTAAAGGCCGAAGATGAACAGAAGTCTAAAGAGGCGCTTGGGGCGAAATCAAAAGGCGACATGCAGATAGCTCCACCATTGAAAGTCAATAAAAGAATGGCGTCTAGCCCAATCGAAGGAGACGGATCCGCGGGGATAACGAATCTGAAAATGGCAGCCAGGACGGCTCGCGTCGTACTAAACTCCGGAAACAGGCCAACTTTCTGCCGTATTGGCTGTGAGGGAACCTTACCGGACGTGACATTCTCCTCAGAATCCTTAGTATGGAGGACACACAATTGGAAAGTATTAGAGGACTACCCAGCCAGTGATCATCAGTTCATTCTGCTTGAGATAAGTGATTCTGCCACGCGGCGTCCGTGCTCTCGGCCTTCTACAACTGGATGGAACATCGGAAGGATGGACGTCGAGGTGCTCACAGCAGGTGGGCCGCTGCAAGGAGGTTCGAAGGGGACAGAAGAACTGGCAGCTTAAGACGTGGTGAACTCTACTATGAGCATCATTACGACTCTTGCTGCGCTTCTATGCCCATCGAAGACCCCGGCACGGCAAGTCCCCAGTGTACTGGTGGTCAACTGAAATCGCTGAAAAGCGAAGGTAGTGTCACAAGCGTCGACGCGAGGCTCAACGGGCGCGGACCGGTGACGAGGCATGCAACTGCGCAGCAGCATATAAGTCGGCCAGGAAATGCCTTCTCAAATTGATCAACAGTACCAAGACTCGCTGCTGGCAAGACCTAGTGGACAATGTGAACAAGGATCCGTGGGGCCTTGGCTACAAGCTGGTCATGGGGAAACTTGGTGCCCTACGGAAGCCTTGTATACGTGACGCGGAAAAGATGGACGCGATAGTGCGGGGACTCTTCCCCGCCCATCCCGTCCGTGCTGACGCTGTCCATGGTGAAACAGCAGTCGAGTGCCCACTCTTCACACCGCTGGAATTGGAGGAGGAAGTCCTCTCATTGAAAGCGAGGAAGGCTCCAGGTCCAGATGGTGTTCCGGCTGAGATGTTGCGGCTTGTCTATCACCATTGTCCTGACTTGGTGCTCAGCACATTCAACGCTTGCCTACGGGACGGGATTTTTCCGGTACGATGGAAGGTGGCTGGCGAGGCTCGTGCTGATCAGCAAGGGGAAGGAAAATCCCGGATCACGGTCTGCATACCGCCCGCTATGCATGCTAGACACGACTGGGAAAGTTCTAGGGAAACTCATCAAGGGAAGACTCACTGACGCTATTCGTGCTGCTAGGGACCTATCTCCTCGGCAGTACGGCTTTAGAGCAGGACGTTCTACCATTGATGCGATTGCAGAGGTATTGAACGCGGTCCAAACGACGGAGGTACATAGTCGCACCAAGCGACGGATCGTCCTGTTGGTGACACTCCACATCAGGAACGCTTTCAGCTCCGCTAGATGGGTGGATATTCTGGACACGCTGCAAAACTCTTTTCAAGTTCCAGAATATCTAATGTGGCTTTTGAGGGACTACCTAAAGGACTGAAGCCTGCTCTACGACACGAGGATGGCTGTTACATCGGGTGTTGCCCAGGGATCTATCCTTGGTCCGAACCTGTGGAACGTGTCTTACGATGGGCTACTGAGATTTGAGATACCAGGTGAGTCACGCTTGGTCGGCTATGCGGATGACGTTGCGGCTCTGGTCGCTGTAAACACCGTTGGACAAGCGCAACTTAGGCTAGGTATGCTAATGCGCCGAGTGATGACTGATCGCGGGCTCAGTTTAGCACTGGAGGAAACCGATGTGGTCATCTTGACAAAAAAGAGAATCCCTAGAGTAAGGATGATCAGTATTGGAGACAAACAAATCGAATCGAAGCCAGCGGTGAAGTACCTGTGTGATATAATTGTTAACGCTATACTATATCTATGTTAACGCGTTAAGGTGCAAGTGGAGCAGTAGCATGAAGAATATTTCCGAAATAACATACAACGAAAACCAAATTGAAAAGGTTTGAAAAAATTTTGCAAAAAAATACTTATTTAACATTAGATATCAAATTAAGAACCCTATAGAATGGGCCTTCGACCCCAAATTAAAAAAAAAAATTTCCTAGCTACGGCAATAAACTCCATAGCAATGGTTAAGGATTAACTTCTTGAAGCCATCCATTTTCTGCTTCGGTGCAACAAATTGCCCAAACTGTCTTTAAAGTGAAAATCTGTCCTTAAGCGAGTTACTAACCAAATCAGAAGTTCATGATTAAATCCTATTAACCTTTGTACATTATACAAGTTGAGTACACTATCAAGGGTTTCTTCTTCTTCTTCAGTCTCTTCAATTTGAGGGACGCTTTGTAGTCCTTTCGGCTTCGATACACCTGCTGGAAGATGTATAGAGGGTGTCACCTTCTGAAGTGAGCAAGCTTTTGAAGCACCTTCAGTGTAATCGAGACGAGACTAATACGTGGAAAATTTTAAAACTGGCTTTTGACACTTGGAAGAAAAGATAGCTCTAGTTGTTTTCTAGAGGCAGCGGATTAAGTTAGCACTAGATTGAACGGTAAAATTCTCCTGGGTATTTGCATCTTGCTTACAGCAGGAAGGATACTACTAAAGCATGTTCCATGTTTTTTAAAAGCTTAAAGCATGTTTTCCGATAAATTAGGGAAAAGATCTTACCCCAATAGATTTTATTTTTTGAAAAGCCTCCAACAATCTAAAGAATTTCAATTGCTAATTATTATTGAAAAATTGTGTCACCTTAATATACGATTGTAAGCCACATTATTATCGCATTACTCAAACGCATTCCCCGACAATGACGAGCATCCCAAAATAGCACCCTCGTCGTCCTGCAATTTGGGTTCTTGTATTTTTTCCCTCAAAATGATATTATATGCTTGGGTTTCTAACAACATTCGGAACGAACAAGAACATTCCCTTGTAAGGGGACAAAACGATGGTGTTGACTAATGTTCAAGAGGTGTTGAGAGCAATTTATGGATATGTAGCGGAACGCGTTCATGTGAATTTCTATGCAGAACGCTAGCACGGGGACAACATGTGTTGCGACTCGCACCTCAAGCAACTGCTTTCCATGCATTGCCACACATTAGTATGGATTCAGAACGAGTGTTGCAGGAGGAACTCAGCCCTTGCACTAAGAAGTGCAGCAAGAGGTGATTGACTCGAATAAGGTGCCTGTACCTCCCATTTATTTTTATTTTTCATTCTAATGCACAGCAAACGCATCGTTACAAGTGAATAACAAGGAAAATTGAATTACTATGCAAATTAAAGAGGAAGGTAAACATAAACAAACAGTTAAAGAATTATTTTTTTTTAGTTCGCACAATTAACACTAGAAAAGAATCATCTACATAATTGAATCAACACATATGACATGGTACAAAATAACTATTTCCCTCTAATTCTCTTACCAGGCAAACCAGTCCTGAGTTTCTTTTGGTCACGCTTCAATAGTTCAGACGTCTAAAGGTTGTCTGGCGAGATGACCCCTTCGAATCCAAAAATATCGATTTCCTTTCTAACCTTCTGCACGCTCGCTCATAAAAATTAAATTTTAACTCAACTATCGACAGACACAGCGGATACGGTAAGAATTTTAATTTTCATTAAAAAATTTCCACGGCTTTGATTATTTCTTCTCATTACTTATTCTTTTTCTGTTTTTATTTCATTCATTTACATTTGTTAAATTTACTGTTGTTTTTTTCTGGAGTAACGATCTAAGCGAGACTCCAAGACTCGGCGGGAAAATTTGAATAAGATGCGCGACTTGGTAAATAAAAATAGTGTTTGGTATAACGCTTACTGTGCCGAGTATGTGGAAGTGTGGCGAGTGGAAGTGTGTAAGGTTGCAGTTAGGGTAGGGTGAATGGACTCTTCAATAAAACAAAATGAAAATTCAGGGGGAAGAGGTTGTTGACACGTTGTTAAATTGGTTTTAAGTATTTATTGGCTTTTTGGAAAGAATGAAAGTGATTTATTAGGAAATTCCCCAAGTTTATTTTCAGTTCGATTTGATTGATTTGATTGTTTGTCATGACAATTATATGGGGGATGGGTATTATTTGTACTAATACATGTTCGCCGCCTTATGTTGTATTCCTTCTTGTTTTGAATGTTGATGCTGGGATTGTAGTACTGGAAAATTGTATTATTAGGAATGAATGCTGGTTTAACTAAAACTTTGTTATAAACATCGATTTGCAAAGGTTTTCAGTTTAGTTGCTTTAGCCTGTCAAAAAAGATAATTGAAACACGACCATGTATGTGCCCACAGTATAAAGAAGTCAGTAATTAAAGTGAAAGTGAATAGAAAAACGATTTACAAACCTGAGTATCTGTCAAATAATACTCGGTTTCAACTATTTTCTTCCCATATAACAACTGTCCTGCTCACACTGCGGAGCAAATTTAAAGAGCAACATGCTCTAGGTCGAAAAAGTCTGCGTTCACCTAATGCCATTTAGTTTTCAACGTTCACAAAACGACACGTATCGAATATTTTCTAGATTTCGTTTCGCCTATCGATGAACAATTTGTTTATCACTAGGCACCCAGACTTTCAATAATTTCCTCCCAGCGATTTTTGAGATAACTGTACTTTTCGCACGAAACATACAAAACCGATGCAGAAAAGTCTGCGTTCACTCACCAAATAGAGGACTCCCGCGATATCCCGTTCTGGTCGTCTATCAAAGCTGCCCCTGAGAGAAAAGCGAAATATTGTCACAATGGTTAAAAAAATGCCGTGACTGACTACAAGGGAAATAGCAGCAGAAATTAAGCAAAAATTCTGGAAACAAATTCGTCCTGATACCATCAGGGAAATTCTAAAAAAAGGCTGTGTACCACGGACGAGTCGCACGACGAAAACCATTCATTTCCCCGATTAATCAGAAAAAGCGCGTTGCCTTTGCGAAGGAGTACTCAAACCAGCCTCAAGAATTTTGGAATAACGTGCTTTTTCAGACGGGAGCAAATTCTGCATTTTCGGCTTAAAAGGCCGAAAAATAGTCTGGAGAAAATCAGGTACAGCATTACAAAAAGGACATTTGCTATCCACTGTAAAACATGGTGGTGGTGGAGTAATGGTTTGGGGATGCATGGCGGCTGCTAGCGTTGGTAACCGAGAGTTCACTGAGTCGAAAATGAATAAATTCAGTTACCTTGACATTTTAAGAAACAATTTGGAGCATAGTGCGCGAAACTTGATTAATGATTATCACTTTCAGCTAGATAATGACCCAAAGCATACAGCCAAAATAGTGAGGCTCTGACTATTTTATAATACTGCTACATGCGCCACCGCGATCTCCAGAGCTTAATCCCATTGAGCGTTGATGGGACTCCCTCGAGAGATGAATTCGACGACTTACGATGGCGAGTAAAGAAATGCTCAAAAATGTTCTCAGAGAGAGTGGGAGAAAACATTACCAGAAGAGATAGCGAAGCTCATCAATTCGATGCCTAAAAGACTTCAAGAGATATCCTTCAAGTTATTGATTGGCTTCAGAACTGTAATTATACTATTCAACAAATCTGAAGGAAAAATTTGCGACTGATGTGCTAAGAAGTCTGTGGGGGTATTTGAGGTGTCCTGATTACGAATTTGAGTTAGAAGATTTTCCATCACGTACAGATTTTGTGTTAAAGAGTACATGTTTTTGGGGCTTTGAAAATAATTTTACAAAACCCTCCTAAAATCACGTCCTGTCCGTTTGTCCGTCGGTCCGTATGTCACAGCACATTATCTCGCAAACGACCAAAGCTAGAAGCATCAAATTTTGTACGCAGGTGTAAAATGGTGCTCTCTTCAAAGTTCAACGACAAAAAAATCTAAAAGGTATTCAAAGGGGGTCCCCCCATATAATAATATATCATTAAAGGTAGATAATATGGGTGTCGAATGAAAGGCCTTGATGAGAACTTTTCAAGACAAGTCTGAATTTGACACTTTTTGCTTCGAGGGACGCACAGGGAGGGGAAATACACGACAAATTTGCGTGCCCCCTCGCGATTGGACACCTGTCATCCGAAAAATCGGAAAAAAATTATGGAGGTGTCTATGAGTACAACAACAACAAATACCTGCCCTTCAATCAACTAGTAGTAAAAGTATGATATTCGAATTTCACATTTTCCCTAATAAAATGTTAAATGGTGGTTATTTAAGTAGTCCTACAGAAGGCCCTTAAACTTTGTAAGTTTGATGAAAGTCAAATGATATACACGGAAGTTATAGCCATTTGAAATTTCTCCAATTACAACAACAATAACACACAATTTTGGTATTTTTGGAACTTTAAATCGAATCAGTCACTGCAGTTTTGATTTGACCTTCTTGAAATTTTCAAATCAGGTCAATAACATTAATATTTTTGGGATTTCATGATTTGAGTGATTTTTGTTGGTTTGCAACAAAATGGCGACCGTTGAAAATAGAAAAACAATGGATTTTCTTGCAGTTTCGTACGAGGTGACCGATATACTCCTCAGGAGCTGCCACATCAGTCACCTCGGGGCAGCTCGACTGCGGGGTTCCAGATGACCATGAACCCATATATATATATGTTGCAGCATGGCAGTGCTGCAAGCTCTATCGAGCAGTAATTTCCACATTTACGCAGTGGTGGCGAACTTATAAGAAAATTTTGTTTGAGGATTGCTGGTTGTCCTAAGTGAAAGAACTACATTGTTCTTTCACCCGAGCATTTTAGCTATCAACATAATAGCATTATTCGCTCGATGGACTTCAGCTGGTTCCAGCATATAGGCTGGTTCCATTAAAAATCTCGCAGTTTCGTACGAGGTGACCGATATACTCCTCAGGAGCGGTCACCTCGTACGAAACTGCGAGATTTTTAATGGAACCAGCCTATATGCTGGAACCAGCTGAAGTCCATCGAGCGAATAATGCTATTATGTTGATAGCTAAAATGCTCGGGTGAAAGAACAATGTAGTTCTTTCACTTAGGACAACCAGCAATCCTCAAACAAAATTTTCTTATAATGGATTTTCTTATAAACGTGCACATCTCTTTGACAAATTTCTTGACTTTATTCGTTGCTGGTGACTGCATTTCTGAGAAGTTGGATACAAAGCCCTTCTAACATGAGCGTAGGTCAGTCTACCTAGCTTGTTTTATTTTTTTCTGATATTTTCGTATAGTTTATACTGTCAGTTGAATTAAAAAAAGTTATTTTAAAAATACGGGTTTTATTTACTAAAACGGATCCAAAACACATTTATACTAAATCTTTTGTAGAAAATTTTTTCGTAAATGCTGACTTGCGCTTATATTACTGATCGCTTTCCCGCATAAAGAACTAACAGTAATCTCCCATCATTGCCGGATCCCATCTGCCTTGGTATTATTGCTCCATTGTTGGGATGTCCTGGTTGAATATTTCTCTTTGCTCATCGCTAACCACACCCAAATTTTCGGGAAAGAAGTTTAAATGTGAGTGCAAGAAGTGGATTTTAAGGGACATGCGACAGCCCATTTTGCAATAGTGCTCGAGTAATTCTTCTACAAGTTTCTCGTAGGTTTCTATTTTTCTGTTTTTAAAAACTCAGAAAGAATTGTTTTAAATGGCTTCCACGCATCCAATTCAACATTACTTAATGTTTGATGGAATTTCTCATCTTTTAGTATTTTTCAAATTTGAAGTACAACAAATATGCGTTTAAGAAAAATTATTTTAAGGAATATTATGCATCTCCGTATTTATCTAATGCTTTAACAAAATTTCTCATCAATCCAAGCTTAATATGTAATGGAGGTAACAAAACTTTTTTGGGATCAACGAGAGGTATGTTCTTCACGTTAGCCTGGCCTGGAATAAATTGATCTCTCTGAGCCCACTCTTTTACTTTATAATGGCTTGCTGTTACTGTACTGTCCCAAAGACACAGAAAGCAGCAATATTTAGTAAATCCACTCTGAAGCCCTAGTAACAATCCTATGACTTTTAGATCACCACATATTTGCCACTTGTAAGCATCATAGTTATTGAATTTAGAATCTGTGACATACTTTCGTATGTTTCTTTCATGTCAACTGCATGTGCAAGAGGAACAGACGGTCTTTGGTTGCCATTATGAAGCAAAAGCTCCTTCAAACTTATTTTCCAGGAGTTTATGAATAAACGCCACCCATCCAGACTATGCGCAAGGCCCAATCTTTCCATAACACCATTTGGACTAACACAATTTTTATCTTGCATGGTGAAAAACGAGGATAGCTTCTGGTTACGGGTTCTAAAATTGTTACTTTCGTTCCTGATGCAAGTGAATTCCACTATTGTAGTCTTGAACCCAATAGCTCAGTATGGTCCTTGGACAAGTGAAGGTCTCTTACTAGGTCGGTAAACTCAGCTTTTTCGATTAAATGGGGTCCTTGTTTTTCGTTATTTTCAAGAGAATAGGTTGCGTCCGTTATTTCTGCACTGTTCAGTTCTCCTTCATCGTCATATCCGAAATCTTCTCCCCAATTTGATGAGGAGCTGGAGCTGGTAAGCCTTCTCCGCGAGGAACAGGTCTTGTTCGAGAAAGGAATCTCTAGATATTCAATATTATGCTTATTTTTCCTTGAACAACCAGACAATTTTGTCATACAAAAGTAACAGTCGTTGAAATGGTTAGTTGGTTCTTGCCAAATCATCGAAACCGCAAAAGGCATAGAAGATCATTTACCATGTAACCAGTTACTTAGATTTGCAGCACAAGTTTGACAACACACGTGAGGAGCCCACTGCCGATCTTGATCGCCAACAACACAGCCAAAATATTTGTGATAAGTTATTTTTGTCATTTATTAATTGTCCTCTTCTCTGATTTAGGGATAAACTGCCCACATACATAGCAAAGACTGTCCGCGGGGTTAACAAAACCACCTTTCTGTACCTTAGACATTTTGATAAAGTTCACGTAAAAAGTTCAAAACTAATAACACGTGTTCTCTTCTGCCAACCGTAATTACAACTGACTCATCTCAACGACGGCGACGTGACAGAGACCAATGTTAAAACAAAAGCGGCACCTCCACAACATGCAGTTATAACCTGCTAGAACAAGCAGTAGCCTAGCAGTTCGATTTAAATGTGAAGTAGGATTTACAAATTAAGAAGTAATAGGTAGGTATATTTGTTTGGGTGTAGGCAAAGTATATTACGATGCTAATATATTAATTTACATAGACTTTCTGGACTACTGGTGGTGGTTTGACCCCCTAGACCCTTTGACTACAGCACTTCTAAAAAGTGAACTTTTTTGGGTACATGCTGTAATTTAATATAACTTGATTTTAATTTTTCAAAAAAAATCATACTCAAAAATCGTACGTGTTAGGAAACTTCAACTATCATTTTCAGTTTTAGCAACCCAAAATTAGCATGAAACAGCCTCTAACATCACATTCATTCGTCGTTCAAAGACGTTCAGATTTGTATACTTGGAGCTTTGTTTTCCTGTGTATGCGGATGGGTTTCAAGATCGTCGAAACTGAATAAAATATTTTATTTGCGGGCTGTATTCTTTGGTGTATTTCATCTCTGGTTCTCGTTATTTTGGAGCCTAAATACACAAACTCTCTCGCATTTTTGATACTGATATTTTGTGTATTTGAGGTAGTTTTCCTCGACTGCGCCCTGTGCTTTAATTTATTTTCATTGATTTGTAGCCCTACTTGTTTTGCTTCGCTGCCGAGTTTCAGGGAGAGTTCTCTGACAGTTGTTAATGACCATGATAAAATGTCGATGTCGTCTGCATAGGCGACTACTTGAGTCAATCTTATAGTAATCTACCTCGTGTATGACTTACTCCAGAGCCAAATTATGACGTACTCCAGAGCCAAATTATGACGTACTCCAGAGCCAAATTATGACGTACTCCAGAGCCAAATTAAATAGCAATGGGGCCAGCCTATCTACCTGCTTTAGTCCAATATTTGTGTCAAAGGCATCGGTGAGTTGTTTATTGATGCGGACTTTGGAGGTCGTCGACGTTATTGCCGTTTTGATGAGATGGAGTAATTTGGCTGCGATGCCAAGGCAAAGCATTATTTGGTACAGTACGTTACGATCAATACTGTCGTATGCTTGCTTATAGTCAACAAAAATTTGGTGTATGCCTATGTTTAACTCCCAGCATTTTTTCAAGTACCTGCTTGACTGTGAACAATTGGTCCAATGACGATCTACTTGCTCTAAAACCACCTTGATGCTTCCCAATAATTCTGTTGGTGTATGATCCGGTTTTAATTTCTAGGATCTTTGAAAATATTTTGAACACCATACAAAGTAGTGATATGCCTCTATAATTTTCGCACTGTAACTTTTCTCCTTTTTTGTGGATAGGGAATATAATTGATTGGTTCGACTCTTATGGCGAATGTTCTTGTTGCCAAATGTGCTAGATGACTTTGTGAATAGCCACCATACTTCATGAGCTCCATTTATTCTTTTGGACTTTGATAGCAGATCAAACTTCATCCAGAGTTGATGGGGCCAATAAAAGCTCTCCAAAAACACCTATAGGCTCCAATGTTCTAGGGCTATGTGGAGGATTGAGGAGGTTCTTAAAACATGATGCCTACCTTTCCTTAATCTTGGTTTCCTCAGCGGCGCTTCAACCTAACTGGATCTGAAGAAGCTAGATCTGACTTTCGTAGGCTGCGCTAAAAGCAAAATGAGGATAGCCATGAAGAATTACGTCAGCAGTTTAGAGAGTTCCTTGTAACAAATAATGTCAAATGCTTTTCGCCCTATTTCCGATACCTAAAATCTTCCCCTACTCTTCTTTGCATCTTAAAATGGAGCAACACTGAAGACTCTTGCCCACAGAATATTTTAGACCTATTTGTCCAATTCTTTTTTCTACATGTTCACCTCAAGATACAACTTATCTTTCCATTAACTCAATTGAAGCTAGTCCAGTCTTAATTGAATCCTACTCTACCAATCCTTTTGAAGTTGAATCCTTAATTAATTAACTTAATTGTAATGTCAGTCCCAGTCCTGATGGATTACTAGATATATTTGTGAAGTAACTCAGATCCTCTCTATGCTTTCCTTTATCCCTTATTTTTAACCTCAGCCTTAATACTAGTATCTCTTCCACTTTTTGGAAAGGTACAAGTACAAGTACATCTATCAATGGTTTCAAACGATCGCCCCGTATCCCTGCTCTCCTGTTTCCCTAAGCTAATTGAACGCCTTATTCACAACAGACTTTCAGACTCATTCATTTTCTAAGCCGCAGCAACATAGCTTCTTGAAGGGCCGGTCCACATTTTAAAACTCAGCTGAATTTACAGATTATATCGCAAGAGCTTTGAACAAACAGCTTCAAGTGGATGGCATGCTTACTGATTTCTCCAAAAATTTTGATTCTGTGAATCATTATATTCTTCGCCAAAAACCAACCATGCTTGATATCTCGGTTTCCCCACTTTCCTGGATCTCATCTCCTATTCCTCCCATCGTTCTTGCCATGTTACTCTTCATGGAACAAACTCTTCTCCTTTCCATTCCTCTTTCAGTGTCCCCCAATGGTTAATCCTTGGGCCCTCCTTTTCTTAGTGTTTATTAATGACCTCCCCTGTATTATATCGTCTCCCTGCCTCCTATATACTGATGAAAGTATTTCTTATAATTAGATCTCTCGACGATAGTCAGCTTCTCCAAAATGACCTACTTAATCTCTGTGGCTGGTGTAAGTCTCTAAGTATACAAATCTGTGATAAAGCCTGTGTCATGCTATGGGTGTTAAATATGGACCCTAACCCAAGCATCCGCAAATATATTGAACGCCTTTGAGCGACTAGTACTGAGGCAAATAATCGGAGCGAAGCTAGATGGGGACCAATGGCGAATTCGAAACAACCATCAGCTGGACGAAATTTGTGACATGCCGCAGGTCGCAACGATTGTAAGACTGTAAATGCTGCAATGAGCTGGCCCTATGAATCGTATGGACGAACAACGGATTCCTAAAAAGGTGTTTGCTGGGAGAATTGAAGGCAGGAGACCAGTGGGGAAACCGAGAAAACGCTGGTCTGATTCGGTCGATGAAGACGGTTCATCACTGCTCGGATTTCAAAATTGGAGGAAGTAGTCAATGGACCGAGACAGTTGGAAGGAGGCCCGAGAGGTACTGTAGTGCTACGAAGTAGAAATGTTTCAAAATTTTTCAAGATGAGTTTACTCTTGAAACAGTTACTTTAACGTACAACTACTCCCTGACTGATATTATCCTCTCCCCAACGGACTCATTTCAATATTTATTTATTTACACTATTTTACAGATCATCGAATTGCAATTACAAAGTAGGTAATGAAATACAATATAATACATGCGACAAAAACAAAGTTAGCAACATGAAATAAGAAAAAAAAAACAAGAATATAAAATACTAATAAGCTAAGGAGAATATTATGCAATATGCTTTTAAAAGTGTTTAAGAAATGCGGCAGGGGACCCAGCTGGAGCTCATTGTAACGAAGTGGTACGCATACTAAAAATGAATAAAAATAAATATCGGTACGAACATGGAGCATGGCACAATGAATATGTCAGTTGAACGCGCTCTTAAAGTGGGACATATATAAAGCCTTTGCTGAAGGTTGGATGAAAGAATACCGTGATATAATTTAAATAAACAGCACAGGTCTAAGAATTCTCTCCTTTTTTTGAGTGATGGAATGTTGAGGATCTGTAGGCAATCATCGTAGTAGCTGTAAGGGAGGTTATATTTGTAGAATAGAGATCGTGTGAATTTGCGCTGTACAGTTTCAACAGCATCCTCCAAATTGGTATAGTGAGGAGACCATACTTGGGAGGCATACTCAAGGATTGACCGGGCTAGGAGTACAAATAGATGGACGCTGGTTGAAATGATAAAAGACTTGCAGGAGGATCGTTAAATAAAACCAGCGACACGGGAAGCTCTAGTGGTTATGCATGAAATATGGTTGTTAAATTTCAAACATTTAAATTTGTCCACAAGTGCGAGCAGCGATCCATCAATCCGGTATTCATATAAAACTGGATGAATTTTGTATCTCATGTGACAAAATTTTGGAATGTTAAGAGGAAGTAAATTAACTCGACACCAATTTCGGAGATTGTCCAAATCATTTTGAAGGTATGAGCAGTCTTTGTTGCAGTTAATGGAACAGTAAATTTTTAATTCATCAGCGTAAAGAAGACAATTAGAGGACAGGCATTGGGGAAGGTAATTTATGAAAATATTGAATGGCAAAGGGCCTAAAATTGATCCTTGAGGAACACCAGATTTTGGGCTAAATGAGGCCGACGAAAAAAAAAACTATTCCATGTAACGGTGCAGGATCGATGGGATAAGAAGGAGAAGATCCAAGAGAGGGTTGAGTCGGGAACGCGGAACAATCGGAGTTTGTTGGCCAAAAGGCCATGATCAACACTGTCAAAGGCTTTAGCAAAATCGGTGTATATGACATCAACTTGTTGGCTCTTGTCAAAAGCAAGAGAGGTGGTATTTGTAAGCTCTAAAAAACTAGTTACTGTCGAACGACCTTTAAAGAAGCCATGTTTTTCATTTGCAAACAGGATTCTGATGTCATCGTACATTCTGTTATGCACAATTCTCTCAAGGAGCTTGCCAAAACAAGACAGCAGAGAAAGCGGACGATAGTTCGAGATTTCACTACAATCTTCGGATTTATGGACCGGAAAGATGTTAACATGCTTCCAGACGTCGGGAAAGCACGAGAAAGGGAGGCTGATATTGAAAATAATTGATAGTGGGGTAGATAATGAAGAAGATAATGACTTTATGAACAGATTTGGTATTCCATCAGGACCCGGACCACAATTATAGTAAAAAGTAAGCATTAAATTTTCAATTTCCGATGGAGAGGTCACTATAGAATGCACAAGAGGGGAAGGAGAAGGACACGATGATAAAGTGACTCATCCAAAGACCTCGGCGTAATTTTTGATCGTAAGCTAAAACTCGATGGGCATATCCTTAGCATAATTGCCAGGGCATCGACGGTTTCTAGGCTCATCCTGTGACATTTTCACAAATTTGCAAACATTATTACCACTGTTTACTTATTCAGTTGCCTTATCCGCCTTTTTTTCGAGTATTGTTCGGTTGTGTGGCCCCCTCGACATCAGTATTTAGTGACCTCACTTGAAACTGTACAGTGAAAATTCACCCGGTTTCTGTTATATTAACTCAATTTGCCCTATGAATCCTATGAGCACCGTTTATTTGTACTTCATCTTTCTTCCCTGTCATCTCGTTGAAGAAAATCAGTGTTTCCCATACAAATTCTACCACAATAAAATTTCGTCCTCTGTTAGAGAAGACGTGCACTTCAGACAGATTGTACATCCTACTCGTTCCAATAATCTTCTTGAGGTTCCGTACGCCCGGACAGAGGTGGGCTTTAATTCATTAGTACTGCGAATTGTGAGGCAGTATAATGACCTCGAGCTCAGTTCTTTTTCCTCATCTTATTTTGTTTTTTAAAAATAGATTAATAACTTTGTTAACTATGAATTCTGATTTATTAATTTTTGCTCTGTGCCAATTAACTTTCAAAGCATTTTGTTCTTAGTAAGAATAGACTTTCCATTAAATATTCTTACTTATAACTCTCAATTTAAATTTATTTCATTTATAATCTGTTTCGTAATTGGACTTCTTAGTCTGTAAGATGAATTTGTAAATAAATAAAATTAGTTATTAATGGCTTGATTGTGAAATTCCTAGGGTACATACTATACATCCCTTGACATCTCTTTTGGAAATTCAAAGGCCCGCTCTTGATTTTATGGGCAAAAACCTGAAATTCATAAAATGTGTTACTGTTAATAAAGTTGATCGAATTTTAACTTTTGAGGTATTTGTTGGCTTTGTACTCATAAAGGCCTACCTTCACAATATTTTTAATGAAAGGCGTCCACAAATTTTTCGCACATTATTGCTATCTTTGCACCTTTCGATGCAAATAGTGCTAATTTGAGATCTGTTTTGAAAATTCTTTATCAAATGAAGGGTATTTGGTATACATATTGAATTTCTTCGGTAAAAAAAATATTTATGGGTCGCCCATCTTCTGGAGAGACCCCTTTAAAAACCTTACACAGCTTTTGGATCTTTTTTTGCACTGAAATTTTGAAGAGTACGCTATTTTACGCCTACGTACAGAATTACATGTTCTTAGCTTATGTTGTTTCCGTGAAAAATTCCTTTTAAGCACCAACGGATAGACAGACAGAATTTTAGCAGGGTTAATAAAATTATTTTAAAAATCTCAAAGCATTCAGTAAAGATAGTTTACGACAAGTTTACGAGTCTTCAATTGTTGGTGACTTCAAATACTTTGAAAAAAAGGAGATTTGATACATGAATTCACGATTTTTACCTTAAGCTCACCACATATTTAGCTCCTTACAAAGTGAATTATATTATTATTCATCAATTGTGGACTTGGGAGATACCACACAATTACGAGGGCAGTTCGATAAGTACTTAGCCTCACCGCCCGATGGCACCACTATCGCAAGAGAGATTCACTATCGTCTAGTACATTCTTGTAGACGGCTGCTGTCAAATTGTCAGCCACGTTGGACTCGTAATTTTGTTTTGACCACGGGTGGAAGCGGGCGTGTCCCCGGATTTTAGAAATATGGAGGAAGAGCAATATCGGCCGATGATTCAATTCTTCATTTTCGAACGGAAATCGTGCAGCGAAATCAAAAATCACTTGGATGTTGTACGATGGTGACCGTAAGAGATTGGTTTAACCAGTTACAACGTGGTCACACATCAGTTTTTGATGAGCCACCCCCAGGTGCCCCGAAAATGGCTACCACGGAGGATAACGTGAAAAAAATCCACGAGTTCGTATTGGCAGACCGCCGATTGAAGGTGCGCGAGATAGCTGAGACAGTAGGCATCTCAAAAGACTGCGTGGGTCATGTCTTGCATGAAATTTTGGCATGAGAAAGCTGTTGGCGTGATGGGTGCCATATTTGCTCACTCCGCAACCATGAGACCACTTCAGAGCAGTGCTCGACGCTGTTTAAGCGCAATTCGAAGGAATTCCTAAATCTTTTGGTTACCGTCGACAAAACATAGCTCCACTGATACACACCAGAGACCAAGGAGCAGTCGAAGCAATAGACTTCACCTGGCGAACGTGCTCCAAAGATGGCAAAGACTGTCCTATCGGCCGAAAAGGTGATGGCCACAATTTTTGGGATTCACAAAGTGTGATCTACATTAACTGCTAGAGAAGCGCAAAATGGTCACAGGGCTCTACTACGCCGAATTATTGGGCCGATTTGACGTCAAATCTACCATTACAACGCACAAGCTCACACATCCGCCATCGTGACGGTAAAATTGGTCGAACTTGGCTATGAACTGCTACCCCATCCACCGTCTTCTCCAGATTTGCCCCGTGCGACTTTTTTGTTTCCAAACTTGTAAAAGCCACTCGCCGGGCAGAAATTTGAGTCGAATGAAGAGGTCATCGCCGCCACGGAGGCCTACCTTGCAGACTGCGCGAAAATGTATATTTCAGACGGGTTAAAGAAGTTGGAGCATCGCTGGGTCAAGTTTATTGAGCTAAGAGGAGATTATGTTGAGAAATAAATTGCCGCTTTTAAAAAGTTTTCGTTAATTTTTTGTAGGTTAATTACTTATTGGACCGCCCTCGTACCTATGAGGCTGTCTTAGCTGCAAGTAAAATAGAGCTCAGGTTAATAATATGTAACTCCATACCAATGTATCAATTCATTTCAAATTAAAACTACTTATTCAATTTTTTGAATTTGAAAAAACAACCATGTACCCCTTATAGAGCTCCAAATTAAATAACTAACCATAAGAATTATAGACATGCAACCATTTGCGTAAACCTTTTGTGCAATATTACAACTAATTCAAACAATTTAAATAATTTCGCTTTTATCCCACATACAGTCCTCCAAGTACCACATCCGGGATCCATTGAAGTATTCACTTGCAAATACAAAGCAGGAAATAAATTACCTTTTTGCAACCGCACAACCCTAAAAGCGCATATTTTCATTCTCTTAGAATCCATCAAATTATCGCGCCCTGCTAGCTTTTATCTTATCCGTTGCGAAGTGGGCTGTATCCCTCAAGTTTGCACAAAACTAGCTCACGACCACAAAAGGTCTGAGTACTCTCTGTCACCCCATTGATTGAAGTATTAATATTTTAATTAATGCGGCATAAAATGATAATGAAAAGTCCTTGGGGTACTAGGATTTAAGTAGAAATGCTATCTACAGTTTAAGCTTCAGCCGAGGTGGCGGTTTTATCTAATTTATAATTAGTGCAGATAATTACGGAAAATCAGGATATTGTTCGAAGTTTGAATGATGTTATATTTTAAGGCAAGGAGTGCTTGGAAAGTGGCGGCCGAAGGTTCGTCGGACGCTTCCGGCGATGTTTTAAAAGCTTTGCAAATTTGATGTTAGAACCGGGATCTTAGAAAGCATGTACTCGTATTTATATCCTTGATTCCATCATTCAAGGTTCGAAATTTTAATACATACCTGTCTCGATTTCCGCATTGGAGATCTTTGACCAAGGCGAAGAACACGAAACAATGTTGATACCTTTCTCAGGAACGTATTTGCCACGCGTGACTGATATGGATGGGGGATCGGCATTAGCGAATCAAATTTATTAGTTCTGCAGGTTTCGAGTTGGAAGTCTTGCTCATCGGTTGGGAAGGCTACTATTTGTGGGAGTTGTAATCGCTGTGATGAATGAGCCTTCGTCCTTGAGCGCATGTTCATTTCTGTACTCTATCCTACGCTTACTATACAAATTTCACTCTTTGCAAATGTCTCCTACAATACTATATATCCACATTAGCCGCCATTCATTCCCGCTAAATTGGCTTAAATGTATCTATGTCATTGCCTCACTATCTTTTCTACAAAATCTGCTTGTAATAGCGGAACAATTAATTAAGTGGGTCATGGAACACTGCTTTCGCTCACAAATCACGTTCCGCACTTTACTCAATCCACTGCCTACCAAACGGCAACACTAGATCCAAAAGTTTTCAGTTAATAAATCATCACATCACCCTTAGGTCTAGCTCGAGTCCTGAAGCAAAGCCTTACACAGTTTATATGCCGCATATGCATCACGTACGGGTAAACACGCATGCAAGCATGATATATTGCTCGTCTTCGATTCACTATATTAAATGAAACCACTCTCCGTTACGTTACCGTAGTAGTAGCTTTCTGGGCGGGAAAAATTCAAAACAATATCACAATACTATACTATCATTTCGTAGTGGATGGGTGGTACTACTCAGGTGGGGAGGAACGGGAGAGGTTCCAACACAATCTTTGCACTGGAAACTTCTTACAACTTCTAGACGGAATGAAATATGAACATAAACTAAGCATGGAAAAGGACTCTTACGAGCGCAAAACTATCAGAGTTCACCGTTTTGGCGCTCGAAAATGCATCAGAATCGCAGCATCACAAATGCAGCACGAATTGGAACAGTAGGAGAAATCAGTTGCAGTGTTGATTTTCAAAGAAGTTGGGAAATAAATCCTCTCAATTGATATTATCTTGAATATTTGCTTCGTGGTGTGAAATTCTATATTTAATTATTGGTTGAAATATCGTAGCTGATATCTTAGAGGCGGGAAACATTATCTGCATGAATGAATAAGATTTGCTAATCAGGTAGAATATCGCACAAGTTCCCGATCCCTTCGCCATGGACCCAATAATTTCCTGTGATATCGCAGTAGTGGTAGCTTTGCGAGTCCTCCTCATCCAATTGCATTCTGGTACACTGCAACTAGAATCTTCCTGGCAAACTGGATCCCCATGTTCCCTAAAAAAAGGAGAAAGCATTGAAATTAGGTTATCTCCCGCCGTAGTATTTGTTTGTACGCTGCAAACCACCACTTCATCCCTCCATTTTCATGGTGCGAATACTGGAATGTGTAGTAGATGGAGCAGATCTTTTCCCTTGCACTAGTTTGTCCTCCTCCTATGCACCCCGTTTGGTCTCTCCTTTTTAATTCACTCATTCCGCCAAATTGCAACAATTACTCGTAGAGTAAAAATTCGATAAACCATGTTGGCGCAAGTCATAGTAAAATGATTTTTACTACTATGTCTTACTACTCGTACTCCACCCATTATTGTCATCGGCATTCGCTGTAGCTGTGATAGTATCATCATTGCAACCTACTACTTCCAACACAGCTCCACTTTTCTTATCCTTGCGCTGACTTGCAAACTGTGTCTATACGCGTATAGTGCAATGCAATCCGAGAATTCACATCAAGTGCATAGACGAGGGTATATGCAGAATGGATCGATAAAAGTTGGGTTGGGTTATCCTTATCAAAACAGTTCAGGACGTCAGAGTATTCTTCGACTAAATGAATTTATTCTGTGCATTCATGGTATTATCTGCGTATAAAGTATTATAATAATAGCATGACTGTTAAAGATTTCTAGGCTGAATGATGTGCTCAGCAAAATATTACAGGGAAGAATGGAAAAGAATTCATTATATAGAGCTTATTTTAATAAAAATAGCAAAGGGAGTGTATTTGTAGTTGAAGTCCATTGAAAGTCAAAATACAAACAATTTTAAAAATGTCCAAGCACTAATCCAACTTATTCGATTTACGACATTTGTAACTATGAAGTTCTATGGTTAGCCGATGAAAAAATCTGCCTTATTCGGATATATATTGACTCCTGTCTGAAAGTCAAACTGAAAAAACTTAAGGAGTTTACAAAGATAGGACCCTGTTTCAACGATCAGAAAGACCAATGTACTCGTATATTGTATATGGGTGCAACTGAAATAAAGAATAGCAGTGGTCTCAAAAAAGAGATGCAAAGATAAAGGCTATTGAGGCTACACTATACCGACAGGAGCTAAACCAAGTTAGATAGACAAAAGTGTCCTCTTTTCAGTAGGATTTTGTACCCAATATACCATACGCAGACAGCATCAATGAATAAATTCAAGAAACACTTCCATGAGCTGTAGATTAGAAACAAGAAATAAAAATTAATTAAAACCGTTTTCACGTTGAATTCATTTCTTCCTCAAAACAGACGATGTTTGGCGCCTATCTACCCTCCTCTTCAGTGATAAATCGATCATCACTAGTGAACTTATGAATATGCAGCTGCCAATAAAAATGTATGAAAATGACATGAAAAGGATTATACCATCCAAATCAAATCAAGAACATTTTGGGAACTTTGCGCTTATGAACGATGGGCATAAACTTGTCTTCCACCCACTTCATATTCGTAGTTATAAAAATGGTTTTTTCAACCCTGCAGAAGAAAACAAGCTCCTCCAGTCATAAAAATGATTTTTTCAAGATTGTGGAAGTAGCCCATCTATAAGCCTTAGGGAACATGGTGCCAGGTGAAAGAACTCGTCCCACGATACCAGCACGTACGAGTACACGCGTTCCTGGGCCAAGGTAACCTTAGTGAGCACTACACCTTCAAATCTATGTTCCTCCAATTTTCCAGAAAAACGCAAATAAATTTAATTTAAACATATATATATTTCGGAGGTAGGAGTTCCTTCCTCGTCAGTGTTTTTTGGTATGGTTTAGTTCCAAATATTATCCGCTTTTTATATACATTACATTTTACCTGTTTGCGTCTTTGAGACTTATCACTTAACCTATATCCTTTTTATATTTTATCATCCCTACTTAAGAGGTATCATTTATTGCTTTTTCCTTTTTGCGTTTTTGTTTTTATTACTGCTATTATAATTTGTTTATCATATTTTAAATATTATTTGGATTTAATTACTCTAGTACCCTTGAGTATCCGTTGCCCACATCTTCATTGAGCCGTGCGTTTTCTGGTTGCCGAATAATCCAAAGGCTCTCATATACGTTCAATTTCCGATTGTTGCTCACGTCTTGTATTACCTCTAGATCATCCCAATTGATTGCATGATTAGTTTCTAAAATATGCTTGGCGACGGTGGACTTTGCAGTATCACTTGGTGCTTTCCTTGACTTTAGCTTCTCTGCTTCCTTGATATGTTCATTGAACCTTGTTTTGACTTAATAGTTTGTCCAATGTACGATATCTGGCATGGCTGGCAGGTAATTTTAAATATGCCACATTTTTCATCCTTCTGCTTCGTATCCTTCGGTGTCCTAGTCTGGATCCCATTTTGAATTTCCGGCTCGTGGGTATCGCTGTTATGTCGACTTTCTTCAGGATTTTCCCGATCTTCCCAAACAGCGGTACCCACGAGCCGGAAATTCAAAATGGGATCCAGACTAGGTACACCAAAGGATAGGAAGCAGAAGGATGAAAAATGTGGCATATATAAAATTACCTGCCAGTCATGCCAGTATCGTACATTGGACAAACTATCAAGTCAAAACAAGGTTCAATGAACATATCAAGGAAGCAGAGAAGCTAAAGTCAAGGAAAGCACCAAGTGATACTGCAAAGTCCACCGCAGGGGGAATGCCGGTCGACAAGAGCTCTCTTGGAGGCTAGCATTCTTTGGGGAGTTCCGCCCCCACGTACCCGAGGAAACTCCGCAGGGGGAATGCCGGTCGACAAGACCACTCTTGGAGGCTAGCATTCTTTGGGGAGTTCCGCCCCCACGTACCCGAGGAAATTCCCGCAGGGAGAAAGCCGGTCGACAAGAACATTCTTGGAGGCTAGCATTCTTTGGGGAGTGCCGCCCCCACGGACCCGAGGATATGGGGGGTGCCGTGAGGTTCCCTCTTATTGTATCTGGACTACGCTTTGGACAACGAACTGGAATTGACGCTTTGGGCTGGCGGGTGTGATGGTTTGTACCTAGTTGCTTTGCACAGTAGCGCCGAGGTGAAACTCGTGTGTGAACGGCTCCAATTCAACTATCATACCGTCTCCGTCCCGGTAAAACCTTGGCAGGCCTCGGAGTACGTTCGAAGTTCGCACCATTGGGTTGGTGGTGTAGGTTCGGTTGAGACGGACTCCCGATTAGCGCTGATCTGGCTCTGAGCACTTGTCCCCATAAGGGCTTGTGCCAACCCTCGCATGGCCTCCCTGATCTGCAAAGATAACCATGGGACCAAAAAGGCGACTACACACACGAACGGAGATAGCGGCTCCGAGGGGGGACCCAATAAAATGGAGCAAACAAATGAAACCACAAGCAAACAGGACGCTAGCACGGAGAACCCTTTCAGGCAAAAACCGCTGTTGGCAAGAACACCGATTAAACAAGTCACCGATTGCGGGGGGAGGCAGCAAACCCCAGAAACACTGTTAAAGTCAACATCACAGGTTAAATCATCGGAGACAGACCACAGACGGACTAACGAACGAAAGAAGGAAGAGTGCGTTGTGCAACCTGGCATCATTGCGGCCTTTGGGCGCAGTAGAAGGACTATGCGCACCCCGGAGCGCCCAGTGCAAGACGTACACAATCCGGATCAAGCTGCGACACCAACGGAGGCCAGTGTAAGACTGGGGGAGGGAGAAGTTTTGCCGTTGGCCGACGCCACTTCAAACGCGACACAAGCGATAGAAGCAAAAGGGCTAGGAAAGGGGGGCCTCTCCCAAGAGGTGGCGCCAAATAACACAATCGCCCTTGACCGCGCCGAAGAGGAGCGGCTTACTCGGAAAGCGGGGAATATCGTCAAACAACTGAGGGCTGCCTGCGAAGCGCAGAAAAACATAGGCAAGAGTGTCAAGAATGGCATTCTTGAACTGGAGGAGCTTTTTGGCCGCATAACGCACTACAGGCGGAGGTGGCTTGCAACCGAAAAGCACCAAAAAGACACGCTCTCCCTCGAGGCATCAGTGGGTCCTAGCAGCAGCAAAAGAATGGCCGGTAGCCCAATTGAAGGCGACTGTGAGAAAAGGAGGAAGGACGAGACCATAAACGGAGCTGACACTCCAGGCGAGGAGTTTCATGTGGTGCGAAACAAGGCAGCGAAAAAAGCGGCCAAAAAGCTACTCCTAGAAAAAACAGACAAAGAGCTCAACCACGAAAAGAACAAGGAACCCCCCGATTTACCGCAGAAAACAAAAAGCAAACCGCGGCGCAAACCCTTGCGAGAGGCACTGCTTATTAAACCCACTAAGGGCCGAACCTACGCAGATGTCCTCCGTGAAATTAAAGGAGCGGTCAAGCCAGACGATACCAAAACTGCCATCAAAGCAGTCCGACCAACCCGGACCGGTGGCTTGCTGGTGGAATTCGGACAAACAAAGATGCATTCCGTGACGCGGTTCAAAAGGTTCTTGGAGATGCGGCAACGGTTGCCTCGCTTGAACCAATGGCCACCCTGGAAATCAGGGACCTCGACTGCGTCACGGACAAAGCTGAAGTAGAGGATGCCATTAGGAGGGAGTTCCCCAGCTTAAGTGAAGTCAAGGCAAGATTGACACGTGAAAACACAAGGGGGCAACGCATGGCTATTGTCGCACTAGCTGATAAAGACGTCCAGCAAATCCTGGCGAAGGGCAAAATTAAGATAGGTTGGGTGATCTGCAGGATACGGAGAAGAGCGATCCCTATCCGCTGCTTCAGATGCTTCGAATACGGACACACCGCGTATGGCTGTAGGGGACCCGACAGGAGATCTCTGTGCTACAAATGTGGCGAAACGGGGCACAAAAGGAAGGAGTGCACGAACGAGGCAAAATGCATTCTTTGCAAGGATGCTAAGCTAGCACCCGGCGACCTCAAACATGAGCCGGGGACAGGGAGATGCTGGGTTTTCAAGGAGGCCCTAACTAAAGCCAAATTGATACTCAAATGATCCGTATCCTGCAGGTCAATTTGCACCGAAGCACAGGGCCAACGAAGGATGGAAATTACATCGGGTGTTGCCCAGGGATCTATCCTTGGTCCGGACCTGTGGAACGTGTCTTACGACGGGCTACTGAGACTTGAGATGCCAGATGAGTCGCGCTTGGTCGGCTATGCGGATGATGTTGCGGCTCTGGTCGCCGGACGCACCGTTGAACAAGCGCAACTTAGGCTAGGTATGCTAATGCGCCGAGTGAGGGACTGGATGACTGCTCGCGGGCTCAGTTTAGCACTGGAGAAAACCGAAGTGGTCATCTTGACAAAAAAGAGAATCCCTAGAGTAAGGATGATCAGTATTGGAGATATACAGATCGAATCGAAGCCAGCGGTGAAGTACCTGGGGCTACTGATCGACTCGAAGATGAGTTTCTCTGAGCAAATCAGGGCAACGGCTGAGAAGGCTGCTTCGGGAATATCGGCCCTGAGTCGACTTATGGCCAACGTAGGAGGACCCAGCCCATCAAGCAGACGCCTCTTGATGAGTGCTGTAGGGTCAGTGCTACTGTACGGAGCAGAGGTATGGGGCGACGCTCTCAGCAAGGAGGTATACCGAAAACGATTCGCACAGGTACAGAGAAGAGGAGCACTGAGAATTGCATCTTCGTATCCAACAGTCTCCGACTCGGCGGTGAGAGTGATTGCAGGCGTGATACCTGTCGCCCTCCTTGCTAGAGAGCGCCGCGCTATTTACCTGCGCCGAAACGAGGATGCGAGGGAGATCGTTGTTCGCGAGGAGAGACAGCGCTCGCTCAACGATTGGCAGCAGTCTTGGAGGAATTGCACGAAGGGAAGGTGGACTGCGCGCCTCATCCCGGATGTGAGACCGTGGCTTAATCGAAGGCATGGTGAGACTGACTTCTATCTGACCCAGCTTTTGAGCGGGCACGGGTGTTTTCAGTCTTACCTGCACAAGATCGGCAAGTCACGGTCTCCCGATTGTCGGTTTTGCCCAGGAGAGGAGGACAATGCCTGTCACACATTTTTTGCGTGTACCAAATGGGCCAGGCTGCGAAGGGAACTCTACAGGGAGACGGGAGAGCTCACCCCGGATAATATAGTTGCGGTAATGCTTGAATCGGTTGACAAATGGAACCAGGTGGCACATTATGCTCGGGCAATCCTAAAATATAAAAGGGACTCACAGCAGCCGGAGGCACTGGGGCTGGGGGATCGCTCTTCTGGCAATTCCTCTTCCCCCCTCCCCTCCCGCTAGGAAAGGGACTCCCCAGCTTGAAGGCGCCCCACGGGGTAACAAAACGAGACCTGGCCCGAAGTAATGTGTCAAACGGTTCCAGGCTAGGTTCTCAGATTGACAGGGGAGGTGTTTAGTGGGTAGTCCAAAGGTATCCTCCATGGGAGTCCCACACTGCCAGACTCGGCGGGCATAAATGCCTTCACCTCCCTACCACAAAAAAAAAAGAAAAGTCCACCGTCGCCAAGCATATTTTAGAAACTAATCATGCAATCAATTGGGATGATCTAGAGGTAATACAAGACGTGAGCAACAATCGGAAATTGAACGTATATGAGAGCTTTTGGATTATTCGACAACCGCAAAACGCACGGCTCAATGAAGATGTAGGCAACTGATACTCATGGATACTAGACCTAATTAAATCTAAATAATATTTAAAATATAATAAACGAATTATAATACCATAATAAAAACAAAAACACAATAAGGAAAAGCAATAAATGATACTTCATAAGTAGGGATTGTAAAATGTAAAAAGGATATAGGTTAAGCGAAAGGTCTCAAATAGGAAAACAGGTAAAATGTAAGGGATATAAAAAGCGGATAATATTTGGAACTAAACCATACCAAAAAACACTGAAGAAGGAGGAACTCTTACCTCCGAAATATATATTTGTTTAAATTAAATTTATTTGCGTTTTTCTGGAAAATTGGAGGAACATTGATTTGGCGAATTTTTAGATGGCGCAAAAACACCAAGATAACGAAGAACCTACATCTTGTTAACGAGGGTAGCATAACAACTCTGCAAGTCCACCACAGCCAATAAACAATCCAGTAACACTACAAAAGTCACAAAAAATAGTCCTTTCCTTCCAAATCTAAATTTTGAAAAACAACTTGTATTGAACTCCTTAAATACCGAATTTCACAGAATTTGCGGTACCCTTTTGATATTATTAGTGAAAATGTGGAATTTATAAATCGTGTTAATATTTTGACTTTTAATGTTGCAAAGATTCTTTCAAGATTGCTCCAATTAAAAGTCACAAACGAACAAATTTTACATTCATTTCTTCTCCCTCTGCACTCCTTTGTCCGAATACCGCGAACTTGTTTAGAAAACTCTCATTAAGACTTCTCATTTGATATCCTACATGAATGCCTTTGGCTAAAAAAAATAAAGCTGCTTCCCGAAAGAAACGTTGAAAAAACCTAGCCTGGAACCGTTTGACATATTACTTCGAACTAAGCCTCGTTCTTTTATGCTTTAGGCCCCATCGGATTACAAGAATCCTTCTTCCAATGGAAGGAAAGAAAAGGATAGAGAACATTAAAGCTGCGATCAACACCTCCAGGCACTCCCTCTTAGCAATTAATGCACTCTGAACATAATATAATATGCCAATTAGTTCCATTTGTCAACTGATCTGAGTATCACTCGATTAGAATGTCTGGAAAGAGCTCCCCGAATTCCTTAAGAAGGTTGCTGCGCAGTCTTTCCCACTCTTTACAAGCGAAAAATGTGTGGTAAACGTCATCAAGGATCCATACTTGGACCAACCTTGTTTTTGGTGTACACTAATAATTTGAATTTATGTAAACTGAAAGCTCCCCAGACACTATATGCTGATGATACATTACTTCTATCTATCGTCAATGAGGATCTGGATAAATATCGTTCATGGCTTATCAAAAAACAAGCTAGCATTGAATACTACAAAGACAAAATACATGATTTTTAAACAGAAGAATATGGAAGACATAGAAGTTGACCTAAACATTAACGGCGAAAACATGCAAAGAGTGTTTAAAATTAAATATATCGGTCTTACCATAGATCGTTTTCCAATGCATATATAGAAAATTGTATTAAATGCGTTCGTACTGACAAAGCTACATTATGCGGTGGTCATTTGGAGTCAATTGTCAAAGCAAAACCTCAATATTATATCCAGGATGTTAAATAAAGCATATAAAAATATTCTAAGCCTTCCAATTCTCACTCCAACAAGACTAGTGTATCAACGGACCAACGCACTTACCTTCAGTCAAATCGTTACTATGGAGAAAGCTAAGTTTATCTTCAAATGTCTTATTTTCAGTGAATCGGAACGAAGCCCTTTTATAAAAGTATCACAAATAAGTCCATATAATTCAAGAAATGCCAACAATTTTGTAATACCTTGCGCTAGAACTGATCAACTAAAGACCGATGCAACGAATGATGCTCTGCGTATATACAACAATCTTCCAGAAACCGTGAAAAACGCAAACTCATCATTAGTTTTTAAGAAGAGACTTAAGGAACATCTAATAAATTCAAATTAATGATAAGTCCGGAAGATTGAAAATGCAGGATCTTAGGGCATTTCAGACCCTAACGTCGAGATACTTAAAGACAGCTAGTTCTTCTAAACTCAAAGTTTCTTTCAATGCGTCGCATTATAATATTTTTTTTTTATCTCTGAGAACTGTTTACGAATCGGACTAGACTAGCAGGAAAGGAGTACTTCACAGCATTTTGTGTGCGCCTTATACCGATATTTTAGCCTTGCCTGGAGGCACACGTAGGAATCGACGACGTGTGAAGTGCAGATCGCACGAGCATTGTGTGATGATGAAAGTGTGATGGAGAGAGTGGTAGGGAATGGAGGTATTTAAAAAACAATAACCTCTCCACCGCAGAAGACACATTTGCAGACCGTGAATTGTCAATCCTGTGCAGGTCAATCTAAAAACATCCATATTGGCTCAAGAGCGGCGACAACTAGAAGTCAGTCTCCACGATTGAACCACGGCCTTAGGTCATAAATAAGGAACGCGATCCATCTCCCATTCGTGTCATTCACCCAGGATTGTTGCCAATTGCCGAGTAGCGTTATCTCTCTTCAAGTGCAGCTGTTTCTCTTTCACCTTGGTTTCTTTGCAAAAAAGGTTCACGATGGTCTCTCGCAAGGAGAGCGATAGGGATAAGGCTTGCAATCACCAGCACTCAGAGACTTTTCAACATGCAGATGCTATGCTTAGCATTCATTGTCGCTGCAGACGTGCCAGGGGAGTTCGGTACAGCTCCTTGTTGAGAATGCTGTTCCATATTTCCGATCCATACTGTAGCACCGACTGTACCACACTCATCAAAAGTTACCTTCTTGATGAGGTGGGTCCCCCTACGTTGACCATCAGTCTACTGAGTGCCTACATACGCACCGCAGTTTTATCCATCATTGACCTGAATTGCTCAGAGAAACTCATCTCTGAGGCCATCAAAACACCCAGGTACTTAAAAGGCAAGTTCCACTTAATTTGCGCTTCCCCAACTATGATGATCCTTCCTCTAGGGTGTAGTGAATAGGTAGGTATCAAATGTCCGTGAAGGACTGCAGCGATGGTCTGCTGCCTCGGCGAAAGAAGATGTTAAGCTCAGCCGAGAATGGCAGACCATCGCTGCAGTCCTTCACGGGCATTTGATACCTACCTATTCACTACAAGGGATAAACTTCTTCGTCAGGATGGTTGCAGCAGTTTTTTTCGAGCGCTCTGCTGAATCCAGTACATCACTGAGCGCATTAGCATGCCAAGTCCAAGTTGCGCATATTAAAATACGCGACCCGCGATTAGTGCCACGACATCATCCGTATAGTCGATCAAGTGGGCCTCGTTTGATATCTCAAGTCTAAGTACCCCCTCGTATGTGATGTTCCAACACTCGATGTAACTTCCATGTTTCGCCGGCGGAGCTCCCAGAAGCAGTGTGACCATCATAAACACACCAGTGCACCTTCTTACCTCCTTCTTTCAAATTTTTCATCCAAAAGCTGAAATCTAGGGGGTGTGTATACTGAGGGACATTGCTAAAGATATCAACCGCTATATAATGGTCCATCGCTGGCTGAGAAGTCCTCTAGTACCCGCTATTCTAGAACCTGCTTGCCTCTACGGTCAGGTTGAGGCATGCCCATTCTATGGCTCTAGCATTGAAGTCTCCCCTAGGAGCATCTGGCCCTCTGTGTCCCAGATAGCATCCTCGAAGGCATCCGAAAGGATGGCATCTGTGTGTTCAGAGTTAGTAAATACTAAAAATATTGTTCCTAAGCACCTCACCCACACAAAACCATCTCCTCGTCCTCGCCGATGCCTCGAGCAGCAGGTACTAGATTCGTTAGGGCACCAAACTTGCAAGTTCTTGCCGTCATGTTGTTCACTGATCAACAGAAGGGCGGCTTTCATATTCCTTGCAAACTGTACAAGCACATCTTGGGAGTTGCTTTGATACAATTTCAATGTAGAGTTCGGTTTATCGCAGTGATGATTTGGCTTTGATTAGGTCCTCTTCGTAAGCACGGCATCTCTCTGATGATAGCACGTGATTGAGGTAACCAGGTTCTAGCTTAGCATCCTTGCAGAGAATGCATTGTACCTCGATAGTAAATTCCTTCCTTTGGGCCCCGTTTGACCACAATTATAGAACAGAAAGCTCCTGTCAGGTCAACTACAGCCATATGCTGTGTGCCCGTATTTGAGGCACCTGAAGCAGCTGAGAGGGATTGCTTCTCTCCGTATCGTGCAGATAATCGAACCTGTTTTAATTTTGTCCTTCGCTAGAGTTTTTTCAGCATCTTTTCCGGACATGTTGGCAATAGCCATACGGGTTCCCTGGTGTTTTCCCATGTCATGTCTTATTTTGAGTTTTCGTAACTGTGGAATGCCTTTTTAATGACCTCATCTATCTCGGGTTTGTTGATGAAGCAGTCAAGACCCCTAAATTTGAGTATTGTCATCAGCTCCAGCGAGATAATAGTTACTACGGCTTCAGGAACGTTTTTGAGCACATCATCGAATGCATCCTTATTTGTGGCCTCTGATTCGAACCCCACCAGTAAGCCTCCAGGTCAAGTTGTTCGCACAAAACAAACCTTGTTAGAAGAAGCAGCTTTGTTTGGCGACTTGTTCTTTCTCCTTTTCTCGCAGTCACCCTCGATTAGGCTGCCTGTCATCTTTTTGGTACTGCCAGGAGTTGGAGCTAAAGGCATTTCACTAGAGGACTTGGACTTTTCGACTTTTTCATCGCAAGCTACCTTCACCTGCAGTGCGTGGTGCAATCTGTGAGCTCCTCTAGCTCAAAAATGCCGTTTTTGGCGCTCTTATTGATGTTTGTTTGTACAACTTATTGTTCAGTCGGACATCTTGGCTATTAACATGATAGCACGGTTTTTAGCCCGATAGAGACCAGGATTTCTAGCAAAAGGCTTTGGGCTTCCACTTAGGAAACTGGCAACATTGTTTTAAATACTTTGAGTAGACAACCGCAGTCCTTTGTGGAAGCTTAACTCGATACAACTTACATATTGGGTGTGTTTCCACATGTATACCTTGGAACCACGCCCTGAGGATGATGGACTGTGACAGTTCTTGATGAGTGTCCGTCATCCTTGACGAAACCGCAGTTTGAGCAGGCACCAGCCTCTTTTGCTAGAAACGTGCTATCATGTTGATAGCAAAGATGTCTCGAGTGTAGAAAAAGTAGTTCTTTCACTTAGGAAACTGGCACCATGGTCTATATACACTAACATTTTTGTTTTGAGGTCCCGATGTTTCTTCATTATATTTCAGCCTCGAGTGTAATTGCATGGGTTGTATTGCTCAACACACTTATGATATTTGAAGAAAGTTGCGATGTGGTATCTGGAATATAGTATGATAAATCACTAATGTATTTCCAGCAACACAAGAGTTTTTTGTCAACACAAGAGTTTTTTGTCAATCATCATGCAACGTGGATGCGTCGAGACAACAAGTTTTACAGCGCTCGATGGACCATATTGGGCCTCCTCTGAACTGGAACCATTTTGTGCTTAAGTTGATAAATTGATACTACTATAGGAATTTTGAAGGCTTGTTGCTACAACATTTCTATTCACATATTGTCTTGAGTTTACTGCATTAACTGATCTATTTTGAGATGAAAGTGTAGGTTCCACACGAAGTTAAAGCATCCGTCTCCGAACCACTGATTCAACACCCCAGCGGAATCGCTCCTAGACCCTAGCGCATTACTATTGTACTTTCCGCTCTTGAACGAATTTCTGATTCTCCAGTGGAACATGAATAGGATATGTATACGAAATGGCATTTTATCCCTTCGCCGCAGTATATATCCTACTATTTCTATGTCATCATGATGGTCAACCCATAATTTATCCACAATTATGTTATGTATTTGTCATAATCTTTCTCCTTTGCTAAATCGAATAGTACCACTTGAAGTTATTCCCTCTAAATTTTCTCCTCGTCGCAAACTCTTGGGATGCTATTGAACCTCCTTCTTCTTGTGTATCATAAAATTCGTTGTCCTCATTGTCTGATGCATTTGATGTGGTAGTATTTGGTATATGGCGATGTGCGTTTGTTCGAGATGTAAATGTAGCCTGGCTAATTGCTCAATCATTTCTTCAAGCTTATGTTGCTGTTCGGTTACTGTTATATCTGATGTGGCGATATTTAATTCATTTTGATTTTCATTACTAGTAAAGCTATAGATTATGGATAAAACTAATGTCTTATATTCAAATTCTGCGTTATTGAAACAACACCCTAATTAAGTGTGGCTCGGCCTTACACCGTTTAAAGGTATGTGGTAGTGTACGAAGCAAGCTAGTGGAGATAACCTGTAATTTGCCGGTAACATCAGTAAAATAAGAGCAGCCCCACTTTTGAATTCAACCATCAACTACTGCCATATATCCTTCTTTCCCATCCTTGGTACATTATAAAGAAAATGTAACCGCAAATAAGGGAATTTTCAGTTTTCGCTGTTTCAAACCAGGAAAAATATTTAGATTTGTTATTTCACTTTTATAACAAAATGCTTTAGTCAAAAATATTTCCTGGAAAAAAACCACAACCTTCAATTCATCTCATTCAAATATCTTTGATTAATACAGTGAACTTTCCTTGAACCCAATTCATTCTTCTTCAGCTCGCATCCTTTTGCCCTTGTTGAATTCAAAGGATGAATGGTCTATTCTTTAAAATCATACACAAGCTTATCGTAATAGCAGCAAATTTAGAAGAATATTAAAATAGAATGCTGTGGAATACCACAGAAACCCCGAAAAAGTGGTTCGAGTTCATTGTGTTTGTCGTGTCCTGACGGCATGAGGAGGCGTATTCAAAGTTTGAACCGAATGACGTATCACTGATAATTTATCAGTCTTATTTTTAAAGGTACGCATTTTTTTCTGTCATCGGTGTCATCACTCTCGAAAAATCGGGTTACTATTTACTGGATGTGTCTTCGGTGGTTGATGCTCTCCGGACAGAGTGATATATAATCTACAAGGCAAGGAAGTGAACTGGAAAGTCTCCATTGTATTAGATCCGAGTATGTGTGGTATCAACAAAAGCCTTTTCACAAAAATTTTGCATTTTCAACACGATCGGCCTACCATCGCCATATTGTAGGACTCATTTGCGTTAAGTGCTGTTCATTTGTTATTTGTTGGTTGAAAGGACACAATACGAGAGTTATCAGAACAAAAAAAGTTCTGCATAGCAAAGATGGTTTTCTTTTAATTTCCCAAGGTGATATCGTTTTGTCAACGTTGAATTATGCGGCAGGAAAGGAATGAGGAATCATCATGTTTTGTTTTAATTTCCATCAAAAGAACCAAATTTATTTTCCTGTTTTCCTTTATTTGAGCGCAGCCAGGGGTTAATTAAAAGCGATTTATTTGAAATGACGTCAGGTGTTAGTCTGTACAAAATAGAATGTGTGCATACACTTTATTTGCCCGTTTATTGGCACTGAAACCGAAGAAGGGGAAAAGGATATGTTTTTATTTCATTCTGTAGAGATACGTCGCACGCAATATTTATCAGGTGGCATAAAAGTGAGCACTGTGGTTACCGGTCATACGTAGAGAACAATGCTTATATTATGCAAGTTAATCTACAAGAGAATGGTAGCAGTTGACTTGCAATGTCTGTTCGTTTGCTAAAAAATTAGGTCAACCATGTTAATCCGTCGTATGCAGAGTAAAATAAGGGATGGTTTTTCTATAAAGTAGGTCAAACTAGCACGAATTATTGATATTCTGGGTAAATTAAGGGTCGGCTAAAGATTGTGTTATGCTAGTTTTTATTACGTAAGTATTGAAATCAGTCGATGATATGGTAGAGGGAATTACTAGTAGTTTTAATTTTTATGGAGTTCAATGAGAAATGTTTCATTGAAACTTTCATGGTGCAGAAAAATCAATTAAGATTCTAGTTGTTGATTTCCCTATCTGTTGATGAAACTCACAATTGATAAAATAATAAGTCGAAATAATTGATTCTTAGAATTTACATATTTGATCATTCTAATTGTGAAATAAATTTGGTTTATTGATATGATGTACAAATGGATTCCTGCAGCACCAGAAATTCATAACAATCGTGGGGACGACATGGACCCTGAGTGTCTCAACCAGTTGAGCCCAGAGGAAACAATCAGGACCCCTCGCGGATGTCGTTAGCATGGTTCATTTCAAACAGTTTACCAGACTCATCCTACAGCTCGTAGAACATCTGCCCTATACTCTCCAGAATCTTGATCCTGGGAAGGTTTATACTGCTTCTGGGTGGCTTTGAATACAACAGAAAGCTGATGAGTTGTGACGTCATCATGATTTCATGCTTAGAAACTTCAAGCTTGAGCAACCCTGTTTGTCAATATGTTCCACATTTAATTTGTTCTTAGTTACGAGGTAAAATGGAATTAATGAGCTTGCACTGCAATTTCGTACATCGGCGAGCATTCATTTATATTGCTAAAGTTAGAAGGAATAATCATATGTCAATGCAACTCAGTAGCTTGAATCCGCATTGAATTTCCGAGAAACTCAAATCATGAAAACGTGGGATGAGGTCAGAACCTAAAAAGCCAGAAAATTCCAGAAATATGAGACGAATACGATTCTCTTCAATATTTCAACCAATAGAAAATATAGATCCACGCTCTGAACGGTCCAAACTTCGAGCAGCAAAATTTGAGCAATGGCTAAGGTCAGCACTTACAATCGTTAGGATAATTCCAGGAAACTTCCACGAATTATCCCTAATGCATGAACAATTATTTTTCCCTTAAGAAAATGGCCAAATATGGGTAAAAGTGCAAATTTTTATAAATGCACTGATTTTGGGGACCCATCAAAAGTTATCCAGCCTAATAGCGTCAGATCTTCTGGACACGAACATATTCAAGATGTTGACTGAACTAAAGTGAAGCCACATATACCCGCCTACTAGTATGTACGTTGCACAGCATAAACTCAATCTTGCCACCCATGAATTGTATAAGACTCACTGCTTCAATTTCTTAAATAAAAATAAAATTACTCACCCTTTCGTTTGAAGCTGTGGAGCGCTCTGCGACTGATAAAAAAATTATAAAAAAAAACAAACTACTTTTGCTTCTGCAAAACTAATGAAACATTAAATAAAAAAATAACAAACGGCCATCAATCCACGTGTCAGCTTCTTGATCTTGTAGTATAATCCAAGGTTACTAGTTTTTGGTCTTAAAATATATTACTGTCACTTTCAATAATAATTCACAACCAAAAGATACGGTTCGTCTGGTCACTAATAAAAGCAAAGAATGAGGTTCTTTAGCACGACCACAAATCACACTACTTTTTCTTTTCACATTAATTGTCTTCAACCTCCCACACTATTCCCTTCTCCACCTTATTCGTTTAGAATTCAATTTCTTTATATTTCGCTGTTTCACTATATTTCATCGTCTTTTACACTTTTCTTCATCTCCTCTTCGTTACCCACCACTTCCCTCACAGCCAAACATTGACCGAAAACCAAGAAAACTCCTATCTCAAACTCCGAAATTATAACTTCTATTTTCCGAATTGGAAATTTACTTCCCGAATCTTAAAGTCAAGATTTTTTTAGCACTCCAAAACTTTCCTCGAAAACTCAAACGAATTTTATCCTCCTTCACAAGCCAAAATCTGCTTTCATCTCCCAAAGTCCAATATTGACCCCAGTCAAATCCCAACTGCCTCAATTCAATGCGCTCAATCCAGCATTTCCACCTTCCGCAAATCAGATCCCGCAATCCTTTTCATTTTCAAATTACTGCTGCCGCATCTGTAATCGAAGTTCATTACACTTCGATTCCGCTACCCACACATATTTTTTCCCGTATTGATAAACGCAATAGTATCCATTGTTTTGCATATATGGCGATTTGCACAATCCAAGAAGCGCTTGATTAGATGCAAAGTGTCACATATACATGTACGGAAACTATTGATTTTGCCGATACCCCAAAAAGAGTGCTTCTCTGAGCTCGGGAAACTTGAACTCAGGGTTCCAGCAGACCCCCGGTCGAGAACTCGCGACGTAACCAATGGAGCTACGACTTGTCGATCTCCCATTCATCTAATAAGCAACTTCAACTCTTTCTTGATGGGCAAGAAATGGAAATTTGTTAAAAGGGAAACGTGAATAAATTTTTGTTAGTATAAAATTATGAAATTTGTTAGTGGGAATAGAATTAGTTAGTATAAGGAAGGAATTAGGTTTTGTTAGGGAAAAGGTATTGAATGAAGTATTGTTAGTGGGAATTAATCAATCGAATGTTGTTAGTGGGAAAATTGAAATTATTCGTATATATATTTTTTTTTTGTAGTTGAAAATAAGGGAAAAGGGCAGGATTGTGATGATGGGGAAGTAAAAATCATAGGAAAATTGGAAAAATGTTAATGAAAATAAATAAATACATAAAGGAAAAGGTAGGAGTGCCCAAAGGAAGGTGGAGAAGTTGTGGCGGCAATTGGAAGTTGCGAATGGGAGAAAGTCGGTACGCCGGAATTTGCAACAATACCAATGCACAAAAATTTACTGCTCCGGCACCTAAACAGGAAGTGCTTTCGATGCGGTGATGCACAACATATGGCCGGTCAATCTAAGCGTATCAATCTAACCTAGAATAACTGCAAGACGGAGGACTACATTCAAACAGTGCATCTCAAAGCACACATCGGAGCCATCAAACAAGAATTGTCGAAGAGCCGAGCTTTGAGGACAAGGACAACAATCAATTCACTTAACTGGTCCAAGACGTGAAGTTTATTCCATTGAAAATCATACTTGGCCTTTTATTTGACGACAAAAGATACTTTGGGGATTTCCGCACACATCTCACGGCTATACAACAACTCAGAACATACACTTTTCACAATACTTACACAACACTATACTTTAAATTAAAACCCATCATAGACACCTTATTTCTAAGATATATTGTTCAAAAAAGAATAAAAAAACAAGTTGTTTTCAGCCTTTCCTTTTCAAAAATTAATTATAAAATGTTTGAATTCAAGTCTCTTCAGATTTATCTTATAATATGAGGGTAGCCACATTACTTCAAATATGCCATACAGTTGATGACCAACCGTCGAATTCTCCTACCTGCCATACGTAGCATCCTTACGAAGCGCAACCAATTTCTTGTATCAGGATCTTGGCTAGGCAAAATAACATATGGGAAAGGAAGATTTTTCATCAAGAAGATTATGGATCTATTCCATAACTAACAAAAGCAAAACTCGACAGATACTAAGTAGATTAAGGAGTATCAGCTATAACTGGTGACCCCAAAGCAAAACACATCAACGCCCGAACTGAATCAAGGGCAAAGAAGACACACTTAGCGCTACTTGTGTCCGGCTAAACCGGCAGATCTCAGAAACTTAACATTTGGCACTCCGTTCTTTGGTACTTCTATGACAACTATTACACGTTTGAAGCAGCAGCAACATCAACTCCAAGTTTATATGGCGGCTCCAGTACTGCAACCACTTTATTTCCTGTATTTGCTGGATAACGAAACAACCACAAGAATCAGAATTAAATTTTATCCAAAGCATGTTTTTTTCAGTTGAAGGTTTGCCATTTAGAAATATGGATTGTTTAGCAGTCGAAGAACGCGTTAAAATTATTAAATTTTATTATAAAAATGGTGATTCTGCTGTATCAACATTTAGGGCTTTACGAGCCGATTACGGTCGACATAATCAACCTACACAGCAAACAATTTTGAACACAGTGAGAAAATTTGAAGGGACTGAATCGGTTATTGATATTGCAAGGCCTGTGCATCATCGCAACATTCGTTCTGCTGAAAATGTCGCCGTCGTTGCTCAAAGTGTGAAGGAAGACCCGAATTTGTCGATTCCTCGACGTGCTCAACATTTGCGCTTGTCTTACGGCTCATGGCGGCAGATTATGCATTTGGACTTGCATCTCCATCCGTACGAAATCTAACTCACTCAAGAACTTAAGCCTCAAGACCATACACAACGCAAAATGTATGCGAATTAGGTGATTGAACAACAAGCCATTGATAACGATTTTTCGAACAAAATTTTGTTTAGTGATGAGGCTCGTTTGTCGCTCAGTGGTTACGTAAATAAACAGAATTGGCGCATGCGGGGCTCTCAAAATCCTCAGGTGATCGCAGAGAGGCCTTTGCATCCGGAAAAAGTGACCGTTTGGTGTGCATTATGGTCTGGTGGTGTTATTGGCCCGTATTTTTTTTGAAAACGATCAAGGAAGAGCCATTACAGTCAATTCTGACCGCTATGGACATATGTTAACCGATTATTTTTGGGGAGAAATTGAAGATTATGATCTGGAGAACATGTGGTTCTAACAGGACGGAGCCACAAGCCACACAATCGATCACTTTTGCAAGAGAAATTTCCAGGACGCGTAGTTTCGAGATTGAGTGATGTCAATTGGCCTCAAAATCTTGAGCAATTGAAAACCAATATTCGTGAAGTTATGGCTGAAAATGTGCCGGAAAGTCAATGAAAATTACCTCAAAAGTATTGAGGCCTGTAAGAGGTCCCGTGGAGGACATTTGAATGATGTTGTATTTCAGATATAATGATATTTACATTGAATAAAAAATTTTGTTTCCATTTGTATATTTTGTGTATTTTCTTTAGCTTTACTTTCTCATGCGTAAAATGGATAACTCTATATATTCTACGCTTATCTTCTCTTCTATCCCTATTACTTTCCCGTCGGTCTTTATACTTTCCCGTAAACATTTTTACGAGTTATACCAATTAATCATGGCTAATGAGAATAATGGAGATGGCCCTAGTCGCCATGCAAATTTGAGTGCTTTATCAGTTAAAGCACCTGCATTCTGGCCGACTGAGCCAAGTTTTTGGTTCGACTAGCTCAAAATCTAATTTGCGGCCTCTGGCATGACACTTAAAAATTAATTTGTCTGAATATAGAGTTCTGATGGCCGCATTAAATTTAAATGACCTTGTCATAAATCCTGATGCTCTGTACCCATATCCTCAAATTAGAGATGATCTGATCAGTTGCCTCTCAGCCCGCGAATCTTTCCGTCTGAACCACCTTTTATGCGATCTTATATAAGGCGACAAGCGATCGTCTCAATTGCTCAGAGATTTTTGCAAGCTAAGAGGTTCTAAGTTTGGTGACGACCTCCTTAAAACTCTCTCTTCCTCTCTCTCTCAGTGTCAACTCTGCAACATTTGGGTGAGATGGCTGATAAAGTTCTAGAAATCTTAACATCATCGGCAATTTTCTCAACAGCAATTCAATCATCGTTGATTCAGTCCTTACAACTTAGCACCCAAAATAACATTTTTTGGTACCAAGCACTCAAGTGCATCACCCCATGTAAGTCCCGGGGTAATCAATCTGTCGTTCTATCAAGCCAAAAAAATTTAACAACCGTTCTCCTCCGACGGTAGGAAAGCACGCCCTCTCATCAAGCTATCACCTTGTGATATTTGATAAGAGCACAAACAGGCATTTTCTGATTGGCACTGGCGCAGACATTTCGGTGGTACTGAACAAACACTCTGAAAGTCTACCTTCTTCCAACCTCATGCTTTTAGCAGCCAATCGCTCATACATCAATACGTATGACCAAAAAACTCTTACATTAGATCTGGGACTTCATCGTAAGTTTCCATCGAGTTTTGTAAAAGAGGATGTTACTAGACCTATTTTAGGCGCAGATTTTTTGTATCACTACGGGCTAGTAGTTGACTTGGCGAAGTGTATCTTGGTGGACTCACTCGCTACACCTTCACCTTCAAGGCATTCCGCTTCCGCTACATTTTTAAGCTTTAGTGTTCAACTCCGGTTCCATTGGGACACACGAATTTACTTATCCGCACATATCGTGCCATCACGAACGCCGATGGGTTCATATAGCCCACAAAATATGACGTACAATACAATATTCTCACTAAAAGTCCTTTGATAGTATCGCGGGCTCACCGTTTAGCTCCTCATAGGCTTGCAGCGGCTAAAAAAAATGTTCAATTTTTTAACGTCACAAAGGATATGTACACCCTATAATTCAAGTTGGTCCTCTCCTCTTCGTATCCAGATACCTTAATGCAGTCATTGTTCCCGACAGTTACCCAGTACCAATCATTTAAGACTTCCATCTGCACGGCAAATCGGTATTCTCTTCTCTAGACCTAACATCGAATTCCTGTGGCACCGAACGACATTCCAAAGACCACACCTTTCCAGCTCTTCTAGTTTACTCACATGGCATTTGGGTTATGCAATACAGCACAGTCATTCCAACATTTCATCCTAGCAGTCTTAAACGGCCTTCCCTTCTGTTTCATCTATTTAGACGATATCCTTATCGTTTCCTCTTCTGAAGCGGAATACCTTGACCATCTTGAATAGGTGTTCAAACGGCTTGCAGACCATGGTCTTGTTATTAACTTGGAGAAATGTATCTTTCTCTAGGACACATTCAAATTTCTTGGACAAATGATTGCACCACAAGGTATCAAGCCCTCGCCTATTAGAGTCGAGGGTATATCAACCTTCAAGTTACCAACTACGGTGAAAGATCTAAGACGGTTCTTAGGCATGTTTAACTTCTACCACCGCTTCACCCCTCACGCAAAGAAACACCAACGGATATTGAATTTTTTTGTTGTGGATTCAAGAAAGACAAATCATGGAAAATAGATTGGACACTGGAAACGACTTCGGCCTTCACTGCCGTTAAAACTCATCTTGCTGAATCTACTCTACTGTTTTTCCCTCACGCTACATCCAAGTTTGCTCTATTTGTAGACACCTCCAATCTAGCAATGTGAACTACCTTGCAGCAAAGAGTTAATAACTCTTGGCAGCCTCTTGGCTTTTACTCGGTGAAGGTCACAAGCACAAGCACTTGCTTTTAAGCAAAATCCCGATAAAGCCACTCCTCGTCAGCTTAAGCATCAAAGCTATATAGAGAGTTCACTACTGACATTCGCCATGTTTCTGGTTACGGCAACGTTGTTGCAGACGCTCTTTCCCGTCTTGAAGAGATTTCTCTTCCTAGTACTTTAGATTATGCGGCAGTAGCTAGGTCACAACTTACTGACCCCAAGTTTAAAGACCTCCAAAAGAACTCAGTTTGTGAGATTCCGTTTTCCGTTCCGACTCAGACATTTTCTGTGAAGAGTCGCTATGGCCTCGTACTGATTTTCGGCTAGGGTCGAGTGACAAGTTCTGAAAAAGCTCAACAACGACCGCATGTGTATACTCAAGATGAAGAGACTCAGAAAAAGCTACTGTTATTGGAAAAACATCGACATCAATATCGAGCAAATAGTGAAATCTCCTAAAAAAATGCTGCTCTATTTGGTAAAACGTAGCCAAAACGCAACTCCATTCATTAGAATTTTCCAATTAACCCTAGAAAAGATTAAACGTCGACTATGGAGGGTCATTTATAAATTTCCTGATCATAATGAATGCTCACACAAAATGGCCGCAAATTGTTTTGACAAAGTTCACAATTTTAACAATGAAAGTTCCAGGCATTACTCGGCAAGAAGTGTCAATATTGTGTAACTGAGACTGCAAATTTGATACAACCATGAGCTGTATGAAATTTTTGACAAACCGGAAGTCTCAACGATTATAAGACTGCGGAAGCTGCAATCGGCTGTCCACATGAATATAATGGACGAACAACGGATACCCAAAAAGGTATTCGTTGGGAGAACTAAAGAGAGACCTGACTCGGTCAATGGACCTAAGTTCAACATTTTCCAATTTAACCAATAAACCAGATTTTCAGCAGAATACTCGCAAGCTCACTGATAATTCAACAAATTCGTTCCTAAGTTATTTTCGATATTTTTTTTGCAGTATCACCAGTTGTTTGAAATCATGAAGAATGAATATTATAAACGCCGATGTCATTCAAACAGCGAACTTTTTATGCTACCTCTGTCCCATAAACCGTCAAGAATCTAGCTCCTACTCGACACGTGGCGGTTTTAAAATTGGCTGATTCTTCGATCCGACTAAATCTTTGTTACCGAAGATCCACTGCCATCCCGTCAAGTTACAAATTAACTTGGTCGAGTTCAACAAACTCGGAACCCGTTCCTTCCGTTTAATCGTTCCATTTTCGTCAAATACCGCATTTCCAATTGCATACAAGTTGATTTATATCTAGTTGTGATGGCACAAAGCACCAACATATCTATGTGCAAATCATCATTTGCTTAGAAATGTTGCCATTTAACGAAGTTCAAAAAGTTTTCCCCCTTAAGGGAAGTCGAACTCACAATCTCAATAAACTACGGATTCGCAGTCAGGCATGCTACCACTCACCCTATGCAACGGTTGATGTTAGGTAGGTAAATAATCGTAGCAATAGTTCTCTTCGCCCATTGGATGATCAAGTCACAATTGCTGCAATACAATAAAATGTTTGCACCAATACCATTGCAATGGGCAAGTTTTTAAGCTTGAATCGTCAGAAAAGAATTAGGGTTATTATTCTATTGCAATGAATGGATGAGAACAACGAAAACAATAGAAAACAAGTTGGGTAGACAGACCTACGCTCATGTCAGAAGGGTTTTGTACTCAACTTACAAAATGTAGCAACCAGCAACGAATAAAATCTAGAAACATGTCAAAGACGATTTCATTGGAGAAAATGTGAAATTCGAGGATCGTACTATTATTAACAAAGTTGAACGAATTTTGACTTTTGAGGATTTTATTTTTATTCAACCCACAAATATCTCCCTTCATAATTTTTTCAGTTTTTAAGATCACATCTGTCCATTCGCGAGGGAGGGAACACGTTTTTCATGTTTTTCTCCCCTGTGCCCACAATGAAGCAAAAAATGTCAGTTTAAGAACTGTTTTGAAAAGCTCTCATAAAGAACTTTCATTTGATACTCATATCGACTACCTTTGATGAAATCTTTTTTCGGTGGCCACTCCCCTGTACTGTAATCATCGATTCCGCAAGCTATTGATATTATGAAGCATGGAAGATACGTGGACGACATTTTCGGCGGATCTGACATGCTTGAGTATATCCAAGATAAAATACTCCAAAGTCGATAAGATATGCAAGGCGGGCGGCTTTCCCCTAAGAAAGTGGGCGAGTAATCATCCAAAGGCTCTTTTTCATCTTCCACCAGAACACTGTTTATCAACTAATTCAATCCAGCTGCAAGACAACACAATCAGAGCCCTAGGGTTATTTTGGAACCCATCGTCTGAAGAATTACACTTCAAGTTTTCATCACCACCACCTACTAAAATTTCTAGACGAGCAGTTTTGTCAAAAATTGCTCAATTATTCGATCCGATGGGATTTCTATCACCAGTCTTTATCAAACTTAAGATATTTATGCAAGAACTTTGGGCAGTCAAATTGCAATAGGATGATGAGCTCCCACCAGCTCAATTAAAAACCTGGAAACAACGTCAATCATTGTTAAACGGACTAGATACTATTCAAATTCCAAGATGGATTGGGCTTCAACCTACTGAAAATATTGAACTTCACTGCTTTTGTGATGCATCACAAGCAGCCATGGCAGTAGCAATTTTTACAAGAATATCGGCAGAAACATCGATTGAAGTTCACTTACTATGGTCAAAAACCAAAGTCGCCCCTATAAAACGGATAACAATACCAAGATTGGAGCTGTCAGCTGCAGTAATGGCTGTCAAGTTAGCTAATCATTGCCAGAAAGCCCTTCATTTGAATGACTCTCCTTTCCACTTCTGGACGGACTCAACAGTAGCTCTAACTTGGATCAACAATCACCCTTCACGATGGAAGGACTTCGTCCATAATAGAGTGTGCTACATTAGAGAAACCATACCTAGAGCACAATGGCATCACATCGCAAGAAAAATAAATCCAGCAGGCTGTGCCACTTGAGGACTATCTGCTGAAGAAATCAAATCGTTTCCACTGTGGTAGAATGGACTTCAATGGCTTCAGGGCCCTCCAGATGGCTGGCCAACTCATCACAAAAGTTCAACCACTGTTGATGAGACCTAGAAGAGCGAACAATTCATTACGCAGTATTGAATCATCCATGGGATCTGCTCACTCGATACTCCTTATGGGATAAATTACTTAGAGTTAAAGCAATGTGTCAACGAACAGTAACTCTTCTCAGGAAACGATCATCACCTCCATTAAGATCCCCTCTTACACCATCGGAATGCTCCTCGGCCACGAATTTCATCATCAAATATATACAGCAGAGACACTTCTCTAAGGAAATTCTTGACTTGACTTGAAAATGACAAAGGAAATAGGAAGAAACAGCCACTTGATTAGGCTTAATCCATTCCTCTGCCCTCAAGGATTATTACGCGTTGGTGGGCGTTTAGAAAACTCCAACCCCAGCTACTCTAATAAACACCCATGCATTTTACCACGAAAATCACATGTCTCTATGCTGGTAATCAGAGCAGCTCACTTTAAATCATTACACGGATCAACTCAGGAAACATTAGCAGTCCTCAGGTAACAATTTTGGGTCATCGGTGGTCGAAATCCAGTCAAATCCTTCATCTTAAAATGCGTGACTGGCACTCGATACAGGAAAAGCATGCCCAATACCTAATGGGTCAGTTACCACCTTCACGGGTCACTTACCCTAAAAACCTGGAAGGGAAGGGCACGACTTTATAAAGCATGAATAGCAGTCTTTGCCTGCTTCTCAACGTCAGCTATCCATCTTGAAATTGTAACTGACTATTCCACAGAAGCATTTCTTGCAGCCTATAAACGTTTCACCTTAAGACGAGACATTTGTGATAACTTGACAAGTGCTTGCGGGAATAATTTTAAGGGAAGCGATGCAGAATTAAAGAATCCCTTCTCACAGCAGTCGGAGATGCTAGGTAAATTCGCATCTCTGATAGCATCTGATGGAACGACAAGGAAGTTCAACCCTCCATCAGCCCCTCATTTTGGAGGAAAATTCGAAGCAGCCGTGAAATCCATGAAGTATCACCTTTAACGGATAGTAGGAGAGACAAAGCTCACTTCCGAACAACTTAGCACCATTCTGACCCAAATTGAAGCTATCCTTAACTCTCGACCACTTTGCGCGCTTACTGACGACCCTGATGATATTGGAGTTCTCACTCCAGGTCACTTTCTAATTGGCTAGCCTATATCAGTGATCCCAGAACCAAATCTGGAGTCAAACAAAACACCAGGACTTGCTCAATGGCAGCACCTCACCCAAATCATTCAGAGCTTCTGGAACCAGTGGTCAAAAGAATATCTTCAGCGCCATCAAGCAATGTACAAATGGAATAAGAACGTCCAATCACTCGAAAAAGGAGACATGGTGCTGATCATCGATGAACGGTTCCCGCCAGCTAAATGGTCATTAGGTAGAATAACAGACGTTCATCCCGGCGCTGATAACATAGTTCGTGTCGCAACAGTAAAAACTAGCATCTCAACGTTCACGCGACCGGTGTTCAAATTGATTCCACGCCATATCTCATCAGAAACGGAAAATTCGTCGCTTGGAGCAACGAAGGCGGGCGGAAAATATTAGAAAATTAAAGTACTAGCAAATCAAAGTACGTTGTGCATGTGAAAAAATAAACAAAAAAAAAAACCAAAACCCATAACAAAATAGACTATAAGCAAACATGCACAAAATTTATATCTTAAGTCTCAAAATCCTTCGCGCATCCTAATTGCCAAATGTTAGGAACTTGTTAAAACATGATGCGCGCACATGACATATCCTCTTGGGCTGTTGTGGACCTTTTTTATTACTCTTCCTTTTTCCATAGTGATAAACTAAAACTATACCTTTCTCCAACCATCGCCCTGGCGTCCCGTCTGTCTAATAAATCTTCTCTTAACCCTCATAAAATGAGGATAATTTCCACGAAAGGTCCTCTTATCATAATTAGTTCGAGTCTTCTCTGCACCCTCATAAAGTGAGGATAATTTCCGCGGTACATCCTTTGATCATATTCAAGACCGAGAAGATTTGCGCCGCGAAAACATCTATTGCAGTGTGTTTTTAATACAACTCTATTTTGAACTTTCGTGAAGAGAAACTCTGTGCCGCGAAAATATCCCTTTCCATTTTGAACTGTCACACATCTTTTTTTAACTGTCACAGTGAATATTATTTTGGTTAAACACCCTTATATAGTAATTAGTTGAGCCTGCTCGGGACTCTATTAAATTTGCTCTAAGCCCCCATCAACGAAATTCGATTTCAACAAGTGATTGCGATCAATCGAGACCAGCAAGTGATCATCAGGCTTACTGGGAGCAAAGATCAGGCTAGTACGATTACCTAGACCAGCAAGTGATCAGCTCACTTTTCATCAGGTTTGCGGGACCCAATCCGATCAATCTCTACCAGTAAATTATCATATTAGTTTTTACTAGGCCTGCTGGGACCAAATTTGTAGAAATTCAAATCAATATAGACCAGTAGGTTATAATTTTAATTTCAATTAGTCTGATCACTCACTTATTCAGTAGAGTTGCAACGAATATTCGGCCTATTCGGCCTATTTTTGGTATTCGGCCGAATACCGAATACTAAATCGCCGAATACCGAATACCGAGTATAAACAAACAGGTGTTAGAAATAATAAAAGAATGCAATTAATCCTATAAGTTTTATTAATGCAGAATATACATTTTAAGGCTCAGAAAATGCAGTTTTGCTACTTGTATATCCAAAAATACTATTAAAATTTAACATTATGTACTGTGTTATTTATTTAAGAGATCAAAGTACATAGGTAATGAATCAAATAGAAAGTAACTACTTATTATTTTAAACTAAAATATATCGAAATTTTCGGAAATTAATCAAATTCAAGTGAAATTAACAATTAGATTCTTCATTCGAACGTTATAAATTTAAATTCTTGCCTTAAATTTAATTCCTTTGCTTTTTTAGGGTTTCGTAAAATAATTTTACAAAACCCTACTAGTTTGGCGACCAGTCTGTCCGTCTGTCCGTCTGTCCGTCCGTCCGTCCGTCCGTGTGTCACAGCAGTTTTTCTCGGAAACTACTTGAGCTAGAAACATCAAATTTTGTGTGTAGGTGTAAAGTGGTGATCTCTTCAAAGTTCAACTACAAAAAAATTTTATAAGGTATTTAAGGGGGGTCTGCCCATATAGGGGAGTGACCCCCCGAAAAAAAAATTTAATTGAAGGTAGCCGATATGGGTATCAAATGAAAGGTCTTGATGAGAACTTTTCAAAACAGGTCTTAATTTGGCAAAATTTGCTTCGAGGGCGCACAGGGAGGGGAAATACACGAAAAATTTGTGTCCTCCCCCCCCCCCCCCTCGCGATTGGACACCTGTGATCCGAAAAATCTGAAAAAAATCAGGAATGTAGGCCTTGGTGAGTACAACATCAACAAATACGTTAGAAGTCGCAATTCACTCAACTTTGTTAGTAATAGTATGATTTATCGATTTTATGTTTTCTTGAATAAAATCTTAATGGTACCCTTAAATTCAATGAAATTCAGTACGTTGATGCCTATTTATAAGATTGATCTACCCTGAAAGTTTCATAAAGATTGAATCATATTTAGCGATGTTATAGCGGTTTGAATTTTCCTGTATTACTATGGAACAATATGCGCTGCATGTATTACTATGGCAACATATGGCTATGGAACAACATGCACTTTTTACCGACTCAGACACTACAGTTTTGCTAGGATTTGCATGAAAATTTCAGGAATGATAGGTGTCATGTATATCTTTGAGAATCGGTTCAGCTAGTGGTATCAGTAATCGTAAAACAAAATAGTGGCTGTTTTAAATGCGAAGATTGAATAATTTTGAGTTAGTTTTTCCCAACTTCAACGTTTAAGGTGCATGTTTTGAACACTTGATTCAATTTGATGAATGACTGAAGATGAGTACCTACAATTAATGCTCATAAGTGATACAAGCCAAGGAGGTGGGAGAGAGCTCCTAGCAAAAGGGTTTTGTAACCATTCTAGGATTCGAAAAATTGGCCATGAATCGATGATAACAGTACAGGAGACTGGCCCCTGAAAAAAAAAAATTCATCAAACGTAGCTGATATGAGTATGAAATAAAAGTTTTCATGGGAGCTTTTCAAAACAGTTGTTAAACTGTCAGTTTTTACTTCAGTGGGGGCACAGGGGGGAAATACATGAAAAATGTGTTTCCTCCGTCGCGGATGGACATCTGAAATACTTATTAAGAGAGATATTTATGAGTATAACAATACCAAAAACCTTAGAAGTCGAAATTCGTTCAACTTTGTTAATAATAGTATGATCTTCGTATTTCATATTTTCTCCAATCAAATCGTCTTTGAAATGTTTCTTGATTTGATTCGATCTGGTGACTGCATTTTGTAAATTGAATACAAAACCCTTCTGACATGAGCGTAGGTCTGTTTACCCAACTTGTTTCATGTATATGAGAAAATAAAATTAACTTATCATAACTGAAGTTAATTAGTGGTAGGTTATGGTGCAGAAAAATCAACTTTCCGCATTTTCAGGTAAAAGCCTGTTTCTCTTTTCTTCGTAGTTGTCTCCTGCTTCACTAAAAAGTCTCTCCGAATACACACTGCTTGCAGGTGTCGATAAATATTTAGCAGCTAGTTTGACTAGACTTTGGGAAAACTTTGACTTATATGTAGCCCACCAGGTAAATGGGTTGTCATTTCTCTTTAAAGTTTTCATACTCAAGTACTTATCAAGGTCACGTGATATGGTGCTCGATGAAGCTCTCAGCAACTACTTCTTCATAGCACTCCCAGAAAGATGTTCGAATAGGACAACCTTCTCCAGACTCATCGGTTCTCTTACGCTTAGACTGCATGGAATAAGAAGATCGGGCACTTTCATCGCTGCTGATGTCATTATCTGATACTAATCCTTCAAGCAAAACGTATTGTCGGGCTCTTTCCTTTTGCAACTGATTCGTGAAGAAATACATCTTTTTTTCATCGTCAATCCGTGAAAAACGTTGTTTCATCGCTTGTTGCATGGCAATCGCCATTGATATTAATTTTGGTGTAAGGTCAGAAGAGACGGCCTTCTCGCAGTAGCGGTTGAGAGTGACAACATGAGGAATAACTTCGGATAAGCAGGAGAAGTTTGAACTTGTAGTTTTGGTTATCTCTTCAAACGGCTTAAGTAATTTCAGCAATTGATCTACAATCTCCCACTGCTCTGAACTTAGATTAGATATACTTGATGTATCCGAAAAATAGCTCGTTTTTGTTCAAGATGCCTTTCTAACATGTAGAAAGTAGAATTCCAACGTGTTGTTATATCTTGCACTAAATTATGCTTTGCTATCCCCAGCTCTTCCTGAATTCTTTTCAGTTTTTGTTTCTTCAACCTCAGGTTGAATTTTGAAAGAATCTTTGATTCCTAACTGTAATGTGTGTATGAAGCAACAAATAGAATTCATTTTAGCTTCACTGACAGCTTTAACAATATTGCGCCCATTGTCATGAACAACAGCATGAATGTTTGATGCAGGAAATTTCCACCGGCTCCGTATATCTTGCAAAACAATAGCTATATTTTGACCTGTATGTTGTCCTTCAAAGTGTTGTATATTCAGTGCAGCATGCCTCAAGTTAAAATTGCTGTCAAGCCAGTGTGCAGTAAAACTGAGGAAACTGACATCGTTTTTCAAGCAAAAAAGATGCTTTTTATTCCTACTTTTTCATAAAGTTCAGGAATAATTTTTTCTGCAAAGTACGGTCTAGTTGGTATCGTATATCTCGGCAGTGTCTCATTTAATAATCTTTGAAAACCAGGTTTTTGAACCATGCTCACTGGATGACTATCAACCGCTATCATTTCGGCAATCAGATGGTGACATTTTACTGCCTTAGGATCATTTATATCCCATTTTTTTGTTTTCTCTTGACAGTCGTAAATAGTTAATTGTTTTATGGACTTACTTGAACAAAGAACGGCATTATCTGCTGCGTTTTCTTTCGTTGAGGTCGAGTTGGATTTCTGTATCTTCTGATACTCGTCATAGTGTTTATTCTTAAGATGATTAATTAATCCCGACGTTGAAGCTTTTTCCCCCATGCTTCCCTGAGAAATTTTAACATCACAAAACTACTACGTAAATTTTCGTCATTTTGCTCAAAGAAATTCCAAACTGAAGACCGTTTTTTACTCGACATACTGTTCTAAAGTCACAAGATCGGTTACAAATAAAACAATTTCAAAGAAATTCTTGGTTTGAATCGTGAAATTGAGCATATACTAACGTTTACAAAGCAAAACACTATTGGGAAAGAACGAAACTGGTAAAGTGAATTCAACCGAGTTCATCACTGGGCATAGTGCTCAAACCATTTTAAAGGGAACGCAAAACACATCTGACTGAAGTACACTTTTCATTGTTTACATTAGAGCAAAATGTGAGCGAAAAGCATGGTAAGCAACGCACTGATCGAAAATAGACTTTGCCACATAGAATGTATCGAACTCAGGCGGTTGGAAAAGAAATTCGATGCAATTGAGCGCGAAAACGATCTCAAGCAGCATTTGCTCGAAATTCATCAGGAATTCTGGGAAATATACACAAACTGGCTTCAAAGTTTGTTTACATTACAAGGCAAAGAATATTTGACTGAGAAGTATTTACATTGTGGTGTAAACAACACCATGAATGCTGCTTATGCATAAGCGTTTGTAAGTGTATTGATCAAACCGAATAGTTCGGCCGAATATTCGATATTCGGCCAAGCTTCTAACCGAATATTCGGTATTCGGCCGAAGGCCGGATATACTATTCGTTGCAACACTATTATTCAGTGATCATCTACTCTTTCATTCCTACTTGTTAACTCATATGATTGGAATAATTAAATAATTGTAAGTGTTGGCCTTTGTAATTGCAAGAAATAAAAGAAAGGAAAAAAGTTCACCAGAAAATTAAATTGGTTTAAGCTTTAGTTATGGTTTAAAAGGTTCCCTCGTGATTTATCTCCTTATATCTTAACATCATCTGTGTGCTGAATTTTATTGAATTTAAGGGTACTGTTACGATTTTATTCAAGAAAACATAAAATCAATAAATCATACTTTTACCAACAAAGTTGAGTGAATTTCGACTTCTCACGTATTTGTTGTTGCTGTACTCATTAAGGCCTACATTCATGATTTTTTCAGATTTTTCGGGTGGAAGGTATCCAATCGCGAGGGGGGTACGCAAAAAGCTCGTACATTTCCCCTTCCCCTGCCCCCCTTGGTACCGATAAGGCAATTCTAAGACTTGTTTTGAAAAGATCTCATTAAGACCTTTCCAATGACACCCTACTCGACTACCTATGGTGAAAATTTTTTTTGTGGGGTCACCTCCCTATATGGGGAGACCCCCCTTAAACCCCTTTGAAAAAATTTTCCACCCTTGAACTTTCAAGAAGTCACCACTTCTGACCTTTCTACAAAGTTTCATGGCTGTAGCCTCTATAGTTTCGGAGAAAAAGTGCTGTGACATACAGACGGACGGACGGACAGACGGACACAGGTCGTGATTGAAATGAAAAAGATGAAACATACTTATTAGGCGCGCGGGTGAGGGAACATAATATATTCGAATATTTTCGCTCCTCCTGAACCCCTTAAAGCAATTTAAGACTTTTTTTGAAAATTTCTTGTCAAGACCTTTCATATGATAACCATTTTAACTACATTAAAGTTTTTTGCAGTGGAATTTGAAGAGGACACAAGTTTCTATTCATAAAATTTCATATTTCTAGCTTAACTGGTTCAGAACGAAGTTTGCTGTGACGGGCCGACCGAAGGATCGACAACCAGGTAACGATTTAAGCACGGTTTTGTAGAATTATTTTACGAAATCCTAAACAGACAACAAATAAATAAATATACGTACGAAACTAATAACATACTTTCCCATTCAAGTCGGTTAATAAAAATCAAAGATACGAAAAAGCCGCCTTTGGAGGCCATTCTGTCATGCCACGAAAGAGATGGAACACAATGTGGGATCTATTTGTATATGATATACAGATGAATGTGTGCAACATCAGGAATCATAAAAAGACTCCTAAAATCGTTAATTTATTAAATATGCTTGGTCTCGCGTTTGACTAGAAGCTAAGGACTTGCATACCATAACACGTTGAATTCAAATGAGCGTTGTTTTCTTGTAGCAATGCTGAATGAAATACATAAAACAACCACAATTTATTTTATACCTGCGTCAAAGCGCGAAAAAGCTACCATCTCTGGTCATATCAGCGGTACCACAGCAAAGTGCACACAAATTCGTTTTATCGTTGCAATAATAATAACCCGAAACTGCTTTTCGCATTCATTCAAAGTCGAAGAATGCAACAGAATCCTAAGAAGTTATTTTGTAGTAAGAATCAGGTCAACATACACACTAATGTCAAGATGGAGATGTTACCGCTTCAAGTATGCGAAAAAATTCCGAAGCAATTTTTTGCTCCAATAAAAGGATTCTCTCATAAGAAGCACTGATCATTTTCTGCAACAGTGCATAAATAATTATTCAAAAATAATCATTTTGATGATACCCTACCTAGCTACCATCTAGCATAAGGTCAAATTTCAGCACATTTCCATGTCCTTTGCAAAAGCAATGGCAACTCCATTGTCCATCCCTGGAAATTCGTGCTCTACAAGGCGTAAGCTGTAAATTTCATTCATTTGCAATATTATCTGACTTTTATAGCCGGCACAATCTTCTTATACATGCTAGTCAATCATCACTTTGGATTCCTTTAAAGCAACAACTTTGTTGCAAATGCACTACAATTTTATTTACAAGATGAAAACCACCGCAGGCCGTGGGTCGGTACTATTAAAAACGTGCAAATCGGTGGGTGGGCCTCAACCGTTAAATCTATGCTTGCAAGCGTAAGGTACGTGTATCTTGCAGATACTCGTACAGTACGAGTACTTTCGCGCAAATATGGCAAAAAGGAATTTATTCAATGCTAAATTTATGGTTAACGTGGACGGGTGATATAGTTGGATTAAAGGCAACGCGTAAAAGTTGGTTATAAACATATGTTCCTGGAATTTATACAGCTGTTGGTAGATGGTTGGTTTGTATTACATAAAAAGGGTTCAAAGCTGCCGAATTTATATTTATGGCTTAATGCTTGGGGGTAATTTAAGAAATATGCTAATAAAGCATTGCACGCTTAGGAAAATATTTGGAATAAGCAGAGCAGGTCTCCATTTTCTAAAAACTTTCCCCATTTTTACGGTATTGTAAAAATATTTATAATACCGCATTCAAGCCCGTACCTGTTTCTCTGGCTGTGCATTACAGCAACTTTTCTTAGAAGATACACACTCGTACGCAAGAAAGTATGTATAAAACTCAGCCGTTAACTTTATAAGAATTTGTTGTATGTTTGTATTGTTTATTTTTAAATAATTTAAAAAAAAAACTTCAGTATGTATGTATGTAGGTATAAGATATTTAAATTTTGTAATTCTTCGTTCGCAACTCGAAAGAACGATACCTAAAATGTATTACATGCCAGGGAAATAAGAAGTATGCATCCTTATTATGAGATAAGTATAGATGGAAAATTTGAAACAGGTACTTAATTGATTGATTGCATTGTTATCAATGACAATTTTATCGATTTGGCTTGTCTTGATGAACACCTTCCTTTAACTATCATGAATAATGCAAGAAGAGATCACAATGTACTAAAAATTAGTAAACATAAGTGAAGGCTCTGCTGATATTTTCTGACGTGAGTGGAATTGAATTATTTGAAACAGAAGTAAGTATTCTCAGCGAAGATTATGAGGGTTCTTCAGAGAATGGAGTAGGGAAATTGTCAAATCCAGATTTTAATAAGAAATAAATGCGTATTCGTTCTTACTATGAATTCGAGACAGAGACAAACACTCCTAAAATATCTCAAAGTATAATTGGAGCTCGAGCTTCAGTTGACGATTTCATGTAGCAAAAATTGTAAATAGTCGAATCAGTTGGCGAACTACCAGCCCACATTATATTCAGGGACGTTACTGGACCAACTGGCAATGAGAGACAAAATTATGCTGGATCATGAAAACTGTGCAGCTCAATTGACAAACGTGGAAGTATTATCCAGCATACAAAAGATTTTGAAAAATGTTAGTTCCTTGCCCTAAAGGTGAAGTCCACCTTTCTTTTCATAAGCAATGCTCAGAGATGAATTAATAAAGATCTAAGATTCATTCATTTTCACAAGAAGACACAGTGCATATGCGCAAATCAGTTGTCCGTTATATCCGAAACATGAAATTATTTTAACGATCAAGACAACCTTAAGCTTCTGCAAAATATTCTCATTGACAAATATTTTTTCCTATGAAAGCTTGAAGCCATTCTACGCAAAATCTGGCAAACAAGCCTGAAAGATTTAGTATCAAATTTTTGTTGATATATATATATATATATATATATATATATATATATATGTGTGTGTGTGTGTGTGTGTGTGTGTGTGTGTGTGTGTGTCTGAAAGATTTAGCATCAAATTTTTGCTGACCAACACCCACACACAAATACACATATATATATATATATATATATATATATATATATATATATATATATATATATATATATATATATATATATATATATATATATATATATATATAATAGGGGTACCGGTTAATTCATATGGTTTTCTAACAGATGGCGTAACTTGATTTTTATTCCAGTGATTCACCTTTCCAATGTGTTGGAAAGCTACTGTCATATAGTTTCAGAATCTGTAGTGAAAAGGTATGTAAATATTTTTAAGTAAATTATCAAAAAAAAAAGTTTCGGTCTTTCCATTTCGCTCGTTCTTCTCAAGCAAGGACGCCAATGGCACACTCCTCCTGTTGCGTCACAGGGACTACTCTCTTGCGGCACCATAAGAATCAGGGTTCGGAAGTCCTCCCTCCTCCGTAAGTTTTCACAAGTTACAACTTGTCAGCCCAGGGTTGAATTTAGACCCACAAGCAGCGCGTGTCTTGTCATGGATAGTCATGGACTAGCTAAGCAGCCGATCACATGAATTCAAAATCCATGTAATGAAAGACACTTAGGCACAACTCAGTTTGCGGTGCAGATCAGAATCCTCCGCAAATAAGGTGTTGGGATAAACTTCCGAATACACATAGGGACTCTAATATCATTTGGCCTTACTAGTCATACAATAGTGGTAAACCACCAAAGTATAAGTCAAAAGCAGGTCCAAACGATATTTATGTCCGAAGGCAACACACGTCCGGAAGTTTCTAAATTGCTGGGGCAAGATTAGCGCTGGCAGGCTAGCATTGCGGTGTCGTGGGGCGGGTTCATTTCCCCACCACAAGGACCCACTATAAAAAGAATTTCGCATTCATGAATTCTTGGGTCTCAAAAGAAAAGATCGACAGAAGTCAAAATAACGTAGGTAACTGCAAAAGGGAGAGTTTTTTGTTCAAAGAACAAGCTGAAACAAACCAAAACAGACGGACTCAGGGGAACCTCGTCGTTACCCGACAATTTTCATGGCCCACAAATAAGAGTGGGACAACCAGATGGTGTTGGTGCCCCCTTGACCCCGCCCAACCGGATCAAGATCCAAAAATGTTGCAGTGGCCATATATTTCCCTTCTGAGTGGGAAACTCATACAACATAACTTGTATGAGCCTTTCCATCAGAAAAGAAATATACCGGTGACCCATTTATGTCATAGGGTTATGCAATCGGAACACATAACCATATGCTATAAAAAGGCACCTTGTCTCGCGGCCACGCAACCCGCAAGAGTCCCTGAAACTAAAGAAAGTTGGAGCGCGCCCGATGCCTAGCTCATTTTTTTAGACAAAGCCTTTCACCGTACCGGGTCCTGTACCCGGCAGAAGGAGCCAAAAGGAAAAGAACGACAGTGTTAGATTTTTTTAGCAGTTCATATTATTTTTCTCTCATTTGACAATAATTAATATTTGTTTTCACACGATTCTCGAGTAATTTTTTTTTTTATTATTTTTCTGAACAAAGATCATTTATCAAATGTATATTATTCGTAAATAAAACGTTTCTTAAACTACTATCAATCAGTTAAACTTAATAGATTACATAGGATCTTTATTCGGAAGTTGAAATTAAACTTTTAACTAAGTTAATTTGTATATGATATTATTCATTCCTTTCTACACGAAGTTCAAACCAACTACAGGTATGTAATTAATTCTTGTTTTCTTCGAACATTAAATTAGATTCTTAGGATCTCAAGCTTACGCTTACAATTGGAATTTTTTTATTCTTAATTGATATTTCAGACGTGTGAATATTTACAGGGTTGAATCGCTAAAAATGCTGTTCATTTTATTCTTGTTTTGATCTTTTAAAAAGAAAATTATTCAAGTTGAAATCATATGTCCATTTAATTATTAGTTTCAACCAAATTTTAATATCAGATCAATTCTACGATTATGTCTATATATGAAGAATCGGTTTCAATTGCGCAAAAATAATTTCGTTTTGGAACATATAAAAATGTAAGGTTACTTCTCCTTTTTTTCAGGCTAGCTTCCGCGTTTTTAACACAATCCAAAGATAAGAGAGGTTTATCTTGAATGGAGTAGTCTATTAACTGCATAATGTCACTGCAAGTGAATGGTTACTAAGCAAAAAAAAATCTCAGTCCCATGAAGCATGATCATATTTAGTCCTACCTTTTCCTGATCGAACGAAATTGGAGCTATATACATTCCTCAATTATACTCCCCAAAAAAAAACTTCCTTTAGTAAACCTCAGATGGCTATTGGGAACAAGAGTATAAAAATGCACATAAGCAAATCAACGAAATACTTGACTATATACACCAACCTCTAAAGTTTCCGCGAGGCATTTAATAAAGTTCGTTTCTCAGGACATACAAATCTATTCGATGCCACTGAGTTTAATGAGGTTTATTTAAGTTGAATTAAACGTCGGTCCATACTAACAGAAAGAAAGGTTTGATCAAACTCCCTCAACTGAGCCAGTAAACTTCAAATACCAAAAGTTACACTCGTTGATTGCAGTCTGACAAAAATCCCATGTGAAAACTTGTCCTTAAAGGTTCAAAGCTACGTGGTTCGATTTTCTCGTAAATTTGGAATTAACCACCTAGCTTCCTTTCTTTACCTGTCCATACTGTGTTGAATTCTTTGAAACAATCTTTGGAACCCTCTAGGTAGAAAATCAATGGGCCTACTACCATGGGAATGGAGCAACGAACCTTGTGAATATCTCTACATTCAACTATCATACATTTGGGTCTTTTAAGCAGAATATCTTGAAGTCGCTGCTAATTTCAGATAGCAGCATTGATAAGTATAAATGTTCAAAAACGAAACTACCTCATTTTTCGGAGCGCTTTAACATAAGAATCATAATCGATAATATACAAATCGTATGTAAAACTTCACATTAAAACCATTTAATTTAAATAGAAAAATCTAATTAAAAGATATCGTGATATTAAAACCGTTCAATAATCGAGAATAATGTTTCCCCTTTTGTAACCTAGCTTAAATTATCAATGACTTGTTTCGCTATCGCATATGTAAATTTAAATAAATATTTTCTTAACCATTAATGCAATTTCGTTTCGAATCTCGAACTAATTTTGACGAGAAAATGTCACAATGGTTTTGTAGCCAACTGTCAACTTTATCAGAGAAATCATCCAAAAGCAAAAGCGTCCATCATATAACCAATACCACTTTGATTCCACAATTCTTTACGCTTCTCAATGTCTTGCTTTGTTTGATGAGTACATCTTCCACATTACAATCACCTTCATATTTTTGAACTACCTCCTGCATACGCCAGACATGGGCTTCTGGGGCAAAGTGTTCATCCAGCTCTTCCCCCTTGAACGACAGCTCCCCGCCGCCGGCAACTTCCTTCTGAATCCTTTGTTGAATTTCTTTTCGTCCAATTTCCTCAACCTCTTAAGTTTCTAATCGTTTTTCCTTGTCTTCCGTATTATCATCCGAGTTTTGGAAAAATTCTGTTTCTTTATTATAAAATTTTGGATTTTGACCTCTAAGCAGTGCAAATGTCTTATAAGATTCTTCATCGAATTGTTCACTTGTTATGACCTCATCCTCTGAACCATCCGAGTCCTCCCCAAATGATGACTCCGAGACTCCGCTTCTTGGGCAATTCCCTCTGGCGGAGTCTGTCACATGATCTAGCACGACCCTCATTCGTTTCCCCTATTCGCTTCTGACACCGATGCAAAAATGAAAAACTCAGAACACATATTAAAATTTTGCAGCTCACAACCGTTTGCCTTGTACACTAACAGGAATCTTCCTTCACCTGATCCGGATCTTGCTGATCGTTTAAAAATCAACCACAAGAAAGCAAATCTAAGTCAGCAGTGGGCAACGTGGCACAGCTCAAACTTCTGCAACACAAAATTAAGCATCGTTTGCGCAAAACACAACAAAACTTTTATGTCGCTAGCTGCCGAAAACACTTCACGTCCAACACTGACTCTCGTCTCAAACTCACCTCCACACAGCTCCCTCAACTGTCATAGTTGCTCAATTATGGGTTGCCATTAATTAAAATGTTGGTAGGGGATACGAGGGTTTTCGAGCAGGTTGATATTGTAACTGCTCGAAACAAAAATTAGTTGAAGTAAACAGAAAAATGGAAAGGATTTCAAAATAGTAATAAAACTTAAATTCCATGACGAATTCAATTAAATTGATCCGTTTAAATATGAGATAAAGAAAATTGATATAAAAATTACGTTTAGTAATAATAAGACAGAAAGAAAAAAAAACTTTTATGCATTCCAATTAAAATTTCGGTTAAAGGGTAGGAATGTTTTCGAACAGTTTGCTGGTGCTCGATTACTACAAATCAGTATGTGTCATTTAGCTGAAGCGTAAACAACAATACTTTTTTTACTCTGAAAATGTCGAATTTTGCGCTGAATAAAACGTTTTTGCGGGGAGTACTTCTTCATTACCTCAATATGAAGAAAAAGGCTGCGGAAAGTCATCGTATTTTGGTGGAATTGTACGGTGCATGCTCTAGCTGAGCGTACGTGCCAGAAGTGGTTTGCACGGTTTAAAAGTGGCAATTTTGACTTGGAGGACGATGAACGGCCCGGACAGCCAAAAAAGTTTGATGATCACGAATTGGAGACATTGCTCGACCATGATCCATCCCAAACTTGCAAAATCACTTGGCGTCGCTCAACAAACCATTTCAGATCGTCTAAAAGCAATTGTTCACAATAAAGCGAAAAAACCGCATGAATTAGCCGGTACCCCTATTATATATATATATATATATATATATATATATATATATATATATATATATACATATATATATATATATATATATGTATATATATATATATATATATATATGTATATATATATATATATATATATATATATATATATATATATATATATATATATATATATATATATATATATATATACATATATATCTACACGTACATATGTATATAGTTATCTATAAGTATATACATATATATATATATATATATATATATATATATATATATATATATATATATATATATATATATATATATATATATATATATATATATATATATGTATATACATATATATTGGATAGTCTTATAAGTATTGAGCCCTTTTGTTACTAGATGTGGTTCGTTGTCATATATCGGGCAATACTAATTTGATCGAGTCCAACTGACATGCATTTGAAAGATGATATTCCAGTCTTTCATACGTCATTCGTGTCAAAAGATGTATTCATTTAAAAATTAGTGAAATTTCTGAAAAAATTCGTTATATTTTACAATATCACTACGATCAAAATGAGAATGCATCGCAGGCTCGCGAAAAAATTTGTAGTGTCTACGATCAAGAAACATTATCAAAACCCATAGCCAAGAGGTGGTTCGCTCGCTTTCGTTCTAGAAATTTTGATGTCAGAAATGCACCTCAGTCAGGTCAACCAATCACTGAAAAAGACAATGAAATCTTACAAAAAATTGACGAAGACCGACACATAAGCAGCCATGATATTCCTAAGGAACTGAATATCCATCACCAAACAGTTTCGAACCATTTGCGTAAGGCTGGGTACACAAAGAAGCTCGACGTTTGGGTGGCGCATGAATTAACACAAAAAAATTTGAACGACCGAATTTCCATTTGCGAAATGCTAATAAAACCGAAATTGAGCAAATCATTGCGGGCGATGAAAAATGGATAAGATACGAGAATGTCGTTCGAAAAAAATCATGCTCCAGAAAAGGTAAATCATCACAAATGACTTCAAAGCCAGGATTGACATCAATTAAGGTTATGCTGTGTATATGGTGGGATTGGAAGGGAATTGTTTTCCATGAGGTACTAGAACCTGGCCAAACACTCAACTTGGTTCTGTGTTTTCAGCAATTAACCAGATTGAAACAAGCAATTCAAAAAACCGGCCAGATTTGATCAAAAGAAAGGGCGTGGTCTTACATCATGACAATGCCACACCACACCCCATTGATGACCCGGCAAAAATTTACAGAGCTTGGCTGAGAAGTTTTGATGCATCCACCGTATAGTCTAGCCCTTGCATACCATTTGTTTCGGCCTCTGTAAAACTTCCTTAATGAATAGAAATTCACTACAAAAAGGGACTGTGGAAATCACGTGGTCAAGTTTTTCGGCGATAAACCACAGTATTTCTACACAGATGGAATAATGGCTCCACCCAAAAACTGGCAAAAGGCCATAGATAATAATGGACAATATGTATTTAAATAAAATCCATTTTAAATAAAAGAAATATTCAATCGAAAAATTACAATTTTTATTTAATAATGGATGTTTTGAATCACATATAAGTCTTGGAAAGAATTTGAAGTGTTACTTGCAACATTTTGTACATATTTTCATTTGATGACTCAAACATAGGGTATTTGGCACTTATTGCACGTCGTCCTGCTTTTTTTGGTCCTTGCTCCTAGGACAAAACCCAAAAAGACCTTTAATCTGATTAACAAGAATGAAAGTTTGACGTGACAAAGGTTTTTTGATAACTGCTCTAACGGATGCATTCCTCCAGATCTTTTCGTGTAAGCTCATTATCTATTTCTTTCAAGTATGTTCTTCGAAACTTTATTTCAATTCTAGGCCCAGAAGTGAATATCTACTGCATCCAACAGTCCATAAAAAAGCAGCCAATGTGTTAGGTTTTTTGGACCGAGTATTTGATTGCCATTGCACCAAAAACCTCCACACTTCCTTCCGTTTTTTTTTGGAAAAGTGAATTATTTCTGGGATATTAACTTCGTCGCTTTTATCTGCACTGTCATGAAGGGTTAAGAGCATGATCACAACAGTTTTTTTAGATGTTTTTGGCGGACAATAAGATAAAAGTGTCAGTGGTTGATCGAACGCGTACCAGGCACACCTTTCTTATCGACATTTTAGCTTTAAAAATGGAAAGGGTATTTCACATTTATTTTTACGCGTGGTTCCCATCATTGTCAAATCTTTTTGCAGCAAGTTCTTTGCTAAAAGGATGCTAGTAAACCAATTGTCAACGGTGATCTTTTGACGAGATCCGAATGTGGGCTTAGCAAGTTCCACAACGTAGGACTCGGGAACTGATCAATTTGTTTGACCTACATACACTATGGCCTTCAACATATACATATAACATATCATTCAAGTTTTAATTTGGTACTTTTCAGGCCTCAAATAAATGTACATTTTGAACAGACATTGTAATGAGTCGGCCTCCGCCACTGCCGACTCGCACACGTGCCCATCGCTACCATATGGCTTTCTAGCAAACGTTAGCTTTGGATGACATTCCCATCCTACGCCAGTTTGAGTCGAGGAATGTCACCCATAGCTGACGGCAGTTGGAGTCGGCAATGTCAAACGGGGAAAGGCGGCAGATAACCGTACACAGCACGCGTGGTTTGCAAATTTAAATTGTGCAGAGGCACGACGGCTCTTCTCATATGAGTGAAGGAAATCAGACATATTCCAACTGCCCCCATACAATCGAAGTGGGAATAAAGCAGGGAAGCAGCAGCAGTAGGTGCTTCACCGGAGATATTAGGTAACTCTGTTTCCCCAGTTGGCTTTAATCTTGCTAATTTAACCTCAAACTCAGTTTTAGCAACGTCACCACCACAGCCACCAACACTAACTACAGGCCCATCCAAATTACAAATTGCACCAAAATCTTGCTTAATCATCCGCTCACATGAAGATGCTAGGCCTGAGGATACAACTAAAAGTCAAAACTGCAACAAAAGGAAGGTCATTTTTGCTGATGATCAAGGTCGCTCATTCACTGAAGTTCATATAATGTCAGAGATTATTAGCTATCCGAACATTTCAACCAGACATGGATTTATTGATTTCCAATTCTTAGTTGTACTTTTAAATTAGATTTTATTAGCTCTTTTCAAGCAATAAAACACTTAATCAAGTTGTTCGTTCGTTAAAATAAAAGGAAAACAAATAAGACAAAAAAAGGTCTTAATAAAGAATCAGCGCCACATTGTTAAGTAGATTAAATTGCATTACGTAGCGAAGAGAATGAAATTTGAAATATATAACAACATGAATTGCTAATCTAACATCGACTATCCTTTCCAGCCTGCCTTTCCCTTTCAGCGGCAGTGGGAGTGCATGGTAAGTATGCCGTCAAAAGGGTAGGGTTTAAAAATCCACGGATGGCCGGTTTCGCGTCGCGTGCGGTACGCGGTACCTTAGTTTGTCTTGCCTTTTTCTTAGCGTAGAGTTCTTCGCGATTGAGTTAACGTAGTGTATTTTTCAGTACCGCGTCGGTAAAATTCGGGAACGCGAAATTGAAATTAGATTTTTGTAATTGACTGAAATGATGAATAAATACGGAATAAACTAAAGTAGGTTTCTTTTCTGTATGTTTGTGCTTTCGACGCGTTTGAATGGGCATTTAATGGTGGCTGAAATATGTAGTTGAGCGTAATCCATTTAAAGATCTCGGTTCCGACTTCGTTCACACGAATCTAGACAAGAAAATCATTACAACATCGCTCACGAAATGCTAATATGTAGTTACTCATCAACAGTGCAAGAGTCAGATGTCGAGTTTAACTCTTCACATTTTCCTATAATTAAGACGAAAATCTAACAGCTTAGATGCCAAAAGATCATTAACACGACGTTCTCGGTGAGTTTTTTATCATCAAGCCGAAAAAACTTGTCAAAAACTCAGACCTGCAATGACTCATTGTAGCGCGAAAAAGCGTTATTGCAATATATTTATCGAAAATATCTTTGGTGTTGATAGCGTTTATGTTGAAAAAACCCACTAAATAATAAAGTCCAAATAAGCCTTTAAGTTCATCTAATGGGACCGGATTTACAAACAACAGTGTATTTGATGAAGATGCCATTACCGATTCAGCATCTAGTTTATCCTGAAACTCAGTGTATTTTCTTTACTGAATTCCGATCTCCACATTCGCATGATTGGCAGTTCTGCAAAAAATTCATTCGAAAAATAAAAGATACCGATATTGAATAGGCTTAGTAATATATTTTGCTGGACCCCTATTACCCTTTACGTTGAGCAGTCCGACGTTTGAGTTGTTGTTTACCGCTCTATTTGTACCTTAACCCATAAAAATTTTTTCCTACTGGTTGAACGTTCACGGCTCGAGGGCGTCTCAAATATTGTAATGTTTCTAAAAAATCGTATGATCAGTACTATAATGCGTTTGAATCGGAACATTCATTCACGTCTTCATCAGTTTTTAAAAAGTCTTCTATGATGAGACTCGTCATCAGAATCTTCTATTAGAGATATTCCATTTCTAGGAAATTTATGCATCCCTTAATCATCAGATTCGTGATTAAATCAATAGATAATTTCTGCCTCAGTCAGATTTTTGTCGGCAGCCATCTTTAAATAATATATTATTATACCTTCAAAACAGGCCTTTCAAAAACTTTAAGAAATGTTTCGATTATAAATATTATTTACATTGTTAACTTACCCACAGGAATACTTTCAGTAGACAACAATACACAAAATAACTTTTTAAAACTTTTATGAGAAGGAATGAAAATGTTTACAGTATTCATTCATGGGAATACTCAGGTACACCAAAATCCTGGCAGACACGTGCACATAAATCGATTATCACCGCAAGACGAACCAATCAGGAGCAGCTGGCTCCAAACGAAAGTACAAAAACACCTCAAGTTCGCCAGCACAACACGAACAGAAAAAAATTAGAAATTATTTAACTATAAGTACTCAAGTACTCCATCTAGGGCTTAAGAGTTAAGAATACTTCTTAACCGACTTCCAAAGAAAAGAAGGTTATCAGTTTATCACGTATTTTGTTGTTGTTGCTTTTTTTACGTATGTTCACGCATAACTTTTGAATGCAGATAGATAGAAGAGTCCTGTTTTCAGGAAATGGTACGACTTTGTTTCTTTAGGTTCCGTTCTAGATGAAAACCCGTGATTTCTGTTACAATCAAAGTATAGCTACGATTTGCACCAAAATTCGTACAAAGGTTCGTTCAAGTGTGTGATAAAGCTCACAATAAAAAATCCAAAGTCGAATGATCTGAAACCAAATGGCGTCCGCTCAAAGGTTGAGAAAGGTCGAACAATAAGAAAAACTTCAGGGTAGGTCAAAATATCAAAATAGCTGCTTGGCAAAGTTCGAAATTCGGAACCTTCGTTAAGCTACAATGTATATTGAATTTTTAGGCAACCTAAAAACGTAGCGTTAATGAGATCTTGTACTAAAATGTATCAGAGCTAAATTCGATTCTTATCAGCGCACCAGATTTTAAAAGTAGCGAGTTTCTGCTTCTTCTTCGTAACACTACCGCCCCTAAGGAGCCTTCGCTTCTTGCAAATAGTGCCCCCAACTGTCTCCGTCCATTGACCGCGTCCTCCAATTTAGAAACTCGAGCAGCAATGAACTGCCTTTGTTGACCGAGTCAGACCAGCGTTTCCTCGGTGTCCCCACTAGTCTCCTGCCTGCAGTTCTCCCAACGAATATCTTTTTGTGTATCCGTTGTTCAGATATACGATTCATGTGGCCAGCCCCATTGCAGCTTCCGCAGTCTTACAATCGTTGAGGACACAGGCTCGTCAAAAATTTCATGCAGCTCGTGGTTGCATCGAATCTCCATTGGTCGCCATCTAGCTTCGCTCCAATTATACGGCTCAGGACTCGTCGCTCAACGGCGTTCAATATATATGCAGATACTTGGGTTAGGGTCCGTGTTTCACACCCATAGCATATCACAGATTGTATACTTGGAGCTTTGTTTTCCTGTGTTTGCAACTGGTCTTCAAAATTGTCAAAACTGAAAAAAAAATATTTTATTTGCGAGCTGTATTCTTCGGCGTATTTTGTATCTCTCATTACCGGTTCTCGTTATTTTGGCGCCTAAATACACAAATTCGCTCACGTTTTCGATACTGTATTCGCCAAGTGTGATATTTTCTCTACTTGACGTATTATCTTTGGTCTAATCCGCTGCTAGTCAGTAAGTGTGTGAAAGGTGCCGGAAGTGTTGGGTAATCTTCCGTTTGTCGTAGTCTTTGTTGGACTGTCCGTGTATGTTGCCGTGTCTTCGCGAGCCTTTTCGCTTACAAGCCTATACAAAAAGAAAGAAAGGTATTCATGGTATCCTAAATAGTTTCCTGTGCAGCGACCCACACGCTGTATTTTTTGTTTCTCGTTTTGTTTGTGGTTAGGTCTATCCAGTTAGCTACGCTTGTAGATGGCCTGGAGTCGAAGTGATAAGGCGAGAGAAGTCCCCGCTATTTGTCGATACGCCCCGCGCCATTTTGTTTATGGTAAGTAGGATCGCGGAATCTCTATGATTAAATACTTGCTATTCTCAATTTATCTGATTTACGCTCTATAATAGTGAATCGCAACTACGAGAACTGTTCCCTCGTTGTCAAGGCGCCTCATCATTCGATCCGCCTGGAAAAATTTACCTAACTGGGGAAAGTCGATGCCATTCCCACTCAACCAGGAAGGGGCTTATCGTATACGAATACTCGGAGCAGCGAATTTGGGGTGTCGGTCAGGTGGAGTGTGCCAACCGTCCAAGAATGCCATTGAAGACAAGTAAGAAATGATTAGGAACTTCCACCATTTTTGTCCGTATTAAAGGAGTCTCAGCGTTCATTTTGAACAAAAAAGGGGTTTTCCGAGTTCAAAGTCAAACCCCTCTTGAAAACCTTTTGAAAATTTTTCTGATACCTGAACTTTCAAAAAGCAATCACTTCTGATATGGCTATTAAGTTTGGTGTCTGTAACTGTTATAGTTTCGGAGAAACACAGCTGCGACACACAGACGGACGGACAGACAAAATCGATTTCAATAGGGTTTTGTAACAAAAAGTACAAAACCCTAAAAATTAATTTAAAAACCCTAGAAAACTAGAAAACCGACCGCAAAATTTCTGAAACAATAAAAGTTTTCAAATGGGTTTTAAAACCCCAACTCGCAGAAATAATCTTTTGCTTCTTGTTTACAAAAGATTATTTCCAAATCATTATCATCAAATACTGCCAGTGGCAGTGTGTACCAATTTACCACACATCTAGCCTACACTCACACCACACCTAGCATACATTGAAAACTAGCATACATATATTGTAGCGCCACGCACAAAAATCAAAAGATTTTGATTTCACTGCGAGCGACTGACGAACCTATTTTGAGACCAACTCACGGACCAAACATCGCTACAGACGGTGAAAATTCATCATCAAAACATCATGTTTGAGATCTTGTCATGGACCAAGCAATGTGACCAGCGGAAGGACCTACTCGCGGACCAACTTTCGGACCAAACATCGCTACACACAGTAGAACTTCACAAAAAATACCTGAAATGAGACCTTGTCATAGACGAGGTTTCAAAATCTGTGGTGCCCTTTACAAAAAACCTACCAAACGACCTAAAGGGATGCTCAACAAGCCCAATACGTTTCAAAACAAAACTGAAATACTATCTGATAGCAAAACAACCATCGGAGCAGTCTACAAACTAATCATCACTATCCATTAGTTACACCTATAAATAAATTTTCAAATTGAATTTAAAGAAATATAATAACATAGAGAAATGTTAAATAAACTCTAGAGATACTAGAATAAGCTATAATTGTAAAAAAATACTCTCCCTCCAGCATACAAGTTCATAACCTATTTCGAGGGAGTAAAGCAATAAATAAATAAATACCTGCAAAATAAATAAATGTTCGGGAGCGCGCATTTTTCTCAGCGGTTGTCTGGTTTCCTTTTCCGCGGAACGAAGTTGCGTAATTTAAAGTAGAGAAAGTTATTCGAAGTTTTTTTAAATCGGGCATTTGAACCGGTGGCTGAGTTTTTTGTATTTCGGACGTAGTCTGCTCGCGTAAGACCCGCGACCGAAACTCCTCTCCGAACTAGCTAGCTTGCCAGCAGCCACCTCCGAGTAGACTAAAAGTGTCCGGACTTGATGACCTGATGGGTACAGTCCGTTGTCAAGCTCCAAGACTTAACGTCTAGAACCGATGAGAGATCGGTTTAGATTTCCCTCGGAAAATCTCGAACATACGGGACGTGTTAAATCATTATAATATTTTAAGAAATTTGTTGTTCCGCTTGATTCAAGCTAACTTAAATAATTTAACAAAATTGATAGATTTACGGGACATGCTAAAGTTCATATTCGTTTTAAAGCTTTGTATTTGGTCTTGCTCAGAAGGAAAAAAACGAAGCTAATCCCTTAGTTTATACTACGAAGGCAACTGTTCTTTCCTTCATAACGAGTATTTTCGGCAGTTAGTGAAAGAATGTTATTTTATGAAGGGATATTTTAAATAAAACCACTAAAAGGGTGAAACAATTTCTTTCTTATTTCTAAAATATTAGTATTTGTAATGAAAAGATTTAATTATCATTAATCTTCGAAAGTTTTTTTTACGATAGCAATTTCCACTGTGGTTCAATACATTCGTTGTATCCTTGAAACAATTCGGTAGAATTTTCGATGAGCAATACTTCCAACCCTCGAACAGTCCAGTCATTTTCCGCCCATATTAATTTCAATGAATTCCACCTAAAACAAATAAACTCCGCGCTCATTGTGGAATGCCACGACATAGGGTTGTTAGTGTTTCCTCAACTTTGGCCAAGGGTTAGCTGCATAGATACCTCTTATTATTTTCAAGATTTTTTCCCCCCCAAAGGATTCTTGTTAAGTTCTATTTCAACTGTTAACGAAATTCAAAAAGTAAAGATACAAGCTCCAATTACCCTTTAGCCAAATAAATAATTAACGACGGACGCAGGATTAACTCCGACGCTACTTTTTTCCTATGCAATCATTTCAAGCAATTACCCGACGATGTAGCTGCTGATGCAGGAGTACGGTACCCAAGTGTTTTTTCTTCGTGAAATTTTCATGAAGAAATATCAATTACTTCCGTGTGACCTAAAAACAAAAATAGAACAACGAAGTAACAACAGCGTAAGCCTCGGCGAACAGGAAAGGAAATCCTTTCCACCCTCGTACAGATAAGATGTGGTCCGTAGTAGATCCTGGTCGTCAAAAACGGGTAAGCTCTGACCATAAAGCCCCGAAGACTCGAATACGAGCATTAAAAATTGATGGGGATGTAACTTACACATCACGTCGGTGCGTGCATTAGATGCGTCCGTCCACAACCCCAACGTATTCGCACGCTGAGGAATAATGTGTTTCCGGCACTAACGCGTTTGGCCTAGACTTGGAGTCACTTCTTAGCCGAGCACGTGAAGTTCTTCGTTCTCCAAATGCATGGAGTCATAAAAAGTACTGCGCAATATTCACACGAGTCTCGCATGAAATCTTGTTTTGGGTACTTGCAGCATCTTCCAGCGCTTCGAGCAATTCTATATGGATGAAAACTTCGTCTAGCTCCCAACGCCGCCCTCCTGCCCTTGTTGGAGTCTAGCACGCTTGCTGGAGGAGCGGAGAGGAAGCCTAGCCGTCCAAGAAGCAACGAACTCCGCCGCTCCACTCCGCACGCTGGCAGACAGGCTGGGTTGGCGGGAAAAAATGGCGGGAATGTAGCAGATCAATTTACCCACCAAAACATTACAATCTAAATGCACCTCCGCACGCCGCTCCACCCCGCTTCCAAGGTTAATGGCTGATTGCTTCAATTTGTGCATCTATGAAAAACATTGAACTGACAAGCAAATGGAATCCGAAAGGCTATTCACTCGAGGAGTGGCCGCCACGCGGGAGCGAGCGAGAACGCAATAAAACAAATGACGGGGCCTGCTCGTATAGACGTCGTCATGGACAATCCTGAATCCTACAAAGTCAAGCACTCGAGAAAGGCTGGAACGAGTGGAATCCGGGGGACCACACTGGGCGCCTGCTCTGTTTCTTGCGAGAGCCCTACAATTTGCGGTTGCCGCGGCCGTAGCCGACTCCGCTGCCTCCACGCTGGATTCCCTTCGAGCAAAGTTCATCTGCCGGAGTAGGTTGGCTCCAGCCCAGCTCCAAGCGCCAGGGGCTAACAAAGTATCGACTTGACTACCGCAGGCAGAGCATATATACTAACTAGCACCTGCAATCGAGGAGCTGTCAAAATGAAAAGAGAGGGAAATAAACGTGTAAAAGATGGATTAAAGTTTACCTTGTGTTGGTAAAATTGCAAGCAAATTCATGTTTTTGTTTACCATACATACACACTTTTAGTCTAATTCTCTCTACTCCATAAGTACCGTAGGAAATAAAATTTGTTCTAATTGCAGCTGCTATTTAGTAGATATGCTCTGCCGCAGGCCTGGCTGCAGTCGAAAGATGCAAAAAGTATCTCAGAAATTAATTTTGCAGATACTCCTAGAATGCATGCCATGTGGGGCTTTTATCTTAACAGAAATAGATAATGCTTCGCCGTTTCTAGTTGTTTTGCAAATAATGCAAAACTTCCCCTAAGAAACCGTTGACAAGCGCCAATTTCACGCTGCTCCGGATCCACTTTGCAATGGTAAATATTTAAACATTAAATGGCGGGAAGACGTTGTTCGCTTCCAGAAGGGAAGCCACCCTCGTTCCAAGAGAGCTGTAACAATATATCATCGATATGGGCTAGAATCGATTCTGCACCGCACTCAACGACGATGGCGGTTTCCTCCGTGCATGGAAAATGAGCACACTGGCCCTCTCGTCGCGCCCCTTGCCTGCACGGATCTACCAAAACAAAACACTACGCTGGAATTACTCCCTGGTCTTTGAACCCAAACAAACTTCGCTAGGCGCCGGGGGTGCAACGTGCGGGAGGGCGCGACGTGCGTCATGCGTACATTCGCCCCGAACCTATGCCATCTTCACTTGTTTACCATGTGAGGTGTTCGTCTCCGGTTGGGACCGTTTGTAGCGTAGCGTCGCGTTCCGATACGGAAGCGTGCGTGTGTGTTCGTATGTTTTGAACTGCACGAAAAAAAGGGCGGGAGAAAAGCGCGCCAAACTCGCAGACCCAGGGAGTGACTGTTCGTAGAATGAAATGGGAGTAGATTTGTAGAGTGGATGGAATGTGGCGGCGTTGTTTCTCATTCTGTTTGCGTTTTGAACGATTTGTTTTGTTTTGTTTTCACTCGTTCCTCAACGTTTTTGCCGATTTCCCATGTTCGTAGGCACAATAAAAGGAACCAAGCACTCGAGGCAGTTGGCGCTGCGGTTGTATTTTATTTTGCTTGTTATGCCGAGCGTCTGAGGCGCGCGGCAGAATGTTCTTTGAACTCGCTCGCTCATCGACTGCAGGGGGTTGCAGGCGTCGCGCGGGGGTCGAACAGATTTCAAATACGACAGGTATTCAGGAGGGAGTTGTGCGCGCTCTCCTCGAATCCCAGTGGAAGTTCTCTGCCCCCAATTATCACCAGACCCTGCTTTATTCGGCTTAGATGTTCTCGGTATGATTTGTTGGTGCTTTTCGCGCCATTTCTGCTACATTATCTCACGCAGTATGGGAACCCATCTTCAGAGAAGGTAAACCAAGACGCCATGACTTGGGGCTTGTTGGGGGGTAAAAGAACTGCAGTAAGAAAATATGAAGCGTCGATTCGGTGGTATACGGCAATTCAAATGACAGTCGAGCATTCATTTTAGTCAATGGGAAGTAGACATAATTATCTTCTTGAAACATCTCAAGAGAAACGATGCATGCACGTGGTTTACACGGAAAATTGAAGCTCAAACAATAATTGCACAGCGGTGTCCTTTTTCATAATTCTTGGGAAAGTTAGGAACTTCAGGAGGCGCTTTATTTAAAGAAGATTTTATGAGCCCGAATCTAGTTTACCGCTCATAGATCAATCCTAAAATGTAGATCCCTGCAATGCATGTGTCTGTATACATTTCTTTGCATTGTAAACGACATTGGTATCCTAAAGAAGACAGCGAATACATTTGATTTCAAATGGGAGAGGTTAAGGGTCGCTCAAAAACAACGTAAGCTTTTTTTTCAGAATTTCTTATGCCCCTCATCCCCATGTGACGGCAAGTGAAGATGCTTATCCATCCACCCACCCCCACAAGCTCTTCCGTGATACAATTTGTTATAAAACCATTCCTTTGTCGAAAAAATTAAATGAGATTTGTTCAAATATTTTCAAGTATAGTTTATTCAACATAATTTGAATATTACGTACAGTTTGCCAAGCTATAATTATATAGTTTAACCTTTTTAATCAAATTTTTTTGCATAGCTTCTCATATCAAAACAAGACTAGAATTTTACTTTTTAACACTCAATTAAATAGAGTAGGTTCGAGGATAATGTGTAGTAATCGAGCAGTCACACAAGCGAACTGCTCGAAAGTCTTCATAACACTTATCCGAAATTTTAATCGCAGATTTGAAAAAATTCCATTACTTCCATTCATAGTTATAAATTATAAAGTATTTTTATTATTATTTTTAAATGTAAATTTTATATTATTTTATTCTATATTAAATTTAAACGTTTCCTTTAATTATATTCTTTAAGTTATTTAACTTTTTATTATTATTTAAAATGTTTTTCATTTTTCTTTACTTCTGTTAAATTTTTTAAATTCAAATCTGCAAATTGAAATTTCGGACATGCCAACACTGATTGAGTGCATCCTATCCGTGTACCGCATTGCCAAGTGCAATATAACTCGGCTGAGCGAGCAGCTGAATTCGATTTACAGTTGCTACACGGAAAAATTTTGGTAGATGTGGATTGATCGGGGAGTCTGGGATGAACGGCCTCGACGAACGCGTCGTAGCTGGGGGTTCGAATGAAGACATCGCTCGGGACGGAGTCATTTACGCTGAAAGGGAATAAAGTGCGGCACACATCGAGTAATCACGAGGAGTCTTTAAGCGAACAGGAGGGGATCGGCGGAATGATCGCCAACGAAATAGAACATGCGACATTTCTTTCTTTGATGGTGAATTGGGAAAAAATCGCAGTCGGGTTTCACGGTTTGTTCTTGAGTGGCGCCCGGCACGCAAACTTACGGGCATTCTTAGTTTTCAACAGTGTGTTATTTTTCTGACTGCACGTGCATGCAAGTTAAGAAGAAGGCGAGCCCTAAACATATTCCTTGCGAGATAATGTCAACAACACCGTACAAGAACGATATAATAAATTTGATAGTGGAGTCTCGTGAAAACTGGAGTTGGAAGTTGTAATAAACATAAGCAGTCGAGCAGCCCCGTGGTGATCAGGAGTGGCTGATCCTGAAGAGATAAGATGGTCACCCCGTCGAAACTGCTTAGTTTGTTGTTTTACTAGTGTGAAGTAAACTGCATCCGTCAAGTTTCCATCCTTTAGGCAGAGATGAGTGGTTCACTTCAGCCAATTTAACACCTTTAGGTTTGACATTCCCCTTGTAATGCAACGACCTTCTTCGGAGAAAGTAACGGTTGCTTTTTGTGCAATGTTTGCGTTTGTCTCAAGTCTCCGTGTCCGCTAACTTTAACGAGGCAAAAAAATATTGAATTACTGTAGAGTAGCTTAATTGACACCTAATAGAACTGTTCCAAAGATAATAAAAAGTAATCGGTACGTCTTGTAGAGTAGAGTACGCGTGATAAGTATTTTGTAGTGTAGCTTCGTGGCTCGACAAGAACCCGTCTCATATGATCCCACAAATGCTAGTCATCAAGCACGCGTACGCGGTCGTTAAGCGAAGCTAGTTAGCTGAGCTCTGTGTTGTTTATAGCTCGCTGACACTTGTGCCAGACCATCGGCACCCGTGTCCTACACGGGCATTTCGAAAGTGTTTGCAAAAGGCAAATATAAAAACTTGTTGAACTGTTCGCTCGATTGAGAGTGCATTTTGCCGTTAAGCTCGGCATGAGAATACCTCAAGCAATCGGTGCACTTCCGAATATTCTGAGTAAGGTATTCTCGCATGGCTATATCTAATAATCGAAGCAAGATATTCGATTTGGTAACAAAAACGTTAATTCAATTATATATCACGTGTTGAGCACCAGATAACAGCTCCTCATTTCGCCTATGTGATGATGAAACCATGAAACTCTTACAATCGCTTGCAGAAAGACCTATTTATGCTCGAACTGGATATTTGAGTCGAGTGGCGAGTGTAGCGTTTTCAAAAGATGATTATTTTGGATAAGAAATTACAATGTCGTGTGGAAATATAGTCTTATTGGCATGGTGAGGCTAGCGCCGAGTGAGTTTAATTGAAGGCTATGCTAGTATAAGAAGTATTTTGAAGGGATTCGTAGGAAGTGAAGTGAATCCGTCCTTTATAATCCTCATCAGCTTCGCAAAAATGTCTTATGTCTGCAGGAAAATTTCCACGCGATATCATTCCTGTTAGTTTGTGCGTTTGTACTGTGAATGGGGATGATTTTGTATACTTTTTATTTTAAAATAAGCTCCCCTGATGTTACTGTGCAATAGATTCATGTGTTTCAGATAAAAATAATGAAAAAAAATCAAAAGGGCTTGCAATTAATTACCCCAAAGTGAAAATAATTTTGAATGTGATAAGTGAAAAACTTCGCGTTATAAGTCCTAGCAAACTAAAACAAACATTGAGAACGTCCCGTTTACAGTTGGTTCTCAAATGCAAGTTTAGGACCTATAAAAACCATTTAGCATTGGCTCTATTTAGATATTTCCTGGTACTTGTGAATTGGAAGTGGGTTGTGTTGCCAGTGAAACAACGTTTACATCATAAAATATTTAATCTTGCACATGGTCGTAGGAATGACATTCAAGAAATTGTGGTGTGGACACCGTTTTTAATCAGTTAACTAAAATTGCATAAGAATGCACTCTGTTTTTATGTACGTCTTTTAACCGTCGAATAATGTATTAATTGCAGGCAAAAAGGGGTGTGAAAAAACTTCTTTGTGTCATAACTTTATTATTCATCATTCTGATAATTCAAGTTTGGTTACAGCCTTGCCTACCTCTCGAGCGCTCGTGGATGTAGGTAAGTATCCGTTTGTTTTTTTTTTCTAAATTTGTTCTTATAATTAACTTTTAGATATCTATTTATAAATTACAAAATTTTATTTGAATTAAATTTATATTATATATTTATTATATATTTTTTGAAGGGAAGAAAAAAAATATGAATTAATATTAATTATTTTCTTATATATTTATTACATAGTTTTTAAAGGGAAGAAAAACAGATGAATCATAAGTAACTCTGAAAATCGGTCTTTCCATTCACTAACCCCGACCGGGTATGGGACCCGCAACGATGGCAGGCCCCTCCACTGAAATGAGCTAGCCATCGGGCGCGCTCTTCCCTTCTATTGCGTTGTAGGGGCTCTTGCCTGGGTAGAGTGGCCTTCCGCTCACGTGTCCTTTTATGGTATAGGGTTATGTGACTTCACCACATAATACTATAACATAAATTGGGCACGTTTATATTCCTCATTTGATGGAAAAATTCATGCAAATTAGGTTTGTATGAGTTTTTCACTCAAATGAGAAATATATGGCCACGTCTACGCTTGGATCTTGATCCGGTTGGTAGGGTGCAAAAGGGCACTGCTTCCACCTAGATGCCCCACTCTTATTTGTGGGCCATAAGTATCGTCGGTAACAACGAAGTCTCTGTATGTCTGTCCATTTTCTCCAGGCCCGATTTGTACTCTGAAGCAACAATGCTCTTTACCCTTAGTAGGTTACCTCGTTCTCGACTTCGGTCGATATCGATTTGAACTTTTTTTTGAATTCGAAGAGGCGAAAAAAGTTTTTGTAGTGGGTTTTGTGCTGGGGAAAAGAACTCACCTCACGACACTACAGCGCTAGCCTGCCAGCGCATTCACGCGTCCTCAGATGAGTGTAAATCTCGGCGGATACTACCATCCTCTTCCGCCGAGGCAATAGACCATCGCTGTAGTCCTTCACGAACATTTACATCTACCTACTTCACTACATATGGCACATTGTAAATTATTTCGGAAATAAAACAATGTGTATGAGATTAATCAGCCTTTAATCGTGATTTCAGTCATGCAATTTAACAGTCATCAATACATTGGAGCCTAAAATCCTTAAGACAAAATAAATTCACAAAATAGAATTTTTCGTAAGCTTGAACTTATCTTAGAATTCAGTAAGAGTTGTGAGCCATTTTGCCCGCCACGCCAAATAATCCAGTTACAATACTACGGGCTAGGTTGTGGAGCAAAACTCATCGAAAAAAGATATCAGTTTCCACTCCTGAGCACTCTCCATGAGCCCATAGCTTGCAAGATACACATTGGATCCATGATTTGCCACCTGCGTCAAAAGAATACCAAGATTCACACTATAAGCACCTAGCGTCTGAATCAAAGCCTTCTTTCAGGTGCTCATCTTCATCGTTTGAACTAGAATCTTGCATTTCTGCCTTTTTGTCTGCTTTCTGTTTTTTTTCCTTCAGTTGCCTTAGTAATGAGTGGATCGAATTGGAAGCTTTGCTACCTCGGTTAGTTTTTTATGTTAATTATGGTATTGGAGATAATGAAATGGCGTTACGAAGTTTTGTTCCCTGGAAGTAGTTTTTTCAGCACCAATAGGTGGTGTTTTATTTTAATTGTGTGATACCTCTTTTCCGGGTGGCGCATCATTAAAAGCATGTTCATTTATGAAAGGTGCCATGTCAGCTGATGCATGAACTGATTCTACTTCAATATTGTCTTTGTTAGCGATGCATTGCTCTATTTCATAAACTTTGCTGATGAAATTATGGTCCTTACAATGTTTCTATGAATAGAATTAGCCCTGTTGCATGGAAACCACTTAGAGCGATCTCTCCACTCTGAGCACTTAGATATGCAAGTCCAAAAACCTTTATAATATCATACTGTGTCAGTGGTCTTGCAATATTTCATCAGACACAAATACTTTTTTAGTGGTCCCATGAATTACCTATCAAGGATCTCCGGTCTCACACACATAACACAGATCATCAAAGAGCCCCTTTGAGCTGATGTGAAGGCTCCAATTTGTTGTTTGAGTTTTTGGTTCGCTACTTAGGACATTTGTGAAACCACAACGCTTATTTCAGTCTCGGCAACATTGCAAATTCTATTCGGAGGGCATTTTGCTGTAGCAAAAGATGAACCTTAACCCAAGCATCCTCAAATATATTGAACGTTCTTGCGGAACGGCTGCTGATACGAATAATCGGAGCGAAGCTAGATGAGGACCACTGGCAAATTCGATACAACCATGAGCTGTATGAAATTTTTGACGAGCCGCAGGTCTCAACAATTGTCAGACTACGGAAGCTGCAATGGGCTGGACACATGAATCGTATGGACGAACATCGGATACCCAGAAAGGCCATTAAGGAAACCGAGGAAATGCTGGTCAGACTCAGCCGACGATGACAGTTCATCGCTGCTTGGGTTCCGAAATTGGAGGACGCGGTCAATGGACCGAGGCAGTTGGAGGCGCTATTTGTAGAGAGCGAAGACCCGAGAGGGGCTGTATTGCTACGAAGAAGAAGACCATTCAAGGGGTAAAGCAGGTTTTATGCACCATTTTACGCAAATCACTTTGTCCGCCGCTATTTCCTTTTGAGACGCTAGCCATCTCAAAGTTGCTCGTGGTACGTCATAGAGTTCGGAAGCTTTCAGTGACGCATCTTGTGGCTTTTGAAATCTTCGATTGCTTTGGACAGTGCAACTTTGCACCACGTTTGACGTTTCCTTTCGGAAATAGACTTTCATTGACCATTTGCCTAGAAAAGAAATAAAATTCCAAAGTTTACTCTTCAAAATTTTAATGTGGCCAATATGGTCTAGCGGGTCATATAGGCCAGCTACTTGATGAGCCATATTACCCGACGAGACGTTTGAGACAAAGACATAAGAAAATATTGCACAATAGGAAAATTAAACTAATTGTACTATAATGCAAACTTTTATTTGCTGGTCATACCAAAAACTACTACGAAGTAATAGCATCTCTGGTTTTACTTGGACGACATTTAAAACTTGTGATGATTTTATGATGCTTCTATTGTTGATGCGTTAACGTTTAGTGTTGATACGTTAACAGTCTTTATGTGATTTCTTAAGAGGAGGTATACGGGTGCGTCGTACATTTGATTTTTACCAGACCACCGAAGACAGTACGCATTATTTCGGTTTTTATTAAAGTAATCGTAAAATAAACATTATTTTTTTAAATTGCTAAGACATTTACTCGGTAACATAATTTGACAATATGTATTAAAATATTGGCGTATTCACGTGTACACTATTGAAAATAAATCGAAATTGGTTAAAAATAAGACGTCACATTGTGATTCTTGTTTATCGATAACACTTTATTATTTTACGATTTTATTTAGTTTAGTTTTTATAAATTTTATGTGAACTTGAATTATTTTTTTAAGAGTTTATGTGGTTTGCTAAATACGGTCGGATTTATCACGTGAAATAAATTGAGCGTTGGCTACGATCCTGCCTGCGACGTCTAAGTTCGATACTGGTTATGCTAAACATTTATTTCAAAAATCGTTTAACCGTAGGTAATATGAGCAGCATATCAAGAGATACGGGCTGGCACTTTGTTTCAGGAAGTGCAAAGCGTCAAGCAAAAGATTAAAAGAACAAAAAAGCACGAAGTTGTTCTATCAAAAACTCGCAAGTCATCCGGGTTTTATAATGTTCAAAGTAAGCCAGTTGAATCTAAAGCAATCAAAACTGAAACTACAGAAGTTATACCTATTATTAGTGGAGCTGCAACTTTAAATGATACTGTATGTCAAGAGACACAAATTTTTTTTAATACCAAATTTGGTTCAAGCCAAACAGAACTTACAAGCACTGCAAACCCTCTCGATTTACAGCTGCCATGTTCAACTCAAAAAGCAGTCAAACGCATATTATTACATGACTCTAATGTCGTAGCATTACCAAACCGAAAGCAAAACAAAAGTAAAATGTACTCCAATGATATTGGCAAATGGCCGAGTAACTTTGATAAAGATCATTGGATCGCCATAGAAAGCAGCAAAGTGCAACATATAGTAATTTAATGACTTCAAAGAAAATGTACGAAAAAGAAAATAAGCAACGCTTCTGCAAAAAGTATTCTTTTACCTATAAACATAAACTGACGAATGAAACTCCCCTCAGAGATTGGCTGTGTTACTCAGAAAGCAAAGGAGGTCTTTTTTGTTTTGAATGTTACTAATTCAGATAGTTCGAAAGATGGATTAAATGACTGGTAGAATGCGCACATGAAGGAAGCACTCAGCATTGATAACCTGTATAACCTCAAAAACAACATATTCAAAGTCAGGCCAATAAAGAAAAGGGGCCAACGCCATATTTATCAAAAACAGCATGTTAGTGACTATCAATCTATACTATACAAATTTTTTCAATGTATGTGTATCTCTGAGTGAATTTCAATTCTCCCATACGAGATCTGTCGGGTCAATCTATCGATGGATGAATGATTACCTTGAGACTAAGGAAAATTTCTGAGACGCATCAAGTAGATACATATGCATTTGTTGCAGTACGTGCGGCCAGGGCATTAGAATATTTACAGGACTCATGCGTCTTGTTTTCTTCCTCTCGACGTCGCGTCCTTCCCGTCTAAGAAAACTGGCTTAACCTGTTTGAGGACGGCAGCATGCTGAAGCGGATGACCCCGCCCAATAGAACATTCCTGTTAATTGCATTTTGCATGAATTTTTTCGTGTTGTCTAAGTGTGTTTATGGGCTTAAAACTTCAATTGCAGCCATCAAAGGAACATAGAAACCACGCAGTCAATGAGTGCGTGAATAGATGTTGCTAGAAAATATACTTTGCTTTGAGTATTTTCGAACAAAAAAGACATTTCCGATTTATGCTTCCCAGATAAGTACGTCACAAATGTCTACGCAATGAAGATGCAGTGAAATACTTCTTATTGCATGGTGACAGCTGTAAACGGGCTTGCGGTGGTCATATGATCGAAATCGAATTTCATTCATAAAATGTAATGCTTGCAATACTTCCACAATAAATTTGAACTCAATATCTCAAATGTTTCTGTGTTTTATTAATAGGTACAATAAAATTGTGATGTACTTGATGGAAACACTTTATTTACAAAGAATCGAAATGCATATAGGTATGTACAAGTAAAAATTGATAACCAATTCCCACACACCTGACGCTGTTTATTGTCAAATTGTTATTATTTGCTTGGTGTATCAGCACACTCATAGTTAGGGAACATCCTTTTATTATGTAAGCTGTTTTTCATTTAATTTGAACTCCTCCCTCTCTTGGTGAAATTTAGTGGGACCTCCTCTTCCCAATACATGAGATTTATGCTCTCGTTGTTGAAGTACATACTAAATTCAATTTCATAAATGAGAAACATAATACATACATCGTTAAGATACAATACAACCAATTCATTTGAATTTAGAAAAACTAAAGGTAAAAATCTCGTTGGCACTATCAGACGAAAACGCAAATTTTTCGAAGGTATGCTTAGTTTTCAAAGCGAACGATAATTAGATTGGCCACCACTATGAAAGTTAAACACTGTTTAAGGAAAATGTTCTGTTCTGTAAATACTTCCAATTTAAGCTATTTGAAATGTTTCTATGAAATATATTCAGCATTTCTTCTTAGCACTACAGCCCCTCTCGGCATTCGCTTCCTGCAAATAGCGCCTCCAACTATCTCAGCCCATTGACCGCGTCCTCCAATTTCGAAATCCGAGCAGCGACGTACTGTCTTGGTCAATTGAGTAAAACCAGCGTTTCCTTGGTTTCCCCACTGGTCTCCCCCCATCAGTTCTCCCAACGAATACCTTTTTGGGTATCCGTTGTTCGTCCATACGATTCATGCGTCCAGCCCATTGCAGCTTCCGCAGTCTTACAATCCTTGAGACCTCCGGTTCGTCAAAAATTTCATACAGCTCATGGTTGTATCGAATTCGCCATTGGTCCCCGTCTAGCTTCGCTCCGATTATTCGCCTCAGGACCCATCGCTCAAAGGTGTTCAATTTATTTGCGGATACTTGGGTTAGGGTCCATGTTTCAAACACATAGCATATCACAGATTTGTATACTTCGAGCTTTGTTTTCCTGTGTATGCAGCTAGTCTTCAAGATCATCAAAACTGAAAAAAATATTTTATTTGCGACCTGTATTCTTCAGCGTATTTCGTCTCTCAACATTTCATTTGCTTATTTTCGAACCTTTGGGAGCTGTATTTTTGAATGCATGCATTTAATTTTGGATTCTTTTAAAATATCTTTCGAGTCTTATCAATCACTGTGCTAAATCTCGTTTAAGTCGGAGCTTTGACATAGACAGTCTCAAAATATTCAAATTTATTGAAAATGGCAGCTAAAATTACAAAGTTTGAAATGATTTGCATAATACAACAACATAATTCGGTTCTCCAAAATTCCAAGTTTCATCAAACTATGGCGAAAAACATTGCCGTTAGAAGGCTGGAAAAATCGCATATTTGGTCAGCCGCAATTTTGAAACTTCCACATCGATGATTACCAAAATGACAAGGTCTTTTGATACAATCATTTTCTACCTTAGTATTAAGTTTTATATACGTCGAGTCAAATTTGCGATTTTTTGAAGCCTTTGAAATTTCGAATTTCAACTAGCCACCATTTTGTTTCTTAAGATCTGACTCCTAATTTTCTTTTATTATTCTTTAGGCACAAACAGTTTCTACCAAATCGCCGACTTTATGATGTTGGTTGGGAAATATGCTCATGGCTACAATAACGAATTTTCGCAGGTTCTTCAGCCTTTGAACGACCACCTTGTCGTTTTATACGGTTCGACTTTAGATCCTTTATTCTGAACCTCTTTACACAGTTCAATGAGTCTCTGTGCTAGATTTGATCTAAATTGTAACTTTTCTTTCACAACAAAGATCACGAGTTTTGTTTGCGTTCTGCCTATTTGGCTGGGGTGTTTACTCAACAAACCTTTCCTGTAAATTTTGTGAAAATCGAAGCAAAATTATGGCCTTTAGCGTGGTCAAAAATTTCTTTCTATCCTTTATACATAGATATATAGAGATATATATAAAGATATATGGATATATATATATATATAATATATATATATAATATATATATATATATATATATATATATATATATATATATATATATATATATATATATATATATATATATATATATACACATATTCGGTTTTATCTGTTGCACGAAATTTGGTACAAATATTCATTGAACGCGACGACGACGAGATCTAAGTAAAGAGAAAATTTATAGCTTATGAAGAAGATAGAGGAGAAACCCTTAGAAATTACAGTGAGGTTTATAGGCAACGAAGCAGTTGTGTGTTTTTACGCGGGGAATCCCGAAGCTAATTTTTTTACAGACAGTGTTGTGCATAATTTTTAAGTGTTTTTGTGTCTCGTTCTAGAAATCAGCAACGAGAAACATGCCATCATCAGCCAAGGGCGATTCACCTCGGCAACCCGTTGGAAAGAAAACGAAGCGGCGGAAATCTAGCAGCAGTGGTTCAGTACCCAGCGAAGGAGATAAGGAAAGTTACACCGTGAGCGAGTGTTCGATGTCCTCAAGGAGATCATCGTTGATGGAAGAAAGTATTTCAGACGGAACGGTACGTAGTAATGTGTCATCAAATGCCAGTGCGCTGAAGCAGCGTATTTGTACACTCGAGTCAGCATTGGCCCAATGAGATAAAGAAACTATGGAGTTGCGACCAAAAATCAATCGCATGGAGGAAATCTTCACAACAATGCAAAGGAACGCGAAGCTCGTAGAGTTGGAGGAATCTCCAATTTCAATAATATCAGGAAAATTGAGGGTGAGTGCTTAAAAACATTACAACTTAATTACCTCCTAAAGTCCCATGGTCCATCTAAGACATCCATTTTATTAAACTCACAGCCTGAATATGAGAAGGCAAAGAGCTACTTATTCTTTTTTTACGTACACCCCTGCAGAGCAACACCGTAAGGCGTATGTCATTCGTGGATGAAGCTCCTCCTACTCAAAAGAGGAGATTTTTGATGACCTGACTGCTCAGGGAATCACAGACATCGAAAAAATACGCCCATATGAGACAATTGCTTCACGCAAGTCATGTATACGCTTACTCCCAACTCCTATAAAAATAATTCCCACATAAATCAATTACTGCAAACGTTGCATTTACCCAAATGCAACGAATCTGCAACGGAAATGACATGTGCCGAACCTAGACAATAGGTAAGCAATTTACGCGGCGGCACATGTCCCATCGTAATCAAAATTACTTTCGCATAATTAATTCACGTGTCGCGAACTCATCATTTTTCGCATAATAAATAGAAGCGTATCCATGAACACCTTCAGTTTTTGCTAATTAGATGTAGAACGTTACGCTGTCCGAGTGAATACTCAAACGAAATTATAATCAATAAAGTTCTTAAAGTTAAATGTAAAGTTCGTGTTTGGATTTCTTGATGTGCGCGGAGCACTTTCTTATTTTTTTATAGTTCGGTCAAACTAGACACAAAACTCGCAAGCACAAGAAGGACCTTGACATATGGTTAATTATTTTTAAACCTTCCTTCACGGAATTCTCCCTTAAAAATGTTAGAGCAATCCTCAGAACGATTGTTTGTTTTGAGAACATCAAAAATAATGATGTCATGCAATGTAAGAATTGTCAACGCATTGGACATTCAGTTTCCAACTGCGGGCTCACGTATAGGTGCGTCAAATGTGGACTATCACATGGTCTTAACCGTTGTGAGAAATCCACAGAGGACAAACTAAAATGAGTTAACTGTGGCCCAGATAGCCACCCCGCAAATTACAGGAACTGCTCCACTTTCAAGGAGTGCAGAGACAGCATAGCGAAGCCAACCATCACGCAGAAGCCTGCACCAAATACAAACCCCAGACCCCTACCCCCCAATCGAGTATCTAACTCAACCACATACGCTAGTGTAGCCGAAAAAGCTAGTCAACCGACTAAGTCCAGCTTCATCGAAGCTGAAGTCTGTTCCCTCTTCGGAATGAGTCTAACTGGACTCTCAACAAAAGTTGAGGAGCTAAAATGGGCATCCAGCCCTGAACAAAAAAGATTGATGCTCTATACCTTATTACCGAATACAATGGTGTTTAAGTTCATCCATTTGAACTTAAACTCAATTGTCTCCAAGGCTAAGCAGTATGAGCTGCAGTCCTTCTTGGATGACCAAAACCCACTTGTATGTTCCTGGTTGAGACAAAACTAAGCGAATGCCATAGACCCACCTTTAAACGCTACACGCTTCACCGCTCCGATAGGCAACAGCCCCCTCCCAACAAAGTAACAGAGCTAATCACTTAGGTGGCGGTGGAACCGGGATCCTTATCCGCAACTCTACCGCTGCATCGCAGCTAACACTGCAAATACCAACTCCATCAATCGAAAAATCGATTATTTGAAACGAAAAGCTCTATCTTTATATGTGTTGCCCTATACTGTCCAGGACAAGTCCTCATGGAGTCCGACTTGAACAAAATTTTCAAATTCATGCAATCGCAACCAAACCCCCACAACAAGAAAACGATCAAGATCATTGGTTGTGATCTCAATGTCAAGCATCCCAGTCTACACGACATACAAATTAACCCAAATGGCAACACCCTAACAGATTGGCTCCAACCCAACAGCTCCCAATATAGAATCACCACACATCTGTCAGCCCTACCAACCTTCCACAGAAACTCTACCCATTCCTTTCTGGACCTCTTCATCACAAGTAACGACATCCAAATCCAATATAACCCACATTTGTTTACGAGCATTGAGACTGTCCCGGGCATCAGTGACCACGATGGCATTGTACTTAAAGTACAAACAAGGGAATCACCCTTCAAACACCAGCCTCGCATAGTTCCTGACTATTCCGATGCCACTTGGAAACTGATAAACAACTCCCTCTCAGAATCTCTTCGCCGTTTACAACTCTCAGCTAATAAAAAGATAACGAATGAAGCCATAGAAGTCGCAGTCTTGGAATACACTTCCATAGTTCAAAAAACTATGAAAGAATTTATTCCAAAACGCATACTCGGATACCGAGACACAATCTCACTGCGATCGTTCGTTATTGATGATATCAAAAGGAAAAAATCACTTCGCAGGAAACTGTTCAGGCACGCCTATGACACTAGATATTCACATCTACGTGATGAGATTCGTGTCCTTACGGAAAGAATACGGTGTAATATTAAAATGTTATACGCTGAGCACATTCAAACTAAATTTAATAATCTCAAACCTGGAGCTGACACCTTCAGAGAACTGAAAGCTACGGTACCAAACCTTGTTAAGCCAGCAACTGACATTACCCAACTCCTACCCCAACTCCAATCACCTCTGGAAAGGGCCAACTCACTTGCTGCGCACTTTGCAAAAGCACATACGCTTTTGAAGAACAATAGTCAATCTCCTTATGGGCTAGCAATTGAAAACTCACTCGAATACTTAAGGTTGTCACCAACATACTCCCCATTCAACCCAAACACGCCAAATCTATTTCAAAACACACTCATGCAACCTACTTTTAGAAGTGACTGTAGTGATATTCCTTCCATCAGCCCAGAGAGTATCAAGCACATTATAAAATCCCGTCCTAACAAGAAATCTAGTGGGTTCGAAAATATCTCGATTACAATTCTCAAAAAATGCTCCGAATCCCTAACACCATTCCTTACCATGCTATTCAAGCATTGCTTGGTTAACGCATATTATCCAATAAGTTGGCAACGGGCTGTTATATCCCCTATCCCAAAAAAGGGTGAAAACCCACTCTTACCTGATAGCTACAGACCGATATCCCTTCTACCCATGACAGCTAAAATTTTTGATGTCATCATTAAAGACTTAATAGATGTACATATAGACTCCCATAATACCATCCCACACTTCCAATCCGCTTACAAAAAAGCACACTCTGTTGAGCATCCACTCGTGATCCTAAAGAACCACATGCCTACCATTGCCTCTCTGCCAGATATCCATAAAGCCTTCGACTCCGTATGGCAACACGGGCTAATCCACAAGCTCCTTACTTCTTTTAATTTCCACCCCCATCTGTGTAAACTTATCCTAAGCTTCCTCTCAAATAGATCCTCACAAGTAAAAATAACAAGCACCCTTTCTAGCTCATTCGCAAATATAGCAGGCATTCCCCAAGGATCAGTTCTATCCGCCCTTTTCTTCTCCATATACACGGCAGACATCCCTACCCCACCCGAACACACAAATGCTATCAGGATCCTACAGTATGCCGACGATATAATTCTCTTCGTCTCCGGCCGAAATATCCCCCTCATCAACATTCAAATTAACAATTACTTGGACACCATCGATAACTTCCTTTCTGGGTGGGGATTGGTGCTCAATCCCAATAAATGTGAATCGATTGTCATGCGCAATGCCAGAGGTGAATAAATCCAGTCACTGCTGAATGATGGTCGCTTTAAACTCAACATAAAAGGTACACCAATTCCTCTCAAAAGCCAAGTCACATACCTCGGTGTAAGGATCTGTTCAAATCTATCCCCATTACCCCAAATTACCAATGATCTGAATAAAGCGTTTTACGCTTTTCATTCACTTGCCCCAATAATAAGATCCAACTCCCCCTTCCCACTAGATGTCAAAATAATGTGCTACAAAGTCCTAGTACGCCCAATCCTTTCCTATGGCTTCGTGTTCTGGTGTGATCTCCCCGCATACCAGATGGAAAAATACGTATTGCCGAAAGACGCATCCTCCGACACTGCACCTGAATCTGGCGCAATACTGAAACAGTCTAAAATGTCTAAAATTCTGCGTCTAAACATCCTCCGCAAAATTTTAAAATCCTCCCCCAACATCCTTAGTTTTTCTCCCCTTTATTTTCTAGCCTAGTGTCCAACAGTGATTGGAGGGATTTCCGCACAAAAACCCACCGAAGCAGCGAATAAATTTAAGCTTAGGATACGTGACATGTATTCTTTTTCTATAATAGTATCATAGGTAAGGCCATCAGCCGTTAATGATAAGCTAGTATGTAAGTGAATTGTAAATATTACATTGGCTCTGAATAAATGTTTCTAAAGTCTGATGAGGCTCACAATGAATAATCCAAAGTCAAATCGTCTGAAACGAAATGGTAGTCGTCTGAAAGCCGGAGAATGTGCAAAAATCGGTTACTGTAGCTGTGACTAAGCCTTTCAACTGATGATTATGAAACTTAACAGGGTACTCGTAATTGAGGTTATAAGTATTTAGAGAGCAATGAAAAAATTTCAAGGTCGGGTTTCAAGCTTCAAAATGACGGCTACTCAAAGTTTGAAATTTCAGAAGCTTCAACAATCACAATTTTGAATCGCATGAAACTTAATGTCAAGGTAGGTAGTGATCATGTCTCAGGATCTTGTTATCTTGTAATTTCGAATGGCGGTGGCTTCAATTTGCAGTTTTTCCAGATTTTTGTGACCCTCTAGCGGCCATATATTTCAACGAATTTTTTTGCAACTTACAACAATGGATTGCTGTAACATGTTAATACCCTGCCAACAATTATAAAAACCGGATGATAAATGAAAAAGTCAAAGGTCTAAAACTTTATTTTTAACCGCTATTTTCAATAATGTTTGTTTTGTTCAGCGTAAACCTCCGATATGAGCGAAATTTTGCACAATGGTTGACGAGACTCCCAGACAGATATGTTTGAAAATAGTTCAAAATGAAACGCTTAAATTCAGCGTCCCCAAAGGTAAGAAATTAAAGGGATTCCGCTATGGTAGTAACTGAAGTGTTGAATAAATTTTCATGGAATCGTTTGAAATCACTTACATTGAAAATACTACGAGGGTCATTTGAAAAGTTTCTGGTCTTACTGGTTAAAAGTTATGGTATATTCAAGTTCTCTTGCCAACCAATAGATGGCCTTTACATATGTATGCCATAAAAATTTCAAATCATTCTGATCAGTACAATACACATGGTACCCTTCCAAAGTTGACAAGGTGACGTTTGTTAAGAACAATGGATAAAATCGAGCATCGCGCGGTGATAAAGCACCTCTATTTGAAAGGGGAAAAAACTCGGGAAATGAAAAAAGAGTTAAACTCCGTTTATGGTGAATCATCGCCCTCATTTACAACCGTGAAACATTGGGTGGCTGAGTTCAAACGCGGTCGCACAAGCATTTTTGACGATGAACGATCTGGACGTCCAAAAACTGGTTTAATGGAGGATATCGCTAAATTAGTGCACATAACCGTTAGTTTAGTGCACATTAAGGAAATCGCTGAGGCTTGTGGGATATCAACTGAATGGGTGCATAAGATTTTACATGAAGATTTATGCATGAGAAAATTATCCGGGCGATGAGTGCCGTTTTTGTTGACGATCGACCAAAAGCGCTAACGAATGGACTTGTCGCGTGAGTCTCTTCAGATGGTCCGAAAGAGCCCTAAGGAGTTTTTGCACTGATTAATTACCGTCGACGAAACCTACATCCATCACCATACTACGAAGACTAAACAACAGTCAATGCAGTAGATTGTGGTAGGGGAACCAGCGCCAAAGAAGGTAAGATCGTTCTTTCTGCCGGAAAAGTGATGGCGACCATTTTTTGGGACAGCCGTGGAGTAATTATGGTTGATTACTTCCAAAAAGTTAAAACCATTAACGGACCCTACTTGAAGACGGAACTCAAGAAGAAACGACCACATTTGGCGAGGAAAAAGGTGGTGTTTCATCAAGGCAACGCAACTAATGAATTTTGTCAAGCACCGAATTAAAAAAACAACCCGAGGTAATTTTTACTCAACATTTATTTTAAAATCGAACTTATATCACTTAATGTAGACTAACAACTGATTTCTTATGTTCTATTAAGTTTAACGTTGGTTCGGATATTGTTGCTAAATTAACAATATTACTTGGCGATATTGCAACGCTATAAATTTTATGTTCTGGCCTAGATAATTGTTGGATATTGGCCGTAGATTTTGCAACATATGATATTGCACCAACAGCTGAGTTTGATTGAACTTTATCTAGGTTGCCATCCAATGACTTTGCATGAACTTTATTTGGGGCGCTATTAACAGAATTAGATTCAGCTTTGCTGGGAGCATTGTCATATGTTACTCCTCCCCGGTTTAAATAAAGATTTGCCTGAATCTTTTTTATTTTGTTTTGGACATAATTTTATCTTCATAATAATGGTTAACAAGATTATTGCCAGTGCTATTGACGTAACAAGACTTAAACTTATTCCATATGAAATATTTTTGTGCACTTTCAATTCCTTGATCTCTTTAATATTCTCAAATTGTTTGGCCATTAAGTTATCAAATGATATAGACTTTGGAAATTTAGACTCAAACATACTATTCTGATAAAACTATTTATCCTCATTTATAATTTTCTGATTATAAAAAACTTCTTGACCAATTGTAATTGAACAATTATTAAATTTTACAAGATAATTATTTTTTAATACAATTTTCCTATCATCACAATTATGCTTTAATTCTTCCCCATTTGCATTTTTTATTAAAATCATTTCTTCATCAATAACACAAATTTTTGTTTGGTTCTCATATTTCAAAATACAATTTCTTTTTATAACACAATGCTGACTCAATTTAAGTTCGTATACGAGGTGTGTTCAAAAAGTATCACGAATTTTGAATTTTCGCGGGTTACGTATATTCGAATTTCGATTTTTTTGTGGCGTTATGTTGGTACTCATGTCTGTCACTTATGCCGACAAGCTCGGCCATTTTGAATGTTCATTTAATTGGTGATAGCTGCTTTACTTGCACGTGTTTTCAATCGTCTTCGATTTTTACTTATTCAAAAAAATGGATCAAAGAACGTGTATCAAATTTTGTGTGAAAAACGAAATTAAGTGCGCGGATGCATTCCGAATGTTGACTGTGGCATACAGAGAAGCTACCTTGGACCGAAGCAACGTTTATCGGTGGTACAAAATGTTTTTAGAAGGCCGAGAAGATGTGAACGACGAAGAGCGTGCCGGACGCCCGAGCACTTCAACAACAGACGAAAAAATTAATGAAGTGGAGAAATTGGTATTGGCCAATCGTCGAATCACCGTTAGAGAAGTTGCCTAAACATATCGATTGGCTCGTGCCATTCGATTTTTATCAACGATTTGGGCATGAGACGGGTCGCCGCGAAATTCGTACCAAAATTGCTCAATTGCGACCAAAAACAGCAACGCATGAACATTGCTAATGAGATGTTAAACTCTGTCCGCGACGAACCAAATTTGCTCCAGAGGGTCATAACTGGTGACGAATCGTGGGTTTATGGTTATGACGTGGAAACCAAAGCTCAATTATCTCAATGGAAGCTGCCGCATGAACCAAGACCGAAAAAAGCGCGCCAAGTTCGGTCGAATGTGAAAGTTTTGCTGACAGTTTTCTTCGATTGCAGGGGCGTGGTGCATCATGAGTTCTTGCCACAGGGAAGAACGGTCAATAAGGAATATTACCTGCAAGTTATGCGCAAGTTGCGTGAAGCAATCCGCCAGAAACGCCCGGATTTGTGGGAGAACAAAAATTGGCTTTTGCACCACGATAACGCCCCTGCTCACACATCGCTGCTTGTGCGCGGCTTTTTGGCCAAAAACAACACACTGATGATGCCTCAGCCACCGTATTCCCCAGATCTGGCCCCCTGTGACTTTTTCTTGTTTCATAAACTGAAGAGGCCCATGAAAGGACGACGTTACGCTACGCTTGACGAGATAATCGGCATCGAAGGAGGAGCTGAACAAGATTGAAAAAAATGATTTTTTGAAGTGCTTCGAAGACCGGAGAAACCGTTGGCACAAGTGTATAATATCTCATGGGGATTACTTTGAAGGGGACAAAATAGATATTCATGAATAAATAAATAATTTAAAAAAAAAAACAAAATTCGCGATATTTTTTGAACACACCTCCGACATATGCTTTGTCATTAATTTCGACAATAAATTCTTCTTCACTGTTTATTTCATAATTGGTTTCGTCAGTTAATGGTGTAATCAATTTTAATTCAACGGATACATAGTCTTTAGGTATTTTGATTGCAATAACAATATATTTGCCCTTGTACTCCAAAATTCTTATTTTTGATAACTTTAACTTGTAAAAATCAATATGATATTCATTAATTTCATTAGCTGGGAGAGTACTAGGATGAATCAGATTGTATTAAGCTGACGCTATATTATCCTGGATTTGATCAACTTTATTTTGTAGAAACTGCAATTTAATCAATTGATCTGTGAGCAACTGTTGCTGCATCAATTTTTTTGTAACTCCCTCTATTCCTTCAAAGGCATTTTTCTTCTATCACTACTTCTATTGATTCATTAAAATGTTCATTAATTTTTATCTGCTGATTTAGCGATTGAATTGAGTTTCCACAATTTTCTTCCACAACCTGCAAATGCTCTAAAATTTCTTCTCTATTAGTACTATCCATAGTACCAAAAAGCCATTTCTGTGTAGTACCAACAATATTTAACAATCCCCGCTTTTGCCTGGTATAAGGGATAATGGAATGTACCTTTGCCCCTATTGGTTTTATTTGATTGATTGGATTATTTATATCCAAATGTTTCAAATTCACCTTTATGTTAAGAATGGTTTCTAAAATACTTTCTGGATTAATCATATGTAAAATTGTGTTGGTTTGATCGATTATCTGCACCTCTCTTACTTTAATTTTCACATACCCATTTTGCTCCCTAATTGGCGTCACCTGTAGGACTCCTAGTGCTGTTCGTGTTATCATCAACATTATGATCAGTATTGTCTGTAAATTTAAACGGTCTTTTTATATTGCTTAGGTGAACATTATCCAATTTTTTAATCTTATACCTAGTTTCTTCTTTGACATGCTTGTAATTTTTTATAGGACCTTCCTGTCTTCGTTCTACATAATTTTCTCGTTTCTCATTAAGTTTGGTAATCTTTTTTTCTTTTGTCTCCTGAACTCACCTACTCAATTTTCTTTCCTCTATTTCTTCTTTTGCTTTTCTAGGCGATGTTCGAATAGTTGAATGATACCTATCATTATAATTACCAACAAACAACTGAATTTTTGCCTCAACTGGTAAACTTTTATCATCTATACCTGTAATTTTTTCAAGAATTGTGGAATGCAGCCTCTCAACATGAGCATTACCTGTATGGTTATTGGAATTGTTCCGATGTACCTCGATATCATTTTTACTATGAAATTCCTTAATTTGCTCTGATTTAAATTCATTGTCCATAATAATTCTTTTAGGTTTTCCAAATTTACTGAAGTGTTCTACTAAAATTGTTTTCTTAGCTAACCAATTTCTGTCATTGATAGTATAAGCTACTGCAAATTTGGTCAGTTTATCTGTTATAGTTACGAATGATCTTTTTTGTAAATGAAAAATATCTAGATGGATTATCTCATTTTTTCTGGTAGGTGTTTCTGTGATCTGAAATTTTGGTTTGATAGGGTTCCTTTCATATTTTATCTCCTTACACTTATCGCAGTTGTTAATCACTAATTGAATGTGTTCCTGAAGCTTTGGATAATATATTTTGTATTTCAATGTGTAGTACGTTTCGTTGATGCCACTGTGCATTGATTCCTGAGTGTGAAACAGTGAAATCTGTTTATGGGCTTCTTCTTCAGTTTCTATTTCATAAGCTCTATTTGAACACCTTATAAATTTCACTCCTCTATCATGCGAAAATAATTCTATTGTAACTTGTTGAACCCTGTTATAATCATGATCCTCAACTTCCGAAAATATTCCCGTTTTACCCTTTTTAATAAATCTAATTAATCATCTTTGATTTTAACGGTTCCTTCAATTGGATTTAAGTAAATTCTTCTTCTTCTATGCAAAATTTCAATCTCTTTCCGGATACTATATGTTAATATAAGTTGTGTTCGAAATTTATTAACAATTTCTTCCTTAATACCTATATGATCCAGTTGCTGTAGCAGTTAAAGCTAAATTAGAATCATTATCGTTATCATCTTGAATTTTGGTGTGTTTTCTAACCTACCAAGGAAATCTGCGACAACATTCTCTTTACCCTTTAAATATTCGATTTCAAAGTTATATTCTTGAAGTTTTAAAATCCATCTCCGATTCCGCTGAGAAAATTCTTCGCCTTTATATTTACTATTCAAATATTTAAGAGGCAAATGATCGGTCACAATTTTAAATTTATTGCCATATAAATATGGACGAAAATATGAAACAGAATAAACAATCGCTAAGAATTCTTCATCAGTGACACTGTAATTTTGTTCATGTTTATTGAAGATTCGAGAGACAAAACACACTGGATGACCATCTTGCGATAAAACAGCCCCAATTGCGTAGTTACTCGCATCTGTAGTTAAAACAAATTATTTCTCAAACACTGGATACTTTAAGATAGGATGCTCCATAATTAACCGTTTCAGAGTTTCGAACGCCGATATATATTGTGGGTCCCGTACATTAACTTTTTCGTCCTTTTTTAAATACTTTATCATTGGATAGGCCATCTTGGCAAAATCCCTGATAAACTTCCTATAGAACCCCGTCATTCCCAAAAATCCTCTTAGTTGTCGCTCCGTTCTAGGCAAAGATAATTCTTCAATTTCTTTTATCTTATTAGGATTTGGACTTATTCCCTCTTTGCTCAAAACGTGGCCCAAAAAGTCTGTGTTTCGCTTCATGAAACTACACTTATCTCCTTGAATTTTAATTGTGCTGTTGTAAAAAATTAAAATACCATCAAGATAAACGATACAAATTACATTTATCTGTTCCCGCAAAACTTCGAACATCATCCTTTGAAATGCCCGAGGAGCATTTTTTAAGCCAAATGGCATCCTTACATATTCAAAAAGACTCATTGGTGTTACAAACGCTGTTTTTTCAATGTCTTCCTCAGCAATAAGGATTTGATTATATCCTTTTGCCAGATCCAACGTGCTGAAATACTGTGCTTTCCCCAGCTTATCCCATATACCTTCTGTATTTGGTAGTGGATGTTGATCATCCACCGTTACTTCATTCAGCTTTCGATAGTCTACTTCTATCCTGTACTTCTGAAACCCCGAATTGTCTTGTATTTTCGGAACGACCATTATTGGTGAACTGTACCGACTATTACTTTTACGAATTATTCCCTGACTCTCCAGTTCCCCAATTTGCCTTCTCACTTCACAATCATGCTTCGGTGGATATCTATACAATTTCGAATTAATTGGTTGGTCAGTCGTTGTTTTAATATGATGTACCACAGAATTTGTATTCGTCAGTTGATCACTCTCCTTAAATATTAACCCTTCATACTTCCGAAGCAACTTTTCCATTCCTCTTTTTTCTTCATCGTTTAAATGTTCTAAATTAATTTGCTTTATATCAGTTGCCTCTAGAACATTTACTTCCACTGTTAATTTTGAAATGAAAGGAATTTTCTCACCATTGATTAGAACTATTTCCTGATTGCTAATATCTATTGATTGAACATTCCTTCCAATCTAATCCATACCAATGAGAAAATCATATTCCTTATCAATTGCAATTTTGACCCATCTGTTTAAATTGAGATGGACACCTTGTTTTAACTTGCTCCGTAGATTGTTCCACAACACCTTTAATAGTACTAATTTGTATGGGCTTCGATTGAATTTTTTTATAGAAGTGACATGGGACTCTGTTAGAATTTAACAAGCTGATTGTGGACCCCGTATCTATCATTGCTATGAAGTCGTCATTATCGAATGAAAATTTTTTTACAATCCGAGGCTAGTTTATAAAAAACTCCTCAGAACCTAATTGATTCACATCTTCCTTGTTTATATTATCCACATCCATTGGTTCTAACCGATTTTGTTCGATTCTTCTTTGCCGTAAATTTTTATTATCCCTTACTTGCTGCTTTATTTGAGATGTTTGATTGGAAAAATTTTGTCTAACTTGATTTGATTCACTTTTTCTAAATCGGTTCGATTCACCTGGTTTAAACACTTCCGATTTATCTCCGATATTTCTCACATTATCACTCAATTCGTTTTTACTAATCTGTCTTGAACTATTAAAACTGAAATTTTTCTGGGCCCATTTTTTATCAATGTATAGATTATATTTATCCTGCCCTATGTCCCCATGTAAAATTGTTCTTATTCTTGAAAGTGGAAATTGGTTTCGGATTACTGCTGCTAATGAGCCTGCTGTTATTTCTTTTATTTTAAGAATCAACGCACGCTTAGACATGTTACAATTTCTTCACTATTGTTACTAAAACTAGCACTTTGCTGAATTCTATTTAATAGTTCATGAATAGTAAATACCTTTAGATAGCTGATTTCCTTAGCTATAGTTATTTGATCCTTCGCTGGTCTGTAGTGAACTGGCAATCTTTGTTTACACTGCTCCTATGATTGAGGTACCTCTGTTGCAAGATAGTTTTTGGCATCCCCGATTATCTTCTCATGGTAGATAACTTCAAACGCCTCATTTGCATGTTCTCCAAATTCGGGTAAGAAACGGTCGATTGTTGCTGTGAACAATGATAATGTCCCCGGTTCCGCTTTTTTTTTTTTTTTTTTTTTTTTTTTGTGGTAGGGAGGTGAAGGCATTTATGCCCGCCGAGTCTGGCAGTGTGGGACTCCCATGGAGGATACCTTTGGACTACCCACCAAACACCTCCCCTGTCAATCTGAGAACCTAGCCTGGAACCGTTTGACACATTACTTCGGGCCAGGTCTCGTTTTGTTACGCCGTGGGGCGCCTTCAAGCTGGGGAGTCCCTTTCCTAGTGGGAGGGGAGGGGGGAAGAGGAATTGCCAGAAGAGCGATCCCCCAGCCCCAGTGCCTCCGGCTGCCGCGAGTCCCTTTTATATTTTAGGACTGCCCGAGCATAATGTGCCACCTGGTTCCATTTGTCAACCGATTCGAGCATCACCGCAACTATATTATCCGGGGTGAGCTCTCCCGTCTCCCTGTAGAGTTCCCTTCGCAGCCTGGCCCATTTGGTACACGCAAAAAAAAAACAATAAATATGCTTGATTCGTTTCTCCACTGCAGCTCGAATGTTCATTGGCTGATTCTGTCTCAATAGAAGTTCCGTTAGGGCCGCTATGCATTGTTCTATTTGTGGTTGATGAGCCATTTGTGATATTTCTCGATGAAGTCGTCGTTATTGTTCTTCACTGCTGCTCTACGTCGTTTCTTCGAATAATGTTAAATTTTGCTTCAGTATACTTCGTTTCTCGTTCTAACAAACTAGATTCGAACACTTTTATAACTTGATCCGATCACTTTCCTCTAACAATATGGCTTTTGAGGAACACCGACTGCGCCACTAATATATTTTGTCAAGCACCGAATTAAAAAAAAAACAACTCGAGGTAATTTTTACTCAACATTTATTTTAACATCGAACTTATATCACTTAATGTAGACTAACAACTGATTTCTTATGTTCTATTAAGTTTAACGTTGGTTCGGATATTGTTGCTAAATTAACAATATTACTTGGCGATATTGCAGCGCTATGAATTTTATGTTCTGGCCTAGATAATTGTTGGATATTGGCCGTAGATTTAACAACATATGATATTGCACCAACAGCTGAGTTTGATTGAACTTTATCTAGGTTGCCATCCAATGACTTTGCATGAACTTTATTTGGGGCGCTATTAACAGAATGAGATTCAGTTTTGTTGGGAGCAATGTCATGTGTTACTCGCGCGAGTCCAAACATGCATGGTCGGGACGACGAAGTTGGACGAATTGAAGTTCGAATTGCTTCAACACGCATCCCACTCACCAGACCTAGCTCCGAGTGAAATTTTGTTTGCTCCCCAGCTTTAAAAAATGTTTGGGTGGGAAAAGGCGGGAAACTTTTCGAATTACCCTGGTAAGAATATACAATATCTTCCTTAAACAGTGTTTGACTTACTAAGTGGCTTTACTATTTGCTTTTAAAAATAAGGGCACCTACGATTTGCCATGGTGATTTTTTAGGTTCTTACGGCCGCACAGAATTCGATTAGTTCATAGATCAAATCAAACTTCGAAAGCATCATGTCTTATTGGTTTTGCTGCGTCAAGAGTTTCAATATAATGTCTCTAAGAGAGTATAATAATTAGTTAAATATGATCACAAATGCTTTGCCAAATTACATTGAACGGGTTTTATAAGTTCAAAGCAACCAAGGTTGAGTAGCATGGCTATGAAGAATTTTCTCCTAATTGGGATTTTGGTGCCAAGCACTATCTCTTTTAAACTTTGGATTTCGAGCCATTGATTTTTATGATTATTTTCATTATTATTACAATTTTCAATGAGCTTATTCAAAGTTAATAATTTGAACCTCTTCGCTACCATACCAATATCAAGCTGCTTGCAAAATCAGGCTCCAATCCGAACGTCTTACCTAGAAAGGGTGTGGTTAGATCGCACTCCTTATATCATAATTACACTATCTGACGTTATCCTGGACTGTTTTCTATTACCAAATCCAAAAGAATTGCCTAATAACAATATTGTGCTCATTTTACAATTTCATGAAGTGACATAATACCTTTCAAAATGTAAACACAGACTAAGTACGCACGTAACATATGCAAACTTTGTCTGTGGTAAAGGACACACGGCATGAAGCCCAGATCATAAAAGGAGCGAAATTACCGACTCTTTGCTTCCACTCGGTCTCGTTTGCTTCGATTTCGATACGAGCGCCATCCACCCACAATAACTTTTGCCTTCGGTGCAAGTGTACTCACACGAGTCGGGTCCTTTTCCGTGCAGCATCAGTACAAATGCTACCAACAACAAGTATGGCTTCATCGCGCCACAGATAGCAGAGCAGCTATACGAGTACCACACCCAACCAATACAATGACGTTCGCTGGCTGCGCGCGTATTTCGAACATGTATTTTACAGACACGCTCTCGAAAGCATAGTAAGGACTGCAAGTGGGAAAGAAAGATGGCAAAGGGACGAATGTCCTTGCGATTATAGCATGGTGTTCGAAAGGGCATTGATCTTTAGATTGGTCCCTTCAAAAGCAAAACATTGCAGCGGCAGCTGTACATCTGCTCACCCTTATACAGACTTCCACTATGAAGGGCATGGAACGGAAGGAAAAGGAGAAAGCTCCTTGCTGCCTCCTTGCCGTTTTGCCCCCAACTCAAATACGGCCCGATGAAATTTGCAAAAGTAAGAGTAAGAGCAACAAAACAATCAGACGTAGTGGGTTTGGTCTTCTTCATGTCCTGGCGGGCAAGCACTTGGACCGCAAGGGCATGCGGCGAAGGGAAGGAAGCATCAACTACTCGGGTTTTACTAAGCTATTTTGAAGCATGTGCTCAGCATGGAGCAGGACTTCTCAACCACCCTGTTCTGTAGGTTCCTGGCCTAGGTTTCGAAACTCCTTCCTGGAACAAACGAGAACGAAACAAAACAAGTCTCAAAGTAGAGTATAGGGCAGTTCAGGATTCTCGCGTACAAAAGGGTATCCAAGCAGAATATGCGAGGGATTCATAGCGCGCCTTGTGATGATTTCCTGGTTTTATCTCGGGGGATTCCGGGAACGAGAAGGATCCAAAGCGATTGTTCGATAGTACGTTGAGGATATTCTTGCGATAGGAAAGTTTCGTTGCGTTTATGGGACAAGTTGGGTATGGCGGGATTCGATTTCATTCTTGTCCTTGTTGTGAACGTTACTTTCCACCCGTTGTGTGCCGTTGCGGCTGAATAGACACTGATATTGCTTTGACGAAGCGCCATATTATGAAAGCAAGCCCAGGAGAGACGTACAGGTGGTGAGTGTGTAACCAAAAAGGGTGGAAATGTGCGTCGGGGCCTCCCAACGGAGGAAATAATACATGAGTAGAGTAGTCATTATCCCGAGGGTTATTGAATTCTCCCGTTTCTTACATGCTTAAAAGACGGTATCTGCGGAAAATACTCCCGATGTAATCTTGGCGATTTCGCATGCCTCAGAGCATCAATTCAGACAATAATTATGTTTGCATCATCTAACGATAGAATAGAAATGCGAAAAGGAATTTATCCTTGCTGGAAGTAGACTGGAGTGTACTTTTTTAAGAAATCTGCTGATGTGTAGTTTTTTGTCGAATCTTCACACCTTAAACTTTATACAAATTTTTGTTAGCAAAATTCTCATAAAATCTATAAATGTCCTTAATCTCAAGAACGTCGCAAACAACAATTAAATGGAGGAACAATTAAACTATCACTGACTAATTGCAAATGGCTTGCGCATTTAAATGAATAGAATTCAATTCCCTTCGTTTCCAAAGCCTGTGATTAAAATAATTAGGCGCTGACAAGGACACTCAAAACATAGACAACCATTATAATTGCTAAATGCTGAGAGAGATTGAAGTGATGCTTTGACTATTGAATGAAAGATTGATAAGTTGAAAAGATATTCTAGATAAAGGATCTGATGCTTTGTTCGAGTGTCTTGTTCATGTTCTTTACTTAAGATTCCCCATTCGACTTGTGCTATACACCCTGGGTAAGCTGAAGTATTTTTATTCCTGAAGTATTATGGGGGCGAATAAGACAGAAGAAATTAGATTTTGATTTCGAGGAATATTTGACCCTAAATGAAGCAAAAAAAGTTTTTTTTTCCGTTCCAACGATACTAAAGGGATGATAAGCACAACAACGTGTGTAAAGCGTATACTCGATGAGATTTGAAAAAGGTTCAGATAACAGTTAAATTGAAGCTTGAATAAATAAATAAATATTCTGCCTCAAAAATACCCGATTTTGTAAGCTGAAATAACTTACCAGATCTTTTAAAAGGTGAATCACAAATGAGGAGTAGTAGTCATGTCATGAGTAAAATATCCTTATAAATATGATTTTATAAGAACAAACTGTTTACAATTTTGTTGAGATTTTCTAAATAATTTAATCAAGAAAACAGGAAGCTGACTTGAATTGGCTGAAGAAGAAAAAATAATCCATATGAAACGTGATGCGAATTGGATTCAGTTTCTTTGTGATAAAGCTGGGTTTATTTTTCATTTAAACGTTTTTTTTTTAATTTAATATTGTATTAGGGTGATATTCTCCAAGATTGTAGATAGTTGTTGCAATATTTATAAAGGCGATCCACGGCTAATAAATTTTTGTTAGGAGTTTTACAACAAATACTTACAGAGAAGGAATTCGACTTAACTATACCTAAATTTTTTACAACAGCGCTGATTTACAAAAACTCCGCATTATACGCTGCAACACTAAGCGGGATTTTTCAAAACGGCTCAAAAAAGTAGCCCGTTAATAGTGGTGGGACTTCCTTAAAAATAGCACTGAGAAGATTTTTTAGTGCCTGGTTTCTAAAATAAATTTGGTTGAAATAATCAACAGACTATAGACTCCTTGAAATATTCCTGCGACATTCTTGGAACCGTTGCGATTCGCATAAAAGTGGGGGACGCCCAACCGAGCACAATAAGTTCCAAGAAAAATCCTGAAAAAAGGCAACACAGTGTAAACAGAGAGTATAGCTATTGTGTGAGGTACGTGCAAAGTCAAACAAACATTGTATCGTGATGTTACTGAGGATCTTCGTCGATGCGGCAGCTTTTGTGAGAAACTCAAACTGGGTAGACGGACGGTTAGTATATCCTTGCTGACTAAATAAACGAGTAGCGCTGAGAGAGAGAGAGAAACTAAGTAGAGCAAAATATTACGTGTTCTGTAGGACTCCGCTCCGCTCCTCTCTATCACTGCTCCAATAAGTTTGGGTGCTGGGTGTTGCTTGATCTTTTTCATAACGTTTATGGGTGCAATTGAAAGAAGCTATTCAGTCCAAGCAATAGTGGACAGTTCTCCTTATATTCAACCCCAAGACATACCATTGTAGTGAATAGGCAATATACAAGTCCGTAAAGGACTGCAGCGATGGTCTGCTGCCTCCGCAGAGGAAGATGTAGATATCCGCCGAGAATGCCCTTGTCTGGGGACGCGTGAATGCGCTGGCAGGCTAGCATTGCGATGTCGTGGGGCGGGTTCATTCCCCCAGCACAAGGGCCCACTACCAAGAATTTCGCATTCAAGAATTTCTGGGGTCGAACAAAAACAAGGCGACCGAAGTCGCAAAAAGTGTAGGCAACTATACCAGGGACAACTGACTTGTTCATGGAACAAGAGAAACTAGTAAAAAGAAGCGGAAGCAGGATAACCTCGTCCTTACCCGGAAAGGCTCATGGCCCACAAATGAGAGAGGGGCAACCGGGTGGTGATGGAGCCCCCTCGCATCCGCCCAAACGGATCAAGATCCATATCGGTTGCAGTGGCCAAGTACTTCCCTTCTGAGTGGAAAACTCAAACAACATAACTTGCATGAGCCTTCCCATCAGAGAAGAAATACCCCGGTGGCCAATTTATGTCAGAGAGTTATGCAATCGGATCACATAACCCTATGCCATAAAAAGGCACTTTGTGCGAGGCCACTCAATCCGCAATAGTACCTGAAACAAAGGGAGGTTAGAATAGGCCCAGTGGCTGGCTCATTTTTTGTGGGAACACCCTCCACCGTACCGGGTCCTATACCCAGTCAGATCCAACGGAATGGAAGGACCGAGATGTCCATTTAATTCAACATTTCTTTATTTGTTAGTTTTGGCACAATTTTTCATCAATATTTGGTTATTCTCTAAATTCTACAATGACGTTTTTAAGGCACTTTTGTGTTGATTCGATATAATATTTTTTGTTTTAAATAAATAAATTAATGAAAATTGGAAAAGACAATCATGAGTTAATTCGATTAATATTTTAAATACATAATATAATATGTATTGGGTCTATAATTTAATTCGTCGGGTTTTTTTTTCAAAATTTGAACTTTGATATAAGAAAAAATTGTGCAATAGTATTATTCAAAGTATTGCCCATCTGAAGCAATGATCTTTTCCCATCTTTCTGGCAATTTGTGGATCCCATCTCAAAAGAACTGCGCCGGCTTGGCAGCCAAGAATGAATCAAGCCAATTTTTGATATCTTGCTCTGATGTGAACCGTATTCCAGTGAGAGCATTCTGCATCGATCGGAACAAATGGTAGTCAGAAGGGGCAAGGTCTGGGCTATAAGGCGGGTGAGGTAAAACTTCCCATCCCCTGTTTTCCAAATAGTTCTTAACCGGAAAAGCAACGTGGGGCCGAGCGTTGTCATGATGGAAAATTATTTCCTCGTGTCTGGTCGCATATTCCGGGCGGTTTTTGGCTACTGCTCTCTTCAAATGGATTAATTGTGTTTGGCAGCATGCTTTATTGATGGTTTCATCCAGTTTTAGCAGCTTATAATACAGCACACCCTTCTGATCCCACCAAATACAGAGCATTTCTTTCGCGCCATCGATATTCGGCTTTGCCGATGATTTCGCTGGTTGGCCGGATTTCACATATGATTTTTTGTGCTTGGGGTTGTCTGATGGATCCATTTTTCATCACCAGTAAAAACCCGATGCAAAAATGACTTCGTTTTGTTGCGTTCCAGCAGCATTTCGGACTTGCAAAACCGCCTTTCGATGTCTCTCGGCTTGAGTTCATGTCGAAGCAAATTTCTTTGCTTTTGAATATATTCCGCTTCTATTAAACGTTTTGAAATGGCTGCTTGAGTGGCACCCAAAGATTCGGCGAGCTTTTCTTGTGTTTGGCAACAATCTTCATTGAGTAATGCTTCCAGTTCTTCATCTTCAAACTTTTTTGGCTACCCAGGACGTTCATCGTCTTCCAAGCTAAAATTACCACTTTTAAATCGTGCAAACCACTTTTGGCAAGTTCGCTCAGCTAGAGCATGTTCACCATAAACTTCTGCCAAAATACGATGACTTTCGGCAGCAGTTTTCTTCATATTAAAGTAATGAAGAACAATTCACCGCAAAAACACTTTTTCTGGAACAAAGCTCGACATGTTTGAGTGAAAAAAAATTATTGTTGTTAACGCATCAAATGAATGGCATACACCGAAAAGACGTAAAATGACAGTAGCTTTCCAACGCAGGTTCGGGATATAAGAACGATGAAATATTATACAAGTTACACCATCTCTTAGCAAACCGCACGAATTAAGTTATAGACCCAATAGTACAAAATGGGAGTTTGCTTTTCTCACTTGAAATATAAAAATGTTCTCTTTGATAAAAAAATTTCCCCTAATAGAAAAATTAAAACTTTTGTCAAACTAACATGAATTAATAGTGTTGCGAGTGAACAAATAAACATACTCGGATATATTCCCGCTTCATAACTGCAATAGTAGCGAGCAAACAACACCTATGTACTCGCACTTCGCCAATGAAAATTAGCCATGGAAACACATGCGCAAGTAAATAAGCGAGCAGTTAAGTGAACGAGAAAGTTCAACCCGCAACGATATTCACATCGTGAACGAACGGGGTGCTTCGAAGAGAGGTAAGCGGAAAGGAAAACCGAAAGTTCCGGAATAAACACTCTTTCGCTCAATGTCCCCAGTTTCGCTATTTTACCTCAAGAGATCTTGGGAAAGCCGGAAGCTTAAACTGAAAGCACTCTTTCGAAGTCGAAAGCTTAAGCGAAAAACACTCTTTCGCTCAATTTCCCCAGTTTCGGATATTCACCAGCCGAGCAAGCGAGACGAAGCGGGGAGGAAAAACTTTCGTGGAACGAGAGCGCACGTGTTCGGCTACTCAGCACCTTTAAAGAGAATTTAGGTTGAAAGCTCACGAAAGAATGGTATTTAATGTTCTTGGGCAGTCTTATACCAGGGAGTTTGTATTCAAATCCAAAAGGGAGCGTGCTGCTACCCAGTTATCATTTATACGGTTAAAGTATTCGCGATTTAAAGTTCAGCCGAAGATATCGTCCAGTGTTCAACGAAGTGGTGAGGGGTGAGGTGTTGGCTTGCGCCGCGATCCTCAATCGGCCTTTTTGCGTTCCACGCTGTATGGCCACCCCGAACCATTAACACGTCCATTTGATTCTCTACAGGCTCAATATTGATATAAGTCTCCAATAATGTAATTTGTAAAATGTAATGTTAGATAAAAATAGGAACAGAGAAAATAAAATAATTAATAAAACAAATTTTTGCCTCGGTTGATTTAGTGAAAATGGACAGAGTAGCAGGTAAGTGGTGTTACAGTGAGTTCTTTCCCCGGGAGCCTTGATGGTGTATATTGGATACACATCAAATGAGCTCCCAGTTCATACCAGTATACATAGGGTATACTGGTTTGTAACAAAATTGGCGCAGCCGGTAGGATATCGGTTTTGCAGAGACCACAGTGTAGTGCGCTGTGTAGCAAATTTAAATGGGCTGTAAAATCTATTCACCCAGCCGATATCTCAAACCATTCAACTCCTGTAAGACACCATTGCTACTCATACTGTCCATCAAACTGGACCAACCTTCTTTAAAAAAAATCAAAAGATAATGTTCATAATTTAAATATAATAATATCAATATTATTCAAACAGTCCATCAAACTAGATCAGCTTTCCTAAAAAAAAATCAACTAATAATTTTAATCATTTAAAAAACAAAAATATAATATCAACATCCCCACATCATAATGCAATCTTCTTAAAACAAAACAAAAAACAAATAATTAATTCAATCAATTAAACAACAAAAAGAAAGTATGAATATTAGTGATCAAACTAAATCAGTCTGCCTTTAAAATAAACTCAAATACTTATATTGATCATTCTAATCACCAAAATATAATAACAATATTCAACTATATTATTAATCCTACTCATACTATCCATTAAATAAGATCAGTCCTAAAATCAAATAGTCATATTGAACATTTAATTCTTCATTCATTTACTCCGTCATTCATATATCTTAAATCTCATCTTTCTTATCTGAAGTTCATTCGAACTAACTCCTAACTCGTTCAAACCCAACGTAGAATTTATAAAGATATAAAGTTTCAATCAACTAACATACAAAACACAAAACATTACAAGTAAATATTAAACACAAATAAGCAAACCAAAAACTTAATAGCGAGGAAACAAACGCGTGCTCATTGTTATCGAAATATGATCACTCCAACCACTTAAACAATAATAATAACAATAACGCGTACCTAACATACATGCATATTAAAGTGTTATCTTTTGAATGAAATGAGCATTCGAATTCCCTAAGATGCAATTAAAAGAGCAAAGAAAAACAAACATTTAAGTACAAATTGAATAAAAAGACACCTGGGCAATAATTTTTAAATGCAATAAGACGGAAGAGCAAATGAATTAAATTAACTGCGCTAAACAAATAAAAAAAAAATAATTTACATGAGAACGGCAATTTTCCAACGCAAATAAACATGAAACTAATTTAATTTCCAGTTACACTGAAACAATTTAAGAATGGGAACTTTGAACCAACAGAATTTTAGTTATTAGAACAATACAACAATGCAAACGGTTTTACCCTAAAACCAATTATCTCTTTCAAGTTTCACTGCAATTCACTCTCAAATCACCAAATTCATAATGTTAAGGAAACGGGAAAAGTGGCAGTCAAGTCGGTAGAACCTCGCAAAACTATCAGCAGACACGCTATTTCGATGTCTAAATTGTACGATCACTGGAATGAAAACCAGTTGATTACACAACAGCCTCTGAGCCGTCGACGTAAGCTGTCGGCGGACACGCTATTTTTAGTTATAAGTCCTCAAAAAAAAAAAAACAAATAATAGCCTCTGAGCTGCGCGACTTCAACTTCCGGCAGACACGCTACATTTAGTATTAAGTCATATACAAAACAGACATCAATTTACCATCCCATCTTAGCCTCTGAGCTGTTGAGGTAAAATGATTTGCAAATACGCTATCAACCATGTACCCTTTAAACAAGCCACTACGTTTGCTTGCACAATAAATACATTATATAACTGCTAACTATTAGAAAAAAGTCACAAATAAAACCCCTGTAGAAAGCGCAAGACAATTCAAAACCCACCCATTTCCCACCCCTTTACTTCATATATGGCGAAAATACCAAATAGCTTCTTAGAATGCTATAATATATACTTTAAGATGCTTTAAACAATCGTTTTCTCAAGATCGAGATCAAAAATTTATTAACGGCTAATGAAGTGACCTCGCACGGCACTGTACTGTCTTCCAGTAAGGTCCAGGACAGTATTATGCCAAACTAAGTAGACACACACTAGGGAAAAATTAGACGGAACACATATAGGGTCTTGAATGAAGACCGAAACTATATGTTCCCAAGCCCATATAGTGATTGTGTCGCTTCGATCATCTTTTGCAATAATTTCTCGCAAGATATTTTTAATGCAGTATATCTATTTAACAATTCACTAAAATCAATAAAAGCATACACCAGAGCTCAGAATTGCTCCTTCTAATTTCAGTTTGAGAAAAAGGTCGAATTCATTCATATTAACTCATTAAACATTTCTATACTTAATAAAAAAACGTACATAATAATTCCGATTTATAAATAATCCACAACTATTTACACATACTGCTGAATACATTTCTAATAACCCTCCCTTTTTACAACTACAAATGAATAAACAAGTATGTAATTTACGACTTAAGCCAATTAAACGACAATTAAATGCATATACCTTAAAAGCTCTTCCTCCTACACAATCGTATAGCATAGATGAATTAAAAGCCCTGCCCGCTACGAAATGCATTAAGCCAACTTAATTAAAAACAAATGCTCTTCAAGGCAATTACCAGCCAACCACGAATTAGTACATACACATCATATACTTCACATACTTCCTAGCAATCAGCGCATGTAAAAGCTACAATACATCGCTTCATTCAATTATCTCATGCATCATTGCAGAAGCAATGCTAATCATATCTTCAAAACTCGTTAGCGGCGAGCAAAAACAATCACATAAACCTTCAATCCATGACTCCCATTCCCATTAACAACATTGACCATGCATATTAAGGGGAAAGTTTATTTATCACACTCACTCGCACCCTATAAAGCCAAGATAACTTATACTAAAGTCGTGAGAATACAACAACAACGACTCCCAAGCTACATCAATGGTAAGCTATTCTCTCGGCAAAACTTCTTCCGAAGCGAATCAATTCCCGAACGTAACGATCGTGTGAAATATTCATTCCCCGCTTACATATTAACTCATTCGCAATAAATAACCGCTAAAGCTTTTACAATATTTCCTATTGAAACTTCCCTACTAACCTATTCGCTCAATACATAATTTAACAAAATGCTAGCAGAAGCTTACATAAAGAACTTTTGTTATAGCATTAAAGAAAGTAATTTAATAGAATATTAATAAACCATGAATAGAATAAATAGAATAAAAAACGAATTTCTTTGCAAATTTAAACTATTTTGAAAGCCGTCCACATTAAATCCTCACTAACGCTAACTGTTATAATTTACTAAAACCTGTACTAAACAAATAGTAACACCCTAATACGAGTAATAACCACTAACCAAAAGCAACATCGAATTAATTAGTAATTAAAATATTTGAATATACGCAAGAGAACTTTAATACTATTTGAAAGAAATGAGGAAATTAAAAGCCAAAAAATATACGAGTAGAATAAAAATTCCGATGATAAGTAATGTTAAAAATAAGAGAAAACCATTAACTTCCAAATATAAAGATCGGCATTGAATATGAATCTTAAAAGAAGTTGTAACCATATTATTAAGTAAAACCAATTAAAAGAAGAAATTGTAGTCCGCTAATTTTCAACTGTAAAATAAAAGTTTATTGTCAAGAAAAAACAATTTAAGGTCGGAAAATATGTTCAGTATGGTTTTCAATATTATAGTAAAACGAAATAATTTATAATCCTGTAAATTACGACAGAAGCAAATTTAGCACTATTCCATTATTGCATAGAATCAAATGAAATATTAACATCTTAATGTTTGAAGCAAACAAATTATTAAACCAAACAGGATCTTAGCTCATTGTATACAAAGAAATACTTAAGCATCATTACAGTAACTTATGATCAAATCAAACAAAACATTGTATGAAATCAAACTTCAAATTATTAATTTATAATTGTAGTAGTTTATGAAAGCAACATGGATATGTAATACTAATTAATTAACATTAACTCAAGGTACCAAACAAAATAGGAAAATATGATACATAATTGTATAAAATCAAATCTTAACTTAGTAATTTTTGATTGTAGTAATTTGCAAATACAACACTGACATTTAATACATATTAATTAACATCAACTTATGGTACCGAACGAAATATTATTATATTAATTTATGATTGAATCAAACAAAACATTGTATAGTATCAAACCAAATATTAACTCATTAATTCATAAATGTGGAAATTTACAATTCTAACGTTGACTTGTAACAACATATTAAGTAACGTCAATTGGATAGAATTATAACATTGGCGCGTTAGCATCTAGTAAATTACGCATAAATCAGCAGCAAAACAACGGTTAATAATAAGTTGCGAGAAGTACAGTGGACAATACCAATGGCGATAACAGCGCGAGATATAAGTACGAATGATTTACACAAAAGGGAATGTAGCGAGACTTAACCAACAACAAAAATTGCGAAAAACCGAGAGTGAGCGTAATCTATTGGGCTACATTAAGTAATCCAGATCACCGGAGTAGAGCGACGATTTATTGTACTCTCCAAGTACACTAAATCCTTTTTTCAACTGCCGGAGGAATGTTGCGAGTGAACAAATAAACATACTCGGATATATTCCCGCTTCATAACTGCAATAGTAGGGAGCAAACAACACCTATGTACTCGCACTTCGCCAATGAAAATTAGCCATGGAAACACATGCGCAAGTAAATAAGCGAGCAGTTAAGTGAACGAGAAAGTTCAACCCGCAACGATATTCACATCGTGAACGAACGGGGTGCTTCGAAGAGAGGTAAGCGGAAAGGAAAACCGAAAGTTCCGGAATAAACACTCTTTCGCTCAATGTCCCCAGTTTCGCTATTTTACCTCAAGAGATCTTGGGAAAGCCGGAAGCTTAAACTGAAAGCACTCTTTCGAAGTCGAAAGCTTAAGCGAAAAACACTCTTTCGCTCAATTTCCCCAGTTTCGGATATTCACCAGCCGAGCAAGCGAGACGAAGCGGGGAGGAAAAACTTTCGTGGAACGAGAGCGCACGTGTTCGGCTACTCAGCACCTTTAAAGAGAATTTAGGTTGAAAGAATGGTATTTAATGTTCTTGGGCAGTCTTATACCAGGGAGTTTGTATTCAAATCCAAAAGGGAGCGTGCTGCTACCCAGTTATCATTTATACGGTTAAAGTATTCGCGATTTAAAGTTCAGCCGAAGATATCGTCCAGTGTTCAACGAAGTGGTGAGGGGTGAGGTGTTGGCTTGCGCCGCGATCCTCAATCGGCCTTTTTGCGTTCCACGCTGTATGGCCACCCCGAACCATTAACACGTCCATTTGATTCTCTACAGGCTCAATATTGATATAAGTCTCCAATAATGTAATTTGTAAAATGTAATGTTAGATAAAAATAGGAACAGAGAAAATAAAATAATTAATAAAACAAACTTTTGCCTTGGTTGATTTAGTGAAAATGGACAGAGTAGCAGGTAAGTGGTGTTACAGTGAGTTCTTTCCCCGGGAGCCTTGATGTTGTATATAGGATACGCATCAAGTTGAGCTCCTATTTCTTACCAGTATACATAGGGTATACTGGTTATGTAACAATAGAAATTATCTACCACGTTTCGACCATAGAATACCATGCATGGTTTTCGATGAAAAGCTTATAAAACCCAAAAAAAAAATCAACGCATCACATAACTCGTATATGATTAACCGTTTAACAAGGATTATATAATCAAACCTAAAAACTATTGTAGGAATATATTCAAAAATTGTAACGAGAATTCAATTATTTCAATAAACTCAAGAAAAAAAAAGTTTAATCTTTTCCTTCCTTCCTACAAGGGGTACAAGCTCTTCTCCAACAAATTTGATGGAGATTTGTGAATACTCTGCGCCACCAAAAATGCGAGTTTGTGAGCGTATTGGCAAACGGCCGGAACACGATTTGCGCCCGATCAATTATAATACAAATGTGTCATCTTATAAGTGAGAATCTGCATCTTATCGGGATCCGGCCCAATATTATCATCCACAATGCTATAGTGAGTTGGAGTTACAGTACCTTGGCGAACTGATTCAGATACTAAGAAGAAATCATATCTCTCCAGTAGAGTGATAATATCATCAACAACTGTCGCCGGAGGCGGATTATTTTGATTTAGGAAATATCGAGTATTAATACGCTTGGAAACGATTACAAAAGCAAATTTGGGGCCTTCCACAACTCCAGCTTGGGTATAAATTTCCGTGAGACGTTTCTGGGTTGTATCACTTTCAATCTTGGCTACTTGATGGAATTGACCTTCACCAACGCCATCTCTATAGAGAAGAATACGAGATGGCAACGATCCGTGCAAATTACGATATTCTTTAAGTGCTTTAACCACGTTCAATGCAATTTCAGAAGGTCCGACACTTGTGGAATATGGATTGGAAATAATAGCTGCCGAAAAAATTCCGCGGAACTAAACTCTGAACACGTTTTCTTGTGGTGGAAATCTTCTGACTCGTAATTTGTGTGGAGCAAAAACAAAACCACTCGCGCGAATTCGTCAAAGGTCCTCGATTCACTTCAAATTGCTACGGAAAGTCAAAATCAACTGACTTCCACAAATCGCAAAACAAATGAAAACCCGTTTGACTGTTCTTTGTCGTGAGGTCAAATAGTTCGCAAAGGTATCAACGGTACTCAGTAAGCGGAGAATAATCCAAACCGAATATGAAATAAAAGTCTTAGGAGCACTGATAAAGACATGCATGCAAAAGCTAGTATAAATTCCTATTACTTGAGATAATGACTGGTGTACATTGCCGGCGAAGCGTTCGCACAGCAACGGGGTGAAAACTCCTATTAGCAGTAGTCGCTGCGACTCCAACATTCCGTATGGACGATGGTTTTCCGGTGGATAGTGCCGAACGATTTAACAAATAGCGCACACCTTATGATAACGACATCTTCCACAATAGGAACTACTCAAGTTGTCTGCGGCCGAGTTAGGTAAAAGCCTCCTCTTCTCCGGAGACTGCAATATATGTTAATAAATTAGGTTGGAACGGAGATGAAAAACGGTCTGAATCCTTACTTTTGGCTGGTGAGTATGCAATTCTGCCTTCTCCAATGAGCCAGAGAACTCCACGACCAATTGTCCACTCGCGATGGCGCTGTTAATAGAGAATCTTGAAAACCTACTCGCTCACAAGCGCTCGGCACTGAATCTTGGCTGCTTTTTGGTGGTTTTCGTTCCTCTTCCCAAGACGCCCGAAGACATAAGTTCTTCGTGGTCAATCTACACTGACTTTTGCCTGCTTCCGTTCCAGCACCACCTCTCCTTGCGCTATGCCCGCTGGTCTATCACGCTAGCGCACGACACTTTTTCTGTAATCCTCTGCAACGCGAGCAAAAAAAGATGATGAAAAAAATTTCCTCGCACACCTTATGAGTTACAACGATAAAAACTTGGCTTACGGAATCTCTCGGAAATTTTAAACGGTTTTCCTCGTGCCGATTTTCGCGTTTTTTTTCTCCAATACGGAAGAAGTCAGGTTATTCCCTCAAGATGGAGGCGACATTCTTCGGCTACCACAATGACATCTCGTCACTTAAGCCAACTTTGCAAATACGTAGAGGAACATCGAAACACTTCACACTTATCTTTTCGATGCAAGCCTCAAAGTAGTTTGCATATGGTACTTTTTTTTATATGGGTGGGTGCGCCACTTAATGAGCATAAATGCAAATTATGTACGAATAAACAGAATTGCTTCTTGGTGGTTGTTTATGTTTTTAACTGATACTATTATCATACGGTTTTATTGATAAATTTGAATTCATTTCCAATGTAAAGAAATAATAATGAATAATGCGTAATAATATATCGCAGTTTTTCTTTGATATCAAGTTGATTTGAAACAAAATTGATGTGCGAGATGTTTGTTAGTTCCGGATTATTTTAAAGAAGACATTAGACATTTAGAAAAAATTCTAAAGTGAATAGCCATTAATGTCTACTTGTCGCCGCCTATAGCAATATGCGTTTAATCGAACTGTCTTCACTTTTCAAGTAAGAATTTCAATTTTCTTGATGACCAGGCTGTAGGGCCGAAAGAGATAGGAAAGTTTTAGAGCAGTTTGATAGGGTGACTGCTCTATAACTACCCCATGAAAAACATACACCCACCACTAATAACGGGCTAGTAGGGGTTCTACCGCAGATGCCAACGGATGCCCCAACACCATTGTCACTGACATGCCAGAGACGCAATTTAATGGTACAAGTACAGAAACGGCTTGTACTTAGGACACTCTGTGAGCCATTGGCACATAGTTCAATGCATCTTCTCATACTGAGTGGAGCTATTGCATGGAGAAGTACATATATCAAATGAATCCTTTTAAGATCCCTACTGTCATGTTCTTGCTTTCATCAATCTACTTTTACAGCATAATCATACGCAGATAGTCTCTGCAGATAACTAGAGGCATAATGGTGAGTTATTATTATTTTTTTGCTTTGATTTCGGAACAGTTAAGAAATATTAACTGTACACATGATAATCGTTACCCTCCTCGTGGAGGATATTCTGACTGCGAGCCCTCATACCCGGCGTGGCGCCAATCGATTAACCAGCTGGCCCCATTAGGAGAATGCTACCGCTAGGAAATCAGCAACTCAGCCTTGATTGATGGAAGAGGAAAAATTATCCCCCACTGCACCTAGCGAGCAAGTTTTCCACCCCAGAAAAGAAAGGTTGTAAAAAGGGGAAACACCAAAGGTGGACGAAGGAAAACTGCCTCCTACTGTCTTCAAACTACCAGGATTCACTTCTGGCTTGCAAACTAACGATTAACCTCCTTCTGAGCCAAAGTAACAATAACAATAAGATGTCAAAAAAACTTCAAGGTAAAGAAAGATCAAGAAAAAGAAATAGTTTTTGCTTAAAATTTCAAAATTATATCATGAGATGTTAAACCAATTAGTTTGTTTTCCATGTAAATCAAGATAACGTTGGAGGCCGCTTTCTGCTTCCTTTGCTTTACCGGTGCTGGGCCCTTGTCTCACAGCCCATCGGTTGTTCCGAGAATTTCCCCGGGGACTTCTTTTAAATGCTTGCTGCGATTCACTACTTGGGCAACTTCAAATTCGGGATTGTCTTTTGAGTTCTTTTAATTACTCATCAACTTTTTTAGCCCACCAATGCTTTAATTAAATTCGATTCAGTTGTGTATCATCTCACTTCATTCATTTAATCTACTCCCAATCACTTTTGCTTTAGATAGACTAACTGTTTTTTTTTTGTCTATCATGTCTGTCTCAGCCACTAACCACCGCGAAGTACAAGGGAAGAAAAAGCCCTCGATTAATCATTCCGTTCCCTTGAATAGCGTCGGCTAACAACGGTAGTTGTCCGCTAGCCGAAAGGGACGATAACTGGCTATCCACCTTTTATTGTTTAAATTTCAATTGGCAGCATCATTCTTTGTCGAAGTTTCCTAAACTATTTGGGCTTAGCGTAACATTGAATCAATATCCGAAACATCACAAGTGAACTTGTTAAAGTTCCGATCAATTACTTGGACTAGTTTGCTGCGGCAAGTCAAAAGTAACGTTCGAAACAATTTGTTTATGTTTACTTGCACGGCCATACGGAATAAATTCTAAATTTAAAGTTTGTTCACAATGAACGCTTAAATGATTATCGGGTGTAGTGAGTGTGATAGGATGTTTCAGAGCGTGAAGCAAAATTCACCCGTTAAGTTAATTTTAATTGAATGTTTGTAGTGTCATCATAGAGAAAGAAAAAGAAAACCAAGCTTTCATCCGTTAAAGGTAATTTTTATTGAATTGTTGTAATGTCTTCGTAAACAGCATTTATTGATGCGTTGAATATTCCACTTAGAGCTTAAGCAGCAGAAACAACAGTATTATTCTGCGATACAGGAGAGTTTTCTTTTGCGTTAATAGTTTTGTTAAGAGATTTGCGGTCTATAATGGTGTTAGGAGAGTGATAGTGCTACCTTCATTCTTTTCGATACGAGTAGAGTTCACTTTTAGTGTTAACCCGTGTTGCTGAAGGCGAGGATGATTGGGGTTCGGTATACTTGAAGCCAGTGCTGTCAGAGTCTGGTGCTTTTCACAACGTTTCCTAACTCCAATTCACGATAACCAAGTGAATATTCAAGTAAATTTAGAAGAAAAAATTACTATAGCAATTCGATATATTAAATACGTTGCATTGAAGAAATTCCGCAAAGCGATGTCCTCGGCTCTGAAAGGATTCTTTTGTTTTTTATTTATTTCAAGTTAAATAAACTGACTGTCAACTCGGCCCTAAGAAGGAGGCAGTTTCACTTGTAACATAATGGCTGAAAGCAAATAAAGTCCCTTCACTGATTATGTCATTATCAGACTTAGAGGATACCTAAGGTTTTGTCATGGATGATGGACACTTCTCAGGAGCTGCTACAGTCTCCAGTTTTGCTGGCACCAGTCCTATTATGTTGTAAACGCTGGTTTCCATAGGGTCAAGAAAATTTGCTATCATGTTGATAGCCAAGATGGCCCAGGTGAAGCACAGAAGTTTTATCCTGTCCAGAGTTAAACTCCGTTTGAAAGAAATTTCCCAAAATAGTTGATTATACTTGAAGACATATATTTTGAAATAATTTTGATTCCGAGTGTGAACGTCATATAGTACAGATCAAAATATGCGGGCTCCTTATTTTTCAACCGAACAACTTCGCTATAGTGGCAAATGGACGCTACCGTGCGAAATTTATCAATATCAGTTATTTTTCAAAATTAAGCAAATAATCTCTGTGAAAATTTAATTTTAATGATATAGTGTCCATACATAAACTTTATAAGTCAAAGAAAGTGTATGTGTTGCCCATAAAACTAAAATTATCTCAAAAACAAATGCACTTTTTAATGAAAAGCGATTTACGAGGAAATTGCCAAAGGAGTGACACCAGCTTTATTCTGTGCCGACGGTGAAGTATATGCGTCGAATAAAGCCTAATATTCCTCGCAGAGTAACAAGCGGCTGAGCCGCTCAGCGCTCAATAATAACTACCAGCAAAGGTGCCTAACCCAAAACCCAAGAGAAACACGGCATAAATGGATTTATATAATCCGAGATTTGCCACGTAGTGAAACGTGAGCTAGGAGTTATAATATCCTAACATCAACCAGCAGGTAGTCACAAAACTCCAAATAATCCTACGGCAATAGTATCATCGGATTCAAGGGGAGCATTGAAAATAGACGTTGAAATGCAAGCAACCAGTGCGGAAATGGACGAGCTTCAAGCAGCTCTCGTAGCAGATGAGGAACATTTTAAATTAGTAACTAGGAAGCTTGCCTGAAGGGAAAAAGAGCAGAATTTAGGTAATAATACTAACCAAGGCTTAAGTTTAAATATGTACCACCTCTCGGAGAATAAACCTGATTCAATTGAAATTCCACAAAACACTGCGCCGATCGCAAAAAAATGCTTGGTAATTTCCGCTTCCTCTATTGCACTATTTATGAGTCGATTCTCTAACCTGAAATATCGTGTGAAGTCGTTCACAGATGATTGCCACAAGATCAGTGTAGATAATATTGCTGTGCACAAACCTTTAGTAAAAATTATGCAGGGGAAAAAAGCAACGCAAAAAAATCAGTAGCTGTTCTTAAAACCCGGATTTATCTGTTCCCCAGCCAGAGAATCCAAAAAGACATGCAGCAACAGTTACCAGTCATTTCCTTCGAAATAAGTACCTCACGGTAGTTTGGTCTAGAGGAAACATTCTCAAGCTCAAGCTGTTTTGTGTCTCTTTAAGGGTCTATATAAAACTATCAGGTTACGATATATGCTAAATCACAATCTCTCGTGGGAAAAATAAAAAAAAGGAGTTATTACACAGCTCTACAGGTATCAGCAATTTGGTCACGTAGCCTTAAACTCTGGCTACGCGCCTCATTCCTAAGAATCTAACCATCCCTTCAGTATCCTGTATTCTTTGTGAATCCGAAGATCACCCCACAAGCTTAACAGGTTGTCGCGTACGATTAAAATTCAAAACCATGATAGGAGAAAAAAAGTGACAAGAAGCAATGGAGTGCTATTCACTACATACATCCCATATTTCTTTCGCCTCACCAATTTCCCAGCATTAGCGCCGGGATCGAACTATCATCCAACTTTAAATCGCCCAGAAATACCATACATCATATTCGGCGGTATTCAAACTCCCGAATACTACTCACGCTTATACAGGTCCAGTGAGAACTGCCTCTAGCTTGCTGGGGTCTTTGCCACCATTCTGTTCAATAAAGCCAGGGAATCCAGTGTAATTTATAATAATTTAACGTTACCAAAGAACAAATTCATAGCTCTTGTTAACTTTTTTTTAGCTTTCTTAGGTTTCAATCACAAATTGAGAAAACGCTCCTCATGGTTATAGCAACTCTATTCTATGTAGCGCTGAACGTATGGAGCAGCAGCACATGCTAGAGTGTTATACCCCAGACTTAACGCTCTTAAATGACACTCACCTCCGCGTAGCTCACAAGCCCTCTTTGCCTAAGTATATTATGTTCCACAATGACAACGGACGAGGGACCACTCCCAAGCTCTTAGAGAAAAAAAAAACTACCGTTGCCTGTACAATACATCTGAAAAAGGCATTTGATAGCGTCTGGACTAAAGGATTCCTTTACAAATTTTACAACTACAATGTTCCATTTCACTGAGGCTCATAATAGGAAGTTTTTTAGTGGAAAGACCACAGTTGTTCAAGTCCACTTTGGAATTCCACAGGGATCCTGTCACGGCTTGAAAGGATTCCTAGTGCTCCAACATCAAAAGCAAGCACACATGACACGTCTTCATAAACCACTCCACGAGCTGAAGGGCTGGTGAGGATATTTATTGTAATTTTATTTCTTTTCTATCTCGAAAATGTACTAAATTTAAAACTCAATTTTAGAAGTCAGTCTATTTTGTTCAAAAAGTGATAATATTAATTGTAATTTTATTCCTTTTCTTTCTCCAAAACGTACCTTACTTAAAGATCAATTTTAGAATTCAGTCAATTTTGTTAAAAAAAAAAATTTTAGTTAAGCAGGATAAACGACCGCATTTACATGGACCTGAAACAATCGCCATCTCGCTACTGAATTGCGAGATACGACTTATACCCAATATATCCCGAAAACTATCCACACCACGAGCTCTACGCCAAACTGTGTAATGCTTAAAAAGAACTAGAAAAACTGCAATATTTACAAAAAACTTATAACTAAAATTGAATGGTGAAAATATATTCACTACTCACATACGATCCCCTGTAGGCTGACTTCTACATGTACAAACTTGCGAAAGAAGTATGGCCGTTGAAAACTTGGATGGCATCCCCACTTACGCTGCGTGGGCTGCAGAAGGTTGAACAGCAGTGAAGATGGATAATCTGGCCTTGAACTAAACTTGAACTAAACGTGAACAGAGAAAAAGAACCGCTGCGGCGCAAGTTGTTAAAAGGGCCAGCAATGGAGGATGCGCTCTTTTTTTGCTGCAAACGAGTCAAAAAGTAACATCTCTCTACCAAGGCAGAAGAAAAAAATACATGCGGAAGGTTACAATTTGTTCTTTTGGGTAGAGGTCACCGGTTGTAGAGGACGATCCGGATTATCTGTGGCAGCGTATCTACTTTGTGTTGTGGATATCATCTGGCGAATCGAGAAGAGTAATGTGTCAACAAGTTAGCGAATCTGGTTGCCATCATCAAAGGGGTGAAGGTAGATAGCTTTATTAAGTTAAGGATTATTTCAAAAGTGAAATTGTGCCAAAATAATGGTGATTATAACTTCATGTGTGCATAAATTCATTTCAAAACCTTGCTTCTCATTTACTAGTTAACATGAAGTACTTTGTTTCAGCCTCATACTCACTTGTGGGGTGAGCTCGCCTATTCGCGGAGTCAAGTATACAGGTGGATTGGGGAATCCTTTGGGGTTCCAGGAAGTGTTTGGGGATATGGTGATATCGTTGCAGCTTTCTGGTTCAGGCTGACGGAGAGTATTCAAGATATCCTTTAAGCACTGTGGTAAACCTTACGACAGAGTGGTGGAAGGTTCAGGTTCGCCTCAGGGAATCAGTGAAGAAGCCTATTGATGTTGAGGGAGTTCCGTAATCGGTTGATATCCACGTGTTTCGGGTTTCGTTTACCACCCAGCGTTTAATCCCGCAAATTCGTTATCCGACGCGACATTATAATACTCTAGCGAGCAACGTTTGTCGCTTGGCAACTCAAGAGGGGACTATTGGTCTAACCAACTGGCACTCACGCCATCTTCGATGAGCTATCCAGGACCGCAAGAGTAACAATCCATCTTTGGTCCAACACTTTTCAATACATACATATATCCATGAGCTATGAGTATCATTAGAAATCTTAACCCAGATTGGGGCCCCAAGTCCCAAAGCCCTCTTTTGCGCACTAACTTAATACTGAAGCACTGTCCTTGCTAAAGCAGCAAATTGAGTACTAACAAAAGCACTTAAATAAATTTGTGATCGAATTGAGTGCAGATAAATTTTAGCTCATATGCTTCCAAAAAATAAGTGACCCTATCAACAGACAAACAATCCCGATCAATCAGTCTATTATATGCCTAGGCGTTAGTTTTGAGGAAAATGACAGCGCTGACAGCGGCTCTAGCAACTTGGTTCTAAAAGAAATGTCTGGAGCCCCGAACCGAACTGTTAATGTACAAAACCCTTGTAATACCTATCCTGACTCACAGTTTTTCCATTGAGATGACTAGTTCCCCCACTGTTGCTAAAATGCTACAGGCTTTCAAGTGCAAAATTTTAAGGAAAAGCCTCTCTGAATACAGAAGGTCGAATAAGAAGCATTTCAAAAATCAAATCCTCTAAAGAGAAGCTGAAAGGACTCCCATCAGACAATAATAACAGAAAACGCATATCTAGCTGTTCGATACACCCCAAACTGATAGTGAATAGTCTTTTCCATGAAAACACTACGCTGCCCGAAGGTTGATAGCTATTATCTATTAAACTTCTCTCTTCTTATCACCCTTCTTTCCTCGCAAGGCATTCCGACCATTCGAAAAGCCACCTTTCTATATGTACACAGAACCTAGAACGGACCGAGACTAAAAATGGGAGCCGTGACTCCTTCCTCTTTCTATCACTCCTTACCAAACGTCGACAGCAAACACAAATAAATTGTAAATCTCCCCCCCTACGAATTGGCCTAACATATATTAAACAATAGAGTAACTTGAAAATAAATTGAAAAAAAAAACACAGAACTTTCAAAAGACAAACCCATTTGAGCAAATGGTATACATAACCTCATCATCAAAAAAATAAAAAATATATTGGCCAAAGCCGAATCTTAGATTAGTTTCTTGCTATTTGACAAAAGCGTCGTTGTTAAATTAAACTAAGCTGAGTAACAACCTTTTTTCAATACGTTATATATATATATATATATATATATATATATATATATATATATATATATATCTATATGTATATATATATATATATATATATATATATATATATCTATATATATATATTTACATATATATATATATATATATATATATATATATATATATATATATATGTATATGTATATATATATATATATGTATATATATATATATATATATATATATATATATATGTATGTAAATATATATATATATATATATATATATATATATATATATATATATATATATATATATATATTGGCGGATGTTCTGACGAGAACTACCTGGCATATCCGAGAAATTCTGAATACGTGACGTCACTTGCTAACTTTCAGATATTGATCATGGATATACTTGGTCCATTCTTGTGCTTTCGAATACATGCTTTTGACGTCATTCGTTTACTTTTCTTGGTTGCCTCTTTTCAATCAATTTCGACAGTATTTCGCAGAAGTGTGTGGATATGCAACAATATATAAATAAATAAATAAATATATATATATATATATATATATATATATATATATATATATATATATATATTTACATATATATCTACATATAAAAAGTTTTCCATTTAGGACATAACAATTTTATCTATTAATGAAACAATATTTGAGATGTTGAGTCCAAATTTATTGTGCGTGTAGTGCAGGCATTACATTTTATGAGTGAAATTCATGAACGAGGTAGCCGTTCGACTGGACCATTTCTCAAGATAATACGTTCACCAAATTTGCCTTTCAATAAATTGATTGTGAGGCTTGCTGCGTGGGTAATGGCACCGTCTTGTTGAAACCACATATCGTTGATGTCAAGTTCATCCGATTCTGGCTACAAATAATCTTCCAACATTACTCGATAGTGCTCTCCATTGTGGGTAACATAACGGTAACATGATGGATCAAGCGGCTTCCGTTCTTGAGTCAATTTGATCTTGTTACCATGTAGGCCACGATCTTTTCGCAAAATATGCCACAGTATCCTTTGAGCGATGGCCAATTCATTTTGAATCGATGCACTTGCGGCTGCGATATTTCCTTCGCTTCGAGCGGTGCGACGCCTTTTTGGCACCGGAACGTCCAGCAGTGAAAATTTGTACCCGAACTTATCCATTAGGGCACGCACAGCCTGTTGGATGGAGCGATTGTTACGAGCATTGGAGTAAGCGCTCTTAAGGTTGCGATCAACGACTCAGAATTTCGATAGTAGTTTTTAATGATTTCCAAACATTGCTGGTTCGCGAACTTTCGCATGATAAAAATGTTGACTTTATGTAACGTTTTGACATTGACAGTTCATTAAAAAAGTTTAAGGGTGCGTTCATATAAAGATATGAAAATGTTATGGCCCTAATGGAAGACTATATATATATATATATATATATATATATATATATATATATATATATATATATATATATATATATATATACATATATATTCATGCAAACGGTTGAAATGGCTTACATTGGAAATACTTAAAATATAGAACATCTTCCTATAACAGTGTTTGACTTTCGAACTGGCGACCAATCAAATTGTTAATTTGCTTTATGAAACTATGGGCGCCATACGAGAATTTCACCTTTTCTGGCTAGTGGTGCCAATGTGTGTTTTTTATTGGTCTCTTGGCACTTTTAATCTCTACCATATCACCAAATTTTAGCAATATCTGTTGGAAGGCTTGGTAGCAACTATTCTGATAAATTTTTGAATGTTTGTTGATTCTTGAACGGGAGCAATTTTAAATCTGCGCGCGCAATTTTGAGATTTGCTATATGCGATTCATTAGATAGTGTAGTAAACTTCTGAACCAAATTTGGTCCAAATCGGAACAGTAATCTGTTCTTTTGAGAAATTTACCTAACAACAGTCCTTGAAAATAATAAAACCAAGTTTGGCTCATACTAATGAATTAAATTTCTAATCTAAATCCTTTGTACTTGTAATTTAAGTGAGTTTCAACAAAATGCAGTACATCCACAAAAATTATTGTTTTTGTTTTGGCTATTGTTTATCCTCCTAAAAAGAAGACAATTCAAACTTTTCGGGAAGCACTCAGATTGTCCATTTTTAAACCAACACCGCACTGGCGGAAGTGTAATTATTTAATCTATTTATCTAGCCATCCATACCAGGAACCAACACCAAGTGGGTGTGGTAATGCTCGAATAAATATCGTCGCCATTCCATCATCCTTTTCGGTTATTGCAAATTAAAGTAGTCCGAGTATGTACCAACATCATTCTAACAACCCTTAATTGTTCTTGAATTTACATCCCCCCTATGTCTATCGGGTATTGCTGCCAAATTGCGCACTTTTTGCAGGATTCCCACAATTTCCAGACAGACAGACAAACCGTCACATTGTTCTAGGCATTCAACCCTTACCTGGGCGCAGTGGGTACGGAGGTAGATGCAGACAACGGCCAGGACACTCGTTGCAACGGAAGAAGGCAACTCGTTTTTGATTTTGGGTTGATCGGCCTTTGCGAATTTTGCATTGTTTGCGATTTACCAGTTCCTACACACAACCGGCAGACTAGGTCTTGTTTAATTCAGGGTTCGTCGATAGACATCGGGGCCGCTACCGCACCAGCTCTAGACAGGGGCGTGTGTGTGCGTGTCGCGTATTCAGAACAAGTTCACTGTACTATGGACTATGGTCGATGCGATGAAATTATAGCTGCCATATAGAGAATGCGTGCTATGAATGGATTTTCCGATCCAGACGGCGCATTTTGCAATCGCAAAGGAAAATAAAGCAAAAATGAGGAAATATTTGCGCAGTGTGTACACAGTGCCAAAGACGCGCTATTTTCGCTCAACCACTTCCACTATGCTGTACAGTCTAGCCAGGAGGAATCAATTCGCTACCATGAATGTTCGATGCGCAAGAATTCCATCGCTTGTGATGAATTCTGTTGGTACAGGACCGATTAGGCATTCCACTTGATGATATTTAAAATGTCCATGTGCTGATTAAGGACTACATCATCATCCTTCTGGCAGCATGGCCAATTTCATGCTTCCTATTCGCCGTAATTTATAAAGATTCTAAATCACTGACTACCTGAGGGCTGCAGCCTAATGGAAACTGCTTCCAGGAAGGACTCAGATTAATGCATCCTGTGGGGCAACATGAAATATGGGAGCACTTTATCGTGCTCTAGTGTAAAACGCCTGCATAGATTAGGGAATATAAAAGGTAATGAACTCAAGGCGCTGTTGACCGTGAAATCCATCGTCCCCTTTGGATTTCAAATGAATCTAACGACTCGCGAATTTCTTTTCGATTCGCCAGATTGGCACAATAATGAATAAAAACGGGTCTCTTCCTCCCTTAAGAATAGGTCGGCCGCCAGTTATTGCGTTGCAGACATTGCAAAACGCCACAAGCATTACTCAAGTTCCCGACAACTATGAATCAAGCTTCAACCAGCCACGAGGGTTCAGTTGGCAGCCCCCTCGGCTCCCTTGCCAGGCGGCTGAGAAAGGATGACATCTCATGTGGAATTTGGATATCTTTGTTATTGTTATGGCGGGGACCACGCGAAAGGACTAGGGTGCGATATGCATGTGTAATAGAACAGTAAGTAGCAGACTAGTAATTAAATTTATTTAGATTTTCATGATGTGAGAGCGGCAAAGCCGTCTGTAGGGGATGAATTGCAAGTGACTCAAACCCTTCTGATACAGTCCTTAAAATAAGGGACGTTTTCTATATTTTAGCCGTTTTTAACGAGATTTTAACCGTCGTAAGACACTATCCGTTGGCCGAGGGTGAAAGTTCGTTTTTTGCATGACGAAAAAGAATTTTGCGGGCATATAGAAGGAATAATAATTGCAAGTCAATGTGAGGGTGGCGTTTTGAAAATATATCAGTGAAGGTTTCTTCCCTAACAGTTCAAACTCGATTTCGTGAGGGGCGAAAGTGTTTATTTATTTCAAGAAACTCGTTGACTTTTAAAGAAAATGCAGGTACAATTTGAGAATACATTTTAAAAGGCGGAACTCAGCTCTAATTTTTACATCTAAAATTGAATTGGGAAACGTTGGCTTCTGTAAAACATCTCTTATACAACTGTGACACAGTCTAGGATCAAAGGCACTACAAAAATTGTGAAGTATAACCACTGATTCTTAGATCGAATTTTTTGTATGATTTGTCATTGATTTGACTGAGATTGATTTAGTTTTCTGAAGGAAGGACAACATCCTCTCTCTCGCCGAAATCATAGTGTTTTAAAGAACTCAATGGCTGTTTCAAAATAGTAGCCCAATAAAAACCAATACCCTGAATCATTGTTGTTGAACAATCAGTTTTAAATGATACACTTTTTCGCGGCTACACATTGAAACATTTATTTGACACCGAACTTAGTAATTCTAATAAATGGATAGTTCTTCAACGTTAATATCGTTCTAAACTATTCTGCAGCATATTATCTTCTTCTTAGCACTACAGCCCCTTTCGGGCCTTCGCTTCCTGCAAACAGCGCCTCCAACTGTCTCGGTCCGTTGACCGTGTCCTCCAATTCCGAAATCCGAGCAGCAATGAACTGTCTTCGTCGACCGAGTCAGACCAGCGATTCCTCAGTTTCCCCACTGGCCTCCAGCCTTCAGTTCTCCCAACGAATACCTTCTTGGGTATCCGTTGTTCGTGCATACGATTCATGTGTCCAGCCCATTGCAGCTTCCGCAGCCTTACAATCGTTAAGACCTCCGGTTAGTCAAAAATTTCATACAACTTACGCTTGTATCGAACTTGCCATTGGTCCCCGTCAAACTTCCCTCCGATTATTCGCCTCAGGACCCGCCGCTCAAAGGCGTTCAATATATTTGCGGATGCTTGGGTTAGGGTCCATGTTTCACACCCATAGCATAACACAGGTCTTATCCCAGATTTGTATACTTGGAGCTTTGTTCTCCTGTGTATGCTGCTGGTCTTCAAGGTCGTCAATACTGAATAAAATATTTTATTTGCGAGCTGTATTCTTCGGCATATTTCGTCTCTTTCATTGCCCGTTTTCGTTATTTTGGCGCCTAAATACAAAAATTCGCTAACACTCTCGATACTGTATTGGCCAAGTGTAATATTTTGTGTATTTGAGGTATTTTTCCTCAACTGCGTCATGAGCTTTGTTTTATTTTCGTTGATTTGTAGCCCTACCAGTTTTGCTTTGCTGTCGAGTTTCAGGAGGAGTTCTTTGAGAGTTGTTAATGACCGTGACAGAATGTTGATTTCGTCCGCATAGGCTACTACTTGGATCGACTTGTATAGTAATTTACCTCGCGTATCGACAGGTAGCTTCCATATGACGCACTCTAGAGCCAAATTGAATAGCAATGGGGCCAGCCCATCTCCCTGCTTTAGTCCGATATTTGTGTGAAAGGCATCGATGAGTTGGCTATTGATGCGGACTTGGGAGGTCGTCGGCGTCATTGTCATTTTCGTAAGACGGACTGATTTGGCTGGGATGCCAAAGGAAAGTATTATTTGGTACAGTACGTTACGATCAATACTGTCGTGTGCTTGCTTGAATTCAAAGAAAATTTGGTGTACGTCTATGTTGAACTCCCAGCATTTTTCAAGTACCTACTTGACTGTGAACAATTGGTCTGTTGTTGATCTACCTGCCCTAAAACCACCTTGAAACTCCCCAATAATACAGTTGGCGTATGATCCGATTTTATTCTCTAAGATTTTAGAAAATATTTTGTACGCCGTACCAAGTAGTGATATGCCTCTATAATTTTCGCACTGTAGCTTGTCATCTTTTTTTTGTGGATAGGGAATATAATTGATTGGCTCCACTCTCTCGGCGAATGTTCTTGTTGCCAAATGTACTGGATGACTTTGTGAATAGCTTGATGAACACTATTGCCACCATATTTGATGAGCTCCGCTGGAATCTCATCGATGCCCGGCGCTTTATTATTCTTTTGGGCTTTGATGATGGAACAATCTTCATCTAGAGTTGGTGGGGCCAATGGAAGCTCTCCGCAGACATATATGGGCTCCGATGTGCTGGAGCTGTGCGGAGGATTAAGGAGGTTCTTGAAATATGATGCCCATCATTCCTTAATCTTGGTTTCATCAGCGATGATATTGCCGATGTTATCACGACAGAACGTGGTTTTGGGCTGATAACCACGCTTTAGGCTTTTCACTACTTTGTATGTTTGTCTTGTGTTGTTGCTCGTTAGACTTACATCTCTACTTCTCAATTGTTCATCTCCCCTTATACCAACATGCTATTCTGTTGCTGTCTGAGAGGCATCATTACCACCGCGTTGCGTAGTGGTTAGAGTGTTCGTTGCTTAAGCCGAAGATCCCTGGTTCATATCCCGTTAGTGACATCGAGTTTTTGTTTCGAGTGATACTTGGGACGGACTATAAGACCATTCAATTATAAATATGTACAGGTTTCAAATCAGAACGTATCGCAGCTGGATGAATGGACATACGGGCAAAGCGTAGCGCTGACCATATCACCTTCTCAAGTGCCGAAACATTCAATCAAGAATATTAAATCCTTTAATATCTAAGCAAAGGCCTGCAGGGGCTGTGGTACTAAAGCAAAAAAAAAGCATTGGCAAGAAACAAGCTTCATCCTTTTCTTTTCTGGTATTAGTAAAAAAAATTGTTGTACAATACCCTATTGAAATCGGTACCCGTTCGTCAGTCCATCAGTTTGTCACAGCATTTTTTCTCAGGAGCTAGAGAGTCAACAAATTTCGTGAATAGCTCAAAAGATTCTGGTTAATGAAGGTTGCATGGTCGAAAAATATTACAAAAAAAAAATTACTTCCACCAAAGATAAACGAATAGGGAAATGGAAATGAGTGTCAGCTATTGAAATTGCAACATCGATGATAGGGTAGTCAGGGGAACCGGAAGAGCACGAAAAAATTGTATCTCCCCTTTGCGATTGAACACCTTCGAACCAAAAAATCTGAAAAAATCATGGGGGTAGATCTCTATGAGTACAACAACCACAAAAACATTCAACGCTAAAATTCGCTAAGCTTTGATAGTAATAGTTTGATTTAGGAATTTTACATTTTCTTGAATAAAATTACGAGGATACCCTTAAATCAAATGAAATTTGATATTTGGATGCCTACATTGTTGTAACCACGGAAGTCACCGCAGCTGCAGACATTAGAATTTGGCAGAGGATTCGTTAACCTAGGGTGGCATATTCAGGCCGGCTAGCGGCCAGTCATGTCGTGGATCTTCCGGGATATTGTAGTGAATAATGAGTTTCCATAAAGTCCGTGAAGGCCCGCAGCGATGTTCTGCTGCCTCGGCAGAGGAAGGTGTTGGTTCCTGCCGAGAATGCCCTCGTCCGGAGACGCGTGAATGCGCTGGCAGGCTAGCATTGCGGTGTCGTGGGGCGGGTTCGTTTCCCCGGCACGAGGACTCACTACAAAACATTTCGCATTCACGAATTGCTTGCAGAGATCACAAGAGGACGACCGAAGTCGCAAATTTGTAGATAACCTCCACGAAGGAATTATGACTTGTTACGAGAACAAGTGCAACCTGACAAGAAAGGCTAATTTGGGGTGACCTCGTCTTTACCCAAATAAATTCAGGGCCCACAAATGAAAGAGGGGCAACCAGGTGGTGGTGGAGCCCCTTCATGCCCACCCAACCGGAATAAATCCAATGTTAAATTGTTGAAGTGGACAGGTATTCCTCTTCTGAGTGGAAAACTCATACAACTTGAATTATATGAACTTTCCTATCAGAAGGGGAGTACCCCGGTGTCCAATTTATGTCATAGAATTATACAATTGAATTGCATAACTCTATGCCATAAAAAGGCACTTGGCTTGGGCCACTCAACCCATAAAGTCACCTGAAACAAAAGAAGGAATTAATCTGTACCCGGCGGCTGGCTCATTTTTTGGGGTGGAAGCCTGCCACCGTACCGGGTCCTATACCCGATTGGAAAAGACCGGAAGGGAAAAGACCAATTTTTTGTTTAATTCAGCATTTTATTTACAATCCGCATGTTTTTCAAGAATGTTAACCTGTCACTTACTGTAAAATGATTCGCTTCAAAATGCAAAGCTTTCAAAATTTGCGATAGGACATACATCAAAGCAAAGGACCGCCAAAAATCGATTGTTTAACACATCGTTAAGCATTCATGTTTCGAGCAAAAAAAAAAAAAAGTGAGAGCTCCTATTATTTACAGTACAAAAACACCAAATGCTGCATGTTTATACTATGCTTTTCAGGTTAAATTTTTTTTTTTTTCCTATCTTAAGACTTCCTCCAGTTTCTCTTAATTATTTAGCAAGTTTTTGAAATGACCGAGTTGCTTTTCAACAGACAAAGTAAGAAAAATTTATTTTAAGCAAGTTCAACTAACGAAAACGCGTCCACTAATTTTCTAGGCTTCCAATTAATTTGAAATCAAAACTCAACTGTCGAACGCGCTCAAAAAAAACAACAACTAGGGGTGACAAGATGTGGATCTACGCTGAGCCAAAAGCTAATTTACTAAAGACATTTCCTTTTTCAACAGAAAGGAACTTCGAATCTGAGGGAGTGTGTTTATTCGTTACTTTTCTTCTTTATTTCTTTATATAAGATATTTTTCTTACTTCTTCAAAGAATATAATAACTCGATTAGTTTTCCTTTTTTTTTGTTCTAAAATCTAATATATGTATCTAAATATTTTCTTGTCCTACAGAGATACATCTTGTGTGTGCTTAATTAACCAAACGGATCATGTAGGAAATTAGAGTTAATATACTTGTATATATTAAAATTAATTATTATATAATTTTATTAGATCAAAAAAAGGGACTCACCGCATGTTCCGTCGAGCGCTCTATGGGTGCTGGATACGTCCTGTAAATCTTCGCTTTTGGTTAACTTAAACGCTACAATGTAATTCGATAATGATCTAAGGCCGAATAATTCACCTATAACTATAAAAGTTCTTTGGCCGAATGCCATACAAAATTTAGTAATCAAATCACTTGAAACGGGCGCTAGTGTGAATCCGTTTTCAAGAATTGTTCGTAACTCTTCTCATCCATAAGTTTATCAATTTCTGAAGTTTCACTGAGCTTCACTTTGAATAACCAGCCTTTTCATAACACGATGTATTTCTTAACCCTGGGGTATCCTCAACTGATGTGTTCTTTTCTACCACAGTTCCTGACACAGGAGAATATAATTCACTCGCTAGCGGTGGATGCAGAACACAAAATCATTTCGATGATTGTGGGGCCAGTTGAATACGCTGCAACACGAGGAACTGTCGATCCGATGCGCTTTGAATGTCAGGAATGGCGAACGTGTTTCCGTTAACCAGCTCGTCCCAGACAATGATCAGTAGAGCGGGGGGTTGCCGAAACCTTGAAAACGAACCAAACGCGGCATCAGCTAATTAGTACTGCTCCAGTGCTGGTTCTTCGGACGGATTGAAATCGTCATCGAAATGGGGCTTGGGTATTGTATGTGTACGAGTAGTTATCAATCACTGTAATCACGGCAGGCCATGGAGTAATTGCGGCTTGTCCTCAATTCAAATGGCGTTGGGTACCCGTATTTATCCTTGCACTATCAACACCGTGATTGCATTGAGAAAGTTTTGGTCAGCTCTAGGTGCACGGCGACTGGTAATAATTAATAAAAGAAAGTTCACATCACCAGAGTATTCCCCGCAAATTTCAATTGTTGGCTGTTTCGACTCACCAATAAGTTCGTAAACACACTCTCTTATTTTAAAATCTATCACGCGCGCAGATAACAGATATTTGTTCTTCGCACATCACGGATATTTTTATTTTATAGTTACAAATAGTTTTAGATTAAGTTTATGTTGAATCGTCATTTGAATTGTTTGCACGTTATGAAAATGATTTAATACACATGCCTTGTTTTAAATACTAGTGTGCAATATTTTAATTTTGAATGATAATTTTAGTTTAATTTTAGGTAGGGTTGCGTTTGAGCCATTAAAAGTTTAATATATTAATAATTGGTCAAGAACTTAATGAACTTGTTATGTCCCGCAAAATAAACATATACGACATTGTATAACTTGTATAGAATGCTTATCGCCTCCTCAGGATTCACCACTGAATCACTAAAAGCTGGCATTTGACTTTCGTTCAGGGAATCTGATTCCAAGGAATATTCACTTACTCCCGCAAGGTTCCGGAATCCTTCACGTCTTCCCGCTAGATTTGTTCTTGCTAGTTGCCTGATAAGAGGTTTTAGCCTCGTGATGGCTTGATCCTTTGCTATCGGAAATAATTGGAAGTGAAGATGTTTCTGTATTTTGTGATTCTCTAGGAGTATCACAACTGCTGGTTGATTGGTAATCGTGGTCCAGCACCGTGCTATCTACAGATTTCTTTCCCGAAGTACGATTACCGCGCGTTTTGCAATAGTAACTAAGCAGGTTAGGCTTATTTTGCGTAGTAGACAAATATGCAGCTAAATGATTTGATTGTTGCTGTTCGGTTGCTTTACCGAAGATTTGGTTTGGAGGCTCCTCGTTTTGAGATATTGATGGATTTCCAACGACTGTTGCAGCACTATGTTCCTTTCCAACACGAACGTTATTTACTTGCTTTGCTCGATGTCTGCCGTAAGTTGTGGGCTGGGGTACTGAAGTCGTCTGAGGTTCGCGATCGTGTTCTAGAAGCTACACAATCACGTTTGGACGAGTTGTTTTTCTTCTCACTTGAATCCTTCTGGTGAGATTTATCGTGTTCTCGATTAGTGTTATTATCGGTTGGGTTCTGGCGACGTCTCTTGTGACTTGAATGTGTCGATAAATCTTCACAACTTGGCAACGAGTTTCGGTCCGATATCCGTTTTCGTTCAAATCTTTTGGGGTGCAGGATTTGGTGATTGAGATTTATACGATCTAATAGATCCACTCGTGTTGGTACTATTTTCTAACAGGCGTTGTTGTCGACGTCGCTGTGTTGCCAACGTTACACAAGGAGTCGGTGTTGGCTTCGTTATGTGTCGATTTTGTTCGTAGACTTCGCGAGTTTTCTTCCGATTTGTGTTTTTGCTACTATTTTGGTGGCTATTGTAATGTGAATGGCTACTGGAAGCTTGTGAACCTGGCGCCGTGGTCGCGTTGCTACGATGCCCCTCCGTCACTGCCGAGAGCAATTGATTGTTAACGGGTTCGGCCATAGACGACACTTAACCGTCCACTCTATGTCACTAATCATGCCCCTGAAGCGAATTTTTCCTGTCCTTGTCCTATTTAATGTTTTGATTATACCGAAAATTGTGGGGGAGAAGGGAGTTGATCGATGTGAACAACACTAGTTCCAATATCTAGGGTACCCCTTTTTTATATGCCGTTTGGGTAAGGTGACTGTGGCAGTGTGCTTGAGTAATGATAACGTAATTTCTACTCGAATTATTTATCAACCAAAATATTGACCGCACTACAAACGCAACCGGAATTTCCATCAAATTTTGAAGTTACTAATTGAGTTTTCATTTGTTCGCAACGATGCGACAATAAAGGAAATCAATACTCACAAAAAGTTGCCATACAAATAACAGTAGAGTTCACATTTCGCATTGCACACACACTCCCTATCCCGACGTATCTTGATTCCGGATGTGCTTTTAATACATGAAGGAGCTCCAATGAGGGGTAGCTTAGAATATGAACACATCCTTGGCCCTTGATAAGGAAAAATAAATCACTTGTATTATTCCATGCTATTTCACTAACCTGTTATAATGTTTCACAATAAAACTGTCTATTGCGGCATTTAGAGTTCCGTTTTCCATTTGGTTGTTTTGCCGCTGCTTCGTAAAATTGAATCGAGAATTCGAAAATATCTATACCTCAGAACAGATATTTTCCCAAACAAAATAGCACAATTTCCCAAAAATTCCGATGGAAGCAATATTTAGGCGCGAAAGACTTGACTAACTATTAATTATTTATATTTAATTAAAGTAAGTAACTTGATTATTTATATATAATTATTCATATTTAACTATTTAAGTATAAAATATTATAAATTCTGGATTATATATTTTAGTTTTATTTTAAGTTAACACGACATTATATATCTTTTCTTTAAAACGCGTAAATTTCTCAATACTTATATACCTGGAAATACTTGTCCCTACCCTATGCCCTTTTCTATTCATTGCCGGAACAGATGTTCTATAGTATTCAAGGCCACTCTCTCCACTTTGTATGAGTCAAGATTATTCGTTAGTTTGAAATTGTACCGTTGCAAATCAAGTTACTTACTTTAATTAAATATAAATAATTAATAGTTAGTACATAAATAATAGGCATTGTTTAATAATTATAATTTCCAAGTAAATAATTGACTTTATAACGTACTGATAACCATAACTCACGCTTGACCTTGCATTAGGCCGTATATGACTGTACGATGTGCACTCTTCGCGCTCTACCTTCAAAACGGTTGGTCGTATGAAAAAAAAGTTTAAACAAAAGTTGTAGGGAATTTTATAGCCTACAACTTTTATAATAAATGCAAATCTCATTTAACCGATAGGAAGCCAGATATTCGCGAAAAACCGATTTTTGTGACCTTTGACCTTGAATATCTTGAGACGTGGACACGATAACGATTGTGAGTTTTGAGACAACATTTAGAATGACAAAACAAAGGTTCATACCAATTTGCAGCTTATTATCTTTCATTCCGAGGTGAAAGCCCTAATATGACTGGGCTAGCTGTGTATTTTTAAGCACGCTTGAAACATGAAGGTTGACACCAGTAATGAATTTAAATTTTGGTGAGATGCAACACTGGGATACAAAATTAGCACTCAATCAGAATACCAAATCGTAGCAAAGGACTGTTCGGATTATTGCGGTTTGTCTTGATATTTCCAGTTAACTCAGTCCATTGTGAACTTTCGGCGGGATTTTGTGGTACCTCATATGCACAAAGCGACGAGGATATAAGCATACACGTATATCATTTCACTCTTTTAATCTTACACTGCACTTGTCTCTTTAGCGAACCTCATAAATCGTAACAGAGCAGATTCCTTCTGCTTTTCTATCTCTTTCCCACTTAACACGCAATCATTTTACTTCGAAGTCGAAATGCCGAAATGTCCAAATGCGATCGCTCCCTCTGTCTAAGTAGTCTTATCCATCTACTTTCTTTGTTTTGCCCGCAAGATCTTCACACTCAATAACCTCACATGTTCACGCAATCATTAGCCCGAACCAACTGCATTTTCTAACCGCACTCCCCTTTCACGAAGATCAAAACTTAAGTTTTCCTTCTACGTATCCACGCCAGCTATAATTGCTAGCCACTCCACGAACGAAAAACAAAATATTAAAGCTACGCTCCAATCACACACGAACATCCAGCAACGATGCAACACAAAACCCACAGCGAAGTCCATACCAACATTTTACATACACGGCCAACCGCTTTTTTCTTCAATAACACGAGAATGGTTTCTTCGATCGGAAAATCTGTTCGAAAAATCGCGCAAGTAGCAACTCAATCTCCGTTTGCCGCCGCGGTTCTCACGGGGTCAGCTCGGTAAGGCGATCCTAATAGACTCCTGGATCCAGTCAAGCGAATCTGCTCACTTGTTGCGATCAGCCACCGTACGGTACATGTCGCAACGGGGGTTCCTGACGAGCCCACCCACCCAAGGGGTTGCCGTGTCCAAATTTTAATTGAAAAATTAAAAAAATAATTTTTTTAAATTTACAATCAAAATTGGATCAGCATTATGATGATTTTAGAGCAGTTTGCTTAGGCGACCGTCCGAATACTACAACAATGTACGGTTTTTTGCCGTTTGGGTTTCCGTCGAACCAGACGCTATACTTGCAATTGGATCTTCACCGAAGCACATAAACACCTTGAAGATTTCATTCAGTCAATGGTTGTTAATGACATTGCAACAAAAGGTTGGTAGGTTAAAATGCAGTCAAAATGGTGTTTCTTTTAGAAGAAGTATTTTTTATCGATGCCGTTAAAGTTCTCTGGAGTAAATTCATTATTGGTGCTTGCACATCGTAACTTGAGTAAAAACACATCTGACATGAGCGTAATTCTGTCTACCCAACTTGTTCTAGTTTCAATTTGACTAACTTCATAATACACCCTAATTGGTGATGCATATGAGCGCGGTCCGATAAGTAATTAGTTTTACTGCCCGATGATGCCACTTTTGCAAGATAGATTCACTATCATCTAGTACATTGTCGTAGACAGCTACTATCAAAATTTCAGCTGAATCAGACTCGTAGCTTTGTGTTGAATGCGTGCAGAAGCGGGCGTGTCCGCGGATTTCAGAAAAATGAAGAAAAAGCGATAACGGTCGGTGATTTGATTCTTGTTTTGGAAGAGAAATCACGCAGAGAAATCAAAGAGCGCTTAAATGCTGTGTGCGGTGACTCTGTTCCAGCGATGGCGACGGTTAAAAATTGGTTTAACGAGTTTCAACGTGGTTGCACCTCGGCTTCGGATAAGCCACGCCCAGTTGCCTCAAAAGCGGCTATCAGGGAGGATAAAGTGACAAAAATCCATGACCTTGTAATGGCAGACTGCCAATTGAAGGAGCCCAAGATATCTGAAACAGTAGGCATCTGAAAAGATCGCGTGGGTCATATCCTGCATGAAATTTTGGGTATGAGAAAGCTGTCAGCACGATGGTTGCTGTATTAAATCACTCTGGACAACAAACGCAACCGTGCGACCTCTTCAGAGCAGCGTTTGACGCTATTTAAGTGTAATTCGGAGGAGTTCCTGCATCGTTTTGGGACCGACAAAAACATGGCTTCACTAGTATCTATCACAGACCAAGGAGCAATCGACAGGGGTCTTCACCCGATGAACGTAGTCCGAAGAAGGCGGAGACTGTCCTGTTGGCCAAAAAGGTGATGGCCACGGTTTTCTGGGACTCACAAGGTGTGGTCTGCATCGCTTACCTGAAGAAGAGCAAAACGGTCACAAGGGTCTACTATGCCAAATTATTGGGCCAATTCGGCGCGGAATTGCAAAAAAGAAGGCCACCATGACAACACGCCGGCCCACACCTCCACTGTGGCTACGGACAAATTGGTCGATGTGGGCTACAAATTGCTATCCCGGCCATGGTCATTGCCGATATAGAAGCCATCTTTACATACCTCGTAAAAACGTATTTTTCAGACGGGTTAAAGAAGTTGGAGCATCATTGAGTTAAGTGTATCGAGCTGAAGGAAATTACGTTGAGAAATAAATTGCCACTATTCCAAAATTTTCGTTTTTCTTTTGTAGGCTAAGTACTTACACTTTATGTAAACTTTCATCCTGAATGGTTTTGTATGATGTTTTTTTGTTCAATTCTTTTTAACAAAAACAATAAAAGTTATAAGTACCAACTTCGTTTTTTTGTTTGTGTTGCAATGGTGGTGTTGATTCCCATTCGTTATGCTCTTCCCTGGCGGTATGTGGTGAATGAAGGATGTCCTTGAAGCTAAATGAATAAGCGCTTTTTTAGGTTTTTGTACTAAAGTACAAAACCATATTGAAATCACAACCTGTGTTCATCTATCTGTCCGCCCGTCCGTATGTCGCAACAGTTTTTCTCCGGAACTATAGAAGCTGCAGTCATGAAACTTGGTGGAAATGTCAGAAGTGATAGTTTCTTGAATATTTTGGGGTAAAAAAAATTTCTGAGAATTTTAACGGGGGTCTCCCCATATAGGGATGTGACACTTCAAAAAAAATTTTTCACCGACTCAGAACTTACAGGTTTACTAGGATTTGCATGAAAGTTTCAGGAATGATAGGTATTATGAATATCTTTCACAATTTGTTCAACTAGTGATATCAGTAATCGTAAAACAAAATGGCGGATTGAATAACTTCCTGTAATTTTTCCCTAACTTCAACATATAAAGTGCATGCTTTTAACGCTTGATTGAATTTATCAATGAATGGCTGATGATGGGCACCTACAATTTATAGGTGAAACAAGTCTTTTAAGTAGAAGAGCGCTCCTACCAGGAGGGCTTTGAAACCATCCAAGGTTTCGAGACAAGTTTTCTGATGGCATGAATTGATAACTTGAATTATTTGTCCAATACTTGCATAAGAAATCATTCAAATTTATTTAAAATATGCAGAGATTCGTTCATAAATTCATAACAGGGACCATTTTGTTTCCGCTCGAATGATTTTATTGAATGCTAAGCTAATTGAACATGTTTCAATTTTCGTAAAAACCTAAAAAAAGTAAGAGTGTAAAATTTTAAGAAGTTTTAGGGCACCGTTACAAATTTTGGGCGAAAAAGTAAGACTTACATATCATAATATTATTACCAGCGTTGAGTGAATCTCGATTTTGGAGGTATTTATTGCTCTTGTATTCATAAAGACCTGCCGTCGTGATTTTTTTTCAGATTTTCGTGAGGGGAGAGGACACAAATATTGTTCGTATATTTTGCCTCCCCCAAGGACCCCCAGATTCAAAAAATAACATTTTTTCAGCTAAGACCTTTCATTTGATACCCTACTTGACTACATTTGATGAAAAAAATTTTAATGGCCACTTTATTGCAAGAGAAATATTTGATTAGATGTAAACTTTTGGGAGCCCACCATTTCTGAGATTTTCACAAAGTTTCAGCTTTATAGCTTCTATAGTTTCTGAAGAAATTCCTTGTGCCGCACGGATAGATAGACAGGTGCACGGACGACAGGGAGGCAGGGAGGATGCAAAATAAATGCGCTTTTGTAAAATTTATTTCACGAAACCCTGAAAATCATGTAGGTACATCCGATAAGAAATAATTTAGAGGTTAAAATTTTTTGTACTTTGCTAATAATTAGGATTTAGCGTTTTCGTCAGTGAAACTGTATTTGTATCATTAAATTGCATGAAATCAGCCATTTAAGTATTTTTCTGAAAGGTCCTTATATTCTATAAGTTTCGTTTCAAAAAAATTTATAGAAGTTATTGCCATTTAAATTTCTTCCGATTACAACAATCATATACGATTTTTCTGCTGCATAGGCTTTCCATCGAACCACTTTTGATCAGATTTTCTCCAAATTTTCAGATAAGAGGCATAACAAAAAAAAAATTTTAAATCCCACTCAGTCAATGGTTTTAACAATATTGAACAAAATGTTGGCTGGTTAAAATGAAGTTCTTTTAAAGCAAGAAAATATTTTTCGTACATGGAATGAAAGTTTTTCTTGAATTAAGTCGTTCTAGATGCCTGCATGTTGTACAAGTAGGTTACAAAACCCTTCTGATATGACCGTAGTTCTGTCTACCCAACTTGTTTGTTCTTAATGAAGAAGCTCAGCATCAAATCTGATCCCATTGTCCAATGTGATACACCCTTGCGCTGACACCGTTTTTTCTATGCTGATTTTTTTCGCAGAAATATTCCAAAACGCTGGCAGTAAAACTCATCGTAGGATACGTTTTTGAAGTCGCCGACGAATATTAGTTTCCCCTCAATCAGGCAAAAATATTGAGTGCTGTTGGTTTTTCATTCTGCCATCAAGCTTCCTTAATTTGACTGAAAGTTGGCACAAATTATGCATATAAAAATTTTCCACTTGGATTCATCAAAATTGGAATTCATGTTCAGGGCCATTAGATTAAGAAGCTCTTAAGGCAACTGGAGTCACTTCAAAGCCCTTTGAAATGTTCTCGATTTGTGAAAACTCAATTTCAAAAGCCATTACAAGTTCAAATGGATATTTTTCATGGTGCGTTTGTTTGCAACAATGAACACCACTTGAATGTGTGTAATTTTTCAGGAAAAAATAGACTTTCCCAAATATGTATGTCCTTCAAGAGCATCGTACTCGTATATATAGAACAGAACATGTCTAAATGTATCGTCTCCACCTTAACAATAGGAACAAAGCCCCTTCGATTGAAGCTCGATAAGTCCAAGGAAGGGAAGATTTCACGTTTCCATGCTACTATCATCCATTTATACGGCAAAAGTAGGCCACAACCAAGTCCATGTGGTGGATGATATTCATCCCCGATAGCACGCGTTCGTTCTGCCTACTTTCCACATTCAATCCGTAAACGACCTACTTTAATAGATAGCTACTACAATGGATCGAATGACGACGACGTATTTCGAACAAATCGAAAATGGGCCATATCGTCACGATATCGCTTTCTGATAAGTGACAGTTTTTTTGTAACGTTATTTTAACGCAACTTCACTAAGTTCTCAATTCTCCCATTTATTTCCGCGTTTCGGTACATATCATGATATTTGTAAAAAAAAGTTTGACAGGCGGTCGTAATGCGGCGGAAGGAGATTTTCAAGGAGCAACATAACAAGAGCCATCCTGGTCGCTTGGGGAGAAGATGAAATTGATTCCGTGGAGAACTCTGAGCACAAAAAGAAAACACTTGGAGCATCGATACTTGGCTTGCCGTGAAAGTAAGCTCTAGATACAGATACTCCTATTTGAAATGCTAAAGATTTTTTTGCTTTCTAGGCCTGAGGAGCTGCTGGTTTCAATGGCGGAATATCGAAACGTCGCATTATTCAGCACAAATTGGATATCTCATTGATTCTCTTTGGAATTTGCATGTAAAGGACACTTTTGAGATTTTTTCCCAGTTGATTTTGGCAACCAGTTTCGTTTCTTCTTCTTTCTATAGAATAATGGAGTTTAACTTCCAGAAACAGTCTAAGAAACTCATTGATTTTTCTTTCATCGCAAGATTGAAACATTTTTTGAAACACCCAACCCTCTGAAGAATATGAAACATGTCACATTGAACTCGTCCTGTTTGGGAGAGATGTCCGTTTAATATTGAATTCCTACGAATTAGGTAATCAGTTCACATGCTGTCGCACAAAGTGTCATCGATCAAACTGATGAAACATGCCAAGCTCCCTCTATTGTTTCACGAACAAAAAGTCTTATTTATATAGGCCAAGGAAATATTGCATACGATGATGCTGATGATGATGATGATGACGATGACGCTGATGATAATAGCTGGTGGGGCGATGGCAGCGGTTACAGGACTCCATATCGGAATTCTTTTTTAATAATTCATATCGCGAACAATGCGTAAATGACTAAGATTAAATGGATGGATGTGGAATACTATAGCGGAGAGTATTACACATTTGGCGGAAATTAGAAAATAAACCCTCAGGAAGTTCATTGCTTCCGCTAAATGTATTCACATTTTAGATTCACACATGTTAGAATCATGCTCCCTTCTAATTATCTACTGAAAATTGGAGTGCCAGTAAATATCAGTCCTAATTCCAGCATTTTTTTATTATATTAAAAGCTGTAGCTCTTCTTAAAATTAATGTTACGTAAATTTTCCCTGCATTGATATTACTCGTATAACTTCTTCCTTCTGATTTACTAATTGACTTGAATAGTTGAAATTTTCATGTGAGTAAATTGCAATTTATCCTATTCGCAATATTCTCATCCATAAATTTCAAATAATCGAAAATATCCAAATCTGTCTTTTGTCATTAGCCTTTTAGACCTTTTGTGCAGTTTTGCAATCCTGCAGCATGGGACCATGGCTAAGCGCGCATTATGCATAATGAAGTAAATATAAACAGTCTTATATTCAATCCCACTTGAAGTGTGATGACAAATTTGTTTAAATTAGCGATAAATCGTTTCCACAATAGCAGCCAACGATCAGTCATCTTATCGTCAAATGCAAATTTATGTTCTTCTCGTCAGTGCTGATGGTTAACTTCCGGAAGCTTTTTGAATGCAAGACTTTGTGTTCAATAATTAGATAAATAAACTTGCTTGAGACTCATCGTATAAGATTGCGCAATTTGATGGGGCACGTGAAGGCAATCAAAAGAAATCAGTATGTAAAGCAAGGTAAATACGAGTAATTTAAAATAAACAAGTTGGGTAAACAGACCTACGCTCATGGCAGAAGGGTTTTGTATTCAATTTACAAAATGCAGCAGCAGATCGAATAAAATCAAGAAACATTTCAAAGACGATTCTATTGGAGAAAATATGAAATCCGAAGATCATACTATTATTAACAAAGTTGAACGCATTTCGACTTCTTAGTTTTATGTTATTGTTATAATCATAAATACCTCCCTTGATAATTATTTCAGATTTTTTAGATCACAGGTGTCCAGTCGCGAGAGAGGAAACTCATTTGCATTTAACGCATCGGTAATGCATGGCGCAGTTGGCAGCCGAATGCCCAAATCGTTGGCAGCGATAGCACTGGTTGATTTCTCGCTTCTGGAGGCGTTCCTACCTCACCACTCGAAAATTTAAATACCTGATTTGCTCAGACGGAGCCAAAAGAGAAGTTATATTGTGTGAACTGCGGTGTTTTTGGTCACCCGGCATCATATCGAGGATGCTCCCGATATCAGGATGCAAGATTGAAATCTGCCCCAAAGCAAACACAAATACACCGCAGTGTCTTAGCTCCAAACTTCGTCAAGCCCGGAGTATCATTTGCACAAGCCGCTAGAGGACCAGCAGAAAATGCGGTAAATAGTGTAAATAATGCAAGTGGCAATAATGAGCTGCTTCTTAAAATTTATCAGCAACTAAATTCCTTATCAGAGCGAATCGATAAACAAGATTCGAAAATTAACATTCTTTTTCAGCGTTTAGGACTTTCAAATGCCTCAAAATAAGTTGTCATCCAGCCACATTCCCACGGATAGGATTCGTCTCATCTCGATCAACGTCAACTCCATTGTTACTTTACATCGGCGTGATTATCTCCTTGAATTCATTGCCAGACAAAAGCCTGACATCCTGCTTCTAACCGAAACCCACCTCAATTCATGGCACTCCATGACATTCAAGGATTTTGAATTCGTAAGAAACGATAGGGTAATAGGTGATGGGGGAGGTGGCACCGGGATATTGGTACGAAGACCCTATCGTTTCCAAAATATTAAAAAAGTCGAATTCAAAAACTTTGAATCTCTTGAAGTGTCCGTTATCAAAATCTCACTGCCAGGTGGGGATAACCTCTTCGTTATCTCTGCCTATGCTCCTGGTGGAACTGTTCTCAAGCTCAAGGAGGAACTCAATTCCTTGTTTGAAATACTCGAATTGAACAGGCTGCATAACTATTATATTCTTGCTGGTGACCTGAACGCCAAGCATCCATCATGGCTGAACGCCACCAATAATCCAAGAGGTGTATTCCTGAAATCATGGATAACAGAGAATCAAATTGAATACAGGTGCAATCTATATGGGTCGGAGTTCCCAACATACCCTAGGACAAATTCATATTTGGACCTTTGCATTGCTGACGCAAGACTCGAATTCAACTTTAATAGTCCTCAACGGAAACTGCAGGTGCTTCCTTATGATAGCGACCATAACGCAATCGTAATGGAAATCAATCATCACAGGGATGATTTCTTCCTCATTCCAGTTCAACACGAAAATCATCGGTTGAACTTCAAAAAAACAGACTGAGGAAAGTTTCAAAAGAAGTTTAATCGCGAGTACCAGAAGCAATGTCCTCCTTCTGATGATGGCAACGCTTGCTCAATGGTTCCGAATGACAGAAATCTAACTAACGATGAAATAGATGTCTATTTGTCGAAGTTAGAGAAGCTGACGTTAGAAACGATTGAGAAAGAAGTTCCCAAGATTAAACATCGAAACAATATGGAAGGATATGAAACACCAACCATCGCAAGGTTGAAAAGATTGAAAAGCCTTCTTCTCACACGCGTCAACAATATTTATCGACGATTTTTGGATTACAACCATCCCTCGTTGGCTTTGTTGAAATTACATCTGAAGAATGTCCGGAACTTAATCCGGTCATACTTCAGGAGTGAGGTCAGCAATCAATGGGCGGGAAAATTGAGGGGTATTAGCCCACAGAACCCAGATGGCGTGTTTGCGAAAGTGAATAGCATATTCCGCAAGAAGTCTCGAGTGAAGGTATCGAATCTTGAAGTCACTAGTGATGAGATAAATCTTCTCGATAGGGCTGGTATCGAAATTGATAGTACGACTCCGGATAGAAATGGAAACAGGATTATTTGTGAAGGATTGGATAAACTTGCCCTGATTGGAACAAATTTTGAATTGGTTCATCTACCAAACCCTGAGAGAGGGAACGAAATTTTTTCAGAGGTCGTTGAAGCAAAAGTTTCCGACTTCAAATCAAGCCTGAACGGCCAATCAATTCTTCATTTCAATGAAACATTAACATCTGACCTCATACCGAGCTTGAATCTTATTGATTATTTTGTCAGCTATGAAGACTTATGTTTCATATTTCGCAAGATAAACAACAAGAAATCATGTGGTACTGATGGTATTCCAAATGTAGTTCTCCGACATTTGCCTGAGGTTGCTATTAGGAACTATTGCATATTGTTCAACAACATGTTGAGCAATTCATATTTCCCAAATGAGTGGAAAAAGGCTAAGGTATTTCCGATCTTGAAGAAAGGAAAAGAATCTTCATGCCCGAAAAGGTATCGCCCAATCAGCTTGCTGCCTAACATCAGCAAGGTGTTTGAAGTGATACTCAACAGAGCATTAAACGCCCACATTGAGGAAAATGAGTTGATGCCGAATTGCCAATTTGGTTTTCGTGCCAGGCATTCGACCACACATGCAATAACGAAAGTAACCTCTGACATCTGTTGGAAACTAAATGATAGACAATGTGTTGGAGCATGTCTCATTGATATGGAGAAAGCCGTCGATACGGTATGGTTAGATGGACTAGTTTTTAAACTCCTCCAGGACAAGTTCCCCAGACACCTTGTTGCCATGATGTGTAATATGTTATACGGGAAATCATTTGTTGTAACTGATGGAAATCTGACAACAATGCGCGAGTTCAAGGTCTTGAATGGTCTACAGCAGGGAACAGTTACTGCGCCTCTGCTCTTTTCAATCTTCATTCGCAAGCTATTGAAGAGCTTTGATTTTAACGTCTCGCCAACGCGATCATTGGTAGCGTTTGCTGATGATCTGATCATCTATACGGCAGACCGAAAAGCTACAATAGTTCAGAGCAATCTCCAAAAAATGTTCAATGATGTACAGCTGTACACTGACAATTGGCGAATGAAAATCAATGCGCAAAAGTGTGAAATAATCTTGTTTCGGACAACGCTGCAGGGGGTCAGTCAAGACCTGAAACGTAATTGGAAAGATTTCCACATCATGACTGGTGAGGGTAGTCTTGAACGGGTTCCACATAAATCCTGTGTTCGATACCTCGGTGTTTATCTCGATCAGTATCTGTACTATACTGAACATGTGAAAATCATGCTCAGTAAGGCACTAAAAGTAGTCATGGCCCTTCGAAATTTCTTTCATTCCAGAAACATTGATCAAAAGGTCAAAATTATCTGTTACAAGACACTGGTTAGACCAGTTTTGACATATGGATGTCAGATCTGGTACAACCAGAGTGCTAGTACTATGGGAAAATTAAGAGTTTTCGAAAGGAAATGTCTTCGTGCATGTACTGGTTTGTACAGAAAGCCTGAGACGGATTGGAAACATTATATATCGAATAGAAGAATTTATCAAACTGCTGAAGTGACTAGACTCGATATTTTCATATTGAAACTTCTTCGGAATCATATCGCAAGATCTGTGACTGTGAGTGAAAACCCTTGGATTTCACAGCCGTTCCACCCTACAGACGGGTATATTGCGACTTGCCTCGCTACTGGCTTCATTCCTCCAGAAGCATTCGTGTATTTGGACATGAATCGATATGTTTTTGATTCTGACGGCGTCCCAGTCATATATCACATATATCGACGGGCCACCGATAAGAAGATAAAATATCCTCCTAATTTGAGTTCACGAGACCAACAGTTCCAATGGAGGTACTCATTTGCTAGATTCGTTGAGGCTGATCGAGTTGAGACGGGGCAATCTAGGTATTGGTGGCTGAATGACAATGTCTAAATTATTCGTGTATATTTTCAGTTTTGGTGTTTTTCGTTATTTAGTTTTTGAGTTTCAGCTCATTATTGCTACATTTAGTGTTGTTGTTTATTTTTGTTAAAAATTAGGTATAGGTTAGGTTTATATTATGTTTATTATATTAGGTTAGAGATAAGGTAAAACGCTTAGGTTAGGAACATTGTTATAAATTTTTTTAAGTGTAAGATAAAGTTTTTGATAGCATTTATTAGAATTAAGTTAAAACATATTAGGTGTAGGATCAAAGTTCACTGTAGTGTTAAGATTATAAATAATTTTAGAATAGTGTTGGTTGGTTTTTTCTCCTTTTTCCAATTAAATTTAAAAAATATGTAATAATCTTCATTGATTTGAATTTGCTATAGTTTTTTTTTTTTTTTAAATGTGTAATGATAACGTACAAATTTAGAGAGCCATTTGGGCCATTAAGTTTTTTGTTGTTATTGTTTGGAATTTGCTTTATATTCTTTTAAAATTTATAACGATTAGTATTAAATAAAGCGCTTTTGATTGATTGATTGATTGAGGAAACTCATTTTTAATGTTTTTCCTCCTGTGCCCCCACTGAAGCAAAAACTGACAGTTTAACAACTGTTTTGAAAAGCTCCCATGAAAACTTTCATTTCATACTCATATGGGCTACGTTTGATGAATTTTTTTCAGGGGCCACTCTCCTGTACTGTTATCATCGATTAATGGCCAATTTTTTCGAATCCTAGAATGGTTACAAAACCCATTTGCTAGGAGCTCTCTCCTGCCTCCTTGATTTGTTTCACATATGAGTATTAATTGTAGGTATTCATCTTCAGTCATTCATTAAATTGAATCAAGTGTTCAAAGCATGCACCTTAAACGTTGAAGTTGGGAAAAAATAACTCAAAATCAATCAATCTTCGCATTTAAAATAGCCACTATTTTGTTTTACGATTACTGATACCATTAGCGGAACCGACTCTCTAAGATATTCATGATACCTATCATTCCTGAAATTTTCATGCAAATCCTATCATGCTGTAGTGACTGAGTCGGTAAAAAGCGCATGTTGTTCTATAGCCATATGTTTCCATAGTAATATATGCAGCGCATATTGTTCCATAGTAATACAGGAAATTTCAAACCGCTATAACTTGGCTAAATATGATTCAATTTATTGAATTTTATTGAATTTAAAGTTAAGATTTTACTCAAGAAAACATAAAATCGATAAATCATACTATTACTAACAAAGTTGAGTGCATTGCGACTTCTCACGTATTTGTTGTTGTTGTACTCACCAAGGCCTACATTCCTGATTTTTTCAGATTTTTCGGATCACAGGTGTCCAATCGCGAGGGGGGGGGACACAAATTTTTCGTGTATTTCCCCTCCCTCTGCGCCCCTCGAAGCAGACTTTACCCAACTAAGACCTGTTTTGAAAAGTGCTTATCAAGACCTTTCATTTGATACCCATATCGGCTACCTTTGATGAAATTTTTTTTCGGGGGTCCCTCCCCTATATGGGGAGACCCCCCCTCAAATACCTTATAAAATTTTATTGGAGTCGAAATTTGACGAGAGCACCACTTTACACCTACATACAAAATTTGATGTTTCTAGCTTAAGTAGTTTCCGAGAAAAACTGCTGTGACACACGGACGGACGGACGGACGGACGGACGGACGGACGGACGGACGGACGAACGGACAGACGGACATACGGACAGGCAGGACGTGATTTGAGTAGGGTTTTGTAAAATTATTTTACAAAACCCTAAAAGAGAGATCTGAGCATATATAATATTTTGTGATTCTAGCAGCTTTTGAGGAAAAATTTCATCACAAAGAGTCGATTCGCACGAAGCTTTCTTTTTCACCAGAAACGTTATGCAACCAATCTAGCGTATAGAAGCATACGAGCTCTGTTCAAAAAGTACCCGGAATTTCCGTTTTTTCAAAAAAAAATATTTATTTATTCGTCTACATCAATGTGGTCCCCTTCAAAGTAGGCCCCCCCAGATATAATACACTTATGCCAGCGTTTTTTCCAATCTTCGAAGCACTTTTGATATTTACTTTTTGGTGTGTCCTTGAGCACTCTCAGCGATTCGGCCTTTATTTCTTCAATCGAGGAAAAACGCCGACCTTTCATGGGTCTGTTCAACTTTGGGAACAGGAAAAAGTCACACGGAGCCATATCTGGTGAATGTTTTTGAAACTTTGCTATATGTTTTTATGAAAAATGTTATGGATTTATTTAATAAAGCACTTTGAATTGAATTGAATTCAATTGAAGGTTGGGGCATGACTACGGTATTGTTTTTGGCCAAAAAATTACGAACAAGCAACGACGAGTGAGCAGGTGCGTTATCGTGGTGCAAAAGCCATGAATTCTTTTTAAATAAATCGGGGCATTTTTTCGGATTGCCTACGCAAGCGTCGCATAACTTCAAGTTAATACTTCTTATTAACCGTACAACCTTGTGGTAAGAACTCTTGATGCACTATGCCATTATAATCGAAGAAAACAGTAAGCAAAACCTTGACATTTGATCGAACTTGACGTACTTTTTTCGGTCTGACGTTTAATGCTTCCAGGTGGACGATTGTGCTTTGGTTTCGACATCATAACCGTACACGCATGTTTTATCACCAGTTATGACCCTTTCAAGCAAACTGGGATCGTCGTTGACGTCATTTAACAGCTCCTGAGCGATGTTCATGCGATTGTTTTTGGTCAAAATTCAGCAGTTTCAGCAAAAATCGCCGAGCTCATAAAAACACGTCGAACCTTAGCGACTACCACAGACAAAGTAAACAGTGAATATGGCTGAAAATTCAAATACAGTGGAACCTCGATATAACAAACCTGAAGGGAAATGAGAAAACTTCGATGTATCGAATATTTCGATATAACGAGGTTCGTTATATCGAGGTGATTTCTGACTGACTTCGATATATAGAGGTTCAAAATAACGTGGGATAAATGTCGGTACATTTTGCAAATACTCACTGCATTTAGATAATTTCTTTTTGTTAAGTTCAAAATATGTACTTAGGTTCTGCTATTATGAATTAAAAAACATGAGCTGAAAACTAGGATTATATTTAGCAGATATGTAATTTTATAAAAAGAACGTTATATTAAATATGGTACAGAAGGTTACAGGTATGTATAAAGCTTTCATTAATTATCAAATCTAAAATAAAATATTTTTCGAGGTTTTGTTTTATTTTTAATAACCAAACGAATTGAAAAATAAAGCTTATAAATTCATCAAATGGAATCAAAAATGTCAAATGTACTCAATAATACAGTAGACATACATAAATATGTAAAGAAAAATTAAAACCTACAGTGATTTTTTAACGTAAAAAAAGTAAATATATATCAAGTTAATTATAAACATAGCTTTCATTGATAGTTACATTAAAACGTTACTGTAATCATTTTGTTGAAAGATTAAATACATTTTCGAAAAAAATCTGAAATTATAGTTTGTCTAACATCTGAAAGCGTTGCTTTATCTAAAGCATCATCCAGAATAACAATTGACTGGATTACTTGATCAGTCATAGCCGGTTTCTTTTGAAGAAATTTCCGCAATGTCGTTATGGCACTATGCGCATCACGTAGGGTGGGGTTGGGTTCTGGCTCCTGTACCTCGGCCTCGCTGTCCTCATCTTCCTCGCCGGCATATACTTCTGTTGCGTGGAAAACGGATGCGATAATGCCTGCATCACTGAGTTCACCACGTATAGCCAGATCATCGTCAAAACTAACATATTCCTCGAATGTTAGACCCTCAATATTTAGCGTCTTTGTAATCTCGTCCCATCGTTCAGGAGTTTCATGATCGTTCGATGCATTATTAGATGGTGTATCAACAACGCTACAGTCTTTTTCAACTCTTTCTTCATCCTCTCGAGTTCGATGCTTAAAACCGCTCTTCTTGAAACAATTCTCAACGGTTTTTTCGGTAAAGTTAGCCCAGGCCTTTGATGCCATCCACATGGCATCTAGCACGTTGATTTTCGTTGGGTTATTCTCTTCAATGTCGCAAAGAAACTGACGCACGACTTCTTTCCTGTAAAGAACTTTAAAATTCTTAATAATGCCTTGATCCAATGGCTGTAGCTTTGATGTCGTATTTGGGGGGAGGAACTCAATTTTTATGTGTTTAAGTTTTGGGAGATCCCCATGCGCTGTACAATTGTCGATGAAAATCAGGATTTTCTTCTTCTTTTCCTTCATTCCTTTATCAAGGTCACTCAACCCCTTTCCAAATATTTCCGATTTTATCCATGATTTTGGATTAGATGCATAGTCCATAGGAAAACTTTGGATACCTTTAAAACATCTAGGGTTTTTCGCCTTTCCAATCATTAACGACTTGAGTTTCACAGTTCCCGTTTGGTTTGCTCCTAACAAGATTGTTACTCTTTGTTTGCTATTTTTTCCACGATCGCATGCGTCTCCTTTAAACGTTAAGGTTTTGTCTAGCAGACACTGATAATAAAGACCAGCCTCATCTGCGTTAAATATATCGTCCGGTTTGTACCCCTTCGTAAGGTCAGGTAGCTTTTTATTCCATTGAGTGCATACCTGATTGTCAACGCTTGCACTCTCGCCAATAATCTTTTTAAACACAATCTCATTTCTCTTTTTAAAATTCTGAAGCCATTCATTACTGGCGCGAAAGTTAAGTTTCCCAAGTTGATCTGCAAATTCAGTAGCTTTTTCCTGAAGAATTGGTCCACTTATAGGCATATTTTTATCGCGGCACTGCTTTAACCACTGCAGAATACACTCTTCAATGTCTTTGCACTCCGGTCCTCTAAGTCTCTGTAACGAAGATGGCTGGTTTTATTTTTTTTTGTTTTTTATTATGGTAGAAAGCGTTTTGGCTGGGATGCCAAACTGCTTCGCTATATCAATCTTTTTCCTATCACCAGCATTCACGGCCTCTAAAATCTTCACTTTTTGTTCGTACGACAATGCTTTACGCTTTGACATTCCACTGAGTAATTATAGTCAGTTCCAAGAATTCACTTAAATCAGTTACAAACAATCACTCACACATGCACAGACAATCCACACAAACTTTTTTGTGAACTTCTCTCAACACAGTTGCTGACAATAACAAACAACGAACGATATAAACACAGGAGATGAGCAGCACTGCAGTCAGGTTTTAACATGAATGATAGACAACAGTTCGTTGACATCAATCATTTTTTGCACGAAAAACTTCGAAGTTTAAAGGTTTTCCAACAAAAACTTCGATATAATGAGATAAAATTCGATACATAGTGGTTTTAGAACCAAACTTTCGATATATAGAGATGCAAAGATCACGGAAATACGTGATAAAAATTCGATATATCAAGGTTTTCGAGGCGATTCCTTCGATATATAGAGGTAAAAATAGTATAGGAATGATAGAAAAACTCAAGGGGAATAGAAAAACTTCGATATATCAAGGGATTCGATATATTGAGGATCGATATATCGTGGTTACACTGTATCACACTTTAGGGGCATGTATACCAACACAATAAAAAAAATTTTGACAATCGGGCTCTCCAGACCCGCTAAATTTGAAATGATTTATGAATGAGCCCAAGTACTCCTCTCTATTTTCACATTGAATTGCACTCAATTGTCCTTAAAGACACTTTTAAGTACCACCTCTGGTCCATCGCAAGCAGATATCTCACATTCATAGAATTGTGAAACCAATTTAATGTTTTATGAATATAAATGCGTGTATTTGTTCAAAAAACACGCACTCCTATGTGTCTCGAAGTTAACGGAATCAAACCCGCACCTCATGAAACACATGGTACATACATTACCATGGAGCTATGAGACTAATAAGCCTTAATTACTAGTAAAATACAAACCTAAGCAAATGATTTCAAGACTCTTGTAAGTTCCCGATCCTGGATGTCCAAAACGATTTGAAACGTCAAACGTTATTAATACAGTGAATAGATTTTATTCAGAGTTTTTATAGTTTATTAGGGATTGCTTATATGATTTCTTGCAAGCTATCTAGAAAATCGAATTCAGTGAAACCTCTTCACATGGTAAAGTCAAAGTCAAAAGCGCTTTAGTCAATACTAATCGGTATAAATTTTCAAAGAATATTAAGCAAATTCCAAACAATAAACATACAAAACCTTAATAGCCCAAATAGCTCTCTAAATTTATACGTTATCATTAAACATATTTCTTCAAAAAAAAACTCAATTAATTAAGAGTATTACGTATTTTGAAAATCAATTGGAAAAAGGAGAAAAAACCAATCAACACTATCCTAAAATTATTTATAATTTAAACACAACAGTGAACTTTGATCCTACATCTAATATGTTTTAACTTAATTCTAATAAAATTCAATCAAAAATTTTATGTTATACTTAAAACATTCTATAACAATGTTCCTAACCTAAGCGTTAAACCTTATCTCTAACCTAATATAATAACCATAACATATACCTAACCTTTACCTAATTTTTAACACAAATAAACAACAATACTAAATGTAGCAACAATGAGCTGAAACTCAAAAACTAAATAACGAAAAACACAAGAACTGGAAATAAACAAGAATAATTTAGACATTGTCATTCAGCCACTAATACCTAGATTGTTCCGTCTCAACTCGATCAGCTTCAACGAATCTAGCAAATGAGTATCTCCATTGGAATTGTTGGTCTCGTGAACTCAGACTCGGAGGATATTTTACCTTCTTATCGGCGGCTCGTCTATAGATGTGAAATATGATTGGGATGCCATCAGAATTCAAAACATATCGATTCATGTCCAAATACACGAATGCTTCCGGAGGAACGAAGCCAGTAGTGAGGCAAGTCACAATATACCCGTCTGGAAGGTGGAACGGCTGTGAAATCCAAGGGTTTTCACTCACAGTCGCAGATCTTGCGATATGATTCCGAAGAAGTTTCAATATAAAGATATCGACTCTTGTCACTTCAGCAGTTTGATAAATTCTTCTATTCGATATATAATGTTTCCAATCCATCTTGGGCTTTTTGTACAAACCAGTACATGCATATGTCAAAACTAGTCCAGCCAGGGTCTTGTAACAGATAATTTTGACCTTTTGATCAATGTATTTGGAATGAAAGAGTCTTCGTAGGGCCATGACTACTTGTAGTGTCTTAGCGAGCATAATTTTCACATGTTCAGTATAGTACAGATACTGATCGAGATAAACACCGAGGTATCGAACACATGATTTATGTTGAACTTGTTCTGAACTACTCTCGCCAGCCATGATGTGGAAATCTTTCCAATTACGTTTCAGGTCTTGACTGACCCCCTGCAGCGTTGTCCAAAAAAAGATTGTTTCACACTTCTGCGCGTTGATTTTCATTTGCCAATTGTCAGTGTACAGCTGTACATCATTGAAAATTTTTCGGAGATTTCGCTGAACTATTGTAGCTTTTCGGTCTGCGGTATAGATGATCAGATCATCAGCAAACGCTACCAATGATCGCGTTGGCTAGATGTTAAAATCAAAGCTCTTCAATAGCTTGCGAATGAAGATTGAGGTGCAGTAACTGTTCCCTGCAGTGGACCATTCAAGACCTTGAATTTGCGCATTGTCGTCAGATTTCCATCAGTTACAACAAACGATTTCCCTTATAACATATGCACATCATGGCGACAAGGTGTCTGGGGAACTTGTCCTGAAGGAGTTTGAAAACTAGTCCATCTTACCACACCGTATCAAAGGCTTTCTCCATATCAATGAGACATGCTCGAACACGTCGTCCATCATTTAGTTTCCAACAGATGTCAGATAGCCCAGTCATATTAGGTAAAAAAAGGGGTCAACCTCGGAATGAAAGATAATAAGCTGCAAATTGGTATGAACCTTTGTTTTGTCATTCTTAATGTTGTCTCAAAAGTCACAATCGTTATCGTGTTCGCGTCTTAAGATATTCAAGGTCAAAGGTCACAAAAATCGGTTTTTGCGAATATCTGGCTTCCTATCGGTTAAATGAGATTTGCATTTATTATAAAAGTTGTAGGCTATAAAATTCCCTACAACTTTTGTTCAAACTTTTTTTTCATACGACCAACCGTTTTGAAGGTAGAGCGCGAAGAGTGCACATCGTACAGTCATATACGGCCTAATGCAAGGTCAAGCGTGAGTTATGGTTATCAGTACGTTATAAAGTCAATTATTTACTTGGAAATTATAATTATTAAACAATGCCTATTATTTATGTACTAACTATTAATTATTTATATTTAATTAAAGTAAGTAACTTGATTATTTATATATAATTATTCATATTTAACTATTTAAGAATATCGGGATCATATGTATTTTCTTCATCGGGATTACTTGGATACAGTGAAGCGTTGAGGCAAGCTTGTCCGTTGCACTGGCCGCAAGCTAAAGAACATTGTAGCCCTGATTTTCTGCATCCACAGCGGGAACCACAACCATTTTTGCAATTGCAAAATATTACGTTTAGTAGTTCGGCTGGTGCTGGAGGTAATAACGTTCGTATGGGCTCCAGGATTTCATTTTCAAGCATCCAGCCCCATTCTTTAGGTTCTAAGTCCTTCCCTAACCACATTTGAATCTGGTAGTAGACACGTTTTATGTGTTGATGAGCTGCTACACTTGTTGGTGGAAGTGTTGACGTAATATTTTGCAATTGCAAAAATGGTTGTGGTTCCCGCTGTGGATGCAGAAAATCAGGGCTACAATGTTCTTTAGCTTGCGGCCAGTGCAACGGACAAGCTTGCCTCAACGCTTCACTGTATCCAAGTAATCCCGATGAAGAAAATACATATGATCCCGATATTCTTAAATAGTTAAATATGAATAATTATATATAAATAATCAAGTTACTTACTTTAATTAAATATAAATAATTAATAGTTAGTACATAAATAATAGGCATTGTTTAATAATTATAATTTCCAAGTAAATAATTGACTTTATAACGTACTGATAACCATAACTCACGCTTGACCTTGCATTAGGCCGTATATGACTGTACGATGTGCACTCTTCGCGCTCTACCTTCAAAACGGTTGGTCGTATGAAAAAAAAGTTTAAACAAAAGTTGTAGGGAATTTTATAGCCTACAACTTTTATAATAAATGCAAATCTCATTTAACCGATAGGAAGCCAGATATTCGCGAAAAACCGATTTTTGTGACCTTTGACCTTGAATATCTTGAGACGCGAACACGATAACGATTGTGACTTTTGAGACAACATTTAGAATGACAAAACAAAGGTTCATACCAATTTGCAGCTTATTATCTTTCATTCCGAGGTGAAAGCCCTAATATGACTGGGCTATGAGGTAACTTTCGTTATTGCATGTGCGGTCGAATGCCTGGCATGAAAACCAAATTGGCAATACGGCATCAACTCATTTTCCTCAATGTGGGCGTTTAATGCTCTGTTGAGTATCACTTCAAACACCTTGCTGATGTTAGGCAGCAAGCTGATTGGGCGATAGCTTTTCAGGCACGAAGATTCTTTTCCTTTCTTCAAGATCGGAAATACCTTAGCCTTTTTCCACTCATATGGGAAATATGAATTGCTCAACATGTTGTTGAACAATATGCAATAATTCCTAATAGCAACCTCAGGCAAATGTTGGAGAACTACATTTCAAATACCGTCAGTACCACATGATTTCTTGTTGTTTATCCTGCGAAATATGAAACACAAATCTTCATAGCTGACAAAACAATCAATAAGATTCAAGCTTGGTATGAGGTCAGATGTTAATGTTTCATTGAAATGAAGAATTGATTGGCTGTTCAGGCTTGATTTGAAGTCGGAAGTAATAGGCCGTGTGGAACAGTGGGTTCGGGCACACTCTGCTTGAGCAGCGGCTTCCAAATTAAAACCACAGTGGCGGCATCAAGTTTGAGCTTCTGATGCTGCTGTCGGACCATCACCCCACCCAGCTGTGATATTTACCAATTGAAAAATTTATGTAATTATCACATTGTTGAGCGTGATATTGACCATATCACCTTCAATTCCGTTACGGTCATGGAATGAGGTACCCTAATAAAAAATCTCGTTCGGATTTTCTACATGATTATATGTTCCTTTATTAGTAGCTATTTAGCAGAAAAAAGATGAAAGAATCAGATAACGGTGCATAACATTAATTTTCCTTTTCAAGATAATTATAAAAAATTGTTTTATTCAAGACACAGTATAATTGTATTAAATACAGCGTAATCATATTAGATAAATCAAAAAACTAAAGCTGTGTGAAAGTAAGTTAAATGGCAGATATATGTTTATAGCTGCCGATTTATAGATGCATTGTTCCCTTTGTAGTGACATTTCCCTTTCGTCATCAGGTGAAGATTCCAGATATTTATTGGATGTTTTTCTTATTTTTTAAGTATTTCAAACTCATAACAACTTAGTCCTTAGGGCTTTTCCCAAAGTTCAATAACCATTTACTTTACTTTAATTTACAGTATTAATCTTTTCAATAAAAACAGAAATTTTAAATGTTGACACCCTCAACATCATCAAGCATTACTAGATTATAAAAGCTATACGTGTTAAATTTATTAGCTTTAAAAATTTAGGTTCTTAAAAATTATTTGCTTAAGACTATCTTAAAACTACTCGTTTACTGCATTCATTGAACGATAATACGTCGCTGTCGTAACTACCTCGGCCTAGTGTTCCTTCGTCTTCTTGGTCGTAGCACTACAGCCCATCTCGGAACTTCACTTCCTGCGAATAGCGCCTCCAACTGTCTCGGTCCATTGACCGCGTCCTCCAATTTTGAAATGTGAGCAGCGATGAAATACCTTCGTCAACCGAGTCAGACCAGCATTTTCTCTGTTTCCCCACTGGTCCTCGCCCTTCAGTTCTCCCTACGAATACCTTTTTGGGTATCCGTTGTTCGTTCACACGATTCATGTGGCCAGTTAATTGCGGCTTCCGCAGTTTTACAATCGTTGAGACCTCCGGCTCGTCCAAAAAATCATAGACCTCATGGTTGTATCGAATTCGCCATTGGCCCCCATCTACCTCCGCTCCGATTATTCGCGTGAAGATTCGACATTCGATGGCGTTCAAAATGTTTGCGGATGCTTGGGTTAGGGTCTATGATTCGCGCCCCTAGCACAGCAGAGATCTTCTCACTGATTTATATACTTGCAGCTTTGTTTTCTTGTGTATGTAACCGGTCTTCAAGATCATCAAAACTAAATAAAATATTTTATTTGCGAGCTGACTTCTTCTTCGTATTTCGTGTCTCCCCAAAAATATCGATAGGCTCCGATGTTTTGAAGGATAAAGGATGTTCTTGAAATATGGCGCCAATCTTTCTCTAAGCCTGGTTTCATCAGCGATAATATTGCCGATGTCGTCGCGACAGAACATATTTTTGGAGTGACAACCTCGCTTCAGGCTTTTTACTACTTTGTCTCCTTGTTTTGTGTTGTTGCTTACTAGGTTTCTTTTTTTAATTCTAACTATCCTATTCGCTACTCTTCTGAGATTTTCATAGTGTTCTCCTTCGCCCTTCTTTTCCTACCGATATATAATTTGTACGCGCAACTCTTTTTATCTAACACTTTCGGGCAGTCATCCTCAAACCAATCATTTCTTTTTCACTGGGCTTGGTGCGCGACTGACTGTTCTGCCACGGTCCAAATAACCACTTTCACTTCCATTCAGAGCTCGTTGTTTGTTTTCAGTGATGTGTCTTATAAAATGTAGGCCTGCTGGTTATTCAGGGTCTTCGTCAAATTTTTTGGTCACAAACGCCGTTTAGAGCCTTTCGATGTCAAATTTTTGTAGCGGACTGGTCTTCATCAAATACGCCTTTGACATAAGACATTGAAAGACGAACTGAAAACACTATGAAAGTCTCAGAAGGGTAGCGAATAAGGTAATTATAATTAATAATAGAAAATACTATGACGACTAATTGAGAAATATATATGTTAGTCTAGCGCGCAACAACACAACACAAGCATACAAAGCAGTGAAAAGCTTGAAACGTGGTTATAAGCCCAAAACCACCCCTGTCGTGATGAAATCGGCAATTTCATCGCTGGTAAAACCAAGATTAAGGAAAGATGGGCATCATATTTCAAGAAACTAGAACATCGGAGCCTATATATGTTCCCGGAGAGCTTCCATTAGCCCTTCCAACTCTGAATGAAGTTTCTTCCACCATCAAAGCCCAAAAGAATAATATAGCACCGGGCGTCAATGAGATTCCAGTGGAAGTCATCAAATATGGTGGTAGCAGTGTTCATAAAGCTATTCATAAAGTCATCCAGCACATTTGGCAACATGAACACGCTGAAAGAGTGGAGCCAATCAATTACATTCCCTATCCACAAGAAAAATGTGACAAGCTACAGTGCGAAAATTATAGAGGCATATCACTACCTTGTACGGCGTATAAAATATTTTCAAAGATCTTAAAAAATAAAATCGGATCATACGCAAACAGTATTATTGGGGATAATCAAGGTGGTTTTAAGGCAGGTAGATCGACAATAGACTAATTGTTCACAGTCAAGCAGGAGTTGAACATAGACGTACACCAAATTTTCGTTGAATTTAAGCTAGCATACGACAGTATTGGTCGGAACATACTGTACCTAATAATGCTTTGCTTTGGCATCCCAGCTAAATTAGTCCGTCTTACCAAAATGACAATGACGTCGACAACCTCTCGTGTCCGCATTAATAACCAGCTCACCGATGCCTTTGACACAAATACCGGACTAAAGCAGGGAGATGGGCTGGCCATCGCTATTCAATTTGGCTCTGAATTACGTCATAAGAAAACTAACTGTCGGTAGACGAGGTAAATTACTATACAAGTCGAGCCAAGTAGTAACCAAACATTTTGTCACGGTCATTAAAAACTGCCGAAGAACTCTTCTTGAATTTTGATCGCGAAACAAAACCCGTAAGGATTCAAATCAATGAGAATAAAACAAAACTCATGACGCAGTCCAGAAAAAATACCTCAAATACACAAAATATCACATTTAGCGAATACAGTATTTGAAAATGTTACCAACTTTGTGTATTTAGGCGCCAAAATAACGAGAACTGGGAATGAAAGAGACGAAATATGCTGAAGAATACAGCTTGCAAATAAATTATTTTATTCAATTATGACGATCTTAAAGATCAGCTGTATACACAAGAAAATAAAACTCCAGGTATATGAGTCTGAGATAAGACCTGAGTTTTGCTATGGGTGTGAAACATGGAGCCTAACCTAACCATCCGTAAATATATTGAGCACCTTGGAGCGACGGGTCCTGGGGCGGATAATCGGAGCGAAGCTAGATGGGAACCAGTGGCGAATTCGATACAAACGTGGGCGTTATGAAATTTTTGACGAACCGGAGATCTCAACGATTGTAAGACTTTGGATGCTGCAATGGGATGGCCACATGAATTGTATGGACGAACAATGGATACTCAAAATGATACTCGTTAGGAGAACTGAGGGTCGGAAACCAGTGGAGAAACCGAGGAAACACTGGGCTGACTCTGACTTATCGCTGCTTGGATTTTAAAATTGAAGGACATGGCCAATGGGCCAATACAGTTGGAGGCACTGTTTGCAGGAAGCGACGACATGAGAGGGGCTGTAGTGCTACGAAAGAGAGATAAAAAGAAGGCCAATTAGATCAAGTAATGATCTGAGTTAAAATTAGCTCCTCAAATCTACGATGGGCGAGTATGCTCGAGGCCCAACGTTGTTGGATCAGAACATGATAGATTTGGTTTTGTGTGTTTCTACCCGGTGATACCCAAATCATTTTATGTATGCGTCGATGCGGGAAGCGAGTCGAATGTATAACTAGATTTTTGCTATATGCAAAGTCAATCAGGCACTGGCCGTTGTCATTTGTTACATCGTTGAGGGTATATCCTCCAGCTATTACCCAATGAGATAGCTTATTACCAAACTTAGCGCTGAAATTACCCAGAATTGATTTTGTGTCATTTGCCGGTAATATGTCGACTAGTCTTTCCAGGTGATTGTAGAACGTTTCCTTCATTTTTTTTCCGGTCGGGTCGTGAACATGTATCAGCCAAATTTTGGAGAGTTCTGCTTTTGTACGGATCGCATATAACCGTTCGTTGATTGCCTTAAAATTAATAACGTGTAATTTCGTCGGCCAACGGGTTGACCGACTTTCTTACAAAAGTGTCAGCTGGATCTGATTCTTTAAAAGGGTCGTTTGTTTCGATAAGTGTCACTCCTTGTCATGGTCACGGTTATCCACAATTTCATATCATCCAGCGCTAAGCAAACGTGAAATAACAATGAAAAGTGTACTTAGCATCCGAACCAGTGAATTTCCGTTGTTGCTAAGAAATTGCTGAGTGAAATGTAACTAGTGAACAAGCGTGGATACCTGCAGCCCGCGGTAAGATTCTCTCATTTTCTTGGTACCATTTGCCGATATTTTGTTTGGATGAGTTCCACGGGAACCACTTCCTGAAACACCATTTTGGGTATTTTCCCTCGTTCAGTACTGGAAAATTGATATACAGAGTTGTAAGGAAAAAGAAGTAGCTATGTTATGCATCATATTTAAGTTGATGGTGGTGGGGGAATCCGGTCTAGGTAGCTCCTCTCTAGTTAGTGGTTTATTTTTAACAGACTTCTACCGGGAAGGTGTTATGCCAGATGCGGTTGAGTAACAAAAAGGCAGTTCGTGTTATCTTGAGTTCGATGCATTTGCTTTCTTTGATGAATATTACGAATAGTCACGCTCGTAATGCCTTATGCAGTCTTGAATTTTCATTCGGGATATTTAGTTTTTGGTTGGTACAGTAAAGAATTGATATCAATTTCATGTTTCCTTCTTGAGACTGGATGGTTCTGCGATTTGAGAGAATCTTTATGTGATATGTATACGCTTTGCTCGGACATGCATAAATCGATTTGCGAATAAATCTAATGACACTTGGAATATTCCGGATATTAACGACCTGAGATTCAAATACATAATAGCTGACTGAGAAATACAAACTTTTTTTTAATCAAATCCATTAATACATCATCCATTGCTTCGAATCTGATAAACGAGTACATTCATATCTAACTAGTCAATAATTTGGATAAATAATCGAGAGCAGCTGGCAGCAATCGCTGCCACGTAGTTGGAGCCCAGTGGTAGTTTCAGCTTTGTCGTAATGTGGCTCAGCGGCTTTTGGTGTTGACGTTAATGGAGGCCCTGTCCAAAAGCAACAGTAGCAGATGTAATTTTATTGGCAAGTTCAAAACGATTGCTGTCTCTTTCTTGTTACCCCGCCAAGCGGATGCGCCAAAGGTGCAACTGTGATCACTGTCCCAAGCCAGTATAAACGGGAAAGGAAGGGTTGAAGTGAAGTAGAACTGGACGTGAAGCATTTTTTGGTCGTAGAATGTGAATTTGAAAGGAGAGCTAAGCGGAAGCCGGAGCAGTGGAAGATCTCGTTGATATAGCAGAACTGACGTACCGGACGAACGGAAGGACCGAATTACCGAGAGTACCGACGTATGGAATGACTGAAGGAGTAGATAGAAGTGGAACTGAGCGAAAGGGTCGTGATCCACGTAGCAAGGGAAGCGGAGACCTGAGGCGTGTTGGCTGATGAGAGAAGTGGAACCGGACGAACGGCGTAGCCTAGTAGGAAGGGAAAGCCATGCACCTTGCGGCATGTTGGGTGGTGGTGCATGATGACTGAAGGGAGTAGTTGAACTAAGCGAACGGAGCCAAACCCTAGAAGTGAGAGGAAGAAGAGACCTGGACGTGAGGTGGCTAAAGAGAGAAATGAAGCTGAACGAATGACGCAAGTTTAGTAGAAATGTGAAGTCAAGGACGTGGAGGCATGGTGTTTGACTGTACTTGCAGTCAGTGGCTCGCATTGCATAAGAAGTAGAATTAAAGAGAGGGTCGAGAATCATAGTCCGCGATTACTTTTCTTGGCCCTAAACTATAAGACGCTTGTCAGTTTGAAATAAGATTGTCAAAAGTGCAGGAAGACTCGCTAAACTCTGAGAGAAATTCTAAGAAACTAGTTATCTCTTTGGAAGACCGCTTCCACGCACCCGAGGTGAGGCAACCTACTTCGGTTTGGGAACCACATAGGCAGTATCACTCAGGCCATGTGTCACAAAAAGATGAGCAGAGCTTTGATCTGTACCATGGGCAAGGGGGAGCCCATGACAGGTTACTGTCATCCCCTTCACAGTTGAGGAGCCTATCCTTGTCTGAGCCGTGGTGACTGTGAATAGCGTAGAAAGCAGGTTCGAGCACACATCAGTTATGTTGCGAGCATCCCAAAACGGAGGGTAAAGTGGGATCCCAACCTTCGGGCTGTGGGGCATTGATTGGCGCTTCAAACCAATTCCCGTTACCGAAGACTGAGGTTAAGCTTATTCGTGGCAGATACGCACGTAAAACTTTTCGACTTTATGTCTCGTTCTTATTTGGAGGAAGATTTACAAGGAATCAGCGTGTACGAAAGATGGTTAGAGTCGTCTTGACAAACTCTAGAAAATCGGGAAGCAAGTAAGCATCTCTTTTATATGCTTCAGCATGTTATGCATTATACTCGTACCTTCACAGACATGATTTGAAATAACAACTTAAATTCGTCCGAAGGACTAGCACTGTGGAGTATAACTAATTTATTGCATTCGGTTCACTTCTTCAGAGTTTAGCAGCCGCCGCTATAACCACCACTGCCTGAGATAAGCTGAGCTAATGGAAACATATTCGCGATACCGGGGATACATAGCGTAACGAATCAACAGTCCCCGGGTTGCAGCGTATACAACAGACCCCGAAATTTTGCGAACTGTATTGTTTAGCCGGTAAATCCAATTTCAATTAAATTTTCGAGAAATGTTTCTCCTATTTACATCAGTATTCACAATTTCATTTAACAAGCCATTGTTTAGTGCCTGTTCTAGGGTTTCTGATTTGCACACATATGAAAATTTAAATTAGAGAATTGACCAATATCAAAAAAATTGCTCTTTCTCCTTTCAAAACGAATTGGTATTCCAATTATAGAGAATACTTGATTTAATCAGTAAGTTATATATGATATAAATAATAATTATAAGAAATTATAATATTCATAATAACAAATGATAATAAGATATAAAACTAATCATAATAATAAATAACAAATAAGACAAATAATAATAATAATAATAAGAAATAATACGAACCATATTAACAAATAACAAATAATACAAATAAAAATAAGAAATAATGCGAACCAAATTCATAAATGACAAATAGTGTAATGATTCATGCGACGCCGCTGGTGACCACTACCAACACACTTTGCTGCTAGGTGGCTTGTCATTTTACGTTGGTTGCGACCAGTGCACATCCCACGTCTATTTTATCGTGGGATGCCAACATATTTTGACAGCCACATGGTGGCAGAGTGTGTGGGTAGCGAGAGTCATCAAAAGGAATTGCTTGTATCGCAGCGGGATTTTAGTGTGTAAATTCTATTGTGAGTTTTGTGGATAAAGTGAAGATTCTGTGTTACCAACTAAACCCAACGTAAACAGTTCAGAGCTGGAAACACGGTGGTTGCTTGTAAACCCCGTATCTACAAGGCCATATTGCAGTGAGTATGTTGCATGATGTTAAGTCCGATCCAATCGGAAGGTACTACTATGATTAAACACACAAAATATGCATAACCGAAAGATCACAATGCAAAGGTTAGGGACGCCTGAGTGAATCACTGGAATAAAACGAGAGATGCTTTCAAAAAGATATTTTGCCAATATTCCAAAACGTTCGCATTTACGATTCACACTACATTTTTGGAAGGTCGCGAAAGATTCTACTCGTGAATGCATTGTGTCCACAACGCATAAATTTGATGATTGCCAGTCTAAAAACAGTCCTAAGCCAATTGCATTTCATTCATTCTAGAATACTTTTTGCTTTACACCATAATAGATACTATTGCCATTTCACAAGGTAGAAATGTATTCATTTCAGTAACGAATCATGTAAATTTATTTCATAGCATTTTCAATCTTATTGTAAGTAATTTTGTAAAGTCAAAACTATTCGAAATAATTCTTTTTTTTTATAATTGGGGAAATCCGTCTTTCTTTAAAAATCAACACATGAGTGGTTATGAAAGCTGCTATTATTATTTGTTGCAACTTGTAAATTATTTAAGTGAAATAGCAGAAAAGAACTTAGAAGCCATAAGGAGTTCGTGAAGGTTAACGTTTCTGTTTTAAGCGCTAAAATTTCATTTGTACATTTTATACGTACGAAAATTGTAAGTGAAGATGAAAACAAAACATCATCGAAATTTGTTTTAGTATGAAAGAGAAGAATTATTTAACATTTGCAACTTGTTTATACGATTTACAATTGAAAAAAAGCAAATGAGAAAAATATTTCTGAAATATTGTGGAATTTTAGGGATGTCAGAATAGTTAACAACACTTTCATAGTAACATGGTGGCATAAGCCCTTAGGTATAAATTAATTAAATTCAAAATTGGTACCAATTTGAAAATTTCTGGACATTAAAAATTGAAAAGTCCCTTTGCCCGCCTGATTTCAAATGCAAAAAAATACCATAACAAAAATATTGCAGTACGCACATTAAAGCACAAAATTGATAAAAAAGAAACATCTGAAAGTAAAATGAAATATTTTCGTACCAAAACTTATTCAGAATAATAAAAATTTTGCAAATTATTGAATAATACGTTTGAATAGGAAATATGACTCAAGTGTGCACAAAACATTGAGTTAGATTTAATCTAACTATCTTGGATAGATTAAAAGTATCGAGTGTCTCCTAAAACAATTTATATTTTTTTATATAGTTGGTTCTGCAATTGAACCTGCGTAGTATACTATAGGCATCTGTGGAGTCTATACTTTCGAGAGAAGATTTTCTTTTAAAATAATAAACTGAAAATTGTTTAGTGATTCTTAGAAATTACAAAATTTGATCAAAAAAAGTAGGCATTTTATTTGAGGGAATCACGAAAATATTCGTCAGGCGGCGTTTAATTCTGCATATCCAGAAGATATTTTATGTTCGTCCATATAACTTGAATAATTAAATATCTGCTAACATAAATTACCCAACGATCAACAAAATTTTCCGCTACCAATTTTTAAGCTACAAATCAGACGCAGTTCTATTGAAGAACAATTTTTTTCAATCTGACCTCGAATTGAAGCAAAGGAATATATAATTCCTCGCTGGATGTTACATCAAATCAAAGATTTTTTATCGAATTTAGAAAGCTAACAAACGTAATTGAATACTTTATAATAATTTCTTGAAAATATTGCCCAGCAAATCCAATTCTTCATTTAAATTTACTTTGCATAGCTAAAATTAGATTTACATTTCACTAGAAACTAGTTTGTATCTGTTGCATTAAATGCTCCAATTCAAAAAGGCGACGTTTGGAAAAATAAAAATCAAATGAAAAAAAAAAAAATCGTTTAATAAGGCGAATGTTATATTAACATCGAAAGCATTTACACTTACAAATGAATGTACTTATTTTATTAACATTACAAATTAATTTTAAAAATTGAATGTTTAACACAGCATATATATTACATTAATGACGCTTTCTATAGTAGGATAAATTTAAAATAATATTGAAATGAATAAAACAACATGAATTGCTAGCGAAAAAATAGATTTTCCTTTCCAGTAGTTCTGCTTTTCAGCGGGAAATGAGGTGCAGGGTAAGTATGCCGTCGCGAGGGTAGGGTTTGAGAAAATCCGCTGAAGTCGGTTTCGCGTTGCGCGCGGTACGCGGTACCTTTGTTGTTTTGCCGTTTTATTAGAGTGGCTTTCGTCGGGATGAGTTAACGTAGTATACTTTTCGGTACCGCGTCGGAAATTCGGGAACGCGAAGTAAAAATTAGATTTTGATCTTTGACTGATAAATGAAGAAATACGGAGTAACGTAAAGTAGGTTTCCTCTCCGTATGGTTTTGTTTTGTAACGCGTTTGAAAACGGGCATGTATAGGTGGCTGAATATTGTAAATGAGCGTAACCCATTCGGAGACCCGCGACCGATATCCTCTCCGATCTAGCTGGCCGACAAGCAGCCACCGCGTGGATGGGTTACGGTGCACGGATTGGTTGACCGATTGGTACCATCCGTTGGCACTACTCAGACTTAACGTCTAGAACCGATGAGAGGTCGGTTCCGCGTTCGCACGTAGACAGTAAAATCATTACAATAGTACATTTAATAATAAGACGTAATACTAACTATAATAATGAATAATAACTAATGATACAAATAATAATAAGACATCATATTACCAGTAATAATAAGTACGAACAAAACATAAAAAAATTGAGAAATGTTTTATAACATCAGCACATCGGCCCCCTTTTATCAATTCTGGTTTAGACGCCAATTAATCGATTATAAGGAATTCTTAGTTCGTAAAGCACGGTTTTTGTTTTTTTGTATTCTTTAAAATAATGTCAAAACACAAAATCATACAATTTAAAGGAAAATTGCTTAAAACAAAAAAAAACATAAACAGCAATATTTAAAAAAAGCAAGGAAAAAGCATACTCAGAAAGACGGATATAAAGTGATTCATTACGAGGTTTGATTTCCAATAGGCTTTTTTTTACAGACCACAAGTCACTCCTGTCAAACTGTAATGTAATTTTTTTCAGTATTGTATGCCAAATCATCATGGAAATACTAACACCGCAACAACGTTTCCAAATTTTTCATGTGTATTACGAAAATCAACGTTCTGTGAGAAATGTATTTTGCATACAGCGAGAGAAACAATGGACTTAATGAGAAATCATTTTGATGAGAACCTAATTTCACGCTTTGGACCAGTCAATGTGTGATATCACAACTTTAGATTATTTTCATTGGAGTTACACGAAGTCTCTGGTCTTCAGGGATAAGCCAGCTTCATTCGACGCTTCAAAAGCCAACATCGGTCGCTGTGCTGGAACGCGTCGTCCAAAATTGGACCCTCAGGATGGACCATTTATGAGGTACTCGTAGTTGCGGCTAACATTAAAACGAGATAATTTTTAAAAAGTAAATCTCATAGATTGTTCTTTCGACTCACAATAAAACGTTCAATATAGAATTCAACCTTATGCCTTTTATTTGAGATTAAAAACCAAACCTCATAATGAGCCACCCTATATATAGTTCCTTTGTTTTTATGTATTAAAGATATGAAGTACTAACTGAAAACTAAATCTTTCCTCTTCAGTATGCGTTCGTTCTTTTTTAGAAGGCGAGGAAGACGGGTTGTGTAGATGCCGCCAAGGGGGTAGGTTTGGATAATCCGCGACTGCCGGTTCGGTACGCGGTATGGTAGATTGGCTTTGTGTTTTCAGTTAGAGTAGATTGATTCGGTTTTGGATTCGAGTAGTTTATTTCTGGCACCGCGTCGGTGAATTATCGGGAACACGAGGGTTTTGATTGACGATGTCTTGCGGTTTGGGGGAGATAGAAATTGATCAACGTAGAGTCGAATCATTTAGATAGAATTCGATTTTATGCGTTTCAGATCGGGCATTTGAATCAGTGGCTGAAAAGTTGTATTCGGGTATAGTCTGCCCACGGATGCTAGCCTGCAATCAGCCACATTGGAGCAGACTAAGGGTGTCCAGACTTGTTGACCTATTGCGTACAGTCAGTTGACACATTCAAAGACTTCACGTCTGAAACCAAAGAGGTCAGTTTAGATTTCCTTCGGGAAATCTCGTAACGAGACGGACGATGAAAAATCATTACATTATCTTACTTCACTTTCAAGGTGATTTTCGAAAGGGATAGTTAGTGAAACGGGTGCTTGAAGTAATAAATACATAAATATCGTAGATTTTAAGCGAGTACTGACATTGTCACTAGTCCGCGTTATATAGTGGTTTAAGCCGAAAGTCCCTGGTTCGAATCCCGTTGGTGATCAGATTTTTTTCGAGTGATTCTATGGGCGGACTATAAGCCCGTTCAGTTATGATGTGTGTTGGTTTAAAATATCAGAACTTATCGCAGCTGGGTGGATGGACACATGGCCAAAGCGTGATACTGACACATCCGATCAAGACAATGAGATACTTTAACTATCTCTAAGCGAAGGACCAAAAGGGACTGTTGTACTAAAGCAAAAAAAATGATTTAGTCAACAGAGATTCCCTGCACAAACCATTGTTTAAACTAGAGGTCGTAAAACAAACATCTGTATGACCATAGGAACAATGGCGGTTCTCACACCAGGCTTTCTGGAAATGCACCCAATAGACTCAATTATGACTTACTTGTATTACGGTTTTGAAGCATCATGACTGCAATACCAAACAGAATTTTAACATGTATTGTTCCCCTTGCATCAATGCCAAATATGGTAGAAATCCCTAATGCGAAGGATTCAATTTGTTGTAATTGTTCTTAAGCTTATCAAGAGATCGTGACGATTAAAAATGTCAGTTTGGTTGCCCTGCACAATTATAAGCTTGGGAATTAATATGACCAAATTAATTCCCACAAAGATTTAATGAAGACAATAAAATATGATTACCGATAACAATGGTGAAAAACTGTACACATAAACTGAAGCAAATGTGGACGTTCAATTTGCATCGAAAAGTTTGAATGAGATAAGTGGAAGTTCGGGTATCAATCTTAAGAAACACCGGCAAATTAATCACGGGCGGGATTTGGGAGTTATCTCCCAACTGTTGACAAACGTCAAGTCCCGCACCATATGGATAGTCAATGACAATCCCGGACATAGATTTGGGCTACGACTAACTTCACGGGAAAAGGCCCGGGCGATTTGCAAACGTACGCTTTTCTGGTGGCGCAATTTATTCAAAAGGAAGAAAAAAATATTTATTTTTTCTACTTTATTGCATCTATTTCAAAGCTTAAAAAGAAATTTTATGCGCTTTTTGAACACATGGATAGCTGTCTATTTACGTTTGAATCTACAAAATTTTTCCGTTTATCATAATTTCGACGCATAACCTAATAAACAACGTTCCACATTAAACCAAAATTCCAGACAAAACCATTCCATCAATCTACATATTTTTTTTATCCTTCATTAACGAATCCTTATAAATCTTAATGAGATCAAACTCAAATGCATTCCCCTTGCCAGGCCGGACGCACTTTATTCCCAATTAAATCGTCTTAAAATTTTATAGCTTTAACTTTTGCCATCCTTTCATTGTCTGAAGGATCTCATTTCTAGTTTATGTATTTTTCCATCTATACAAGGATACATTCAAGGATTTAATTGCATGGAGCCGTCGCACCAGGTGAGATGTTTTATCGCACAAGGACTGCTTATTTTCAATGGCAAATAAAGTTGTATTTATTGAAACAAGGAGTTTATATTCAATTTAATTTCAGTTTTATTACATCAATAAATTTTCCTTTGCACTGACCCATTTTAATCGTATTAAGCAAGCCGCCCTTATAGTGCAAGTTATATCGGCTCCGCTGTTAACTGATTTAACTTTGTAAGGATCTCTCGCGTTGAAATGCAAAACTGGTGATTATGTGGATATAAATTGTGGGAGGCGGTCTTATATCAACCAAAGGTAATCAAACTTTTCTTATCTCGCAGGATGAATGAAAGCCGGCGAAATGATGGCCTTCGGAGTTAGAATTTATTACGTTTTCTTTGCAACTAATACTGATATAAAAGGGGACTTGTACATTGCGTGGTTAAGGGCACAGGTTCTCTATATCCCCCATGATTGCAATTATCGACAGTTTCCTGTCCCTTCGTTCCTCAGAAACTGTACGTTACTTTTGAAAGATGTAAAAGTTTGAGCTGTCCTTACTGCAATTTTAACGAGTGTAAGATAAACGTGTTTCCTGCGTCCGATAAAACGCCAACGCTATAAATACTTGCGTTTTATCGTACGCATGATGAAAAGTTCATCGTAAATTTCGGTTTGCCTATCTGGAATGAGAGAAAGCTGGCGCTTACTCGTCCCATTTAAAATTCAGTACGTCAAATAACCAATATCATTTTTATTGGTCAATATATAACAATTCCTAGTACTGCCAACACATCGCTGGATCCAAGAGAATTTGACTATTAACTTGTGAATAACATTAAAACATCCTTCCCGCACATTTCCATCGAAAAATTCGTGGAATTCCACAAACAGTAAAACACATGTCACTTGCTGATATAATAACCTTTCGATAGCATTCTGTCCAGCAATAAAGATCATTTTATATCTTAATAAAATGTCATTTTAACGGTCAATTTTACAACGCCCAAAATATCTATATTTCCAGCTTCGGAGAAATGTACCCGTCGTATGTAGAAATGTCTTTTACTGACCAGTCAAACGTACAAATAGGGAACACCATCTCCACCACAAGCATTTCGTCTGTCATCGTGTTTTGTCTATGGTTATCATCAAGATAATAATTTTATGACCTCAAAATGTCATCGGGGGCAATGAAAACGCCATAAACTCCTTTTTGCTCCTCATACCCTTCTCTTGGGGTGGGGGAGTGATAGTTTAACCTCTGGCCATACAAAGTGTTCACACGACAGAACTGTTATTATCATTGTACTCGTATGGAAGACAGTATGACCACTCATTACGTAATCACGACACTATCTGGAAAACAAATTGAGATGCCGGAAACAATATCATGTGCCCTTAATATTGTTACCGTATAGGATATGCTGCATAAATAGAGTAACACGTCTGACACCAAAAACGTCTTATAGGAACTCAGAGACTGGAGAAACCAGAAATGGAAAGTTTTCTCATTTTCCCTTAGAATATAGAGTTCATTGTTTCAAGGACACAATTCATTGTAAACGTGTAAATCAGGAATACCAAAATATGGATTATGTATAATACAGTCAATGTTCTCTTATGGCAATATTAAAATTCAATAATTGAAAAATTCTGTAGCCTGTCATTTATGAAGTGTTTGGTGACCTGCAAGTCAATATAATAAAAAGACTGCAAAAGACACAATGGACTGGTAACACAGTAAATATGCATTGACGATTAAAAAGTACCTAATAGAGTATTAGTAGGAAACAAGTTGAAGTAGCAGGAGGATGCTCCTACCAGAAGGGTATTGTAAAACAATTAGCAAATCAAACAATATATTCTGCATATCAAAACTTAACTAATACTATATACAGATTCCATAAATTGAGTTCGAATAATTATTATGGTTATTATGATTTTAAACTCGCCACCATTTCGTCTCAAGTGTATTGACGTCGTCGCTTGATTAGTCATGATAACACATCAATATTACAAGCCATTTCTTAAGTTTTTATCAAAATTCCTACATATTTGTAGTGTCTAGGTCCGTTGCAAGCGTGTATCTCCCTAGTATCACGTGTTAATGTTGTAATTGTTAAAAATTCAATCGGCTGTAACTTAGCTGATTATTGTTCAATTATTGTGAAATTTTCGAACCATATACAATTACTTTTAGAAAACTTAAATTATAGATTTTGGAAAATTTGAGGGTCCCATCTTGATTTTATAGGCAAAAAAAGCAAAATTTATAAAATGTACTATTATTAACAAAGTTGATCGAATTTCGACTTCTGAGATATTTGTTGCCCTTGTGAAGGAAAAATTGTCAGTTTAAGTACTGTTTTGAAAAGCTCTTATAGAGAACTTTCATTTGATATTCATATCGGCTACCTTTGATGACTTTTTTTTTCAGCGGCCTCTCCCCTGTACTGTAATCATCAATTCATGGCCAATTTTTTCGAATCCTAGAATGGTTACAAAACCCTTTTGCTAGGAGCTCTCTCCTACCTCCTCGACTTGTTTCACCTATGAGTATTAATTGTTAGTACTCATCTTCAGTCATTCATCAAATTGAATCAAGTGTTAAAAGCATGCGCCTTAAACGTTGAACACATCGTATGCGGGAAACGAGTAAACTCGTTCTATACCGATTTATGATAGAGCGTGGGAGACGAGTTTACTCGTTTTTTGTTGCTAAGCGGTAGTATGCGGGAAACTTGTAAACATGTCCGCCGGGTGAGGTGGGGACTGCGCGTTATCTATTGTGAGGTGTACCCTACGCATCTACCTGCCGATACATCCTTTCTCTAGTCACTCCGTTATACTGCTTTCGTTCGGACGTCTTAGTATCGTGTTTCTGAGTTAATTCTGCTTTTATAAAATAAATATTATTATTTTGAATTATCATGTTTTCGTACAAAATACCTAACTATCGTTCTATATTGGTACAAAAACTATTTAACTTTGAACTGCCACTAGTTTTTTTTGTGATAAACTATTTTTAAAAGTTATTTTACTATCTCTGAACATGGATCAGGATACATACGAGAGTGATGATGAATTGTTCGCTGACAATTTATCTAATTATTCCCGCCAAAGCGACTTCGAAGATTTTTCCGAACCCGAGAATGACGTTTAAAGTGAAGAAGATATTATTCCTCTACCACCAACTTTTTCCCGAAGACAAATTTCTAGCTCATCCAGTTCTGATTTGGATGAAGGCGAAGAATGGTCATCGAGAGATAATTCACCAGTCTTGGAGGAGTATGAAGGGCGACCGGGAATCAATACTGAAAATGTCCCAGATAGTGTAGCGGATGCCGTGAATTTGTTCATTGACGACGTTCTTTTTGCGATTCTTGTAGAGGAGGCAAATAGGTATTATCACCAAAATGAAGACGCTTTCAAAACTTCTAGAAAATCTCTGAAATGGAAAGACATTACCGTAAAAGAAATGAAGAAGTTTTTGGGGACTAATAATACTTATGGGGCAGGTACGCAAGGATCGATGAGACGACTATTGGACCACTGAAGAGTCACTAGAGACACCATTTTTTGCCAAAATGATGAGCAGAGATAGATTTCACCAAATATGGAGAGCTTGGCACTTCAATAATAACGAAAACGTGGAAGACAACTCTGACAGACTTTGCAAAGTCAGACCGTAATTGAATCTCTTTCTTCCGAAATTTCGAGAAATTTATAAGCCTATTCAGCAGTTGTCTGTAGACAAAAGCATGTAGAAGGAGATTGTTCTTCAGGGTTATAAAATTATAAAGTATGGGGTACTGGTGCGTATGGTGTGCGAGAGCAATACTGGCGACATATGCAATCTTGAAATATATTGCGGTGAAGGGAAAAGATTAATTGAAACCATTACTTCAGTTATATCTCCGTATATAGGTTTATGGCCCCATGTTCATACGGACAATTATTACAATAGCGTATAAAACGGAGAGATACTTTTGGAGAAAAAAATTAGAATTTGCGGTACCATACGAAAAAATAGACGACTGCGAAATGATTTAAAAACGACTTTTTTGGCAAAAGGCGAAACGACGTTTAGAAGAAAGAAGGACGTTTTAGTTCAAGTGTGGCAATCCAAAAAGACAGTGTTTCTCATATCCAGTATCCACTCTGCTGAGATGAGAGAAAGCCACAATATTGATCGAAGCACCAAACAAAAAATTATAAAACCAAATGCCTTGATTGATTACAATCGATACATGAAAGCCGTAGACCGGGCGGATCAATATCTCTCATATTCTTCCATTCTACGGAAAACGACCAAATGGACCAAGGGAATGGCCATGTACTTCATGAATTGCGCATTAATTAATTCATTTGTTGTGTACCATTCGGCGCATTCGAAAAATAAAAAAAAACCTAATATTTTTGAAGAATATAGCGATCCATTGGTTAACCGACGAACTTCCAGGAGAAGAGCCTGCTGATCCTGTGCCTTCAACATTCAGGGCCCAAAGTAGTAAATGGGATTCACCGGGAAGGTTGTCAATGAATATGAGAAGACACACTTTAGAACCTCTTGTTGGAACGGGCAAAAACAAAAATATTTTACGCCGATGTCGTGTGTGTGCCGCTCATAAGCTGCACAGTGAAACACGATACATGTGCAAGTTTTGCAATGTACCTCTTCACAAGGGCAAGTGTTTTGAACGCTATCACATGGTGAAGCACTATTAGGCTACAGTTTTTTATAAGATCTATTCAAAATTTCGTGATTATATTGCGATTTTATGTGAATAAAGTAATTTTGATGGTAAGAGAATGTTTTTTTCTATATTTACCTAGAATGTAGTAGTTTAGTGTAGATAAAAAATAGAACAACTCTTATATTTTATAATGAGGATTTAAAAACTTCTTTTCTTAGTAAGATACAAAACGTTTCATGAAAAATACTAATTAGTTTGAGAGATATGATTTTTTTTATAAAAGTCTAATTTTGGCGCGATAAAGTCAAAAAGCACCCGCGTTACGTCATTGTTTGGCGGAAAAAGTACCCGCATATAAAGTGTTAAAACAGCCACTATTTTGCTTGACGATTACTAATACCACTAGCTGAGCCAATTCTCAAAGATATTCATGATACCTATCATTCCTGAAATTTTCATGCAAATCCTAGCAAAGCTGTAGTGCCCAAGTCGGTAAAAAGCGCATATTGTTCCGTAGTAATACTCGTATGTTTCCATAGCCATTCTCGTATGTTTCCATAGTAATACAGTGCATATTGTTCCATAGTAATACAGGAAAATTCAAATCGCTCTAACTTCGTGAAATACTATTCGATCTTTATAAAACTTTCAGGGCAGATCAATCTTATAAATAGTCATCTGTGTACTGAATATCATTAAATTTAAGGGCACCGTTAAGATTTTATTCAAGAAAACATAAAATCGATAAATTATACTATTACTAACAAAGATGAGTGAATTTCGACTTCTCACGCATTTGTTGTTGTAGTACTCATAAAGGCCTGCATTCATGATTTTTTTCAGATTTTTCGGATCAAAAATTTCGTACATTTCCCCTTCCCCTGCACCCCTCAAAGCACAATTTGTCATTTTGAGACCTGTTTTGAAAAGTTGTCATTAAGACCTTTCATTTGATACCCATATTGCCTACATGCGATGAAAACTTTTTTTTCAGGGGCAACTCCCCTATATGGGGAGATCCCCCTTACAGACCCTATAAATTTTTTCTTGTGGTGAAACTTTGAAGAGGGCGTCACTTCGCACCTATTTACATAATCTTATGTTTCTAGCTTATGTAGTTTGCGAGAAAAAGTGGTGTGACACACGGACGGACGGACAGACAGGACGCGATTTTAGCAGGGTATTGTAAAATGATTTAACAATACCCTAAAAATGAGGGAAATGAACAGTGGGAAAACTGGGAAGACCTTACTTTGACTTTTAAAATTAGTAGAATTAATCGCTGCTTGGACTTTCGAATTGGTGGACATGATTGTTAGAACGAGACACTTGGTGAACTGATTGCTGGAAACCAAGAGTTGAAAATGGCTATGATGTAGAAACGACGAAGACAATAAACTGAAAAATATCGTCTCTAATATATCATGGCATCTTTCTAACAATGCTATTTTAGAAGGAAGTTGCTTTTTCGTTGGGGATGGATCAGACTACGACTTTATAGTCGCACTACTGTCGCAACTTAGACATGGTTAAATGGAAGCGCGCACACTGCGATTTGCGACAATTTTGGCCAGGTCGGCAGTCGCAGGAATTTGCGAGTTTTCCTAAAATGTGTTTAGTCGGAAGTTTTTGTGATACTCGCGCAGGCGCACATCATTTGGGCATTTGACGCAGTCACGCAAAGAAGTTTCTTGCATAGCACACAAATGACTCAGCGCATGTATTCCTGGCAAAGACATATCTTCAAAAGAGCATATTAGTTCTGCGCATGCCTGAAGTTTCTTTGCAAATCTTGTCCCAGTGTTTTCATATTAGTGTCTAAAAATCGCTCGATACGACAGTAAAATCGCAATGTGGCGGAGCCCTTAGTCGTTGTCGTCTGGTAGAAAGCAGAGCTACCGTAAAGGGGCATCGGTCGTATAATCTGTTTGAAAATGATCATTCGATTTTTAAGGCTAAGACTTTTGGCTTTAACGAGAGGGTATAAAGAGGAAGTCTCATGTAGTGTCCTCGTTTGTTTTGTATATGTTGTTCCCGTGTTAGTTTTTTGTCGAATTTTAGTCCAAGGTATTTAGCCTTTGGTGGCCAGTATATTATTTCGTTGTCAACGATAAGTCTCTGTGGAGTTTGCCATCTTTTTCCTGTGATGAAAAGTGCCTGTGTTTTGCCAGGATTAATCTTAATTTTCCATTCACGAAAGTATTATTGGAATATTTATTGATCGTTGCAACTTTCAAGTGGTGACTCTTGCTCATCGTGCTGTATTAAATATACAGGTATCATCAGCGCATAGTGATAGGTTTTCTTTTGGAGGCAGAGTGGAAAGGTCTACTGTAAATATATTGTATGAGACGGGTGAGCTGGGCAAGCCCTGAGGAATTCCAGCGTCAATTGGTCTCAGGCTTGAGAGTTGTTTGTCAATTCTAACACAAAATATTTTGCCTTCCAAGAGGAAGCCAATAATTTGATTAAGCTGCAGTGGCATATTGAATTGATGCATTTTGAAGATGAGTCATATATGTCAGACTTTGTCAAAGGCCTTAGCTATGTCAAACATAACTAGGCATGTTGAGTTCCTGCGATTTAAGCCTGTTCTGATTTGTTGAACCAGTCGAACTACTTGGAGTTCAGTAGAGTGTTTAGCTTTGAAGCCATATTGTTCTTCCGGTATAATATATTTGCCATATCAACCTCATTGAGTCGATACAGAATCAGCCTTTCCGCAATTTCCGAAAGCGATAAGAGGAGACTGATGGGTCTACAATTTTGTGGAAATTGTGAACAGAAGAACAATACTAGCCCCTGATTTCCATATTTTAGGATACTTTCACAAACAGAGTATGCCACTAATAAAAACTGTGAGTATTCTAAAATATTGCCCGGTAGCCAAGAGATCATTGTATTTGTAATAGTGTCGCGTCCAGGTGCTTTGTGTTTATTCAGCGTGTGTATAATGTTCTCGATTTCATCTAAGTCCGTTGATTCAATCCTGTTTTCATGCTGAATGTTATATATCAGGAGTCTGTCGACAGAAGATTTAATTCTATACTCAGTTTTAAAGTCCTCCACGTCTGAAAAAATTTGTGAAATCACATTTCCAGAGAATCTGCAAATGCTTCAGTCTTGCCCAAATCGTAGAATTGCGTCACATTCGGACCATGAATAGTTGGTACCACAATTTTACTGTTTATTTGAAAGTATTTGGATATTCTCCAGAAACTGCCACATCCAAACTCGAGACTCTACAAAAAGCTCTTCCATTGCTCGTTTCGGAATACCCTTATCTTATCACAGATTTCATTAGTCATACTAGTAGCGTTTGTACGTAGCGTAGGGTCACCTGTATACCTAGCTCTCCTGTAAACTTGGTTCCTTCTACTTATGAGTTGTTTGATGTTCTGAGGGAGCTCATAGGGATTCGTTTCACTTCTCAGAGTTATGACGGTATGGTCCTCTTTTGCCTGTACGATTTTCTGAACTAAGTTCTCAATGATGTTGTCAATGCCGTAGGCCATTTCAGATGGTTGACAATTAGATTCACTTGCCAAGGCCAAATTAAACGCTTTACAGTTGCTTTTCCTGGATAGGAACATCAATGAAGATGTTTTCTATGAGGAAGAGAACTGGTTTGTGGCCGGAAACCAGTTTGTCGGAGACATTTAGACGAACATTTTATGTGGAATCTCGTGATCTTCAAATGTCCAGTGCAAAGCTATTTCTTTATCCATAATGCGTTGGTCCATTAGAGATATGCAAACTGAAGTGGTTGGGTGTGATGAATCTATTGAGCTTGGTCCCAGCTTTATTGCTTCTCACAGCTCACTGTAGGTGGTGGATGGCATTTAGATCTCCTGCGATACAGATCGGGTCTTCAAATGCAGCAAGTGCATTGAGATCATTTAAGAAACCTATAATTCTTAGGGGTACTTTAGAAAATCAATTCGCACCTTGATTGCGTATTAATGAGATAGTGTCTCACGTTTTCTCTCACTCCATCTTCCCTACCCATCATTCTGTCATTTCTGTACAAGATGTAGTTAGAGATGTGAAATCGTCTTCCAGGTTTTACAAAGGTTTCTTGGATTATTAAATGTCAAACTTATGATCAAATATAAATTATTTTAATTCACTAGAATGCTGAAGCAAGGAATTCACATTCCACGTCAAAATTGAAACGTCGTTTATTAAACGCATTAGTGTTCAGTGTTGATGACATTTTGAGATGCAGCGAACATGGTTTGAATCATGTTTGCCATCACCTCTAGCAGCGTATTTTAAAATTGTGTCTGTATTTTGGCAAACATTTGGCCCATGTTATGCGGTTGATTTTGTGTGCTGTGCCGGAGTTGTTTCCTTTTATGTTGGTTAAGAGGGTTGAGCAGAACCACCTGCGTGAAGGATCTTCAGATGTTCTTTAGATTCCTGGGACTACCCCCGTAGCTTACCAGGTGTTCTCCTCCGCAGTTGATACATTTTGGCTCCTCCTCAATTTTCTTTGGACAGTCCGAGAAATGTTGAAGAGAATAACATGACAGTTCTGGGGGAATGCCCAAATTGTTAGCAATTGTGGCATATACCTTGCTCCGCACTAGAACGCTGTGCCTCAACGATGCACACAAAGTGGCAAACAGATTTAATGTTGCAGATTTAGGGAGAAGAACCTTGACTACCCTAGAATGATGTAATATACTTGAGACTGTAAATCTTCCTTAATTTCATCAATTGGAAGGCTATACAGGCTCCTAATGACAACATTCAACTGTCTATCTTCCGGATACGTATGAGTGGTATTGTATGTTATAGTAAGCTAATGCTTTTGACATTCGTCTATGATCTGTAGGTGTTGTTGGTATAATTTGTATGTTAAGGTAGATCCTTTTCATGGATGAATATGAGATGTTTTGTGTTTTCATAATACCAAGTGTTTGGGACCATTTTGCGGGCTCTTTAAGAATGACTGGTACTGTCTTGTGTTTGTGGTGCAGGCTGCGTACTTGTAGTTTTCGGCAGTTTTAATTTAGATTTTGTTTTAATGGCCATGTCTGTAAATGCCATAGCTGGTTTTGTTGGTGGAAGGGTAGGGAAGATCTCATCTATATCTTTACTGCTAGTCATGCAGTCAACTTTCATCTCATTTTCCGAATCTTCAGAAGAGGTACAAGACTTTTGAGGTAAGGACGTCTTTATCTTTCATTTTATCATCTCAAATCTACCTTTTTGAGATTTAGTGGTAGTCATAGTCTAGCAATTCATTTTTGTTTTACTGGTCGGCCAGCTCGGCATTAGTTTTTGCAAGTATTTCTTGCGTTTGCAATAGTATTACAAACATTTAATCTAATTTTAATATTATATTGTCTAGCAGGGCAACCAGCGAAGCATTTGCTCATCTTTGTTTATTAAGTCACGTTCGGAAATCACGCGGCTGTCCGTTGATATCCTGTCTATCAAAAATAACTATCTGTACACAATTCGGTATCCGCTAAATAACTTTCAATTCAAAAAATTTAAAGAATCAAATATTAAATAGCAGGAGATGTTGAAAACTCAACGTCTTCCATACGATTTGAACATAGACGTAGACGTGCTATACTATGAGTGTAAAGCATGGACCCTAACCCAAGTATCCGCAAAAATACAGAACGCGAGTCCTGAGGCGAATATTCGAAGCGAAGCTAGATGAGGACCTATGGTGAAATCGATACAACCATGAGCTGTATGAAATTTTTCATGATCTGGAGGTCTCTAGAATTATAAGACTGCAAAAACTACAATGGGCTAGCCACGTAAATCGTCTGAACGACCAACGGATACCCAAAAAGTATTCGTTGGGAGAGCACCGAGGAAAAAAATCGGGTGACGGTAAGATGCCACTTATTAGGATCTGCAGGCTGAGGTTGTTTCAGTAGACGTAGGTGTAGTGCAAAATTTTTGTGGCAAAAAAGATATGTTTACTACATTTGATGTTTCATTGAATTTCCTATCGACTCAAATAAAATCTGTGAAGTGCTGGGACTGACTGCTTATCGGGTGAGAAGTTCCAGTACGTCCTGAAATTCATTATAGGCATACTCTTACGAAAATCCACCCATGTTTCACATAAGCAGGAGATTTACCAATCTCATGCAAGAAGTAGTGAGTTAGGTAGAAATCAACCTCACCAAGTCGTTCGTTGAGCTACGCTCTCAGATTACTGATGATTTACATGGTCCGTCTACAGGATGGTTTATTCTTTCTAAGGATTAGTTGTGATTCATCATGAGTAAAAGACTATCGATCAACTATATTTGATGCCTGTACATTTTGCAATGTTAGCTTAAAATCTATCTGTTATTTGTATACCATATGTAGCCAGCCGTTTTGTTACGCTTTTACCTAGAGATCACTTGATATTGTTAAGGCTATATGGTCTGTGCGACTGTTTGAAGTCCTTTTCTTGTCAAATTACCACTGACTAAGGGTACTTGCCCTTCACTGGCTATTCTAGGTGTTCCTTTTTAATACAGCCATTATTTCACGGTCACACACAACTACCAAAGAACTTTTCCTGGAACTTAGCAGCGAAGCAAAACTACTAGCGCTACAGATCAATGAAGATAAAACAAAGCTCATGATGCAGTCAAGGAAAAATACCTCAAAAACCCAAAATATCACACTCGGCGAAGACGAGTACAGTATCGGAAATGTGGGCAAATTTGTGTATTTACGCGCGAAAATAAGAGAACTGGTAATGAAGAGACGAAATACGCCGAAGAATATAGCTCGCAAATAATATTATATTCAGTTTTGACGATCTTGAAGTTCAGCTGCATACACAGGAAATAAAACTCAAAGTATACAAACCTGTCATAAGACCTGTGCTATGCTATGGGTTAAAACATACACCGAAATCCAAGCATCCGCAAATATATTGAGCGCCTTTGAACGGTGAGGGCCTGAGGTGGATTATTGGAGCGGTATTGTAAGACTGCGGAAGCTGCAATGGGCTGTCTATGTGAATCGTATGAACAAACAATGGATAACCAAAAAGGTAACCGTTGGGAGAACTGAAGGGCGAACATCAGTGGGGAAACCGAGAAACGCTTGTCTGACTCCGTCGATGAAGACAGTTCATCGCTGCTCGGATTTCTAGATTGGAGGACGCGGTCAATGGACTGAGACAGCTGGAGGCGCTTGTTTCAGGAAGCGATCGCCCGAGAGAGGCTGTAGTGTTACGAAAGAAGAAGAAGGTTTGGACTCCACCAATGCTAGTCGCATGCAGTGAACAGTCGTTCAGTTCCAAATTCTGCGTATCAACGAACATAGTCTAAGTTGTGTTTATATGACTATGTGTCCACAACATCATACACGAACTGATGCTGTGTGCAAGATTGGTTAGCTCAAGTACCAGATACCCAGCATGCGGAATATTTCACCAGTCTGGGATAAGAATGAAGGCTTGCGCCTGTTCATATAAGTTTTGGTCCTAGTGTACTCGTATGTTGCATACTGCTCCCAAGATACTTTTTCTTGGGTGCAGCAGTAAGTAAATAATAGTGTCTTGGATCACAACCAATGGTGTTTAGTGCGCCTGGTTGTATGCACTTCAATTAGGGTAAGAAATACGGATATGATTGGTGGCAATAAAATATACGGGTTTCCATTAAGCACCTAACAATAAGTAAATTAATTTGAATAAATCGATTGTGAGGTGTGCTCTGTGGCAAGTGGCGCCGTCTTGTTGAAACCACATATCGTTGATGTCAAGTTCATCTAATCCTGGCCACAAATAATCTTCCAACATAACAGGATAGCGCTCTTCGTTGACGGTAACATGAGGATCATTTTCATTCACGAAAAAATACGGTCCAATCACACCTCCAGTATAAAGACCGCACCAAACAGAAATTTGCAACGGGTTTGTTAGTGAGCAAAGACGCATATTTTGCTTATTAACAAAGCCATTGAGCTAGAAATGAGCTTCATCGCTGAAGATGGTTTTCCGATGAAATTCTTCATTTTCTTCAAGCTTTGCCAGAGCCCAATTGCAGAAGTTTCGGCGTTTCGAATGATCAAGTGGCCTTAATTCTTGAGTAAATTTGGCCTTGTAACCATGTAGGTCAATGCGTTTTCACAAAATACGTCAGAGTGTCATTTGAGCGATACACAATTCTTAAAAACGATGTGGAATCGACTGATTTGGTTCATTTGGAATTGATGTGAATGCGATATTTCCTTCGCTTCGAGCGCTACGACGTCTTTTTGGCACCAGAATGTCCAATAGTGAAAATTTTAACTGGTGGGACGATTATTGCGGCCGGAAATTAGAGTAAGGACTCTTAAAGTTGCGAACACTGACATAGAATTTCGTTGGTAATTTTTAATTATTTCCAAACGTTGCTGGTTCGTGAGCTTTACCATGATGAAAATGTTGACTTTAACTAATGTTTTAATATTGACAGCTCATTAGGAAAATTTAAGGGTGCGTTCATATAAAGATAAGAAATCGTTGTGTCCCTAATCGAAAACCCTATAGTTTACAGAATGAGGTTAGTATGGTTTCAGGATATACGATACAATGATTGTAAAGCTGTGGCACTACAATGGGCTAGCCATATGAATTGCATGAATGAATAATCAGCACCCAAACAGGTATTCATTGCAATAACTGAAGGGCAGAGACCAATAGGAAAACCAATAGGAAAATCGAACACTGGTCTGACTCAGTTGACGAAGACAGTTCATCGCTGCTTGAATTTCGAAATTGGAGGACAGTTGGAGGCAGCTCTTGCAGGAGACAAAGGCCCAAGAAGAACATGATACCGAGAATGATCTCAATTGGCAAAAGTGAGGATTAAATCAGTTTCTAGCCGCTGCAAAAATACAGAACGCGAGTCCTGAGGCGAATATTCGAAGCGAAGCTAGATGAGGACCTATGGTGAAATCGATACAACCATGAGCTGTATGAAATTTTTCATGATCTGGAGGTCTCTAGAATTATAAGACTGCAAAAACTACAATGGGCTAGCCACGTAAATCGTCTGAACGACCAACGGATACCCAAAAAGTATTCGTTGGGAGAGCACCGAGGAAAAAAATCGGGTGACGGTAAGATGCCACTTATTAGGATCTGCAGGCTGAGGTTGTTTCAGTAGACGTAGGTGTAGTGCAAAATTTTTGTGGCAAAAAAGATATGTTTACTACATTTGATGTTTCATTGAATTTCCTATCGACTCAAATAAAATCTGTGAAGTGCTGGGACTGACTGCTTATCGGGTGAGAAGTTCCAGTACGTCCTGAAATTCATTATAGGCATACTCTTACGAAAATCCACCCATGTTTCACATAAGCAGGAGATTTACCAATCTCATGCAAGAAGTAGTGAGTTAGGTAGAAATCAACCTCACCAAGTCGTTCGTTGAGCTACGCTCTCAGATTACTGATGATTTACATGGTCCGTCTACAGGATGGTTTATTCTTTCTAAGGATTAGTTGTGATTCATCATGAGTAAAAGACTATCGATCAACTATATTTGATGCCTGTACATTTTGCAATGTTAGCTTAAAATCTATCTGTTATTTGTATACCATATGTAGCCAGCCGTTTTGTTACGCTTTTACCTAGAGATCACTTGATATTGTTAAGGCTATATGGTCTGTGCGACTGTTTGAAGTCCTTTTCTTGTCAAATTACCACTGACTAAGGGTACTTGCCCTTCACTGGCTATTCTAGGTGTTCCTTTTTAATACAGCCATTATTTCACGGTCACACACAACTACCAAAGAACTTTTCCTGGAACTTAGCAGCGAAGCAAAACTACTAGCGCTACAGATCAATGAAGATAAAACAAAGCTCATGATGCAGTCAAGGAAAAATACCTCAAAAACCCAAAATATCACACTCGGCGAAGACGAGTACAGTATCGGAAATGTGGGCAAATTTGTGTATTTACGCGCGAAAATAAGAGAACTGGTAATGAAGAGACGAAATACGCCGAAGAATATAGCTCGCAAATAATATTATATTCAGTTTTGACGATCTTGAAGTTCAGCTGCATACACAGGAAATAAAACTCCAAGTATACAAACCTGTCATAAGACCTGTGCTATGCTATGGGTTAAAACATACACCGAAATCCAAGCATCCGCAAATATATTGAGCGCCTTTGAACGGTGAGGGCCTGAGGTGGATTATTGGAGCGGTATTGTAAGACTGCGGAAGCTGCAATGGGCTGTCTATGTGAATCGTATGAACAAACAATGGATAACCAAAAAGGTAACCGTTGGGAGAACTGAAGGGCGAACATCAGTGGGGAAACCGAGAAACGCTTGTCTGACTCCGTCGATGAAGACAGTTCATCGCTGCTCGGATTTCTAGATTGGAGGACGCGGTCAATGGACTGAGACAGCTGGAGGCGCTTGTTTCAGGAAGCGATCGCCCGAGAGAGGCTGTAGTGTTACGAAAGAAGAAGAAGGTTTGGACTCCACCAATGCTAGTCGCATGCAGTGAACAGTCGTTCAGTTCCAAATTCTGCGTATCAACGAACATAGTCTAAGTTGTGTTTATATGACTATGTGTCCACAACATCATACACGAACTGATGCTGTGTGCAAGATTGGTTAGCTCAAGTACCAGATACCCAGCATGCGGAATATTTCACCAGTCTGGGATAAGAATGAAGGCTTGCGCCTGTTCATATAAGTTTTGGTCCTAGTGTACTCGTATGTTGCATACTGCTCCCAAGATACTTTTTCTTGGGTGCAGCAGTAAGTAAATAATAGTGTCTTGGATCACAACCAATGGTGTTTAGTGCGCCTGGTTGTATGCACTTCAATTAGGGTAAGAAATACGGATATGATTGGTGGCAATAAAATATACGGGTTTCCATTAAGCACCTAACAATAAGTAAATTAATTTGAATAAATCGATTGTGAGGTGTGCTCTGTGGCAAGTGGCGCCGTCTTGTTGAAACCACATATCGTTGATGTCAAGTTCATCTAATCCTGGCCACAAATAATCTTCCAACATAACAGGATAGCGCTCTTCGTTGACGGTAACATGAGGATCATTTTCATTCACGAAAAAATACGGTCCAATCACACCTCCAGTATAAAGACCGCACCAAACAGAAATTTGCAACGGGTTTGTTAGTGAGCAAAGACGCATATTTTGCTTATTAACAAAGCCATTGAGCTAGAAATGAGCTTCATCGCTGAAGATGGTTTTCCGATGAAATTCTTCATTTTCTTCAAGCTTTGCCAGAGCCCAATTGCAGAAGTTTCGGCGTTTCGAATGATCAAGTGGCCTTAATTCTTGAGTAAATTTGGCCTTGTAACCATGTAGGTCAATGCGTTTTCACAAAATACGTCAGAGTGTCATTTGAGCGATACACAATTCTTAAAAACGATGTGGAATCGACTGATTTGGTTCATTTGGAATTGATGTGAATGCGATATTTCCTTCGCTTTGAGCGCTACGACGTCTTTTTGGCACCAGAATGTCCAATAGTGAAAATTTTAACTGGTGGGACGATTATTGCGGCCGGAAATTAGAGTAAGGACTCTTAAAGTTGCGAACACTGACATAGAATTTCGTTGGTAATTTTTAATTATTTCCAAACGTTGCTGGTTCGTGAGCTTTACCATGATGAAAATGTTGACTTTAACTAATGTTTTAATATTGACAGCTCATTAGGAAAATTTAAGGGTGCGTTCATATAAAGATAAGAAATCGTTGTGTCCCTAATCGAAAACCCTATAGTTTACAGAATGAGGTTAGTATGGTTTCAGGATATACGATACAATGATTGTAAAGCTGTGGCACTACAATGGGCTAGCCATATGAATTGCATGAATGAATAATCAGCACCCAAACAGGTATTCATTGCAATAACTGAAGGGCAGAGACCAATAGGAAAACCAATAGGAAAATCGAACACTGGTCTGACTCAGTTGACGAAGACAGTTCATCGCTGCTTGAATTTCGAAATTGGAGGACAGTTGGAGGCAGCTCTTGCAGGAGACAAAGGCCCAAGAAGAACATGATACCGAGAATGATCTCAATTGGCAAAAGTGAGGATTAAATCAGTTTCTAGCCGCTGGTCAAATCTCGTCACCAAGTCAACAGACCGCAATGGCTTTAATATCCTAATGGCAATTTGGATGTCTTCTGATTTTACAAGTTCCTCGCTTTCTCGAAGAAACTTTGCAAAAGTTTCAGTAGAATTGACAACACGCTTACACCTTGATATATTTTCTGTTCTACACGTGGTTTTGACTTATCTAGTGTCATATTGGCAGCTGTTTTAAAGCTTTAACTCTCGGAAATATGATTTTGGCCATGAGAATTTGGATATATGCCCGTATCAAATCTAGCGTCGTAATTACGGCACATCCAACCAGTTGGTGAGAAAACTCACTAACGTGAGCCATAGGGTATTTGTCCAGAACAGTTATTGCATTCAAGCACATATAGTCCCCACATTGGCTGGTTTTTCTGGGTACGAGACCGCTTTCACCTGGATACCCCACTCTTATTTGGGGGCCATAAGTATCGTCGGTAACGTCGAAGTCCTCTTAAGTCCGCCTGTTTTCTCCAGGCCCGGTTTGTCCTTTGTGTCAGCAATTTAATAGCCCTTAGTAGAATATCTCGGCCTAGACTCCGGTCGATACTTATTTTCCTCTTTCGGAATTCGCGAATGCGGAAAAATTTTTTTAGTGGGCCTTGTGCTGGGGAAAAGAACCCGCCCCACGGCACCGCAATGCTAGCTTGCCAGCGCATTCACGCCTCCTCAGACGAGGCCAATCTCGACGGATACTACCATCTTCTTTCGCCGAGGCAGCACACCATCGCTGCAGTCCTTCACGGACATTTTATACAGCTACCATTTTCACTACAATGGTGGACATCCACAATTAAACCTTAGCGTAGATCAACCCAAAGCCCTAAATGACATAACAAATCCGGTTCGATAATAGGTTGCCGAACATCAGCGGTAGCGAAATTCCAAGGGAATAGTCGTCACAAATCCAAATCAAGCGTTAAAAACTTTTCACCGTATTCTGCCATTAGCGTATTATTTGCAGCGTACAATTTAAATTTCGAGGGAGCAGTGTGATGCGTTGTTTTTGCAAGTACTGACACATCAGCGCCTGTATCTACTAAGCACCGCAAACTAGATTATCTATCCACTATGAAATGCGGGACGGCAAATGTAGTTTACAGCTACCGTCTCGCTATTTTTCCACTGTCAGAGCGCTTCGCGATTTCTTGCCTGTATTCCGAACCGTGTGTGGAAGAAATAAAATTTTTCTCTCGATCGTGACCGTTCATTTGACCCACTACAAGGTTTGGAATTTGACTGATTTCGCGATCGAAATTCTAATCTTTCAAGTCGGTAAAAGATTTGCGAACGTACTAGGTTTTCTGATTGCTGCTGCACTACTATAACTCCAGATGGGCTTATAACTCTAACATTAAATCTGCCATTTTGGCTAGTTTTTCAGTAACAGCCTCGCTTGATCGCTAAAGCAACCCGTATGTTTTCCGGAAGTTGCTCCAACAACAATGGCCTGAGCATAGTTTCGCTTACCCGCTCTCCTCCTGTGTTATGAAGTTTTGTAGATAATGGGATGGTTTCTTCCCCCCAAATTTTAGCATTGAAATAAGCACCTCAGTTTGGATTCCGTGGACTCTGCAAAAACTACTTCATACTTATTTTCTGTTGACGGATTCCTTGCCAGGGATATGATGTGGGGCAGTATCTCATGCTCAGCATATTGAATGGTGTACCAAAGTTTTAGTTTCATCCTGAGTGATTTTATGTGTGCGAAAAGTGGCTTCGACCAGAGCGAACCTAAATTCCGGTTCAGGTCTATAAAACGCAGAAAATTTAGTGATTCGTGATGCTTCAACAAATAAATTCTCAGCTGACGGCGTGTTTCTGGCGTTTCATAATTTGACACGTTGGCCATTTTGAAAAAAATATGACATTTTTCTTTTAAAAGTCATTTTTTATAAGGGGATCATGCCAGAGTCACCATTATGGGGAAAATAGAAAATAATAAAATCTTTTTAAATATGTACATATATTTGACAACGAACAGAACATTACAACCACAAAATGGCGGTAAGATCGTGAGAGAGTAGCAACAAAGAAAATCCAAAATTTGTAGTCTGCTGATCCTTACAAAGATTCAAATTCATTGGTTTGAGTACTTGTAGCTAATGACGTCACAGTCATCCAATTGTGATGACATCTACAGAGTAACCTTAGGACAAGATTTATGAGGAAAGCATTATGTTACTACGTGCAGCAGTTTCACCATGCAGTAAATTATATAGCAAGCACCAAAACAGTTATTAAAAATAATGATAGGAGATATTAGGTTCAGCGGTTGAATTTCTGTGCATGGCGTTTAGGGTGGATCCTTAAACTTTCCACAACAAACCTCCTCCTTCCTTTGTCATATTTTTAAGCATTAAATCTGAAATGGTTTACCCAAAGGGTTGTTTCTTTGGAGAATGTTTTCAAATATATTATCGGGAACTGTAGGATTGTTAAAAAAAAAACTTTTTTTATTTATCTAAATATTTTTATTTGAAATTTTCACGCAGACAATCACTTTATCAAGCTCCAACTTATCACTCTCTCTGGATCTATTAAATTATAACGCAAGTTAGTCACAGCTGAGTTCATTAATCTATTGGCAATTAATCTTAATCTAAACCAGCTCACACTGCCAGCCCGTACTACCAAATTAACCTTCCTTATCGGTTGGCCTTCCTACGTGATCTTGTTTACACGATCCAGGCACCGCTTGACGATGCTTTTCGTACACTTTTTTTGCTGGTTCACAATCCTTTGATTCAACCTTCGTCGCATACCTGAAACAAGATATATTAAGTGTCTGAAATCTTTTCTCAATCCGTTAACCTGCGATGGACGCTAAGAAGGCGCTTTAATCAACCTACAGCAAGGGATGCTCCAACATGCGCCATGCATTTGGACATACATGCATACCTGGCTTATGTTGATGGGTTATTTCGGAGCCGTGCTGCAGTACAGTACGGTCGGCGATTCCTTACCCACACATAAGTTGTCGTTTATGCGATAATCAAACAACAAATCATCCCGAGGAAGCTCTCAGGAATTTATGAAAGGAACCGAATCAGAAGTAGTTCGAAGAAGGTACTGCAATATCGTCCATCAGGAGACGGCAAGGCTTAATTCCATTTGAATAGAAGAGATCAGTGTGAGCCTTGGGCGAGGAATTTGCAGATCGTTCTGTGAAATGCATTTTCTCGCCATGGATCGAATGACAGATCTTCCTTTGCAACTCATTAACTTTTTATTTGGATCGGCCATGTGTGTAATCCGCGGGGTGAAAGCAGATCAATAAAAATTGATTTATTTCTTCACCTTTCTTTTTTTCTTTGAACCATTCTACCTAAACACCCTCTCCACAGGCGCAGATCTAATCCCATTGATGAAATTCAGGAGAACTCTTTCACGGTTTCAATGCACCCTTCTTTACACTATCGGTGTCAAGAATGTTTAGGAATCTGTTTCAGATCGTATGGACGCGACGGTCCCAAGACCCAGAGTGGCGTTTTTATGCACTTCCCGTCCAATGACTGCATCTTAGCCTGCAGTCTTATTATGTATTTGGTCTTGGCTGCAGAGCATTGACCCGATTTCCGAGGAAAATGTAGGCGAAATTCTTTAAAATCTTCTCACGAGATATGAGCAGGCGAATCGTCCACGACGTAGTTGGTTCGGTCGTCCCAGCAAGACAGTCTTTAAATCTTTTTTGGCATCTTCAAGGAGATTTTTGTTTTTGCCCATTCACATCGGCCGGTAAGGCATCATCACTACGGCGAGAGAATTAAATGATTTTCTTTGGTGGTCAATTACTCGTTGGGTGGTTTGTTTCAGCTTAGGACCTTTTGTATTCGGATTCGGCTTTGTCAATGACCGAGACCATCAAACGGGTTCGTGAAATTCGTTTTCAATAGGTAGACAAAAATAATCATAAAATTGCTTTAGCTCATCTTGTGTCCAATTTAGGACCTTCGGCGTTTCCTTTTAAGGCGAACTTGCAGCGGCACTGGCCGGGATGGGACATAACTACCCGAATTCCACTGAAAAACGGATTATTTTCGGCTGGGTTGAAAGGAATTCAAATGACTAGATTGAAGTGGTTCCTGGAGAGACACAATAGGGTGTACCGAATTTTCTTTCAGCCTGTGTGGAAATGATGCTGAAAATTGTTTGGTGAATGAAAAAAAAACTGTTAATTGTAGCACATGGGTGTGGTGAACAATTGGTTAGGATTCACTTTTATAAGTTGTTTTTCTACGCTACCAATGACTTTAAATGCAGAAAGTCTGGAAGTGGCAGGAGTCTAGTGATGCATAAAAGAACGGTTCGTAATGATTTTCAGTCAGCCTTGTAATTCTTGCGTTTAAAAAATGTTGGTTAAGGAAATTATACATTCACGAGGTTATAAGTGAGCAAAAGTATAAGAGTCTTTGAGTTATGAGGGATGGAAGACTGCGACAAGATATCGCGCGATTATCGCAATTTGCAAAATGAAAATGGAAGCGCGCACACTGCGACTTTGCGACATTTCTGTCCAGGGATATAATCGCGAGGAATTGCGATTTTTCGTAAAACAACTTTTATAGGTATGATAACATTTGAATCGGAAGATTTTGTGTTACTTGCGCAGGCGCACATCATTTGGACATTTGATGCTGGCATGAAGGGATATTCTTTGCATAAAGAATACCGTTTGTTTGTCTGCCCGTGTGTCTATAGTTTTTGAAAGATTTGTACAATCTAATCATGAAAGCCGCAATAAAATGACAGTCACACCAAACGAAATATGAGCTAATAATATGAAGAAGGTAATGCTTAAAAGAAAGATTTTATAAAAAGGTAAAACTTTAATAATATTCTGGACTAGGATGCTACTTAATTTGTATTATATTTGATGTCTCTGCTACCATTTTAGTGTTTTAAATTATTTCAATTCTCAGATTTCGTGCATCTCAGTACTAATTTTCTTAATTTTTTCCTGCAACGAGAATGAAATGAAGGTGTATTTAATTTAAAACAGAAACTATTTTGAGGGTATGTAGTGAATACAGTGGATATAAATGTCCGTGAAGAACTGCAGCGATAGTCTGCTGCCTCGGCGAGCGAGGATGTTGGTGCTCGCCAAGATTCGCCTTGTCTGAGGACGCGTGAATGCGCTTGCAGGCTAGCATTGCGCGGTCGTGGGGCGGGTTCTTTTCCCCAGCACAAGGTCCCATTACAATATAATTTCGCATTCACAAGTTATAGGATAACACGGCTCGCTACGATGGTGTCGAATCCAAGGTAACCTACTAAAGGAAAAGATTGCCAAAGCAAACAAGTAAGTGAACTTCCGAAAACGAACGAGGCTTGAGAATATCTTGTCTTTACCGACGATACTTATGGCCTCCAAATAAGAGTGCAGCATCAAGGTGGAAACGGTACCCACCCGGGTCAAGATCCATTGTAAACGTGGCTAGGTGTTTTGCATTTGAATGAAAAACTCATGCAAACATAATTCGCAGACATCAACGTTTCAGATTTATGTTATATGATGGAATTACATACTACATAATACATACTACATAAATAAGAACGCTAGCGGAAGGCCAATCTAACCTGCGAGAGCACCTGGAACGTAAAAAGAAGGAGTGAGCTCACCCGATGGTTAGCTCATGAGTGAAGGACCCAGCCAACTGGGGGGCTCCCATACCCGGTCAGAGGTCCAAAATAAATTAAAAGACCGAGTTTCTTTTCAAATCTTAACATTCCATTTTATTTCAGCGGCTTGCATGCTTATAAATTTACAATTACTCGTATGCGCTTCATATATGTATATATATATAAAACGTTTATTTGGCTTGAAAGCGTTTTATCTATTCGGCATTTGGAGGATTAACTTTAGTTAATTAAACATCTATTAAATTTTTTATGTTGGTAGACAGACTTATCGTTGATTTTGGAAAATAATAGTATATGTAAATAAACAGTCAACGGCAAGGATTATAATTGGTTACCACACAGTTTATATAAATAACACATTAATAAAAAATATATATAATTTATTTATGCTTTAGGCAATGGAAAAAATATCCGTTGGCAGCACTAGCCGGAAAGGTAAATTTCTCCCACGTAGCGTAAGGTTTCGAAAAAGAATTTTGCTTGCCTACTACTGGACCTCTTACTGCATTTTTTGTAGCACCACTTGGGTATTTATTAACATAAAAAGAATCTGCCGCCGTTCGTATTTGGAGAACCTTCATAGAGGCGCAAATATTTTGCTAATTAAATTTAGTTGCACACGTATGGATCACATATTGAAAATCAGTGGGTAATAAATTTTTATAAACATATTTATACTGGTTTCGGCCGTCTCACATTTGCTGTTTACACATTTCACAGTGGTTACCACACAAAGGTGATAACTTTTTGGCTTAAATAGCTCAAATAGTTAATTTCAAAAGATTTCCAGAAAAGTTTAATCAGTAATTGCATTGCCATTAATATATACATTTTCGATTCTTTTCTGAACCATCAGGGGCCGTCATTTTGAATTTTTATTGAGAATGGCTGCTAAGAATATTAAGTCATTAATTTTCAAATTTTTTATTTGGCATCCGACTTGCATAATCAAATTAAATTAGCTTGCCTTAATAACTTATAATTTCAAGTTGTATCGGAATCTGTTGAGAAACTTGGCTGCTAGAGGGCTATAGAAATAAAAAAAATGTTTATGTCACTCCCCTCTATGGGGAGACCCCCTTCAACACTTTAAAATATTTTCTGACACTGCAAATTTCAAGAGGCACCACTTTTGACCTACTTAGAAAATTTCCTCATTCTGCTCATGTGATCTGCGAGAAAGCTTTTTGTGACGCGCGAACAAACGGACGGACGGACAGACAGACAAGTCGCGATTTTATTATTTTTTAGGGTATTGTTAAAAATATTTTACAATACTTAAAAAATAGTCTGATTTATAAATGCGTTCAGGTTAAGTCATTTAAAACGTTTCCATGAAAAAATTCATTATTTCAGTTGCTACTAAAATAGCGGATTGCGCTTGCCTTCTGACCTTTGGGGGACTATTTCAAATCTTTGTGTGCTAGGACCTCATCAATCAATGTGCCAAATCTCGTTCAAATCGGTGTTTCACTCTTGACAGGGCAAAATAATTCAATTTTTAGTGAAAATGGCAGCTAAAAATATTAGGTTTTAAATTTTCGACTTTTTTATTTTTCTTTGAATTTCAATAATTTTCTGCTTAATACAAGAACATAGTACAGAGATCCACAATCTCAAGTTTCATCGAAATCCGCTGGGAAATGTGACCGCTAGAGGACCACAAACACTTGAAAAAAAAAACACATATTCAAACCGCCGCCATTTTGAAATTTGCACATGCATGATCACCAAAATATCAAAGTCTATAGATCTAAGTAATGTCTATCTTGAAACCAAGTTTCATATATATCGCATCAAAATTGCGACTTTTAGAAGCGTTTGAAGTTTTGAGTTTCAACTGGCCGCCATTTTGTTTTTTGCGACCTGACCTCCAGTTTTTCACGCGATTCTTTAGGAACTTATAACTTCTATCTAATTGCCAAATTTCATGAACATCTGTTGAAAGCTTTGACTACTATTGCAACAACAAAATTTTGTACGTTTTTCGACCTTTGAGCGGCCGCCATTTTGTTTCTGCCGTACCGACTTTGGATTTTTTATTGTGAGATTCATCATATATATCAGTGAACCTTTGTACCAAATTTCATCCAAATCGGAGCTTCACTTTGGTCAGAACATAAATCACGAATTTTCGTCTAAAATGGCCGCCATTTTGTTTTTGCCCGGCCCATACAGCTGGTTCACGAACTTAACTGAGATATTTACCCAATACAGCTTTTCTGAAAATTTGGTGAAAATCGAAGCAAAATTCCAACCTCTAACGTGGTCACAAATTTCGTTATATCCCATATACATATATATATATATATATATATATATATATATATATATATATATATATATATATATATGTACATAAGATACTCTCCGCAATAGGTAAATTTCTCTCGAGAAATTTACCTTATATCACTAACAACCGTTGACAGAATGAAATCTTAAAAGGTATTTTTATTATTAATTTTATCTACAAATTAGAAGATTCAATTCGAAGTGTAGTGTCTGGTTTGATGGAAAGCTCGAATGGTAGAAAAACGTACATTGTTTTTGTTGTACTCGGTGAACTTTGAAGTGCCTATAACTTCTGTGAACACGATTTCACTTTATTGAAACTTTAGACCATGAGGATTTTTCCTTAGAATACTGAAATTTAAATTTAAGGATGCCCATATGAATTCACTGGGAAAAGTATTATATTTAAAAGTCCTAATATTATTAACAAATGTGAGTGAGTGAATTTCAACTTCTAGCATATTTGTTATTGTTGTACTCATTAGAATCTAACACCACAATTTTTTCACTTTTATAACGTACATATGTTCTCATCAAGAGTTAAAAGCCTGTACTTTCTCTCGAGTAATTTACCTAAAAGGGTACTTACCGAATCCTACTCAGACGAGCACTCATTTTTGGCGTGGGAAAGGCCTTGATTGTAAAAATGCATCCTGCCAATGCAATGATGTTGCATAGCATATGAGAGGAATCAATCAGCAATGTAAGTGCATGAGTTATATGACTCAGAAATAATTGGATTATAAAATAATATATTGATAACGTGAGTATAACGTATGGTTATGCTGGTTGCAATTGATAAATCAACTCTTTCTTCGGCATTTCACCATCGCTAGTATTTTATCCCTTTTGGGTGGTCAATATGTAATGCTATAATCGAGGTTTGTTGCAGTGGTTTTATCGTCTTTGGAGTTATAAGATGATGAAATGGTTCGAAATTGCACGAAAGTGAACTCCTAATCTAGAAAACTAGATATGCTATTTTGCTACTAGCTTTGATGCTGTTCTCCCTATTCAGACAACGGAACATATGCATATTTCATGACCATATTTGATGGGTGTGCAGATTCAGATCGCACTAGTATTGTATGAAAGATACACACCAAATTTAATCCAAATAACAAAAACTGCCAAACGAACCGTATTCGAAATTAGCATTAACCGTACAAACAAAACACCAATGTTTAAGTTTTTCGCAAACGAGGTGATGCTGACGGTTAGTTAATTCAGTCAATTTCCTCAACTAAAGTCCGATCGACATAAACGCAACAGTTGCGATTTGTTACACGGGAAATGGATTTAGCGCATGGCACTTCACTTCTACAATGCTATACAATTATTTTGTATTTATTTTATTGCAACTAAGCCAAATATCGCACCATTGTACATAAGTCCGCAAAAAGCCTGACCGGTTCTATTTATCGTCGTCGTCACTGTCGCTGTGTGTGCATTTGAAAATCAGCAACAAATGCCACAGCAAAATATATGAAAATCATGAAATATTGACAACCCTTGAATGCTCGTTATAACAGTAATGCATTCAAAACATACTGGCGCGTGTTATGGTTTGCGGCCGATAAGTTGAATGTCCCGGGAAAGTGAAAACGCACTGTCTTTTAAATTATGTTAGAAGACTTTGTTTACTAAGAATGTACAATAATTAATTTCACTATCTTACAAATCGCATTTTAATTTACTTTTCGCTTTTTTATCAATTTATGTTTCAACTGTCTTCTAATGTATCCCGAAAATCATTTACTTCACTATCAATCAATATCACCTTTAATTGACGCTCTACTCTTATGGCCGATTTACTATCGCAGTTTTTATTACTACTATATCCCCCTTTCATTCTGCTCGGCTTTATATAGGGTCTCTAGCCATTCAATCCATTTCTCGTATATTGGCAAATGTTCTGACGAGAAGTCCCTGGGAAATTCGGGAAATTCCGAAAACACGCAGTGACATCACTTTCAGATATTGATCATGGATCTACTTGGTCTATTCTTGTGCGTTCGAGTACAAACTTTTACCGTCATTCGCTTACTTTTCTTGGTTGCTTCTTTTCAATCAATGTTGATCATGATGTTATTAACAGTTGCACCAACAATTACGACAGTAGTTCACAGAATTGTGTGGCCATGTAACAATATCATATGCAAAGGTTTCAAACGTAGATAGACACAGCATATTTAACCGGCCAGTGGTGACTATCCGTTTAAGCTTTCCATTCATCAGTTGATAGACCACATTTAAAGATGCTTTTTTTATGCTAGAGGGTAATTCTACGTTTAGCGTTAACTTTTTTTTTGCGTGCGAGCATACTGCCACACATTTTAGCATATGAGAATCAATTTAAATCCGTTTAAGTTTGATGATTAATGAGAACACTTAAAGTAACAATTAAAATTATTTAGAATTCATCCATCCGGCGCACATTGAATGTATTTCATGAACTGATTCATTGGACATATATAGATAAAATTTAAAACAATTTATTGTTTATTTCAATGGAAACAATATTTTTAAGGTTGAACTGCTGGAAAGTCTCGTCACGCATCTGTATTTCATTTGATCCTGATCCACGGATGAGCCACAAATCAAACGGTGTGGTATCTGTTTCAGGGACGCGTTCGCGTTTTTAAAAATTCTGCTGGTTCTTATCAACACTGCGAAAAAAACAATCAATAAATCCACGCACATTTCACGGAAACCCACTCTAATCAATTAGCACTGCTCATGCACCTTCCCACAGGTAATTGCGCGCGTAATCATCAATTAATGACGGTGGAAATTTCGCGCTGTAAAGTAAAAAAAAACTCGCACGTTTGTCTAGTAGATCATCTCCGTCTTATAAAATACAATTGCGATTGCCCGCTCGAACTATGGAATCAACCATATCGAGCCAAACTCCCCATGTCGCAACTGTGGTTTCTTGGCAAGCACAACACACAGCTATCTCCCATTGTATGATAGCGCAATTAATTTTTATAAATTGCTTTGTAAAGAGGTTGCTGTAATCGAATTTTAATTGTAAATTTAAATATTTTTATTTTTAAATTTACAATTAAAATTGGATAATTGGCAATGGTGTTTTTGAGCAGTTTGCCTAGGCAACTGCTCGATTATTACAGGTAATTTATTGTTGAATACTGATGAAGCAGGAACACTTACTCTACATAAAAATTTGTAGAGATTTTACATTAATCCGATTTTTTTTTCTATCGAGTTAGTGACAATAATGCCGCCGCTCTTTGTATATTTGCCACACCTAAATTCATACTGGTTGTCTCAAACAAAATAGAGCTTAAGTATTCCTGGGAAAGACACACCTGCAACGGTGCATATCAGTTCTACGCCTACCTGAAGATCCTTTGCAAATTTTGTCAGAGCGTGCTTATATTTACGACTGAAAATCGCGCTACACGGCAGTCATATCGCAATCTAGTCGGACCCTAACTGTTAGAAATAGATAATTCGGAATTTTCAATTCTTTGAGTTTGAGTCCCCGCATACCTTTACAAGTAAAATTAGTGATGGTAGTCTAGACCTGGCATTTCAACTACACAGCAAACATAACTGACGAATTTTCTTGACAGAATACTAATGTTCTACCTTTCTTTCGGGCCCTCCTACCCTTTTGCCTTTTTTTATAATAAAACACTTAATCATTTACCTATTCTTTTATTCCCCGTCCTCAATAATATTGCATTTCCTACCCTATTTTTTAAAATACAAAAAAAAAATAGTACTCTTATCATCCCCACTAACGAAAGTCCACCAATTGAATTTGCCTGTTTGACGAATGAGAGATTATCGGAAGTTAGCCTAGATGCTAGCACGGTGGATTATCGATTTAAGGGTCTACTGGGACCGTGGGTTTGAGTTCCTCCCGGGCGTAGGAAAAATCTTTTTAAGTTTCGTCAAATTTAATTATTTCTGGGTGTATGACGATTTGCATGTCACTAAGCTTTATCATGGTTTTATGGAAATCGCCATATATGCAATTGGAATTGGTGCAACTGTCGAAAGTGAAATGATGAACGGGATTGAAGTGTATTGAGCTTCAATCACGATACCTCTGCACGGCGGTGGATAGTTGGAAAAAAGTGTTGTGGGATTGGGGCAGTCAATATTTGGTGACGACGGGTAATCGAGGTGCTAGCGGAGGTTAGTGGCGAAATTTTACGATATTGGAAAGGAAAAAAAGAAATAAGTACAGTTGATGGTGAAAGAATTATAATTCCCTTATGGATAAGTGAATAAAAGTCAAGTTGATTTTCTTTAAAGGCGAGATAAAGAAGTTTCGTGACTTTGTCAGGGAAACGTTTTGTTTGTGACATTCGTGAATAAATTATTGTTTCACATTGTGATAAGCGTGTCAAGAAAAAAGGAAAAACGAACCAGCAGTGGATATTTTCTTAGAATTGAAAGAGATAAAGTGACAAAATAACGATAGTTTAAATATACTAGTAAAATTTAACAACCAACATTGTGTTGGAAATAAAATCGAATGTTTGATACAAAAACACAATATTCAAACAATCAAGTGTTGAGATTCCTAAGCTATAAAAACTGAAGAGTGAATTAATGATTTGTTATTTTAAAGACTGTTTTATTGACTTATTGAGAAGGCAAAGTGCCGGACTTTGGATTTTATTCCTATTAATTAGAGTAAGAGAGACCGTTAGACAGCAGATGGTGCTGTTAGAAGTGGCCGTTTTGTGTCCTTTTGATTTTTTTCAACTTTACTCTACAGTTTTAATTACATGCACAATAAATATATTTTGTTTTTCATCTTATCTGAAAAGGTGAAGGAGAAGCAATCAAAGGTATAGTATCTGGTTCGGTCGAAATCATATATAGTAGTAGATACACCGTATATAATGTTGGAAGCGGAGAAAATTGAAACGTCTACAACTTCCATAAAATTTATTGAAACTTATAGAATGTAAGGATATTTTAAAGGACTATCGAAGTATCAAATTGTCTCGTATTTAATGACACCAATACAGTTTTACTGGCGAAAATGCAAAATCTACAAATTCAGCTATTATTAGCAAATTTCAACCTATAATCATTTCGTTTCTTTGATACGCGCGGGTCAATTCGCTTTTTTTAAAGCTATCAGAACTCGATTTATTGAGTGAGTAGACGCGTTTTGACTCATTTGAGTCATCTTCATGTCTTCAGTGAAGATGACTCAAAGGAGTCGAAACACGTCTGCCCACTCAATAAAGCAAGGTCCGACGGATTCTCGAAGTTATTTTTACTTGGAACTAACTGAAAGATTTTTTAACTTATAAATTGAAGGTACTCATCTTTAGCCGTTCAACTCAAATGTTGAAGTTGGGTAAAAATAACACAAATTTATCCAACATTCCCATTTAAAACAGCTACTATTTTAGCTAAACATTTTAATTGGATCATTTCACCCTTTTCACATCAACTTAATGTAAATCTATACGACAAATTTGCTCTACATTTGAAGCTTATCTAACGTCGCGCGGATATCGATCACTCTTTCAGATGGCTTCAAATGTAGAGCAAATTTGTCGTATAGATTTACATTAAGTTGATGTGAAAAGGGTGAAAGGATCCAATTAAAAAAGTTTAGCTAATACAAGTACTTACAAGAGAAATTTACCTTGAATATAACTTGCAGATACAAAAACATATTGAGTTTGCATAAGTAGAAAAATTAAAAATTAACTCCCTCACCTCTGAGCATGGTGGTCGCCATCACCGGTGTGTATCTAAGAGTGATGGCCTGAGGAGAATTAGTGCACACGTCGAAACCAACTTCTTCTAACATTTTTCTTCTCTAATAATTTTTCAGAAAAATTATTATTCAAAATATGCAACTCATTTATGTAGCTGCAAACAATTCCATAAAAAGTAATTTAAAAAGCTACTATTTTGTTTTATCAGTAATCATAAAGCAAAATAGTAGTCACTCATTTAACAAATTCTCAAAAATATTTATGGTACATAGCATTCCTGAAACTTTCATGCAAATCCTAGCAAACCCGTACTGTCAGAGTCGCATATTACCCTACAACCATGTATTGTTGTGGTTTTAATATATGAAAAATCAAACCACCATAACTTTGTTAAAGATTTTGCGAGATTTCTAGGGCAGATCAATCTTATAAACAGAGTACTCTGACGATTTTATTCAAGAAAATGTAAAATTGATAGATCATACTATTACTAACAAATTTGAGCGTATATCGACTTCTGGCTCACTTGTTTTTGCTGCACCCTGCAGGAATACAAATTTATTTATATGTAGCAATTAGAATGATTTTGTCACTAGTTCCTCCGAGATTTTCAGAGGAAAATCCAGACTGAACTCTCACCAGGTGAAGACGTGGAGTCTCGATACGTGTCATCGTCAACAAGTCAACTAGTCTGGGCACCATAAGTCTACTCCGAGCTAGCTTCTTGCAGACTAGCTAATTTGCAACACTGCCTTCGCAAGGCTTCCAACCAATCATCAAAAACCAAAATCAATTTCGCATAGTCCCGATCTTAATACCGACGCGATGCCACACGTAATTCGACGCTTACAAAACATGACAAACACAATTTACGGCACCGATTACCTGAACCAAACCATCTAACCGATCAGTTGCGGATTGTAAAAATCCTACCCACCAGGCGGCATATTTACCTCTCGCTCCTGTTTCCCGCTAAAAACGCCCATAATTAACATCATCATTCATAAATTGGCTTAAAATAATAAAATTTTACTAATGAATTTTGTCACCGTTGGTACCTTCATCAAAAGGTGATCTGATTTTCCGGCGCGCATCTATCATTGACTATGCTTATTTCAAAAGCTAATTTTGATATTTAAATATTATAAACAATAAATATATTAAAACTTGCAGCATCTTTTATAAATTATAACTAATAATGCATATCTGATATTATTGTATAATATTAAGAGGTTATTTCAAGTGTAAGATATAAAGCGCGATTTATTAGGTATTGCTTGAAATTCCAAAGTAAAGAGGTGGTACTTATTTAATTTGCACTTTATTCATGGGGTATTCGGAATAAAGATGAAACGTTCTTAAAAATTCATTTAATGTGCGACTTCCTCGTCATGTTTTTTTCATTTCGATGGTAAACATCTTCTTCCTCTTCGTACGCTACACACCCTTTCGAGCCTTTACTTCCTGCATCAAGCGCCTCCAACTGTATCGGTACAATGACCGCGTCCTCCTCCGCGTCCTGAACTGTCTTCGTTGACCGAGTCAGACCAGCGTTTTCTCGGTTTTCCCACTAGTCTCGGCCCTTCAGTTCTCCATTCGAATAACTTCGAGGTATCCGTATTCGTCCATACGACCCACATGGCCGACCCATTGCAGCTTTCGCAGTGGCCAAAATTATATGAACTACGCAGTCTTTTAGATGCCTACTCTCCCAGCTGTCTCATGCACTTTTAATCGGTGATCTGCCTATACGAGCTCGCGGATTTTTATCATTTTATCCATGGTAGCCGTTTTCGGGACACTTGGGCATGGCTCATCAAAAACTGACGCACGACCACGTTGAAACTCGTTAAACCAATTTCTTGCGGTCGCCATCGCAGGAGCTGAGTCACCGTATGCAGTATCCAAGAGCTCTTTGATTTCGCTGCGCGGTTTCCCTTCCAAGAACAAGAATCGAAGCACCGGCCGATATTGCTCTTACTCCATTTTTCTAAAATCCGCGGACATGCTCGCTTCTACATGCGGATTCGGCTGAAATGTTGACAGTAGCCGGCTACGAGAATGTACTAAACGACAGTGAATAGTGATAGTACCGCCATCGGGCAGTGAGAATAAGTATTTATCGGACCACCTTCGTAAACGTATAGATTTACATGAGGTTGATGTAAAAATTGTTGAGTGATCATTATAAAGTTTGCAGAGACGATCGAGAGAAAGAAAAGTTATGGAGTCATAAAAGACATCTAAAGTAGATTTGATGTTGAGTTTATGTAATGAAATCCATCGCGAAAGCCAATGAAGTAAGCGTTGTTAAAAGCATATACAGAAACAATAATTATCACACAATAATATAAATCGAAGCTTGGCGTTGAGATTCGCTAGGGAATTTCATTTCATGACTTTAATAGTACTCTAAATAATATGATCAGTAACGACCTCAACGATGTGATTATTATTTTTCAATCAATACCGTTTGCAGCTAGGTAGGCTGATAGTCCGACAGCAGTATCCCAAGCAAAAACTCGTAGCTATCAGCGGGCTTTGAGCTTGGGAACTGCTGCGCAAGCAGTGAGTATCCTAACCACTAAACCAAACGGAATCTATAAAATATTTAAACCATACATGATTCAGGCGCAACAATCGCTTTTAATGGTTTAGTACTAACAAAACCCGTCTGTCACAGCGGTTTTTCTCCAAAATTATATTGGCAGTAGAAACCAAAGTTAGGAAATAGATCAGAAGTGGTGGCTACTTGAAATTGCTTGTCACAAATATTTTTAAAACCTGGTAAGGGATGTCTTCCCATATGTGGAGATGACCCTTCAATTGTTTTACCGAAAGTAGTCAAGCAGAGTGTCATATGTAGGGATTTGATGGAAGTTTTCCCAAGCAGATCTTGAAACGGTGTTAACCAGTAGCGAGAAGAGCAGGGGCGGGGAAATGTTGGAAAAATATTCATGTAGTAAGCAAAATGAGTCTAAATCTTCTGATCGGAGCATACGCCTATCTAAACTTGTTAAGTTTTTGCCGAGTCCTTAAATTCTAGTCTGATGTTCATTTTTGCAAAATCAAAAATCCTCTTATCCGTGAGAATCTCTCAGGAAATTTCGTTTTCAATAAAATGTCGATAAAACAATAAAACGCGCACATCAGCTTCATTTTCTCAAGCGGAATTAATCTCGTTAAAACTCTAAACGGTTGAAGTGCTATTAAATCACCTGTTGTCTGGTGATAGTGCGGCCGATTCCTCGGTTGTCTAGCCAATATATCCATTATCTAAATATTCCGTAGCAAATGAACATCGTAATAAAATCATCCATCATTCGGACTGCAACATGGGCATGGGTACTTGCTGCTACATTACCGGGTGGGTAATCATCGCTAATCAGCCTTTCATAGACGATTTATCTTTTCTCCAAGATCATCTGATAGTGAAAATTACGATCGTCGAACTAGTGACGACGGAATGATCTGCAAAAAGGTTCACACGCTCATCAAAAGACCATTTTCTGGCCCACCGAAAAATTCTCTGAATTTACTGCAATTTGAAAGGATGGCGACGTACTGGGATTGTTACGGCTAGTTATGATCTTGTTACTTACATATAGGTACATATTAGATTAAAGATACAGTTGGAGATGAAAATACAGTATCCATTGTTCAAGATTGTTCCAAATTATTCCCTGTCGGTCTCATCGTTAGTTAGCTAAATAATTTCATTTAGAAAGCTGAAATTAATTACCCTCATGTAAAAACGCTACATTTTTATTTTCTGAAGCACATAAGGTTATAATAATTTTGAAAATATACAAACCAATCAATTCAAATGTTTCACCTCTTTTACCTCACAATGTACATGTGTATTGGATTTGTTGAATGGTTTAAGCGCAAAGTATAGCGGCAAGTAAAAAGGAGGTTATTAAATGGAATAACAAGAAGTTGTTATTATGAAATTAGCCCAGAAATATCTCAAACCGACCAAAACTGCATTGCTCACATTAAATACTTTAAAATGCTATCTATTATTTTTTCTAATTAACTTTCAGTTTCCCACAGCCACCCATGAATGTATGTACGTAGGCTACCATAGTACAAATGTGTTCATTGTTCGGGTGATGCAATAGCGCGATTGATGATTGTTGCATTCCCAAAATGTTTCCCAAGTAAAAAGAACTATTTGTTAAATTCCAAACCATAATATTGTTTTGCGAAAAATATCTCAGCAAAAAGGACAAATACAGACCCTCATTCCAAGAAGAAATTCCGTCAACGATCTCTAGTCCAGAGTAAAGGAAAGAAAGGACACTATACATATAAAAAATATTAAAGATACCGACAATATCCTAGTTTGTAAACTACTTAAAGCGGAGGATTAGTCGGTCATTCATGAAGATAAAACGCATCTCGTCTCTGCGATTCCCATTCTATAAGTCCTCCTCAATGTCCTCCACACAGGATACTTTTCTGTAGCCTTAAAATCTTAAACCACATATGCCACCTACATCAAACGAGCATGGGAACAGTCTTTTCCTCCAATGTTCACTTGAACGCTCTGTTGATATTGACTCAAGTGCATTAGGCGCTTCCTTCTTAACGCTGGCTGGCATGGCCTGTTGATTTTCTCAGAACTTCCTTTCGTCCATTGATGAAATATTTGTGGGCCCATCAAATCGAATCGGATTCGGTGCAGACACATACGGGGCAGATAAGAGTGCGATATCTAAATGGGATTCCGTTTTATCTCCGCTATCGGATGCCGTTCTAACGCCCCCTTATCGTGACTTATCAGGAGCTATCTTGGGTCAGTGATTTTTGGCTTCGATAGGAATGATGAAACATTGAGTGTCTGGCATGTCATATTGTGAATGGTTGGTCATAGTAGTTTGGCGTATTTACTTATCGTTGTGGGGAGTTTGATAAATTTTCATGTTTAGTTAAACGTTTATGAAATTAGGAACGAATTTGTGAAATTCAAAGAACCCGATCCAAAATTTATCAGGCAAATGAATGGCTAAATGACTTACTGTGTAAATATTTACGTAAGAGCTGAATCGAAACTTGGGGTGAAATTACTTGTAACGACTTTCAGCACTAAGGAAATTTTAATAAAATTAACTTTATGAATCATGTAAATTCTAGTCCCATTATTTTGTTTGATATCCGCATGCGAATTCTCTTTTTCGGTCCTTACCTTATGCAAGAATAAAAATAACATTTTTTGATTTACTGTGTAGTATAGGTCCGAGAAATTATGAATTTTAGCCTCGCTACGAATATTATTGGGCACACAAACGATTATCGATCAGGGATAAAAATTCAGAAGCCATCGTAGCTAACTTAAATAAAACAATCATTTGTTTTATTATTTGCCATTTGGCTGAAACGTACCAAACGGATATAGTAAGTCTCCTTTCGGCATCAAATAGTCGCCATTTTGTTTTATTCATTCTAGCGTATTACTATTATACACGATGCCTCGTCAATCTGACATCCTCAACCGATGTTATTTACAGTTACCTCAGCATCCTCAATGTTTCATTCACGATTTTTTTGCTTTAGGACTGCAGCCCCTTACGGGCCTTCGCTTAGAGATAGAGTATCTCATTATCTTAATCGAATGTTGCAGCACTCGTGAAGGTAATATTGTCAGTACAACGCATTGAACGTGTGTCCGTCCGCCTACTTGCGATATGCTGTGATTTTTTAAATCAGCACGAATCATAACTGAACGAGCTTATAGTCTGTCTGAAGAATCATTCGAAACAGATCTTGTTGTCATCAACGGAGTTTGAACCAGGTACCTTCTGCTTACGGGAAAATCACTCTAACTGCTACACCATGCGGACTAAATCTCAAGGTTTTGTACTTTTGGTTTTTCAATCTCCAGTACATCCGTACATCTCCTGAAGTTTAAATTGTCTCCCTCATTAATTCAATAATTGATTCGTTTGTATATTTCCGCTATACTTCCTTTTTCGTCTAATAAATCGTATTCTTGTTAAGTTGTTTTCAATTTGAAAATAAATACTCACATCTTCTCATGATTGTACATTTAACGGTAACGATTTTTTATGCATTAAGCTAAGCTGAAAGACTGCTAAATGAAGTAAAATCCGGACAGTTATCGCTTTATTGCAATTCAAACACGATGCATAATGTAACAAACAGGGGACAAAAATCAATATGTTCAACCGATTTTCAAAGAAGAGTTGGTTATCAGTTTTAGTCGTTCAGTTTTTTTGCAAAAAAAATACAATACCCTATTAAAATTGATACCTGTCCATCCGCCAGTGCGTAACAGCAAGTTCCTCGGGGACTAAAGCAGATACAGTAATCAAATCTTATGAATAGGTTCGAAGTTTCTGGTGAATGAAAGTTCTATAGTAGCAAAACTATTTCAATGAGAATCTCCCCATATCAGGTTGGGACGGCCCTTAAAAAAATTTTCACCGAAGACAGCCGAGTGGAGTATCAAATGAGAGGTATTGATGATATCCTTTAATTCCACTCATTAAAATTGCAATATCGATAACACGGTATAAAGGAAAAGCGCAGGAACCCGGAAAAATTGGGTCCCTCCTCGCAGTTGGACAACAGTGGACAGAAAAATTTGAAAGAAAAATCATGAAAGTAGTTATCTATTATTAATATGGCGACAAATACGTCAGGAGTCAAAATTCACAAAACTTAGTTAGCAATACTATAACTTCAGCATTTCACGATTTCTTGAATAAACCGTAACGTACCCTTAAATGAAATCTGATGTCTAGACGGCTATTTATGGAATTTCGTAAGAATCGAGTAGTATTTGACGATGGTTAGAGCGCTCTCTGCGTAAGCCGAAGGTCCCCGGTTTGAGTCCCGCGGGCCACAACGACATCATTACGGTGATCCTGCAATCAGAACCCAACGCAGCTGGGTGATCGGACGTATGGCCAAAGCGTGGTACTGACCATATCACCTTCCCAAGAGCCAACACATTCGATCAAGATAATGAGATGTTCTAACTTTCTCTAAGCGAAGGCCTGAACGGGGTTGCAGTGCTAGAGAAAAAAGTATCTAACGAATTTATGGTGTGAAATCACCCAACACCCCTAATCTAAAAACTTTATTTATAAGATGCCTATTGTTATTTCGAGTGCATCGATACAAAAATTATTGGCAATACAATTTCAACTTAAATATTACAGGTTTTGAAGGAGTTAAAAAATTATAAAAAGGTTTTAGATAATGACCCAAAAGGTAAACGACACTTTGAATAGAACAAGTTTAATTAAGGTAAAAGGATAAGGAGTACTTAAATAACTAGCTAAATAGGGGTAACTCTGGTTCATCGTGGCTAGTCACTTAATTAGCTTCGATGTACAGTTTCCTTTGCCTGTGTTCATCTGCGTTGGCGGATCTTACTGCATAATGTAGAGGTTCTCCCAAACAACCAATGGTTGAAATCTGTTGACGTGTTTAACGAGCTGTAGATTTTCACTTTCCATACCGTGTTCATTTTCAATTATGTGTAGTGCTACCGTCAATAACGCCATATTGAAGTCTCACTCTTCCCCTTCATATACTCCTGGAATCTTGTAGGATGAGTTGTTTTATCAATCACAATGCTGACATCTAATTTTTTAAAGATAGACTTCATTCAGTAGAACCAATCCACCATGGGATGCTAATCGATTTGGTGATTTCTTCGCTATAAATCTTTCGATTGTATTCGAACTATATCCATTTTTAATGGCTGTATCCAAAATGTGCATTTTTTCTTTGTTGTATCCATTTCTCGTCAGTGGATAAGTCACAAGCCGATGTAGGTACCAACTCAAGGCAGCAATACCCATTTCCGGATTAATAATGCCTAAAATAAATAAACGATTTAAAATATTCCTTAGCAAGCACTATTTTTATTTACATTCTCTGCCAGATACCGATACTTCGGGACTAGTTGCCTCCTACATCAGTGGCGATATTCTGAAGCTATGTCCTCTTTACATTGGCTTTTATAACAAAAGTTTCATTCAGGTCCAATCTCCTACTTCCTGTACTACTTCCAGATTCTCCCGCGTGATTCTATGTTTTTCTTCAATTTTATGCCTCGCTATTGCAGATGTTGCTGTTTCCTTATTTTGGTAATTTGTTCCGCTTTTTTATACGTTCTTGCCAGTGATTTTTGCTACTCGTTTTGTTTGCTCGATATCATGTCACCCTTCGGGCAAGTGATCTTACCTCCTTTTTCTTCCTTGTTCCTTCTATCGTTTGCCAATCCTAACGTTACTTTTAGGCTATATCTTTTGTTGGTGTAGGCTGGATTGTATCCCGTCTTTCCTATTATTCATCCGAGCCTTTTCGAGATTTTTGTGTGCGTAAGTAGCTTCCTTGTTGCCTGTTATTCTTGTTTGAACAATGTCATCAGCTGGTTTTTTCGTTTCTCCTGTTCCTTTTTTCGTATCCATTGTTCGATTGTTTTTTGACTGTACCCATTTTTAATCGTTGTGCACATGAAATATTCCTTCCCCAATTGTGATCGCTCATTAGTCATTGGTACCGTAACTATCCGGTGAATCATCGTATTATACGCCGCGATTTTATGCCCATACCCAATCATCTATCTGCTTTGCTGATAGTCAAGAAGCTAACTCCAGAAAATCTCGACTCGCAAACGATTGCTTCATTCCGCATCACCACCAGTTCGGATATTAAAGCCCCGCTTAAATCTAATTTCTGGTCCATGGTGTTTTTGTTAAGGAGTTTGTAAGTCAGCCGCGGAAAAATTTTCGGTCGGGTGTTCGTCGGAGAGACAGAATATGAGTAATCCTTTTGATTTATATTATCAAAATGTTCGCGGTCTAAGAACCAAGACCAATGAATTCCGACTTTCTTCTATTGTTTCTCTTAATGACATCGTGTGTTTATCGGAATCATGGCTGACCGAGGATATATTGGATGTTGAAGTTCTTCCTTCTCATTTAGTGTTTCGTAAAGATCGTAACCGTTTAAACTCTGGCAAGTCTGACGGAGGTGGTGTGTTGATAGGAATTCGTAAAGAGACTTTAATAGCTCCCGTATGCAATTTCAAGGCGTCACCTCCAGTAGAATGTATTGCTGTGTCTGTTACCTAGTCCTCAGTTACAACCTCACTGATTTTGTCTGTATATATTCCCTGTGGAAGTTCCGTTCTTGTTTATGAAACATTCTTTTCAGAAATTTCTTCATACATTTTTAACAGCTTTCCCTCTTCATTGCTTTTAATTTGTGGGGATTTCAACTTACCCCATGTTGTTTGGAATAGCACATTTTCCGAAATTCTACCTTTTGACAATTACTCTGTTACCCTTTCCTCCTTCCTTTCTTTTTGTTCACTTTCACAATTAAATGATATCCCTAACGTTAACAGTAAAGCTCTGGATTTAGTTATGTCTAATATACCGAAATCTTGTGTCTCCCTGCAGGCTGCCCTTACCCCCTACGTAAAACCTGATCCTCATCATCCTCAGCTTCATTTGCTGATTGTTCTGGCTCGTGATTTTGTCCAAAAAAAAGTTATCCCTTCCAGCTTTAATTTTCTAAAAGCCAAATATTCTGATATGGAGTTAGAATTAAATTCTGTTAATTGGTTTTCTTTTTTTCGAAACTTAAGTGTTGATCCAGCGCTTCAAAAGTTTTATATTTTTCTTGAATCCGTGATAACCAGTTTTACACCGCTCTATGCACGTAGAAGGTTAAAAGATGCACCTTGGTTTAATAACAACATCGCTTCAGTCTTAAATGTCAAGGACGCTGCCCGCAGGAAATATCACTTGACGGGCTCTGAGGTGCACCTACGTTGTTATAAAGGTCTAAGAACTGAAGCCAATAGTTTAATTAAAAGTGCTAAAAGCCATTATATTGATCACGTGGAGGGCTCCATAAGGTTGAGTGCTAAAAAGCCTTTCTGGGCCTGTATAAATTCGTTTAAAAAGTCATATGCCCTACTCAATGAATTCTGATGGTATCACGTCTTCTGATAATGGGGAAATTTGTGAACTCTTAGCGCAACATTTTTCTTCTTTTTATAGTAAGACAAGTGGTGCAGCATCTTCATTCATCGATGGCCCAACCATGAATTTGCCATTTGCATATGTGAACCCTGTTGCAGTTGAATGCCTATTACATGGTCTGGATGGCAGTATTGGTTGTGGCTCAGATTGAATTCCCAATATATTTGCTAAATCTTTTTCGTCTTCGCTGTGTGTTCCTTTGTCCATCTTATTTAACCAAAGTCTCGCAGATGGTTGTTTTCCTGCACGCTGGAAAAGAGCTAATGTCTTTCCCATTTTCAAATCTGGAGATAAAGCAAGCGTGTCCAATTACCGCCCCATTTCACTTCTTCCCTGTTTTAGCAAAGTTCTGGAAAGAATTGTATACAAACAAGTTTATCCTTTGTTGCTTCCGTTTTTTGCCAATGAACAGCATGGGTTCATCAAAGGTAGATCAACTCTTACCAACCTTTTATCTTTAACAAATAAGATTGCTGCTGAGTTTGATGAGGTGACCCAAGTAGACGTTATCTACACAGACTTCTCTAAGGCCTTTGATTCAGTTGATCACCTGATTCTTATCCAAAAATTGAGTAATTTCGGCTTAGGCAGTTCTATTGTACATTGGTTCTGTTCTTATGTTGCTGATCGGAGTTGTGTTGTTACCATTAATGCCCATAAATCCTCTCCATTTTATCCCTGTTCTAGAGTTCCACAAGGCTCTATTCTTGGTCCTCTGTTGTTTCTCGTATTTATCAATGATATTCCTTCCCTACTCAACTCCCGCGCACTCATGTATGCAGATGATTTGAAAATATTCAGGGTGATCGAATCTGTCAATGATTGTATTATTCTGCAGAAAGACCTGGATATACTAGCTGGCTGGAGTGCAACTAATCGGCTGAAGTTAAATGTAAACAAATGTTTCAAGATGACTTACTCCCTTAAAAAGTCTTCTTTTGATTATAACTATGCGATTGCTAATGTTTCTTTGAGAGCTGTGGTGTCCCACAAGGACTTGGGAGTATTTTTTGATACCAAGCTTCATTTTGGACAGCATATAACTCATCTAGTATCTAAAGCATCTCGTATGTCAGGTTTTATCCTCAGTTCCACAAAAGATTTTAAAGATATTTCATCGTATGTTTGTTTATTCTTTTCTCTTGTTCGAAGCATATTAGAGTATTGTTCGCAAATATGGAATCCGCATCAACGTTACGTAAGAGATGCTATTGAAGCTGTGCAACGTAGGTTTACTCGGTTCCTTTTTGTTAAATTCCGTATCCCGTATTGGGCTTATAGTGATCGCCTGTCTTTTCTGCGCATTCCTTCATTAGTCTCTCGCAGAGTTTTTCTCGATGAATGCCTTCTTTTCAAGCTTTATCACAATTTGCTTCCTATAGGCCTTGGCATTGAAATTTCCTCCTTCAATACCGGACGTCCAACTAGATCCTCGGTAGTCTTCAATGTTCCCTTTGCTCGCACTGATATTTTTTTTTTCGCCTGCTTTACGACTCCCACGTAATCATAACGCGCTTGGTCTTGGTTTAATACCGCTGTCTTTTGCTAAATTCAAAAAAAAAAAAACTAAAGGAATCGGTTCTTCTGTTTAACTTCGAAGAATAATTTTTCTATTTCTAATTAATTTATTGTATTTTGTACGTAGTTTCCTTTTTCATTTAATTTTTTATCATCCTTTTTGAATATATTGATTGTATGTATAAACTTTGTTTTTTTTGTTTGTCTATAATGCAATTGGATTATATCTGTTTTATAGATTAAATAAATGAAATAAAAAAAAATAAATAAAATAAGAGTTGAAAATTCAGACATCCAAAAGTTGTTAATGGATAAATATCCAGCCTAGAGTAATTTCTTTCCAATATGCGACAATAACAACAACGATAATTTGTTTGCGTCATTCAATAGTAGATATTGTATTATTATTGAACAATGGGAGCATCTGGGCGTTGCTGGCAACAACAAGTTTGCATCAGCTGGTGTGGCGACGGTACAGAATGTCACTAAGCATACAGCTGATAAGAACCAGCCAAATAAGTGCTATGGAGCATCAGCTGTCGCTTTAAAAACGGGATGCATCGACAACAGCAGTTGCCGGATGATGGAATCTTGACCGGGGGGAGAGAACTTTGGATGAGAGGAGTTTTGATTTGGATTCAGGGACGAGAGTATTGAGCGGACAGAAGATCGAAAGTTGGTGGAAGAGAAATGGACAAGCGTCAGCCACTTACTTGCTGTTGACGACTTTTATTCTAAATTTTATTTCGTAAGTAAAGTTTCAAAGAGTGTCGAATAGAGATTTTGGTTTTTAATGATAGCATAACAAAGAAACAATTGTGTTTCTTATAATTTCAACGCGTGAAATTGTGAATTAAAAGAAGAAATTTAAAGCCATGTGTCCAATGAGTGACACGGAGTTGGATGATTTGTGCAAGCGTAGAGAAAATTTCCGGGTTGTAACCAAAACTTGAAACTTATTATACAAACTGGAACGAAATAAGGCTTATCCTGGCTTAATTTTTATGGATATGCAACAAGAACCCAAAGTATTTTTGAGCCTAGTGAAACGCTTACATCATCCGCGAATGATAAAATTAATTTTTCGTGTATTTTCCCTCTCTGTGCGCACCTTGAAGCAAAAAGTGTTAAATTAAGACCTATTTTTAAAAGCTCTCATCACGACCTTTAATTTGATACCCATAACGGCTACCTTTGATGATTTTTTTTTGGGGGCCACTCCCCTATATGGGATGACCCCCCTTAAATATCTTCTTTTTTTTTTTGTAAATGAGTTTCGAAGAGAGCATCAGTTTACACCTATATACGTAATTTGATGTTTCTAGCTTAAGTAGTGTGCGAAAGAAACTGCTGTGACCGACGGACGGACAGACAGGACGTGATTTCAGTAGGGTTTTTTAAAATTATTTTACAAAAGCGATGAACAGCGATGAACTGTCTTCGTCAATGGAGTCAGACCAGCGTTTCATCGGTTTCCTCACTGGTTTTCGGCCTTCAGTTCTGCCAATAAACACCCTTTTAGATATCCATTATTCGTCCATACGATTCATGTGGCCAGCCAATTGTAGCTTCTGCAGCCTTACAGACGTTGAGACCTCCAGTTCGTCAAACATTTTATATAGCTCATGGTTGTATCAAATTCGCCATTGGTCCCGGACTAGCTTCGTTCTGATTATCCGCCTCAGGATCCGACGCTTGAAGACCTTCAGTATGTTTGCGGATGCTTGGGTTAGGATCCGTGTTTCATACCCGTAGCACAACATAGGTCTTATCATAGAATTGTATAGTTGGAGTTTTGATTTCCTGTATATGCAGCTGGTCTTCAACACCGTCAAAACTGAAAAAATATTTTATTTGCGAGCTGTATGATTCGGCGTATTTCGTCTTTTTCTGGTTTTCGTTATTTTGGCGCCCAACTACAGAAATTCGCCCACATTTTCGACATTTTATTCGCTTAGTGTGATATTTTATGTGCTTGAGTAATTTTTCCTCGACTGCGTCATGAGCTTTGTTGTATTTTCATTAATTTGTTGTCCGACTAATTTTGCTTCGCTGTTGAATTTTGAAGAAGAGGTCTTTGGCAGTTGTTAATGACCGTGACAAAATGTTGATGTTGTCCGCAAAGGCTACTACCTGGCTTGACTTAAACGAGTATAGTAATGTACCTCGTGTATCGACAGGAAGCTTCCTCATGACGTACTCCAGAGCCAAATTGAATAGCAATGGAGATATATTTGTGTCAAAGTCATCGGTGGGTTGGTTATTGATTCGTACTTGGGAAGTTGTCGATGTCATTGTCGTTTTAGTAAGATCAAAGCCATATAAATAAATGGACGAGCAACGAGAATCTGTACACTCGTCCATGTGAGAAGCACCTGAATAAGTTATAAATAACATACGCTCTCGAAACTATATGATTCCCTCTGCTTCTCCTTCCCTCTTGTTACCAGACAGGTTTTTCTTCCCTCTCTTCAGAAGAATCACTTCCCCCATTGATAGCCGCGCACACCGACAAAATTTCACATACACACGATCGCGCCTTCGTTATCATTCGTAGAACAGTTTGAGTACAACACAACAAACGGTCTCTCACAGAAAACTCGAACGTCAAAACTGATGAATTTCGTAGAGGCGAGGCTTGTCAAAGCCGATGCAAAATTCGTAAGTTTTTAATAGTTTTTAACAAATTTCGTACACGTGATCTTCAAAGTTAAAAACGTGTTTCCGAGTGAATTAAGTGCAAAAACAAAAACATATCACTTCAAACCTCAACATCACACAACTTTAGCGAAAGTTGCTAATTGCTTCGGCTCTCGCGACCGGTTTCGGATCCTGTACTCTCTATATCCATGGGTAAGATGGACTCATTTGGCTGGAATACCAAAGCAAAGCATTATTTGCTACAGTACGTTATGATCAAGACTGTTGTATGTTGAACTCCCAGCATTTTTCAAGCACCTTCTTGACTGTGAATAATTGGTCTATTGTCGATTTATTTACTCTAAAACCACCTTGATACTCCCCAGTAATACTGTTGGCGTATAATCAGAGTAGTGATATGCCTCTATAATTTTCGCATTGTAGCTTGTCACCTTTTTTGTGGATAAGGAATATAATTGACTGGCTTCACTCTTTCGGCATGTGTTCTTATTGCCAAATGTGCCGGATGACTTTGTGAATAGCTTTCTGAATACTACTGCCACCATATTTGATGACCTCCACTGGGATCTCTTCGATGCCCGGCACTTTATTAGTCTTTTGGGCTTTGATGGTGGAACAAACTTCATTCTGAGTTGGTGGAGCCAATGCAAGTTCTCCGCAGATATCTATAGGCTTCAATGCTCTGGAGCTGTGCGGACGACTAAAGAAGTTCTTGAAATATGATGTCCATCTTTCCTTAATCTTAGTTTCACCAGCGATGATATTGCTGATGTCATCACGACACAACGTTGTTTTTGACAAATCAACCTATCGATGTCGTATGTCAGAGGCGCGTTCAGTGGAAATTAGTTCTCCATAGATATACAACATCGAAAAAAATCGATGTAAGTCTAGCGAGCAATAACAAAATACAAGCTTAGTAGACAGTTAGTAGCCTGAAACGAGGTTATCAGCCCGAAACCATGCGCTGCCGTGTTGACATCAGCAATATCATCGCTGTTGAAGAGAGGATTTAGATAAGGTGGGCTTTATGCTTCTAAATCTTCCACACAGCTCCAAAAAATCGAACCGTTTTGATTTTCTCGGAGAGGTTCTATTAGCCCTACCAATCTTCGAAGAAGTTTTCCACCATCAAGGCTCAAAACAATAACCAAGCGGGATGTGTTTCCTGTGGAGCTTATTAAATAAGGTGGAAACTGTATTTAGAAAGCTATCCACATTATCATCCAGCTTATTTGGCAACGGTAACATATGCCAAACAAGCGAACAAAAGCTAAAAGCCAGTCAATTATATTTCATATCCACAAAAAGGTGACAAACCGCAGTGCGAAAACTATAGAAACATGCCACTACTTTGTATGGCGTGCAAAATACTTTCAAATATCTTAGAAAATCAAATCAGATCATACGCTTTAGCGCAGGTAGACTGGCGCTAGACAAATTTTAAATAGTCAAGCAGTAGCTTAGAAAATGCTGGCAGCTCAGACGTAGACAAAATATTCGTTGACTTTAAGCTTTGCTTTATGTTGGGACCCCAGCCAAGGTAGTCTGCCTTACCAAAATGACAACGACGGCGAATACCTCTCAACTCTGCATCAATAACAAACCCAAATATCGGAATAAAGTAGGGAGATGCGCTGGCCCCATTACTATTCAATTTGGATCGGGAAGATATCATAAGAAAGCTGCCTGTCGATGCACGAGGTACGTTAGTACACGAATTGAGCTTAGCGGTGGCTTATGCGGATGACATTAACATTTTGTTACGGTCGCTGGCAGTCGTCAAAGAACTTTTCCTGGAACTGGACAGCGAAGCAAAATTAGTAGGGCTACAAATCAATGATAATAAAGCAGAGCTCATGATGTAGTAGAGGAAAAATACCTCAAAGACCCAAAATATCGCACTTGGCGAATACAATATCGAAAATGTGGGTAAATTTGTGTACTAGGGCGCCAAAACCACGTGAACCGGTAATAAAAGGGATGAAGTACGCTGAAGAATACAGCTCGCAAATAAAATGTTTTATTCAGTTTTGGGGGTATTGAACACCAGCTGTATGCCTACAAAAATAAAGCTCCAAGTGCACGTATCTGGTATAAAACTTGTATTATGATATAGCTGTGAAACACGGACTTGAACTCAAGCATCCGCAAATATATCTAAGGCCTTCGAGAGATGGATCTTGAGGCGATCAATCGGAGTGAAGCTAGACGGGGACCATCGGTGAATGCGATACAATCATGAGCTGTACGAAATTTTTGATGGGCCAGACGTCTCAACGATTATGAAACTGCAGAAGCTGCCGCAGGCTAGCTACGCGAACTATATGTACGTGCGACCGATTCCCGAAAAGGTATTCGTTGAGAGAATTGAAAGTGGTAGAGCAAAGTGAAAATGAGGAAATGCAGGTATGACCCGGTCAATGAAGACAGTTTCTCGCTGGACGGTTGGAGGAGGTGGTCGAGGAAGCGAGACAGTTGGAGATGGTGTTTGCAGGAAGCGAATGTCCACGAGCAGCTGTAGTGCTAAGTATAAGAAAAATGTTGTGCACTTGCTTTATAATGTCACTATCACAATCGGAAATTGCGTTTTTTCACATAAGGTACCAATAAAAACAGTTTTGCGTAAAAATATTTTCCTAGCACAAGGGAAACTGTCCATGCGCTCATTTGTGGTTCCAATATCAAAACGACATAGCACTGAAATCAAAAACAGTTTTGCTAACACCAAGAGGAAAAAACAAACACTCTCGATAGTGCCCCGTCACGGAGTACTACAGGGCGAAGTTTCATAATAAAAAAACAATCCAACAAGTATAATACTTGAACAAATCACAATGTGCAAACTCTTAACTGAACAAAATTCAAAATTATCAAAATCTCTAGATGAAGAGCAAATCCATCCAAAAAAAACTCCGATTGAATCGACAGTCGAGTCACTGAATCATAGGTAATTTAGGGAATTGGAATCGGTTATCTAAACTGTAGTGATCATGGGTTTGTTAGGTCGTGCTATTTATGTTTTTGAGAAGGAGAAATATAGGCAACAGATACACCTGGATATGAATTTTTGGTATTTTTTGCTTTAGCACTGCAACCCCTTTCCGGCCTTCGCTTAGAGATAGTCAGGATATTTCATTATCTTGATCAAATGTATTGGATCTTCAGATGATTATATGGCCAATACCATGCTTTGGCCGTATATCCCTCCACCCAGCAGCGATACGTTCTAATTTGAAACCAGTGCGCATCGCTGAACGGGCTTCTATTCCGTCCGAAGAATCACTCGAAACAAATCTCGTTGTCACCGACGGGACTTGAATCTGGGACCTTCGGCTTAAGCAGCGAGCACTCTAACTGCTACACTACGCGACCTGCTTTTGATATATATGAGGGTTCGATTTTGGCTTTTAGGCAAAAACGTAAAATTCACAAATCATACTACACACTAAAAGAGTTGTTCGCATTTCGACTTCTGCTGTATTTCCTGCTCAACTCGAATTCAAGCGCGCTGTATTGGTTCAATCGTAATAAACTTTATAAAAACATAAAGCAAGTTTTACATAATTTATGTACTCACAAGCTTAATGGCAGACATGACACTCTAAATTTATACAAAATTCAATCAAAAAATTATTCAAAAAACAAAATAAACATTATATGTTATCAATTGTAAATTACTAAATATTATGAATTAATTGAGAAAAAGAATAAAAAAGAAAACAACCAGCTCTATTCATTTGTTGGTCATGTGTTATACTTACAAAGATTTCTTACTTTCATGAATTTTTTCAGATTTTTTAATCTCGAAGGTAAAACAAATTTCACATACATATTTTGACTTACCTGTACCCTTCAACGCTGGCACTATAATTTTGATGGGTGGTTTTGAAAGTTCTCACTATCACCTCAGGTTGACTACCTTTACGAAAATTTTTTTGAAGGGTCTATCCTATAAGATTCCCTTTAAAAGCCACATACAAAGTTGTTGGGCTGAAGCTTTAAAGAGCGCACCACTTTTGATCTACTTACAAAATTAATTTCTAGCTTATGGAGTTTTGAGAAAATTTTGATTTGACGCATGGACAGACAAGTAGCGACTTTAATAGTTTTGTAAAATAATTGTAAAGAACCCCAAAAATGCCTTCGAGCTACAGGCACTTAGGCTTTTTGAAACGTAGGGCTAATGAAGTGCTAAAAAATCTAGATACGATAATTTTGGTACCGCATAACTTCATAAAATTTTCAGTTACATCCATTCCATGATATTTACCTACCGCATCAATTCAAGAAAATTGTATCTTTTATGCGCGGTGCAAATAAAGAGGTTCCTCGTGTAGAAAGGGATGCCGGTTGAATCGTACGTATCATTGACGGCAGAAATTTTCATTGCAGAAATTAATCAAGATGACATACATAGGAAGGTAGAGGATTCGGAAGGCGTAAATGCAAATCATGTCTGGCAAATACCATCAGCCGCAGACAGATTAACACTGTCTGAACCGTCTCCTGCGCATTCTTTGTGAAATCAAAGGCGGTAAACGATATTAAAGCTAACAACACAATTGACGTACATGGGAGCCTCGCGAGGGCTAATTATTGTTTTATTCGCGGTGTATTGATGCTTCCTTCGAGCGCGAATAAAAACACTTAGACGCGCTTTATTTTTAATAGCATCTCTACCTGCTTGATGAGGAGGCGCTGGAAATTAATGCATTTGTGTCTTACCTGATTGTGCCGACAACGAATGCAACAAATGCAACTGCTGTAGGTATGCAGTACGCCGAAGCCGCTAAGAAAAGAAAATTGATTTGTGCCACAATAATATTTTTATGTTTATTGGTGCCGAGATTTATGATTTTGTTTACAAGTTGCTGTTCCGTCTGGAATACGTCACCAGACTTTCGCAAGAGAAAAACAAATGAAAAAATAAAATGAACGAGATATTTTACTGATGTCATAGTTGTTGTTTTGTTATTAATTTTGTCAATTTTTAAGCAATGTGTGAGCAAATAGCTGCCTATTTCGGTATTTAAATTACCTGGGTTTGAATTTAAAGTAACATTTAAAGTAATAAAGTGAAAATTAAAAATTGCAAGCAAACATCTACTTCCCATTTTAGCAAATATTAGATAGATTATAAAAAAATTAAATTTTATTTAATCTAGAAATGGTCCTTAAAGTAGAATATGTAGATTTTTTGTATCGGTCGTTCAAATGTTCTTGTTGGAAAGCATTTGTCAGAAAATGCTTTGCATTTAAGAGCTAGTGCATCATATTTCATGGCATTGGAGGTCTAAATTTATCTTGGGATTGTTCTCCGAAAAATCTTGTAAACTTTAGTAAAGAACAATGCTTAAGGATTCAAGGACATACTTGCTTAAGGATTGACACTGCTAACAAAGATGGGATTCTTCCAGGACTATTGACAGGCTACTCATTCGAAAAAGTTATGCATAAGAACCCTGTTAAGAATTATAAGTGACTGTTTCAGAAAATCGGTAGAGTCAAGTTATATTTTTAAGACATCGGCGTCTTTCACTTAAATACATTTCTTTGTTACAAACATTAAATATCGAATAAATAATAAACTTATATTAATAAGCATGAAGTAAGCTCCTTTTATGAATAAACTTGGAGTATCTTTAATTAATAGATACACACCAAGTAGGTAATTTATGGCCGTTAACTGTTATTATCCATTTTGCCCTCTTTGGTACCACCTGCGAACGAGGCAAGCCATATTGAAACCACATGTAATTGTATAATAAGTAAATTGGAAGTAATAAAGAAATTGTTCTTGTATTCACATGCGTAATTATTTTATGTTGATTGAAACATAAAAATTTGCGCCGAAACCCGAGATAAATAGTTACATTCCATTCCCACAAATCTTCATTATATTCACTGTAACCTAAATTCCTTAAGATACAATTTCACTTCAACTTAAATTTTCTATTCCCCCAGACAGAATTCTTACGAATTCCGTCAGCATTTCTGCCGCGAGCACTTTACTCGAAATTAAAACTCACTTACTCAGGTGTCATTGCTCACCTTTTCGGTGCACTGTTGCAACAATTAGAATTGTGCAACATATAGCAATTTCCTAATATAAAAGCGACAACGACATTCAATTCGGGTTGGTTTTTATTAAAGTTTTGTGATTCGCGGAGCACGGTTAAGCCTCCTTAACCTATCCACCTAATGTGAGGCTGCATTAGGGTGCTCATTTACGCCTTACGCGCACAATATAACAATCAGTTTTAAAAAGTGTTCAATCATTTTACTGTTAAATAAATAGGTGATAAAAGGGAACAAGTGTTTTTTTTCCACCTACCGGTAACCGGCAAGTTACTTATTAATGTCAGAAAAGGTGCGCACTTCATCGACTTCAAAAATGCAATACAACTAAAAATATAAGTGAAAGTAATTTCACGGTTAATTCATAGGCTAAGTGCATTGTGCATTATTTTCACCTCGGTTGAGCGTCTGCTGATTCGAGGCATATCGAACATTTTTGTTGCCATTTTCATTCGCCATAAATAGACAAGAACCAATTATATCTATTGAAAATTTTTACAATTTATTAACAACCTCACCTCTCCCTACACTTAACTATTTAATTCAAAACACATCAATGACGAATATTTTAGAAAGCGAAAATCGCGCAGTGCAACGGTCAATTAACAACGGCAGAAAGCTTCTGGTATGAGCAGCAAAAAGGGTCCCTAGAAAAGTACGGCTACAAAACTTTGATTAAAATATTCAGAGAAGATTTTAGATAATATTGGTAAATTTATATTGGAGCTATCAGTTTTAAACGGCGGAAGAGGAAGATTAAGAAAATGTAGCTGTTGGGCTCGGGGATAGACGCTTTGGATCTGTGTAACCCTCAAATAAACACATCGCCGTCGCAAAATACAGATATAAGTAATTATAACCCAAAAAGTTCAATGAAAACGATATACCAGCATTTGATGGGAAAGATTACACGAAATATCGAGCGTTCATGGAGCTTTTGTAGTGAAATAGATAGATAGAATATCCATGTCCATCGCTGCAGGGTTTGCTACCTTGGCGAGAGAGGATGGTAGGATCCGCCGAGACTTGGCCTTGTCTAGGGACGCGTAATTGCGTTGTTAGGCTAGCATTGCGGTGTCGTGGGGCGGGTTCTTTTCCCCAGCACAAGACCCGCATTTACGAATTGAAGCGATCTAATTCCGATCGACTGGTGTCGTGGCCAAGATAACCTACTAAGGGCTGAATTCTCTATAGGCAGTAACAAACTGGGCCGGAAGATAGATGGACTTGAGCGCAGACTTCGTTGTTACCGACGATACTTATGGCCCACAAATAAGAGTGGGGCATCTAAGTGGAAGCGGTGCCCCCTGGCACCCTCCCAAGCGGATCAAGATCCAAATGTAAACGTGGCCCATTTCCCACTAAAGTGAAAAACGCATACAAACACAGTTGTAATGAATCATGATCACTACCAACACACCTTACTGCTATGTGGCTTGTCATCTCATGTTGGTTGTGACGAGTTCACATCCCACGTCAATTTTGTCGTGGGATGTCAACGTGAATTGACAGCCACATGGAAATCGGTGTGAGAGTAGTGGTCGCCACCCAAGAACTGCTTCTCAACGCATATAAGGCGGAATTGTGCATATATACATGTACACAATTAAGAAAAGATAAGGTGTGCATAATTTAAGCACCTTAGGGCTGTGATCGAACAAAATTTTCGCAATTCAGTGACATATTCTGAGACTGTTCCAATTGAAATAGGCTGTGATATGTGCTTTGCAGATTTAGTGGAAAAGCTTTTAAGTCATTTTGAGCTGTTATTTGCGCATTAGCGAACTCCCTCAACATCAACGGGAAGAGTGTGCGCGGATACAAGGTATGATGTTCAGTTCGATCCAAGACATAATCAAATCTAAATAAATGCATCTAACAGCATCAGCAATCATCTCTATCCCAGCAGCATCAACCCCTACATTCTACCCTCGTCTTGCACCATCAGCAGCCCCAATCTCTCCCAGTGGGGGGTGGCGCTTATTCAACAGCACACCACCAGCACCTTCTTACTATTTACACCAAACCACTGCACAAATCAGGTTAGTTGTATAGTCGGGCCTTAACATCACACACAAAAACAACGTCTTCCGCCAGTAGAAATAAGAAACACAGACGTTCCACAATTTAATTATATTATTATTGGAATTTTCAGTGAATTTGATTTTAAACTAACGAAAATGCCAGACAATAATGGCGATAGTTTAGATATTAATGCGGTTGCCTTAAAATTACCGCAGTCTTGGCATAAAATGCAAGCGAAAAAAATAAGACTCGAAAATTCGCATTAGGTATTTTTATTTAATAGTTTTTTTCTAAACAACATTAAGCTCAATTCATGAAAGCTGAAAATTATTTAAATTATAATATTTATGGTCAAATGTATTAGGTAGATTCAATTATAACTAGAACTATTAGGACTTAGGCAACACGAGCTTGAAGAAACTATAGGCAATTTTTAAAATATGTAAACAAAAAAAATTAGATAACGTTTTATATTTGTAATTGGCTTATATTGAATTGTTATACTATTACCTTTATTGGAAATAGCGTGCTGATACACCAATAATCGAAATATTTGACAATTGAAGTAAAATAATTGCGGTTAGTAAGGGGTTGATAACAGTTTCTTACTGACGAGTTTTTGCCGCACCAACTAATAACTTAAAGGAAGTTGAAACGATTTCGTGTTTTTAATAACAAGATCCCTGAGGTGCACTAATTGGGATGAATAATGATCTAATCGTTCATAGTAAAAACAACTAGTATATCGCGATTATAATAATCCGGCGCAGACATATCGCGATTATAATAATTCGTCGCAGACATATCGCGATTATAATAATCCGGCGTAGATTAAAGGACATGTCACGATCGAAAGAATATAAAAGTAAAAAAATGAACACTGAGTGACTTTATTAAATCAAAGCGAAACGTTAAAGGCTTACGTTAATAAGTAAATATATAATCTACGATTTGGCATTCTTAGAATTCAAACAAAAATCAAAAGCGATGTTTTCGTCATAGTAAAACGATTTTTTTATTTTAAAGTTCAGTACGGAGAGCTTTCGCCTATAAAATTAGGGTCAATTGTCTTTAAGTTATATCATAGATTTCAACCCAAGCGATTATTTGTGAAAAAAATTGTCTGGTGGAGAATTTTCAAATCGAATTGTATGTAAGTGAATTCAACTGGGAAAAAAACAAGTTAGGTAAACAGACCTACGCTCATGCCAGAAGGGTTTTGTATTCAATTTACAAAATGCAGTCACCAGATCGAATCAAGTCAAGATACTGGAGAAAATATGAAATACGAAGATCATACTATTATTAACAAAGTTGAACGAATTTCGACTTCTGAGGTTTTTGGTATTGTTATACTCATTTTCAAAAGCTCCCATGAAAACTTTCATTTCATACTCATATCGGCTACGTTTGATGAATTTTTTTTTTCAGGGGCCACTCTCCTGTACTGTTATCATCGATTCATGGCAATTTTTTTCGAATCCTAGAATGGTTACAATGCCCTTTTGCTAGGAGCTCCCATCTCCTTGACTTGTTTCACTTATGAGCATTAATTGTAGGTACTCATCTTCAGTCATTCATTAAATTGAATCATGTGTTCAAAGCATGCACCTTAAACGTTGAAGTTGGGAAAAAGTAACTCAAAATTATTCAATCTTCGCATTTAAAACAGCCACTATTTTGTTTTACGATTACTGATACCACTAGCTGAGCCAATTCTCAAAGATATGCATGACACCTATCATTCCTGAAATTTTCATGCAAATCCTAGCAAAACTGTAGTGTCTGAGTCGGTAAAAAGCGCATGTTGTTCCATAGCCATATGTTGCCATAGTAATAAATGCAGCGCATATTGTTCCATAGTAATACAGGAAAATTCAAACCGCTATAACTTCGCTAAATATGACTCTAACTTTATGAAACTTTCAGGATAGATCAATCTTACAAATTAACATCTACGCATCTTGAATTTAAGGGTACCGTTAAGATTTTATTCAAGAAAACATAAAATCGATAAATCATACTATTACTAACAAAGTTGAGTGAATTTCGGCTTCTCATGTATTTGTTGTTCTTATACTCATAAAGGTCTACATTCCTGATTTTTTTATTTTTCGGATCACAGGTGTCCAATCGCGAGGGGGGGGACACAAATTTTTCGTGTATTTCCCCTCTCTGTGCACCCCTCGAAGCAAATTTTGCCAAACTAAGAGCTGTTTTGAAAAGTTCTCATCAAGACCTTTCATTTGATACCCATATCGGCTACCTTCAATGAAATTTTTTTTTCGGGGGGTCACTCTCCTATATGGGGAGACCCCCCTTAAATACCTTATAAAATTTTTGTAGTTGAACTTTGAAGAGATCACCAATTTCCACCTACATACAAAATATGATGCTTCTAGCTTAAGTAGTTTCCGAGAAAAACTGCTGTGACACACGGACGGACGGACGGACGGACAGACAGACGGACAGTTGGACAGACGGACAGACTGGTCGCGAAACTAGTAGGGTTTTGTAAAATTATTTTACAAAACCCTAAAAATAAAAAGGGTAGCATGAATTGCTAACTCAAAACACGATTTTCCTTTCGAGTGGTCCTTTCTTTCAGCGGGAGGTAGAGTGCATGGTAAGTATGCCGTCGCGAGGGTAGGGTTTGAGAAAATCCGCTGAGGCCGGTTTCGCGTCGCGCGCGGTATGCGGTACCTTTATTGATTTTGATTATTCTTTAGCGTAGTTTTTTTCGGATTTACGTTAACGTAGTACATTTTTCGGTACCGCGTCGGTAAAATTCGGGAACGCAAAACGGAAATTAGATTTTTGTACTTTACTGGATTGATGAAGAAATACGGAGTAACGTGAACTAGGTTTCTTCTCCGTATGATTGTGTTTGACGCGTTTGAAACGGGCGTTTAAGAGTGGCTGAAAAATTGTAAATGAGCGTAATCCATTTTGAGACCCGCGACCGAAATCCTCTCTGATCTAGCTGGCCGACAAGCAGCCACCGCGAAAATGGACTACGGTGCACGGATTGGTTGACCAGTTGGTACCATCCGTTGGCACTTCTCAGACTTAACGTCTAGAACCGATGAGAGGTCGGTTCCTCGTTCGGATAGACATAAAAATCATTACACAGTTTGCATGCATTTTTCCATTAAATGAGAAATATAAACGTGGCCAATGTTATAGTATTAGGTGATGGAATCATCTAACACTATACCATAAAAAGGCACACGAGCGAAGGCCACTCTACCCGGGCAAGAACCCCTATAACGCAAAAAGAAAGAGAGGAGCACTCCCGATGGCTAGCTCATTTCAGTGGAGGGGCCGGCCATCGTAGTGGGTCCCATAACAAGTCAGGTTCGATGAAAAGGAAAGACCGAGGGTATATTTTTAATCCATCATTTGTTTTAATTAAGATTTTTACTAGAAAATACAATATACTCTTACTACCGAGGTTTTCCTTAGCTTCCTAGTATAAACATGCAAATTTACGTTTAAATTTAATTTCAAATAAATTTCCCCCTTTTCCTATATGAATCGTTTAAAATACAAATCAAAATAATTCACTGAATGGCCAATTAAAAAAACATAATTAGATAAAAATATGGTTTGTAAAAAAATATAAAAAAAAAGAAGCGAAAAGGGTATTTACCCAACCTCCTAACGATGTATAATTTTTTTTTAATTTGAAAATTGTAAGACGCGCACTGGGTAACGGAATTCATGCAATTTAAAAGGTTTTTCTTGCGAAATGTCTTTACTGCTTCGATTTGCGAATAATTTTGATTGCGCAGTAAAAAGGTTAAAAGACGTGCGATTCCAAAAAAATGTTGAAATTCGGTCCAATGAACGTAAATTCCATGATGATATCCCTAACTAATTGAAATTTATTTTGTCACGTACAGTGATTATTAGTTGTTTCATCATCGTCTCAATCTAAAATAAATCCAATACAACTTTAAAGTGATTATCTTCATATGGAAACTATTGTCTGAAACCGGTCTCGTTTGATCAATTGCACTTCAATTGTTTGTAAATACACAAATTGATCACAGGTTCACGAAATCCTTGGCGTTTTTCATATGTTTTATAATATATTTCCCTCCGCGACACTGTTTTCAATTGGTACATTCCACAATTCTACAATTTCTTCTTAATTTGCGCAATTATATCCAATTGCGCATTTCTTAGCCTCAATTAACGCAAATGAAGTGGAAAAGGCTTTGACTAGATAAATAAAACTGTTTCGTAAATTTAAATACTCAATTCCACCAGCACCGGGTACACTCACTAACTCGCGCATACACAATTCAACACTTCCGAATCGAATAGCTGCAATTTATTTATCTTAAGGAATCTTCTTTCTTAGAACTAGAGGAACCAAAGCATTGCATTAGATTTTGCTGCTCATGTTGTCGCTAGTTGGAATTCCGCGAGACATTCCGATGTCCATAATTTATGCAGCAAAACGCTCGAAGGTGGAGATGTAGAGATGTCACGTTGGTATCAAATGATCCGAAGAAAACTGGTTGCTGATTCACTTGCCTAGGTGTATCATTTCACTCAACAACTTTTTCATGCATTTTCTAATTTGGGTCATGACTGTTATGCACAAAACACATTTGAATGCACTTTTTCCAAGAATTTGCATTTTTCTTCACTAAATGGCGAGCAATCCGAAGCCCAAACCAATGATGGTTAAGCCGATACCGTTGCCGTTGTCATCAGCTCATCACTAAAGACGAAACAAGCCTTCCACTGATTCATATTAATCACTTTCTGCAGGCGTCTTCACATACACCGGACGAGATTTATGATCAAAGAATAGGAGCTTTTGTTCCAAGTTAAACACATTCAACCCCGTACGGCATCCGAACACGACGATGATAATCTCTCTCTCTTCTGCTGATGCACACACTTTGCTTATCTCGACGAGACTCCCAAATCCGTCCAAATCTCCGTATGACTTCTCTGCCGAACCTGTAAATCCAAATCCGCTGCTAGCTCAACTGAGTTAAATTGCATTCGCCAATGCAATACATGAATGTGATGCACTAAATCAGTGTTCTAATGTCCGAAATTTCAATTTGCAGATTTGCGTAATTAAGTGAATAAAATTAATAATAGATTGAAGATTTAAATCATAATAAAAGAAAAATATTGCAACGAATATCAATGCAAAAAAAAATTTACGTTTAATGTAATAAAAAAAAATATATGAATTTATATGTATCATAAAAAATTAAAATTTTTTTTCTTTCCAAATTTTATAATTTACAAAAAGTTTACTTTGCAATTGAAATCCGAAGTAGTGTTATGCGGTTTTCAGGCAGTTGGCTTGTGCCACTACTCGATTACTACACTTTTCAATACAGCGATTGACAGTAACGGTAATCTTCAAAAAGTAGAAAAGATGCTTTATCTAATAAAGTTTGTAAAATGTAAACCCTTAACGCTGCTAGAGAGCTTGCTACTGACTAGCGAGTCTTACAGTAAAGTATTAGAACTGCTTAAATATAGATATTATAACATGTTTAATAAGCTACAAACCAAAGGTTCTCCAGCTGGGACCTGTGGTCCCGGTAGCTTGTCGGAGGACGGGCATTGGTGCCAGTCGTTTTAGGCCAGAGGGGCCCTAAATGAGCCGCCAAGCGAACGTAGTGAATCGCCGGTATTTGTTACCAACCGCTAAACTTCTCAATCACTATGACTTTCACCAACCCGAATTTTTTTTCATAAACAACACTTTCCTACGCCAAACCGAATTTCCTTTTCCTAACACTATTTTCCTTCCCCAGAAAACGAAAATTCTTTTGCCCAAACACTTTTCTGGTAGCTATGTCGGTGGAATTGACCTCCCTGAGCCATACTCAACATTCGCTGAAAACCAAAGAATTGATTCAAGAAGAAGAAATGTTTATGGTTCATATGAAATAACAAAATATACTGTGATATGTACTACTAAATATACTGTGAACACAAAATTTTGAATTTGTAAAAAAATTTTCATAAATTAGTAAACTTATCTCGAGTTTTAATTAGGCTTCCTTTTTTCATACTTCTACGATCCCGCCTCCAGTGATTCCATCCAATTATGTTCGCCAACTCTAATTCCGCCACGCAGGTTTTTCTAGAGTCCACTGTGCTTAACTCAGTCATTTCTGAATAGCCTCCACAACGAAAACTTCCCTGATACGTCCAAATGGTTGTGTCATTGCTTCACCTTTTCCTTTTTCCTGGAAAAATCTGAAATGCAAAAGAGAGAGGTTTTCCTTTGTTCCTAAGTTTATACAAGCTCGGATTCAACGCTCTGCCGCTATTTGTCGAAGAATCCTCGGTTTCCCGCTGTTCCACTTATACGTGGAATTCATCGAAGATGACAACCATGGTGAGATTAGAATCACTATGCCTAGCAAGATTCTAGTCATCTTCATAGGTTGTTTTGGCGTGAAGTTTATGGTCGAATCAGAAGCAGAAGAACATATGTGCTGTGTCGCCGCTTGAAAGATTCAAAATTTAGGATGGCACAATTCGATCAGCTGATGTAGCTCCTTAAATCCATTCCAGCTTAATATCTGTCGAAATAAAACGATGCTAATTCCAAGGAGCCTTTTAGTATCCCAGCCAAATTAGACCGTCTAACAAAAACGACAATGATTTCGACAAACTCCTAAGTTCACTTCAATAAAATTGTGTGGAATATGCCATAAGAAAGCTACCTGTCGATACAATATGTACGTTATTTTAAAAGTCGTGCCAAACGGTAGCCTATGCGGACGACATCAACATTTTGTCAAGTTAAAAACCTAAACCTCCTAAGATTTGACAGCGAAGCAAAACTAGTAGGACTACAAATAAATGAGAATACTCGTAGATACAAAACTTATGATGCATTCAAGGACAAATACCTAAAATACACAAAATATCACACTTGGCGAATACAATATCGAAAATGTGGGGGAATTTGTGTATTTGGGCGCCAAAATAACGCAAACCCGTAATGAAAGAGACGAAATACGCCGAAGAATACAGCTCGCAAGTAAAATATTTTATTCAATATTGACGATCTTGAAGACCAGCTGCATACACAGGAAAACAAAGGTCCGAGTATACAATCTTGTGATAAGACCTGTGTTATGCTACGGGTATGAAACATGAACCCTAACTCAAGTATCCGCAACTATATTGAACGCCTTCGAGAGTCGGGTCCTGAGAGGAATACCAGATCGAAGCTAGACGGAGACCAATGGCGAATTCGACACAACTATGAGCTGTTTAAATTTTGAACAAGCCGGAGGTCTCAACAATTGTAATGGGCTGGCCAAGTGAATCGTGTGGGCGAACAATGGATCCCAAAAAGGTATTCGTTGGAAGAACTGAAGGGCGGAGATCAGTGGGGAAGCCGATGGACGCTAGTCTGACTCGGTAAAAGAAGAGAGTTCATCACTGCTGGGCTTACGAAATTAGAGGACGAGGTCAATGGATCGAAATAGTTGGGAGGCGCTATTTGCACCAAGCGAAGTACCGAGAGAGGCTGTAGAAGAAGAATTGTTACTATTAATGCTGTTGTTGTTCCGTCTGGAATACGCCATCACACTTTCGCAAGAGAAAAACAAATGAAAAAATAAAATGAACGAGACATTTTACTGTTGTCATAGTTGTTGTTTTGTTATTAATTTCGTCAATTTTTAAGCACTGTGTAAGCAAATAGCTGCCAAATCTTACATGTTCAAATTACCTGGATTTGAATTTAAAGAAACATATTAAATTGCAAGCAAACATCTACTTCCCATATTAGCAAATAGTTGATAGATTATAAAAAATATAAATTTTATTGAATCTAGAAATGGCCCTTAAAGTAGAATATGTAGATTTTTTGTATCGGTCGTTTAAATGTTCTTGTTGGAAAGTAGAATTGGAGGTTTACATTTATCTTCGGATTGTTTTCCAAAAAATCTTGCACAATTTAGTAGAGAACAACGCTTAAGGATTCAAGGACATACGCAGAAGAAATGGACGCTACTAACAAATATGGGGTTCTCACAGGACTGTGATTACTGACAGGCTACTCATTCGAAAAAGTTATGCAAAAGAAACCTTTTAAGAGCTATAAGTAACTATTTAAGAAAATCGGTAGAATCAAGTTATATTTTTAAGACATCAGCATCTTTACAAACATTAAACATCGAATAAATAATGAACATGATGTAAGCTCCTTTTATAAATAAACTTGAAGTAACTTTAATTAATAGATAGACACAAAGTAAGTAATTTAGAGCCATTAACTGTTATTATCCCTTTTGCTTCCTTTGGTCACATCTGCGAACGAAACCATATGTAATTGTATAATAAGTTGATTGGAGATAATAAAGAAATTGTTCTTATAATTGCTTTATGTTGATTGAAACATAAAAATTGCGACCGAAACCCAGGATTAATGTTGAAAAAGGTGCGCACTTAATCGAATTAAAAAAAAATGCAATGCAACTGAAAATATAAGTGAAAGTAGTTCTACGGTTAATTCATTGGCTAAGTGTGTGCACTAATTTTCACCTCGGTTGAGCGTCTACTAATTCGAAGCATATCGAACATTACCTCAATATGAGAATTTTTTTTTGGCTTTTTCATTCGTCATAAATAGAAACAAGTTGGGTAGACAGACCTACGCTCATGTCAGAAGGGTTTCATACTCAACTTCTCAGAAATGCAGTCACCAGCAACGAATCAACTCAAGAAATATGTCAAAGAGATGTGCACGTTTATAAGAAAATCCTTTTTTTCTGTTTTCAACGGTCGCCATTTTGTTGCAAACCAACAAAAATCATTCAAATCATGAATTCCCAAAAATATTAATGTTATTGACCTCATTTGAAAATTTCAAGAAGATCAAATCAAAACTGCAGTGACTGATTTGATGGAAAGTCCATCAACTTTCAAATCGCCATAGCTTCTGTGCATATCATTCGATTTTCATCAAACTTACAGAATTGGATAATAACGTCTTCCCGGATTGATTGGAGAAGCTCGTGACAAAATAAATATGTCGCCACTTGATTCGTGTCAGTTATTGATAACAGATGAGATGATTGATATAATATCCAAGCACACTAACTAGAAAATTACAGAGTTATCTGAATATGCACCAGCCAAGGAGCACATATCTATCATGTGAATGTGTCGGAAATGAAAGGCTTTTTTAGGCTTGCTGTTATAAGCTGGGGTTTTCAAATACGGACACGAGCATCTTGAAAGTTTGTTGGCAACGGATAGCACAGGAAGAGATATTTTGAGGATCACTATATCTCTTAAACGATTTTTGTTCCTTTTGTCATCTTTGCGATTTGATGATATTATTAATTTATTTAGCCAAGCAAGGAACTGGTACAAGAAATATAAAAAAAATTAACTTTATAATAAAAAATTCACAATAATTTCTTAATATTACAATTTAGAATTAATTTATAAATATAAAAATAGTGACAAATGCATTGTGCTATTACAATAAAATATGTTGTGAGGGTAGGGTGCGTGATGGAATTAAGATGAAAGGACATTTGATAATAGAGCTTTAAAATGGGTTATCATAGTTCTACGGGAAGCAAGTGATGGTATATTGGGAATTCGCAGCCTAAGCTCATAGGAGGGTAGAACTTCAAAATTCCTCGGATCATATAGCGATCTCTATGCAAATAAGATAAACTGTTTTTGAACAGATTCGAGTCGGTGAATGTGAACGTTGAAAACCGGACCCCAAATAAGACATGCGTATTCAAGAATGGGGCGTACTAAGGAAAGATATAATGTCTTCGATACCCAAATATTTTGCAATTCTTTGGATCGACGCTTGATGAAGCCGAGGAGCTTATTGGCTCTACCAAAGACTTCATCATAATGCAGATTGAAACGTAATTTATTGTCCAAAATAACACCGAGGTCTACAACGCTATCCACTCTTTTGAGTTCGTGGTAGTCTAGTTAATAATCGACGGCAAGGACAAAGTTTTTACGGGAAAAACTTATTATCTGACATTTTTCGAAATTCAGAGAGAGTAGGTTTTTTTCTGATCATTCTGCAAGAGGGTTTAAGTTGTTTTGAAGGGATTCCGTATCCTTTGGAGACGTTATCACCTTGAAAAGCTTGAGATCGTCAGCATAAAATGGATGCGGAATGTCCGACAAGATAACAGGGAGATCCGAAATGAAGATGTTAAAAAGTATGGGACCAAGATGGCTACGTTGAGGTACACCGGAGAAGACATTTATTTCTTTGGACAAAAATCCTTAAAATTTGACGATTTGCGTCCTATTTTTGAGATACGAGTCGAGCTATTCTAACAAACGGCCACAGATGCCGAAATTTTTTTAATTTTTTTCTTAAGATTTTGTGGTTGACACGATCAAACGCTTTACTGAAGTCGGTGTAAACTGCATCGATTTGATATATTTTTCCATTTCACAAAGGACACTAGAAACCATCATCGAAAGATTTGTACTTGTTGAGCGGTTTTTCCGGAAACTATGCTGTTGGTCGTTCAGCCGAGGCTCAATTATGAGCGATATTTTTGAACAGACTTTTTTTTTCAAAAAGTTTAGGAATTGCTGATAGTATTGCGGTGCCTCTGTAATTTTCAACTGACGCCTTGCCTTTATTTTTATAAATTGGAATCAAGTGGGATTTCTTCCAAATCGATGGGGAAATTCCAAAAGTGAGGGATTTATTAAAAATGATATGCAGAGGTGGAATCAATTGCGTTTTACAGTGAAACAAAAAGTGAGGAGGGAGCAAATCAGGACCAGGCCCTTTATTTAGATCAAGCGTCCCTATTGCATTGGATATATCATCTACGGAAATGCCAAGTTTTTCGATGAGAGATGCTGAATTTATGTCTGAAGAAGATCTGTAGGATGAAGAGTTAGTTGGACAATATACGGATTGGAAATGGGTTGCAAAAAATTCACAGATATCCTCAAGATTGCATGAGTTTGATTCTTGATACGCCATCGAATTGGGAAATCCTTGATACTTACGTTTGGTATTAACGAAGTCAAAGAACTTTTTTGGGTTGTGGATAATGTTTTCACCAATAATATTAACATACGAATTATATGCTTGCCGAGATTTGAGTTGAAACTCTTTTCCCAGCTCCTCATATTTATTTTTCATTTCTTGGCTAACGTTTGATTTTGTCTCGATTATTTTGTGGAGCTTATTCATTTGATTTAGCAAGTGGCGCAAATCGCCATCAAGGCAAGGCTCTGAAAGCTAATTTTTCTTTTTAATTTTGGGTACATATCTCTCAACGGCGTCCATGGAAATATTGTAGAAACAATCTTCTACGTCGTTTGTATCTAACTTTAAAAGCGTACCAGTCCAGTCAATATTGTGGAGATGTTTGTTAATGCTATCATAGTCGGCATTAAGGAAGTCAAATACAATACAATTATTGTACGAAAGATGGCATGCGCTATCCGTAGTAGTTAATTCAACTGAAATTGTGAAATGGTGGCGGATATTGGAAAATAAATGTACCGCATCGCTTGTTGGGTTCACTACAACTTCGTCATATGCATTAGTAAATATGAGATCTAACCAATTACCATGAAGGTTGGGGGTCGGAGCAACTTGCTGCAAATCATTGCCATACAGGGTTCTAGTAATGTTGAAGTCTATACTGTTGAGAAGATTGACTGGGAGTAGACCGCTCTCAGATACATCGACCATAAATGTCAGATTTGGTCGGGAAAGGAGATATTTACCTTCCATATCGTTACTGGAGTTGTTTGTGGCTTTCACTACTGGAGGTATAAAAGGATTCAAAAATGAATTCGATCCAGGAGATGGTAAGGAAGAAACTTGTACACCACCATGTACAAAATTAGGATATTTATCCGTCATTATCTTGTTTTCAGAGGTTGAAGGAGAGATAATAGAATCTTCGCTCAAAATATTGGAGCTCTCTGGTTGCAAACTTCTAATATTGCTATCAGTTTGTGCTTGGGAAGTTGAATGATGTGCCAGGATATCATTCTTTGGGAAGTTAGGTGGGGAGTAATGGCTAGGTTGATTGGCATCTACATTAGAATTAAGATTAGGATTTATTCTAGTTGGTGTATGCTTATCATTAATGTTAGTATTTTTGTTATTTAAGCTACACGATACTTCTTTCAATTTAAATTTATTATTAGTAGAAATATTAGCAGAAATACTTAGATGTTCCAAGTTGGTTGATGTTTTTTCGCTTGCCATTTGCTAAAAACCATACCATTCCAGACATACTTGGAATTCTTGGCTCTCAGGTTTGTTAAAAGCCATGCATATCTGCTTGGTATAAACACTTTGAAAGCGCTTCGATGTTTACTCCGATGCGCCAAGTCCTCCACTTTGCAGCCTTGTATTTTAAGATATTGTTCCAATTTCCGTTGCAATCCGATGGTATCGAGATTAGTTGGAGCTTTCCTTAGGTTAAAAAATTTCCCAGGATACTTGGTTGGTAGACTCCAGTTTCCTGATTCTGTTGTTCCAATCGTCTTTGAACCAAAAAGTGCCCATTTTAAAGATTTGAGATGCAATAATTGGAACTTGAATCGAAGGTGCGCGTGGGGGGTTAAACCCGATGTCTGCTTCTCAGCTTCGTGTTTATCAGCACTGGCAGGATTTATAACCATTTTTTGAGCTGGCGGAAATCTTTTAACATTATCCACCAAAGATGTGAGCTTTTTTTCCAATCCTTCGATTTTTGCCAACACTTCAGAAATGTGTGAGTCATTTCATACTGGCATTTTACTCAATATATTTGTTAGCATCTCGTTCATCCTGTCTTTGCTCAAAATTTTAGTTCTTGGGAGATGTGAATTTGATACCAGGTTTCTCATCGAAATAAGGCGTTGGTCGACTAATACAAGAACTCTAGTGAAGTTATTATTGCTACTTGATAGCGTCGTAGCAAGTTTCATCGTTTGCTCGAGACTTTGAACATTGGCGGGTAATTAATTGGTTCTTTTCGTTAATGAGGGTATCGATGTGATCAGTTATTCGATCATAAAAAGCTCTAAATTTCTCTTCAATGTTTTGGCAGCCCAAACAGATGAAATGTGACTCCAAATAAGGATGAAACCAATCCCTAGGAGCATCCATGCACGCACCATGCAGTTTTCGATTGCAAAAACTTTTGCATATTACATACTTAAAAGTATGATCAAAGGCTACACAATTAGCAAGATCAGATTTATGGCTCATGTTTTATGTAATAAAGTTCAGACCTGGCAATTTAGAGTCAAGGCCGTAGAATTGTTTTACAATTATATGCAATCCAAAGTCAAGGTCGAATAATTGCTATATACTCGTATGCAATCCAACACCAAAACAAACACTCAATCATCACAAATTGCAGAATTAGCACAAAACAATAAAATCAATCGTAAATATTTCACAAATTAAAATGCGTTCGAATATGCTTACGCACCAAATCACAATATTGCTGTACAAAAACTACGTGAAATTGGTTCACTGGTTAAAAACGCCGATAATAAATTTATGGCGCTACTGGGTCACCTTAATGTAACTATAATTGATTATGTAATTAACGACCCGAAGAAAATATGGAACATTGATAATAAGTTTGGTTTATAAATAAATAGAGCCACTAAATTAACACTATTCAAGAGATGAGCGAAAAGCCAATGATAGAACTGCTCTGATTTCTAAAGTGTTCAATATATTTATAAAAAATTGTCAGGAATATTACTCTTGCTCTGAATACCTCACGGTGGATGTGATGCTAAGCCCATTTAGTGGAAGATATTTGGTCAGGGTTTACATGAAGTTCAAGCCTGCAAAATATGGCATAAAGATTATGTGCTTCTTTAATTCAAAAACACATTATCTCTACAATGGATTCATATAACGTGGCGTTATGATTCGTGATGATTCGTTTCAAGAAGAACACAGCGATGGCCATTCGTTATATTTTCTGCCATTATGAATATTTCCACTACTAATGGTTTGGTTTTGTGGAAAGCTTCGAATCTAGGAAAACGAATGAAACGCAATGATTATACGAAGAAAATTGGCATAGATTTGTTGACACCATTTGTTCACGGAAGGAAGGATGAATATTCTAAATTTTCTATTGACTTGAAAAAAAGAATAGAAAATTTTTTAGAGCACATTGATAATGCAGCAACATCTACAAAAAGCCAATCAAAAAGTGATCATCCAATGGTGGCCAACGCTGAAATATCCGGGCGCAAAAGGGGACGATGCTATTTATGTGAGCGAAAAAAGGACCAAAAACAACCCCTAAAGTGTATTAAGTGCAGCGGATACGAGTATATTTGAAAAAGTCATTCAGTAAAGATTGTAATGTAGACCTAATGCCAAACATAAGTAGTCGGAGAGTTTTTCAAAGCAAATGGTTTTTTTTCACTAACAGTTTTAAGTTATACAATGCCTGTCACTTTTTTCATGTATTACAGATCTCAGAAGAAGATCCTGTTTTTGTTAAGTTTAGAGTATGATAAAGCATAAAAAAGAATTTGTTTACGTTTTTTTTTATATTTTCATTTTTTTTAATGTTTTAAGTGCAGACTGAAAATACTTACCTTAAGTCAAAGGCTGTATCATTATATATACAATATATACAATAGAATTAATAAAAGTTGATTTTTATATTTGAAAAAGTGTTTTCTTTGAATATATAGAAACTCTTACCTTCATTAATTTATAGAACACGTTTTATCGAAATTTTTTCGATTGGGGTCCACTTGGACCCTCGATACCAAGAATGTAATTTAAAATATCGATACCAGCTAAGGGTTAAAGGGCGGAAGAGGAAGATTAAGAAAATTTAGGTGTTGGACTCGGGAATAGATGATTTCGGATCTGCGCAACCTTCAAATAAACACATTGCCGGCACAAAATACAGATATAACTAATTATAACCCGAAAAGTTCAATGAAAACGATATACCAGTATTTGATTTGAAAATTTACACGACACATCGAAGCTTTTCAATACAGCGATTGGCATTAATGGTAATCTTCAACCAGTAAAAAAGTTGTTTTATCTAAAAAAGTTTGTAAAATGTGAACCCTTAACGCTGCTAGAGAGCTTGCCACTGACTAGCGAGTCTTACAGTAAAGTATCAGTACTGCTTAAACATAGATACTATAACATGTTTAATATTCCTCAAACCGAGGGTTCTCCAACTGGGGCCTGTAGTCCCGGTAGCTCGTCGGAGGAGGGGCATTGGTGCCAGTCGTTTTAGACCAGAAGGGCCCCAAATGAGCCGCCAAGCGACAATCGCGGATCGCCGGTATTTATTACCAACCACTAAACTTCTCAATCACTATAACCTTCGCCAATCCGATTTTTTTTCCTAGGCAACACTCTCCTATGCCAAACCGAATTTTCTTTCCTGAACACTATTTTCCTACCCCAGAAAACGAAAATTCTTTTCCCCAAACAGTTTTCTGGTAGCTATGTCTCAGCGCAATATCCCCCTGAGGCGAGCTTTACACTTGCTGAAAACCAAAGGATTGATTAAAGAAAAAGGAATATTTATGGTACATATGAAATAACAAAATATACTGTGATATGTACTACTAAATAACATATGCTGTGAACACAAAGTTTTGAATTTGTATCAAAATGATGATAAATTGGTGAACTTATATCGAGTTTTGAGGAGGCTACCCTTTTTTATGCTACGCCGATCCTGACTCCATTGATTCCATCCAATTATCTTCGCGAACTCGAGTTCCAACACGCAGTTTTTCACAGAGCCTATTTTGTCTAGCTTAGTCGTTTTTGGATAGCCTCCACAACGAAAACTTCCCTAAAACGTCCAAATGGTTGTGTCGCTGCTTCGCCTTTTCCTTTGCCTGGAAAAATCCGAGAAACAAAAGTGAGAGTTTTTCCTTTGTTGTTAAATTTATGCAAGCTCAGATTCATCGGCCTGCCGCTATTTGCTGAACAATCCTCGATTCCCCGCTGCTGCATCTATATGTGGAATTTATTGAAAACGTTAACCATGGTGAGATTGGAATCACGATGCGTAACAAGGTTTTAGTCAACTACAGGGTTTATTTTGGCGCATAGTTTATGGTCGAATCAGCAGCAAAGAATATATCCACTGAGTCGCCGCTTGAAAGGTTTACAATTCAGGATCGCAAACTCGAACAGCTAATGCAGCTCCCTAAATCCATTCCAGGTTAATCTCTGTCAAAATCAAAGAATCGAGGGATCTCTTTGGTTTCCAAGCCAAATGATAATGACGTCGACAACCTCCTAAGTACACCTCAAAAAAATTTTGCTGTGGAATATGTCATAAGAAAGCTACCTGTCGATACAAGTGGTACGTTATTTTACAGGTCGAGCCAAGCGGTAGCTGTCACGTTAGAAACCGTTAAAGACTTTTCCTGAAAGTTGACAGAGAAGCAAAGCTAGTAGGACCACAAATCAATGAGAATACATACAAAACTCCTGATGCTAATGCTGATGCTAGCACATGAGACGAAATACACCGAAGAATACTGCTCGCAAATGACATTTTGTATTAAGTTTTGACGATCTTGAAGACCAGCTACATACACAGGAAAAACAAGCTCCAAGTATACAAATCCTGTGATAAGACTTGTGTTATGCTATGGGTATGAAATATGAACCCTACATAATATATATAAAATATAATGAAACCCTTCGAGAGCCGGGTCCTGGGGTAAATAATCAAAGACAGGCAGGAACCTATCGCGAAATCGAGACAAGCATGAGCTGTACGAAAGTTTGAACAAGCTGGAGGTCAAAATTGTAAGCTGCAATGAGCTGACTACGTGATTCGTGTGGGCAAACAATGGATCCCAGAAAGGTATTCGTTGAGAAAATTGAAGGGCAGAGATCAGTGGGGAGCCAATCACATACCCGTCTGAGAAAGGAGGAGGGAACCCCTTTTTCCCCAACCCACAGCTTCCATGATTCTTCATCCCAAACCCCCCAAGTAAATGGTAGTAAATGCTATTGGGGTCGTAAATTGGGTTTTCAGGTTCCCCAATAATATGACAATAAATGCCGAACGATGCTAACAACTTCAAGTACATCTACAGCTCTACTACAAAATCTTACTTACATCTCCTTTGTGGCGACGCAAGAGGGTGAAGGAATATCTTCCGCGCCTGATTAAAAAAATCGAAGTGATAACCATGCCATCGGAATGGAGGTTGGGCAACGGGCTAGCTCCCCGTCCCTGGAAAACGCTACATTTTTTCAAAACCTGCAGAAGAGCCTGTAAAGAATTGGACTCACGGCAACGATCTCGCAAACGGAAAAACGGCTATGGGGTTGGATACTGGAATGTCAGATCACTCAAATACCCTGGCGCTGTTAAGGACCTCTTGCCACAGGCCAGTCAATATCAATTAAAAATACTAGCAGTCCGGAAACGAATTGGACCGGAAATGACATTCAAGACATGAGATCGCTCACAATATTCAAAAGTGGGAAACGAGGATTCAGAGTGGCCTTCATTGTGGATAGGGAGTTCAAAGCGTACAATTTGAAGGCAGTTAATGAATGGCTGTATGCGATCGGTATAAAAGTGAATTCCTTAAAAATATGGCTGATCAATCTACACGCCTCCACCGAAGAAAAAGACGAGGAAACGAAGGTAATGTTCCACAATCACCTTGAAGGACTAGTTGACTCGTTGCCCACAAACGACACAAAAATAATTCTGGCTGATTTCAATGCTAAGATTGGCAATGAGATATCTCATCGGGGAACAACTGGAGGATATAGCCTCCACGATAAAACAAATCACAACGGCCAGCGTTTGATTGACTTTGCATGTAGCAGGAATCTAGTCATACATTCGACCTGCTTCCCTAATTGAAGTATACAGAAAATTACTGGGGTATGGCCGAATGGCAACACAAATAACCAGATCGACCATGTTCTGATCCAACAACGTTGGACCTTGAGCATACTTGACATCCGTACATACCGAGGACCCAATTGTAACTAAGATAATTACTTAATCAAACTAACCAATCGATGTCGTACGTCAAAGAAGTATTCATCGAAAACCAGCCCCGCTACAAAAATTTGACATCAAAAGGTTCTAAACGGTGCTGTGGCTAAAAATTCAACGGAGAACGTTGACAAAAAGCTGGCTCCCATCCCACCAGACGCAATGCTGAAAACAAACAACGAGCTCTGGATGAAAGTGAAAGCGGCTATTAGGACTGTGGCAGAACACACAATCGCACATCAAGCCCAGCGCAAAAGAAATGATTGAATCAGGCGTACACGAATATTTAGGTAGGAAAGTCAGGGCGAAGAGAGGATATAATGAAAATCTCAGAAGCGTAGCGAATAAGATCAATTAAGAAAAAAATGCTATTACGACCAATTGAGAAGCATCAATGTAAGTTTAGCGAGCAACAAGAGAGTATTCAAGTATTCAAATTTTTGAAAAGCTTGGAACGTGGTTATCAGCTCAAAAGCACGCTTTGTCGTGATGACATCGGCAATATTATCGCTGATGAAACAAAGATTAAGAAGAGATGGGCATCATATTTCAAGAACCTCCTTAATCCTCCGCACAGCTCCAGAACATTGAAGCCTATAGATGTTTGCGGAGAGCCTTCATTGGCACCACCTTCTCTGGATGAAATTTGTTTTGCCGTCAAATCTCAAAAGAATAATGAAGGACCAGGGATCGATGATATTTCAAATATGGTGACAGCAGTGTTTATAAAGCTATTCACAAAGTCATCCAGCACATTTGGCAACAACAGCATATGCCGAAAGAAAGGAGCTAATCAATTATACTCCCTACTCACAAAAAAGGTGACAAGCTACAGTGCGAAAATTATAGAGGCATATCACTGCTTTGTACGGCGTTCAAAACATTTTCAAAGATCTTAGAAAATAAAATCAAATCATACGCCAACATTATAATTGGGGAGTATCAAGGTAGTTTTAGAGCAAGTAGATCGACGATAGACCAATTGTTCACAGTCAAGCAGGTACTTGGAAAAATGCTGGGAGTTCAACATAGACGTTCACCAAATTTTCTTTGACTTTAAACAAGCACGCAATCGTAACGTACTGCACCAAATAATGCTTTTTTTTGGCATCCCAGCCAAATTAGTCCGTCTTACCAAAATGACAATGACGTCGACGACCTCCCAAGTCCACATCAAAAACTACTCACCGATGCCTTTGACACAAATATCGGACTAAAGCAGGGAGATGGCCTGGCCCCATTGCTATTCAATTTGGCTCTGTAGTACGTCAGAAAGAAGCTACTTGTCGATACACTAGGTACATTACTATACAATTCGAGCCAAGTAGTAGCATGTGCAGACGACACCAACATTTTGTCACGGTCATTAACAACTGCCAAATGACTCTTCTTGAAACTCGGCAGTGAAGCAAAACTAGTAGGGCTACAAATCAATGAGAATAAAACAAACCTCATAACGCAGTCAAGGAAAAATTTCACGAATACAAAATATCACATTTGGTGAATACAGTATCGAAAATTTTAGCGGAATCGTGTATTTAGGCGCCGAAGTGACGAGAACTGGTAATGAAAGAGACGAAATACGCCGAAGAATACAGCTCGCAAAAAAATATTTTTTTCAGTTTTGACGATCTTTAAGACCAGCTGTATACACAGGAAAACAAAGCTCCAAGTAAACAAGTCTGAGATAAGACCTGTGTTATGCTATTGGTGTGAAACATGGACCCTAACCCTAGCATCCACAAACATATTGAACGAAGCTAGATGGGGACCGATGGCAAATTCCATACAACCATGAGCTGTATGAAATTTTTTACGAGCCTGAGGTCTCAACGATTGTAAGGCTGCGGGAGCTGCAACGGGCTGGCCACATGAATGATATGGACGAACAACGGATACCCTAAAAGGTATTCGTTGGGAGAACTCAAGGCCGGAGACCAGTAGGGAAACCGAAAAAACGCTGGTCTGTCTCGGTCAACGAAGACAGTTCATGGCTGCTGGGATTTCGGAATGGGAGGACGCGGTCAAAGGACCGAAACAAATGGAGGCCGTATTTGCAGCAAGCAAAGTACCGAGAGAGGCTGCAGTGGTACGAAGAACAAGAAGATGAAAAGAAATGTTTCTATTAATTTCGCTCTCTTTGCTCACATTTGCGAACATCGAAGGACGTATTGAAGCAATTGTATTGAAACAGTTGTATAATAATTAAATCGGAGGTAAAATAGAAATTGTTCTTGTAATCGCATGCGTAATTATTTTGTGTTGATTGGAGCATATTCATTGACTGGTTGGCAAACTAAGGAGATTTTTGATGTTGAACAACATCATTTATAATCAGGTCTTTAATTTAAAAATTACATACCGTGACCTGGTTTACTTTAACAGAAACTATTATACAATCATAATCTCTATTGAATTCACCTTAAATCGAAAAAAAATCAATAGTTGAAAAGGATACCAAATTTGTATTTGTACATCGACTGAAAATAGAAATGAGTTTTATATTTGAATTGGTCTAATGGCTGAAACGTTCTTGTCGTAAAACTCGCACGTTAACATTCTATCGATTTAAAAGCTACAAATAGATGAAGAGGACAGAATGCGATACGAAAATGCTAACATGTTTCTCACATATAACGTTACGTGACCTGGATTTTTACTTTTTTCAAATTCGACGGTTTACGTAGTACTACGACTCTTTAACATACACTTTCTATGCATCCATTGAAATCCATTTCACTCGCATTTTCCGAGCTCATGTGTTTACCCAACGGTCCAATACAACTTCGCAACCCTTACAATGCCAAGCTAATCCTTAAAAATACACGTCAGCGAGTCAAAATGCGTACAAAAATAGAAATAAAAATAAATTGCATATATATGGGATGTGTTATTACGCAAATATGCAGTAAAATAATGTCATATTGTTATATTTTACGATAAAGCTTGTTTTTTCTCTTTCACGAGCGGAAATTGTTCAACAACTTTTTTTGCTTACATTTCATCAAGTACGAAGAAGTCAGAATAAAAGTATCTTTCGGTTGGAAAATTTTAAGGAAAAGTGAATCAAACTAAAAGGAAAGAAAACATTTGAATCGGTCCCTCAATCTTTAATATGAAAGACAAGTAATTGCTATCTGCATAACAATGGTGCGGATTGTTTTGACTTTTCCTTCTGTGCTTTTATTTTTATTGTTCAAGGAAAAACGAGGATATATTTCGCGTGCGATTCCATGAAATTTTTAAATCTTATCGTACATGTGGCATCTCAGAGAGCATTGTGGTCGCTTTGCACTAAAATCTTAAGGGAGATTTTATTCGGAATATATTTGCTGGAAAGCAATATATGGAAAACGCTATTCGTATCATTTGAAGTCGACTAGATTTTGAAGTGATTTCGACCATTCCAAAAGACATTTCGATGTCACTTGAAATTAATTAGTTGCATTTTATAGTTGGGAGTATTATCAGATATTGCTTATTTTCTGATTAGGTATTGTTAAGATTACCATCTTACGGGAAAACGATAATGACCGGTATAGAAATTTCAGAATGACCGGTATAGAAATTTAAGATTGGTATAGAAATTTCAGAATGACGTTATGACGATTTTCTGTTGTGAAATTCTGGGAAAACAGCATACCGCCATAAATATATCAAAAAACAAAAAAATTAATTGATAAAAGCTCAAAGTGTTAAAATCCTCTCAATAATAATATTCCACTGCTAAATCTTACTTCACTTCGATTAACTCATTCGAACCCGTCAACTTGGTGATGCGCCCGTTGTCCGGTCAAGACCATCCTGCTGTTATCCTTTCGCTCTTAACTCATTCCGCATGTCATAAAGCTCCATGAAATTTATTTATTCACGTGCAGCTAGATGATTTGTTAACATGCATCTAAACTATACAACAACGCATTCACACATCTCACGCATTCTAGGTGGCGACGCATCTGCCGACCACTTGCGCAAACAACCATTGCTACTTAGGCATGCCGGACCGCACCACCAAGGAGAATTTAGCCTTTTTTTTGTTTTTTATTAATCCTTAAATGTTATCCTTTCGAGCCGGGATTTCGCTCATATAATAAAAGTGATAACTTTAGCACGTATTATAGAAAAATTATTTAACACACGACAAAAGTTCGCCACTTTACTGACGCGCCTCCTGTTCGGTCAAGACTAGCCTGCCACAAAGTCCTTCCATATCTTACTTTTATTATTTAAAAAAGTGCACTATCTTCACGCGGTAGTTTGTCAGTTCTCCTTCATTCAGCCAACGAGGGGTAAAATGACCGCACATGATCTATTTATTGCATAGGCGAACATATTAGTCCTACTCTTCTAAAGCAAACAACGAAATATTTGACTAAAACGCATTGCCAACGTCACAAGTGACAAGCGACAAATGAATTTCTGAACTGGTGGCAGATACTGCTCGTGAAGCCCAAGGATAAATGATCCCATGCAGACATGTTGCAGAAGGTCAGGGAAGGTGTACAGTAAGAGGACACCAAAGCTTCCATTAAAGCAATACGTCCAACTCGCTGTGGTCATAAGCTGGTCAGAATTGGAGCAGATACCAAATAAAGAAGCATTTTGTGATGCAATCATGATAATCATCGGCAAAAGAGAAACTTATAATGAATTTCTGATTCGTTCGTGCATTTTTTTTTTGTCGAAGTAAAACTGAATCGTTTTCTCAACAATTCAAAGACGTGAAGTCTTGAATCATGCCAACAAACCGCCCCTTTAAGCTCAGCAGGTTTGGGCACTCACAGTCCACTCCGTGGTGGCTTCTAGTTCGGAGAGGAGTATGGTCGTGAGTCTTAAATTGTGCCCGATTACACTACTTAGCCATCGTGGGAAGAGTGTGTGCTCGATAACAGTTCTCAGTCAGTATTAATTAAAGGCGCGTCTAAAATCTTTATACAACTCTACCTTACTTCAACGATTCATAAGTTCATATCAAACTTTTAACAAAACAAAAACCAAGCTCACGCATTCCCAATCTGTGTACTGACACAAATCCAAAACCTTAGCTACTCTAATCCGAATCGAAATAATTCACGTTAACAAATAAACAAAACTACCATACTAAGGCACCGTGAACCCGAACTGAAGGCATGTGACTGATTATTCACAAATTATTATGAAACCCAACCATTCGACGACATACTCAGCTGCAACTTCTCTTCCTTCTGAAAACATTTACCACTGGAAGGATAGATCAGGGTTCATTTAACAATTCATTATTTTATTTCACTCGTAACTCTAGGACAATGTACATCGTTCCTGGAATTTTTTTCATATTATTTGTTTTATGATGATTTTTACAGGATTTCATTGCTTTACTGGTAAATTATTTTTCCTAAGCTATGAGGCAACAATTATTAGAATAACTATATTCAGATGGTTTCTTAAAAATATCCAGCACTTGATCGAAAGCAATTCGCAGTGCGTGTAAAAAATAATGACGTACCGGGTAAGTTTTAACGAGAAGAAAGAAACAACGTAGTTTTCTCAAACAAATATGGTTTCACAGTACAATAAATTAAGATAATTAAGATTAAGATTAAATTATGGACTCTTTAACGTAATTCCACGTCGGTATTCTAATTTGGTTTATATTATACATCTATAAAATAGACCATAAAGGATTAAGTGCATTTTGCCCCTTATTCAGGATGAAAGTTCGAAATGTTTTTAATATAGTCGGCTGTGACTTATTTTTTGCCTTAGCACTGCAACCCCTTTCGAGCCTTCGCTTAGACATAGAGTATCTAATTATCTTGATCCAATGTATCGGTCCTATGGTAGGTGATATGGTCAATACCACCCTTTAGCGATGTGTCCGTCCAGGCAGCTGCAATACGTTCCGCTTTTAAATCAGTACTTATCCGTCCGAAGGATTACTCAAAACAAATCTCGTTGTCACCAACGGGGCTCGAACCAGAGACCGTCGGCTAACGCAGCAAGTAGTCTAACCACTACATTACGCAGACTACAATTAGATTTATGCAACAGATTAATATATTGCATGAACACTTTCAACTTATGAGCGAACAAAAAGTGATGTGGCAACAGCACCCTTTTTAAATTGATAATATTTTCAGTGCCCAGTATTGCACAGGCTCTGAGTGAGTGCAGTTTTTGGTAATGTAGAAATTAAATTAGTGGAATAAAGAATTTTGCATGTTTTTAGGGGGTTTAATATTTTTTGGGCTTTGGCGAGTCGTAGTCTGTTTCAACAACTCACGGGGCTTCATAGAGAATGAATGGCATCCCACGCCCGTCTCCGAGAGCAACCCGGCGCCGATAAACCTCGCCAGGACTCTCCGCATTTAGGTACCGAACCATCCCGCGGCTAACATTCTATTGGCAAAATAATGCTCCCCTCATTTAGTTCTTCCTTATATGCAATAGAAATTGTAGCAACCGCAGATTCATCGTATTCCTTCTTTTTTTTGACTTAGTATAATCATTTTTGGTTGAACTATAACACCCCTAAATTATAATCCCCTAAATATTGATAGCCTTAGAGTTGGTAGTGTAGCCCGCGTTGTGTAATAGATCGAGTACTCGCTGCGTAAGCCGAAGATCTTGATTAGAGTCCCGTTGGTGACGATGAGACTTGTTTTGTGTGATTCTTTGGACGGTCTATAAGCCCGTTCAGTTAGGATATGTACTGGTTTTAAATCAGAAGATATCACAGCTGAGTGAACTGAAACATGGTCAAAGCGTCGTACTAACCATATCACCTTTTCGAGTACAGATGCATTCGATCAAGATAATGAGATACTTTAACCATTTCTAAGCGAAGGCTAGAAAAAGGGCTGTAGGGCTGAAGTAAAAGAATATGCAGTTTTTTAGTGAAGCTCATAGTTTCAGCGAAGTTTTTCCATATTACGTTTCTATTTAAGTTTATCTATTTTTACTGAAATGCTCGCATTGCTTCCAGATAGACCAGAAATTTTATCAAGAAATTCAGTTTGGACTGATTGAGTTATGTGTCTGGTATCACACACCATCAACCCATCCTAGGAATAGTGTACCAGAACCCATATAAATACGGGTGCGCTTCACGCACTCGAGAGAGTCTTGTTTTGCGATGAATCTCATAAAGTCTTTATACCAGTACAAAGTATTCCTGTTTTAATCTGACAAATTCAGAGGTCGGATACGGACTCTCAATCCCACAGAGTAAAATGCCAACCATTAGCAAACTCTCAGTAAACGAGTTGCGCCGCTAGTGGAAAAAAAGGAAGCTTCACTGTTGGGGCAACAAACTGGCGTTGCAAACGAGGCTGGAGGAAGCACACCAGACGGATGTCATCGACATAGAAAACGACGACGGTGAGTCCACCGAAGGTGCTGAGACTGACCAAGGCACGACGGGGCTTGGCACCGTGCGGGAAATGTCCGAAACGCTCGCAGCAGCAGTAGCTGAATCGACGTCACGCAGGAACAACGAGAAGCAAGCATCGAGAGAGAGACAACTAGGCGTCTCAAATGACCACACGAACAGCAGTCTAGAGTCATGTCCGTGGACGATGGCTCGTTGAAGCGATTCGTGACAGACGATGGCTTGTGGTAGTGAGACACACATGGCAACTCGCGCGCATCCTCCAATGGCTAGACATTAACGTGTTTGCAGGCGACAAAGACTGGGTATTGCAAGCACAGGAATACAACAGCGTAGTATTGCGAGCAGACAGGCATGACAACGATGGGAGGTGGCGAACTGGATACGGCAATGTGGTCCCATACAACAATGGCTCAACATTGCGAGCACACGACAACGCCCCAACTAAACGTAGGACGACGACGAATTTTATGCAGGTCCATGACATCATCGCTATATTACCAGCCTTCGATCCATCTTCGCAATACGGCCTAACGGCGAAGCAATTCATTGCCAGGGCGAAGCAACTCTGGGAGACATATTCTTGGAGCGAGCAACTACTGATATGTTCCATCTGGGCGAACATGAAAGGAAACGTAAAAGTCTGGGCCGACGGCATCGATGTGACGTACACACGTTTCACAGATTTTGCGAAATGACTTATCCAGGGTTTCTCGACTGACGACAGCAGTGTATCTGTATACTTGCTGATGAGTAAATCTATCCGACAAAAGGGCAAGTCTTCCACAGAATAAAAGCAACGGGGCGACGTGGTAATATGTCAGCCGCTGACATCATTATATACTTCAGGAACGGCGTAAGGCATCCAGCCCTGCAGAACGGAATTGCAGGCATATCGATCGCAACAATGACGAACCTGCTATTCACGGTACGACTATTTCTCAGCCACTTTCGGCCAACGCAAGGGATCGTCGCAATTAGTGGTAGCATCACGAGACCAACGACGGCAACAAACGACGACAAACGAGAAGCTAGCGTATCAATACCTTCAAGACGACGACGAGACTCAATCACATGTTACAATTGCTCCGGACTGGGGCTGGTATCGCTCAACTGCCTCAAGACCAATCATCGCACGGAAGAGTGCCATTCGAACCGTGTCCAGCAATTAAAAGTCAGTGATGTAAATGTGGTGACGTGTCTTGTTGTCGTGTGCGGCTTCGAAATTAGATATAATAGACTCTGCTAGCGCAAAGTCTCTGATTCAGCAATCAATGCCGAGTAGACTAAACGTAGATATTGTGCCAGTCACGAAAACGCTCAAGGGATTCGCAGGCGGTGGTGTACGGTGCTAATTTAAAGCAACCTTTGACATAATCGTGTGTGATGTACAGATACCATGCGATATTTACATAATCAGTGATCACATACTCGATATGCCTATATTATTGGGCATGGACGCCCTCGGTAGAAGAAACTTAAAAATTGTTATTGAGAACTGTACGTGCGAAATTAAGAGAAACGATATAAATTACAAGCACGCAAATTTGAACGAAGCCGATGTAAATAAAGTGCGCGCCGTAATAGATCGATACGAATCTCGATTTGTCGTCGATCTCTCTCAACTGGGCAAGTGAGTAACAGCCGTAATGAACATTAAAGTTAAAAGTGACGAGTCGGTGACATTACAACCACATCGACTTCCTTTCGCCAAACGGGCAATAGTTGAAGCAACTATTGACGAAGTTCTCAGCTACAACATCATTCGAGAAAGCGAATCGGAATACGCGGCACCCATAGTGATGGTGAAGTAAGCAGATGGAAGCGCCCGATTGCGCGATGACTACCGTGCTTTGAACGCAGTCACCATGAAAGAATGATATCCGCTTTTGTGACGAACGAAGGGCACTACGAATTTAATTGCATGCCCTTTGGACTAGTCAATGCGCTCGCCGTATTCCAGAGAGTCATCACATCCATATTAAAGCGAATGGGGGACAGTATAAACGCATATGTAGACGAAATCATCATTGCAATCAACACGGTCGAGGAATCAATAACGACGCTAACCGAATATCTGGATCTGCTGGAGGAAGCGGGGATGACGCTCCGACAAGACAAGTGCACGTTTCTCGCATCGCAACTAACGTTTCTGGGACACACAGTCTATGAGGCAGGAATTTCACCTGGTGACATCAAAACGGATGCGATACGCAACTTTCCAATGTCAACGAACATACCAGATGTTCGACGTTTCTTGAGGTTGGCAAGCCACTTCCACCAATTCATTCAGAACTTTGCAACGAAAGCATCACCGCTAACGAAGTTATTACGAACGAAGGAAAACGCTAAGTTCGAATGGACTAACGCACAGGACGACACCTTCAACGAACTAAAGTAAGCCTTAACGAGTCAACCAGTCCTCAAAATATACGATCCAGATGCAGCGCACGAAGTCCATACCGATGCCAGCAGCATGGGCACAGATGGAATCCATTAGCGTATTATAGCTGGCAATGAATCACGTCGGACCAGAATTATACAAGCCATGAGATGGAGGTGTTAGCTATTGTGGAAACAGTCGAAAGGTACAAGCTGTAACTCCTGGGGAAGCCATTTCACACTATCACCGACTGCGCAGCCGTAGCTGTCACGAAGACCCGAAAGCCACTCATTCCCCGAATCGCTAGATGATTCCTGTGACTGCAAGAGTGCGAGTACATCATAACACATCGACCGAACGACAAAATGCAACACGTAGATGCTCTCAGCCGGGCATCAGCTGCCGAAAGCGACGTCATTCAGACCGTTGCTGAAAACGTTTTCCAAACCCAAACCGATCATGGCGATTGGCTAATCGCAGCGCAGCGACTGGATCCATCTCTGCAGGATATTGTAGAGATACTGCAGGGAAAGCGAGAGCTCGATCAAATAACACAGCTTAAGATGGATTACTCGCTTAAAGGAGGTCAATTTATCGATGCGTAGGCGACAACTTGAGATTGGTTTTCCAAAAGCAATAAGATGGCGAGTAAACGAACGTATCATGATGAAATGGGACATTTCGGCGAAACGAAGACGCTGGGAAAGCTCCGGGAACTATTTTGCTTCCCCAAACAACGTAAGCTGGTCCAGCAGTACATTAAGGCATGCGTCGAGTGCTGCTATAACAAACAAGTTGGAGGAAAACCAGAGGGAGAACTCCATTCAACGGACGTTAACCCGATATCATTTTGTGTATTGTACATAGATCACCTAGGACTATTTCCACGCAGTCGAAACGGAAATATGCACGTAATAGCAATATGTGATACCTTCACAAAATACACCATCCTGAGAGCAGTAAGCAGCACGAAAAGAAAACCAGTCGTAAAAATGTTGAACGACCTGTCTGGATTCTTCGGATTTCCGGAACGAATAATCACCAACAGAGGAACATCATATACATCGAAGCTATTTGAACGGCATTGCGAGAATAACGAGATACAACACGTTCAAGTAGCTGTGAGGATACCACGGGCAAACGGTCAGGTTGAACGGGCTAACCAAACTATCTTACAGTTCATACGAGCCGATGAAAGTTCGCCACGAGATTGGGATGCAAACATCCACAAAATGCAGTTCACAATGAACAACCAATGAAACGCAACCGTAAAGTTCACGCCTAACCAGCTTATATACGATTTCATGATGCTAATCGACTCATCCAAACAGTAGCAGACGACATTTAGATGACTGAGAGTAACCTATCCGAAAAGCGGAAGATTGCCATCAAGAACATCGGGACGGAACGAGCAAAATGGAAAGAGCGATTTGACAAGCGACATAAGCGCCCCGCGAAGTATGAGGAAGGCGATTTAGTTGTCATACGAAATGCCCCATCAGCCACAGGCGAACCCCGGAAGCTGGAGCCAAAATACAAGGGTCCCTATGTGATCGCACGAGTACTTTGCAACGACAGATACTTGGTCGAGGACTTGGAATCTCAACGTGCCGGAAGACACTACGCTGGAGTGTTTTCAACGGAAAATATGAAGGCATGGTGTAAATTAGGACCAGATATCGATCCATTCTTCAGCGATACTGACGACGATGGCAGCGACAAAGGACTTGAGGCGCGTTCTCATAGGACGGCTGAGCTGTTACACGTACAGGCAGCACACGGGTCATGTCGACATCAACGTCACCACCACTTCCACCACCAATACCGGACCCATCAATTCCCATTACCATAGATTGATCAGCATAAGAATTCAGTGAACTTAAAAGTCAATATTCAAGAATGACCTAATTATTAATTATTTGCTCAATACTGCTGATCAATACTATTGCACATTCAATTAGATTGATCTACTTTCCCATTGCATTATTTCCGTTGTGAAACATTTTTATGTTGATCATCTGTTTAAGCAAGCAGTAATGCAAACCGCATTATCTAGGTCAGGTAGCTGTTAAGTTAAAGAATTGTACATTGTAAATTCAGTCACTAACTTGTAACAATAAAGAAAAGATTAAAAAATTTAACTCCAGGTGTTTTTTTTAATATTCGGAGACAAACACCTACAAACGTGGCGCAGTCGGTAAACCCTTAATCCGATGATAAGTGTGAATCGAAATCACAGAAAGTTTAGTGACTCTCACTATATCATAAGATTGGTGATAAATTTAAATATTGCGATCAGTGACGGTGATGAAGGCAAACTAACAATCAGTGAGTCTCGTCAAACCTTAAGGTTGATAATAGCAAAACTCTTTGTATCTTATTAAATTAGTGACACACACATAGAAAACAGTTATGTATAAATTAATGTTATCAGTAATAAATGATGATAAGTTAATACACTGTGATCATTCTACAACAATACAAAATAAAACAGACATTATTTGATGCACAGCCGATGACAAGGACTGAAGGCGAAACTTGTGTCTGAATACCAGAAAGCGCAGAACAAGAGCATCCAAAAGAATAATTTACTCCATACACAAGAAGTCTAACAAGCATGGCACAACAAGGACAAGAAGATCACCAAGGTTCACAGATAACAATTTCTGCAACGGATCTGATGAAAGAAGCTGCTGCTATTCGACCCTTTCACGATACTAAGGATTATGATCTATCATCGTTTATCCGCGAAGTCAAGATCCTTTTGCCAATGTTTAGCAACAACCCGAACTTGCAACAGTACGTATTTCAACGACATGTTTTAAACAAGATTCAGGGACAGGCTCTGCATTCAATAAGGACACTAGGATCTAACATATCTTGGGAACAAGTGAAGCAGGAACTAATAAAAAATGTTGAAGTCCGGGAAAGCTATTACCATCTTCATCATCAGGCGATCAACATGAAGAATAATAATGTAAGTGAATACTGTTATAATTTGCGTAATATCCTAGATAAGCTTAACACGAAATTTGAATTCGACACAACAAAACCCATGCAATTCTCACCTCGGGCAAACGAGGCAGTTATTTTAAAAACCCTTTTTAAACGGTAACGACGCAAATCTAGCAAGCATAGTTTAGAGTAGAAATGTGGAAAATTTAAGAGAAGCATTTTATTTGTTAGAAGAAACTGGATTAGTTAAACATTCTTATCCACGAAGACAGAGACAGATATTTGACAAAAATAAACACAATAATGGCGACATGGGACAGAACCATAGATATAAAGAGTACTGGATCCGCAACCGGTCGTGAGAGCCGAAGCACTTACCAACCTTCGCTAAGGTTGTGTGAAGTTGAGGTTTGAAGTGATATGCTTTTGTTTTTGCACTTTATTCACGGCGAAACACGTTCACGTTTAAAAAGTTTATAATTTTGAAGATCGCGTGTACGAAATCGGCACTTTAGTTCACTGTTTTTATTTTAAATTTACGGCTTTGACACATGAGTTTTCCCGCATGCTTCGCGCCTCTTTCTTTTTCTTTTGCGTTGACGTTCGAGTTTTCTGTGAGAGTCGTTTGTTGTGTTGTACTCAAACTGTTTTACGAATGATAACGAAGACGCGATCGTCTGCACGTGAAATGAAATTTTGTCGGTGTGCGCGAGTGTCATTGGGGGAAGTGATTCTTCTGAAGAGAGGAAAAAAATATCTGTCTGGAAACAGAGGGGAAGGAGAAGCAGAGGGAATCATATAGTTTCGAGGGCGTAAGTTATTTATAACTTATTTATGTGGCAAATTTGCTTCTCACATGGATGAGTACACAGATTCTCGATGCTCGTCCATTTATTTATATGTCTTTGGACAGAACCAATTTCATAACGAAAGACCTCTAGATAATAGAGTTTCGGGAAATTCGGGAAGATATGAGAATAAGGGAAATTCTGCCCGATACAGCCAAAACAATGGTAATCAGTTTAATGGCTGGATTTCTGGTTATTTCAGAAATAATGTAACTAAACCTATGGAAGTCGATCATTTGCAAAATTTGGAGGAAGCAAATTTTCACTCTCCAGCCGAGAAGCAAATTTACCGATAGTTGAGCTAACTATCGGAACAAATAAAATAAAATGCCTTATTGACACCGGTTCGACAACGTTGTTAAACGAAAATAGTTTACCACAATACAAGCGTTCAAAATTACCTAAACCACTTTATTTTAACACTCTCAGTGGCCAAACTGGTATCGGAAATAATTACTGAATTACCACTTGAATTCAATGAGGATAACCTCATGAGTTGGAAAATAACTACTTTTAAAAATAAAAATGTTGAAGGTCTTATTGGACAGAATATTTTAAAACCAATGCAAGCTATAATGAATTTTGAAGAGGAATATTTGGAGATACATAACGTAAGAACTAAATTTATAAATTCATGCCAGTTCAAATATGATGAGATCCATATGTTAGAAAAATATGATGATAAAAATGTATTACAGAATTTAAAACGGGAGGATATGAACAAAGAAGAACTAGATAACTTAGAAGCACTAATAAAGAGAAATGAAGACCTATTTTTTCAAGAAGGTCAAAAATTGACCCATGCTCACGATGTGCAGCATGAAATTGTAACAATTAATGATAGACCAGTATATTCAAAATTATACAGATACCCCCAAATTTATGAAGGAGAAATAAATAGGCGAAGGAGGTGTTGGAACAGGGAATCGTTAGGGAAGTGTTTCTCCCTATAACTCACCATAGTGGATTGTTCCTAAAAATATCGGCAATTCTGGTAAGAAAAAGTGGAGGATTGTCATTGATTACAGGAAACTTAATGAAGTCACTGTAAGCGACAAATTTCCGACACCAAACATATAAAATATTTTGGACAAGCTTGGAAGGGCACAATATTTAACAACTCTGGACCTTGCAAAAGGATTCAACCAAGTTTTGATTAAAGAGGATGGCAAAAAGAAAACTGCATTCACAACTCCTCTAGGTCATTACGAGTTCGTCAGAATGCCGTTTGGACTTTAAAATGCTCCAGCGAAATCCCAACGACTCACTAATTCCGTACTTAGGGAATATATCAATCAAATATGCGTGGTTTATTTAGACGACATATTGATATTTAGCACGACAATAGAAGAACATTTGGAAAGTGTACAAAAAATTTTCAACAAATTTAGGGAACACAATCTGAAAATACAAGTGGACAAGTGTAGCTTTTTTGCCAGGTCTACGGAGTACCTAGGACATACCTTAACCAGTGAAGGTGTTAAACCGAATATGAACAAAATTGAAAATGTCAAAAACTTGAAACTTGCACAAACAGTAAAACAAATCAAGTCATTTCTGGGAATAACAGGCTATTACTGTAAGTTCGTAAGAGATTACGCTAAAGTAGCCCAGGGTTTAACCAAATATCTTAAAAAGAACGTAAAGATTAACGTAAACGATCCTCAGTACATAGATGTATTTCAAAAGTTAAAAAGACTTTTGATGGGCCCACCAATATTTAGATATCCGGATTTCAACAAAAAATTTATGGTAGTAACGGATGCAAGTGACTTTGCAATAGGGGCAGTTTTAACTCAAGATAAACACCCTATAAGTTAGGCCAGTAGGACTCTGAACGACCACGAGACAAAATATTCCACGACAGAAAAGGAACTCCTAGCAATCATTTGGGCCGTAAATTATTTTAGACCCTATATGTATGGTAGAATTTTTGATCTTAGGATGGATCATCAACCTCTCAAATGGTTACAATCAAAACATAAGGGTAAGGATATAAATCCAAGATTGCAGCGATGGTTATTGAAACTAGGTGAATATGACTTTGAAATCAAGTATATCGAAGGGAAAGAGAATAGAGACGCAGATTTTTTGAGTCGAATTAAGGTTAATACGGGAGAAATTAATGTATTAAGTAACAACTTAGACAATCAGGACAACGATAGCACTATTGCTACAATTCATTCACAGGAAAGAGAACAAAATGACCACTTTCCTATACTGGACACGGTCGTCAACCGATTTTACACTCAACTAATTCTAACCAAAATCTAACTCAAAGAAATCGATATCATCGACAATAAACGAAAAATATACATCAGCTCTGAGGATATTGAGTCGAATTTTATTACTGATATTTTTCAAAGGATCCTTAAACCAGGGAAAATTGGCATCTATTCGGAATTATCAGATCATCAATATAATTTAGTCCAACAAAAACTTTTAAAACTTTTTAATGAGAACCTAAAATTCTTCAAATTTTCAAATAATTAGAAAGATATGAAATCAGAAGCTGAAACCTATAAACAAATTGCAAAATATCACAAAAACGAAACAGGTCATGCTGGTATCAATGAAAACTGTGAAGGCTTGAAAAAGCGGATTTACCTTAAAAATTTGAAAAAACTGGTACAAAAATACATTAGTAATTGTAATAATTGCAATCGAGCTAAATATGATAGGAAACCCTTAAAACCAAAGTTTCATTTAACTGAAACCCTGAAGGCTACTAATGAAATCGTGCATGTCGATGTATACTATACATTAATAAAAAACACAGCTTTCTAACTTTTATCGACAAACTCTCGAAGTTTGTCATAGCCTTATACTTACAAGACAGAAATAGCGTTACCATTACTGAGAAAATTAGACAATATTTTTCGATAAAGGATAAACCTAAACGGCTAGTTATGGATAACGAGTGAAATTCAACAAATGTTAATAACTTTTTAAGGGCTCGAGGAAGCCGAAACACACTTTACGAAAGCAAATAGTCATACAGGGAATGCAGATATAAACTGCTTTCATAACGCAATAGGGGAAAAATTAAGAACGCTAGAGGTGCAAAAATCAGAAATGTCAATGCAGGAGAGAATGTTTAAGGGATGCATCAGACTACGACTATTTAGCCGCACTTCTGTCGCAAGTTAAACATGGTTAAATGGAAGCCCGCACACTGCGATTTTCGACAATTTTGTCCAGGTCGCCAGTCGCAGGAATTCGCGATTTTTCCTAAAACCAGTTTAGTAGGTAGTTTTTGTGATACTCGCGCAGGCGCACATCATTTGGACATTTGACGCTGACGTGCACAGAAGTTTCTTGCATAGCACACAAATGAGTTAGCGCATGTGCTCCTGGCAAAGACATACCTTCAAATGAGCATATTAGTTCTGGGCATGCCTGAAGATCCTTTGCAAATCTTGTCGCAGTGTGTTCGTATTTGCGACTGAAAATCGCTGGTTACGGCAGAAAAATCGCAATGTGGCCGAACCCTTAATGTGTTGAATGGTACAATAAGTCTTACCCCTCCACAATAAAGGTTAGACCTTTAGATGTCGAACGAGGGAAGGTCAATAGCGGGAAGATAGAAAAATTATTACGAACTAAGAAGGAAAGTAGGATAAATAAGTTGAATCAAAACAGGGAGGATTATGAACAAACTAATGAAGTAGGCTATGTAAAAAAACTACAAAGCCTTGAGACAGAAAAATGAGCCCAAGTACAGAAAGTTAAAATTAGATAACATTCATCCCACTAATATTAAAAGAATGAAAACGTTTTCAGGTGATGTGGATACTCAAAATTATAATGATAGCACTGATACGACCAGCACACCTCGCGCTGAGGATAGAACAACTGGACCGTAACAATGGTTTTGTTGAGATTGATCAAGCAAATTCTCAAATTATCACAGAATACAACAGAATTTTCCATATAATCGATCCCAATGATATCCAACAATTAATAAACGCTTTGGAAATAAACGTAAATCAGGTTTAACCAATTGAGAACAGACAAGTTTTGCAATATGAACTAAATACTATTAGAACCAAAACCTTGACAATTATACCACACAGACATAAACGAGGACTAATCAACATTGTAGGAATAGGACTGTAATGGTTATACGGAACTATGGACTATGACGATAGAACTGAAATAGAGGAACATTTACGAAAAATAGACGGAAATACACATAACACAATAGAGAATTTAAATAAAATTATACAAATTAATAATCACTTTAACGAGACGTTTTCTAAGTTAAAATAAATAATTATATCAGACCGAGATAAATTTTTAGAAAGATTTAACGATATAAGAGCAAATAGCGAAAAAAATTTACAAGCAACTCATATTCTTAGATATAATTCTAAAGATCAAGATTTTAGGAGACAACGTAGAGCACATACAAAACAATATTGCATGTGTTAGACCAGAACAAGTTTAGGTGAATAAATAAACGTTGATTTTAGTTTATTAATTTTGTTATTTTATTTAATAATATGAAGACGTTTATTTGCGAGCGTGCTACTGGAGCGATCGAGACGAACAAACTTAACCAACGCGGTGATTGACTCCTGGCGCTCTTCGTCATTCGATTATTTACAAAGAAGACCGAGTCGCGCTCGGTTGCTACGCCGAGTACAGTTACGCACGAAAGTCGTGCGTCTGTACACCCGTATACAAAAACACGCTGAACTCAATCAGCTTTAATACTACCGCCGTTCGAGTGTTCCTCGTTTGCTGTTATCATGTTTAGCTTGTAACATAGATCCTTGAAGCGATCTCGCGGCAGCGCCTTTGTAAATATATCGTTCACTTTTTCGCGAATAAAGTGAAAGTGAACATCTATATGCTTGGTTCTTTTGTGAAAAACTGGATTTCTGACTAGTTGGATTACGCTTTGATTATCAACATAAAGCGTTGTTTCTTTATCACAAGGACATCCGATGTCCGACAACAATTTTCTAATCCAGACTACATCCCGAGCAGCTGCCGATGCAGCTACGTACTCGGCTTCTGTTGTGCTCAACGTCACCAGTTTTGTTTTTCATTGTGACGACCATGTTACGGCTCCGTTTGACAGACAGAATACATATCCGGTCGTCGACCTCCGCGTCTCTACATCTCCGGCGTAGTCAGCATCTGAGAAACCTATCAGCATTCTTCGCTACCGCCGCTTTGATACTCGATGCCAAAGTTAACCGTGCCTTTCAGATACGCGAATATTCTTTTAACCGCCTGCCAATGGGATGAATCGTGCTCATTCAAGAATTTACTGACTGCATTTACTGCATAAGCAATGTCTGGTCTCGAAACGGCTGCTAGAAAAACTAAAGAGCCTACTGCTTCGCGATATGGCACGTTGTTTATTTTTATTTCGCTTTCTACGACCGGGGTGAGTGCTGCGTGCGGATCCACTGGCACGCTTACCGTTTTCGCGTCTACCATACGGAATTTTTCGATTATTTTCTTTGTGTACGCGCTCTGGTGAATTACCATTTTTCCTTTTTCTCTATCTCTTTCGATCTGTAACCCGACAAAAATGTTAGAATCTCCGATCGTAATTCTGAGCATTTCGCTTAATCGTTGAATGATTTTCTTAAGTGTCTCTACATTGTCTGAGTCTACCAGCCCATCATCGACGAACAGCGCCAGATATACTTCGTCGTTTTTAAACTTCCCGGTGAACACGCACTTATCTGCTTCACATTCTTTGAAGTTAAATTCACTCAGAAACTTTGTAAATCTTTGGTTCCAACAGCGTGGAGCCTGCTTAAGCCCGTAGAGATACTTCTCGAGCTTGCATACGACGTTTCTTGCATCTTTTTTCAGCTTCAGTCCTTCTGAAACTTTCATGAAGATTGATTCTTCAAGTTTCCCGTACAAAAATGCAGTTTGAACATCGAACTGCACTACGTTGAGATTTTTCGCTGCTATCGTTGCCAGCAGAATCCTTAGTGAGTCATATCTCACGACTGGGGAGAATGTTTCTTTGAAGTCAATCCCTTCACGCTGAAGAAAACCTCTCTCGCGCAATCGGGCTTTGAAGCGGTGTGACTTCCCGTCGACGTCCGTCTTCACGCGGAATACCCATTTCGAATCGATTAGCCTCATGTCCGGCGTTTTTGTTACAAGTTCCCACGTACGATTTTCTTCATGCGCTTTAAATTCGTCATGAATCGCATTTGCTCACTGCGTGGCTTCAGTGCTTTCTGTTGCTTCTTCGTATGTCAATGGAATCACGTATTTGGCTACATTTGCATCGTGCCGATACCTTCTTGGAGTTTGAATTGCGTTTGGATCTCGCAGGACTCTTCGATTTTCGCGATCTTCTTCTTCTTGCTCGTTCTCTTGTGCGTCGTCCTCGTTGTGATCTGCTTCTTCTCGTTCTCTGATGTTGACGTTGTCCTCAACGTTGTTCTCGTGTTCTTCTTCTTCGTCGATTTCATGTCCTTCGTTATCTTCTCGTGCCTCGTTCATTGGAAGAAATATTTCATATTCATCTTCCTTCTCGTTCGCTTCTACCGACGGCGGCCCGATTTTCTCGTTGAATCCGACGTTTCGAACAACGCTGACCTTTTTCTTTTCAGGATCGTATACCCGGTAATTTGTTGACTTTTCCGTGTATCCAACAAAAACTTTCTTGATTGCTCGAGCGTCAAATTTTCGCGTGAATTGTTTCGGAGTGTGTACGTATGCATCTGATCCAAAGATTCGGAGATGCTTTAGGTTCGGAACCTTCCCAGTCCACGCTTCGTACGGATTTACGGTGCCACTCGTCCATAGGGTTCAATTTAACACGTACACTGCACAATTTACTGCTTCTGCCCATAGAGTCAATGGAAGATTCTCCGCGATTATCATTGTACGGGCACTTCCGACAATCGTCCGATTGTCGCGCTCGGCTTTTCCATTTTACTCCAGGTTGTACGGCGCTGTTGTTTCTCGCCTGATGCCACATTCCTCAAGGTATTTGTCCATCTCTTCGTTACAGAATTCTCGACCATTGTCGGAGCGAAGAGTCTTCATTTTTCTTCCGAATTTGTTCTCGATCATTTTCTCGAAAGTTTTGAATTTTTCAATACTTCGGACTTCCTTCTCATGAAATAGACGTGCCTGAAGCCTGTTGCTTCGTCTTTGAATGTCAAAAAGAACCTTGATCCTCCGACCGAGTTCGTCGACATGGGCCCACAGACATCTGAGTGCATTTTTTCACCTGGCTTTATTTTCTTGTCGCGCTCCATTTTCTTATTAAAGGGTAACCTGTGCGCTTTTCTAAGACTGCACGGCTCACAGAAAACATCACTTTTGCCTGTAAATGTTACGCCACTCACGAGTCCTTTTTCCGCTAATTCACGAATTGTACGCTTCCCGACGTGTCCCAAACGCTCGTGCCACACGGTTAAATTCGTCGCAACTACATTGGCTTCTGCGTTACTCCCTTGTTTCGCGACCTTGAAAAACATTCTGTACATGCCATTGTTTTGCTTCATTCCCGTGGCAAGTACTTCACTGTCACGCGCCACGATAACTTGATTATTTTCGAAACGCACTTGGAATCCCTTTTTAGTACATACTCCGACAGAGAACAGATTTTTTCGTACCTTTGGCACGTGTAGCACATTTTCGATTTTTTTATCTTGCCACACTCCATCGATCAAGTTTTTAATTTTCACTGCGCCTTCAGCGGCGACATTGCAGTTTTGATTATCGCCAAGTGATACTGTAGTACCCGTATTGTCCGACTTGTAGTCTGATAGCCAGTCACGTCGGTAAGTTAGATGTCGCGATGCACCGCTGTCGATCAGCCAGACATCACTCTGATCGGCCTTCATCACTTGAGTCTTTGTCCACAGCACCTTCGCGGTTCCCGCACTTTTGAAGCCCGATGCAACCAAACAGCTCATTTCATCTACGAATGCACAGTCACGTGTTTTTTCGGCGCCATCGCGTGGCTTTCGCTTGTTTCGGCAGCGACTCGCGAAATGTCCCATGCCTTGGCACTTGTAACACTGCACTTCCTTCATGTCCTGTTTATTTTCAGTCTTTTTATTTTTAGCACTTTTCGTTCCTCGCGAACGACTATTTTGGGCTGTCGCAGCCAGCGCTTCTGACGTTTTTTCTTCGTCGTTGAGTCTTGCGTCCTCTCTTATCAACTGTTCCTGGAGGTTATCGAGAGTCTGCCGTACCGAATCCACACTGTCCCATGCTACTTGCAGCGTGCTGAACCTCGTGGTGAGACTCGCGCGTATCTTTGCCATTATCGTAGCTTCCGACACATCTTCGCCGATGTCCTTGAGTTGCTCGCCATGTTTGTCACCTTCGCCACATGTTGAACTGCCGTATCCGATTCACTCATTCGATACGCGTGAAACTTTTGTAGCAAACCTAGTTTATTTTTTGCGGGTTTCTGTTTATGAATTAGGCACAATTTATACCACATTTCTTTCGCAGAAACCCAGGACGAAACACACACCTGTTGCGTCTCGTCGGGATTCGACAGTATTATAAACTTTGCCGTTGCATCGTCCTTTATATATTTCTTCAACGCGGCCGCTTGTCCGTTTCCAGCAGGAGGCTCTGGCCTCGTGCCGTCAACGACATCGAGAACATCATTCATCACAAATAAAGCGTTTACTTGCGCTTTCCAGCCTTGAAAATTCGTTCCGTCAAATGGCTTCACGCCCTTTACTGAGATGTCGACTGACATCACGGATTTGATTTACACTCCGCACGTTTTCACTCTCGTTAACCTCCACACAACCGAACAATGGCCGACTTCCGTTCTGCGCCACGTGGGACTCGTCGGGTTAATTTTTCCACTTTTTTGTTCTCCTAATTTTCACAGTTCCTACGTAAACTGGGCCCATAACCTGTTAGACCAGGAATGGGAGAACAAGTTTAGGTGAATAAATAAACGTTGATTTTAGTTTAATAATTTTGTTATTTTATTTAATAATATGAAGACGTTTATTTGCGAGCGTGCTACCGGAGCGATCGAGACGAACTAACTTAACCAACGCGGTGATTGACTCCCGGCGCTCTTCGTCATTCGAGTATTTACGAAGAAGTCCGAGTCGCGCTCGGTTGCTACGCTGAGTACAGTTAGGCATGAAAGTCGTGCGTCTGTACACTCTAATACAAAAACACGCTGAACTCAATCAGCTTTAATAGCATGCGCTAGGTTTTTTTTTTGTGGTAGGGAGGTGAATGCTATTTATGCACAGAGTGTGGGACTCCCAATGCGCTAGGTTAAATATAATGACTAATAAAATATTAAGAAATGAACAGATCCTTCACTATCACGTTGATTTATATAAACTCCAAAATATGAAATTGGGAGCTGCTACCTACAAAAAGGATAAAATATTGTTCGGCATTAAAATTCCTAAGGAAACAATAGAAGCAAAAAGATCAATAATAACTCCAGTAACGAATTGTGCATCCCAGGAACTATTGTTGGAAACACAAGAAATTGTAAGGAATGATAATATACCATATTTTCATGAAAAAATGTAAATAAACAAAAATTGAAGATGTCAGATATATGTATTTTCCAGAATAACTGTATAAAAACAAAGAACTTTAAACAAGAAATTTTAGAGATCGAAAAAGGATCAATTTTGCCGAAAAACCAGGATAATTAATATCTGAATAGTACTTGTGACGAAAGAAATCTTAGCCTCAAGGGAAACTATCTATTAAATTTTCATAAATGTAATATTCACATAAATGGAAGAACTTTAAATAATAATAAAGAACTTTTTAAACAGAATTATGTAATTCCCTCGGCAATCGATCTGAATGCTACAAATGATCAATTGACTTTTGATGATCTGGCGCTTGGTCACATTAAAAATATTGAACAGATTAAGGAGCTAAAATTCCAAGAAAAAAAACTAATTTCAGCTATGTATCCGCTTTGATGTCAATTTTAATAATTTTCATGATTTTGATAATTTTATACATGTATTTTTCAAGAAAATTTAAATCTCTAAGTATTAGCTTTGTTAATAAAACTCAGGAGAGTTTTAATCATAAGGACCCCGTGTCGACATCAACGTCGCCAACACTTCCACCACCAATACCGGATCCATCAATTCCCATTACCATAGATTGGTCAGCTTAAGCAATCAGTGAACCTAAAAGTCAATATTCAAGAATAACCTAATTTTTAATTATTTGCTCAATACTGCTGATCAATACAATTGCACAATTGATCTACTTTCCCATTGCATTATTTCCGTTGTGAAACATTTTTATGCTGATCATCTGTTTAAGCTGTTAAGTTAAAGAATTGTACATTGTAAATTCAGTCACTAACTTGTAACAATAAAGAAAAGATTAAAAAATTTAACTCCAGGTGTTTTTTTTAATATTCGGAGACAAACAGCTACAAACGTCACGCACCAACACCATCAATCCATACTAGCAACAGTGTACCAGAACCCATATAAATACGAGAGTGTTGCTTTGCGATGTATCTAATAAAGTCCTTATACCCGTACAAAGTATTCCTTTTTTAATCTGACACTAGTTTTTAGAATTTTCGTTGCGTTAGGGATGCATCAGACTACGACTTTATAGTCGCAAAACTGTCGCAAGTTACACATGGTTAAATGGAAGCCCGCACACTGCGATTTTCGACAATTTTGTCCAGGTCGCCAGTCGCAGGAATTTGCGATTTTTCCTAAAACCAGTTTAGTAGGTAGTTTTTGTGATACTTGCGCAGGCGCACATCATTTGGACATTTGACGCAGACGCTTATGGAAGTTTCTTGCATAGCGCACAAATGAGTTAGCGCATGTGTTCCTGGCAAAGACATACGTTCAAATGAGCATAGTAGTTCTGCGCATGCCTGAAGTTCTTTTGGAAATCTTGTCGTAGTGTGTTCGTATTTACGTCTAAGAATCGCTGGTTACGACAGGAAAATCGCAATGTGGCCGAACCCTTAGTCTTTTTGGTAGGACAGACTCAGAACAGATTAAAAAGCATGTGTCACTGTGTTCAAACCACGCCGACAGCTTCGTACATGCAATAAGTCAACTCAAGATTGCTTTATAGACGTCTTTTAAATCGCTCCTGTCAAAAGTTTTCAAAAATTAAATTAATTTTTTAAAAACGTTAGTTCGAAGTTAATTTTTATCGGAAAAAATCTTATATTGTCGAAGTAATCGACTCAGGAAATTTCTATCGAATATTTTTACTTCGATTGGTAACGAAAAACAAATTACCAACTAAAACTTCGCCGCTGGTATGGAGGAGCCCGACGGCTTCCCACCGTTGGGGCAACCTGGGGAAACAACGAATACGAAACTGGCGATAATCACCAAAAGAAAACATGACGAAGAAAATTCCGCAGATGGAGGGTGCAAGCTGCAAATAATAGCGGACAATCAACAAATGGCCAAATTGCAGAAAGAAAATGATGAACTAAGGCAAGAGATACAGTCTCTCAAGGATCTCTTCAAGAAAGGGATGAAGCCTCAAAAAACGCAGCCACAAAATCAATGGCAACAGGTTACAAAGCCGAAGAAAAGTACAAATCAAGCAATTCTAGAAGAAGTTCTTAGTGCTGGTGGCACCAACGAGAGCCAAAACTATTTTGCAGCGCTGGAGGGATTAACCGAAGATATGGAAACTGAAGAAAACATCGGAGGTAATTTTAATCAAGATAAAGACTTTAATTTTATTCAATATTTAAAGAACAAAAATAAGGAGAAGAAACCAGCCCGCAGTTCTGCTGGTTCCTCTGAAAAAGCTTCCAACAAGACAGAAAAAGTTCCGCCAATCAACGTGTTCGGACAGACCGGGAAAGATATGGTTCGGCTATTGGCAGCCGAAAATAAACTGGCCAATTTCGAAATCAAAAGAGTTAATGCCGAAAAATTAACTATAAGGACGAAATTACTGGTTGATTTCAAGTCAGCCAAAGATGCGCTGATTTCTGGGAAGGTTATACACTTCACCTATACCCCAAAAAGTGAAAAGAATCAGACCTTCTTGTTAAAGGGTTTGGACAGCGGAGAGGATACGGCCGATCTTCTTCAGGTGCTCAAGGAGGCTGCACCTGATATTGATTTTGTTTCAGTCAAAGCTTTTGCGACAAGAAGTTCGACCATAGAAAGGAAGAATTTACCACTTTACCTGGTACAAATTGCAAATAAGAACAGTCCAAGTGCCCTTCAACAAATAAGGTACTTGAATTTCAGAGTGGTGAGGTGGGAACGCCTCCAGAAAAGAGGAGTCAACCAGTGTTACCGGTGTCAAAGATTTGGACATTCGGCTGCCAATTGTGCCATGCACTATCGTTGCGTTAAATGCAAAGACGTTCATGCTCCCGGTGAGTGCAAATTGGCTCAGACGGAGCCTAAAGAAAAATTATACTGCGTTAACTGCGGTGTTTTTGGTCACCCAGCATCTTATTGAGGATGCTCCCGATATCAAGATGCAAAAGTTAAATTTGCTCCAAAGCAGACACAAGTACACCGTAATATCATACCTTCCAACTTCGTCAAGCCCGAAGTATCATTTGCACTCGCCGCTAGAGGACCAGCAGAAAATGCTGGAAATAATGTAAATAATGTAAGTGGCAATAATGAGCTGCTTCTCAAAATTTACCAGCAACTTGAATCTTTATCGGAGAGAATCGACAAACAAGATTCAAAAATTAACTTTGCTTTTCAGCGTTTAGGTCTTTCAAATGCCCAATAATAACTTGTCATCCAGTCATATTCCCATGGATAGGCTTCGGCTCATATCGATCAACGTCAACTCTATCGTTGCTATACATCGACGTGATTATCTCCTTGAATTTGGTTGTTAAGCAAAAGCCTGACATCATACTTCTCACTGAAACCCACCTCAATTCATGGCATTCCATGGAATTCAAAGATTTTGCACTCGTAAGAAACGATAGGGTTATAGGTGATGGGGGAGGTGGCACCGGGATATTGGTTAGAAGACCCTATTGTTTCCATAATATTGAAAAAGTCGAATTCAAAAACTTTGAATTTCTTGAAGTGTCCGTCATCAAAATTTCACTGCCAGGCGGGGATAACCTCTTCGTTATCTCTGCCTATGCAACTGGTCAAAATGTTCTCAAGTTCAAGGAGGAACTCAATTCCTTGTTTGAAATACTTGAATTGAACAGGCTGCATAGTTATTATATTTTTGCTGGTGACCTGAACGCCAAGCATACATCATGGCTAAACACCACCAATGATCCAAGAGATGTGTTCCTGAAATCATGGATAACAGAGAACCAAATTGAATACAGGTGCAACCTATATGGGTCGGAGTTCCCAACATACCCTAGGACAAATTCATATTTGGACCTCTGCATTGCTGACGCAAGACTTGAATTCAGCTTTAATAGTCCTCAACGGAAACTGCAGGTGCTTCCTTACGATAGCGACCATAACGCAATCGTAATGGAAATCAATCATCAAAGGGATGATTTCTTCCTCATTCCAGTTCAACATGAAAACCATCGGTTGAATTTAAAAAAAAAAAACAGACTGGGGAAGGTTTCAAAAGAAGTTTAATCGGGAGTACCAGAAGCAATGTTCTCCTTCTGATGATGGCAACGCTTGCTCAATGGTTCCTAATAACAGAATTCTAACTGACGATGAAATAGATCTCTATTTGTCGAAGTTAGAGAAGCTGACGTTGGAAACGATTGAGAAAGTTGTTCCCAAGATTAAACATCGGAACAATATGGAAGGATATGAGACACCAACCATCGCAAGGTTGAAAAGATTGAAAAGCCTTCTTCTCACACGCGTCAACAATATTTACGGACGATTTTTGGACTACAACCATCCCTCGTTGTCTTTGTTGAAATTACACCTGAAGAATGTCCGGAACTTAATCCGTTCATACTTCAGGAGTGAGGTCAGCAATCAATGGGCGGAAAAACTGAGGGGTATTAGCCCACAGGACCCAGATGGCGTTTTCGCGAAAGTGAATAGCTTATTCCGCAGGAAGTCTCGAGTGAAGGTATCGAATCTTGAAGTCGCTAGTGATGAGATAAATCTTCTCGATAGGGCTGGTATCGAAATTGATAGTACGACTCCGGATAGAAATGGAAACAGGATTATATGTGATGGATTGCAGAAACTTGCCCTAATTGGAACATATTTTGAATTGGTTCATCTGCCAAACCCAGAGAGAAGGAATGAAATATTTTCGGAGGTCGTTGAAGCAAAAGTTTCCGACTTCAAATCAAGCCTGAACGGCCAATCAATTCTTCATTTCGATGAAACATTAACATCTGACCTCATACCGAACTTGAATCTTATTGATTATTTTGTCAGCTATGAAGACTTGTGTTTCATATTTCGCAGAATAAACAACAAAAAATCATGTGGTACTGCCGGTATTCCCTATATTATTGCATATTGTTCAACAACATGTTGAACAATTCATATTTCCCAAATGAATGGAAAAAGGCTAAGGTATTTCCGATCGTGAAGAAAGGAAAAGAATCTTCATGCCCTAAAAGCTATCGCCCAATCGGCTTGCTGCCTTACATCAGCAAGGTGTTTGAAGTGATACTCAACAGAGCATTAAACGCCCACATTGAGGAATATGAGTTGATGCCGAATTGCCAATTTGGTTTTCGTGCCAGGCATTCGACCATACATGCAATAACGAAAGTAACCTCAGACATCTGTTGGAAACTAAACAACAAAGAATGTGTTGGAGCATGTCTCATTGATATGGAGAAAGCCTTCGATACGGTATGGTTAGATGGACTAGTTTTCAAACTTCTTCAGGACAAGTTCCCCAGACACCTTGTCGCCATGATGTGTAATACGTTATACGGGAAATCATTTGTTGTAACTGATGTAAATCTGACAACAATGCGCGAATTCAAGGTCTTGAATGGTCTACAGCAGGGAACAGTTACTGCGCCCCTGCTTTTCTCAATATTCATTCGCAAGCTATTGAACAGCTTTGATTTTAATGTCTCGCCAACGCGATCATTCGTAGCGTTTGCTGATGATATGATCATCTATACGGCAGACCGAAAAGCTACAATAGTTCAGAACAACCTTCAAAAAATGTTTAATGATGTGCAGCTCTACACCGACAATTGGCGAATGAAAATCAATGCGCAGAAGTGCGAAACAATTTTGTTTCGGACAACGCTGCAGGGGGCCAGTCAAGACCTGAAACGTAATTGGAAGGATTTTACATTATGGCTGGTGAGGGTAGTTCAGAACGGGTTCCACATAAATCCTGTGTTCGATACCTCGGTGTTCTTCTCGATCAGTATCTGTACTATACTGAACATGTGAAAATCATGCCCAGTAAAGCACTAAAAGTAGTCATGGCCCTTCGGCAACTCTTTCGTTCCAGATAAATTGATCAAAAAGTCAAAGTTATTTGTTACAAGACCCTGGTTAGGTCAGTTTTGACATACGGATGCCAGATCTGGTACAACCAGAGTGCTAGTACAATGGGAAGATTAAGAGTTTTCGAAAGGAAATGTCTTCATGCATGTACTGGTTTGTACAGAAAGCCTGAGACGGATTGGAAGCAATATATATCGAATAGAAAAATTTATCAAACCGCTCAAGTGACAAGAGTCGATATCTTCATATTGAAACTTCTTCGGAATCATATCGCAAGATCTGTAACTGTGAGTGAAAGCCCTTGGATTTCACAGCCGTTCCACCCTACAGACGGGTATATTGTGACTTGCCTCACTACTGGCTTCGTTCCTCCAGAAGCATTCGTGTATTTGGACATGAATCGATATGTTTTTGATTCTGACGGCGTCCCAATCATATATCACATATATCGACGGGCCACCGATAAGAAGATAAAATATCCTCCGAATCTGAGTTCACGAGACCAATAATTCCAATGGAGATACTCATTTGCTAGATTCGTTGAGGCTGGTCGAGCTGAGATGGAGCAATCTAGGTATTGGTGGCTGAATGACAATGTCTAAATTATTCGTGTTTATTTTCTGTTTTTGTGCTTTTTCTCGTTATTTAGTTTTTTAGATTCATCTCATTATTGCTACATCTAGTGTTGTTGTTTATTTGTATTATAAATTAGGTATAGGTTTCAATTAAGGTAACTTTTTTTTTTGTTTGATTGAACTTATTTAGAATTAGGGTGTAACATATTAGGTATTGGATATAAGTTCATTGTTGTGTTAGTAATATAAGTAATTTTTGAATAATGCTGGTTGGTTTTTTCTCCTTTTTCCAACTGAATCAAAAAATATGTAATAATCTTAATTAATTTAAATTTGCGAGTGTACTTTTTTTCATTAAATGTGTTTAACTGATAACGTATAAATTTAGAGAGCCATTCGGGCCATCAAGTTTTTCGTAGTTTTATTGTTTGGAATTTGCTTTATGTTCTTTTAAAAATTTATAACGATTGGTATTAAATAAAGCGCTTTTGACTTTGACTCTGACTCAAGATTGCTTTTTGGCAAAAATTACATATCAATGTCGTCACTTTCTTCCAGTAATAGTAAATAGGTTCAAATAATAAACAAGTAAGTCGCGAAAAAAGAGATTTGCGTAGTAGCGTAAGTGAGATCGGTGGAACCCCTTCGTGCTTTGAACGCATTCGTCGATTGCGTCGCTGACGCAACTACTAAAGTAGTCATTGCGCAGTTTGGAAACGTCGCAATTTCGGAACATAAATTTGGTACTCTGTGAAAACAAAGTCACGGAAAATTTTTTACTACTAGACGTTATAAATGCAAATTTACAATTGTTCTGACTTTGATCTAATTACTTGAAAATATTTTTCCCAGTAGCCGAAGTATTTTTAATTTTACTTCGCTGTTGTCCTACGAGATAACTCAATATCACCAAATAATAGGCATTTTCCCATGTAAAAACAAAGTGAAGCAATTAAATAATTCAATTTACACAGTGACCGAAAAGAATGCCAAATTCAAAACAATTTAATGAATTTCAAGTAAACACAAACAATTTGAAGGCGACAAACTTCATTTGGCGTTCTCCCTCGGGTTGTTTACCACCCAATGGAATCTCGTTCTTATCAATTGCATTTCTTGGCCATCTCGACTAGTCATTGAACTTCAAAACATTCCATTCCGATGGCATGGCGATCAACTACTTCCATTCATCCAACGCCATTGCATACTAAATTATTGCGTCCAGCACGCAACAATTGAATCATTCAATGAAATAGAATGCACTTAATCAACACTAGTGGGGCCGCGGTCCAAAGTCTGCGTCCGAGCTATCCGAACTACGCATTGCGAGGGAACCATAGTGATAAGGACACAGACGGGACTGGCTGGAACTGATTCGGTGCTGGACCCGTCTAATTGGATTCGTCATCACCCCTCAAATATAATAAATCAAAACAGGGTCTTCGCCGCTAACACATTCAAGTTTTGATTATTTGGGGATTTCTTCATTGATCGACGCGGCGCACAGCGAGAACCAGAGATTTCATCTCTTTGGCGGTGATTTGGGACCAAAACAGTCTTATCACGGACATGTGGAAGAGATGCATGGATTTTGTCAACATGGGAGTAATCAAACATCTGGGCATTGAGTGCGCCACAATTTACTGAGCTTTGTTCAGTTCATGTTTCAGATGCAGATTCCAAAGGGCAAAAGATCATTAATAAGAAATTTCCTAATCAACAATTGTAGTAAATATTTTGTTGGGAGAGATTGTTGGTAAACAGAAATTACTAAGAACTGGTCTCGTTCAATGATTAAACTGAAAAGAATGTCAATGGCGACAATGGTGCCTTGGAAGTATTCGAATTCGAAAATTTATACAATTTTAACACGTTTTGGAAAGCTCCTGTCCAGGCTTTTTATTTAATATGTGCGACAACTTTTGATGAAAAATGCAATAGTACAATATCCTTATCGTAATTATTAGAAGATGAACATACGTTTCGTTTGGTCGGTTAGTTTAGCCTTGACATTTACCGTTTTATTGCGAATCCGCCATTGTTTCAAATTTCTTAATCGAGCTTTTTGCAGACAATCAACCAACCAGAGACTTTCAGATACGAATTTATTAAATTTTTAGCGGTAAACCGAGTGAAACGATTATTCTTTTAAAAATTGAAAATGCAAGCATGCATGAGGTGATGATTTAAGCTGACAAGCAAATTGCTAACAAAGTACACATTTCCACATCTTAATTGGTTATTTCCCTCGTATGCAAATTGTTTCATTTCGTAGCGGCACTGCGGAGGTATGCATGGAAGGAACTATGATAGCAAGCTGGATGGATCGGGGCGCTTAAGCACTTGCTTTTTTAATCGCTTTTAAAATGCATTTAATTAGGGATTTTTTCATTTCGCTTCTGCAATCGTGGAAAATACAAAACATATGGAACTGGTGGAAATGTGGTTTTCACCACAGAAAATAAAACAACCGATTGCAAACAATAACGACGAAAAATCATTTTACACACAATAAATTTCGTAATTTGCAATGCACTCGGCACTCTTGTTTCACGCTCGAATTACGCACTCATTTACATATGTATGCACATACCTGATTGCGCTATTTATGAGCAGCCGAGCGCAGGGGAGCAGTGCAATTTCGCGTCAACTTTCTGCAGGACCACGAGTGATTCGCCTTGAGTTAGCGCAGTCTTCTCAGAAAGAACCACAATTCTGAATGTGCTAGTTTTATAATGACTGCAAGGACCTTTTTGATATTATTACACTTAAAAACAAGCAGAAAGATCCAAATTCTGAAACTGCTCAAAATAAGTCTATAAAATCCGTGAATGGTGGAACGGCTCATGAATTTCATTAATTCGAAATTCATTACAAACGTGGCAACTTTTCCACATCCTGCTCTCGCCACCGGTTATTGCAAACCAGAGTTTGTTTTGGGGTGAATATATTCCACATGAAACAACAAGGGAAATTATTATATTACAATTTATTCCGCCATATACGAGTATAACCGCTAATGGTCTTATATGCAAATGAAATTTTTTTTCATTCGCACATATGTACACGTACATTTCACTTTGCAAATTTTCCAGGTTCGTACATCGGAAGTACTTGGTGCAATTCACGGTATGGCGATAATTCTACACTCATTGTTTGTATTTATGCGGAGAAGAATAATAAGGCATCGTGGATGATATGGAATGGTGATAGCGTGCACATTTACACGAAGTGCTAGGCCTGGAAAGAATAAATTCAATGAACTCGCTATTTACGGCGTTCATGCAGTCGTCTAGCCACTGCAAGATAAGTAGAAGGAACACTCCGGAAATGATTTAGACTAATTGCATCTTTTTAAAAATTAAATTGGCCTAGATAGCTTGCAAGCCAACCATTGCATGGTATTTTTTGTGTAAGGAGACTTTTCTACTTGTTATTGCGGGTCAAATTAGCATCATTTAGCAATTTCCAGAATTTTCATTCAATTTATTATACAAAAAAGAGGATAGTGGATAATCATCGTGCGAGAATCCGATTTTATGGCGTGGAAATACTCTAGAACAGAGGTTGGCAGCTTTTCTATCAGGCCAACTTCAATTTTTCACCCCTGGGGCCAGAAAAAAATAAATGTGATAGCAAATTTGTGTTCTGTAAAAATTCGAAGTTGTATGAAAGGCCGAACCTCTGCTTTGATTTTAACGCCTCGCTAGCGCGATCATTGGTAGCGTTTACTGATGATCTGATTATTTATACGGCAGATCGAAAAGCGACAATAGTTCAGAGCAATCTTCAAAAAATGTTCAATGATGTGCAGCTGTACACTGACAATTGGCGAATGAAAATCAATGCGCAGAAGTGCGAAACAATTCTGTTTCGGACAACGCTGCAGGGAGTCAGTCAAGACTTGAAACGTAATTGGAAGAATTTCCACATCATAGCTGGCGAGGGTATTTCAGAACGGGTTCCACATAAATCCTGTGTTCGATACCTCGGTGTTCATTTCGATCAGTATCTGTACTATACTGAACATGTCAAAATCATGCCCAGTAAGGCACAAAAAGTAGTCATGGCCCTACGAAGACTCTTTCATTCCAGATACATTGATCAAAAGGTCAAAATTATCTGTTACAAGACCCTGGTTAGGCCAGTTTTGACATATGGATGTCAGATCTGGTACAACCAGATGGAGAAACTGGACAACTGGCAACAACGGATGCCAGTCGTGAAATGCAATCAGTCGAGGATGCTAGCGAAGCCGAGTAGACGTGTGTTGCTTACGGAGAGAAATTAATTAAATAAAAAAGCTAAATTGGTTGAACTCGATTGGTTTTATTCATTACCCATTCTGACAGTTCAGAAGTGGGATCAGTCATGTACACGATAAAAACGAAAAAAAGAGATACAAGACTTGTGCCGCGAGCGTGGGCTGCCGACGTCGGGAAATAAACCCGAATTAATCAAAAGATTAGCGCAATCAGATTTCCCAGAAGCAAGCACCGCTCCAAGGCAGATGACCGAAGTTCAAATTGTGCGAGATTTAAGTGGCAACGTGAGTGGTCATGACAACGAAATCACCCTAACGGAGAAGACGGCCGTACTCGAGAGGCCGAGGAGGTGATGCATGAGCATGAGGCGCCACGGCGATTAAATTTTCAACAGCGTGAACGCACTTTGCTGGAAAGGGAGCAGGCATTCCTAGAATCAATATATCGACAAATGAGAACGTTTTTCTCCATCCGCGACATTGCGGAGATGTTGCCAAGTTTCGACCCGAACAAGCGAGACTGGACGGTAGAACAGTTTATTAAGCGCATATGCGAGTTGAAGGCGGTATACGCTTGGGACGATAAATTAGTATTGTTTGCAGCGCAATTAAAACTGTGCGGATATGCAAAAATATGGAACGACGGACAAATGCAAGTATTTAAAAGTTTCTCAGAGTTTGCGAACAAACTAGTGATCGACTTTCATGCTCGAATTGACGAAGTCTATGTGCATTTAAAGTTGATGAGAACGATTCGTGCAAATTCGGAAAGTTTGGACGAATACTTTTATAAAATGACAGCAATTGGGGAACGGGGAGAAGTGTCAGAGCAGCTATCCTAAAGTATGACCGACGAGGCCTCAGTCATCCCGCACTGCGAAATGCTCTTCCGGGAAGTGAATTCGCAGAACTATAGGAATTTCACATGGCAATTAGCCGCTTTGAGGAGAATGTTGTGCCGGCTATAAATCCTCATCAGAAGCGTGCATCACGTAGTGAGGTTGTGCCGCTACGCGACCAGTCGATACGAGTGTCGAATACTAGGCCAGTCGAAATGCGCGGAACCGGACCGACATATTTCAATTGCCGTCAGCGAGGCAGTGCGATGTCTGCATCCACAACGACATCCGCGTTGTGATCATTACTGTCGTACGGGACATAGAACGAGTGAATACCTTGACAAAGCTCAACAATCGAGAGGATCTACACCACAGCAGTCAGATGACGTATTGCAAATACAGGAGGACGAAAATTTATCAATTAGTTCTGGACCGGTATTGCCGCCGAAAAAAATAACTGTCAAGGGAAGAAGCATATTCGTAATAGTAGACTCTGGAAGCTCACGTTCATTGTAAGCTCGATCCATTGCTCATGCCATTGGGCCAGTCGAACCGATGGAAATCAAATTTTCTGGCTTCGGTGGAGGAAAATATCGCTCTACGAGAAAAATCAAAACGGAGATGCAGTTTGATAATAGGGATTTTCTTTACACATGTTTTATCGTGGAAGACGAAATCTTGCCTTGTGCTGCTATAGTGGGAGCCGATTTCCTAAAAAGCCAAAACCTAAACCTAATCATTGGAGATGGAGTTTGTAAAACCGAATTCAAAAAGAACTTGAACGAGGACGAGTATCGCAAGTTAGATGAACTATTATGTGAATTCAAAGATTGTTTCGCCGAGAATCTATCGGAGATTGGGAAGTGTAAGCTGGATTAACTGAAAATCAGGTTAACATCAGACAAATCCATTTACTATAGGCCTCATCACATTGCTTTTGCAAAAAGACCTAAGGTGACAAAAATTATAGACGAATTATTGGAAACAAACATTATTCAGCCAAGTGAATCGTCGTATGCTTCTCCGGTGGTACTTATAAAAAAAATAATCAAATTCAAAAGATAGATATGCGTTGACTACCAAGAACTTAATAACATTATGGTGAAACGCCCCTTCTTGATGCCTGTGGTGGATGAGCTGCTAGCACAACTTGCAGATGCTGAGTTGTTCACAACTCTGGACCTGCTATCCGGATACTACCAAATCGAAGTCAAGCCAGAGTCACGATGGGCATTTTGAATTTCTAAGAATATCATTCGGAGTTGTAAACAGACAAGCTGTGTTCCAGGAAGTAATGAAAAAAATTGAGCGTATGTTGCCCCCTGGGATACTCATTACATTTTTCGATGACTTAATGATCAAAAGCAAAAATTTTGCTGAAGGCTGCGGAAGTTACTCGAAGTGATTCGAGCAGTCGGAATTACTCTCCGCCGCTCAAAATTTTTGGAAAGTGAGATTAGCTTTTTGGGCCACCGAGGGAACGCCAGCAGTATAGCACCTAGGGAGATAAAAGAATTCCCAACACCCGAAAATGTTAACGGAGTTCGAAGATTTTTAGGGTTAACCGGATTTTTTCGGAAGTATATTGAAAAATTTGCCGAAATAGCACGACCAATCACCCACCTACTGAAGGAAAATGCAACTTTCCTATGGGATACTGATCAAGAAGCCGCATTTAGCCGTCTGAAAGAGATGTTATCCAACGAGCCTATTCTGTGCTTGTACGATCAGACAAAACGCCATGAGGCCCATACAGATGCGACTTCCAAAGGGCTGGCCGGGCTATTGTTCCAGGAAGAATCTTCGGGTGAGATTAAACCGGTTTGCTACCATAGCCGTTGTGGTAGCGAGGCAGAGAAAAATTACCCATTCGTATGAGTTGGAAGTACTCGCTATCGTAGAATCGTTGGAAAGGTTCCGAATCTATGTGTTGGAAAACTTTCACGATTGTAACAGATTGCTCTGTAGTTAACACGGTGCGACTAAAGAAACCCCTATCTCCAAGGATAGCACGATGGTAGCTGAAGATGTCCGAGTATGATTTTAAACTAATTCAGCGGGACAGCCACAGGATGTAGCATGTGGATGCCTTAAGTCAGGCAACTACCGAAAACACCACTAAAGTTGTTGAGAGGATTTTAACTGGCAACATTACCGACGAAAACTGGCTGGTTACAATGCAACAACAGGACGAAGCACTACGAAATATCATGTGGATAATTCGAGGCGAACAGTGTTCCGACCAGCTGGCACAATTACGGGGGGATTACGTACGGGAAAGAGCGGGGAGAGCTTCGATGGGTCGTGCCAAAAGCTGCACGCTGGAGAGTTGTGAAGAAAGCTCATGATAACCGAGGGCATTTTTTTGTGAACAAAACGTTAGAACAGATATTGGTTATTGGTTCAAGCGAATGCGAGATTACGTTAAGGGATAAATCGCTGCCTGTATCGAGTGCTGTTATTTTAAAAGGGCTGCTGGGGAGTCAGTTGCGAAACTGTCTGCTGGCCCGGTTGTCCCTATCCCATTCAAAATGATACACGTAGACCACTTGGGACCCTTTCCTAAAGGTACCGCTGGAAACCAATACGTGCTAGGAATAACTGACTCATTCCCGAAATATACTGTGGTAAAAGCTGTAAAGTCAGCGAGTACGCTCTCAGTAATTCATGCGCTAAATGATCTAACTACCTTTTTTGGGCTTCCGCGATGAATCATGTCAGACCGAGGCGCAGCCTTCACTTCCAAAAAGTTTGAAAATCATTGTGCTGATAACGATATCAGCCATGTTTTAAATGCGGTTAGGAGCCCCAGGTCAAATGGCCAAATTGAGAGAGCGCATCAATCTGTTCTTCTATATTTGCGAACTTCAACAGATAACGAACGCAAATGGGACCGAAATCTTAAAAGGCTTCAGTTTGATTTAAACTCCCAAGCAAACTTGACTACCGGTCAGACGCCTAATGCGATTGTATTCCGGTACCAGCTACGTGACATTCTTCCGAATGAGCTGCTCAAAGCGCTAAACCAGTTAGATGGGACTAAATCCACGGAAATTTGCTAAGACGAAATCGTGAATAGAATTAGCATCGAAAAGCAAAAATGGAAAGAACGTTTTGACAAACAACACAGGCAACCAAATCTCGAAAATTACAGCAAGCTACAAGGGACCGTATGTATTTAATCGGGTTTGGATTGCGACCGATACTTCATTGAAGATTTAGGAGATTGCCAATGGAATCAACGATAATTTGCAACAGCGGATGCCAGTCGTGAAATTCAGTTAGTCGAGCACGCCAGCGAAGCCGAGTAGACGTGTGTTGCTTACGGAGAGAAATTAATTAAATGAAAAACCTAAACTGGTTGAACTCGATTGGTTTTATTCATTTCCCGTTCTGACAAAATTAAGAATTTTCGAAAGGAAATGTCTTCGTGCATGTACTGGTTTGCACAAAAAGCCTGAGACGGATTGGAAGTATTATATATCGAGAAGAAGAATTTATCAAACTGCTCAAGTGACAAGAGTCGATATCTTCATATTGAAACTTCTTCGGAATCATATCGCAAGATCTGTGATTGTGTGAGTGAAAACCCTTGGATTTCACAGCCGTTGCACCGTACAGACGGGCATATTGCGACTTGCCTCGCTACTGGCTTCGTTCCTCCAGAAACATTCGTGTTTTTGGACATCCATTGATATGTTTTTGATTCTGATGGCGCCCTAATCATATATCACATATAAAGACGGACCATCAATTGTAATGGAGATACTCATTTGCTAGATTCATTGAAGCTGATCGAACTGAGATGGAGCAATCTAGGTATTGATGGCTGAATAATAATGTATAAATTATTCGTGTTTATTTTTAGTTTTTGTGTTTTTCATTACTTAGTTTTTGAGTTTTGGTTCAATCAGTAACTAAAATAAGATACTTTGATCTTTAATTAAAACCGCCTTTAAGCAAACAATTGATTTATTTTACCAGAAAAACTCTCACAATTTGATCATATCTCAGCCTCATTATTTTTTTGAGTGACAAGTTGCAGGCAAGCTCTTAAGGACGCACACCGCCATCTAGTATGTTATTGTCTGGACCTTTTAGTAATGGCTCTACGTCAAGAAGACTTACAAGGACAAACCGATAGTATGATCAAAATTTACAGCAGTTGAAGTACCATAAAATGAAGAAAAACGTTGAGCAAAGAGCTTACAAATCTCGTCATTATTGGATTAGAAGAATCCCTTATAGTGCATCGAATTTGGCAAACCACCTAATTTTTTAAACCAATTGATGCACTCGTATGACCAAAAAGGTTTGATCAGATTCGTTCTAATTGAACCTTCAATATAATCAATATACTTTTTTTTGGGCGATATTAACCAATTTTTTACATTCTCTGCGTAAACGTTTATCGCTAAGAATATGAATTGCAGAGCCAGTAAGACGATAGTTAGTACGGGCGGCATTCTTTCCTTTAAAGATAGAAGTGATATATTTATTGAGCCAAGGAGCGTCTTTTGATCTCTTCTCTGTTATTGTGAGATCAGAGATTCAAGAAAACTATAAAATTTTTGTACGGTATCATTAATATTTAAACCAGAGAAAAAGGGAAAAAAGTACTTGCCTACTTCTTCGACAAGCGCTCATTGTTGGGGAGGAAGAGTGCCTGAAACCTTAAACAGTTCTATCAAAATTAAGCTCATTTGTACTCGTTTCCTTTACATTACATTCCGTGACGATCACAATAATTGATAGGGCTTTACTTTGATAATTTGATAGCACAGTTTTAAATATAAAAGACATCAGTTAGCCTTCAGGGGTAAGAGTAATTCCATCTATTAAAAGCTTTTGATGCCTCTATATATATTGATAATTCTTTCTTTCGTGAATCTTTTGATGATGCAGCATTTGTCCTCCAAAAATTTTACTGAGACCTTGACCCGTTATGTATGGACAAAAATTTTTCTTAACAAGCTTAGCATAATAATGAAACGTTAAAATTTTGATTTGATTTAGTCATGGGTGATACTCGCAAATTTTTTGTTATTTCTAGTCTTATTTATGGTGCTTGGCCAGTAGATTTGAGTAAACATTGAGTACGTCACTGATTCTGACCGCCAACTCCGAGTATGACTAGACAATGAGGAATTGCGCATCGATGCGAATAACAAACAAATTAACTGATTCAGTGTTCCCACTGCTGATATGGCTGAATATCCGTGCAGCAGTCCTTTAACAATGTATGTTCACTACAATTCTCTAATTAGCACGTTATCCCCAGTTACGCGAAAAAAATAGCAGGGAAAATTTATGTGGGCTAGATTCAAGTATTTATCTATCTCAAACAGTGGATCAGAATGCACAACGCGTTCACTTGCACTATTCGTACATAACCGTACAACTAAAGCAGTTCCGCACTCTTCTTCAAACTCAATTGCGCCGTCACTCAACTTCCCCACTCTGCAACGAAGAAATCTAAAACCTATTTGTTTAAAAATTTGAATTCGTTGTAGGCCGGTCAGAGCATCGTCAGTTGCAGTTCCTGCAGTTGTCCACCTCTGCTGTAGAAGGTTAGAGAGTATGTATCAGCAGAAAAAGGCCAAGCTTTTCGGCCTACCATATAAATTATAAGACGATCAGCAAACGCTACCGACGATTCCGCTGACGATACGTTAAAATCAAGACCCTTCAATAGTTTGCCAATGAAATGCAGAAGAGCAAAGCCGCAGTAACTGCTCCTTGTTAGATACCATTCAAGACCTTGAAATTGCGTCTTTTTGTCAGGTTTACATCAGTTACAACAAACGATTTACATATTATGGCAGCTTTCCCGACAGCTTTCCCGACGTCAATGACACACGTTCCGACACATTCCATATTGTTTTATTTCCACTTCAATTGATGTCTAAGGTTACTTTCGATATCGCATGGTGGGAATAGATTATCCAAAAATAGTGCGTCGTTTTTCGTCTCTAAATCTTCATAAAAGTGCCACCATATTATGAGTAAATATTTTTAAGACTCAAGAACATCTCAAACTTCGAAGCGTATCTACCTTCAGGGCTGTAAACCAAGATTTTTAACTTCACTTTTAAGGTTTTAATTTCAAGTACTGCCAATATCTAAATATGTTTTCCATTTGAAAGCACAATCATTTCATCAAGTTTTTGAAGTTTGTTGAGCCTTTTTTATATCATCGGGACATACCATTATCTATACCAGTTAACAAGTTACGGAATAACATATTGACATTGATTTATAAAGGGTATTTTTTTAAGAGGTGGACAGCTTCCATTTCAAATAAAACAGAGAAAAATGTTTTTAATATCCATGAAATTGGCTTTGTTTGAAAGATATTTTTCTGTTATTAATGTTTTTGGATGATTTCGTGCATGTGGCCGCCATGAGTAACGCATATGCGGCATAACCTGGAGTTCTAATTTTCGAAAATCTTCGCAGTAAATCAGGCTTTATTTCAACAATCATACGTCGAATGTTGGCTTCCAAGCGCTCAATCGTTTCTGGTTTATTGACGTAGGCATTTGGCCTAACATACTTGTATCCCCAAAAAAAGTAATCCAACCGCGTCAAATCGCACGAACGTGGTGGCCCATTAACAGGGCCGTTTCGTGAAACTAATCCTCCTTCAAAATTGTCTTTCAGCAAATTAATTGTATCGCGCGCTGTAGCGCATGTGGCGCCATCTTGATGAAACCATATGTCAGCACCATTAATATCTTCCAATTGAGGCACCAAAAAGTTAGTATCGGCCACCGTCGATCGTAACATTGTTACCATCATTACTTTTGAAGACATATGGATCAATTATCCCATTGGTCCATAAAGAGCATAAATCAGTAAATTTTTCTGGATGTGACGGTTTTACAACAGCTGTTTATGTATTATCATCGCTCCAAATGGGGCAATTTGGTTTGTTGACGAAGCCATTTGTCCATCAATGAACAACAACGATCTGCATCATGATTTTGATAATAAATTTGAAAAATTTTCAAACGTTGCTGCGACGTGAGGCTATTTGTTATAAATTACCAAACAGAACTAAACTCTAAACAACTGAAACAGTGTTGCTATTTTCAAGTTTTCCACCCTTACGAGTATAAACAAAAACATCCTTTAGTTATATCAGCTGGGCTGTCATCGCCACTTTTCAAAATGTGTCTCTATTTATTTCGATGTCGATGATCAATACCTTCACCCAAATGGGACCATTCCTCCGTAAATGTTGAGGATCTGAGTGGGTCCCAATGACTTGCCATATCTCCCCACTTCTTAATTTTCAATGTGTGAGCTTTCATTATTTAGCGTTTCGAAAGCAATATACGAGTAGACCGCTGCAAAATTCAGCTTTCCCATTTTCATTGTAACCTGGTCAGATAGGATAAAAATTAAAAAATTACGTTCTACGCATCCTTCTTGTTCACATTGCGACAAATTACGTATTATAAAGAAACTTAGAATTTTCAAATAAATCTTGCTGAAAATTATCCTTCACCCAGAAGTTTTATCCTACCTCAATGATTAGTTCTTTAACTTTTGCAACAAATTCAAGAAATTTTTAAAAGCATGTATTTTTTCTTCTACTCAAACTTGAAGAAGAATTTTATTCTTTTTCGTAACACTTCAGCACTTTCCCGACGACGACGATGTACAAATTGAATCAAATATTTTCCCAACTTGCGGACAAGAAAAAATGTACACAAATAAATAGCAGAAAGGTTATTCTCCAGCCAGACATCGTCCGTTAATTGAAAAGAAATGTTGACCTGACCTCCTTTTGTGTGGATAACTCGGATTTCTGCTTCGCAGAACAAGCATTCTTATAAGTAAAATGTACGTTTATAAGTTATTGATAGCTGCAACAGATACGCGCAAAAGTACTGGGATTGATGTTAAAGCTTAAATTGTTTGGAGGTGTGGTGCTCAGGAATTTAAAACAGAATATTAAGGAAAATAATTTCCTTTGCAATTTATGGACCAATAATATTTATTGAGATGAAGCTCAATGCCTAAAAACATGGTTAAATATTAATACTAAGATTACACGTATCTTAGAGCATTTTAGAACCTAACGTCGAGATACTTAAAGACAGCTAGTTTTTATAAACTCAGAGTTTTTTTACTGCGTCATATTAAAATATTAACTCTCTGAGAACATTTCACGAATCGAACTAGACTAGCAGGAAAGGAGTACTTCACAGCATTTGGTGTGCCCCTTATACCGATGTTTCAGCATTGCCTGGAGGCACACGTAGGAATTGACGACGTGTGTAGTGCAGATCGCACGAGCGTTGTGCGACGATGAAAGAGTGATGGAGAGAATGGTAGGGAATGGAGGTATTTAAAAAAAGCAGCCTGCAAGGGACATGAAATCTAAGGTTTTGCTGCTGAGAGTGCAACTCCATGATAAAAGTTCTGCATCTTGGCATCCTGATGAAACTGGCACAGCCACCATCTGGGTTCAGAACAGTGATTTCTGGGCGGATGGCTGTGGACAGTAGGATGGTTTTGTGTGAGTTCGGTGCTCAGGGACCACCTTCTTTAGTGTGTACCTAACGCCTAACGAATCGATATCATCTTTCCATGCCAATCTTAATGCTCTGGAGGGCGCTGTCTCGAAGGCAGACGGCAACGTGCTCGTTGGTCGAGACTTCAACGTAAAGCAATGAAAGGGGCATGCCTCAAACAGACCCGCGGGAAAAATGATTCCGAAATGGCGGTCGACATTCCGCCGTATTGGCTGTGAAAGAACCATACCAGACGTGACATTCACCTCGTAGTCCTTAGTACGGAGGATACACAATTGAAGAGTACTAGAGGACTACTCAACCAGTGATCATCAGTGCATTCTGCTTGAGATCCCAATATCCGTGCTCTCGACCTTCTACAATTGGCAGGGACATCAGAAAGATGGACGTCGAGAGTACCTACAGCAAGTGCTCCGCTGCAGGGAGATTCGCTGAGGATGGAAGAGCTGGCAGCTCAAGACGTTGTGAACTCAACTATGAGCATCATCACGGCTGCTTGCAACGCTTCTTTGGATTCCAGGACAACACATTTGGATTCCAGGATAGCACATTTGGATTACAGAATAACAAAGGAACGAATGATGTTCTTTCTGTTATGCAATTCATCAATAAATCACCCGATAGAGGAGATTATGCTACCGTCATATTTGTGGTTCTGAAGAAAGCATTCGACAGGGTTGACCATGATCTCTATGTAAACTGGAATCACATGACATTCGAGGCACCCCAAAATGATTGTTCAGGAATTGCTTAGCAAGAAGATCGCAAAAAACAGCGGTCAACATTGCTTTGAGTGATCTGGCACCTGTGAAATCAGAAGTTTCACAGGCTTCGTACTTGGCTCAACTTTATACCTGCTATACACAAAAAATTTTAGTGCATGCATGTAGGCTTAACGGTCGTTATACATTATACGCTGATGACATCACCGATGAGTAACTACAAACATTTAATTTGTGGCTAATAGATAATGAGCTGGCATTGAATACTACAAAAATCAATACATTATTTTCAAACAAAAGAATGAAGAAGACATTATAATGTCCTGTGTAAATGCACAAGTTTAGGCAACTCTAAAGATTTTTAACAGCACTGGCAACCGTAGAAAAGTCAATAAACTATTGGAAAGTAGTGTTTGTTTTTTCAAAAAATAATAAAGATTTATGAAGACAATACAACTTAGGTGTGGAATTACGCGTGTGTGCATATGTTATTTTGTAAAAGTATTAGGATTCTGCTGCCATTCTGTAGCTGGCGATAAGTCGAGACTGCTTAAAGATATCGTGAAAGCAATCGCCCAAAATGTCTGTAAAAGGCTACGGCGGTACAGTTCCGAGAACTATACAAAAATCAAGACAAGTCGGCATTGGAAAATAACAATCACCTTTCAAGTGACTTAACGAGTTGTTAGATATGATCGAGCCGACCATAGCAGAGTATGCTGAAGATGCGGAACTAGACCGTGCGATACCTCAGTTAGACAAATAGCGACATGTTTTGGCATTACGTCAAAAGATTCAGGAAACAGAAAAAACAATCTTATCAAAAACAATGAAACTAGGCCGACTGTCAAGGAAGATACGAGTTTGCTGACATTGAGGATGCCGTTGAGAAGTTTAGTAACGACAAATCGTATGCCATTGAGAAACAGTTGTCCAATTTTGAAATTGCTTTAGCAGCATTGCAATCTGATGATTATTTCAAAATAATGTGCACATGATGTTACGTTGCTATTAACTGGTACAGTGTAAATTTGGCTAAGCACAATCAATGCCAACACATGGCCAGAGCTACAGGAAAAACTACTGAATCAGTTTCAGCGAACGTATTTAGTTCCATATATCCAACAATTTGGCGTGTGTTGAGTATGACCCAAAACTGGGCTTATCTTAATTATATAGCACGAACTCAGGAGAAACCGTCCCATGCGTTACACATTTGTGAACGGAAATTAATAAAACAATTGATATCCGGGCTGAAGTACCGATTTAGTTAGATATGATAATTATATTCAGCCTGGATACGTGATTATGATCGATATTGTAGGGAGGCCAGAATTAATTTACAGGATACGCATAAGAAGATTTTTGGAAAATCGACTCCACTTAGTTAGAGTGCTATTATGTACTTTAACTGTTCTGGTAGGCCACTTAGCGAAAGCATGTATAAAGCCACGGCGACCTATTGGCTCCACTTTCTTTTGTGGATCTACTGAATATGTGATAAAAAAGTATACAAATCCTGTGTTGTCTGATATTTCAGATCGAGTTGAACTTAAAACTAAGCATTATTTCGATGTTGTCACAGATGAAGACATTGAAGAGGCTTCTGCCGCTTTGTCAGTACTAGATTTGGTAGGTGTTGCTTTCAATAGAAGCGAGATTCAAGCGCTTTTACAGATGCATTCGGTATTAAACTAGTTAAATCTTAAAAAAGTGGCTGTTAAATCTATGCGCCCCGACCGAAGAGAAGGACGAAGAAATGAAGGAAACGTTCTACAATCAACTGAAAAGCCTAGTCAACTCATTGCCTACAAACGACACAAAATAATTCGGCGTGATTTCAACGCTAAGGTTGGCAATGAGATATTTCATAGGGGAACGACTGGAGGATATAGCCTCCACGATAAAATAAATGACAACGGCCAGCGCCTGATTGATTATTACTTAATCAAATTAACCTTTCGATGTCGTATGTCAAAAGCGTGGTTGGCAAAGACCAGCCCGCTACAAAAATTTGACATCTAAAGGCTCCGAATGGCGTCTATGGCAAAATGTTTCACGGAGACCCTCGACAACCAACTAAGCGAGCTATGGGTGAAGTAAAAGCGAGCATCAAGACCCTGGCAGGACAACCATCGGTCATCAAACCCGGTGCAAGAGAAATGATTGATTCGATGATGGGTGTCTGAATGCGTTAAATAAAAAGAATCTGGCGCATAAGCGGTAATTAGGTAGGAAAACCAGGACGAAGAGAGAACATTATGAAAATCTCACAAGAGTAGCGAAAACTATCATTAAAATTAGGAAAAGAAAATATTATGATGATCAATTGAGAAGTATAGATGTAAGTCTAGGGAGCAACAACACAAGACAAGTCTACGACGTAGTGAAAAGCCTGAAACGTGGTTATAGCCCAAGACCTCGCTTCGTCGTGATGACATCGGCAATTTCATCGCTGATGAAACCAGGATTAAGCAAAGATGGGTATCATATTTCAAGAACCTCCTTAATCCTCCGCACAGCTCCAGAACATCGGAGTCTATAGATGTTTTCGGAGATTTCTCATTGGCTCCATCAACTCTGGATGAAGTTCTTATCATCATCAAAGCCCAAAATAATAATAAAGCGCCGTACATCGACGAAATTCCAGTGGAGCTCATCACATATGGTGGCAGAAATGTTCAAAAAGCTATTCACAAAGTCATCCAGCACATTTGGCAACAAGAAAATATGCTGAATGAGTGCTGCCAATCAATGATATTCCTTATCCCCAAAAAAGGTGACAACCAACAGTGCAAAAATTATAGAGGCATATAATTACTTTGTACAGCGTACAAAATATTTTCAAAAATCTTAGATAATAAAGTAGGATCATACACCAAGAGTATTATTGGGGAGTATCAAGGTGGTTTGAGATCAGGTAGATCGACAATAGACCTATTGTTCACAGTCAATCAAGTACTTTAGAAATGCTGGAAATTCAACAAAGACCCACTCTAAATATTCGTTGACTTTAAGCAAGCATACGACAGTATTGATCGTAAGGTACTGTAAGAAATAATGCTTTGCTTTGGCATTCCAGCCAAATTAGTCCGTCGTACCAAAATGACAATGATGTCGACTACCTCCCAAGTCCGCATAAATTACCAACTCACCGATGCCTTTGACACAAATATTGGACTAAAGCAGAGAGATGAGCTGGCCCTATTGCAATTCAATTTGGCTCTGGAGTACGTCATAGCAAGACTATTTGTCGATATACGAGGTACATTACCATACAAGTCGAGCCAAGTAGTAGCCTTTGCGTACAACGTTAACATTTTGTCAAGGTCATTGAAAACCGCCAAACAACTCTTCCTGAAACTCGACAGCGAAGTAAAACTAGTAGGGCTAGAAATCAATGAAAATAAAACAAAGCTCATTACACAGTCAAAGAAAAGCACCTTGAATTCCATAAATATTACACTGGGCGAATACAGTATCGAAAATATGAGCAAGTTTGTGGCTTTAGGCGCCAAAATGATGAGAACTAGTCATGAAAGAGACGAAATAAGCCGAAGAATGCAGATCGCATATAAAATATTTTTTGCAGTTTTGACGACCTTGAAGACCAGCTGCAAGCACAGGAAAACAAAGCTCCAAGTATGCAAATCCATGATAAGACCTGTGTTATGCTATGTGTATGAAACATGAACCCTAACCCAAGCAACCGCAAATATATTGAACGCCTTTGAACGACTGGTCCTGAGGCGAATAATCGGAGCAAAGCTACTCGTAAAGGCGAACCCGGTACAACCATGAGCTGTGTGAAATTTTTGATGAGCTGGAGGTCTCAACGATTGTAAGACTGCGGAAGCTGCAATGGGCTGACGGCATGAATCGTATGGAAGAAGAATAGATACGCAAAAAGGTATTCGTTGGGAGAATTGAAGGTGAAGACCAGTGGGGAAACCGAGGAAACGCTGGTCTGACTCAGTCGACGAAGACAGTTCATCGGGCCTCGGATTTCAAAATTGGAGGACGCGGTCAATTGACCAAGACAGTTGGAGTTCTAAGTAGAGGAAGCGAAGACAACTGCCGTGTTTGTTTATCGGCCTATCGAGTTTGATGAGAGTGAAATAAGTCAGCTGTCATCGCAGGATATATTTTCCGATTCACATATCGATTTAAGCAGTATCCCCTTCGTTGCAGAATGATTCATGGTCCTGGTTATTGATCCAAACTTTTCTACTGGTATTGACATTGTCCGTCGTTTGGTTTCTACACAACGTGACTCATTGTTCCAAAAATTCCATAAAAATTATATAATTTAGAGATTAAGCATAACTTCATAATGGAAATAAAGCTTACTTCCAATATTCCATTCCATGTCTGTTTCCGATAGGACAGAGGCACAGAAGATTATTTCCGATTACAGTCACAAAGTACAATCCAAATTTGCATCGATATCAGTAAACTTAATAAGCTACATTTACGAGACAAAACTTGCTTGGAGCATCTTCAGGTAAAGCATTATTTCACCATATTGGATTTGTAAAATGGCTTCCATCAAATAAAGATCGCTGATGATGCCGTTAACTTTACGTGTTTTGTCACACCTTTGGCACATTGTGAATAGTTGCACATTCCATTCGGCCTCAAGAGTTCAGCATCTGCCTTTTAGGACATATGAAAGTGTTGCAGCCTTTTATTGATAATAAAGAATTAATTGCTTACGTTGATGACGTAATAATCACAAAAAAGGATTCTGAAAGCCATCAAAAATTGCTGGGGAGTATTTTGAGGCAGTTAATTGAATATTAGTTCGAATTGAACTTGAAAGAATGTACGGGGTATATAGAAATCGAGTTTTTAGGATATCGCTTTGACTTGCGAGGCATACGACCGGGTATGCGCCCTATGGAAGACGTTAGGAACTATCCCTTCCGAAAGCTTTAGAAGAATTACAATTGTGTCTAGGTCTTTTTTCTTACTTTCGCCGGTTTGCTCCAAGCTTCTCACGCTTTGGAGTTGGAAGAGTATAATAACAGTATTGAGCATCGGGATAGCACAAATATGGGACATTTTGACGCTTTCAGTCCGTTCTCTAAAGTATCATTGATTGATAGGTACAATGTGGCATGAAAGTCCGCGTGGTGTAGTGGTTAGAGCACTAAGCCCGTAAGCCGAAGGTCTCTGGTTCGAGTTTTGTTGGCGTCAATGAGATTTAGTTCGAGTGTTCTTCAGAGGGACTATAAGCCTGTTCAGTTATGATACGTGCAGGTTTAAAATCAGAACGTATCTGCAGCTGGGTGAACTGATACACGGCTAAAGCGTGATAATTATCATATCACCTTGTGAAGTGCCGATACATTCGATCATGACAATGAGATACTTTAACTATCCCTAAGCGAAGGGCCGAAAGAGGCTGCAGTGCTACGAAAAAAAATGTAACAAGAAAGTACAAATCGGAATCAGAATATCGAAACCGTATATGCTGCTAGATGTGTATCGCGAAAATACAAATGGTGATTTATTGTTTTATGTGCCACAAGAGACGGAAGAAAATGTTGTACGGACCACTCATGAGGGTATTGCCCATTCTGGAGTTGTTAAGTAAATGGACCAGCTCAGATTGCATTATTGGTTTCCTAACGAAGCCAGTAGTAGACCCGTCACAATCTGTCAAATTTGATTTTACCAGCATCCCAGAATTGCCCGCGCCATTGGATACTATACGCGTTGACCACTATGGTCCTCTACAAAACGAAAGTGTATCTTATCGATGGTGGACGGCTTTACTAAGCACGTGAAGCTATTTCCAGTCATATTACAAGTACTAAGGAGGTCTGCAATTCGATTGGCAAATACTTTGAATATTACAGCCAACCTCTATGAATAATAAGTGATCGAGGCACTTATTTTACGCCCGGTGGCTTCCAACCATTTCTTTATAAACGAAATAAAGAGCATATGAAGGTTGGAGTGGCGTCAACTCAAACTAATGGCCAGGCGGAATAAATCAATAGAGTAACAACTTCAATGCTGCGTAAACTCTCTGAAGCTTTACAGTATTCGGATTGGTCCAAGGTGTTAAGTCAAGTCGAGTTTGCCATTAATAATTCCATGCATTAGACATCTAAATACACTCCTAGTAAGCTATTGTTTGCTCTTCCTCAGCGGGGACCAAATGTTGATTGGTTGGGTGAATGTTTGGATGAAAAGCTGTTAGGTTTAGCTGATCGTGATTTGCAAATTTCTGATGGTATGGCTGGATTACAGGAAAAAAAAACCAAAGTCATGATAACTTTAGGTGTAAGTCCGCCGAAATTTTTGAAGAAGGGGAATTTGTACTAATGAAGAATGTCGATAGCACTTTTGGAAGCAATGAAAAAATAATGACAAAGTACGAAGGGCCGTCCTAAGTGATCGATATTTGATTCGGGATATTGAAAACTATCGGGTAACCCCGTATAATATAGGCTTTACACATGCGTCGGTGGGCCGCTTGCTGGAATATTCGTATGTTTGGGGACAGTAAGAGTGACCAAGGTTAATGTTTGAATTCTTGTAATGGTTCCTGTTGAGTCGGTTCTTTTTCCAGCTCCCAATTTAACTTCTTTTCAATTAAAACAAATGTCGAATACAGGGTGTGTTAGCATAACTTCATTTTTTCAAAACTTAATAAGACTCACGATATGGATCACAAAAATTTTATTTATTTATTATAAAGTAGGCACATACATAATTTTTTTCCGTAGTTTTGAACATCGAATCAGGTAGGTGGCGTCCCCTATCCTGCATACACTGAGTAGACCGATTTCTGACATTTGTCATGACTCTTGTGAGCATAGTAGGCATCATGTCGGGAATTTCTTCCTGGATGTTGGTTTTCGAAAATTGTAGGGTCCTTGGATGGTTCACATAAGCATAAGATTTTAAAAAAAACCCCTATAGAAAAAAATCATAAGGGGCCAAATCGGGAGAGTCTAAGAACAGAAGCGTATTTGCGTGCTGAACGCCGTAGTGATTGCAGCATTCAAGCTCGCACGCCTCAATGATCTCAGGTAATCGAATGGGCCGAAGGGCTCCAGTAGTAGTTTGTCTAAACATTGTCACTCACGTAACAATTGATTTTTGGTCCAGGACAGGAGCCAACGGGGCGAAATTAAAGCGATCCCGAAAAGAGCGCGGGACAAAATAGTCCTGTAGAAATGAAATGAGCTTATTGTTGTAACAATTTGAGAAGTGCAGAATGGATGTTACCTTAATCCTGGTTCGTCCTATTTACCTCGGGTGTTCTGTACTTTCGATTATGTCTAATTTTTGGCATAATCTTTCCTGCTTGACAACTTTTAGATCTTCCAACGTGATCTTGTTATCCGTTTCAAAAATATGTCTTGCCAATGTAGATTTGATCTCCTGTACGCTTCTATGCTTTTTTAAGGCATTAGCTGCTCCGCTGAGCTGCTTTTTGCTACTTGTAAGGGCTAGATGTCAAGTTTGTCCTATGTAACGTTTGTTGCATTCGGGGCAGGAGATTTTATACACCCTACTTTATTCTTCTAGGCATAACGGGCCCTTGAAAAACTTGAGTTGCCTTTTAAGCAGCTGTTTTCTCCTCTTCAGTATCAACTGTCTTTATAATAGAAAGACTTGAGTCGGCTTTTTATAATATTTATAATACAGTTGAAACCGACGAGCGAGGCGCTACGAGGAAGAAGTAGTTCTACGAAATAACTTAATGGAATGACTTCACATATTGTGTGCCCCTGACACCGATGTTCTACACATTGTCTAAGGGGCACACCCGATGGAACAGATGCAAAGTGAAGTGGTGATCACACAAGGACGAAGCAGTGATGAAGAGATTGGTGAGAGTGGAGGTATCAATGAGTGAAATATAATACTTGTAGATGCTGACACACGTGAAAAATGTGTTTGATCAATTCCAAAGAGGTTATCTTTAGTAACCAAGCGTCAAGAGAATTCAATAAAAAATTAATCACCTTAAATAGTTTAATCGTGGCATTACTTTTTTGATCCATTTTTCATGCAACCAAAGTTATGAGCTTATTAGAATTACTATGTATCTTTAATTTCTTCTTTTCCCATTGCAAGTACAGAAGTTCGCAGTGGGCCAATACTTTTTTCAACGAGTGCAGGTATTAATGTATCTATGCCTATTGGATGAAAATAAGTCTTTATAAATCTTTCCTCAATCCGCCAAATAAACCTCTTTTTTTTGTATAAACATCCAATAATTATCACGCTTTTAGGTCTTTGTAAAATTTGTTTTTTGCAAAGATCTACTCGTTTCGCGACCCGTCTGGCCGTCCGTTTGTCTGTGTATCACACGAAGTCTCCTCAGAAACTATAGAAGCTAGAATGCTCAAACTTTGTGAAATGGTCAGAAGTGATGGTCTCTCAAAAGTTTAGGTCTTATCAAAAATTTTAATTTTTTTCAGAGGGTCCCCCTTATAATGAATTAGCCTTTAAGTAAATTTTTAGTAAGTAGCTGCAAAATGTAGAAATTATGCAGAATAAGTACAAAAACCAAATGAAATTCAATTTTCAATTGAGATGAATGAATTTTTTCCCATTTCTTATAAAAAGGACAGCACGTTATTTATGCACTTCACTGTTCGCAAACAACCGCATACCCGAAATACATATAAATATCTTCTAAAAAATAGAAGTTTGCTCCGAACTTCAGACGTCTCGCTGGCCTCCTTATTTAAAATAACAAAAATTCGCGAGGACGAGAGGAAACAATTCAACAGACGTGTATTGTACCTACATATTTCAGTGGAACAAGCCGCCTCTGAATTGGTTCGGGGGTTAGGCAACAACAAATTGCATTCAATCGAATAGAGTCAATTTTTCGGTGAATGAACCGCTTGGAGGCGGCTCCTTGGAATTCTCTTCGGTCTAGCCTCGCCTTAATTCGCCAATGCCCAGGCATATTGTACTCGTATTCCTTCGCCGCCTCACTTACAACCCCTTTGCTGGTGGCATTAACTCTGGCGGTTCATGAAACTCATCCGTCCAACGAAACTTGCCAGACGCAAAGTTGTAATGGGTCTTTGATGCTATTTCCTGTGAGGTAAGAGGAGCGTCGATGATGGAGACTACAAGGAGCACGGCGACGAACAGGACGAGCCGATTAAATCTTAGACACAAAATTGACGATGAAATATCCCCGACAATGAGATTGTTCACGAGGTGTAAACTGTATGACGACTTTATTGAATTAAGCAAGGACTTTATAGAATTATAGAAAGAATATTATGGACAAAAGGAGAGGAAATGTGCTTTAGCCCACAGGGAATTGATTTAATTGGGTTTATCGATAACATTCGTTTTACACCTAAATGGTCATGTGCGTTCGTTAGTCTAGACAATTACAGTGCAAGGACATCTTACCAAATTCAATAGAAGTCCAGAATTGTGCGTTGGGTAAAATGTCCTGAGAAGTGGGGGCTATAGATATGTATGTATTTTGATTACGAAGAAATAAAACAGTTGATTCAATCATTGTTTGGTCTTTCAACTGTCGATTATGAATAATACAAATTATCATTTTCAAAAGGGCAATATCCTGGGTAAGCGAATGAGTGCTCCAACCAGAAGGCCTTTTGAACTGTGCACTTTTGGATGGATATCGAGCTAAGCCGAGAAATTAATCTTACATGCCGAATACCAGGACAGTCGCCTTTCTGGTCAGCGGCCGGTAAATCATAACGTGCAATAGTTTGTCATTCGAACAAACGGTCAAAGTTAAATACAGGGTTATCCACTTCGAGTTAGGAAAGTATAACCCTGCCATTTGACATCTGTCAGAATTAAATGTCATCCAAAGCGTGTTTTTTTAGTTGAATGTTTGCTTTTAAAAATATGGATCGTTGCAGTCGAAGAACGCGTTAAAATTCTTAAATTTTATTATAAAAATGGTGATTCTGCTGTATCAACATTTAGGGCTTTACGAGCCGATTACGGTCGACATAATCGACCTACACAGCAAACTATTTCGAACACAGTGAGAAAATTTGAAGAGACTGGATCGCTTATTGATATTGTAAGGCCTGTGCATCATAGCAACATTCGTTTTGCTGAAAATATCGCTGTCGTTGCTCAAAGTGTGGAGGAAGACCCGAATTTGTCGATTCCTCGACGTGCTCAACATTTGGGCTTGTCTTACGGCTCATTGTGCCGGATTTTGCATTTGAATTTGCAAAATCCAACTCACTCAAGAACTTAAGCTTCAAGACCATACACAACGCAGAATGTATGCGAATTGGGTGACTGAACAACAAGCCATTGATAACGATTTTTCGAACAAAATTTTGTTTAGTGATGAGGCTCATTTTCCGCTCAGTGGTTACGTAAATAAACAGAATTGCCGCACATGGGGCTCTCAAAATCCTCAGGTGATCGCAGAAAGGCCTTTGCATCTGGAAAAAGTGACCGTTTGGTGTGCATTATGGTCTGGTGGTGTTATTGGCCCGTATTATTTTTTGAAAACGATCAAGGAAGAGCCATTACAGTCAATTCTGACCGCTATGGACGGATGTTAACCGATTATTTTTGGAGAGGAATTGAAGATTGTGATCTGGAAAATATGTGGTTCCAACAGGACGGAGCCACAAGCCACACAACACAGGCTAATCGTGCACTTTTGTTAGAGAAATTTCCAGGACGCGTAATTTCGAGATTGAGTGATGTCAATTGGCCCGCAAGATCCTGCGACCTAACATTTATGGATTTCTTTTTATGGGGCCATGCGAAAGATTGTGTTTACGCGAACAATCATCAAAATCTTGAGCAATTGAAAACCAATATTCGTGAAGTTATGGCCGAGATATTGCCGGAAATGTGCCGAAAAGTCATTGAAAATTACCTCAAAAAGATTGATGCCTGTAAGAGGTCCCGTGGAAGATATTTGAATGATGTTTTGTATCACGTATAATGGCAAGGTTCAATCTTTATATTGAATAAAAAATTATGTTTCCATCTAAATATTTTATTTGTTTTCTTTAGCTTTACTTTCCCAAGCGTAAAATAGATAACCCTGTATGACAAAGTGGGCTATCAATTAAAAAACAAGCTAGGTAAGCAGAAATATGCTCCTGTCAAAGAAGCTTTCTAAACAAGCCATGAAACGCAAACACCAACAATGAATAAACCCAAGTAACATTTCAATGTTTAATGGAAAAGCTATAGTTAGTCCATTTTCAACAGCCGCCATTTTATTTTATGATAAAAATAATTCACATCAGGGATTCTCATAGATATTTAAGTTATTCGATATTCAAGGAATGAGATCACAAACAATATTCAAATGTGGGATGCCACCTGGAAAGCGAGAAGTAGGACTGGGCTCACTTGTAGATAGGGACTTCAAATCACACGTTATTGATTTTAAGGCAATCATTGTTTGCAATCTATAAAAAAGTGTAATCCTTCAACATTTGGCTGATAAACGTACACAACCCGACAGAAGAAAAGAAAAAAGAAACGAAGAAAATGTTCTACAATCACCTAAAAAGACTGGTCGACTAATTGCCTACAAACGAAACACAAATAAATCTGGGTGATATCAGCGCTAAGGTTGGCGATGAGCTATCTCATCGAGGAACAACTGGAGGATACAGCCTCCATGACAAAACAAATGAGAACGGGCAGCGCTTGGTTGATTTTGGATTTAGCATAAATCTAGCCATACGTCAACTTGCTTGGTAGACCGACGCATATATAAAATGATCAGGGTATCACCAGATGAAAACACGCAATACCAAATTGAAATTGGGTTTTGAACTCAAATAATCCAACAAGGTTGGGCCTCGAGTATACTTGAAGACCGCATATACCGAGGAGCTAATTATATATGATCAAATCAACGTATTGGTGTGATACGTCAAAAGCGTATAAGGTGAAGACCAGTCCTTTTGAATGAGGCAGCAAAGAAAGGCAGTTATCCGTTGTCCAGAATAGGTGTCATCATCAACACGCTATCTGCTACTGTATGCTTTACTACACTGTTAGGATTGATTAAATTTTCCCAATCTGTAACTTTGAAATTCAATCTGTGAGTTTAAGATTAATGTCTGCAGTTTTTACGAGAAATTGTTGAATTTGAATCCTAGTTGAGCGTCATCAATGCACAAGTCGAAATATGAATTTGTCCTTAGATATGTTGGAAACTCCAATCCATATAAAGTACATTTGAATTCAATTCGATTCTGTGCTATCCACAATTTCGGGGATACACCTCTTAGATTATTTGCGGCTTATAGTCACGATGTGCCGAGCATTGAAGTCTCCAACAATAATGTGACGCAGCACTATTAGTTCAAATATTTTCAATGAAGAATCAAATCATCCTTAAGTTCGAGATTTTTATTGTATTTACAGGCTCTTATCTAGGAGAGGTTGCAGAAAGCATACCACAGGCTTTGACCTAGCACAGATTGTGGCAATGGCAGCCAGTTCTGCAATAAGAAGTTGACAGTTTAACCGAAAATTTCGGCGGGAAGGAGCGAGCATTTTTGGTGGCGGAAATCTCAGTAATTCAAACAGGAGCGTTTAAATTTTTCTATATTTTCTTATAAATTTTTAGGATCAACAACGACGAACGTACTTTGGACAGAGGGGATTCCTAGATTCTGCATCGTTGCATCACTTCGCCATGAAAATTCATAAAGCTGTTGGTTCCTTGGCGCCTACATCATATCTTGAGTACAGGTAATTTATATACGACAGATTCATGCGAGTATCCGAAAACGCTCGCAAATAATATGCACATAGGTTGTGTTGATGAGAATCTAAACTATCTTGAGCAAAAGATGGTAACAGTTACGAATCAGCGGTCATCAAGATATCTCGTGGGGTGATCTGGAATTGTTTGCCCCTTATTCTCTGTCCTTTTTTTATTTGCGAGGTCGTTGCCGTGAATCCAATCCATTCCAAGGCCTATCTACAGGTTTCCAAACAATGAAAGGTTTTCCAGGGACGGGGAGCTAGCCCATCGCCCGATCTCCATTCCGGCGGCATTGTCATTACTTCGATCCCGTTATCTGGCGCGGAAGATTCGCCTTCACCCTCTTACGTCCTCACAAAGGGGGTGTAAGTTGGATTTAGTAGCAGAGCTGTAGATGTATTTACAGTTATGAGCATTTCTCGACATTTCATGTTACATTATTGGGGAACCAGTAAATCAATGTATAAATCCCGAGAGCCTTTAATACCGCTTAATTGGGGGGTTTGGAATGAGGAATCAGGGAAGCTATGGGTTGGGGAAAAAAGAGATTCCTTCTTCCTTTCTCAAAAGGGCTTGGGACCGTCTATGGCGGAGGGGAAAAAGGACTATGGCATTGGGTCCTGGAATGTCAGATCACTCAATCACCCTGGCGTTGTTAAGAACCTTTTACAACAGGCCAGTCAATATCAATTAAATTTACTTGCAGTCCAAGAAACGAAATGGACTGAAAAAGACATTCAAGACATGAGATCGCACACAATATTCAAAAGTGGGAAGCCTGCTGGTAAAAGAGTATTCGGAGTGGCCTTTATTGGAGATAAGGAGTTCAAATCACACGTTATTGATTTTAAGGCAGTCAATGAACGGTTGTGTGCGATCCGTATAAAAGCGGAATTCCTCAAAATCAGGCTGATTAATGTTCATCCCCGACCGAAGAAAAGGACAAAGAAACGAAGGAAGCGTTTGAAAATGATCTGGAAAGATTGGTCAACTCATTGCCCACAAACGAGACAAAAATAATTTTGGGTGATTTCAACGCTAAGGTTGGCAATGAGCTATCTCATCGGGGAACGACTGGAGGATATAGCCTCCACGATGAAACAAATTACAACAGCCAGCGCCTGATTGACTTGCTTCTCACATCGACGCATTCATAACATGGCCTGGGTATCACCGGATGGCAACACACAAAACCAGATCGATCATGTTCTGATCCAACAACGTTGGCCCTGGAGCATACTTGACGTCCGTGTATACCGAAGAGCCAATTGTAGCTCAGATCATTACCTGATCAAATTAGCCTATCGATGTCGTATGTCAAAGGCATATTCAGCGAAGACCAGCCCGCTACAAAAATTTGACATCGGAAGCCTCCAAAAAGCGTCTGTGGCCAAATATTTCACGGAGACCCTCGAAAACCAGCTTGCTCCTATCTTATTAGACGCATCGTTAAAGATGAGCAACGAGATCTGAATGAATGTGAAAGCGGCTATCAGGACCGTGGCAGAACAGACGATCGAACATCAAGCCCAGCGCAAAATAAATGATTGGTTCGAAGATGAATGCCAGAATGCGTTAGATAAAAAGAATCTGGCGTAGAAAGAATATGTAGGTAGGAAAACAAGGACGAAGAGAGAACACTATGAAAATCTCAGAAGAGTAGCGAATAAGATAATAAAGATTAAGAAAAGAAAGTAGTACTTTGGCGACCAATTGAGAAGTATAGATGTAAGTCTAACGAGCAACAACACAAGATAAGCATACAAAGTAGTGAAAAGTCTGAAATGTGGTTATCAGCCCTAAACGACACTCTGTCGTGATGACAGCGGCAATATAATCGCTGATTAAAACAAGATTAAGGAAAGATGGGCATCATATTTCAAGAACCTCCTTAATCCTCCGCACAGCTACAGAGCATCGGAGCCTTTACATGTCTGCGGAGAGCTTCCATTGGTCCCACCAACTCTGGATGAAGTTTGTTCCATCATCAAAGCCAAAAAGAATAATAAAGCGCCGGGCATCAATGAGATTACAGTCGAGCTCATCAAATATGGTGGCAGTAGTGTTCATCAAGCTATTCACAAAGTCATCCAGTACATTTGGCAACAAGAACATACGAGTATACCGGAAGAGTGGAGCCAGTCAATTATATTCCCTATTCACAAAAAAGGTGACAAGCTACAGTGCGAAAATTATAGAAGCATATCACTACTTGGTACGGCGTATAAAATATTTTCTAAAATCTTAGAAAATAAAATCGGATTATACGCCAACAGTATTATTGAGGAGTATCAAAGTGGTTTTAGGGCAGGTAGATCAACAACAGACCAATTGTTCACAGTCAAGCAGGTACTTGAAAAATGCTTGGAGTTCAACACAGACGTACACCAAATTTTCGTTGACTTCAAACAAGCATACGACAGTATTAGTTGTAACATCCTGTACCATGCTTTGCTTTGGCATCCCAGCCAAATTAGTCCGTCTTACCAATAAAAATATCGGACTAAAGCAGGGAGATGGGCTGGCCCCGTTGCTATTCAACTTGACTCTGAAGTACGTCATATGGAAGCTACCCGTTGCTACACGAGATACATTGCTATACTAGTCGAGCCAAGTGGTAGCCTATGCGATCGACATCAACATTCTTTTACGGTCATTAGCAACTACCAAAGAACTTTTCCTGAAGCTTGACAGGGAAGCAAAACTAGTAGGGCTACAAATCAATGAGAATAAAAGTTCCTCAGTGTTATTCCCCCAAACTCCTAACCAGCGATTCTCCAGAACTACATGTATTCGTTGACTCCAGTAATCAAGCATATGCCGCTATTGACAATGTGCGAACCAAATGTGTCGACGACATTCAAGTGGCTTTTGTGGCCGCTGTCAAATAAAGCAGCTAACTTCTTCAAAGAAAGAACAACAAGTCGGCAATCTGGGTGCCCGTTAAGCAGTTATTATTAAAACCGAAAATGATGCAACATTCCAGAAGAAAGTCGTCTGGGTAAACTAAATAGTGTCCTTTCCCTGGATTAAATACGATTCGAAATAATATAAGCAATTTTTCGCGAACCGACTTGGCAAGATTGCTGAATTACCCGACAAAAGTGAATAACGTTGGGTGCCGACGAGAGAAAACGTTGTCGACACTCCAACCTGAGGGACATCCGAGGAATTTACGTTTGATAGCAGATAGTTTCAAAGACCTGTGCTCCTGCGTACTTAATGTTTGAAATGGGATTACCGAAGCAGCTGTACTCATTACCTGACGCGACACGATTTTCATCAGGGCTTCGACTTGTCTGTGCCACAGCATATATAATTAGGTACGTGGACTGGGCAAAAGGTGGAATCCAAAAAGGTGAACAAGGTACTATTTTAATTGGTGAATAAACTCTCATTGAACTCGGGAAGTCTGAAAATTTATAGATCCAATAATTCCTAAGTATTCATTTCGCAACTAAATGAAATACTTCGTAGAAAAGTGGCAAACTAGAGAAAATTAGTCACCTTTTGCAACGAATCCCTAAAATTGACGAAAGAATTATCCAACTACAGTAGACATCATTTATAATGACCTTAAAAGGACCTAGTAAGCTCCGTTGTTATAAGCGATTGTCGTCAGATCCATCGTTTGTTTATAACGACCGTTGTTGCTATAACCATTCAAAATGAAATCGATACTTGGAATATCATAAAAAAAAATAAACAAAATGCACGCAATTTGTATTCGATACTTTTATTTACCCTTAATTCTTAAAGTTATTCTTAAAATTTAGAGAAATAATCTGATCGATTTCATCATACGTAGATTCTCGATCTTTTTTGATTTCAATGAATTCCCTCTTTCGACAAGCTCTCAAATAAACTCCCGATTTTTCCAGATTGCATAAATTGTGGTATGGGTTAAGTTAAGTTGGATAGCAATATTGCTGTTAGACTCGCCGTTCTTGTTTATTCCAAGGAAATATTTTTCTTTTTGACATTTTGAATAAATATGAATTCACTGATAGTTGTAGAAAGAGGACTGGAAGAGGCTTTTTAGAAATTTGATGAGAGCTATATACATTTGTTTTGAAAAATTCAAGAAGCGATTGGGGTTATATTCGATCCATTTACTGTCTCAGCTAAAGAAAATTTGGTTGTTAAATCCGATCAGTCACTATAATAGTAGCCGTTAAAACCAATAAAGATTACATACAAAGTGCATTCGTAACACACCCGACTTGGAAATTTCGTCGTAATAGCCAATACGTTGTTACAACTGATGTTATAAACGATATCCAGTGTAATGGCAAGGATGGCAGCCATAGAATAGGCCATACCAGCCATACGAGGACCGATAATTTTTTATGGTAAAATATGTTTCACTACTTGTCGCACACTATCCTTAACAAGCACACATTATTGGACTCGAAACTGTATTGAACGAACTACGACAATGTTACTGAATTTTAAAGGTGAAACTAATTTGTAGCCAACACAATAATAGGGCACCATTAATGTTTGAAAGCCTAGTATTTTCATATGCAGGCGTTTATTACTTTGGTCCACTTATGGTGGCAGTTGGACGCATAAAGAAAAACTTAATGGGGTTCTCTTTACATGCCTAACGATACAGACCATCCATATTGAACTAGCTGCAGGCTTATCGACCGACTGGTGCATTCAGGCAATCGCTGGCTTTATATCCAGGCGAGGTTGCCCTAAGGAAGAGGTGTAAACAACGAGCTGCGAGACTGCTTGCGAAATCTTGACGTTGACGAGTTCCGGGGGAAATTGACGACATCTGATTAAGTGGCCGTTTATCACATCATCATCTCCATACATGGGAGGAGCACTGGAGCGACTTGTGAGGCCTATACAACGAAGTGAATTACTCCGGGAAAAAATATAAAAGTTGGCTAGGTGGTGTTAACAGCAGAAGATAACGAAGTTAGAGGCAACTGACTGAAGGGAGTTGTTCAACAAGTATACCCACCGAAACGAGACGGAAAGATATGAGTTGTGATCGTTTGTAAACTCCTTCCGTCGTAAGTTTAGAAACGACCGATAGTGAAGCTCTGTATAATTGATTTCGGTAATGTTGGGTCAAGTGACGTCAATACCGGGGGCGGACGATGTGTTGAAGGCAAAAGCAAACGACACGCGTAACGCATCTTACAGAGCAATACCTAAAATATACAGTCCCTTTCGGGCCTTCGCTTTCTGCAACAAGCGCATCCGAACAGCGTCTCCGTCGACCGAATCAGACCAGCGTTTCCTCGGTTTCCCCACTGGTCTCTGCCATTCAGTTCTGCCAACGAATACCTATTTGGGTCCATAAGATTCATGTGGCCAGCCCCTTGCAACTTCCGAAGTCTTACAATCGTTGTGGCCTCCGGCTCGACAAAAATTTCATACAGCTCATGGTTCTATCGAATTCGTCATTGGTACTCATTTAACTTCGCTCCAATTACACTGTGTGACAATTTCCGGGTCGTTGTCTGGGCGGTCAATGATTACACTTCAGGGTGAAAGTGCTAGACTAGTATAGTAAAACTCCCAAAGGATTTGACGTTGTCAGGTCGGAATTGTTTTTTATTGCCTTTTAAAGTTTTTTACTCATCAGCCAAGGTCTTTGATTTTCAGCCAAGGTCTTTGATTTTCATTTCATCAGTTTTAGGGCCATAACTCTTGCAATATTGATTATCTGGTATCACAGTCTTCAACAATATTTAAGAAGAGACTTAGATAAAGAATTTTTATTCGGATATCAATGCGGAAAAATTCAGATGAAATATTTGAAAAATTGCCTTTTTTCTCCATTTTGTCAACATTTTCTCAAGAGTAACTCTTGAATAACTAAAAACTTCTGCTGTGGAAAAATGAAAAAAAAATTATTTAACAACAAGCAAAAATAATTCTCATAAAAAACTAATGGGAACTTAAAACTTTTATTTGGGAATTTTGTACTTTTCATTGACATTTTACCATTTTTCATTGACACTATGCATTTCATTCAGGTTTTTCCAGAGTTCCTAGAATTTTTCTCTAAGGTGCGTGGCTATTGTCCTTTTTCGGACAATAAGTAACTTTTCTGTCCCATAAAATTATTTTTATAAGGGTCCGTGAAAAGAATTCCGTCGGTTATAAAATGCAAAAGTGTACTTTCCCAATTATAAAACTTATCTATTATGTTTATGATGGGCTGTGAAAAGGATTGTAGCATGGTTATATTTCAGCCAAAGTGTTATAATTGTAGAGTTGGCTACCAAATATTGTGTGTAAAAGCTGCTACAATCGTTTGATAGATTGGCGGAGTGGAAGACGCGAGTCCAAGCCATTTGGCAGTGTAATGATTTGGGCTAATCCTGGTGGCGACCACGATCCAGTCAATTGCTACTCTTGTATGAACAAAACTTCCGCGTTGAGAAAAAGGGAAAGAGTATCATTTAAATATGTTTCTATTCCAAACACTCAAACACCGTTGCCACATTCTTTGAACATTTCAGTACAAAATTTCCCAGTCCTGACTCTTTATCTGAAACGACTGCTCCAACGGTTGCTCAAACAGATGAAACCGGTAGTGAGAAACAAACAAACAACAACAGATGAAACCGGTAATAAGCCAATTTTAATTGATCAAAATCAACTTGATTCTTTTGTGGCCAAATTGAAATTCTCACAACGTAGGTCACAAGAACTGGCCTCATTTTTGAGAGGAAAAAATCTTTTGGCACCCGGTACAAAAGTCTGAGTGTACAAAAGTCGCCAATCCAAAATTCAAACCCTTTTCTTTGTGAATGATGAAAAAAGCGCAGTTTATTGCAATGATGTTGAAAAATTGGTGAAAGTGTTGGAAATAAGATATGATGCCAACGACTGGAGATTGTTTATTGACAGTTCAAAATATAGTTTGAAAGCCGTATTGCTGTCGAGAGCATAACCAAGTTCCAATGGCCGACGTAATCCGTCAACCTTTGGTGCCAAAAGAAAAGATTCTACTCCCGCCACTTCACATTAAACTTGGGATTGTAAAGAGTTTTGTCAAAACTGTTGCCAAAAGAGATGCTCGAGCTTGATTTTCCCGAAACTTAGCAATCCCAAACTTAAAACTGGTAAGTCGATTTACAACATTGTCCAGAAACTTTTAGACTCATGTTGATGATATTTCAAAGCAATAGTACATTTTTTTCATTTCAGGTATACTTAATGGACCCGATATGCGGAAGTTGATGAAAAGTGATTCATTCAACACAACTTTAACGAGTGTTGAATCGGAGGATTGGAACACTATCAAAGAAGTCATTGGGGCCTCATTAGGGAAACATTGTTTCAGCAGCTATGCAGTTTTGGTCAGCAAAATCTTATCAGCTATCTCTAAAATTGGAGTCCATATGTCTTTAAAAATTCACTACAAGCATCATCTTTTGGACTAATTTAGCAGACAAAGGTGAACGTTATCACCAAATCGCTATAACATTTAAAATTAGGTAATGCTCTGACTTATTTTTCACCGCAAACTCGTGTTTTTTTAAAATACGGACCTACTCGTACAAGTACAGAGGAAAAAGATCTCCGGCTGCAATTTTCGCAGAAATATGCTGGTGGATTAAACATGTTTTAGCGGACAAAAACGATGTTGACGAAGAAGAAAATTCGGATAGTGATGATGATGATATTGGCAATGATGTGTTCGGACCATCAACATTAAAAAAATACTAACATTCTGTGTAAATAGATATATTTTTTAATTATTAAAATTATATCAAGTTGATTGAATGTCAAATAAAAGATTTAACACTAGATTTACCGCCCCAGTCAAAATGGTATCATTGGTTTATTTTAAATTTTCTACTTTGGGTTAATTTTATTTGCCACAACGATACCCAAACAATGAAAGACATTGTCAAACAAACATTTTTATGTATTTAGCTTTATTTATTTAGGCATACTTACAAAGTTCTTATTGATCATTGGCACTTCTACCACATCAGTCAAAATGACTGGCGCATTCTTTGCAGGGATATAATGAGTTCTAAGTATCTAAGATAAATAAATAAACAATGCAACTTCGATTCTACGTACTTGCAATACTAATGCAATTCAGGAAAATCATTATCATCCAACAATATTTTATCACTGTTCAGTTTTCTTTTGAATTTAGAGAACGCGGTTGTGAATTTTTTTCGTGAGTCCTAGAAAGAAAGATTAGTTTGGGCATTGATGTATTCAAATAGTTTATCTAAAAAACAAACAAGTAGAGTAAGCTGAAGAGTGCTCCTACCAGAAGGTCTTTGTAGACGTCCTCGAATCGATAACTTGAATTATTTATCCAATACTTGGATATGAAATCGTTCAAATTTATGCAAAAGATGCACAGTTTCTTTCATAAGCACAGTGCAGCCGCCATTTTGATCTAGCTTAAATGATTGTTCTGAATGTTCGGCTAATTGAACATATTCAAGTTAAACACTGTTCCTTAAATTTTCATGAAAATTGAAAGAAAATAAAAGTGCCTAGGTCAATTTGAAATATGTATCAACCATAAACACGCGTTATTGTTGTTGTAATTGATTATGATTCGATCTCAATTAAATTTTGGGAACGTACATATCTTATATCAATTTATATAATTGCAAAATTTCAGGAAGTTCAAAGGTACCGTTTTAATTTTAAGGGCGAAAATGTGAAACTTACATATCATACTATTATTAACAAAGTTGAGTGAATTTCAACTTCTGAGGTATTTGTTGCCCTTGTACTCATAAAGGCCCACATTCTTGATAATTTTCAGATTTTTCGACTCAAAGGTGCCCAATCGCGAGGGGGGGACACAAATTTTTAGTATATTTTGCCTTCCCCTGGACCCCCTAATTCGTAAAATCGTTTTTTTATTTCAAATTCTAAGAGTTCTAATCAAGACCTTTCATTTGATACCCCACTTGACCACCTTTGATTAAAAAAAATTTATGGGCTAATTTGTTCTTAGGGGGGACCGCCCTTAAAAAATTTTTTAATTTTTGGTAAGACCTTAACTTTTGAGAGACCATCACTTCTGACCTTTTCACAAAGTTTGAGCTTTCTAGCTTCTATAGTTTCTGAGGAAATCAGCTGTGACCCACGGACAGACGGAGAGACAGGTCGCAAAACTAGTAGGTCTTTGTAAAAAAATTTTTTACAAAGAACATAGTGAAATAGTATCTTTTTATCAACTTGGCGCTATCGGCAGGCCCACAGGAGTAAGAAAACTACAGTACGGAATATTATTCTTTTATAAGTTTTATCTCATTTTATAGTTCCCCAAGACCTGAATATGGAAAAACGTGTGAAATCTTCTGTGCTTTTGAAACATATAGCCGTTATACCTTTGGATTGTTCGGTTATCAAAAATGATCAACTTAGTGATAGTGAAGGTGAGTTGTTCGAAAATGAAAATGGTGCACATGGTAGTAATTACCACACACGCGCCGAAAGTAGTGAAAGTGAAAATTCCGATAAGGATAATGCGGATCAGTCTACCGATAGTGAAAATGGGAGAATTTCAAATATGCGCACAAGAAGATGCATACGACTGCGTTCCACTTCTGATGAAGAAGATGAAGCTGGAATGCAAGATCAAGAAAATGAAATTTCTACAGATGGGACTTTTTGGAAAAAAATAAATGAACGATATGTTGCTGAAAGATTACCTGCTTTCAAAGATGTATCTGGGCCTACAGCTCACGCTAAAAAGAATATCATGGAAGGAGAGATAAAAAGTGCATTTTTATTGGTAATTGGCCATTGCATTCTAGAATATATAAGAACATGTACAGAGTTAGAAGCGTCTCGATGGACCCTTACGCTAGCGAAGCTGAAGGTTTTCATTGCAATACTATATGCACGTGGGACTTACGAGGCAAATACGTTAAGGCTTGAATACTTATGGAATAAAAAGTGGGGACCAAAATTTTTTTCCCGCAACTATGGGCAGGCACGATTTTACAGAAATCCTGCGTTATATCCGTTTTGATAAAAAAAGTGAGAGGCGTCAGCGTTTGGAAGTCGACAAATTCACTTTAGTCTCAACAGTCTGGAATAAGTTTATTGAAACAGTCAAAATTGTTTAAAACCAGGCCCATATATTACAGTAGATGAGCAGCTATTTTCAACGAAGTCCAAATGCAGGTTTACACAATATATGCCAAACAAGCCTGATTATTTAGGAAAAGATGAGCTTCCTTATTTAGGGAAAGATGAGCTGAGAGATCCATCAACACCTCTAAGTGAATTTGTTGTGCTAAAACTTGTAGAACCATATACTTTGAAAAGTAGAACCATCACTACGGACAATTTTTTTACAAGGTATCCTCTGGCGTTGAAACTACTCTCCGAAAATACTTTCTTGACTGGAAGGATGCGTGCAAATAAAAGGGAACTTCCAAAAATTTGCAAACAAAAGAAGGACAGCATGGCTCGTTTTTCAACATTGCTTTATGAATCAAATGGATTTACACTAATAGTTTATAAGAGTAAGCCCAACAAAAAAGTGTTCGTACTAAGCACAAACAAATCGAAATTGATGCAACTAATAAAAGGTTACCTGAAACTGTGTCTTTTTATAATAGCACAAAATTTGGTGTTGATGCGACCGACCAAATGGCACGAAAATATAGTGCCAAATCAGGTTCCAGAAGGTGGCCACTACAAGTGTTTTTAATATTCTCGATTGAGCTGGTATAAATGCCTGGATTTCATATAAAAACACGACAGGTGAAAACATATCGAGAAAAAACTTTTCGTTTCGTCTTTCTGAAGAACTTGCTTCTGAATATCAGATTTCCAGAGAAAAACTGCAAGAAGTTGCTAGACCCAGTTCAAGTGACACGATACATGCGCGTAAATGGTGTCAAATAGGACATTGCAACAATAATAAGACAAGAACTATTTGTAATACTTGAAAAAACATGTTGGTGGAAAATGTACACAACGGAAAATCTCCATATGTAAAAATTGTGACCGATTAACCACTAGCAATTAAGTCTTCGATTAGCGATTAATTCAAATATGCAATTACTTTTTAAATTACAATTTGAAATCAAATTTTTTCGTAATACAAACGAATTAAAATATTTTCGTGGTATGATTTAGATTTTCAATCAAAATTTGCGTTAATTAGACTGAAAACTATTACTTTTTGTTAACTTATTAATGTATTGACAACTTAAATAGTCATATTTATATGTTGCAATTTTTTTTTAAATATAAATTGGAAGCCTCCACAAGCACTTTTTTTAAAGACCAGTCATTGTGACTGGTGCGGTTGTAATAGGTATACTCAAATTGCCGGTAAATCTAGTGTGAAGTTATCATTAATTTTTAATGAAAAACATTTTGGTTTGCTTTTAAATTGATTTTTTTATCTTTTTACTGCGAAATTTGTAGTTACAATATTAAAGAGTTGTTGCTAGAAAATCTTGACCAAATGGAGAAAAAAGGCAATTTTTCCAATATTTCATCTGCTTAAACACGCTCAACTTAATTTTTCTGCATTTATATCTTGATGAAAATTCTTTATCTATGTCTCTTCTAAAATATTGTTGAAGACTGTGATACCAGATAATCAATATTGCAAGAGTTATGAAATGGAAATCCAAGACCTCGATTGATGAGTTAAAGCTTTAAAAGGCAATACATAAAAATTTTGACCTGACAACGTCAAACCCTTTGGGGGTTTTACTATACTAGTCTAGTACTTTTACCCAGAAGTGGAATCATTGACCACCCAAATTCACTGTCGCACAGTATTATCGGCTCAAAGGCCTTCAATAAGTTTGTGGATCCATGTTTCACACTCAGCATAGCACAGGTCTTATCACACTTTCCAGTGTATGCGACTGACCTATAAAATCGTCGAAACTGAATAAAATATTTTATTTGCGAGCTGTATTCTTCGGCGTATTTTATTCCTGTCATTATCGGTTCCCGTTATTTTGGTGCCTAGATACACTAATTCGCCCACATGTTCGATATTGTATTCGCAAAGTGTGATATTTTGGGTGTTCGAGGCATTTGAAATGTATTAGTTCTACCGGTTTCGCAGACAAGTGGTTAACCAAGGACATTTCATGATTTTCTGAAGGATTTTCCAAGAATTTCATCATTGGATTTGTAATTTGAACAATATATTTGGAATCATTTTGCAATAAATGACCTAAATATTTTTTCTTGAAAATTCCCAGTCTTTGCCTTTCTATTGGAATTGGTCAAAAATTTTTTTTAAAATGTTACTTTAAATGTAAAGGATTGGTTAACGAATTATTCATTCTATTTTAATTTGAACTGAATTTAATTTTCCTAGCACTCTTTCAGAGCATAACAGGAACAAAAGAATTTTAAATTATCCTTTTCAAATAAATGTAGTCAAAGGAATGGAATCAACTTATTTTTAAGACAGTAAACATTCCATTACAAACCGAATGAACCCGTAAATGCAAGAATGGGGACTTTATTCTTCTCCATTGACTCACATTTTCGGAATGCGTGAAACTTACACAGGTATTTACTTACAAAACTATGTCACAAGAAAAGTGACACTTGTTATCATTTTATGTTTCGTGTACTCTATGTCTAAGTACAACCACGGTTACTTACGCCTGCCAACATGTAAACAAACATGCTCCTATACCCTCGATTGATAAATCGTCGACATGGCAAACAGATCTCTTACTTCACCTCGCACGTACCGCAAATACTCCGCACACACATGGTAGACAATCTTTTGTAGAGGCCAGGAATTTGGTTGAACTCGTGTGCAAGCAACGCAACCTAACGCCACACTCGCCTAGACGTTTTGGTTTCTTTAAGATACAGACAGCGAAAAGTGGATAGCGGATAGCTAAGGGCAAAGCCGCAAGACAATAAAAAAATAATTCACATGGGAAAGTATCTGGAACTCCACTCCAAACAAACTTCGACGCTTGACGGGTTATATTGATTCGAAGCATTTTAAAACTGTCCGGAGCGAAGGTCTGTCTGTCTGGCGGGCTGTTTGGGTGGCTGGCTTTACTGGGTTGATGGCTTCTTGGAATTGTGCTGAATCGCGGCGAGACCGCAATATCGCAAAACAAGGTGATTACTCATATGCAGGTACTTAATGTTGCGATTGGCTTATGATGTGCATTCAGGTAGTGTTGTCGATATGCCAATGCAGATGCCATTTAAATATTCCAGGGAGATTATGAGCCTTCATTCAAGATGAGCAGATAATGAAAAGCATGATAACATATGTACTCGTATGTATGTACTATTTTTAAAGTATGTACTTATTTATATGCGAGTATATTCTGGACCTCATGTTGAAGTAGAATTGCTCCCACTTTTATTGTCGCAATAGCCAGTTGGGTGGATAGAAGTAGATTCCGGTCAGAAAAGTTTTGAACTCAACATATGATATGTACAGCAATCATGAATAAACTCAGAAAGAACTTAAATGAAATGTATGTACAGCAAATACTTAGTTTTGAAGAACAAGGCTCAATACTCCTCTTTTAATTGGCCACGATTTGGTTGCAATACAACTAATATAATTGACTTAATGGAACATGAAACATTTTTATGTAATTTTTATTACCTAAAATTTTTTTAGAAGTTTCAATCCAAATTGTAGTGTCTGGTTCGATGGGAGGCCCATATGGTAGGGTAGACTGGGTCTAGTTGGCATTAGGGGTAAGTTGGCATTCAGCTCCTAAATTTTCTCGCAGAAGCATCAGAGCGTTGTCTTGTGTATGTTGTGACCACTTTATTGTGTCTCATTTTCACCCAAGTTTTTAGTTCGATGGAAGTCACCCATCAGTGAGGATCTTCGATTTTCTGTTTTTTGCCTGGTGAGTAAATTTTTTCACGTACAGTTAATTTGTTTTGCTGTAACGGTGTAACATTATGTGATAGTGTCAGCAACGATTTGTGATTCAGCGGCTCATTGTGTTTATATCTACATGAGATAATCTTTTGTTTCGACATTATGAAAAAGTGAGGAGCCCATTTTGTTTCGAAAACACTATTGGGGCTTGTTGGCATGAGTTAGACTGGTGTTAGTTGGCACAGACTAATTGAATTATGCCAACTAGCCCCAAACTTCCGACGAGAATCTTTTTATTTAAGAAATCAATAGACAATAAATTTATCATTTATATGTTTGATAAATTTGGCATGAATAGTATAACCCTTCTACTATTTATTTAAAGATATAAAAAAACACCATAATTTCTTTTAAGAAATATATAAACCTGTATGTATGATGCATGAACTATCTTAAATTGAACACTTTTCTAATTTTTACAATTCGCGTTAAACATATTACACTTCACTATATTTTTGTCCCTTCCAACTTTATACTATATTAATCTGTATTACAAATTCTATTTTTTTAATGTCTCTATTTTCACTGTGCAACTAACTTTCAGTTAGCAGCTAACATTTAGCTAACAACTAACCGGTACTTTTTTCCTCTATTTTCAATTCAATTTTCTCTAACATTCCAATTCAATTTTAACTAAATAATTATCTATTACAATTACATATTATGTTTTGCTATTACATTTCTATTGGTGCAACCCATTAAACGAGAATTGCCAGATTGACAATAATAGTAAACAAGTATGACGGTTCTTGTCATACAAGTAAGTGTTATCATTCAAACCCCCGACATGCTGCATCGCTATCGTCAGATAAGTGCCAATATACATTTCCATAAGCAATTTGGTTCTTTGTGTTTCCTCTCCCTCTTTCGCAGGTCCCGTAGCAGATTCAGAAAACGATGGACACGGCACCCACAACAGGCAAGAATATTTAAAATCCACCACACGACATGCAACATACTCCCCCGGATGAGATGTGTCAGGACATCTCATAAAGCTTAGGTTGATAGTTTAGTAGGTATCTGTAAATATAGCGATTAGTATAAGTTAATGATAAAGATATTATTTTTAGCTATGGTTGAGTCCGATTCGTAATGTTATGCCAGCAAGTTGGTTGATCTTCTTTCTTCATGTACTCTGACCATTTGAGGCTACTTCGTTTTGATTGGGATGGTAGTGTCGATAGGGTGAAGTTATCCCACCTTATGCTGGGCGTTCCCCTCTATCTTCACGTATCTCTTGTATTCTGTTTAATGTATGACGTCGTTTAATCAGTTTTGGGTCTTGTGATCTTGTGTTTTGCTTACTATGTGACATCGTTTAGTCAATTTTGGGCATTGTGATACGCTCAGTGAAGGTGAGAGAAAGGGACGGACAATTTTCATTTCTAATTTCGATCATAGGGTGAGATATTTGGTAGGCGGATAGCATTTTTTACGCGCAACTCATTAAATATGATCAATATCTGGTGAATTTTGTGTCGGTAGTGGGGCAATGTTTGATATGGCTCTTTTATAATTTTTTCCATTTATTAATACAGATACTACGCGTACTATAAAATCTTTACCTGGATGCACGTCAATAATTTTTGCTAATGCCCATCGATAGGATGGTAATCTTTCGTCTTTCAGAAGACACAGATCTCCGATCTTCACATTATTTTCTATACTAAGCCATTTTGGTCTTCGTTGTAGTCGACTTAAATATTCACCTTTCTACCGCTTCCAAAAATCTTGTGACACCTTTTGCACTAGTTGCCATCGATCCAATCTGCCAATATTTACATCTTGTAATTCCATTTCTGGCGGTGCGATTAACGTATCTCCAATTAGAAAATGTGCTGGCGTTAAGGCTGTAGCATCTGTGGGGTCATTAGTAAGCGGACACGCTGGGCGCGAATTAAGGCAAGCTTCAATTCTGATAAGGGCAGTGGCTAATTCTTCATATGTTAGCGATGCGCTTCCGATTACTCGCCGTAGATGGGATTTTATCGATTTAACTCCCGCCTCCCAGAGTCCGCCAAAATGTCGTGAAGCCGGGGGTTGAAGTGCCATGTGACTACTTCGTTTGCAAAAATTTGAGCAGCATCGTTGTTTAATTTTATTATTCTTTTGAGCTCCGCATTAGCCCCTACAAAATTCGTACCGCAATCTGTGTAAATGTGGGAACGAAAGCCTCTTCGTCCTATGAACCGACGCAAAGCTGCAATGAATGCTTGGGTGGACAGATCGCTGACTATCTCTATATGTATAGCTTTAACAGTTAGACAAATGAATATGGCAAAATATCCCTTTGAAATTTTGCTTCCTCTGCCTCGTCTGTCCTTTACGTCAAAGGGTCCACAAATTCAATACCAGTTACCCGTGCTGTTGGCAGGTCTCCCATGAGCTGAGTTGCAGCTTTGACCTTCTCTCTGAAGCATCGAATACATTTATGTACGAAGTATTTTATTGCATTACGCCCTTCTATTAACCAATAAGTTTTACACAATTTAGTTAACAGCAACTGTGTCTGTCCATGTAGGGTTAATTAGTGGATTTGCTTTAGGATCAATTGAGTAAGCTTTCCAACTCGTGGTAAAACTATGGGATGTTTCTCTTCTAAAGGTAAGGATGCGTTATGAAAACGTCCACCTACACGGATTATGCCTTTGTTGTCGAGAAAAGGATGCAGACTGCGCAATTTGCTTTTCTTCTCCACTGATCTATCTTTTTTCAAACAGTCAAGCTCGGATTGAAATTCTTTTCCTTGTGCATATTTTATCCAAAATTCTAATGATTCACGTAACTCTGTAACACTCAAATAGGACTGGTTTGTTTTATGATTTGTTCTCCATAGGATAAAACGAAAATAATATGCAGTAACCCTAAGCAGTTTCGTGAGTATCGAATATTTTCCGATAAGGTGGTCTAACAGAGATGTTGCGTTAAGTCCAACGTTAACTGCTACACATTTCCTTTGTTCGGTTTCTACTAGTGATACATCCCTCATCTTAGGCCAAGCATCAGATTCTTGAGTTAACCAGCAAGGCCCATGCCACCAGAGATTATGATTGATCAAATCTTGAGCTTTGATTCTCCGTGACGCAAGGTCCGCTGGGCTGGATTTTGAGGGCACGTAACGCCATGGTATGTTTTCCGTTTTTTCGATGATAAAAGATGTTCGATTTGCGACAAAAATGCTCCAGCGTGTTGGGTGTCCCTTCAACCATGCGAGTACGATTTCGGTGTCCGTCCATAGCCAAGTAGGTACATTCTGAATCTTTAACGCTTCATTAATTTCGTGCAGTAGTCGTGTAAGCAGAACTGCTCCGCATAACTCCAAGCGTGGTATGGTGACTGGTTTTACAGGTGCTACTTTAGTTTTGGCCATGATTAAGTGACTATTCACTGTCAGTCCAGTACGTACAACTATATAGATTACTGCTGCGTAAGCTCGTTGGGATGCATCACAGAAACCGTAAATTTCGATGTTTGAATTTGGCCTGTACGTGATCCAGCTAGGAATTCTGATTGTTTCTATTAAACGAAGTTGTTTTTGGAATAATTCCCATTCTTTGTTGATTGTGCTTGTCACTCTTTCATCCCAGTCTTGACCATGTAACCATAAACTTTGGAGCAGTACTTTGGCTGAAACAATAATAGGTGCTAACCAACCTAAAGGGTCATATAATCGGGCCACTTCGGAAAGAATTGAGCGTTTAGCATGCCATTCCTTAATTGCTTGGGTCTTCAGACGATATGTGAAAAAATCTTGCACTGGATACCATACGATGCCTAACGACTTATGTCCACTTTCCGTGTCGAAATTAATCCTTTCACGTATCTCAATGTCTTCATTGGCAAGGTCCTCCAAAAGTCTCTTATAGTTGGTTATCCATTTCCTTAATTTGAAACCACCAGATTTCAACAATGCTATCAATTGGTTTCTTTTGGTAATTGCATTGTCTACACTATGTTCACCAGATGGCAGGTCATCGACGTAGAATTCTCCTAATATTGCCTTGCAAGCTTCAGGATATGTTGCGCATTCATCTCTTGCCAATTGATGCAGGGTTCTGATTGCTAGGAACGGTGCTGACGTCATCCCAAATGTTACCGTATTAAGGTAATAATCTTTTACTGGCTTACTAGCGTGCTGCCTCCAAACAATTTTTTGATAGTTTGCGTCATCTGGGTGAATCGCTACCTGTCTGTACATTTTTGCAATATCGGCCATCATACCAAATTTGTATAATCTGCATCGCATGATAATGTAAGTCATGCGGTCTTGTATGGTAGGCCCAGTCAACAGAACGTCATTCGATGATATTCCCGTACTTGTCTTCCTAGATGCATCAAACACGACACGCAGCTTTTTTGTGGTACTTTCTTTGTAAACCGCATGATGCGGTAAAAAATTAGCAGTACTAATTGTTTTTCCAGCGATGTTCTTTACTTCATTTTCCTGAGCTGCCTCGGTCATGTGTCCTAGATCAAGATATTCTTGGATGCACATCGTATATTTGTGTTGTAGTTTTTGGTCTTTGGCGAATCGCTTCCCCAAATGCAACAAACTATTGATGGCATTAGTTCTGGAGTAACCTAAAATGTCTTTAGCTTTGTCGTTCTTGAATGGTAGTCGAACTTGGTCACAACCGTTCTGCTTCCGGATTGTGTTCATTTTGTAATGCTCCTCACAATCCACTTCTTGTTGTGTCGTTTCGCTGGGGATTCCAATTTCTTCCAGTTCCCTAAATTTCTTTAGTTGATCATTTAACTGCGCATTATTATTTACTTCAATTTTATGTGTACTTACTATTGGATCCTTGGCATCATACAATCTGCCTGATATGATCCAACCTAATTTTGTGTTTTGCAGCATTGGGCCTATTTTCAATTTTTGTACTTCGCCGAGCAATATCTGAGCATACACATCCGCTCCTAATAACAAATCGATCTTCCCAGGTTGATCGAAATTTGGATCAGCCAATACTACATTTTCGAGATGTTCCCAAATTGTTGGCAAGACTGTTTGAGATGGGAGAAAGTTTGTTATTTTTGCCAGAATAATTGTATCTATTGTTAGGTATTCTTTGCCCTTTGTCAAAATTCTAATTTCCAAGTTTCCATTTGCGATTATCCCTTTTGTCCTCCCAATTCCTGTCACTGTAACATTGTTTGATTTCCTTTTTATTCCAAGTCGTTGAGCTGCATATTCCGTAATGATTGACGCTTGCGATCTCTGATCCAATAAAGCTCGTAAAACGATGTATCCATTCGATGATTCTACTTGCACAAGAGCTGTTGCCAATAACACCGCTTGCGTTGGGAAAGTTAAAGAGTTGACGTTTGTAGTCGTGGCTGATGAAGCCGAAGGTCTAGATTCGAAGAGTGTCAAAGGTTGAGAGTTGTTCACACAAGAAGTCGAATGCGGGTTTCTGAATGACGAAGCAGCTGGTGATTGTTGACTAACATTTTCAGGATTGACAGAATCAGGTTTGTGAAGAAGCGTATGATGCGTCTTTTTAGATTTGAAACATCTTGATATGCTGGGACATGCTCCGGCTAAATGTCCTTTGCCCAAACAATTCAGGCACAAACCGTTCCTTTTAATAATACCAAATCTCGTTATATGATCTGCGCCTAGAAAATCCGAAAAGTGCCTCAGATGGTGAGCTCCTTTGCACATACTGCAGGAAAGCTGTTTGTTCTGTATCACGTTCACATGTTGAATCGATCTCGGATTCCTGGCTGTTTCCACCCCAGCAGCTTCTAGAGATCTGAACCGACACTGTAAAAATTCCTTTAAGGCTTGAAATGATGTCGCTTTATTAGTCCCTGACTGCTGTTGTTCCCAGATTTGCCTCGTTTCTGTTGGAAGCCGTTGTGTGGTTATGTGTACCAGCATTGCATCCCGAGTGTTTTCTATTTTTAGGTTTTCAATGGCTTGTACGCAGTCCACCGTTCTATCTAATAATGTCCTAATTGCTGACGCGGATTCGTTAGCGCTGTTGAGTGAAAGTAATTTCTTAAATTGAGTACCTAACAAGACATGTTTGTCATCATAACGTTCTACCAATAAACTCCAAGCGGCTTCATAATTGGAATCAGTGATCGAATAATGTCGTAACAATTGTTCCGCATCACCCACCAAACTCCCTTTTAAGTAGTGCAACTTCTCTACTCGAGACAAATGAGATTTTGTATGAGCGGTCCACTCACTGTATGTCGCATTGAATTTCAGAAGGTTTATTCGTGGCAATCGTACATCTCCCTCTTCAGTACGTCGTGAGGAAGGATTTGAAAAACTTTTCTCTACTATTTGTGCCTTCAACTCATTCTGGAGGTCAGCTAATTCGATCTCAAAGTTCAAATCTAACTCTTCAAACAGCGAATGAGTATTTTTTATAAAATATTCAAGCCCTAACTCCTCTTCCCCTTTCACTAAGTTGTACCGCTAATGCTTCCATTATATATATCGTATTTATCTTTCCTTTAATTGTCAGATCACGGTAGGTTATTATCAAAAGATCACAACAGATATACGACACAATTCTTGTATGTTTCAAATATTGCCGTATATGAGTATAAATTGCGATATATGAATATAAATTGCGGTCCCTCTGTATAATTCTTATGTTGGAGGGCCCCAAAATCGATACGCGGAATGTGTGTTTAAAATTGCCGCAATTGCGGCGTTACGAGCATTTTATACGGATATATCGAATGTTACAATAAATATGCAGTACTTGCCGCAACTATACATAAAAAATTGCCGTATATTTTTAACGGACCAACAATGTTCACTTTGTCACATGTATGCAATTTATACAGTTTATTATGAATACGTACGTAATTTATGTGCCTTTTGACGAATATTTGCGCACTTTAAGACCAATATGTACGTAATTTATATCCGGCTCGACGGACCAAAAAATGTATGATGCATGAACTATCTTTAATTGAACACTCTTCTAATTTTTACAATTCACGTTAAACAAATCACACTTCACTATATTTTTGTCCCTTCCAACTTTATACCATATTAATCTATATTACAAATTCTATTTTTTTGTTGTATGGTTCCGTAGCAGATTCATAAAACGATGGACACGACACCCACAACAGGCAGGAATATCTAAAATCCACCATACGACATGCAACACTACATGTCTTTATTTTTTTAATTTCCCCCCACTTAATATTGCTTTTGTAGATCGGTATGGTAAGGTGTTACAAACGAAAGTCCAATCGGGCTAATTACTCAGTTGAAACTGTGAAGAAGGCTGTAGAAGCTCAAATCACTGAGGGAAAAAGTCTGGCTCGTGCCTCAGATAAATTTGGGATCCCTCTTCGCTGCTTCGCTAGACATTGCCAAAAAAAAGGGAACGTGATGCTGCAAGGAATGCCAATGTGGCTACAGCTTTCAATGCTGCAGCAAATGCTTTGGCTCCAGCTTCATCTTGTGGATACGTATTGCAGAAAATGGTAATTGGGTACTCACTTATCTTGATAAAGTTTCATGCTTTTTAACTGTAGCATTTATTGTGATCTTCTACGTTTTGTATTACCTGCTTATCAATAATTTTATTTCCTCGTACAGGTTTTTCCAACCAAGCAAGAATTACTGTTGTCCGAATATTTGAAAACGGCTGCAGATGCGTATTTTGGTTTGTCGTCTGAAGAAGTCAGGAAATTTGCGCATCAGTATACAAAAGAAAATTCTATGAAAATACCTGCTTCATGGAACGATAATGAGATGACGGGACCGGACTGGTTTTATCATTTTATGAAGGACACACAAGTTTATCTCTACATACTCCTGAAGCTACCAGCTTATCAAGAGCTACAAGTTTCAACAAAACCAATATTGCGAGATTTTTCGCATTGCTGAAATCTATACTTGACAAATATAAATTAGAGCTTCAAGATATTTACAACGTAGACGAGGCAGGGATCACAACAGTGCAAAAATCAGACAAAGAGGTTGCATGGAAAGGATTTAAACAAATTAGACGTGTAACCTCTACTGGAAGAGGAACATTGGTGACACTCGCAGCACGCGTTTCATCAAGAGGAGCTGCACTTCCTCCTTTTTTCGTTTTCCCGCGAGTTAAATATAAGAACCACTTTGTCCAAGGTGCACTATCTGACTCAAATGGTGATGCGAACAGATCAGGATGGATGATGTAAACTAATTTTATAAAGTTTGTAAGACATTTCATTCATTTTACGAGATGTTCGAAGGAGCGACAAATACTACTTCTTCTGGATAACCATAGCTCGCACTTATCTATTGGGGCTCTCGATTTGCTTAAAGCAAATGGAGCAATTGCACTATCATTTCCCCCACACTGTAGCCACAAGTTTTAACCCCTAGCCAGAAGTGTCTTTGGGCCACTCTAAAAATATGTTAACTCAGCATGCGACGCTTGGATGACCAACAATCTAGGAAAGACTATGTCCATACATAATATTCCCTCAATTGTCAACATAGCATTCCCGCTTGCTATGACTCCATCGAACATAACAGCTGAATTTCGAGTTAGTGGAATATGACCCTTCAACCCCGATATATTTGATGATGCAGAATTTTTACCTTCATCTGTAACTGATCGCCCACCTCCTCAGGAAGAGATAGCGCACGTTTTAAAACCTGCCGATTTGACGGACTCAGCTCATGATCCTTCACCACATTGCATTGCACTAGCCTCAACATCCAACCAACTTGTTCAACCTCAGGAAGTCTGTCCATTACCTTACTTCTCACAGACACACCAGTGAGAAATTTGTTAGCAGCTGAAGTATGCAACAGAACAAAGAAGCCATCTGATAAAACGACCAAGTGGTTGAAGATTTGCAAGGCAAAGAATAGGCGGTTTGTCAAAAAGAAATTGGCATTTTCTTCAACGGAATCTGAATCCGAAGGAATAACTTGGCGTCGGTCAATTATCTGATGCATCGAGTGAAGGTGAATCCTTCACTTATAATGAAAATTTCCATCCGACCGAACAACCCCAAAACAATGATGGTTCCTTGCAGAACACAGGTGTCACAGGACCTGAAGTAGACAAAAATGATAATTCAGCATTAAAAGTAACAGATTCTAAAGAGAACAGCAATACAAATGAAACTAAGAGGCATGATAGACCCCAATAGGAAGTAGGTGACTTTATTTTGGTGAAGTACCAGTCACGCAAATATCCGGGTATGATTCTTGACATCCGCACAGATACAGACGACCTTTATGTAACGACTATGATAAAACATCACAAATACTGGAAATGGCCAGACATCAGGGGTCGCCTTTGGTACAAAAAGAGCAAAATACTGCGGAAACTTGATCCTTTTAAAAAAAATTAGTAGTGAGCCAATATTATTCACTGTTGACATAGAATGCTGACAGACCAAAATTTTTAGAATGTTTCCTATTCATGTACTTGCGTTGCTACTTTCTTAATCAAAAAATGCATAAAATACTTTGGTCCTGAACTGTACGTTGCTTTTCCTTCAAACCCCAATCTTTTTCAGGTATCCAACTAGCCCCTATAGGTATGCCAACTTGCTCCATAAGTGGGATTAGTTGGCTTTCTTGGAGACCTTCGAGAAATATTTTCTAAGAGTAGACAAAACCATTCCTAAGTAATAATAACGACCCAAATCGATATCAGAGATGTTAATCAATAATGTACAAAAGTCGAACATGGTGTATGTTTATCTGAAAAAATAGAAAAATCGCGAACCGAAATTTATGCCAACTGGCCCCGGTCTCCCCTAGAAAAACTTTATATGTGTTGTTACAATCGGAGGAAATTCATACGGCTATAATATCTGTGAATTGATTCAATTTCATTGAAACTTTCAGGATTAAATAACCAATTATAGTACACTCATGGAATTTAAAAGTAGTGGTACGAGTTTATCGGGATTTATTTACAGTCCGTAAAGAACAGCAGTGATGGTGGCTGTCTCAGCAAGCCTTAGATGTTGGGCTTCGCTGAAAAGGCTTTGCACGATTACGCGTACGTACGCTGGGAGCGAGCTTCGGTGGTGTCATAGGACGGGTTCATTCCGCTAGCGTAAAGTCCACTACAAAAATATTTTCATGCTTACCAAATAGAGGTATAATTCAGCCTAACGAAAACCGAGAGAGGTCTATTCATTTTCTACTTACCCTACTGATGACACAAGTCATCCTTCCATTTTCAACGGGGAAGCTAGCCAATACATGAAAATTGGGTAACCAGGTGAACTTGATGCCCCCACGCTCCTCCCAACCATTTCAAAATCGTGATGACTAGGTCCATTTTCAGGGATCGATCATCCAATGGTGTGAAAGTCCCGGACACCAACGAAGAATGAGAGCAACCCTATGGGGTCTACATCAGAAGAAGTATCTCCTCACTTGGCAGTTCTCGACCAATTTCAGGGATAGAGAAGAAAACCTAGTTTTAAATGTGTCAACGATTCATTTTAGTTTTAGTCGTGTACGACACCGTATTGTTCGAAACCTCATTCACTAGCTTACGATGCTTAAGTCTATAATGAGGCAGAATGGTTGAGGTAACGTAGTGATAAATAATTATATGTATAAGACAATATGATAAATTTTTGTGAAAATAAGGTTTAAATTTCAACGAACAATACTTCAAGCCGGCTTATATAAAAATCAAATATTGTAGATGCAAGAAAAAATAACTATCCACTTCATTTGCTGTTATATTGCTTGAATATAAGTGCTTAAACTGAGCGCTCTTATTTTTGGAATGAGCTCGAAAGTGGACTCTCAGTCGTATGTAATCTTCAATAATTCGCAAATAAAATAAATGATATCCGAGTCCGCTCTAATAATCTAAAGAGTAAAAAATCCCCGTTGGCAGCACCAGCCGAAAGGGTAAACTTCTCGTATGTAGCATAAGATTTCGAAAAAGACTTTGGCTTGCCTACTACTAGACTTCTTACTGCAATTTACGTAGCGCCACATGGGTATTTATTGACATAAAAAGAACCTGCCGACGTTCGTATTTAGAGACCCTTTATAGAGGCGGAAATATTTTGCTAATTCAATTGAGTTGCGCACTTATGGATCACATATTGAAAACCGGCAGATAATAAATTGTTATATACATATAAATACAGTAGTCGTCCTTCCCACATTTGCTGTTTACACATTTCACAGTGGTTTCCACACAAAGGTGATAACTTGTCGGCTTAAATTGCCCAAATAGTTAATTTCAAATTAATCAGCATTTGCGTTGTCATCAATGTATACATTTTCAATTTTTTCTGAACCATCATGGGCCAAAAATATTAAGCTGTAAATTTTCGACTTTTTTATTTTTCATCCGATTTGCATGATTTTTTGCAGGCTGAATTAACTTGCCTTAATAACTTATAATTTCAAATTTCATCGGAATCTGTTGAGAACCTTGGCTGCTTGAGGGCTACAGGAATAAAAAAAATTTTTAAGTCACCCCCTGTATGGGGGGACCTCCCCTTAAACACCTTAAAATATTTTGTAGCACTGCGAATTTCGAGAGGCACCACTTTTGACCTGCGTAGAAAATTTCCTCATTCAAGCTCTTGGGGTTTGCGAGAAAACTTACTGTGACGCACGAACAAACGCACGGACGGACGGACGGAAGGACACATAGGCAAGTTGCAATTTAATAATTTTTTAGGGTATTGTAAAAATATTTCACAGTATCCTAAAAATGGTCTGCTTTATAAATAGCTCCAAGTTAAGTCATTTAAAACGTTTCCATGAAAAATATTCATTATTTCAGTTGTTACTAAAATAGCGAATTGTGCTTGCCTTCTGATCTTTGGGGCCTGCCATTTTGAATGTATGCATTTGATTTTGGATCATTTTAAATCTTTGGGTGCTAGAACGTCATCAATCAATGTGATAAATTTCGTTCAAATTGGCGTTTCACTCTAGACAGGGTAAAAGTATTCAATTTTTAGAAGCCTTTGAAGTTATGAGCTTCAACTGGCCGCCATTTTGTTTTTTGCGACCTGACCTCCAGCTTTTTTACATAATTCTTTAGAGACTTTAGAGACTTTACTTTAGAGATTCTCTGAAGTATGCGATGAATTCGCATACTTCAGAGAACCTTTGTACCAAATTTTATCCAAATCGGAGCTATACATTTGGCCAGAACAGAAATCACGGTTTTTCGTCTAAAATGGCCCCCATTTGGTTTTCGATTGGCTGATATAGCTGGTCCATGAATTTAATAGAGATATTTACACAATACACCTTTCCTGAAAATTTGGTGAAAATCGGAGCAAAATTGCAACCTCTAGCGCGGTCACGAATTTAGTTATATCCCATATATTGGACATTCTAAGAAGTATTGAGCCTTTTTCGCCATTTTTTGATCGAATATTGCTTTTATTTAAAATAGATTTTATTTAAGTAAATATTGTCCATTATTATCTATGACCTTATGTCATTATTTGGGTAGAGCCATAATTATATCTGTGTAGAACTTCTGTGGTTTATCGGTGAAAAACTTGGCCAAGTGATTTTTACAGCCCCTTTTTGAAGTAGATTTCTTTTAATTAAGGAAGTTTTGCAGGGACCGAAACAAATGGTAGGTCTGGACAATACGATCGATGCATCAAAACTTCTCAGCCAAGCTCTGTCAATTTTTGCCGGGTCATCAAAAAAGTGTGTGGTCTGGCATTGTCATGATGGAAGACAACGCCCTTTCTATTGGTCAATTCTGGCCGGTTTTTTGGATTGCTTGTTGCAATCTGGTTAATTGCTGACAGTGCAGAGCCGTATTGAGTGTTTGGCCAGGTTCTAGTACCTCATGATAAACAATTCCCTTCCAATCCCACCATACACACAGCATAACCTCATTTGGTGTCAATCCTGGCTTTGAAGTCGTTTGTGATGATTCACCTTTTATAAACCATGATCTTTTTCGAACGACATTCTCGTATATTACCCATTTTTCATCACCTGTAATGATTTGCTTCAAAAATGGCTCGATTTCGTTGCGTTTTAGTAGCATTTCGCAAATGGAATTTCGGTCGATCAAATCTTTTTGTGTTAATTCATGCGGCACTTAAACGTCGAGCTTCTTTGTGTATCCAGCCTTACGCAAATGGTTCAAAACTGTTTGGTGATGGATATTCAGTTCCTTAGCAATGTCATGGCTGCTTATGTGTCGGTCTTCTTCAATGTTTTGTAAGATTTCATCGACTTTTTCAGTGATTGGTCGACTTGAGCGGGGTGCATCTTTGACATCAAAATTTCCAAGCGAGCGAACCATCTCTTGTATGTGGCTTTGATAAAGTATCTTGACCGTAGACACCACAAATTATTTCACGAGCCTGCGATGCATTCTCACCTTGATCGTAGTGATATTGTAATACATAACGAATTTTTTCAGAAATTTCATTCATTTTTAAATGAATACCTTTTTTGACACGAATGACGAAGTACAAAACTGCCCAGATGAAAATTATAGACTGGAGTGTCACCTTTCAAACGCATGTCAGTTTGACTCAATCCGATTAGTATCGCCCGATATATGACAACGAACACTATCTAGTGACAAAAAAAGGCTTTTAAGACTAGCCAATATATATGAACTGATGAAAAGTCAAGTCATAAATGAGACTTCGTCGAAATTAAACGCTAGACAACGATGTAGTTTGAACTTTGATGAATATTAATCGCTTAAGAAAAGGCGCTATTTAAAAGTAAATGTACATTTTAATGAACAAAAGTTCTGCAATTTAGGAATGATAAGAATTAGTTGATCCTTTTCACCGGAAAATTGTCTTGATATAAGAAGAATTAAGTTGAAGGAATTCGAATATCTATTGAAATTTACATAGTTGCGGGTGTTACTGATGATGCTGGCATGATGTTGAAGCTCGGACAAATAATGAGCTGTGAGTATAACCTATGCTACGTTGGCCATAAGTCGACTCAGGGCCGCTACTCCTGAAGCAGCCTTCTCAGCCGTTGGCCTGCTTTGCTCAGAGAAAATCATCTTCGAGTCGATCAGTAGCCCCAGGTACTTCACCGATGGCTTCGATTCGATTCGCATAACTCCAATACTGATCATCCTTACTCTAGGGATTCTCTTTTTTTTCAAGATGACCACTTCGGTTTTCTCCAGTGTCTCACTCGGCGCATAAGCATACCGAGCCTAAGTTGCGCTTGTTCAACGGTGCGTCCAGCGACATCTCAACATCATTTGCATAGCCTACCAAGCGCGACTCATCTGGCATCTGAAGTCACAGTAGCCCGTCGTAAGACACGTTCAACGGGTCCGGACCAAGGATAGATCCCTGGGCAACACCCGATGTAATTTTCATCCTTCGTTGGCCCTATGTTGTGTCTTAGAGCAGGCTTCGGTCCTTTAGTTAGTCCCTCAAAAGCCATATTCGATATTCTGGAACTTGAAAAGGGTTTTCCAGCGTATTCAGAATATCCACCCATCTAGCGGAGTTGACGGCGTTCCTGACGTCGAGTGTCACCAACAGGACGATCCGTCGCTTGGTGCGACTATATGCCTCTGCCTTTCGGACCGTGCTCACCACCTCTGCAATCGCATCAATGGTAGAGCGTCCTGTTCTAAAGCCGTACTGCCGAGGAGATAGGTCCCCAGCAGCACGTGTCGCGTCAGTGAGGCTTCCCTTGATGAATTTCGCTAGGACTTTCCCAGCCGTGTCTAGCATGCATAACGGGCGGTATGCAGACGGCGATTCTGGATTTCCCTTCCTCTAGCTGATCAGCACGAGCGTCGTCACCTTCCATCGTATCAGTGAAACCCCGTCCTGAAGGCAAGCGTTGAGTGTACTGAGCAGCAAGTCAGGACAATGGTGATAGACAAGCCGCAACACCTCAGCTGGAACACCACCTGGATCTGAAGCCTTCCTCACTTTCAGTGTTTTAATTGCTAAGAGCGTAGGTAAGTGGTTGGTGATCAGTGTAGATCTTTAGCTTTCGAGATCCGTAAAGATAGTTTCTTGAGGAATTTAAAGCCCAGATAATGGCAAGCATCTCCTTTTCGTTTGCTGTGTAATTTTCTTTAGTCTTCGTTAGTGTTCGCGAGAGAAAGGAGATTGGTCTATTTCCTAGGCGTTGGTCGTGAGCTCGAAATCTCTCTCGAAGTTTGGATGTATGAGGATAAAGTCTTTAGAGATGAGTGCATTTTTAAGGTCGCTAGGAGCTTTTACTGCTGCTGAATTTAGATGAGCAGGTGTGCGTATGGACACACGTCCATGTTCCCCTCTCAAAAGGGATGTCAGAGGCTTAGCAATCCTAGCGTAGTCTTGGATAAAGCGTCTGTGGTAGCCAAACATCCCCAAGAAGGACCGCAGGTCTTTGAGTGTTTTTGGCAAGGGAAAGTCAAAAATGGCATTAACCTTACAAGGGTTGATCTTAATGCCCTCCTTGCTCACGACGTATCCCAAAAATTCGAATTCCTCTTTTAAAAAATCGCACTAGTCGATTTGAAATTTCATATTGGCCGATCGCAGTGTTTGGAATATTTTATCAAGATTTTCGAGATGCTCGAGCTCGTCTGTCACAAAAACAATGATGTCGCCAATGTAGACGTGACATCTTTCCCGATATGTTCGTTTAGAATGTCATCTAGCGTTCTCTGGAAAATTGAAGGACCATTGTTAAGACCGGATGGTAAGCGAGTAAAATCAAATTTTCCATTGTTTACAGAGAAAGCGGTCTTTGGGATGTCGGCCTCATTGAGCGGGATCTGTTGGAAGCCACTCTTGAGATCCAAAACTGAGAAGAATCTGTTCCTGCCGAGGTTGGCGAGAACCTCATTGATTTCGGGGATCGGATATTTGTCGGGGATGGTTACCGAGTTTAGCTTTCGATAATCGATGACCATTTGACATTTTTTTCTCTCCGGATGAATCCAGTTTTTTTGGGACGATACACACCGGGGAGTTATAGGGAGACCGTGACGGTCTGAGAATATCGTATTCCAATAGTTTATTGATCTCCCTATTTACTTCGCCCTTCAGGGCCATAGGGTATGGGCAGGATCGAGAGTAGACGGGGTCGCTGGTCGTCGTTCAAATGTCTCCCTTTACCTTCGTGGTGAAGGTTGATTTTTCGTCGGGGTCTAAGAGAAGACTTGAATACTTGATAATGATTGCGTTTAGCTTCTTAAATAACTCCCTGCTAAAATGTTCCATTTTAGCAGCTATGTTATGGACTATGTCAGAGATTTATTGTTTAAGATGGGTATGCATACTATTGTTTATTGTCATAAGGTGATCATTAGTCTAGATGATGTCTTTCAGACTTTTCAGGCTGTCGTTCCCGATGATCCCGTCAAAGAAAATAAGAGAGGGTAATATGAAAAACTTCAATTTGTTTGTGCAGTTGCCGAACGGTTGAATGTATGAATAATGAGTGACTTTGATGTTGCCGCAGACAGATTTTGCATAGAAATTCTTTTTTTTTTGGGTAAAGGATATTTGATATGTCTTGGCTGGACATGATTTCTACTGGAACCCGCGTCGATTAGAAACCTCAGAACCTCTCCGCTCCTTAATTTGTATTCGATGTAGGGGAGCCAAGAGCGCCTTGTACAAAACAAGTTGGGTAAGCAGACCTACGCTCATGTCAGAAGGGTTTTGTACCCAACTTCTCAGAAATGCAGTCACCAGTAATGAATAACGTCAAGAAATATGTCAAAGAGATGTGAACGTTCAAAGGAAAATCCATTGTTTTTCTACTTTCAACGGTCGCCATTTTGTTGCAAACCAACAAAAATCACTCAAATCATGAATTCTCAAAAATATTAATGTTATTGGCCTTATTGGAAAATTTCAAGAAGATCAAATCAAAACTGCAGTGACTGCCTGGATGGAAAGTCCATAAAATACAAAAATCATGTGTTATTGTTGTTGTAATCGGAGAAATTTCAAATGGCTGTAACTTCCGTGTTTATCATTCGATTTTCATCAAACTTACAAAGTTTAAGAATCTACGTAAATATCGAATTTCGTTCAGTTTAAGGGTACCGATGCGATTTTGTTGGGGAAAATGTTTAATTCAAAGATCATACTATTATTAACAAAGTTGAGCGAATTTCGACTTCTAAGGGTTGTTGTTGTACTCATAAACACCTACCTCCATAATTTTTTTCAGATTTTCGGGTCACAGGTGTCAAAAATTTTTCGTGTATTTCCCCTCCCTATGCGCCCTCGAAGCAGAAAGTATCAAATTAAGACCTGTTTTGAAAATTTCTCATCAAGACCTTTCATTCGATACCCGTATCGGCTACCTGTGATGAAGTTTTTTTTTTCGGGGGCCACTCCCCTTTATGGGGAGACCCCCCTTAAATACCTTCTAAAAATTTTTGTAGTTGAACTTTGAAGAGAGCACCACTTTACACCTGCATACAAAATTTGATGTTTCTAGCTTAAGTAGTTTGCGAGAAAAAGTGCTGTGACACACGGACGTACAGACAGGTCGCGAAACTAGTAGGGTTTTGTAAAATAATTTGTCATCCATTTCTCCTGCCTCATCGACATTCTCTCCATCCATCTCATCGATGTATTCGTCTAACGTTTGTTTGTGTTCCTCATCCTATTGCGTCGTATCGTATTCGTCTGGTGATTCGTCGGTTTTATCGGTCTCTTTATGATAGATTTTTTGTAATTTTTGTGGCGGATAGTGCCATTGGGGTTGTAAGCACTTCTGTAGCACAGACTGATTACGAGGTCTGTTCGCGTAGTTGATTGCATTAGTCCTCAGAGAGGTGTTGACGTCCATAGGTTCGGGCCTAGGTTGCGGCTTAGGTGGAAATTACCTCGGATAAGAGAATTGTGGTTGGCTTTGGTGAAAGGTCTGTTGATTCCCCAGCGGTAGTTGAGAGTTTCAAGGCAGGTGTGCCAATTCAGGGTAGAATGTTTGCCTCGGGGCCGGAATCGGCAAAGGCTTTGGCTGAGGGGGCGTGCTTCCACGAGGAGGGGACGGTGATGGTTGGTGGTGGTAGGCCATTCGCAATAGATTCAGTGAGCTGTTTGCATGCTGCGCCCGGTAGTCCATGTTCTGGAGTTTCAGGCAAAGATGCAGCGACTGGGGTAGGTCAGCTGGCTCGCGAATACTCAGGAGCCTTGGAAGGTCACCACGTAACCCCGTGATGAAGGTGTCCAGTACCTTGTCCTTATAGGCCTCGGTCATGACGTTGGCAGACCCATTGCTTAGCTCCATTGAGGATAGTTTGTTAAGAATCAGTGAAGGATGTTGATAGACTCCCTGGTAAAATTCTTGGATAGAATTCGTACCAGCGTCGTCATTTGGTACTCGAGTGTACCAAGATCTCGCTTATCTGTGTAGTGCAGGGTTGAGCATTTTGAGATTCTAGGCCAGTTCAAGGGTGTATTTTAGGATTCCAATGCGACGTCAGCGTGACCAGTAATCTTATCCCTGATCACTGATAGAATCCCGTAATACTTGGTTGTCCCCTTGAAATGTTCGTATATCTTGAGTATACGTACCACACTTTTCTTCCAGGAACTGAACTCAAACAATAACAAACACTCGGCAGCGAAAAAAAAGTCCTTGCATAAACAGTTTCACTCTTCTCTTGATTGGGTCATTGATAATCCTTGATATGCATAAAATAGATTAAGCTCATAGGAGGGTAGAACTTCTAAATTCCTCGGATCATATAGCGATCTCAATGCAAATAAGATAAACTGTTTTTGAACAGACTCGAGTCGGTCAATTTGAACGTTGAAAACAGGATCCCAAATAAGACATGCGTATTCAAGAATGGGGCGTACTTAGGAGAGATTTAATGTCTTCGATACCCATATATTTTGAAATTCTTTGGATCGACGCTTGATGAAGCCGAGGAGCTTATTGGCTCTACCAAGGACTTCATCATAATGCAGATTGAAACGTTATTTATTGTCCAAAATAACACCGAGGTCTACAACGCTATCCACTCTTTTAAGTTTGTGGTAGTCAAGATAATAATCGACGGCAAGGACAGAAAAACTTATTCTCTGACGTTTTTCGAAATTCAGAGGGAGTAGGTTTTTTCTGACCATTCTGCATGAGAGTTTAACTCGTTTTGAAAGAATTCCGTATCCTTTGGCGACGTTACCACCTTGAATACCTTGAGATCGTCAGCATAAAATAGATGCGGAAGTTTAGACAAGATAACAGAGAGATCCGAAATGAAGATGTTAAAAAGTATGGGACCAAGATGGCTACCTTGAGGTACACCGGAGAAGACATTTATTTCTATGGACAAAAAACCTTGAAATTTGATGATTTGCGTTCTATTTTTGCGATATGAGTCGAGCCGTTCTAACAAAGGGCCACAGGTACCGAAATTTTTTAATTTTTTTCTCAAGAGCTTGTGGTTGACACGATCAAACGCTTTACTGAAGTCGGTGTAAATTGCATCGATTTGATGGCCTTTTTCCATTTCACAAAGGACACTAGAAACCATCACCGAGAGATTTGTAACTGTTGAGCGGTTTTTTCGGAAACCATGCTGTTGGTCGTTCCGCCGAGGCTCAATGATGGGCGATATTTTTGAACTGGCTATTTTTTCAAAAAGTTTAGGAATCGCTGATAGTATTGCGATGCCTCTGTAATTTTGAACTGACGCCTTGTCTTTATTTTTATAAATTGGAGTCAAGTGGAATTTTTTCCAAATCGACGGGAAAATTCCAGAATTGAGGGATTTATTAAAAATAATATGCAGAGGTGGAATCAATTACACTTTACAGTGAAACAGGAAGCTAGGAGGGAGTAAATCAGGATCAGACCCTTAATTTAGATCAAGTGTCTCTATTGCATTGGATATATCATCTACGGTAATGCCAAGTTCTTCGATGAGAGATGCTAAATTTATGTCTGAAGAAGATCTGTAGGATGAAGAGTTGGACAATATACGGATTGAAAATGGGTTGCAAAAAATTAACAGATATCCTTGGGATTGCATGAGTTTGATTCTAGATACACCATCGAATTGGGAAATCCTTGATACTTATGTTTAGTATTAACGAAGTCAAAGAACTTTTTTCGGTTGTGGATAATGTTTTCACCAATAATATTAACATACGAATTATATGCTTCCCAAGATTTGAGTTGAAACTCTTTTCCCAGCTCCTCACATTTATTTTTAATTTCCTGGCTAACGTTTGATTTTGTCTGAATAATTTTGTGGAGCTTATTCCTCTGATTTCGCAAGTGGCGCAAATCGCCATTAAGTAAGGCTCAGAGAGCTTATTTTTCTTTTTATTTTTGGTACATATCTCTCAACGGCTTCCATGGAAATATTGTAGAAACGATCTACTACGTCGTTTGTATCTAACGTTGAAAGCGTACCAGTCCAGTCAATATTGTGGAGATGTTTGTTTATGCTATCCTAGTTGGCATTAAGGCAGTCAAATACAATCCAATTATTTTACGAAAGACGTTAATTAAACGTTAGATTGCAAATTTAAGCTAATGGTTTCCTTAGGAAAGATTTATATTTAATTATTTAATATTCCTCTACTATGCTTTTACTTTATTTAGTATGTATCCTTTTAAGGAAAGAAAATTATCAGATTTAAAATGAAAGTTGACTTACATTAATATATTTGTATGCCTCATTTTCGTGTATCCTTGATCCTGCCCTTAATTTGTTGTTTCTCGCCGAGAGTTGTTTTGTTTTTGTTCTAAGCTGCTTTCTTATCAAAAGGGCGGTCAATTTACGGACGTCCTGTTTGCCTTGGGTGTTGGTGGTGATGTTCGCCTTGGCTACTGAGGGGCCTTTTTCGATACCGTTCCCTTAGGCACTTGGCTGCTGCACGAGCTTGGGTTTGGTCCTTTTACGGATTACTCGCATCGGTTCACTTTTTGCGATTGTTTTACTATACTCGCGGTGATACCGAAATTTCACTTGAATGTTAATAATGGACCGCTGGCCAGTCTCAGCACAGTTTTAAGATCTATTAAGACTCGGTTTGTATGAAAATCTGATCAATCCAATTATTAACTCAATTGAAACGCGCGAAAGGAGGCCCTTTAATTTTTTTTCAGGCGAAAAGACTTAAAAAAATTTATTTTTCCATGGCTGGACCCTGGACTTTATTATTCGAAATATAATTAACAACTGACTCAAAAACTAACAACTAGATCTTAGATTAGTTCGATTGCTGTAAACATTTTCACGTGAAGCGTGGAAACTGCAATCCTGCACTTTTATTTTCCCGTGCAGGTGAATATGATGCGTCTGGCGACTTTTGTTACAATTTGTCGTTAACTTATTCATAGAAAGAAGATTGAATATTCTATTAAAAGTTATTATCATTCATAATTACGTGTTATAGCTTATTTATTATTTTTTTATCATTTTATACATGATATATGTACACACACATAATATTGTAAGGTCTTATAAGGCTCAGAGAATTAAATTTATTTAGAGCTATGATTTCATTTTTAAATTTCGATGTACTCCCAGTTTCCGGAACCAACAGTCATGTTGAAATTTTACTGATACTAATTACTTTTAAATTTGAGCCTTTCCCGGGAATCCCGGGAATGACTTTTATCGTCCCGCGATTTCCCGGGAAGACAAGGCTGGGAATTCAGAAATGCTAGTACCGTTACGGTGAATGGTTAACGTTATCGGACCATGCTCAATAACTTTTTGTTTCTAACCGTCAATGAGATGTACCTAGAAAGTATTTAGTCCCAAAGCACAACAACCGACTTATTGAGAGTGAAATTCAGAAACATAATTATTTCACAAAATGGTCCAGTACATTGGCCCCAAGATCATGCAATTCGACGCCTCTATGTTATTTTTTTTTGGAGTATGTCCAGTCCTTAGTTTATGTTAGCAAACCAACAAGATCGGAAGCATTTCAACGTGCCATTGTCAAAATCAGACCAGATGTATAGATGTTTGCTAAATTTTCCAGTAAAAACGCTATTTTTTCCTTTACACATATATGATGTATTTGTCGAAATATATCGTATATAAATGGAAAAAAAGTGTTTTAATTGGAAAAGAAAGATCTTGAACACCAGATGTATTAGAAAAAGTAGTCCAAAATTGGGTCAATCGAACACGTTTAGTAACTGCTGGTCGTGGTGGTCATTTACCAGAAATAACTGTTAAATATTAAATGGCATTAAGTAATTTTTTGGATTTGCATTGAATTATAATTTAAAAAAAAAGAAAAGTCAAAATAATTTTGAATGTTTTGTTTCAATTTTGAAGCTTTTAAAAAACACCCTATTTATTAGAGTTATTTGAGTTTCTTCAGAATCCCTACATTTCAAAGCATTATACACATATGACATTCTTTCTCAAGTAAACTTCTGAAAATATGTCGAAAATAGCCCCTGCTCGAGCGAAACCCTGGATCCGCACAGGATATACTCAAATGACTTTTTTTTTTGTTGGTTTCAAGTTTAAATATTGCAACCATGTGTAAGCAGTAGTTTGTAATCTTCTTGTAGTTTAGAGCATTATTTATTTAACTAATGCATCTAATAATTATTCTGCAACTATACTTCGTCTGCAATCAAAAGACGGACGGCATACAGCTATTTACTCTACGCTAGATAAGTGAATCCCGCCGATTCTAATTCATGCAATCTGCATCCAAGTGTCTCCATCTCCATTACTGTGCTCACATGCTCCGCGTGATTATTCCACACGATAATTGATAATTTTAGCATTTTGGCACGCATTCTTGCGCCGCTGTTGCTGATGCGTCTACAATTAGACGCCGCAGACAATGTTCGCATAGTTGCGGAATGCGTCATTCCGTGTCGGTAGCGCGCTCATTAGCGTGTGCATTGCGTCAAATGCGCAACAAACAGAATAAAGAAACACTTGAACGTTTCAATTATGGGTTCGCATTCACACGGGAGAACTCGCTGACATACCAAAACCCGGAGGAGCCGAGCCAGCTTGCAGTGACTCTGAAAAATGAGTAAAATTTTACGTTTTCATTTACGGCACCTTTTTTCTAGTCTCCGTTTCTTTATCTATTATCACGGTGGGTCTGTTGACTTTATGTGGGGCGTTGAAACGACTCTTGACGTCATTTCGCACGCAATTATCTGTTAGTGCGTTTATTAGTATTCAGACTGAGTACGCCAGGAGTTTTTATACTCGGAATGGGTTCTTTGGCTACGGTCGCGTGGGAGTAAAACTGATTTTGCATAGAGATTGTGATTAGGTGACTGATGTCATGGGACACTTAGTTTAAGCAATGCTGCAAACTTTTCATACGCTTCGCCTTACTGACGTATTCACTGAAAATAGACTTTTGAAGCAGACCACGGAATGAGCTGCAAACGATGTATAGGTCACCGAAATATACATACATCACGGAAGAGACATGGAAAGAAGGAAATCGATCCGGATGAAAAGAAATTGTTGGCCTGTATCTTTGATGCTTATGTTAAATCCTGAGTACATAGGTACTATGAAATATAAATTTCGTATTTGGTCGATTGCAGAAGATGTATCATATATGTACATACATATGTAGCTGTTAAATCCAGTCAATAATCTAATTATTGCAATGATGCACAACAAAGCTTTGAATGTACATTGTAGGTTAAGTGCGTATGGTTTGTTGCTTCGATAATGATGTACTACCAAATCTTCCCTTCCAACCGACACAATATCAAACTTAGAATGAAAGCTTCTTGCTTTCTTTTTTCTTGAAAACCGTCGGACCTTGCTTTATTTAATGAGTAACAAAATAATTGACTTATTGTTGGCATTTGAAAGACGGTATTACTCTGACCAGCTTATCATTCCCGCCCAAAACTAGAAGATTTACTAAAAAAGACTTACCTTATTACACACTCCATACATTTTCCTGCGTTAACATTAATTTTCCCTTCCCAATGAAATTCGTTGCGCTGCTCAACCAAGTGAAAAAGCGTCCAAACAATGTCACTGCAAAGAGATAAAGGGAAGATATGATGTGATTACAAAATTCAAATTGTGCGCGTTTGCATACCAGAATAAAATAATGAATCATCGGAATGCGTAAAGTGAGCCAAGTGACGAGATTGCGATGATGGGAAAGAATGCGCAATGGCCTTAGTAAATTTAAATTGATTAACATAAAAGTCATTACAAACATTGTTATACCGTAGTCGTGAGATCACTCATGATGTCTCCATTCATTGACAAACAGATATGGCGCTCATTTTGTTGCACATGCATGTGTTTGAATGGATAGTGGACGAAGACGTGGAGATATGTGCAAGAATGTGACCCCAAAGTGCATTGAGACATATTCCTGGGAAAACGATCTCTTCCTCATCAGAATACGCACGGGTATGAGAACAAGAATGGAATATTGCGGACAAATCCAATTTTATTCAGTTCAGTAGCCAGCAAAAATGTATCAAGTCTGTAATGTTGTCTAATGATTTAAGAACTTAGCTCAGTTTATCTGGGAACTTTTCTAGTAAAATTAATTCATCCTATCAACAATGCAGTCTGCAGACGAGCACGTTTATTAGAAGGGGCTAACAATTAGAAATAGATAATTCGATAGCATCATATCTCGAGTGAGCTAGAAAATAATCTTTTTATAAATATGGTTAAACAGGTCGAATCTGGTCCTTATTTATTTATCTTCACAAATGAGGCAAAGCCACGAGGTCCTAAAACAAAGTTTGCATATTGCAAGCAAGTTTCAATAGTGTGATTAAATACATGTTCATAAATGATAAAAACTAGACAAACTTTACACAAAGGGTGGTTCAACCATAATGCACGATGTTAACTGTGAGTCACACCTTAACGTCATGTTTGTCGCTTAACCTGATTTGACATTTCTTTGTTTCAATTTTTGACAAATTCAACCATGGAGAGGTACACAATTGAGCAGCGCGTTAAGGTTGTTGAAGCCTTTTACGAAAATGGGCGTTTAAATCAAAATGCATTTCATGCACTTCGTGATTTTTTTGGTCAGCATAATCGACCAAATGTGTCCACTATCGGGAGAATTGTGCGCGAATTTCAGCAAACCGAGTGTGTAGTTAATGTGAAATCACCTGTGCATGCTCGCCCAGCTCGTTCTGCAGAAAACATTGCTGTTGCTCGCGATTTGAAGATTTGAATTTACACGCTTACAAGGTTCAATCGACTCAAGAGCTGAAGCCTACTGACCATTTCAAGCGTCGGCAATACGCTGAATGGCTGGTTGGACAGACAGAAGGGAATGGTGACTGTACAAAGAAAATTATCTTCAGCAACGAGGCACACTATCACCTCAGTGGATTCGTTAACAAGCAGAATTGCCGCAGTTGGGCAAATGAGAATCCACGAGTGATTATTGAAAAACCAATCCATCCACAAAGAGTGATTGTTTGGTGCGGTTTATGGGCTGGCCGCGTCATCAATGATCGTGTTATCTCACATTGTGGCGATGTTAATTGGCCGCCACAATCATGTGATTTGACACCGTTGGACATCTTTCTCTGGGGATATTTAAAAGGGAAAGTGTACGCCAATGAGCCAAAAACATTTCAAGAGATAAAGGGTGAGATAATGCAGTTCATTAACGAAATTCAACCTCAATTATGTCTCAGAGTCATTGAAAATATGGACCATCGAATAGAAGTATGCCACCCTAGCCGTGGCGAGCATCTGGGCAATATTTTATTTTACACATAATTGCCATAGATCCTTCTATTATAATAAAACAGATTAACATAATTCTCGGAAAAATTTTTGTTTTATTCAGGATTAACATTATACGTTTTGGTTGGACCACCCTTTAGCCAACTGGACTTTATTCATATTGTCGCGTGTTTTCGGTTCGCGGCCAATAATTTTAATGTTCCGGGAAAGTGAAAACGCAATGTGTTTTGATTAAAGTTAAAAGAGTTTATTTAATTACAAAAATGCACAATAAACAATTTAACACTTTCACTAATTTTAATTTTCACTATTAAAAACATCTAACACTTGTCCATAAATTTCTTATCGCAATTGTCTTCTAAATCACTTCACTATTACGAAACACACTATCGCAGTTCTTATCGCGGTCGAATGAATGATCCCCCCCATTCATTCAGCTCGCCTTTATATAGGGTTTCTAATCATTCAACTCAGTTCTCGTACATTGGTGAATTACCTGGAATATTCCAGCAGAGAATGAATGGAGCAGTGACTCACTTTCAGATGTTGTTCATGCTTGTTGGGTTCTCGTGGTTTCGAGTAGATTCGTGTTCTTCATTGTTGTGAAAACAATTGCGACAGTAGCTCGCAGAATTATTTGTACATGTAACACTGCCCCCACCTCAGTTCTTTTCGCCCCGAAAAGATGTGTCGCCATTTGTAGTCAATTCTCCCTGGGTGTAATATGGGGCAAGACGGTCCAGATGCACTATTTTCATTTTGGCTCTTGGCTTACGATGTTCCTGTATTCGGTATACGACGTCGTTGATTCGCTTTGTAACTCGGTATGGTCCCTCCCGATTATGTTGCAACTTTGGAGACCTACCCTTTCGCCGTTGCGGGTTATATAGCCACACTAAGTCATCTTGCTGGAAGCCAGTAGAATTTGCCTTTAGATCATACCTGGTCTTCATGCGGTCAGTAGCCGATTCGAGGTGTTTTCGCACTGTCCGATGTATCTGGTTCAACCATTATCTTAGATCACTGGCGTACTCCGAGATTGTTTGGGGTTTCTCAGGGGGTGTTCCGAACTTTATATCGGCTGGCAGACGAATAGTCTTTCCAAAAACGACTTTGGCTGGGGCTTGGCCCATCGATGCATGTTCGGCAGCTCTGTACGCCATCAAAAATAGTGGAATATGTCGGTCCCAGTCCCTTTGGTTCTCGTCAACCATTTTGGCCAGGTGTTTATTGAGCGTGCCGTTGAAACGTTCGACCATTCCATCGGATTGGGGATGCAGCGGTGTTGTCCCCGTTTTCCGTATTCCCAGCAGCTCGCACATTTCACCAAAAACTAGTGACTCAAAGTTTCGGCCAGGATCCGAATGTAGTTCGCAAGGTACACCGTACCTACTGACCCAATTTAACACTAGCTGTTCAGCTACAGTAGTTGCTTCCTGGCTGGGAATGGGGTAGACCTTGGGCCACTTGCTGAGATAATCGGCTACAACCAGCGTGTATCGATTTCCCCATTCAGATTCAGGAAAGGGACCTGCGATGTCAACAGCAATCCTTTCAAACGGTACCCCCACGTTATAGGTTTGCATTTGTCCTCTCAGTCGTCGCTTTGGGCCTTTGACGGAAGCGCAAATTGTGCATCTGCGGCACAAGTCCTCTACGTCTTCTCGAGCGTGGAGCCAGTAAAACCTTTTCCGCAATTTCGCTAAAGTCTTGTTAACACCAAGGTGGCCACCCGAGGATCCTTCATGCATTTCCTTAACCACATCGTGGATTCGGCTTTTGGGTAGTAAAGTTTGCATCCTATAGGACCCGCCATCTGCCGCTTCCCATTTCCGCTTCAGTACGCCACCCTCCACCTGAAGGGAGTTCCATTGTGCCCAATAGCATTTCAGGGTTGCGCCATGCATTGAAACGTCCTTCCACTCCGGTCGCCCAGTTGTCTCCTTCCATACGAGCAATAGTTCGATGTCTTCATCGGCTAACTGGGCATTTCGAATCTCCTCCGCTGACCAACCTTCATCGAATCCGGCCGTTATCACTCGCAGATCAACGGTCGGCTCCTTTTCCTCAATCCGCCGGCAATGCTTGCAGTTAGCTGGACATGGATGACGAGATAGGGCGTCAGCATTTCCATGAACTCTGCCCTTGGGAAGTAGTTGGGGCCTCACTAGGTCTGGTCGGATAGTCGATCGGGTTGCACCAGTGTCGTTTGCTATGGTGCAATTTTCTTCATCAACTTGACCAGGAAGGCATCTGTCTGCTTCTCCACGATGTTGCCTTGGCACGGTGATGGGGGTACTGGGGATGTCGATCCTCCTAGCTAACGTTTCCCCACGAAGTTGGCCCTTGCAGTGTGATGGGCCTCCATTCTAGGCTCCTGACACGGTCTGGATCTCCACCATCCTGGACCATAGCTCCGTCTTCTTCGCTTCTTGCAGTCTCTTTGCAGGTGCCCCTTCTCACCGCAATCCCAGCATCCAGGCGCTCCATTTGCCTGCAGCTCTCGCTCATTTCCACGCGCTTACACCTGCATTCGTTTGCCACTACTTCACGGACCCGGGCAGTGGTACGAGTCACATTTTGTGCTGCCTCGAAGTTAAGACTATAAATCAATGCGTCCTTAACCCTTTGTTTTTGAGCTAACCGCACGGCTTGTTGCAATTCCTTGTCCTTTAAGGTGCTGATGAATGCTTCTGTTGCTACGTCATCTCGATGTTCTGGGTCGTACGCTGGGTAAGCCAAAAGTGCCAGTCGCTCAATGTCTTGTGCTAGCTGCTGCAAGGTTTCGCCAGACTTCTGCATCCGATGCCGTAGCTGTGCCCGGTAAACCTGCTTCAGATGATCGTCTCCATAACGCATGTCCAGCGCATTCATTATAGCAGCCGGGTTCGAATGCAGCTCAATGGAGAAAGTCTGCAAAAGCTCGGCAGCTGGGCCTCTTAGAGCAAGAATTAATGCAGTTGCTCGTTCCTGCTCATTCCAGTGATTTATCCTAGCGGCTGCTTCAAACTGGATTTTGTAAATACTCCAGACCGTTTGCCCATCGTATATTGGTGCTTGCACATTTCTGGATGTGCTTTGCGCTGCGGTTATAAGCGGGGCTGGTGAAGTGGTTACTACTGCCTTCGCTGCTTCCAATTCTTTTTTCACCTTTTCCATCTCGTGGCTCATTCTCACTTCGACCTGTCTGACCTTTTCCTCGACCTGGTAAACCTTTTCCTCGACCTGGTCAACCTTTTCCTCGACGCCTTTAGTTTGTTTGTTAAGACTACCGAGCTCCGCTTTTATTTCGGTGGACTGCTTTTGAAAATCTGATTTGATTTCGATCGCTTGTTGGTCCAGCTTCGCTGATTGTTCATTTAGCTTCGCAGTTAGACTGGATGACTGTTCATTCAGCTTCGCTGATTGTTCATCTAGCTTCGCAGTCAGACTGGATGACATCACCATTAACATTTGCATTAGCGCATTTTCTGGCTCCTTTGATTTTGGTGTTTTTGCGTCTTCCTTAAGCTCCGCCATGGTAAATTCATTTAGTTTGAAATGTTAGCTTCGTGGTTATAATTTATTTTTATTATTTCGGCTTTTATTTATTTTTCAACCAGTTTCCACGTTAGATTTCACTATTGTTCATTTTTCCTTTTTTTTATGTTCAAACGTTTTTCACTTTCAAAATTTTAATCTCACTTCTCGACAGCACAGTCGCGTGTATTCGGTTCGCGGCCAGAAAATTATGTCGGAACAATATAATTGTTCTTAATTAGTTATTACAAAAGATCGTAAAATTATTACGACTGTTTGGTATTTGTTTTCCACTTCTACAAAAATCTGGAGAAACTTACCTCTTTGAATGCTTGTACAGGGTGGGCCAGAAAGGCGTACGATTTTAAAAACAGTCTTGCGTTTGAAGCTTTAGAGAGGGGACTGCGCGGGTGGTGGGGTTAAGTAGCTCGGTTCTTGGAAATTTAGTCGCGATGGATCACTTCACCGGAGCGCAACGTGCATTCTGCGTTAAACATTATTAAAAATCACAATTCGTGCGCTATTGTTCGGCGTTTATTTCGGCGTGAGTTTGGATTACATGACCTAAATCAGTGTCCGAAAGAAAGTGTGATTCGATCGTGGGTCAGAAAGTTCGAAGAGACTGGTCCGACTCTCAAACAGAAGCCTGCAGGACGCCCAAGGTCAACAAGAACGGAATTATCGGACCCTACTTCTTCGAAAAAACAAGGCCAATCTGTCACTGTAAATTCTGACCGATACATAGCCATGTTAAGGGATTTTTTCTTTCCACAACTGCAACAATTTGAAGCCTATAATCGTGTGACATGGTTTCAACAAGATGGCGCGACATGCCATACAGCTAATGCCTCTTTGGCGGTCGCAAACGAGATGTTTGCTGGGAAACTGATATCGCGCCGAGGTGACATTGCATGGCCTCCTAGAAGTCCGGATCTGACGCCACCGGACTTTTTTTTTGTGGAGATACCTAAAAAGTAGAGTCTACACCAATAACCCAGCCACGATTAACCAGTTGAAGACCAATATCCGGGAAGAAATGGCAGCTATTCCCCGTGCAATGTGCCAGCGAGTTTTTACCAATTTGAGGGTCAGATTCGAAGAATGTTTGCAGCGGGAGGGTGCCCACCTGGATGACGTTATTTTTAAGAAATGAATTTCCCAGATGTCAATTTTTATAGAAATAAAAATTTGTACGTGAATTGTACTCAGTTTTTTTTTAATGATTTTTTCAAATTCGCAATTCTTTCTGGCCCACCCTGTAGTTAAAGCATTTCCTTCTAAATACAAACTAATTTTGTTGAAAAAACAACTTTCATATTTCAAGAAATAACATGCAATATATTGTTACATGTACAAGTAATTCTGCGAGCTACTGTCGCAATTGTTTTCGCAACCATTAAGACATTTGGAAGTGAGTCACTGCTCCGCTCGAATATACCAGAACATTCGCCAATGTACGAGAAATGCATTGAACGGATGGAGACCCTATATAAAGGCGAGCTGAATGAATCGGGAAATCATTCATTCAACCGCGATAGTAAAAACGGCGATAGTGTGTGGAGTGTGAATTGAAAAGCGATCAAGTAATAGTGAAGTGATTTTAGAAGACAATTACGATAGGAATTTTGGACAAGTGGAAGTTGTAATTTTGATAGTGAAAATTAAAATTGTGAAATAATTAATAAGTGATTGTGCACTTTTAAGTAATAAAATAAACTCTTTTAATTTAATTTAAAGACATTGCGTTTTCACTTTCCCGGAACATTAAAATTATTGGCCGCGAACCATAACACGCGACAGTGGTGTCGAGAAGTGAGAAAGAAAATTTCGAAAAGTGAAAACATTTAAACATTTTTAAAGTGCACAATAGTGAAATTTAACGTGAAAACTGTTGAAAAAAAAACGAAAAGCCAAAATAATAAAAATGCCACGGAACTTGCATCTAAGAATTAATGAATTGACCATGTCGCTGATGCAGCAGGAGCAGCGACAACAGTCATCTAATTTAACTGCGAAGCTAAATGAACAATCAGCCAAGCTAAATGAACAATCCGCGAAGCTGGACCAACAAGCGATCGAAATCAAGGCAGACATCACACAGAAGCTGGAGAAACAGTCAACCGAAATAAAAGCGGAGCTCGGTCATCTGAACAAACAAATTAAAGGCGTCGAGGAAAAGGTTAACCAGGTCGAGGAAAAGGTTTATCAGGTCGAGGAAAAGGTCAGCCAGGTCGAAGAAAAGGTCAGCCAGGTCGAAGAGAGAATGAACCATGAGATGGAAAAAGTGAAAAAAGAATTGGAAGCAGCGAAGGCAGTAGCAACCACCTCATCAGCCCCACTTGTAACTGCAGCGCATAGCATATCCAGAAATGTGAAAGCACCAATATTCGACGGGCAAACGGTCTGGAGTATTTACAAATCCCAGTTTGAAGCCGCCACAAGGGCAAATCACTGGAATGAGCAGGAACGAGCAACTGCATTAATTTCTGCTCCAAGAGGCCCAGCTGCCGAGCTTTTGCAGACGATCCCCGTTGAGTTGCACTCAAACCCGAATGCTATAAGGAATGCACTCGACATGCGTTATGGAGACGATCATCTGAAGCAGATTTATCAGTCACAGCTAAGGCATCGGGTGCAGAAGTCTGGTGAAACCCTACAGCAGCTAGCCCAAGACATTGAGCGACTGGCACTTTTGGCTTACCCAGCCTATGACCCAGAACATCGAGATGATTCAACGACAGAAACATTCATCAGCGCACTAAAGGACCCAGAATTGCAACAAGCCCAACGTTTATCTCAAAAGCAAATGGTTAAGGACGCATTGGCCTACAGTCTGAACTTTGAGGCAGCGAAAAATGCGACTCGTTCCACTGCCCGGGTTCGCGAGGTAGTGGCAGATGAGTGCAGGTGTGAGCGTGTCGAAATTGAGCGAGAGCCGCAGGTAAATGGTGCGCCTAGATGCTGGAATTCCGGAGAGAAGGGGCACCTGCAAAGAGACTGCAAGAAGCGAAGAAAACCGAGCTATTGTCTAGGGTGTGCAGCTAGGAGAAGATCTAGACCAAGTCAGGAGCCCAGAATGGAAACCCTTCAAACTGAGGGGTCGGGAAACATGTAAGAGCCAATTTCGTGGGGCAGAGGTTGGCTAGGAGGATCGACGTCCCCAGCACCACCATCACTGAATCAAGACTACATCGTAGAGAAGCGGACTTATGCCTTCCGGGTCAAGTTGGCGGAGAACATTGCACCATAACCAACGACACTGGTGCGACCCGACCGATAATCCGACCAGACTATGTGAGGCAACAACTGGTTCGAAAGGGCAGAATTTTCACACTACGGACAGCTACGGGAGAAACTGCACCTGTCCATGGAGAGGTCAACCTCCAGATACAGTTGGGAGACCTAACGTTCCGATATAATTTTCTGGTCGCAAACATTATGGATGACTGCGTTTTCGAAATGGATTTTCTGCGACCACATGGAATCACGTTGGATTTGGGCAAACGGGTCTTGGAACGGCAGAATGTCGAAGTTTTGATGCAGGATCCCAGCGTTCAAATTCCCAAGATGAATGTAGTAATATGTGCCAACACTGATGTACCGAATTCTTCTGAAAGCATTGTATGGGCCAAGGTTGATGGTGATTCTGGAGACCAGTGATCCTATCTAATAGAGCCAACGAAGACGTCGGCATTGCGCAGTTTGATTGTAGGACGAAGCCTTGTAAGATCTGTAAGGAGCGGATACGTACCGGTTAGAGTCCTTAACACCGCAGACTCAACCACGAGCATCAAAGCGGGAGAAGTCATCGGCATCTGCCAGCCTGTTTCCACCATCACCTCCTTGGAAGCCACTCACGACCATCATTGGAAAAGGTGGCAAGACGCAGACAAAGCCCGGGAATCCACATCTGCAATATTGAAGCAGGTCAAATTGCCAGTGCAGCTATTCAAGCAAGCCTCTGCGCTGGTCACCAAGTACAGTGACATCTTCTCAACAAGCCCGGATGACCAAGGCCGAACGAGTAAAGTAACTCACGTCATAGATACACAGGGAGCCAAGCCAATTCGACAAGCACCAAGACGTCTTCCTATAGCCAAACAAGGAGAAGTGATCGCACTGATTCGGAAATGGAAAAACAAGGCGTTATCGAACCTTCTGTCAGTCCATGGGCCGTGCTTGTAGTTCTAGTAAAGAAAAAGAATGGTAGCACTCGTTTTTGTGTGGACTATAGGCAGCTTAACGACGTCACTAAGAAAAATAGTTACCCATACCCATACCCATACTTTAGCAGACGCAAAATTGTTTTCTACACTCGATCTCAAGAATGGCTACTGGCAGGTAAAAATCGACAAGAAGGATCGAGAGAAGACCGCATTTTCAGTTGGGACCGGATGGTGGCAATTTATGATGATGCCATTTGGGCTTTGCAATGCTCCAGCCACTTTCGAACGCCTGATCGAATAAGTGCTACGTGGCCTTACCTGGAAAACCTGCTTGATATACCTAGATGACATCATTGTTATCGGAAAAACGTTCGAAGAGCATGTGCGGAACTTAGAAGAGGTTTTCTCCCGATTGCAACTGGCGAATTTGAAACTTAGTCCCGACAAGTTTACCCTTTTCTTAGCTGAAGTAAAATACCTGGGACACGTCGTATCAGCAGAAGGGTCAAAACAGACCCTGAGAAAATTGAAGCCGTGAAATGCTGGCCAACACCAAACAACAAGCGCCAACTACGAAGTTTTCTGGGTTTGGCAACGTACTATCGAAGATTCGTCAAAGACTTTGCCAAAATAGCTAAGTGTCTTCATCAGCTAACCGAGAAAAATCGTCCGTATGTCTGGAACGATCAATGCCAGGCAGCCTTTGAGACCTTGCAGGAGAAGCTGTGTGAATCACCCATGCTGGCCTATCCAAAACCCGGAAAACTGTTTGTGGTTGACACCGATGCGAGCAACGGCGGTATTGGAGCTGTACTCTCCCAGCAGATCAATGGCGAAGAAAGAGTCCTCTCGTATTACAGTCGAGTTCTTCCAAAAAGTGGGAGGAACTACTGCGTGACCAGGAAGGAGCTATTGGCTATAATAGAGGCCACCAAGCAGTTCCACAAGTACCTATATGGCCAGGAATTTGTTCTCCGAACGGACTATGCATCATTGAGATGTTTGGTCAATTTCAAAAACCCCGAGGGACAAGTTGCGAGATGGATCCAAAGATTTCAGTCATACGACTACAAAATTGTTCACCGGAAGGGCGGAGTTCATGGAAATGCTGATGCCCTATCTCGCCGTCCATGTCCAGCTAATTGTAAGCATTGCCGACGAATTGAAGAAAAGGAGCCGCCCGTTGAGCTGCGATTGATAACGGCTGAATCTGATGAAGGTTGGTCGCCGGAGGAGATTCGAAACGCCCAGTTAGCCTATGAAGACATCGGACCATTGCTCGTACGGAAGGAGACAACTGGGCGACCTGAGTGGAAAGGCGTTTCAATGCATGCCGCAACCCTGAAATGCTATTGGGCACAATGGAACTCCCGTCAGGTGGAGGGTGGCATACTCAAGCGGAAATAGGAAACGGCGGACGGCAGCTCCTATAGGATGCAAACTATACTTCCCAAAAGCCGAATCCACGATGTGGTTAAGGAAATGCATGGAGGATCCTCGGGAGGCCACCTTGGTGTTAGCAAGACCTTAGCGAAATTGCGGGAAAGGTTTTATTGGCTCCACGCTCGAGAAGACGTAGAGGACTGGTGCCGTAGATGCACGATTTGCGCTTCCGTCAAACGTCCAAGGCAACGACTGAGGGGACAAATGCAAACCTACAACGTGGGTGTACCGGTTGAAAGGATTGCTGTTGACATCGCTGGACCCTTTCCTGAATCCGAATGGGGAAATCGATACACGCTGGTTGTGGCCGATTATTTCAGCAAGTGGCCCGAGGTCTACCCCATCCCCAACCAGGAAGCATTTACTGTGGCCGAACAGCTAGTGTTAAATTGGGTCAGTAGGTACGGCGTACCTTGCGAACTACATTCGGATTAAGGCCAAAACTTTGAGTCACTAGTTTTTGGCGAAATGTGCGAACTACTGGGAATACAGAAAACGAGGACAACATCACTGCATCCCCAATCCGATGGAATGGTCGAACGTTTCAACGGCACGCTCAATAAACATCTGGCCAAGATGGTTGACGAGAAACAAAGGGACTGGGACCGACATATCCCACTATTTTTGATGGTGTACAGAGCTGCCGAACATGCATAGACGGGCCAAGCACCATCCAAAGTCGTTTTTGGAAAAGTTATTCGGGACACCCCCTGGGAAACCCCAAACGATCTCGGAGTACGCAAGTGAGCTAAGAGAACGGTTGAACCAGATACATCGAACAGTGCGAAAACACCTCGACTCAGCTACTGACCGCATGAAGACCGGTATGATCTAAAGGCAAATTCTACTGGCTTCCAGCAAGATGACTTGGTGTGGCTATATAACTCACAGCGGCGAAAGGGTAGGTCTCCAAAGTTGCAGCATAATTGGGAGGGAACATACCGGGTTACAAAGCGAATCAACGACGTCGTATATCGCATACAGAAACACCGTAAGCCGAGAGCCAAAATGAAAATTCCAGGGAGAATTGACTACAACTGGCGACTCATCTTTTTGGGGCGAAAAGAACCGAGGTGGAGGCAGTGTTACATGTATAAATAATTCTGCGAGCTACTGTCGCAATTGTTTTCACAACCATTAAGAACATCAACATTTGGAAGTGAGTCATTGCTCCGCTCGAATATACCAGATACCTCTCGGCAGAACATTCGCCAATGTACGAGAAATGCATTGAACGGATGGAGACCCTATATAAAGGCGAGCTGAATGAATCGGGGAATCATTCATTCAACCGCGATAGTAAAAACGGCGATAGTGTGTGGAGTGTGAATTGAAAAGCGATCAAGTAATAGTGAAGTGATTTTAGAAGACAATTGCGATAGTAATTTATGGACAAGTGGAAGTTTTAATTTTGATAGTGAAAATTAAAATTGTGAAATAATTAATAAGTGATTGTGCACTTTTAAGTAATGAAATAAACTCTTTTAATTTAATTTAAAGACATTGCGTTTTCACTTTCCCGGAACATTAAAATTATTGGCCGTGAACCATAACACGCGACAATATTTATCTCTTATCCTAAAACTAAGGAACCTTTCAAAGGCAGTCTTTACGGTTATTGCATAGTACACTTTGCAAATGAATTACGAGCGATTATTGCACCTGGTAGCAAATTTTCCCTCTTTTTTTCTTTCACATAGGTGACAGCAGCCTCTTTTTAGAACGTTTTGGTTTCGGCTTAGATCAGTAACTTCAGACGCCAATGGCAAAGGCACCGTGTTAAAAATTCATAAAAAATGATCAATTTTATCACGCAATTCTTTTGGGTGCTCGTACTTTGAATACTCCGCTTTTGTGTTTATAATATATTCTTTAATTAATTCCAACACAATCCGTTTTATATATTTCTTTCGTTTCATCTTTTTCGCAAATTTTGAGCTTTTCAAGAAATTCAAGAAATCAATTTTACACTTTTATTTTTTTCGGCACAAAAGATACTAGTGTTGTGCTAATTATAAATCCAAAAACCGAAGATCCGGGCTTACGATGCCTTTCAGGTTGAAACTCAAAAGGAGTTTCACGTTTGTTTTTCCTAACACCAATCAACATAAGTCAAATTTTTTCCAAGCAATACATTGCCACAGAAGAAAACCAGTTATCTGATGTGTTATATTAGGGAAGCCAACTGTTATACGGCTTGGGAAAGCATAGATAATTGATATCTGCTACGATCATGCTGTTTGCCTTTATATACGAAATCATTTTGTAAAAGTGAGTCGTAGCATCACACAAACATACTCCTTTGATGCGATTTTTCTTAATAACCTCCGATATCTCGGAGCGATATACGATAGAGATCTGTCATCCCTACAGAATTTGCTAATCAGTTGACAAGTGTTAGATGACAGATCACTGTCACTAAACCACCACTTGACGTTGGTCGTGTGGTGAATATTTTAGTAATCGAGCAGCCCGCCTATGCAAACTACTCGAGGGACCTTTACAATAAAAAAAAAAAAACGATTTCATAATAATAACAACGCAATAAGTGCGGAAGAATTAGATACGCAATTTATTTATATTAATATTACTACCCCAAAATAAGCCCCGCTACTATCACCGCTTCCATTATCGATAAAAGCCCTCCTTTTTTTCCCCAACAAAAAAAAACTAACAAATAAGAATCGTATAATGGCAACGCCATTGCGACACAATTTAACGAAGCTATTGCTAGATTGTCGCAACGAGAATCTGCCGTTACCGCCATGAAGAGGCTCCTCGAGGAGGCAGTAAGCAGAATTCTGACGAAGCGGGACTCAGGTTTATAACAGCGAGCGGGATGGTTTGCACGTTTTATTAACGGAGCCCCAACGAATTTTGTAACAGCCCATGTGTTCACTTTCATTAAAACATCGCCATCGCTGTATGAAAAGTAACATTTCGTTCATTAATTGCATCCTCGTAAGCCAGCGTTTGAAATTTTGCATGAAATCATGTAATTCCCGAACGTTTTTATTCTAATTCCTGCGGTGATAGTAGCAATATGAGTTAGTTAGTACTACGCCAATGTGTAAATACTTTGGAAATTCCGTAAGAGTAGTGGATCACGTCACGGAAAAATGTTGTTTACATGGTGATCGGAGATGAGTGTTTCTTATGTGTGGACGAGTTTGGCAATGAATGTGCAAAGAATTTCTTGGATATAAGATAACAATACGTCTTCTTTTATAATTTTCACCATCTTCTGGAGGGTCGAGCGACAGTGTCCTGCAATCCTCTTCGTATTCACCTTTTTTTTTTGTGGTAGCACTTCGGCCCCTTTCGGGCCTTCGCTGAGAGATAGTTAGAGTATCTCATTGTCATGATCGAATGTATCGGCAGCCCACAAGGTGATATGATCATTATCACGCTTTGGCCGTGTGTTCGTCCACCCAGCTGCAATATGTTCTGATTTTAAACCAGCGCGTATCATAACTGAATAGGCTTATAGTCCGTGCGAAGAAACACTTGAACTAAATCTCGTTGACGCCAACGAAATTCGAACCAGAGACCTTCGGCTTACGGGCTTAGTGCTCTAACCATAAGCCACGCGAACTATTCACCTTTGTTAGTAAATATTTCTGTAATCAACCAACAACTTAGATTCTGTATTGTACGGGCACGAACGATTGATAAATGACATAAATGTCTTTTCTTGTCTTCTGTCAATTCTATTGTCGAATTTTGTACAACAGGGAGTAATTGTTTTCTAACAATTTGACTATTTGGTCCTTGCATTGGATATGGAAGACTCCACAGTGCTCACAGAACTCCAGGGATAAACTGTTCATAAAAACACAAAGGCGAAGCAAGCGAAAATTTCCAGTCAAGGAATTTGATACCATTAATAAAATAAGCACCGTGAAAGGACATAACATGTTACCTGATATCATAAATCCAAAACCTACGTCGAATTTCGAAAAGTCCAGCGAACGGACAAGAAATCAATAGAGAGATTTGAGATTGAGTTTATTTGCCCTCATTGCACCAAGTCGAACATCGCTTGTGACTCAATTTTTTTCTTCATCAATCAGCCATATATGCGTCGAAACGTGACACATTTTTCAACGGCCATGGCGTGACGCAACACCGGCTTCATCGATGCTCATGAAACTACAAAAGCGAAATACTGTTTTACAAGCGAAACGTGGCAATGATAGTAGTTTCAAATGTCCTGTCTGTTCCTTAAATTATCGTTCACAAGCATTTTTAAATGATCATTCTATTTAAATTTAGAATAGTCTGCGAGTTGCGGATGCATCTAATAACATTCAATTTGATTTTACATAATCATTCTGGAAACTCCAAGTATTAAGGTTTAATTTCTAATCGCATTTAAAGCATCGAGGCATCATTATAAATAAAGGCTCTTAACCGCCCCAACAACAAGCGCACGTCGGAGGAGGACTGGATGAGAACCCTTTTTGGTTATTAACAAAAAAAAAATAATTTGAAGTAAAAATCATTAGTTAAATAATTAAAGCATAAAATTAATCCTTGTCTTGGCATCCGAAAAATCTTGATTTCATCACGGCTAACAAGATCATTCTGTAGGTAAGTACATTTTTAAATGAAGTTCAAAATAATGTCGCCTCTAATGGACTTCAGTTCTTATTGTGTGATTTGAAACATCAAAGCACTTTTGATACCATTGTACCGAACCGCAACACTATCCGGTGAACCCAACCTACTAGCTCGACACGAATCAATTGAGCCTTCCTGGAAGCCAGTCCCGAGCGAGCAGCGCGAGTTAAGAGCGGAGCTAGAATACGGTGCGGTGACTTTTGAGCATATTTTTATTGTATAATACAATTTCCAATACGAGCGAATAAATAGTGTTTTAATTGCCTTTCAGAAGCACTCCCCCCCGATATGCCAACCGTCAAGATTTTGCGGGCTTCGTGCGATATAAATACACCACCATAATATTTTTTGCAGAATATGGCGAAAAAATATTTAACGCAGGAGCAGCTGGTGAAACTTTTAAATAGTTCTGATTTTTCTACCGACGAGGATGAAGAAGTTATCCACGAAAATCTTGCAGGAGAAGAAAAAGATGACTACATTCAGGTAACGCCGTCCAAAAATCGACGTAGATTGGAGGATTCAAGCGACGAAAGTGATGCCGCTGATATGCGCGCTGAAATTCTGCAACCATTTAGCATTAAAATGCTATTACCTGCTGAATCTTCAGTGAAATTTCAAGCTGATGAAGATTTAATTTTTCAATATAAAGTTACTACGAAATCGGAGATAAAATGGCGAAAGCGCGAACATCCCGTGATTCAGATAGAGCGATTTCAACCAGCAACACATGATGCCACCACAACGAAAGACCCAATCAAATACTTTTACAAATACATTGGACACGAAATGTTCGAATAAATGTGCACATATACGAACATTTATGCACTACAAAATGATTCGGCTGGGTTCAAACGGTGCAACGTGAAGGAAATTAAGACTTTGGTGGGTTATCGTGTAATGATGAGAAATTTGAAACTCCCCAGAACACGCGTGTATTCGGATACGGACGTTAATCTTCCATATTTTTACAAAAATATGCCACGTGAGAGATTTTTTGAACTACAGAATAGCATGGAGAAACCATAACATTGCAAAGATGTGCTGTTCAAGGTATTTTCATGAATACTTTGATTTTCTATCACATTTTTCTTTTATTTTTCTCTTAGGTAAGACCGCTCATAAACTCAATTCGGTGAAGTTGTTTGGAAAATCCAATTAAGGAGAATTTGGCTATTGATGAGCAAATGATTCCGTTCAGAGGAACTCTTGCCATCAAGAAATATATCAAGGACAAACCTAGCCCCTGGGGAATTAAAGTATTTATTCTTTGTGACAAAAGTGGTTTACCGTACGGCTTCATAGTTTACCAAGGAGCACACATGAAGATCAACCAATCGCTTGTCAAACTCCTCCGGTATGGTGGCGCTGTAATCACGCATCTTTCTCATATGATCCCGGATAATACAAAAGGTGTCAAATTGTACTTTGACAATTATTTTTCATTATATGGAGTCTTCGAGCTACTGAGAAAACGCACTATTTATGCTCTGCTGGAACCGTCCGAGTGAATCGATTCTTTTCACCGCCATTCATGAGTGACAAGGACATGAAGAAAACTGGAAGAGGTTCTTCTGAACGGTTAACAACTCATGACGGGAATGTCATTTCAACAAAATAGCACGACAATAAAGCGGTCACAATTGGATCCAATTTCATAGGCTTTAGAATAATAGACAGTTTTCGAATGTACAAAAGAATTTGATTCAGTTATGCGGCCTGAAGTATTGAAATTATACAATGAAAGCATGGGTGAAGTTGATTTATTAGATTATATTATAGGATCTATATAAGATCAAGAAAATGGTCGCGTCTTGTTATCACCCATTTTATTGAATTCTCAGCTGCTGCAAGCTGGCTAGAACACAGGTGCAATGCAGGACACAACGATGTTCCTTCAAAGGAAGTTTTAGATTTGATGTCGTTCAGAATGAGCATAACAAGGCCTTAGTGCACGCAGAAAGCCAAGGACGACGATCGGGTCGAACATGCTGCACCCAAAAGGAAATAGGGTACTCCGGCGGGGCTTACGGACCCGGTTTAGTGGGGCGCCACTCACTTGCCCACTAAGGCCCCAATAAGCTTGCCGGTTTCTCTTTCTCGCAGCACGAAAAAGGTAACTTCACCACTACACTTTTTATGTCACTGAGAACACTCATGCAACTTAGCGCAACCGTTTTTCTGGCAGAAATTTAGTATGGCTACAAATAAACACACTTTCCTCGGAACTCCCTGACGATGGAACAAAAGCTATTTTCAACACTATACGACTCGTCCAAATTTCTCTGGATTCATATAGTAAAACCCTTAACTTTCCGTTTTTTTACGATTGCGGGGCAGAAATTTAGTATGGCTACAAATAAACACACTTTCCTCGGAACTCCCTGACGATGGAACAAAAGCTATTTTCAACACTATACGACTCGTCCAAATTTCTCTGGATTCATATAGTAAAACCCTTAACTTTCCGTTTTTTTACGATTGCGGGACGTGCAAAGGCAAATTAATATCTCGAGAATTTTCCGCCCTCTACACACCTCCTCCTAACACTAACACTAAGCTTTAAATCTTCCCGGGATTTACCACCCAAGCCACACTCGTTACAACCTGGAAGTCAAATTCAATTGTGTTACCCAAAGAAAATATACCTTTTTTTCTGGAATTTACATTTAATCACGTTATGAAATAAACTTCAATTATACAAACTCATCTTTTGTTTCAAGTTTCGTTACGTAAATGACTAATTTGAACTCATAATTGTAATAGAATGAAAAAGAAGAAGTCTTTAAAAGAAAAACTTACTGGTCTACAAGTTATAAAGGGGCTCCTTCTTCGCTGCTTCCGTCGACGTTATTCAAAATGCTTTACGACATGCTGCTCAAAATACTTTCTCGTCGCTTTACTTCGTTCCGGTGTTCCACAATGTCGTAGTCCGTCTAGTACGCACTTGCCAGCATTGCTTCCAAAATCGAGCCAACGCTCGTTCTCTGTATTATTCGCCTTCGCTTCACTTTTCCACCTTCGATTCGCCAAACCCAAGAAAAAAGAGGAGGCGCGGTATTCGTCACGCTCTTAGATAATCTCCCTCTAACGGCCATTCTACCACTCTCCGAGCGAGTTCCTTGTCTTTGTCTTCGGAGTGGTTCTTCCTATTCCCGAGGAGTGGTTTCCCTCAAGCTCAGTGTTATTTCCACTTCACCTTCAACCACTCTGGTGGCGATCACTACAATCACGGCTGAATCGGCTGAACAGCTTCTCTGACAGTTTGTAATATCAGATTAAATTGTTTATCAATAATTATTGATGTAGCGAAATAAAAATGCGTGAGATTAAATAGCGCTTTTCTGGGTTTTAAATGACGTGATTTACCTAGTGCTACTGATCGTAGGACGCTCCATCAAGTACGCCTGGAGGAGAATATCCGGTGACGTGAATATTTTGCTGTTATTTTATTATTTTCGTTTTTTAAAAATTATGTAAATAGCTAGTCGAGGGCAATGTTCATTTGCGTGTAACGTATGAAGTCATTCGAGAGAATTACATAATTGATACCAAATGCTACGCTCGTATGTTTTGGAGAAAAGAGAGACGGAAAATGCTACCTAGTGGATTTAGTTCCTTTCATCCGATTAAAGTTTACGTACTCATGTATGTGACAGGTGGTCAACAGCAATGTGAGAGTAGCATGAGAAATTTAGAAATATGGGAATCATCGAAGCGAAACAGAATTCCAAATAATGTTTAAAATTATGCTACACGCTTGTTCAAAAAGGTGTCCTTGCCTGTTTTTATAGTAGGCACGTTAAAGCTTTTTCGCTTTTCGCATTCTCTTTTGACGGAGTTGTTCGATATTGTGCGACTTAACTTTTAATCAGCTTTTTGCGTTTTCTGCTTTCTTATCCTCTTCATTTACATTGTCTTTGTCGTCGTCGTTATCGCTGCCGGAATTTCGATCAGCTTCGGATGTTGACCCGCCTCCTTAATCCTTAGCTACAGGCAATCCTTCGTCATGATACACAATATTTTAGTCGGTCGCTACATTTCCACAACTCGTATCATTAGGGCACTTTCGGTCTCTAAACGGTATTAAACCTTCTCGTTCAGGATGTGAATGTTGCTGGGCAGTGGTTCAAGGCATTCCTTCCAAATTACGTTGTTGTCCGATTAACGCCGGACCTGATGTGGCATATACTTTCACAGCAACCTACCTATCTACCAGTATGGATTATATTTATTTTTTTTTACTTTTTGAAAATCATTACTACAAGTACTTAAATTACTGCTACGGGTACAATTAGAAGTGTTAACCAAAACCCTAATCGAGCGCGGCTTAGGATTGCTTAGTTTAAAGAGTCACGCGACTGACATGTTAGTGTTCGGGGTGAGATAATGTTGATGCCTCTATTCCATCTGTAACAAACATCGCAGGTTGAAGATACAGCAGAAACTCCAGCGGAGACACCTCGTACAGAACTAAGGCCAGATAGTGAAATTTCTTTCGATAAGTGTGACCATCTTGCTGTTTACGGCGAAAAATTAGAAAAAAAAAAGATAGAAACTGTTTCCTCAAGTTCCATTTTAGGTAGTATTACAAAAGTTCAATAAGCTTCAAAAAATTATTTTATTAATTTTGTTTTCCAATAGCCATAATGAACATCGTTTGAAATCTGATGTCCATTCCAGTGGACATGCTGTAAATGTTCATCAAAATTTAAAAAAAATTTTTTGATAAAATCATATTCCATAAACTACAATTAGTCGATCATATGCAAAAAAATTATTGAAAGGAGCTTTAACCCCTTGCCGGGTCTGAGTGGGCTAAACATCTATTCTAACTTATAAAATTTAAATTCAGCCATTTTGAAGATTTCGTTTTCCTGAAACTACTAAATCCAACAAATTTGCATTACTTCCGCTCAACTGTTCACTTCTGCTGAAAGATGTCATTTTTACGAAATTACGCACTCCAAGCACGTTGGCGCGTAACCCATTTGATAAACCGAACATTAAAATTCTTTTCCTCTTAAAAATATTTCATATACGCGTCGCCCCACCGACACAAAGCCCTTTTCATTGATGAAAATTCACTCGAAGATGACGACATGCATCGCAATTGATCCCAGATGAATGGGTTCTGTAGAATTCGTGGTAGAACCAATAATTTGCCTACGGTCAGTTGAGTCTCCCGCTCGCACCATCGCGTACTGGGCACGTTCAATTCATCAACTTAATTTTAAAGTCACGTCTGTCGTGAAGGAATGTTTGTGGACTTGTAAATGCTCAAGAATCGTTTTTGAGGCATTATCAGTCCGGGTCCCCTTCTAGAAGTTCACCTTCCCAGCTAGCACAGCTCAGCATAGTTCACAGCCACCCGATTTCTGCAGAACGCGCCATCCGCAGCAGCACCGAGGTGGCAATGGAGTCGGTTCGCATGGAATTCCAAACATTTTTCAATAGGCGTGAACTGTGAAATTTTTCCTTTCTTTGCATTCATCAATTTCCAGCAGCCACCGAACCACGGAGGACTGGGTGGAATTTTTCTTTCAATGCGCTCCCCCTTGGCTCTTGGCGGTCCGGGCCCATACGGCCGACCCTCAACGACTGGTGCATATGTGGTACTCCAGTCCAGACGCAGACACTTAACCCAGAATGCCTAAGAATAAGAAGTGACACAAGAAACTTACAGCGGGAATGCAATATGGACTTTGCAAACAATGGAAAAATTCACAATAAGCATGGAGGAAAAACATTTCGCATAATAATGCTGATAAACATCGAGAAGTGTGAAAATGTAATTGAACTAAGTGCTCTGCACACATATGGAGCGAATTATTGCTGGTTGGAGCAGTCCGAGTGCAGAGGAAAAGTACTGGAGAAAATTAGAACATAGTATTAAGTGAGAAGGCGAGTATCTTTTGATATGAAAACCAACTGTTTGGAAACATGTATCGAATAATTGTCTTCCTTTGATGCAAGTATGAAAAATGATTCATGCATTCATACATCAAAAGTCCATTTCTTCCGGCCGCAGCTTTGATCAAATTAGTTCTTCCTTTTGTCCTCATGCAGGACCGATGAATCAAGAATTTTTTACCATCGTAACACTTCTGGACCGCATCTACCAACAATCTATTCAATTATTCCGCAATGCTACTGACCTTGATTTATTGCCTCGTACTATTCATCCTTCCTACGCAGCAAGGAAGCATAAACTTTGTCACCACTCCATTTACAACTACTTTAAGAATGTTACAAATGTTTCATTATAACCACAATTTACACAACGCCATTCTCCACTCAAACATATCAACAGTCAATTTATCGATTATGGGTCTAGACGGGACAATGGTGAAATTGGGGGTTGACTGATGGCCCGGCAGCCACAATTTGGGATGGAAATATGTGGGTCATCCAGTCAACATCAATTGTCGGGTGGTAATTTCCAAATTCCAAAAATTTCAGCCATGGGCAACGTCAACAGGTTGTACATTTTCCAGTATTTAATAGAAGGATAAGGAAATGTAAATGTCCTCGACGGAATCCCTTACGGGTTGCGAAATTGGGTTTGCAATGAGAAACGGGTAGCGTGTACAGTGTATGAATGTTCTAAGGGTTCAACGTTTGGCATTCCGTGAAGCAAACGTGGTACAAATTTCGGAAAGGATGTGGAAGATGCTGCAAGTAATGTTTATCTGTCGTAGTAGGTACAAGTATGGGATAGTACGTACCCGGGAGTGAGTGTTTAAGTTTTTTTAAAGGTTTTTGTAATAAAACATTGAGAGTGCAGAAATAAAGCCCAATTTCGAGTCAATATAAATAAAGACGGTTATCTTCTCTGTTTTAAAATACAATAAACAGCGTAAACTGCATTGCGGCAAAAGGTACTCATTTCAAGAAATAAGATCTATTATTCTGGTGTCTGGTGGCCATTGCAACATCAAAAATATTATGAATATTTTCAGGATAGCAGAGAATATTTTGCATCAGCATATCCGCTATCTGAGAACCACATCAAGTCCAAAATAGAAATATGAGCCCTTAAGTCACCTTGACATTCTGCCAAAAATTCAGCGTGATCTTCGAGAAAACGCATCGATATCGAAATATTTAACGATGAAAATATTATCTGCAAATGTTGTTGATTGTTTACGCCATCATTTTTGTTACTGAATGTGCATAATACTTACACCGATCGAGAGCTGTTACTGATTAACTTGTTTGCGTAAAACAAGTGAATCTTAGTAAACAAATTGAATTTCTTTTACCCTTTGCGTTCATACAAATTACTAGGAAATTTGATGCAATTGTTGTGCTGCATAAGTGGCTGCCAGCAATTCAATGTTGAGGTCAAACTTTATTTTGGAAAGATGAATGTTGTATATTTTCCAAGAATTTTGTTTTGACTTTTTGAAGATAATCAGTTTCTACTACGCGATTGTGGCAGATTTTAACTTAGGGCTCATGTTGTCGGCTATGTTGAAATTAAATGCGATCTGAAATCTGCAATTATTTACACTTATCAGAATGGTGTAAAATTAATGAAAGGGGATGCGATTTTATAAAAGAATGCAAAGCCGTTTAATGATTGTGGAAAATGTTATTCGTAAACTAACTGAAGTTTTGTTCTTTAAGTATCCTTATAATTTATGCTGTAATAGTAATGCTAGTAGTAATGTCGTAAAGACTGTAATGATTTTCATTCTATACTCGTTCGGACGAAGCCGGAACCGACCTCTCATCGGTTCTAGGCGTGAAGTCTGAGTCGTGCGAGCGAATGGTACCAACCGGTCAACCAGTCCGTGCACCCGTAATCCATTTCGCGGTAGCTGCTTGTTGGCCAGCTAGTTCGGAGAGGATTTCGGGCGCAGGTCTTGTTAAAATCTTCTCAATAATAATATTCCGCTGCTAAATCTTACTTCACTTCGATTAACTCATTCGAACCCGTCAACTTGGTGATGCGCCCGTTGTCCGGTCAAGACTAACTTGCTGTTATCCCTTCGCTCTTAACATATTCCGCATGCCATAAACCTCCACCCGTAATCCATTTCGCGGTGGCTGCTTGTTGGCCAGCTAGTTCGGAGAGGATTTCGGGCGCAGGTCTTGTTAAAATCTTCTCAATAATAATATTCCGCTGCTAAATCTTACTTCACTTCGATTAACTCATTCGAACCCGTCAACTTGGTGATGCGCCCGTTGTCCGGTCAAGACTAACTTGCTGTTATCCCTTCGCTCTTAACATATTCCGCATGCCATAAACCTCCATGAAATTTATTTATTCACGTGCAGTTAGATGATTTATTAACATGCATATAAACTATACAAACAACGTATTCACACATCTCACGCATTCTAAGTGGCGGCGCATCTGCCGACCACTTGCGCAAACAACCATTGCTACTTAAGCATGCTGGACCGCACCACCAAGGAGACTTTAACCTTTTTTTGTTTTTTATTAATCTTTAAATGTTATCCTTTCGAGCCGGGATTTCGCTCATATAACAGTCTATAAATGGATTACGCTCAATTACGTTTTTCAGCCACCATTAAATGCCCGTTTCAAACGCGTCAACAATTCAAACATACGGAAGGGAAGCCTACGTGAACGTGTATGAATAATTTTCACAAAAGCACAAAATATATGGATATAAGCAAAACGGTCCAATTAAGATTTGAATTAATTTTAGAGAAACGTTTAAATATCAATCATTATCTAATGAGTTAGATAAATATTATAAAAAAATATAAGTAATTAATTACTCAAACTTTCTGGAAAGTTGGTGAGAACAATTATGGGAAGTGACTTTTGACAAAGCAGCAAAAATCATTGGTAACTTCGTTTGCTTATACATATATGCAAATTAATAATTGAATTCAACACATTTTCTTCACTTAGAATCAATTACTTTACTTCAATAAATATATTAATAAATTGATGATTATATATTCTCTTTTTTTTCATTAAAAGTCAGGTGCATATTATTCTGCTCTTAATTTTGAAATTCTTATATTAAATTAAATCAAATACTAGCATTTATAGCAATATTTTCATGCTCTAGAGGTGCTTGCATGCAAACTCTACATGTAAATAGTAAATCATATTTTCCCAATTCAAGGTTGTTCCCTAGTTTCTGGTTTTTTGCTCATTGTACTACTATTGACTATTCAAGTTTAATACAAAAAAGTAAAAACTTAATAAAACCTAATAGTAAATAAACGACATTTTATTCGTATTTAGTAAACAATAATCGCTCGAATTTTAACGCTATTGTGTCATCATCGTTAGGAATATTTCGTAATATGTACCTTAATTTTTCGTTTTATAGCTAGCATAAATGACAAACATATCAGCACCAAATATTTCGAATTTAATAATGGTTAAAAATATGTACGACCTAATGTCTAATGAAAAATATGGGCATAAAATTTAATCAATTTTGGAACATAATTTTTGTTTGAAGTTATAAAGTACAGGGTTATCCATTCCGTGGTTGGGTTCTGCTGTATCAACATTTAAGGCTTTACGAGCCGATTACGGTCGACATAATCGACCTACACAGCAAAGAATTTCGAACACAGTGAGAAAATTTGAAGAGACTGAATCGGTCATTAATATTGCAAGCCCTGTTCATCATCGCAACATTCGGTCTGCTGAAAATATCGCTGTCGCTGCTCAAAGTCTGGAGGAAGACCCGAATTTGTCGATTCCTCGACGTGCTCAACATTTGGGCTTGTCTTACGGCTCATTGTGGCGGATTTTGCATTTGGATTTGCATCTCCATCCGTACAAAATCGAGCTCACTCAAGAACTTAAGCCTCAAGACCATACACAACGCGGAATGTATGCGAATTGGGTGATTGAACAACAAGCCATTGATAACGATTTTTCGAACAACATTTTCTTTAGTGATGAGGCTCATTTTTCGCTCAGTGGTTACGTAAATAAACAGAATTGCCGAGTATGGGGCTCTAAAAATCCTCAAGTGATCGCAAAAAGGCCTTTGCATCCAGAAAAAGTGACCGTTTGGTGTGCATTATGGTCTGGTGGTGTTATTGGCCCGTATTTTTTTGAAAACGATCAAGGAAGAGCCATTACAGTCAATTTTGACCGCTATGGACGGATGTTAACCGACTATTTTTGGAGAAAAATTGAAGAGTGTGATCTGGAGAACATGTGGTTCCAACAGGACGGAGCCACAAGCCACACAACACAGGCTAATCGAGCACTTTTGCAAGAGAAATTTCCAGGACGTGGAGTTTCGAGATTGAGTGATGTCAATTGGCCCGCAAGATCCTGCGACCTAACCCCCTTTGGATTTCTTTTTATGGGGCTATGCGAAAGGTCGTATTAACGGAAACAACCCTCAAAATCTTGAGCAATTGAAAACCAATATTCGTGAATTTATGGCCGAGATATTGCCGTAATGTGCCGAAAAGCCATTGAAAATTACCTCAAAAGGATTGAAGCCTGTAAGAGGTTCCGTGGAGGATATTTGAATAATGTTGTATTTCACGTATAATGGCAAGGTTCAATCTTTATATTAAATAAAAAACTTTGTTTCCATCTGAATATTTTATGTGTTTTCTTTAGCTTTACTTTCCTAAGCGTAAAATTGATGACCCTATAATTCAAAATTATAAAATCTTTCAAAATAAATTCTGTTTTTTTTTTTGAAAAAAATCTCTAATGATCAAAGGATCATTAGAGACACAAGAATTTTGAGCGAGATGGATTTTCGATTATTTCTAGATTTAGAAATATACTAAGCAGGATGATTACGGACTACTTTTATTAAGGTAGATTTTGGTGTGTGAAAAAATTAGTTTTGATAGCAAATCTAGGAATTAGTAGCATCGGGAAAGACGGAATTAAAAGACGAATAAATACATTGCTCAACGCGGAAAAACTAGTTTTGTCAAAAAAAAAGGATGATCATTGAATTTTGGATTGTTGAAGATGACAATAGAAGATGCCACAGCAAAATTGAGTAGCCGTAGGGATGGACACCTTTCAAGTATAGTACATTCACATAGTATCCACACCTTCCATTTACCCTGTTCAGCACACTTTCTGAATTTTCCCAGTGGCCGGTCGGCTGATCCGGGGCACGTCAGCTGGCCCGCAGCCTGTCGTATTCAAAAAAAAACAAAACAAAAAGCAAATAAAATTTCCGATGCACGTGTTCTTTTACGCATTTCAGAACAGTCGACACTTTAAAATATGAGCGACCCAAATAACATAACTCGACTGATGCACACGTATATGGCGCTTTCATTCCTTACTTGTGGCGTGTTCAAACAATTTACCAAATAACTGGATTTTACTTGCGAAGAAGTCTCAAAAAGTTCGAAAAAGAAGAAATGTTTTTTTTTTTCGCCGGGGGCATGGAGAAGCCCGACGGGTTTCCACCACTGCGGATCCCGGGCCAGGCATTGCATATACTGCCAATGAAAAAACCATGAAACAAAAAAACCGACCAAGAAAGCTTTGAGCGTAACCAAAAAAAAACCGCAAGAGTTACGAGAGAAAATGAGGAGATGAAACTTCGAATTACAAATTTGGAGGAAATGCTCCGGCAGTTAACAAACGTCAACAAAACAAAAGTGATGAAGCCACAAAATATTTCCGGATAAGCGACAACAAGCAAGATGAACGAAAAAAAGTAGCCATAGAAAAGGTTCAACAAACAAATAAAGCAACATTACAAGATACGAAGCAGTCAATGATCCATGATGCTGATGTCATACTAAGCGCCGGAGGAGTCAACGACAACGCAAATTACTATGCGGTACTTGCTGCGATGAACTACGATATGGATATTGCTACGGAATATAAATTAAACCCCGAAACCATTCCTAGAAGGAAAGGATTCCTTGTACTCCAACATTTCATTTGGAAGATTACCAAGGAACCACTCCACGCGCTGAAGTACTGATGGGAAGGATTAAAGTAAGGTTAGGATAAACGATGTAAATCATTAGCATTGAGTAATGTCAGGTATAAAGTACTAAGTGGGAAAAAAAAACAACTATAAGGTTCAATTGAAACAACAACACCAACAACTGCAACCACTCACCAATGTCGATAGGGATAAGAAGAAGGATATCGCAGTCACTAATTCCACATAGAAAACGACACAACACATTTCAGAATCAAATCAAGATCGCGATACCAGTCATCGTTACAATAGTAACCCAAACCGCAACAGCCGCGAAACTAAAGAGCAAAAGACTCTGAACAATACAACGCGGGAAAGGCGTGACACGACTGATAGTGGCAACGGTAACAATAATGGCAGCGCTGGCCCAGTTGCAAATAATAATTGCGCTCGTTCGGACCGTACCAATCAATTTAAAGACTATTTATGTTACAAGGCTCACGAAGTACCAAGTGATGTATTGTTTCGCATATATTAGTTATGCGATCGGTAATGAATAAAAGATTGGCGCGTAATGAGAGTACACATGCAAATGCAACCTACCTGAGTGTTATGGTCCTTGGAAGAAAAGACATTTTTTAATTGAATTTTATCGGATTGAATTGTCGTAACAACATCGAAATCAGCGGTAAATTGCATGTAAATTATATCGCAGTCGATAAAGTCATAAAAAAGTGTTAGTGCGTAGCGTCCGGATTCCAAATCAAGATATTTCCATCATTGCAACATTGATTCGGTGTTATAAACAAACTTAAAAAATCAAATGAAAATGTTAGCATTAAGCTGAAATTGATACTAACACCAATATCCGAACACGATATTTTTTTTTTCACAATTGAGAGTGCATCATTGATTGACATGCGAATGCAAAAGAAAAGTGATGAGAAACAATGACGAAATAAGGACCACAGCACAATCCATCTACGAAAATATCAGTACAATGTCGATAAGAAGTCATCCCTCAACTTTAGGCATTGGACGATTGCATTCCATTAATTTTATTACGGAAGAATTTGTAGCTGGTTATATGCAAGATGGAAGAATGTCGGTGGTGTGATGGTTTCTGGCGATGATATTTATAATGCCCTTAAAACGCAAGTGCTTCACTATTCAGTTTACACATCATTGTTGGATATTTTCGTGGGCACTATATTTCGCATTCTTATCCTGAATTCGTTTCTACGACGTAATTTATATAAATCATTGGATAATTATGGCGTTTTGCACATCAGGATCATGTATGTTTCTTATATCAAAGGTCTTCATCTACGATTGGATAGCCGCGCCACAGCCAGTATTTCAAGTAGCTCTAATCATCACATCATTTGTTCTCTTGTGGGGCGAAGCGTGGTTCTTCGATTGTCGAGGAATTCCACAAGAAAGGCATGCACGGCGCTATTTTGCAGCAATCACCGGCCAATCTACTGATCGTTCACCTCTACTTGCGCCACTGCTTCAAACAACTAGTAGTAGTCAAGGTCCGGATGCCGGCTCGAACTTCTATTCTCCTTACGAATCGGGACTCAACAGTGACGAAGAAGAGCAACAGGATGACAAGTATCTAAAAATGGGCATTGAGTGGAGTCTAGCAATTGGAAGGTCCAAAAGGTTACAGCAAAAGGTGACACAATAAGAAGTACAAGCAGAGATAAACTAGGGAAAATCTATAGACTAACACGTAGGATAAAATACCCAGCAAAATTATTTCAAGGAGAATTATTATATAAAATCGAAGACGTACCTAAATGGAACCCGACTATATTAGAGTCAAGAATAGTTCGTAAGATCAATATATACTGCGACACTTCCTATCAAGCAACAGTAGGTGGTGGCGGTGGGACGGTTAAGCCACGTGATTTTGTCAATTTAAGATGTTGGAGCCTTTGCAAGAACGGTGATGTCATCGAGTATAGTGATGGTGAGGATGAAGCAGAAGCACAATATACAAATTACAAGGGCTCCTGTACAGGAAGTGTATCAACTGTATCCGAAGATGAATTTCTTGAGCGTGTTGAAGTTCATGCTGATATGTGTAAGAAAACGGAAATTGAAGCTGGCATTGGTAGTAAATTGAATACAAGAAATATTCGAACAGCATATACGTCGCTAAGTGGAAGTCTAATGACTTTAAATTAACTCACGACGAATGTAAACATACGCACACGAAGTCACAAGCATCAACACAACTGACATTTCAATCAAACAATCGGTAAGGTTGTTATTGATAATACAGTACAGTCCGCGAAAGAAAGATGGCCACCAAGTAAAAAACTGGGGTTGCGCCCGAGATAAACGCCGTGATGAATGTTGTTGCCTTGAACTTGGGTTCTTCAACTCAAGTGAGAGAGCTGTTGGGCCAAGTGGATAAAAGAGCCAGCGACGATGGAAACGGTTTCTTTTTTTCACGGATTTCTGGCCAACGAAGGACGTCTAGTGAACCAATAGGCAGCGATCAACCTTTTCTCAGGAGGAGAAAGTAAACATCGTGCACATCTGGCGAATCATCAAGTAAAATATCAATCATTGGGAGAAGGAAAAGAAAAACTGCTCGAGACAACCGACGAATTAAATTGGATCAAGCATATTGAGTTGAGGTGCGAGGACTTTGATCATCAGCGGGGCCCCCAACGTAGCAAGTAAGAAACGGTGTAAGTGTAAAGAGTTGATAAATACTTTTGAATAACAATTTGCATTAAATTACTGTTGAATAATAATTTGCATTAATAACTTTTGAATTAGCATTGGATTTTTTAAGTTTGTTTATAACACCGAATCAATGTTGCAATGATAGAAATATCGTGATTTGAAATCCGGACGTCAAGCACTAACACTTTTTCATGACTTTATCGACTGCGATATAATTTACATGCAATTTACCGCTGATTTCGATGTTGTTACGACAATTCAATCCTATAAAATTCAATTAAAAAATGTCTTTTCTTCCAAGGACCATAACAGAAAAGACAACTGCTGACTTTCTTTTGTTTGACACTTATGTAGGTTGCATTTGTATGAGTATTCTTATTACGCGCCAATCTTCTATTCATTACCGATCGCATAACTAATATATGTGAAACAATACATCACTTGGTACTTCGTGAGTCTTGTAACATAAATAGTCTTTAAATTGATTGGTACGGCCCGAACGAGCGCGATTATTATTTGCAACTGGGCCACCGCTGCCATTATTGCTAACGTTGCCACTATCAGTCGTGTCACGCCTTTCCCGCGTTGTATTGTTCAGAGTCTTTTGCTAGTTAGTTTCGCGGCTGTTGCGGTTTGGGTTACTATCGTAACGATGACTGGTATCGCGATCTTGATTTGATTCTATGTGTTGTGTCGTTTTTGCTGTGGAATTAGTGACTGCGATATCCTTTTTCTTATCCCTATCGAAATTGGTGAGTGGTTGCTGCTGTTGGTGTTGTTGTTTCAATTGAACCTTATAGTTGTTTTTTTCCACTTAATACTTAATACCTGACATCACTTAATGCTAATGATTTACATCGTTTATCCTAACCTTACTTTAATCCTTCCCATCAGTACTTCAGCGCGTCGAGTGCTTCCTTGGTAAGCTTCCGAATAAAATGTTGGAGTGCAAGGAATCCTTCCCTTCTAGGAATGGTTTCCGGGTTTAATTTATATGCCGTAATATGAGATGAGATGAAGTGCCAAGAAAGCATACGTAATATTAATGATTCTAGTGATAATTTTATAGAATACCTAAAATCAAAAAATAAGGAGAAGGAAAACAAGCCAACCATTGTGTCTACTAGTTCTCCTATTAAAAATAATAAGATAAGTGAGAAAATTCCCGCGGTTAATGTCTTTAGACAGTGCGGATGGGATTTGGTTCGACTATTAGTAGCACACCATAAGATCGATAATTTCGAAGTTAAGAGAGTGACCGCTGATAAACTCACAATTAAAACAAAAATGCTGGCTGTTTTCAAGCTAACTAAAGATGCTCTTAATAGCGTACAAGCATCCCACTTCACATACACGCCAAAGGCGGAAAAAATCAGACCTTCCTGTTGAAGGGCTTGGACTGTGAGGAGAAAAATTTTGCTACCAGGAGATCAAATGTTGAAGGCAAAATATTACAATTTTAATTGGTACAAATTTCTAACGATAGGAGTTCAAGTGCCCTCCAAAAGGTAAGGTACTTGAACTTTAAGAGTTGTGAGGTGCTTGCGTCTCCAAAAAACTGAGGACAACCAGTATTACAGGTGCCAAAGATTCGGTCATACGGCTGTCAGTTGCACTATCGCTGTGCTAAATGTAAAGATATTCATGCCCCGGTGAATGCAAATTCACTTAGATGGAACCAAAAGAAAAATTATACTGTGTTAACTTTTGGTCATCCAGCATCATATCGACACTGCCCTCGGTATCAAGACGCAAAAGTTAAATTTTCTCCAAAATAAACCCAAGTACATCACTACGTGTTACCTTCCAACTTCGTTAAGCCCGGAGTATCATTTGCACTTGCTGCTAGAGGACCTGCTGACAACGATGTTAATAAAATAATAATCTAAGTGGCAATAATGGGCTGCTATCCAAAATTTACCAACAGCTTGAATCTCTTTCAGAAAGAATAAATAAGCAAGATCAAAAAATCAATTTCATTTTTCAACGCTTAAGCCAACATACTTCAAAATAATTTGTCATCCAGTCACATTTCCATGGATAAACTTCGTCTCATCTCGATCAACATCAAATCCATTGTTACTATACATCGATATGACTATCTCCTCGAATTTATTGTTAAGCAAAAACCTAATAGCGTGCTTCTCACCGAAACCCACCTCAATCCATGAAACTCCACGACATTCAAGGATTTTGAATTCGTAAGAGACGATAGGGTAATAGGTGATGGGGAAGGTGGCACCGGGATATTCGTGAGAAGACCCTAATGTTTCCAAAATATTGAAAAAGTTGAATTCAAAAACTTTGAATCTCTTGAAGTGTCCGTTATCAAAATTTATCTGCCAAGTGGGGATACCCTCTTCGTTATGTCTGCCTATGCAACTGGTCGAAATGTTCTCAAGTTCAAGACGGAGCTCAACTGTTTGTTTGAAATAATCGAATTGGACAGGCTGCATAGTTATTATATTCTTGCTGGTGGCCTGAATGTCAAGCATATATCATGGCTGAACGCCACTAATAATTCAAGAGGCGTGTTCCTGAAATTGTAGAAAACAGAGAACCAAATTGATTACAGGTTGCAATCTATATGGGTTGGAGTTCCCAACATACCCTACGACAAATTCATATTTGGACCTCTGCATTGCTGACGCAAGTCTTGAATTCAGCTTTAATAGTCCTCAACGGAAACTGCAGGTGCTTCCTTATGATAGCGGCCATAACGCAATCGTGATGGAAATCAATCATCAAAGGGATGATGTCTTCCTCATTCAAGGTTGAATTTCATAGAAACAGAATGGGGAAAGTTTCAAAAGAAGATTAATTGAGAGTACCAGAAGCAATGTTCTCCTTCTGATGCTTGCTCAATGGTTCCTTATAACAGGAATCTAACTAACGATGAAATAGATCTCTCTTTGTCGAAGTTAGAGAAGCTGACGTTGGAAACGATTGAGAAAGTAGTTCTCAAGATTAAACATCAAAACAATGTGGAAGGATATGAAACACTAACCATTGTAAGGTTGAAAAGATTGAAAAGCCTTCTTCTCACACGGGTCAACAATATTTACTTGCGAATTTTTGAACTACAACCATCCCTCGTTGGCTTTGTTGAAATTAAATCTGAAGAATGTCCGGAACTCAATCCGTTCATACTTCAGGAGTGAAGTCAGCAATCAATGGGCGAAAAAGTTGAGGGGTATGAGCCCACAGGACCCAGATGGCGTTTTCGCAAAAGTGAATAGCATATTCGGCAAGAAGTCTCGAGTGAAGGTGTCGAATTTTGAAGCCACTAGTGATGAGATAAATCTTCTCGATAGGGCTGATATCAAACTTAATAGTAAGACTGCGGATAGAAATGGAAACAGGATTATATGGGAGGGATTGCATAAACTTGCCTTGATTGGAACACATTTCGAATTGGTTTCGCTACCAAGCCCTGAGAGAGGGAATGAAATATTTTCATAGTTCGTTGAAGCAAAAGTTTCCGACTTCAAATCAAGCCTGAACCGTGAACCAATTCTTCATTTCAATGAAACATTAACATCTGACCTCATACCGAGTTTGAATCTTATTGATTATTTTGTCAGCTATGAAGACTTGTGTTTCATATTTCGCAGGATAAACAACAAGAAATCATGTGGTACTGATGGTATTCTAAATGTAGCTCTCCAACATTTGCCTGAGGTTGCTATTAGGAATTATTGCATATTGTTCAACAACATGTTGAGCAATTCACATTTCCCAAATGAGTGAAAAAAGGCTAAGGTATTCCGATCTTGAAGAAAGGATAAGAAATCTCATGCCCCAAAAGTTATCACCCACATCAGCAAGGTGTTTGAAGTGATACTGAACAAAGCATTGAACACCCACATTGAGGAATATGAGTTGATGCCGAATTGCCAATTTGGTTTTCGTACGAGGCATTCGACCATACATGCAATAACAAAGTAAGCCTTCGATACGGTGTGGTAAGATGGACTTGTTTTTAAACTCCTTCAGGATAGGTTCCTCAGACACCTTGTCGCCATGACGCGCCATATGTTATACGGATATTGTTTGTTGTAACTGATGGAAATCTGACAACAATTTGCGAATTCAAGGTCTTGAATGGTCTACAGCAGGGAACAGTTACTGCACCTCTGCTCTTCTCAATATTCATTCGCAAGCTATTGAATGGCTTTGATTTAACGTCTCGACAACGCGATCACTGGTAGCGTTTGCTGATGATCTGATTATATATATGGCAGACCGAAAAGCTATTATAGCTCAGAGCAATCTCCAAAATATGTTCAATGATCCGCAGCTGTATACTGACAATTTGCGAAGGAAAATCAATGCGCAGAAGTGCGAAACAATCTTGCTTTGGACAACGCTGCAGGGGGTCAGTCAAGACTTGAAACGCAATAGGAAGAATTTCCACATCATGGCTGGCGAGGGTAGTTCAGAACGGGTTCCACATTAATCCTGTGTTTGATACCTCGGTGTTCATCTCGACAGTATCTTGCTATACGGAACATGTTAAAATCATGTTCAGCAAGGCACAAAAAGTAGTCATGGCCCCACGAAGGCTCTTTTATTCAAAATACGTTGATCAAAAGATTAAAGTTATCTGTTACAAGACTCTGGTTAGACCAGTTTTGACATATGGATGTCAGACCTGGTGCAACCAGAATCGTAGTACCATGGAAAAGTTAAGAGTTTTCGAAAGGAAATGTCTTCGTGCATGTATTGGCTAATACAGAAAGCCTGAGACGAATTGGAAGCATTATATATCGAATAGAAGAATTTATCAAACTGCTCAAGTGACAAGAGTCGATATCTTCATATTGAGGCTTCTTCGGAATCATATCGAAAGATCTGTAACTGTGAGTGAAAACCCTTGGATTTCACAGCCGTTCCACCCTACAGACGGGAATATTGCAACTTGTCTCGCTACTGCCTTTGTTCCTCCAGAAGCATTCGTATATTTGGACATGAATCGATATGTTTTTGATTCTGACGGCGTCCCAATCATATACAGTCTGTTAAGTAAGAGTGTGTCCAGCATAGCTTACGGTCGGTAAGTGATATCGACTTCAAATTTTTTTTATCGGTAGAGTGAACCTCTGTCTTTGGTGTTTTGGAAAAAAATTTCAGTCGAAGTCTGTCTCCCGTTGGGAAAACACTAAAATCGCGATGAGTGCCATTTATGCAAAGCGCTTCAAGGCCGGTTCCTTTACACACACCCTAAAAGACTAAAAATGAACTATATAGTAGCGGTTAAATACATTTAGAATTCGGTATCGTTTGTCAAGAAGTAGGTTTAACGATTTAAAGAGTCTAAACCGTCGATGACCTTCCAAATTGTGGTTCGGTAGGAAAAGTGACCAAAAAGGGCGAAAAGCGAATTATAGCTTTGTTTTCGCGCAATCCTGGTTTGTTCTTACGTCAAGGACAAGCGAAATTACCGCAAAACGGTCTTGAGTTATCACACGGCGCCATTTGGGAATATCTGTGCGCAAACAATGTAAAATTGCGGAGTACCGTTAAAAAACCACTCTTGTGTGAACGTCACGTGGCTAAACGGCTCACCTGGGCTCAGGAAAACATAGACCGCGATTGGGGTAATGTAATTTTTTTTGACGAAGCTTCTGTTTGGGGCCTACATCAAGCAGAAGCTCCATGAAAATCGTGTTTACACTTTGAAGCAACTCTCCTGACAAATTCGACTCATTTAGTATCTTGCTATACGGAACATGTTAAAATCATGTTCAGCAAGGCACAAAAAGTAGTCATGGCCCCACGAAGGCTCTTTTATTCAAAATACGTTGATCAAAAGATTAAAGTTATCTGTTACAAGAGTCTGGTTAGACCAGTTTTGACATATGGATGTCAGACCTGGTGCAACCAGAATCGTAGTACCATGGAAAAATTAAGAGTTTTCGAAAGGAAATGTCTTCGTGCATGTATTGGCTAATACAGAAAGCCTGAGACGAATTGGAAGCATTATATATCGAATAGAAGAATTTATCAAACTGCTCAAGTGACAAGAGTCGATATCTTCATATTGAGGCTTCTTCGGAATCATATCGAAAGATCTGTAACTGTGAGTGAAAACCCTTGGATTTCACAGCCGTTCCGCCCTACAGACGGGAATATTGCAACTTGTCTCGCTACTGCCTTTGTTCCTCCAGAAGCATTCGTATATTTGGACATGAATCGATATGTTTTTGATTCTGACGGCGTCCCAATCATATACAGTCTGTTAAGTAAGAGTGTGTCCAGCATAGCTTACGGTCGGTAAGTGATATCGACTTCAAATTTTTTTTATCGGTAGAGTGAACCTCTGTCTTTGGTGTTTTGGAAAAAAATTTCAGTCGAAGTCTGTCTCCCGTTGGGAAAACACTAAAATCGCGATGAGTGCCATTTATGCAAAGCGCTTCAAGGCCGGTTCCTTTACACACACCCTAAAAGACTAAAAATGAACTATATAGTAGCGGTTAAATACATTTAGAATTCGGTTTCGTTTGTCAAGAAGTAGGTTTAACGATTTAAAGAGTCTAAACCGTCGATGACCTTCCAAATTGTGGTTCGGTAGGAAAAGTGACCAAAAAGGGCGAAAAGCGAATTATAGCTTTGTTTTCGCGCAATCCTGGTTTGTTCTTACGTCAAGGACAAGCGAAATTACCGCAAAACGGTCTTGAGTTATCACACGGCGCCATTCGGGAATATCTGTGCGCAAACAATGTAAAATTGCGGAGTACCGTTAAAAAACCACTCTTGTGTGAACGTCACGTGGCTAAACGGCTCACCTGGGCTCAGGAAAACATAGACCGCGATTGGGGTAATGTAATTTTTTTTGACGAAGCTTCTGTTTGGGGCCTACATCAAGCAGAAGCTCCATGAAAATCGTGTTTACACTTTGAAGCAACTCTCCTGACAAATTCGACTCATTTGGAAGGCGCTTCCCCTCGAATACGCCCAAAATTTAGTGTGAAAGAATGCCTCGGAGATGCCAAGCAATAATTGATGCTGGTGCTATTAAACTGAACGCGTGTTACCTCAGAATGTATTAAATGTATGTAAAAGTCAAAAGCTGTTGTTAAATAAACTATTTCAAAATTATGCTGGACACGCTTTTACTTAACAGACTGTTTCACATATATAGACGGGCCACCAATAAGAAGATAATATATCCTCCGAACTTGAGTTCACGAGATCAAAAATTCCAATGGAAATACTCATTTTGGTCTCATCAAGCCCCGTCATTTGTAATTGACTACATGTGGTAAAAAAATAAATTTTCAAGGATCACCCCCTATATGGGCAGAAACATTTTGAGAGGGTATCACTTTTGACTCGCGTATAAAATTTCATTACTCTAGCTTATGTGGTTTACGAGAAAACTTGCTGTGACTACTAAAGATAGACGGACCGATGGATAGAAACGTCGCAATTTTGGTAGGGTATTATAAACATTTTTTAACAAAAACCTAAAAAGATGATGAATTTAAATACATCATAACGACATCATTTGATTTTTCAACCGACGATATTTTAACCGAAAAAGGTTATCAATCCATCGCCTATATATGTTACGAGCACGTATATCGTATATATCGAATATATATTTTTTGTTGCTATTTTTTATGTATGGTCATGCATGACTTTTAAACGGAGATGGATAGAAGGGTACTGTTTTGGGCAAATGATACGTCTTACTTTGTTTCAGGTCCCATTCAAAGGACACGAAAATCAAATAACGGTAAAGAACTTTCACCGTTAAAACTGTAAAAGTTCCTACTTTCACCCCGAATTTTCAGCATAATTGATCGACGCATAGAAGGATTTTGATTGTAGGGGTGTCAAATGAAGGACAACGTATTGGACTGAAATCTTTCCGCACAGAATTGTAATCCTCTCAAGGACTCTGTAGATATTAACAGTTCAATATGGTACATTGTGTCGAGAAATTGAATTTTAATGATCTTTCGTTTTTAGAGCATTTCGAAGTCGGTTTTCTTTTTTTGCTAAGAGTTTTTTTCTAACTCAATTAAAGCATTTTTTTTGCATGATTCGAGTTATTGACAACCGGAAGACGTTGAATGAATTACTAATTTGATTACAAAACTTTTCAAGCGGAAGTAATTTATATCACTTTAACTTGATTTATCAGTTTGATGAAATTCGTATTATCTATGAAGAACAATGTCAATTGCTACAAGGATTAATTCCAGAATTACTGGACGGTCGCTATCACAAACCAAATTACAATCAGCTGTACTAATCACTGGCGCCAGAGATAGCTCATGCTGCCAAATTGAAAAATTAACTTTCAAATTAAATCAGTTTTTTCCACGCAGGAATGATATTCACCAGTACATAAAATAATTAAATAGCTGCTAAACTGATTGCGAAATTTTTTGATTCATCTTTTACTATCCGCCAGCTACTTTCATTTCTTCTGCAAGCAAATTAAGAGGCATCAAATGCCTCAATTGATGATAAAGAATATTTTATGCATTTTTTCTCTAATTGGTTTCAATAAAAAGTTCATTATACGCGGAATTACATGCGCACTGCTACGGAATTAATGTGGCCAATGTTTTCAATTGTTTTTTTTTCTTTCGTCTGCTTAATTCAAACGATCGATCGTGGAGCACTGTGAGGAAGTACGATAAAAGCTGGGAAGTGTGTACAACTGCTACTCACAATGCACGTTTTCTAAATAAAGCTCCAAAAAACGTGTGCACCATTTTCGCTTCAGAATCTCCAGTTTTCTCTTTAATTAGGAGAACAATAAAAACAATAATAAACAAATGCCTTATTAGATAGAAACCAGAATCATAATGCCGAAGAGTATTAAATTAAGCCGCTTTCAGCAATAAAAGTCCGCAAGCGTGTCTCAATCTGAAATGTGCTTTTTTATAAGTGCGACGAACTTGTAATTATATGCTCGCGCATGTTGCCCACTTGCAATTTGTTGAGCGCGCGCAATTCGACAGACGAACGGACTTGACGGCTGACGGTTGGATGGTCCTCTTTCTTCTTCCCCCGACCAAGTGGTCTGAGCCTGACCTTTGCTCGTTGGAGCACATTGCAAGGCGGCTCCAACCCTGCCTTACCCAAAACAACGGACAAAATGCGAAGCTAAGCAAAAGCTCCCCTCGAACCAATCCGTTAGCGAAAATTTAATGAATTGATCTTGTTACGCGTTTTTGCGATTTTCTTGCCTAAATTGAGAAATTGTTTTGCATTAATCAGCGCCAGGCACGTGCTTGGACTTTTTATCCACTGTCGAATCCAATTTCTGCACAAATACGCGTTCATCCATGATTTGCTAAGAAAAAAAAAAGTTGAATGTGCTGCTGATGTTCCAGATTCCTAGGCTAGCGCCAAAGTTCAACCGGAACATTGGAGTTTGGGATTGCAGATTTGCGCGGGAATAGTTCGGCCATGTGAATCTTAAGGGGTTTTCATCGACGCAATAGCCCATCAAATTGATTAGAGCCAATCAATCGTTTACATAATTTATAAGGTGTGCATAATTTGCAACCCATGTTGTCGCAACCGATTTGCCAGCTCAGGTTTATCGAGGATCCGTAAATTATTCTTGAATTGGAATGTTATTCACTTTTAAGTCCTTTTGACTTTTACGATGTGAATTTCTTGGCAAACTTAAGGAGAGGTGAGAATGGGCCACTTGGCAATTGGTACTGCCAATTCCACAAGAAGTTTTTACTGTAAAAAGTGTGTTGCGCGTGCAAACTTCTTGAAAGAAAATGTCTCTAATCGAATTCTTTCATAACTTCCTGATGGTTAGAAATTACTGATGGACATTCCCATAGTAAACTGTATGCGATTTCTCCAATAGTGCTGAACTCTTTTTAGTTATTCATAGATAGATGGACTTGTGAAACAAATGCTCTTTGAAGGGTTCGATTCTTGTTTTTGGAAGGGAAACCAAAGAGCGCTTGGATGGTGCGTACGGTGACTCTGCTCCTTGCGATGGCCAACATAAAACACGTGTCTGCCCGAGTTTTAATAAATATTGGCGTTTTACGGAAAATATTAGAGTTTCTTATTTATTCATTTGAATTTAACGCCAAAAAAAGGAGCAACGGAAAAATTCAACTAGAGAGATATTTAGTTTTGAGCTGTGTATGTTTTGTTAATTTAACAGACACGTTTCCACTTCTTTAAGTCATCTTCAATGTCTTACTGAAGAAGTCGAAATACGAATGTCAAATAAAAAAAGCAAGGCTCCACAGTTTTTTAAGAATAGAAAAGAGGCAGGAGTATTTTTTCATTTCTCTACATTATTTGACATTGATAATGTAGTTTTAAGACTGAATATCAAATTATCTCATCAAGATCTTTCATTTCCTAATTAACTACCTTTGGTGAGGAATTTGAGGTCAAGGTTTATCTCCTTAAATGGGCAGGGTTACGTTAAAAACCAGCTTTTACAACTCTAAAGGTAGGATGAAAGTCGCCTAGTTTTATGATTCTATAGTTTTTGGGAAAGTTTGCTTTGATGCACGGGCAGAAAAATAGACTGACAGGTGGACAGGTGTCGAATACCTTCATGTGGAAACGTGTGGGTCAGTTGTCATTAAATTTCTTTGTAGCATTGAAATACATCTTGTTACCTTAACTCAAGGGGCGAATCTGCCCAATATTCCTGGGTCCTAGTAACTCCGTCGGCTACGGGCTTGAGCGCCATTCATCTATCCACCAATCTTTTCCGCCGATGCTCAAGAAGAGCTTGGCTCGAGCCGAAGTCTTCAGTTCCAAAAACATATCATGTGTACGCCGTGTTTCTATGATAAATCCATCCTGTGCACTTCATTCCCTAGAACTCTTTATGAACAAGCGGAGGATAACACCTAACTAATGCATTTTGATAACAACAACCTGTATATTTTATATTCCAATTCGCGAATTTTTTTAACCTTCCGTAGAACTAGATGTATGTTGCAAGGTAATCTCCATTCGCACTTCCATTCAATAACTTTCCCGCACTTTTATAAAGAAAATACTTGCCAATTCAATTCAAACCAACGTTTGTCAAATTAAATTACAATTTTATGTTGTAAAACAAATCTCGAAATTTTAAATGGAAACATACTTATTTCACCTTGCTCTACAATATTTTGGGTCCCTATTCAAGATTTGCTGAGTTCGACTGCGACGAATTTTCAAACTCGTTCTTGCCGACTCAAATCAAATTAATCTTACTAATTATTTATTTATTGCCCTCCTTCTTCAAACAGTTTTCGTTATCTTCGCAAGAGCGTACTCCTTAACCGGTTCACTTTATGTCCGCTCCACTTGCTGCTTAGTTCCCAGAAAAAACCCGATTCACGTCAAAGCTTGCCCTTTTATAATTTTTGTAGGCACCACTACAACTACCAAAAAATCGTTATATGTTTCCGAGTTTTCTCGGTTTCCCCACTGGTACCTGGCCTTCAGTTCTCCCAACGAATACCTTTTTGGGTATCCGTTGTTCGTCCGTACGACACATGTGGCTAGCCCATTGCAGCTTCTGCAATCTTACAATCGTTGAGACCTCTGGCTTGTCAAAAATTTGATACAGCGCATGGTTGTATCGAATTCGCCGTTGGTCCTCGTCTAGCTTCGCTCCGATTATTCGCCTCAGGATCCGGCGCTCAAAGGCGTTCAATGTATTTGCGGATCCTTTGGTTAGGGTCTGTGTTTCACACCGATAGCATAACACAGGTCTTATCACAGATTTGTATACTTGGTGCTTTATTTTCCTGTGTATGCAGCTGGTCTTCAAGATTGTCAAAACTGAATAAAATATTTTATTTGGAAGCTGTATTCTTCGGCGTATTCACAGGTCTTATCACAGATTTGTATACTTGGTGCTTTATTTTCTTGTGTATGCAGCTGGTCTTCAAGATTGTCAAAACTGAATAAAATATTTTATTTGGAAGCTGTATTCTTCGGCGTATTTCGTCTCTTGCATTACCCGTTTTGTTATTTTGGTGCCTAAATATACTAATTCGCTAACATTTTCGATACTGAATTCGCCAAGTGTGATATTTTGTGTGCTTGAGGTATTTTTCCTCGAAATGAATCTTAATCATTGAATGCGATGCCAAACCCGCATAATGTTAATGTTGCTATCGCTGCAAATTGTTTAGAGTTGCGGTTCGTTATCAAAGTCAGCTCACTTGTGGTCTTCAAAGTGATTTCAAACCCTCGTACTTATTTCAGTATATATAATTGGAAATTAAAATGTTCTATACTTTAAATCTTCATTATTCGATGATTGGTATATTTTTCATCGTACGCGTTGAGTGGGATTTCACTTTTTTATTTTAACTTCGTTTGCGTTGTTTGTGCTTGAGTTCTAGCAGACGAGTGTTCGGAGCAATGAAAAGTTTTAGCTGTAGATTTTTTCGGAGAACCTTCTATTGAAATGTCCTCTTTAGTACTGGATGAAAATGCGTTTAAATGAGTATCTGAATGATCTCCGCTTTGTGTATTTTCACAGAGATTTTCAGAGACATCTTACGTTTCAGACTGACTTGGAGTATTTTGCGCTGAACTCTCCTGTTGTGCACCAGAGATAAGTTCTGAACTAAAAGGTTTCAATTGTTAAAAATCGGTGTCAAAATATTCACCATTTATACGTTTTCTTGCAAAAGTATCCTTGCAATCATTCTGTCTGTTACCAAATTAATTGGATTTGTAACGTATGCTGCCTTGTATGCGGTTGTGTTGATAGTTTCGTTGCATAATACCCTTAGAAGCAGCACCCATAAGAACAACTGTGTCACCGGTGTCTGAAACAGTGGCGTCCTTAATGCGATTGTCATATTCATCCCACATTTTACCCTCTATCACCTGTGATTGTGATTAGCACGTCGATTGACTTTTATCAACTGTTTCAGTTTCTTGAATTTGTTGTGATTTGTTCCAGGCGGCATAAATTCTGCTGCTTCTATTTAGATTTGATAACGTCTATTACTTCGGTGATGCTGGCGGATGACAGCTGGCGAAAGACTGCTAGTGTTACCTATACTCATTTCTACTTTTTATAATGATAATCAAATTTACATTGCTTTTGAAATCAGTTGCATAATCATTACACTCTATGACGTTTTCCAGGGTCAACTTTGCCCGAGCTAAAATCACATTTAACGCACTAAAGGTTATCGTTGCGACCAAAATGATACCGTGACAGCCTCTACTAACATTAAAACTTTTTTTATTTTTTTTTTGCAGAGAATACTCGTATAACTAAATTAATCAAGCTACCTTGTATACCTTTATATGAAAATAATTTGAGAAGAAGAACTTCATGAACACAAACTGACAGAAACTTGCATTTATTTTGAAAGGATATCATTGTATCAAGGTTTTTTTTTTTATACTTTAAAACATACTAGTACTGTACAACAATACGGTGATTCCGAGAGGTAAATTTGCCGCAATCTCCCACCCCTTTCTTAATCTGAACTTACTCATCCTTCCCTCAGCACTATAATGTCATCAAACCTAGCATAAAAGGATTTTTATTTTGTAAGGGTGGATCTAATGCAATTTTCCTGTTATAAATCGTGCAAACGTCTGGAAGAAAATTTTCTTGTGTTTTACAATTGTCAGTCTGGAGAGGAAAATGTTCTCCTTACTCTTTGATCCTCTTAGTGCTCATATTTTAGCTGATTTTATCTAGCACTTTATGTATATGCTTTACCATTATATTATATTTAAAACGACGCTAATGCATCGCTTCAACATATAGAATCAGTTAATTTTACAAAGTTGCCTAATACATTTAGCAATACATAAAATATTTTCCTTTGAAATGAAACCAGGAAAACCTTGTACTTTGAAGTTTTTGTTTTCCTAGTAGGAGCTAAAGCTGCTAATTACATTTCGGCTGGAATAAGCATAAATAGACACAACAATCCCCAAATTCGACTGAACCGTTAACCGGAAGCATATTCGCAACGCCAGCATGTCATATCGCAAAGTTACATTCGCGGGAACTTATCTGATCCTTAATAAAATCAGCCGTTAATTACCGTATTGTAGCACATTAATTACGCATGAATTCCGCGGAAATATCAAAAGTTTATCTTGAAATATGTGGATATAAACGGAGGTAGGAAATAAAACCAAACAAATTAATTCGAGTTTACTGAAAAGATAAAATCTTTATTCTGCCCTCAACAGCATCATACTACGAGTATCACGAGGACAGGTGGAGTTTTATTGTGAATCATTTATTTCATGAATCGTAAATCCTCATATTTCTCCGAAATATCCCAGAGTTCTTATCGTCTTAGACGGAATATCCTGTGAATGGTGATGCTACGAACTAAATCTTCACCGCCGAGCTCAACGACGGGCACAATGGTAAGGATGACAGAATAAAAGCTGGCTGAAATGACACATCTTTGGGATTTACGTATTATTTTCTTTCAAAGGAGTTTATTGTTTCATTCGACGCGGCCAGCATTGAGCTGGTTGGTGAATCATAAAAAATGCTAAGTCATATCGCATGGAGAAAGTATCGATTTCCACACAGTTGATGAATAGAATGAATCACAGGAACTGAATTTGAGGGTGTTTTATTTGGACAATCACAAGAAGTTAAATGTTGTCACTCTCGATAAGTCATGAACCATATTTTCAAATGAATGAGCTATATTGGCTTGATCAATTAATCCAATAAGAGAAACTTTTAAAATGTGTTTAGTGTTTGTTTTGTAGTATATATGCTTTAAGGGAATGCAGTTAATATCTACCTACTCCTATTGAAAATTCTTCTAGGAGTAGGTTATCAGTTTGGTATGGTATCTATGAGGTCGAGTTGGAAGAACATGGAATTTTGTAGGCCAAATTCCATGTTCTTCCAACTCGATGTAATAGATACCATATCAAACTGATAACTCCTAGAAGGAAATTAACAGTTAAAAAGGAGAAACTTTCTATTTTTGCACCAATTTATCGACATAGCTGATCGATACATTCTTGGTTTCTGTTCCGAGGGAAAAGTTCTTTAGAAAAGTGGTTGAATATTTTATACTAGCACATATAAATATAGATATATGTATTCGTTATTTGAAGGAGAGAGTGTGTGCTCAGTCAAGTGTTTTAACGGGAACTGTTGGCTAGTTTATAACATTACCAGAGCGTATGAGATATCAAGCAAGTTAACTGTAATGATTTAATTACGTCTCGTGTGTTCGATACTTCCCAAAGGAAATCTAAACCGACCTCTCATCGGTTCTAGACGTGAAGTCTCGGAACGTGACAACGGATTGTACCCATCAGGTCGACGCGTCCGGACACTCTTAGTCTACTCTGAGGTGGCTGCTGGCTAGCTAGCTAGTTCGTGGGTCTTACGCAAGCAGCCTAAGTTCAAAATACAAAAAACTCAGCCACCGGTTCAAATGCCCGATTTAAAACGCGTCGAACAACTTCCATCGACTCTACTCTAAATTACGTACTTCATTCCAGAGAAAAAAGAACGAAAACAACCACTGAAACAATACGCGCTCCCGAATATAACCGACGCAGTGCCTGAAATACACTGCTCGAATGCAAAACCGAAAAGAAATCTACTCTAATAAAAACGCAAACCCAAACTACGGCACCGCGTACTGACCGCAACGCGAAACCGACCATTCGCGGATTACTGGGACCCTACCCTCTCGGTGGCACTCTCACCTCTCCCTCACATTTCTTGCTAGAAAAGAACGGGTTTGCTGGAAAAGAAAGACGTTTGTTTTAGTTAGCAATTCATGTTATTATAACATTACGATTGTATTAAACGTTCGGGGAATCCTACGAAATATTGTAAAAAAACAAATTAAACCGATTTTAATGGATTATGTATCTATAACAATAATAAGAACACCGATGTAATCTACTTTATGTGATTTTGTTTTTGTTTAGTAATGGTTGTATAGTTATCGTAATTCTGTATCATTTTTATTCTAATATATCTTTATTGTTATTATTTTTGTCTTTAATTTTTTAGTATTGAAAAATGTTTTATCATAAATTTCTACAATTTGCGCTGATACATGTCATCCTATGTATGTATTCAGCCCGATTTTGGTTTGTTTTGTTTATTGAATCCTATCAATTTCTTAATTCTAATTTATTTGTCTAACATTCTAGTTTTTTCTCATCTTTTTCTTCTTCCTATTTACAATTCAACTTGAAAATCTACGTTTATATTTTTTTCTCTCTTTGAAAAGTAGTTATATACTCGTATTGATCACTTGGACGTTGGTTAAAATCTGGTTTTTTGTATAGTTTTTTTCAATGATTTATTTTGTTTTTAATAGATTAGGAAAGTATAAAAACGCTTAAGAAAAAGAATATATACAAAGCAAACTAACAAAAGGTTTGGGAAAAATTTTTGTTTAATGTAAACGTACAATAATAATTGAAGTTGCTTTTCTATTTTCGTATTTTCGTTAATACATAGCCTCTACGTTTGGGTATTTTAAAACTTTGACTCCGATTATGCGACGCACCTACAAAACCACGCACATGAGCCTGATGCTATGACAAACTCTATGAAATTGCTACACAAACAAAACAAAGGACCAAGACTTGACATCCTAGAAAGCTTGAAATTTATAAACATAGAAAGACAGACGGTGACATTATCAACGAACAACTTGTTACCAATTCCGACGCAATTTTCTCAGTCCTAGACCACACTCTTAGACGAAAACGGAAACGAGATGAAACAGAACAAACGGACAGCCAACAAGCAAAAAAACAAAAACATAATATCCCCCTACCTGGTATAATTGAGTAATTTACTTCCTGACCTCATTACCCATCCACTAATTACCCATCCGCTAATTACCCATCCGCTAATTACCCATCCGCTAATTACCTATTCGCTAATTACCCATCCTACGACTATATAAAGTCGCTCCCTTCAACACATCCTTTAGACACTGAAGATGACTCAAAGTAGTCGAAACGCGTCTGCTCACACAACTAAGCACGGTCCGACGGCTTTTAAAGAAAAAAAAAAATATATATATATATAGATATATATATATATATATATATATATATATATATATATATATATATATATATATATATATGTATATATATGTGTATATATATATATATATATATAACTATATAGCCCAAGTGTAATTATTTGAATTTTCGCCAATTGTATGGTAATTTGAATATGAAAATTTAACTCATTTCAACTTTGAATAAGGGTATTAAATGATTTAAACAAAAATAAAAAAAAAATGGTGTACAAAATTCCTCAAGATCTACTTAATCTCTACTTAGGACGTACAATAGGATTTTCAAAATTGGATGCCCTAATTATAAATTATTATTATGTTTTAACTCAAAATTTCGAAATAAAATCAGTGATTTTTCAAGCAACTCTCATTTCCGCACAGTATTTTAAAAAATGTCCTACGCTACACGTTAGACATTTATTTTCTTAATCAGAAAAAAATTTCTAGGACGACACCTGACGGAAAAATCGAGTAACCCTTGGCAACTTGTTCTCTAATCGAAACATACAAGGATATTATTCTTGTCTGATAATGTCAAGGGGTTTTATTATTGGTCTGTTCCTAAACAATGCTTTAAAGTACAAATCGAGGAGCCGTGGCAAGAACCCTTTATTTAAATGGGTTCCCCGATGAGGATCTTGTCTGTTTGTTACAATCATATCAAAATCAGGGCACTAAGAATATTAATTGTTTTCTCAAAACTCAGTCAAGTGTTGGTTTTAGGCAAATTTTATCCTCACTGATAAAATTTTTATACTTTACATGGGATTAGCTCTTCACTAAACTAATTCATAAAGTAATTACATTTTTACATAAACGGAATACTTTCCCACATTGTTTTATGCTCTATCCTTGCGGATTTCGTCAAGGCATCCTCGTTAAGCTTAGCTAGTTTACAATGAAGATGATTCGTATTGGTGAGCTTCCAAGGACTGGAAATCTATGCCAGGCGAAAAAAAACAAATCTACATGTTCTGGAAATCATATTCTCTCTCAAGTGCAACGAAACGCTACCACCCCTACAACAACCCTCCAAAAATAGAGCTGTTGTATGTTACATGAAGGATTTCTTTAGAACCCTTGTCCAGATGTAATTATAATAGATGATAAGTGCTCTAATTGGAGCTTTCCTCGAAATGAACGACCTCTGCCGATTTTTTTTGTATGTGAAACATTAAAGCACTTTGCAAAAAAACACCAAGAAAGCTGCTTTTCGCTGAATACACGCGGTCGCGACCCAAATGGATTTTTTTGTGGGCATGCGATCGACCACTACCAAAATTTTCAGCCTTTTCGACTTCTCGTACTGCGCCAAAACATGCGCTGGGGTTCTCGCTCCCCAATCCATTTGAACAATGAAATTGAATTAAGATTTAATACACGCGGAACCTCGCGGCATCATAAATAAACTATACCTGACAAAGCGCGTTGCAACATCGAACTTGAAAACAGTTTACATCAATGATTTGGTTTATAAACTTTTCACTGAATATTTTATATTGTTTTGTAGAGCAATAATACAATAATAGCTTCACTTTAAATTCACACTTTGATGCACATCACATCAAGAATCTTCACAGTATGGCACGTCCATCTTGTTTTCCCATAAGTTTTTCCCGACAAACGTCAGGTCGCGGTTCAGTGGCGGCAGTTCAAGTTTTAAAGTCGCTCACCACCTGTCGACGTCAGTGGCGTAGGGTATATGGATCGGCTGATCGGTGTCAGTGGCGTAGAGTGTATGCATCTGCTGATCACGTCAGCGGCATAGGGTGCCAAGAGCGAGATTATCACATAACATAGAACAAATTTCCAACCTAACGGTATTCAACCTTCAAAGATCGATTTGAGCATGTACACGTTTTCGCAAATGCTTACATAGAGAAATATAAGATAGAGTTCGAACCGGCCAATATTGGATAGCAAGGGCGGTTGAAAGGAATGCAAAACCATAAGCTTAATTTTAGTCTGATGAGCAAAAGCTTCCTCTTTCATGAGACATACAAAACATATTACGTACATGTAAACACAATTGATCGATTTATTGCTGGAAATCTTAGTTCCAAGTGGACAGCACTTTAACGTTCAATTTGAAATACAAACAAATTATGATAAACGCGCCCTCTTTAAATTTGGACGATCAGCTGGTGAACTTGCTCATTAGTCACCAAGCCTTCGCGTGCTTGGATGACTTATTGGTAATCATTGAGACCTTCGACGAAAATATCGTTTTGTTCTAAAGGTAGCGTTACAGATTCGGAAGGCAGGCTTATTCATTCAAAAAACCAGTTCGTAATGACGGAACTTCGTTATCTGGAACATATTATCGGTCACGGCAACATCAAAACCGACCCTGATAAAGACCAAAGCGATTGCAAAATTCTACTTGTTCAAGACTACCAAGCAATTTATTACAATTTATTACTTGCATTCGTCGGAGCTCGTGACGATCCTAATTTCCAAATATACAATTATTACAATTGTGTTCGGATACAATTGCGATGATTGCTAAACTTGAATTGGGCGTTTCGGAGGGTGCCTTGGGATCCAGGCTAACCCGTGGAGACGGAGTATGTTTGAAGCCACTCGTCAACCCTTAATTTAACCTCCGGAGTTGCTGACGAGGTTGAGCTCCCCGAAACGTACCACCTAACCGCGCACGGATCCTAAATCTACTTTGGCATTAAAGAGAAGAGGAATCTAACGCCACCGTTTCGCACAAAGGAGCTCAAGGCAATTTAAGCCTAAAATAAGAAGGAAACGAGGGATCCGAAAGCACTACTATTCACTTCACTCGGAGGATCCCAGCACCCGAAACTATTTCCCCCTGGAGGATCCCAGCACTCCGGTTGCGCGGTAAGTCGGTGTGACCACTCCAAGAGTGATTTCATCGGCTGACACTCTGTGGAACAAACTTCCAAATCACACAATATCAGATGTGTATATCCAAATAAAAGAATCCAATTCCTCAAATACCAATCAGTCTATTATAATTTCAACATTACTTACAATCCTACAGTTAAGAAATTGGGGGCCCACTTCCGACAAGGAATCAGGTTGATTCGCTTGCAATTCTTGATCCAGCCGTAACGCACACACAATAAATGCTATCCAGCCGATGGCGATCCGATAATTTATCCCACGCTGCCCCCATAATGCACGCACAATAGTTGATGTTCCTTAATACTGGCACCCGCTGCGTCTTCCTCCACTTAGTTGACTCCGATCACCAAAGAAAAAGAGAGAGAGCTTCCACCGTCACTCGCCCTTATATAAGTTCTTATACAGCGGCTCTTCCTCAACGGTGAAGATCAAGTTCAAGGTTATACTGCCATTGTCACCGCTGCTCAACCTTCAGGCTTAGTATTGGCACAAACCAACATTTAGCGGCCATATGTTTTCGCGTAGAAGTTTCCAAATGAAAACGAAGATAAGTTTGTCTTGGATTGCTTGATAAGTATTAACTATAGTGAGAAATGCAAATGGACAGAAAGCGCGCAAATTATCTTCTTGCATAATAGTCGTTACATTTTCGCATTCAGTTTCCCTAATAATTTTCAGTGGCTCTTTAGCAATCTCCCGAATTTGTGGTTCAACATGCGTAGAAGCTTTACCCTGAGATGATAGGAGTATTTGTAAAGCTATCGCTGCCTCCAAGTTCACAAGTAGATTAGCATCGTTGAGTCGAGCATTTGAATATTAGATGAATGATTTTTGGTACTTCACACTGAGTAATTTGGCGACGAAATTCAATCCATTTGAAAAACATTTCTTGTATTGTTAGCTCCAGAAGGAGTGGGTGTTCTGTAGAGCTATTGTAAAATTTCAAAATTTGTTTTTGCACTAGATTAATTTGAACCGACGGTTTGTTTATCAAGTTCATCGATAAATAATAATGAGGTGGTATATGAAAATTCATTGTGTCAATTAATTGTGTTCGTTCTTCAGATTTTTTTGTACTCGTAAATCTTAACCAATGAGCACATTGTTGCGAAACTTTCATTCCAACCATTCACCTCTGAATGTTGTAAAAATATACCCATTTCATCCACTACCTGGGGCATCCAGCGCATTCATATTTGATTATAAGAAGCCCACCAACTGATAGTTGAAGCCTTAAAAGATCATTTTACATTACTTTTACGGATCGTTGCTCGATCTTGTCCGTGTATCGAATGTATCATTAGTAATGCTGCCACACACCCGTAAAAAGTTGTTTCAAAGTGCACTTTTTAACGTCGAAATTGGACAACTTTGTCAAATAAAGCCGCGGCGACGATCTCGGTTAAATAAGTGTTATGCGATGATGCATTTCAGTAGCGAGGTATCGATTATTTCCTATCCAGTCATCCCGGTCCTACTTAACTCTAAGTTTTTGAGCAGAAATTAACTTTACTTTACTTACTTAACTACTCTTACTATTTTTAAGTTTACTACATATTCAAGAAGAAGAAATAAAGGAACAGAATGAACATGATAACCCTTACCAGCTCTTCACCTCGTGGAGTGGTCTGTAAAAACGTGTCATATTTGCTTGTTATTGACGGCAGAGTGCTACAGATCCTTGCAAGTAGTGACAAATTGCGTCGGTTTCTAGACACGTGAGGGTGGTATCAACGATTCATGTGGAATTATAGGTTTATCGCCGCCCTTCTGGAAAACTGGCTGCAAAAAGAAGAAAAGTGTGAAGAAGGGAAGAAGACCCTCACAGACCCTCCAGTACTTCAGAACCTACTCATTAACAAATCGTTCTCAATCCATTGTGACGCAACTCAGCATAGAGTAGGGGCAGTTTGAGTCCAGGTTACGAAAAATGATGAGGAAGCGCCTATTGCCTTCATGTTCCACAAGCCTAGCTTCTCCTAGAGAAACTATTCTATTTCTGACCGGTGAGAGCTGTAATGACAGGGAAACGTTTTCACGTATATGTCAAGGGCTACCAATTCGAGATGAACACGGATGATTTTCGTTGAAGTGGCTGATTTACACGATCAGCTGGCCAGATAGGCTCTGGAATTCTAAGCTTACATTTTTACAATTCGGCATAGGAAGGTACGGCCAAGTATCCTTCGAGAAATAAAGTCCAGTGTTCTTTCCAAAGGGAGCTGAACTATCCTAGAATGCCGACAGCTATATATTAATACATCTCTTTCTTCTTCTTTGTAGCACTACAGCCCCTCTCGTGCTTTCACTTCCTGCAAATAGCGCCTCCGACTGTCTGTTAGAAATCCGAGCAGCGATGAACTGTCTTCGTCGATCGAGTCAAACGAGCGTTTTCTCGGTTTCCCCACTGGTCTTCGGGCTTCAATTCTCCCAACGAATACCATTTTGGGTATCCGTTGTTCGTCCATACGATTCCGCAGGCTGACAATCGTTGAGACCTCTGGTTCGTCAAAAATTTCATACAGCTCATGGTTGTATCGCATTTGCCATTGGTCCCCGTCAAGCTTCACTCCGATTATTCGCCCCAGGACCCGTCGCTCAAAGGCGTTCAATATATTTGCGGATGCTTGGGTTTGGGTCAATGTTTCACACCCATAGCATAACAAAGGTCTTATCACAAATTTGTATACTTGGAGCTTTGTTTTCCTGTGTATGCAGCTGGTTTTCAAGATCGTCAATATTGAATAAAATATTTCATTTTCGAGCTGTATTCTTCGGCGTATTTCGTCTTTTTCATTACAAGTTCTCGTTATTTTGGCACCTAAATACACAAATTCGCTCATATTTTCAATACTCTATTCGCCAAGTGTGATATTTTGTTTGCTTGAGGTATTTTTCCTCGACTGCGTCATGAGCTTTGCTTTATTTTTATTTTTTTTTTTGATTTGTAGCCCTACTAGTTTTGCTTCGCTGTTGAGTTTCAGAAAGAGTCCTTTGACGGTTGTTAGAGACCGTGACAAAATATTGCTGTAATTCGCATAGGCTACTATTTTGCTCGACTTGTATAGAAGTGTGTCTCGTGTATCGACAGGTAGCTTCCTTATGACGCACTCTAGAGCCAAATTGAATAGCAATGGGGACAGCCCATCTTCCTGTTTTAGTCCGATATTTTTGTGACAAAGGCTTCCATAAGTTGGTTTTATTGATGCGGACTTGGGAGGTCGTCGACGTCATTGTCATTTTGGTAAGACGAACTTATTTGGCTGGGGTGCCAAAACAAAGCATTATTTGGTAAAGTACGTTACGATCAATACTGTCGTATGTTTGCTTAAAGTCAACGAAAATTTGGTGTACACCTATCTTAAACTCCCAGCATTCCTCAAGCACCTGCTTGCCTGTGAACAATTGGTCTGTTGTCAATCTACCTGCTCTAAAACTACCTAGATAATCCCCAATAATACTACTGGCATATGATCCGATTTTATTTTCTAAGATCTTTGAAAATATTTTGTACGCCGTACAAAGTAGTAAGATGCCTCTATATGATTGTCACCTTGTGTATGGATAGGGAATATAATAGAGAATATATTTTTTTTCGAATGGAAATGGTTTGTTGAGTGACGCCAACTGATTTTGCAAGTTTGGGATGGATTTTGGTCGAGCAATGTCTCCAATTCGTGGTCTTCAAACTTTTTTGGCTGTCCGGGCCCTTCATCGTCCTCCAAGTGAAAATTACCACTTTTAAACCGTGTAAACCACTTCTGGCGCGTACGCTCAGCTAGAGCATACACACCTTACACTTCCACCAAAGTACGATGACTTTCGGCTGCCTTTGTCTTCAATGAAGAAGGGTTCCCCACCAAAAACACTTTAAAGCAGTTGTTCACACGTGGAAAATTGGCGTTCGACGTCTCTTGGCTTCAATACATAAGGCGCCCAATGGCGTACCTTCCGGATCATTCCCATTGCTTTTAGACGATCGGGAATGATTTGTTGAGCAACGCCAAGTGATTTTGCAAGTTCTTCTTGCGTTTTGGATGGATCTTGGTCTCCGATTCCTGATCTTCAATTTTTTTTGACTGTCCGGGCCGTTAATCGTTCTCCAAGTCAAAATTGCCCCTTTTAAACCGTGTAAACCACATCTGGCACGTACGCTCAGCTAGAGCGTGCACACCATACACTTCCACCAAAATACGATGACTTTCGGCAGCCTTTTTCTTCATATTGAAGTAATGAAGAAGTACTCCCCGGCACAAAATTCGACATTTTCAGAGTAAAAAAAGTATTGTTGTTTACGCTTCAGCTGAAAGACACATACTGATTCTGAAACGAAATGACAGTAGCTTTCCAACACATACTTGGAAAGGTGAATCACTGGAATAAGAATCAAGTTACGCCATCTGTTAGAAACCCGCATGAATTAACCGGTGCCCCTATTAATTGATTGGCCCCACTCTTTCGGCATATGCTCTTCTTTCCAAATGTACTGGATGACTTTGCGAATAGCTTTATGATCATTGCTGCTACCATATTTGATGAGCTCCACTGGAATCTCATCGATGCCCAGCGCTTTCTTATTCTTTTGGGTTTTGATGATGGAACACACTTCATTCAGAGATGGTGGGGCCAATAGAAGCTCTTCGCCCATATCTATATTCTGGAGCTATGCGGGGATTGAGGAGGGTCTTGAAATATAATGCCCATCTTTCCTCAATCTTGGTAGTAATAATCTGAGTTACTATTGGCTCCTCGGTGTGTACGGATGTCAAGTATACTCGAGGCCCATCATTGTTGGATCAGAGCATGGTCGATCTGGTTTTGATTGTTGCCATCCGGTGATACCCAGGTCATTTTATGAATGCGTCAATGTGGGAATCAAGTCGAACGAATGACTATTTTTCCGCTACATGCAAAGTCAATCAAGCGCTGGCCGTTGTCAATAATAATACACTGTAATCACCACTTTTTCTGTCAGATAAATACACTCAGTCGCGACACCATATCCAAGGTCAGCCATCTCAACTTTCATACCTGAAGCTAGTGGACGATTCTCTGTACAAACACACAACATTGCAAACGGAGACCTCTTCAAGGAAGAGTTGAAAAGTTGCGGGTACCTGAAGAATAAACCACTGACTTGATAATTCGCTCTCTTGATTATCCTTTGAACGAACCCTCAGATAACTGAGGACATACATCTTTTGACCTAAACTAGTACAACAGGTAAAGGAGTATGTAGCCGGCTGCAAGACGTGCATAAAGTGCGCTGTGGATAAAGCGAAATACGGCCTAATGGCTTGAGTAGTTATTCTAGGGACAGAAAATTCATTTAACGTTTTTACTGACCGCAATATTGGTATGAGTGTCGGTGCGTGCGTAAGCATCAACGTTTGTGAATAGTGACACTTGCCAGTTTTGAAATAATATGTCGTTTACAGTTTCAACAATGTAAGTGCACCAAAGCCCGGATACGGTTCTTCGATCTTCAATGGGTGAACTAGACACACACGAAGGCGTGCTAAAGCTTTTGTGCAGAGATCTGACTGGCCCCTATTCGAGATCACACATTGGCACTGTCGTGGTCCTGGATGAATGGTCGAAGCTCTCCCCTATAGCACAGTACATTTACATAGTATCCACACTCAACCTAGCCTCCGGAAGAAACTGAACACAAAATGAAGACCGAGCCATAAATCTTCGGCATCAGCGAGGTAGGTAACTGCTAATGCGAGGATTGGCGCGAATATAAAATTGTGCACCGATCAGAGAGTTCAGCATTACCAGATCTCAAAAAATTAATAATTATGCAGAAAAAAAAATTCGCTCTATGCATTCTTTTAGTTTTTTTATTAGGAGTTGGCATGCGTCAAAGACCACTTGCGTCAAAAGTTTTATTTGCTTTGTATTTTGCTTTTTGAATACGACAAGCCTCGGCTCGGCTGACTGGCACCTGGGAAAATTAAGAAAGTGTCCAACACAGGGTAATTGGAAACAGTGTGCAGTGAATTAGGTATATAGAAATGTCCGCAGAGGACTGCAGTGATGGTCTGCTACCTCAGCGGAAGAGGATGGTGAGATTGGCCTTGTCTGGGGACGCGTGAATGTGCTGGCAGGCTAGCGTTGCGGTGTCGTGGGGCGGGTTCTTTCCCCGTAGCACAAGGACCAACTACAAAAAAATGCCGCATTCACGATTTCAACGGGTCAACATGCCGATCAACTGGCGTCAAGGCCGAGGTAACCTACGAAGGGTTGAAATGTTTGTTCAAAAAAAAATTGGGCCGGCAAAAATGAACAGACTGGCGGAGACCTCGTTGTTCGATCCATATGGCCCACAAATAAGAGTGGGGCACCCAGGTGGAAGCGGTGCCCCCTCGCACCCTCCCAACCAGATTAAAATCCAAACGTAGACGTGGCCATGTATTTCCCATTTGAGTGAAAAACTCATTCAAACGTACTTTGCATGACTCTTTCCATCAAATGAGGAATACAAACGTAACCAATTTATGTTAGAGCGTTATTTAATGGGACCACATAGCTTTATATCATAAAAGTGCACACGAGCGGAAGGCCACTCTACCTGGCAAGTGCCGCTGTTAACGAAAGGAAAGGAAGAGCGTGCCCGATGGCTAGCCCATGTAAGAGGAGGAGACTGCCATCGTTGCGGGTCCTGTACCCCATCAGGTTCTCAAAAAGGAAAGACCAAGTTTCTGTTAATATTAACTCAACATTATTTTATTATTTTTAAATTCCAAATAAACTAAGTTATACATGTATAATCCAAAAATAACCGTTTCAGTGCATAAACCCTAAATCCAAATTTAACATTAATGCATAAAAACCAAAATGTTTTAGTAAAAGACAAAAATACTGAGCAATCAAACAGCTTTCTTCATAAAGGTCAGTACGACAAAACTTTGTGTGTGCACATTTTAAGCTTGTTCACGCATTAAGACCCAAAATACATACTTATAATACGTATCACGAAAGGCAAATGTCTTAAACCAAATTTGAATAAAATTACCGCCCGATTAATTCACTTCAAATCGAAACGTCTGTCCTATCAAGATGGCTTACAGCTTTATCAAATCAATATTATTGATGGTATTGAGGCCTGTGAGTTTGCCTGAGACTCTAATATCGCCGTCAGAATAGCCTGCCCATTAAAATGAGGTTCTTCATTTTATTTTTCCCTTACTACTCATACTACATGCAAATTGTGCATTTTAAGAAATTTATTTGCGTGTTTTCTAATGTATACAAATCCACATATGATTTACAAAATAGAGCAGAGGTCACAAAAATAACGGATATACTCAAAATGGGAAGAGTTTAAACCGAATCAAAATCCTGTCGGGCTGATTCAAATTGGGGATTTCTGCGACGGTTAATTTGAAAATTTTATATGATAATTTAAAATGCCAACCTTATCTCTTGGATTTTATAATGTTTTCCATTTACTTGTAAGTATCAAGGGTATATCCTTTACTTTCAGCGACTATTTCTCCATGGTCTGGGCTAGACGAAAGTATTATGTTTCCCAAAATCAGCATCTCTTAATATTTGCAGGTAATATGCTATAAAGGGCGTAACCCAAAACTTGTTGCGGCAAGTTCAGGATTCGATAACCATGCATTTACTTTCACTTTGCCAATGCCGTATTGATGAAGAGTGTAAGCAGTGTGCCACATAACATTACAAGATTATTTAACATTACTCCCAGCCGCGATCGATACAAAGCGTTTTAGAAGTTTTATATCTTCGGAGCGGTTTGCAATCATTTCACTGATTTATTTTATTAATTATAACCACTGACAATTTTTGTATACATTGCTTTTGCACCCGCTTGATCGTTCTACAATATTCCTTTCTTCTTAGTCCACTTTCTTCCCGATGCGGCAACTAGATTTTTGCTCTCAGCAGCTTAATACAGCAATTAGCGATTAAATGTCTATGACAGCAAAATCTAGTTCACTATGAGTTTCGAACTAGCTTTAGCAATTACCTTGTAACTACGAGGAACTAATTAACATGCGACAAAATAAATAATGCAGATGCAGTGAGTACCGATGGACTTGCGGGAATTCCATTTCCAGATGTTAAGCGTTGATATTTCCCACTTCACATGATCCTTTAATGTGCAAATTGCCAGTGAAAGTCTTCGTTCCAGTTATCACTTGATCGATTGCATGTGCCGTAACAAAATCGCTGATATTGTAGTCATTGAATAAATATGTTTTCATAGTTTTTTCATAATAAGGACGCGTGCACAAGCGAGCCGGCGAACGGATCGTAGCACAAACGACAGCAAACTTTTACTTTTCACGTAATTTTCACCACCGTTACTCCGCACAACTTTTCATTTCTTTCGCGTCAAACTCGTCGCAGCGTCTACGCTGTGTAGCGCGTTTGCTTTGCATTTTTTCCCAGAAGTAGAAATAAATGTGAGGACACATTTCTTTGCAACCAAAAATTTTCACATTTCCGTTTATCGCACTTTTTGCCATACTTCGCAGTTCCACTATAATTTACTGCTTTATTTCGCATTAATGTGTATTATTGCCGCGTTTCACTCTAATTATTTCGGGCGACCTAGCAGGGACATACACAGAATAACACGTGCAGCGATCCGCCTTCTTCTTTCGACCTCGCTGGTTGGCGATTTCAAGCGGACTCCTCCATCCGTCCGAATCTTTCATAATTTTTCTGTGTCGCAATTGTACATCGAATCCAGCTGCTTGCACAACAGAGTTATATTGCATTCGGCAATTAAATACACGGATGGAATGCACTAAATCAGTGCCTCATGTCCAAAATTTGAATTTGCAGATTTAATTTTTTTTTAATTAGCAGAAGTGAAAATTTAATATATAAAAAATGATATAAAGTTTACATTTAATAACAATGATAACAAAAATATTTCATAATTCATAACTGCAGTTAAAATTTCGGATAAGTGTTAGGAAGGTTTTCGAGCAGTTTGCTTGTGTGACTGCTCGATTACTACAAGTGGGTACTATGTGAGTATACTATGGTTTACAGAGCCCTTTCCTAAGCAAAATGGTGACTATGTGCGATTAGCGTCAAATGCGCAGTATATTGCCCAGTCCGTCCAAGTGATCTACAACAAACTTATAAAAAAATTGTTTTAGTTTAGGTGAAAATCTATGGAATGAACTGAAAGCCATCCATGAAAAAAACTAAAATTTCATAAAAATGAAATTTTCATAAACCGACAAACGTAATATAGGACTCTCGATTTGATCCATTTTTTGCAAAAAGGTACTCCCGAAGTCTGAAATATTTTGGTTAACTCAAGCCTTAGCTGCAAATGGCGAACTCAGCAAAGTCTTAAGAAGTCGCTTTGAAATCCATCGAAGACCTAAAAACATATTTAACGGATATGATGCTTTATTTCCTTCTCCCGGAGAATTGAAATTTGAGTAGGCCAATTTACCTTATTTTCACGTTAAAAACCTAGTTCCCACGTTTTTACCTAAAAAACGCTCCAATGTCTTGCAACACAAGGGCAGAAAATTCGTATTACATTTATGAACTTGAGTAATTATGAATGATGGCACGGAGACTATTAAATTCATAATTTAAAGGGGGAAAACAAGAAAACCATGACTACAAACTTCCACGAGATAACAGATTTATGCATAGTACGGCAGTATAGCGAGGTGAGAGTGAATCCAATGGATTATGTTCAGGTTAATTTAATGAGATCTGACCACATGAAATGCAACATAGGCGCAGGTTTATGTTTGGAATAATAAAAAATAATATCCGACTTGTTTACTATCAAGCGCTGGGAATCGGCTTATTAGCATAAATTTGGAGCACTTGAAGTTATTACAGCCTGAAAGGGCTAAGTCTCGGATCGGTAAATTATTACGCTACTGTAAAATGTAATTCATTTGAAAGCACGGCTTTTATTTGGGGTCGACGTTACAACCAGAAATTTCACAGAAACGAAAAATGGAAGTTCGACTTCGTCACTGGCGGCTTCGCTGGACGCAATAGGACTAGTGCCATAATACCCTTTGGCTCTAATAAAATTTTAACGCATTACCAAGTTGACACGAGCAACTAATTTCCATGCTTTATAACTTATTCCGATGGGATTGTGAGCAAAGGGAAAGCATCAATTTTTCATCATTCCAGAAAGTGTGAGGGAAGTTTCATCATAACTTTAGTTGTGTTCTTTGGAAGCGTAAAAAGTTTATTGCAACCCCAAACTTAACACCATAAACCCTAAAACCTTATCTAGGATTTCACATGAAATTCTGAATTCACAACTCTCGCATTCAAATCCTCGTTTTTCACTATTCTTCTTCGATTCGTCTACAATTCTCTGAATACTCATGTATATTTGACAAGAATATTGTTGACTTTGAGCTACAAACGTGTTCACTACAATTCTGAAGAAAGTCAGTGAAAGGGTGCAAACTTTCAGACCGTTCGTATCTTGCTACATACTCGTAAATCTCTGGCGTGTGAAAAAAGGAAGATTCAATAAAGTTGACGTCCTTTTGATCGGTCATCGGAGGTCAGAATTGTAAAATAATTCTGTTCTGAATGGAAAATGAAAACCGGAAAGATGATTTTGAAGAGACGTTACGAAGACTGTCACAGAAAGTAAAACAGTTGTAATATGTGTAGATGGAGACATGTTGGCTAAAAGTAAATTAATATTTCATGTTTGCCGCTCAAACTGTTGATGTACGAGTATTTGAAAAAGCATTCCGTTTGAGCTTGATTTTAAAGACCATTGGTTGTGAAGTTGAAACTACCATTGAGTGAGTTGTGTATTCTGATAGACGTTGGCATGCATTAATGGACAAAACTACCAAAATTATTTTACATGAAAAGCTGATTTTAGATGAAAGAACACTCCAACCTCAAGCTGAAAAATCATAAATTGACGGAAACGTTGATATAAATGACTGGAGGTGTCGGTACCTTTTCTAATGTAAATTTAAATTAAATAAATATACTACTTTCTGAAAACATGCTTATACTGACAACCTTAAACTTAATCATCCTTGCTTTTAATTACACTTAGCAGTTTTGAATCGCAATTGCCTTCATCCGTATTGATCCTAATCCCTGCAGGTACCTGCCGTATATATATATTGACTCGAGGACATCTAGTTTAATGGGGTAATCTACACTTTTTAGGGTTTTATAAAATAATGTTTGTCTATCCGTCTGTCCGTCCGTCCGTCCGTGTGTCACAGCACTTTTTCTCGCAAACTACTTAAGCTAGAAATATCAAATTTTGTATGCTGGCGTCAAGTGGTGCTCTCTTTAAAGTTCAACTATAAAAAAATTTTATACGTATTCAAAGGGGGTCTACCAATATAGGGGAGTGGCCCTCGAAAAAAAAATTTCATCAAAGGCAGCCGATATTTAAAAACAGGTCTTAAACTGACACTTTTTGCTTCGAGGGGCGCATAGGGAGGGGAAATGGACACCTGTGATCTGAAAACAATCATGGAGGTAGGTGTTTATGAGTACAACAAGAACAACCTTAGAAGTCAATATTCGATCCACTTTGTTAATAACAGTCTGATATTCGAATTTCACTTTTTCCCCAATAAAATCGTATAGGTACCCTTAAACTGAACGAAATTCGACATTTAAGTAGTCCTACAAAAGATCCTTATACACGGAAGCTATAGGCATTTGAAATTTCTCCAATTACAACAACAATAACACATGATTTTGGTATTTTATACACTTTCCATCGAATCAGTCACTGCAGTTTTTATTTGATCTTCTTGAAATTTTCAAATAAGGTCAGTAATATTTTTGGTAATACATGATTTGAATGTTTTCCTTTGGTTTGCAACAAAATTGCGACCGTTGAAAATAGAATAACAATGGATTTTCTATTGAACGTGCACACCTCTTTGACACATTTCTTGACTTTATTCATTGCTGGTGACTGCATTTCTGAGAAATTGAGTACAAAACCTTCTGACATAATCGTAGGTCTGTATACCCAACTTGTTATTATCTCCAGGCCTTTATTATCTATATTATGATTTTTGACTGCACTTTGCATTTTGCTTGCACCATGTTGTTCGCTTGGGTATTTGCAGCTTATTCTTCTTTTTCCGGATTATGTTTTCGATTGTGCTGCTACCGAACCCGTTTATTTTTGGTGTGTCAATAATCCATTGTTTTTCTTGAGTATACCGTTCGTCGTTTAGCGGTGTTGTCAGTAGCCAGTGTATTATCGAGTGGTACGCCGCCATTTTGTGCGAGTATGAGTAAAACGAGTCGCTAGTTTTTGTACGCCAAGTGTAGCTTTGTTTCCGATAAATGTCAAATTCAACTTTAAATTTGAGATTGTAAAGCATTTACTAGTAATAATAATAATGAACTAATAATGTATGTTAATATCCGTGGTTTACTATACTAATTTTTCAAGTCTTAATTGAGAGCTTGGAGGTTAAGCCTTGTATAATAGTGTGCTCTGAATCTAGAAAAATAGAACAACATCAATTCTTTAATATCATACGGTATAAAATTTATTGTAATGAAGGCGATATAAATATTGCTGATGGTGTGATAATGTACATCAAAGACTTTGTAAACACAATACAATATATATTAGAATTGGTAGACTTAACGTACTGAACTCTTGCATTACCTTAGATTACAATACTATTTTAGAGATATCGTAGGTTTATAGATCGCATGACATGCCAAAGACTGAGTTTATTTGTGAACTTAAAAAATTTATGAATTTAAAAAAAATAGTTAAAAATCACTTAATAATTGGTGACTTTAATATTGATTTACTGAAAATAGACAATCATAGTCAAGAACATCTGAATGATTTCTTAGAATAGGGATTTGCCACTTAATTTCAGTCAATTACCAGACCATCGGAAAAAGACTCTAATAAAGGTTCATGCATTGATAATATCTTTATCAAAACTAATACTTTAGAAATGAGAGCTCTTAAATTAGCTGTACTTTTCAATGATCATTACCCACTGTTCTGAAAAATAAATAAAATTACAATTAATACGACCAAAGCTTAAACTAAAACCATTAATTATAACAAACTGCCAAGGATTGCACAAAATGTATATTGGAATTCAATATTATCAATGCAAGATCCTAATTTGGCCACTGAATCACTTTTAAAACTAATGTCTCATTGTATAACCCTAGCAAAGAAAAATCGTAAAAAGTCATCTACATATACTGCGCGAAGTGCATGCATAACTAAAGGCCTATTAATTTCTTGTAAGACTAAAGAGACTCTGTATAGGATCTGGAAAATGGATCAAAATAATATAGAAAATAAGGTTGTTTATAAACTCTACGTGAAAATACTAGATAAAATAATAAAGCAAGCCATAATCATACATGATAAAAAGATGGTTAAAAATATTATCAACAATTCCAAAAATTTGTGGCACATAATTAATGAGAAACTTGGCAAACGCGTTAACAAGAATAATACAATAAAATACATTTATGATAATAACAATATTAGCATCGATGATCCATGCCGAATTTACAACTGTATTAATACGTTTTTTAGTAACATTGGCTCAAATCTCAGTAGTAAAATTGATCACCCACCTAATATAGAACTACGTTTACCTCCTGTTAGTCGGAATACAATTTTTTTTACTACAAACTGATAAATATGAAGTCCTGAACATTATAAAAAATTTGAAAATTAAAAGTAGTGGTGTGGATGATATCAATACCAAATCTATTAAATTCCTCGCCAATTTTATTGTCGAGCTACTTGTACACATAATTAATTTACTCGTATGTATTGAAACATCCATCTGGTCGTATGTATTAAAGCGAGCGGATGTAATACCGATTTACAAATCTAAAGAAAAACATAAAATGTCTAACTACAGACCTATCTCATTAATTTCCAACATAGCCACAATTCTTGAAAAATTATTTACCACAGATTAATGGAATTTGTTAACACACATTAAATAATATCTAAAAGACAATATGGATTTATGAAAAATTTAGGCACCAATGATGCGCTTAACTTCCTAACAAGGTTAATTTATGATAGACTTGATAAAAGTATACCGATATCGGCAACTTTTTTAGATTTAGCTAAGGCATTCGATACGGTTAATCATAAGTTTTTGCTAGATAAACTGTATAATTATGGAATAAGGGGTAACGCTCATCAGCTAATAAGTTCTTATTACAAAACAAATGTTTTGAGTGACTATTGCTTAGTTCGTTCGGGTGTGCCTCAAGGTACAGTTTTAGGACCGTTGCTACTCCTGCCTTACGTTAATGACTTATTAATTGCCTGATGATGTAATTATTTCATTTGCTGATGATACAGCTATTATAACCACCGGTAATACTTGAAAAGAAGTTGAAACGAAAATGATAAATATCTCCTTGAAGTTAGTAAGTGGTTAGCGTTAAATAAGCTATCTTTAAACTTGGAAAAGACTGTATATATGACATTAGGGAATCATTGCCGTAGTGTTCCTAAACTTCTAAATATTACTATAAATGGAAAAAACATACAAAAAGTAGAATCATGTATATTTGGGTATCATTTTTGACTATAATATGAAATGGGATAAACACATTGAATATATATTAAAAAAAACCAAAAATAATGCAGACTGACACTCTTATAATGATTTCTTACGCTTTATTTCATAGCATAGTAATTTATGGATTAATTGCATGGGGTGGAGCATACTCCAACCGCTTACAACTTTTACAAAATTATCAGAACAAACTTCTAAAAATCATTCAAAAAAATAAATTTAATGGCAACAAACTTTTGAATTTACAGCAACTATAATGATCTCAAAGAAAAATTTTTATGTACAAATAGCATTACTAGAAATAAAAGTATACAGGTGCCGAAAAGATTCAAAACAGTTAGTTTTAAGAGTAGCTTCACAAAGGCCATAAATAAATATAATAAAATTCCTAACGAATTGAAAGTCATATATAACGAAACTTTAATGAAAAGAAAATTGAAAAAATGGATTGCATCAAATTTATAACAAAAACATTATAATATATTGTAAATTTTTCTTTTTCATCAAGAAAAAAAAGAAAATTAACTTTATTCGTTATTCAAAATATTGGATGTTTCACTTGTTATTCTCTTCTAGTATACTTTAAATATTGAATTTATATTTTATTTTAACACAGTTTTAAGTCCAAGCCAAACCCACAAACAGGGATATTAATTATCTCTGTGGAATATTTTATGTACATTTTCGGGTTAAATAAAAATCATAAAAAAAATCATAAAAACCATTATTCTTGATTATCATCATATCTGGAAACGGAATTGCGTCATTTTGTTCCGTTTCCATGGTGAATTTGATTTTTGGATGGATACGATTTATGCATTGGAAGGTATTTTCCAGTTCTGCTCTAGGAAGTATGGCCAATATGTCATCTACATATCTTGCCCAGAATCTTGGCGTCAAGCCATTCTTTTCGATGGTGTCTTCAATATAAGCCATAAAGTTCTGGTGAAAGCGGGAATTTCTTGCGGAATGTGGAATAATTCTCGTTCATACACAACCGTGCTAGCTTCATGTAACACTTCGCTTTCGTTTGCCATTCAGCTGTATTTTCAATGTTAAATAACCAGGTTTCTAAAAGATACAATGCCTCCTTCACTGGTGCACTCGGGAACAGATCTTTCACTTCGAATGAAACTATAACCTCGTCTGTTTTTACGCTTTCGATATCCTGCAATTTCTTGATTAGTGCTGCTGAATTCTGCATAGATTCGCGGCTTATTGGTGTGTTTAGACTTTTGATTTCTTTCGTTAGCCATTTTGCGATTTTGTAAGTTGGCGCGTTCGAACCAGCTATTATTTCACGAAACTCCTCATTATTCTTGTGTATTTTTGGCTGGACTCATATGCGGGGAAGTGATGGGTTATGCATTCTGAGGTTTTGTTGATTTAGTACACTTTTACATTCTTTAATGGTTTTCTCCACCCTTTTGATTCACTCTGGGAGGGGGTTAGTATTTAATTTCATATAGTGGCCATTTGTTAAGCAATTGTTGACCATTTCATCGTGTTTTATTTTGCTAGTGATTACAACTGCAATGCTCTTATCTGCTTAAAGAAAGTATACTGGCTTTGTTTTTAATTATTGTAAGATCATATGCTCGTTATTTTTATGCCGATAGTCTTTGGTTTTTAACATTTTGCCTATATCTTGTCTTATTTCATCTTTTGTATCAGTATCTAGATATTTTATTCCGGACTCAATATCTACAATAGTATTTACTACAGATTTTTGACGAGCCATCGCATAGTTCAGTCCTCTATTGAGTAGATTAAGTTCTTCGCTGGTGAAATTCGTGTCAGATCTATTTATCACATGGTTGGGTATAAACTGGGGTGTATGTTTTTCTGATCTGGAGTAAGATAAATATTTGATAGGTTTTGTAGTTTTTTATTAAGCACTTTTCGTTTCCTTAATTTCTCACATTGAAAGTCGGTATTGATTTTGCTGATTGCCAAGATAATATCCTCATTCTGTCGTGCCATTCCTTTTGCCAATTTCCAATGTGAGCATATTTAGCTTTTTATAAAGTTGCTATTGGCTGTTTTTCATCAAATTCTACTCTGCTAAGATTTTATGCCTATTGTGTCGATCTAAATGTGTTTTTATTGTTACTTGCTAAGATTTCGGGGTAATATTTAGTTGTAAACATGTTTTCACGAATCGTATATCCTCTGATAAACTAGCTATAGATTTTTTTTTAGATTTAAGCAATCGGTTATATTCGGTCCTAGACATGATTGCCATATTATAAATTCGTGTTATGTCCATCGTTTTCTAATGTGTAAAATATAAAATGAACAAAGTTGTTTTTGTTTCTTTAAACATAAGATTATTAATTTTTATTTTTGTATAACGTTTTCGGCCACTATTTACGATCTTCTTCAGTACAATGAACTAGTGCATTCTAAAAACATGCTTATATACTAACAACCTTAAACTTAATCATCCTTGCTTTTAATTACCCTTAGCAGTTTTGAATCGCAATTGCCTTCATCCGTATTGATCCTAATCCCTGCAGGTACCTGCCGTATGTATACTGACTCGAGGACATTTATTTATTTATTTATTTCAGAAAATCAACTTACAGACTAGTAGTCCAAGCACAAGTCAATTAATACAATATATAAATACAAACATATGAACTCAAAATATGGAAGAAATCAAAGAAAAAAAAACACAATACGAAATAAAAAATTAAGATTTAAAGGAATATTTATAAATTTGATTCTTCATTGAAGTTTTGAACACAACAAGAGAGAGGATCAATACTTCGCTGGTTACGTATACGAGGTAAGCGTAGCAAAGGAAAGTGGAAGAAGGTGCTAGTATGTGCATACGAAACCTGAAATTGAAGCGAGGATCTATTAGGGCGAGCCGCATTGAATGTATTAATTTGCCTGCATAAAAACATTTAAGGAGAGATGGTTTGATTCACACCAGTCACTAAGACGCTGAAGATCGGTTTAAAGGATATCCACATCTAACAGGGAATCAATAACTCGAAAAATCTTGAAGTCATCAGCATAAAGGAGACAGGGAGATGTGATAACAGAAGGTAGATCATTGATAAAAAGTAAAAATAGTATCGGGCCAAGTCTTGAACCTTGCGGAACTCCCGAGCTCGGGTGAAAAGAAGAAGAGAAGCAAGAGTTTAAAGTGACTACACATTGACGATTCAGGACGTAGGAGAGAAGCCAAGAATAGAGGCGACTAGGGACATTGAACCCTAAAAGTTTTTCAAATAGGAGAGAATGATCCACTGAATCAAATGCTTTAGAAAAATCCGTAAAAATAACGTCGACTTGTTGTTGTTGGTCTAGGGCAGCTGCAATATGATAGGTAAAAGAAAATCAATTTGTAAGGGTAGATCTACCTCTGACAAAACCATGCTGTTGGACTGCTAAAGATGGGAGGACAAGTGGATACAGCAAATCAAAAACTATTTTTTCAAGAATTTTATTAAAACAAGGGAGAAGGGAAATACGACGATAGTTTGAGACGAAATTACGATCACCAGATTTGAAAATAGGAAAAATGTGGGCGATTCTCCACTGGGCGGGGAAAACCCCACAGGATAAACTCAAGTTAAAAATAATTGAAAGGGAAAGAAAAAGCGAAGAAGATAAAGATTTTGCTAGAAAATTTAGAACCCCATCAGGGCCCACACTGGTGCTGTTGTCAAGATTATTTAAGAGTTGCTCAACCTGCAAGGGGTTTGTACGAAAATTAGTAGAGGAAAAAGCGCAAGAAGATTGGTTGAAGGAAGGGGAATGCTTAGCCCTGCCAAAAAAGGAAGAAAAGTAAGAAGCGAAGAGTTCACGAAATTCTTGAGGAGAAGACGATGTCACGCCATTTAGACTAAAGGTATCAGGGGCATGATGAGAGGTCCTTAAAGATTTTACGAACGACCAGAACGCACGAGTTTGATTCGACACTAACGAATTTTCAATGTGGTTAACATATGCATGAAGTGCAGATGTGGCAATTTTCTTGGCCGCGGCACAATGCTCTTTACATTTAACGAGGTCAATTGGAATACCACTGGATAAGAATTTTCTGCGGGCAGCATCTTTAGCTATAATTGCAGTGGCAACATCTGAATTAAACCAAGGAGCATCTTTAGGTCTTCTTGCTGGACACACAGGAATAATTGCGAGTTTAAAGACGAAAGAAATATATAGAGCTTATCAACACAATCTTCAGTGTAGAGATTGCTGAAGAAGGAATACCAATTCACATCATTAAGGTTAGCTTCCATGTTCGATAAATCGGCTTTTAAAAAATCAAAGCGGGAAAGCGAGGAATTCTTCAAAGAACGAGAAGATGTGATAGCAAGCTCAAAAGAGAGCGGTGAATGGTGGGGATCAGGTTTGACAAAGGATGAGAGTGCCACCGATGTGAAAAGAGAAGAAGGTAAGAAGTTGGAAAGAACAAGATCAAGAGATTTGTTATTGGCATTAGGAAAAGTGTTGTATTGGGTGAAAGAACAGAGGGAAATAAAAGAAGAAAGAGCAAAACACACGCTACCGCCTGAAATTATGGAGACATACAAATCATTCCAAACAATAGAGGGCAAATTGAAGTCACCACAGACCAATATAGGGGTAGAAGGGAAACGAGCATTAATGTAGCTCGAGAATTCCGCAAAGAATCGTTCGTAAACAATAGCAGGACTGTTACAAGGGATATACACAGATGATACGAGGAAGGTAAGAGATTCAGATAGAGACACAAGCACAATTATACACTCAACAGGTGAAGATGGAGCGAAATCTTCACAGGATTTGCTAGTAAGAGAAACATGTATACCCACTAGAACGCCTCCACCGTCAAACTTGCCAGTAGCATCACGGTCCCTATCTTTGCGGAAGATTAAATGGTCTGGGAATAGCTCACTCTTTACTAATGTCATCTATCAGCCATGAAATGCGAAGTTCAGTAGTCTTGGTCCTCTAGCCACGAACATTTTGGTGATAGCAAGTTAAACTAAATTACGAGGCCTAAGAGATGTTTCTTCTGGAGCAAAAGGACAAAGGATGGTTCCACTTACGAATCGGAGAGAACTTTTTGACGAACACGCCAGGTGGCGAAAATTCCTTATCAAGCAAGATGCTTAGGTTAGCTGGAACTGTAATTTTAAAAGACGCAATCAATCTGTTCGTCTTTCCATCAGCCGTAAGCTTGGTGCACTGGAGCTACTCAGGAGTAAAGTTCAGTTTGTACTTTATATGAGCGATGATGTCTTCGACTGGCGTGCTATATTCGAACCTTGAGCGAAATATTTGTAGCGGGGGGATTTAGCACGCAGGCGGGCCCCAGGTTTCATCGCAGTAATGTTTGTCGTCATACCGCCTCCATGTGAGGGCCCCCGGCTGGCAGATGTAGATCCTGGTGAGCCTAAATTTCTTATCGTCAATTCGGTATCAGCATCACCTTGAGCTAAAAATCTTGTAACAGAGGTTTCAGGCGGGCATGAAGACTTTGGGTTTATCCCGATAGCAACTAAACGTTGCGGTGTTATAGAAGCCGGCTGCAGAAGTTCAGGTTGCTGCTGATTAGATGTCAATTGTGGATGTTTCGGTTGTGCTTGTTGCTGTAGTTGTTGTAGATGATGTTCATGATGTTGCTTTTGAGAACCATCTAGTTTATTGAGGCAATCTACACTTTTTATTATCTCCAGGCCATTAATATCTATTTTATGATTTTCGGTGACTATATGTTTTGCGATTGACGACTTGATTTGAGTACCTGGTTGCTTCACTGCTTTGGTCACTTCTCGAAGATGCTCGTGAAATTACCTTTACCAGACTTTTTGTCTGCCCTATGTAAACTTTAGGGCAATCGTTGCAGCTAACTCTGTAGCTACCGCTCCTTTCTTCTATGATTCTAGGATCTTTCCCATTCCTAAATGTGTTTGAATCGTATGGTGACGGTTTGCTGTCACTATTTGGAACTGGTGTTTCTTGAATGTGTTCTTGATTTCCTTCCTGGTGGACTGGGGAAAAGGGACTAGAAATCAAATCGTTGATTGCATTTAAGCTTTTTAAGTTGTTGATCATTGCGCTGCTCATCGGGGTTTTAAGTCCTTGTATTTGGCCCGTTAGCCGTTTGGCTAGATTACATGTAGGGGAGTTGGAATCTGCTATTATCTTACGTACCTCCTCATCAATACAGCCAAATTTAAACGAATATGCGTCAAACACCATCGAAGCCATCATGAATTTAAAATAACAAAAACTGAAAAGATGCGACTCAAAAACCTTTATAACACAAAAAGATGCACGAGAACGAAACGCAGTCATCAACTCGCACAAATCAAAATATATCAAAAAAATATTCAAGCAACATAATATCGCGCTGGTGATATAAAGCCGCAAACTTACAAAATACGCGCAACTAGGATCGACGAAGGATCAAAAAACCATCGACGAAGCAAGTGGAAACTGCAAGGTTACATGCACCGAGTGCCCCAAAGTAAACATTGGACAAACAAAGCGGCTGATTCCAGTAAGGATCAAAGAGCATATTCGAGAAGCGGCCATTGTATCAAAGTACCCTGACACCCACACAATATCAGTCGTTGCCAAGCACATCCTGAGTGAACAGCACCACATTGACATTAAAAACGTGGAAATCATCAAACGAGTGGATTGTCCAAATAAATTAGATGCGATGGAATCACTTGAGATAATCCATTAACCTGAGGATTTGCGGATGAACACGGATTTAAGAAACTGCCCATCACCATTGTTCAATAAAATATTACAATTAGTCTAATTAGTATTAACTGTGTAAAAAAATTTAGAAACGATACTTAATTAAGTGTATCTCGTTTATAAGCATATTCAGAAATCTAAAATAATCATTGTACTGAAGGAGACCATAGATAGTCGTCGAAAACGCGTTTTGTAAGATATATAACAGTTATCTAATGTTTCCTGCAGCTAACCCTACACCGCAGTTCAACCGCCCAAAATCTGCTTGAGCAGTTTGCGAGGCACATGAAAGCCGACTTCTTGCTGCTGAGTCAGCACCACCATAATAAAAGTCCTGCATTATGGTATTCTGATGAAACTGGTACTGCCGCCGTCTGGGATCAGAACATTGACTTTCAAGCGGAGAGTTGTGGACGGGGGGATGGTTTTGTGTGGGTCCGGTGCTCAGGGATCACCTTCTTTAGTGTGTACCTAACGCCTAACAAGTCGATATCATCTTTCCAAGCCAAGCTTAATGCTTTGGAGGGCGCTGTCTCGAACGCAGAGGGCAAAGTGCTCGTTGGGGGCGACTTCAATGCTAAAGCAATCGAATGGGGCATGCCTCAGACGGATCCGCGGGGAAAACGAATCCTGGAAATGGCGGCCAGGACGGCCCTCGTCGTTCTAAACTCCGGAAACACGCCGACTTTCCGCCGTATTGGCTGTGAGGGAACCATACTGGATGTGACATTCGCCTCGTAGGTCTTAGTACGGAGGATACACAACTGGAAAGTATTAGAGGACTATTCAGCCAGTGATAATCAGTGCATTTTGCTTGAGATAAGTGATGCTGTCCACTGACGTCCGTGCTCTCGGCCTTCTAGAGCTTGATGGAACAACGGAAGGATGGACGTCGAGAGGTTCGATAAGGTTCTTAGAGCAGGTGAGCCGCTGCAGGGAGCTTCGGAGGGGACGGAAGAACTGGCAGCTCAAGACGTGGTGAACTCTACTATTAGCATCATTACGACTGCTTGCTGCTCTTCTATGCCCCGTCGAAGACCCCGGCACGGCAAGCCCCTAGTGTACTGGTGATCAACTGAAATCGCTGAAAAGCAAAGGGAGTGTCACAGGCTTCGACGTGAGGCTCAACGGGCGCGGAACCGTGACGAGGCATGCAACCAGGTGGCAGCATATAAGTCGGCCAGGAAACGCCTTCGCAAACTGATCAACAGTAGCAAGGCTGGCTGCTGGCAAGACCTAGTGGACAATGTGAACAAGGATGCGTGGGGCTTTGGCTACAAGCTGGTCATGGGGAAACTTGGTGCCCTACGGAAACCTTGTATACATGACGCGGAAAAGATGGACGCGATAGTGCGGGGACTCTTCCCCGCCCATCCCGTCCGTGTTGACGCTGTCCATGGTGAAACAGCAGTCGAGTGCCCACTCTTCACACAGCTGGAACTGGAGGAGGCAGTCCTCTCAATGAAAGCGGGGAAGGCTCCAGGTTCAGATGGTGTTCCAGCTGAGGTGTTGTAGCTCGTCTATCACCATTGTCCTGACTTGCTGCTCAGCACATTCAACGCTTGCCTACGGGACGGGGTTTTCCCGGTACGATGGAAGGTGGCGAGGCTCGCGCTGATCAGCAAGCGGAAAGGAAATCCCGGATCGCCGTCTGCATACCGCCCATTACGCATGCTAGACACGGCTGGGAAAGTGCTAGAGAAACTCATCAACGGAAGACTCACTGACGCGATTCGTGCTGCTGGGGACCTATCTCCTCGGCAGTACGGCTTTAGAGCAGGACGTTCTACCATTGATGCGATTGCAGAGGTGGTGAACGCGGTCCAAAAGGCAGAAGCATATAGTCGCACCAAGCGACGGATAGTCCTGTTGGTGACACTCGACGTCGGGAATGCCTTCAACTCCGCTAGATGGGTGGATATTCTGGACACGCTGGAAAACTCTTTTTAAGCTCCAGAATATCTAATGCGGCTTTTGAGGAACTACCTAAAGGACCGAAGCCTGCTCTATAACACGACACAGGGCCGACGAAGGATGGAAATTACATCGGGTGTTGCCCAGGGATCTATCCTTGGTCCGGACCTGTGGAACGTGTCTTACGACGGGCTACTGAGACTTGAGATGCCAGATGAGTCGCGCTTGGTCGGCTATGCGGATGATGTTGCGGCTCTGGTCGCTGAACGCACCGTTGAACAAGCGCAACTTAGGCTAGGTATGCTAATGCGCCGAGTGAGGGACTGGATGACTGCTCGCGGGCTGAGTTTAGCACTGGAGAAAACCGAAGTGGTCATCTTGACAAAAAAGAGAATCCCTAGAGTAAGGATGATCAGTATTGGAGATATACAAATCGAATCGAAGCCAGCGGTGAAGTACCTGGGGCTACTGATCGACTCGAAGATGATTTTCTCTGAGCAACTCAGGGCAACGGCTGAGAAGGCTGCTTCGGGAATATCGGCCCTGAGTCGACTTATGGCCAACGTAGGGGGGCCCAGCCCATCAAGAAGATGCCTCTTGGTGAGTGCTGTAGGGTCAGTGCTACTGTACGGAGCAGAGGTATGGGGCGACGCTCTCAGCAAGGAGGTATACCGAAAACGTTTGCCACATGTACAGAGCAGAGGAGCACTGAGTATTGCATCTCCGACTCGGCGGTGAGAGTGATTGCAGGCGTGATACTTGTCGCTCTCCTTGCTATAGAGCGCCGCGCTATTTACCTGCGCCGAAACGAGGATGCGAGGGAGATAGTTGTCCGCGAGGAGAGACAGCGCTCGCTCAACGATTGGCAGCAGTCTTGGGTCAATTGCACGAAGGGAAGGTGGACTGCGCGCCTCGTCCCGGATGTGAGACCGTAGCTAGATCGAAGGCATGGTGAGACTAACTTCTGTCTGACCCAGCTTTTGAACGGGCACGGGTGTTTTCAGTCTTACCTACACAAGATCGGTAAGTCACGGTCTCCCGATTGTCGGTTTTGCCCAAGAGAGGAGAACAATGCCTGTCACACATTTTTTGCGTGTACAAATGGGTCAGGCTGCAAAGAGAACTCTACAGGGAGATGGGAGAGCTCACCCCGGATAATATAGTTGCGGTGATGCTCGAATCGGTGACAAATGGAACCAGGTGGCACATTATGCGCGGGCAGTCCTAAAATATAAAAGGGACTCACAGGGGCTGGGGGATCGCTGTTCTGGCATTTCCTCTTCCCCTCTCCCCTCCCGCGAGGAAAGGGACTCCCCAGCTTGAAAGCGCCACCCGCCGTAACAAAACGAGACTGGCCCGAAGTAATGTGTTAAACGGTTCCAGGCTGGGTTCTCAGGTTGACAGGGGAGGTGTTTAGTGGGTAGTCCAGTCGCGCATGGGAGTCCCACACTCTGTGCATAAATAGCATTCACCTCCCTACCACAAAAAAAATTTTTTAAAGGAACTATTAAGTTTAAGTCAATATATATAGCTTCAAAAAATTTCGAAAATTCAAAGATTATAATTTGTTTCAATCAAATATGAAAGAATATTTCCAACCAATTGCATAATTTTCCTACTTTTGGTTATTCATGCTTGACAATCCTCACTAAAAATCTAAATAAAAAATTTTGCAGCATTAAATATAGATAGCCTTATTTTTCCTTGTGTCATTTTTCATTTTATACGAAAGAAATGCTGTTTTGAGTGCCAAAAAATGGACACTCAAAGTTGGTTGCCACTCAATTGCAGACAATCTAACAGCAGTGCTATTGAAATTGAACATAACAAATCCAATAACGACCTTTTCGCATTCCTTTTTGTGTAGTACTCTATTTGAGTACGTTTTAGAAAATTACCCAAACTTTTCACATTTTCCACGAAAACGTAATCAAGACTAAAACATGAAGTCAATATTTTAGCAAAACATTAAGCAGTAGCAATGTCCTTTATACTCCCCACATTTGCGCAAGCTTTCATACTAACAGACATTGTTGATGCTATAGCTTCAACTTATTCTTCCATTAAAGAAAAAAAATCTTAGACATGGAGGATGGGCACGTATTCTCCTTCTGAATACCACAATGTCGAAGCAATAAAACTTCAATGAGGCTCATTATAATCCTCTCGGTAAAATACCTTCATAAGACTTTTTCTCTGATCCGTGGAGAACGACATCATATTCCATCAGAAGTTAAGTTAATCCGTTTGGCGGGAGTCATCTTGTGGGGGCTGTGCTGGGATAATTTTTTGCCGTAATCGTCCTTTTATATTGGGAAAATATGAGGTAGAGTCTGCATCGTGATTTCAGAAAACACTGAAAGTCTCTAAATTGTTTTGAAAAGCGTTTTTCAAATCTTATTCACATCAAGGCTTGTATGTCCTTTTCCTGTGCAACCACCAATTAATGTCCTGAAAATGATAAGAAATGCTCACATCATGCATGTGGAAATATTGTTGATTTCACATTTTTTAAAGGAAGCTCTGGGTTTCCTTTTAAAGAGAAGAGGATCTCCTTATAATGGGCGATTTGCAATTTTGTTTTTTAGATAAAAAAAAATAACAAATAACTTAGTACGTGTATGAAAATCAATTCTGATTCACTGTTTCGAATAAATCGGCTATCTCACTAATAAAACGTGTATCATTGTCTTCCAAAGGAGAAAGTTACAAGGGCTTATCAGTACAGAGAAGTTACTTTACTCTTTACTCTTACTCTTTTGTAAATAGTCTAAAGGCATTTAAATGCTCGGCATAGAAGGCCAACCGAAAAGTTGATATTCCGCACAAGAAAATACTCAAATGTAAAATTCAAGAAAATGTAAGTGTTTGTCGAATGTACGAGTAAATATTTCCATGGTGAAAATGAAAATTTTAACTCTGCCATTTGGACTTTGAAAAACGATAGAGATTATTCAGAAAATTTCTGAAATAACACAACAAATCCAAACGTTTTAAATTAAAACACTGAATGTGTTTTCATTAAAACGCTTAGGCGTGACCGTCGACGAAATATGACACCACTGGCTTACACTAGAGATTAAGGAGCAGTCGAAATAGTGGACTTCACCCAGCGAACGCGCTTCAAAGAAGACGAAGATAGTCCTGTCGGCCGGAAAGGTAATGGCCATCGTTTTCTGGGATTCACAAGGTGTTGTTGCTCCACTTTCTTTCCTGTATATCTCCACCTTTCCCTCTGTATACTCGTATGTATTTATTTTTGCTTTTACATTTAAACCTTCACCTTTAATTTAATCTTCTTACCCTATTTTAAATTTCAATTAAATAATATAATAAAAATCTTATCTTTTCCACTAACAAAATTACATTCATTACTTCCCACTAACAAAATTTCATTTTAGACGTTTTCACTAACAAAACATTATTCCTTCCTTCATACTTACTAATTTTGTTCATTATCTCCCGCTAACAAATTTTATTGGTTATACTAACAAAAATTGATTCACGCTTCCCTACTGACACATTTCATTTCATTGCCCATTAAGAAAATTTCACAGGTGAAGTTGCTAAATGGATGAATGGGAGATCAACAGAATGTGGCTCCGGTGGTAGCGTCGTAGATTCTCGACCGGAAGGTACACTGGGACCCTGGTTTCAAGCTCTCCCGATGGCAGGAAAACACTCTTTTTGGGATATCGGCAAAAGCAATTATTTCCGTGTGTATGACGATTTGTATTTAACAAAACGCTATGGTTATGCAAATTGCCATATATGCCAAAATTAAAATTGTTGTATTTGTCGATATGGAAAAGATGTGTGGGTAACGGAATCAAAGTGTATCGAACTTCAGTTGCGTTACCTCGGTACGGCAGCGGGATTGTGAGATTGGTTTTTTGAGTTGATTATTCGGAATTTCATTTTAAAAAGAAGAGGAACTTTTTTCGGTTTCGGGACTGATAATTAAAAGAAAAGGGTTTGGATTGGGAATTATTCGAGGGAAAAGTAAGTTTTGGTTTGGATTGAGTGACGACGACATTGAAAGGTGAAAAATAAAAGTGGAGTTAAAATCTGTGGAATGCGTTGGTGGTTGAATTATGAATTAGGTGGATTTTTCACTTGTGAAGTGTATAAATTTTTCCGTGAAAAAAAGTGAAAGACAAGGAAAAAATAAAAACACGGAGAATTTTTGGTTTGGAATTTAGTCATTATAGCTTTCCGGACAGATTGGAAAAGTGGATATTGAAATCGCTAATCCCTAACGTGAAGCAAGAAATAACGGGTATCGGGCTTATCGGCGATAATTTTTGGTGTTTGTTCGCACATTGAAGACGGTCTTTGTGATTCCATTGTGCGGAAGTCTCTAGTCCCTAGCCAAGTGCCAAGACGTAACGAATTCCGGTGGCTGCTCGTTACAGTTGGTAATCACATACCTTTTGAAGTGAAATGAATGTTGAGGATTGACCAAAATATCGCTAAAGATTTGTTCCTTCCAGAACATAGATAATAGTGATTATTTGCTGAGAATTTAGATTGACATTCTAACTGGATACATATTGGATATAAATTTGTTGCCTGAAATAGTGAATTTTAATGCATCTAGACAATATTGAATTCGATTCTTAAATTATTGAGAATCAGAGGAGGTGGAATCAGTGTTCTACTGACCTGAAACCTAAGGTGTGAAGCAATCTACAAAAAATTGTTAAATCACACCAGTGGCCGACATTTCCTTATTTTATTGAATTTATTTCATAACCAGAAAATTCCTAACAGAAATTTTTCTTTCTTTTTGCTAACAAGGGGGGTTTAATTTTCTTGTAGCAATCAATTTAGTATTTTGGGTGATTTGATTTTTAGGGTTTTGTACTAAAATACAAAACCCTATTGCAATCACGACCTGTGTCCGTCTGTCCGTCCGTCCGTCTGTATGTCACAGCAGTTTTTCTCCGAAACTAATGCAGCTACAGCAATGAAACTTTGTGGACAGGTCAGAAGTAGTGACTTATTGAAAGTTCAATGGTGGGAAAAATTTTCAAAGGGGTTTAAGGGGGGTCTCCCCATATAGGGAGGTGATCCCACAAAAAAAAATTTCCCCATTGGTAGTCGAGTAGGGTATCATTGGAAAGGCCTTTATGAGATCTTTTGAAACAAGTCCTAAAATTGCCGTATCAGTACCGAGGGGGCAGGGGAAGGGGAAATGTACGAACTTTTCGCGTACCCCTCGCGATTGGACACCTGTGATCCGAAAAATCTGAAAAAAACACGAATGTAGGCCTCTATGAGTACAACAACAACAAATACCTGAGAAGTCAAAATTCACTCAACTTTCTTAGTAATAGTATGATTTATCGATTTTACGTTTTCTTGAGTAAAATCTTAATGGTACCCTTAAATTCAATAAAATTCAGCACACAAATGACTTTTTATAAGATTGATCTTTTCTGAAATTTTCATAAAGATCGAATGGTATTTAACGAAGTTGTAGCGACGTGAATTATCTGTATTACTATGGAACAATACTCGTATGCGCTGTATTACTGTGGAAACATATGGCTATGGAACCATATCCGCTTTTTACCGACTTAGACACTACAGCTTTGCTAGGATTTGCATGAGAATTTCAGGAATGATAGGAATCATGAATATCTTTGAGAATCGGTTCAGTTAGCGGTACCGTAAATCGTAAAACAAAATAGTGGCTGTTTTAAATACGAAGATTGAATAATTTTGAGTTATTTTACCCCAACTTCAACGTTTAAGGTGCATGCTTTGAACACTTGATTCAATTTAATGAATGACTGAAGATGAGTATCTACAATTAATACTAATAGGTGAAACAAGTCAAAGAGGCAGGAGAGAGCTCCTAGCAAAAGGGTTTTGTAACCATTCTAGGATTCGAAAAAGTTGGCCATGAATCGATGATTACAGTACAAGGGAGTGACCCCTGAAAAAAATTTCATCAAACGTAGCCGATATATCTATATATAGTATCAAATGAAAGTTCTTTATGGGAGCATTTCAAAGCAGTTCTTAAACTGACAGTTTTTGCTTCATTGGGGGCACAGGCGGGGAAATACATGAAAAATACCTGTGATCTAAAAAATCTGAATTTATCAAGGGAGATATTCATTGGTATAACAATGACAAATACCTCAGAAGTCCAAATTCGTTCAACTTTGTTAATAATAGTATGATCCACGAATGTCACATTTTCTCCATTAAAATCGTCCTTGGCATGTTTCTTGATTTTATTCGTTGCTGGTGACTGCATTCAGTAAGTTGAGTACAAAACCCTTCTGACATGAGCATAGGTCTGTCTACCCAACTTGTTTTATATTGAATTGCCTCGTTTCTTTCAATAAAATGACCGGTACACATTATAAAAATAACTTTCATTTCTAAAAATGACCTACCTCTTCCTGTCCTTTTCCCTTCGTGTTAGTTTTTATGTGTAGAGTGGCTCAGCACGAGCAGAGGGTGTCCCGGAAAATCCGCGACACGACTGAGCGCTAGTCAGCCTCAGAGTGCCACCCTGGCCTACGCACTCCTATGCTCAAACTTGTCTGCAACTCCGGTGACTTCAACGGTTGCTAGAGTGTGATCTGCATCGACTACCTGGAGAAAGGCAAAATGGTCACATGGCTCTACTATGCTGAATTATTGGGTCGATTCGAATTCCAGAAAAAAGGCCGCATTTGGCGAAAGACAAAGTGCTCTTCCACCATGACAATGCACCGGCTCCAATCTCCACCGTATTCTTCAGATTTGGCGCCATGCGACATCTGTTTGTGTCCAAACTTGGAAAAGTTACTCGCCGGGTAGAAATTTGAGACGAATGAAAAGATCATCCCAACTACAGAGGCCTACTTTGCAGGCCTCTAAGAACCGTATTTTTCAGACGGGTTTAAGAGGTTGGAGCATCACTAGATTAAATGTATCAAGCTAAGATGAGATTATGTTGAGATAACTGCCACTTTTCCAAATTTTTCGTTTTTCTCTGTAGGCTAAGTACTTATCGGACCGCCTCCGTAAATACTGCGGCATGCAGATCAAGTTACCATAATCACGGCCACGCGCGGAGTCCAACTCATTAGAAATGAATGCCAAACATTTCACGTTCAACGCGGCATCTAGTCTCCAGTCTTTTCTTGTTTCCCAACTTTGCATCTACTGTTGAAGGATCACTACATGCACCACGATCCGATACGTCCGAGAACTCATCTTCTGCTGCGGGAGCACTACCGTAATCTGACTTAGAAACTTCCATCATTTATTGGTCCGATTAGGTGGCAGATTCCAAATCCTTTTGTCCAATTACAATCACCAAACCGACAGAAATTGGGGAAACAACAAAATTTGTATTTTGTTTCTATAATAACATCAAAATTGGAAGCAACTGCAAAAACACGGAAACCCAAGAGTTCGTTCAAATCAAGCAGCCAAGATAGAGTCATATTATATTGTCGCGTGTTCTGGTTCGCGGCCAATAATTTTAATGTTCCGGGAAAGTGAAAACGCAATTTCTTTTAAATTAAATTAAAAGAGTTTATTTAATTAAATTACAAATGCACAATCACTTTTCTAACTTTCACTTGTCCATAAATTTCTATCGCAATAGTCTTCTAGAATTACTTCACAATCACGAAAATCACTTTCCTATTACTCGAACAATATCGTTTTTCTATTCGCTTCACAGCCTTACTATCGCGGTTCTAATGAATGATCCCCCCCATTCATTCAGCTCGCCTTTATATAGGGTCTGTAGTCATTCAACCCAGTTCTCGTACATTGGCGAATTAGCGGGAACTTTCGAGCAGCGTGAATAAATGGAGCAGTGACTCACTTTCAGATGTTGATGCTTGGTGGGTTCTCGTGGTTTTGAGTAAGTTCATTTTGTTGATGTTCTTAACGGTTGTGAAAACAATTGCGACAGTAGCTCGCAGAATTATTTGTACATGTAACACTGCCACCACCTCAGTTCTTTTCGCCCCGAAAAGATGTGTCGCCAGTTGTAGTCAATTCTCCCTGGGTGTAATATGGGGCAAGACGGTCCAGATGCACGATTTTCATTTTGGCTCTCGGTTTAAGGTGTTTCTGTTTGCGATATACAACGTCGTTGATTCGCTTTGTAACTCGGTATGGTCCCTCCCAATTATGCTGCAACTTTGGAGACCAGTTGTAGTCAATTCTCCCTGGGTGTAATATGGGGCAAGACGGTCCAGATGCATGATTTTCATTTTGGCTCTCGACTTACGGTGTTTCTGTATGCGATAAACGACGTCGTTGATTCGCCTTGTAACTCGGTATGGCCCCTCCCAATTATGCTGCAACTTTGGGGACTGACCCTTCTGTCGCTGTGGGTTATATACCCAGACCAAGTCATCTTGCTGGAAGCCAGTAGAATTTGCCTTTAGATCATACCTGGTCTTCATGCGGTCAGTAGCCGATTCGAGGTGTTTTCGCACTGTCCGATGTATCTGGTTCAACCGTTGTCTTAGCTCACTTGCGTACTCCGAGATGGTTTGGGGTTCCTCAGGGGGTGTCCCGAACTTTATATCAGCTGGCAGACGAATAGTCTTTCCAAAAATGGCTTTGGCTGGGACTTGGCCCATCGATGCATGTTCGGCAGCTCTGTACGCCATCAAAAATAGTGGAATATGTCGGTCCCAGTCCCTTTGGTTCTCGTCAACCATTTTGGCCAGGTGTTTATTGAGCGTGCCGTTGAAACGTTTGACCATTCCATCAGATTGGGGATGCAGCGGTGTTGTCCTCGTTTTCCGTATTCCGAGCAACTCGCACATTTCGCCAAAAACTAGTGACTCAAAGTTTCGGCCTTGATCCGAATGCAGTTCGCAAGGTACGCCGTACCTACTGACCCAATTTAACACTAGCTGTTCGGCTACAGTAGTTGCTTCCTGGCTGGGAATGGGGTAGACCTCGGGCCACTTGCTGAAATAATCGGCTACAACCAGCGTGTATCGATTTCCCCATTCAGATTCAGGAAAGGGACCTGCGATGTCAACAGCAATCCTTTCAAACGGTACCCCCACGTTATAGGTTTGCATTTGTCCCCTCAGTCGTCGTTTTGGGCCTTTGACGGAAGCGCAAATTGTGCATCTGCGACACCAGTCCTCTACGTTTTCTTGAGCATGGAGCCAGCAGAACCTTTCCCGCAATTTCGCTAAGGTCTGGTTAACACCAAGGCGGCCTCCCGAGGATCCTTCATGCATTTCCTTAACCACATCGTTGATTCGGCTTTTGGGAAGTATAATTTGCATCCTATAGAAGCTGCCATCTGCCGTTTCCCATTTCCGCTTCAGTACGCCACCCTCCACCTGACGGGAGTTCTATTGTGCCCAATAGCTTTTCAGGGTTGCACCATACATTGAAACGTCCTTCCACTCCGTTCTCCCAGTCGTCTCCTTCCATACGAGCAATGGTCCGATGTCTTCATCGGCTAACTGGGCATTTCGAATCTCCTCCGATGGCCAATCTTCATCGAATTCGGCCGTTATCAATCGCAGATCAACGGTCGGCTCCTTTTCCTTCCACCGGCAATGCTTGCAGTTAGCTGGACATGGATGACGAGATAGGGCGTCAGCATTTCCATGAACTCTGCCCTTGTGAAGTAGTTGGGGCCTCACTAGGTCTGGCCGGACCGTCGATCGGGTTGCACCAGTGTCGTTTGTTATGGTGCAATTTTCTTCATCAACTTGACCAGGAAGGCATCTGTTTGCTTCTCCACCATGTTGCCTTGGCACGGTGATGAGGGTGCTGGGGATGTCGATCCTCCTAGCTAACGTACGCCACACGAAGTTGGCCCTTGCAGTTTGATGGGCCTCCATTCTAGGCTCCTGACACGGTCTGGATCTTCACCATCCTGGACAATAGCTCCGTCTTCTTCGCTTCTTGCAATCTCTTTGCAGGTGCCCCTTCTCACCGCAATCCCAGCATCTAGGCGCTCCATTTGCCTGCGGCTCTCGCTCATTTTCCACGCGCTCACACCGGCAATCGTCTGCCACTACCTCACGGACCTGGGCAGTGGTACGAGTCACATTTTGTGTTGCCTCGAAGTTAAGACTATGAACCAATGCGTCCTTAACCGTTTGCTTTTGAGCTAACCGCACGGCTTGTTGCAATTCCTTGTCCTTTAGGGCGCTGATGAATGCTTCTGTTGCCACGTCATCTCGATGTTCTGGGTCGTACGCTGGATAAGCCACAAGTGCCAGTTACTCAATGTCTTGTGCTAGCTGCAGCAAAGTTTCGCCAGACTTCTGCATCCGATACCGTAGCCGTGCCCGGTAAATCTGCTTTAGATGATCGTCTCCATAACGCATGTCCAGCGCATTCATTATAGCAGCCGGGTTTGAATGCAGCTCAACGGGGATAGTCTGTAAAAGCTCGGCAGCTGGGCTTCTTGGAGCACGAATTAATGCAGTTGCTCGTTCCTGCTCATTCCAGAGATTTATCCTAGCGGCGGCTTCAAACTGGATTTTGTAAATACTCCAGACCGTTTGCCCATCGAATATTGGTGCTTGCACATTTCTGGATGTGCTTTGCGCTGCGGTTATAAGCGGGGCTGGTGAGGTGCTTACTACTGCCTTCGCTGCTTCCAAGTCCTTTTTCACTTTTTCCATCTCATGGTTGATTCTCTCCTCGACCTGGTATACCTTTTCCTCGACGCATTTAATTTGGCTGTTGAGACTACTGAGCTCCGCTCTTATTTCGGTTGACTGTTTTTCCAGCTTCTGTGTGATGTCTGCCTTGATTTCGAACGCTTCTTGGTCTAGTTTCACTGATTGTTCATTTAATTTCACTGATTGTTCATCTAAACTGGATGACTGTTCACTTAGCTTCACAGTTAAATTGGATGGCTGTTCATTGAGCTTTGCAGTTAAATTGGATGACTGTTGTCGCTGCTCTTGCTGCATCAGCATCAGCATTTGCATCAGCGCATTTTCTGATTCCTTTGGTTTTGGTGTTTCCGCTTTACCACCTTCTGCCCCTTTTTCTGCATCTGAGGGCTCACCCGCCATGGTAAATTCATTAATTTTTCACTGTTAGCTTCGTGGTATTTTTATTATTTCGACTTTTTTTTTCAACAGTTTTCACGTTAAATTCCACTATGGTGCACTTTAAAAATGTTCAAATGTTTTCACATTTCGAAATTTTCTATCCCACTTCTGACACCACTGTCGCGTGTTCTGGTTCGCGGCCAATAATTTTAATGTTCCGGGAAAGTGAAAACGCAATGTCTTTTAAATTAAATTAAAAGAGTTTATTTAATTAAATTACAAATGCACAATCACTTATTTTACTATTTCACAATTTAAACTAGAATCTAACTTTCACTTGCCCATAAATTTCTATCGCAATTGTCTTCTAAAATTACTTCACAATCACGAAAACCACTTTCCTATTACTCGAACAATATCGTTTTTCTATTCGCTTCACAACCTTACTATCGCGGTTCTAAAGAATGATCCCCCCCATTCATTCAGCTCGCCTTTATATAGGGTCTGTAGTCATTCAACCCAGTTCTCGTACATTGGCGAATTAGCGGGAACTTTCGAGCAGCGTGAATAAATGGAGCAGTGACTCACTTTCAGATGTTGATGCTTGGTGGGTTCTCGTGGTTTCGAGTAAATTTATTTTGTTGATGTGTTTAATGGTTGTGAAAACGATTGCGACAGTAGCTTGCAGAATTATTTGTACATGTAACAATATTGAAATACACTACTTTTGTATGAAGCACAGACACATCTACAATTTGAATGGGAGACAGATGTTTCGGCACCTTTGAAACAAGATGACTATTCATCCCTCCTAGGTGACAAATAAGAGGTTATATTTTGGTCGCGCAGAGCGCCATGCTTGCCAATTCTCCTTTGTTTAAAAACCAACCTCACAAATTGTAATTATGATTTTGCAAATTCCTTTTATTTCTACAAACCAAAACTCTTTAACAGCAGTGTCAAATAGGATAAGTGGCTTCAACGAACAAAATCTCAATTTAAATCGTAACAGTCACTTTCCATTTGGCATCGTTGAAACCAAAAAGTGCAGATCTTTCTCTGATTGTATACGCTTTAAGCACACTGAAACCTCGGTTTTGGTATACACTTGAAAAGAATATGTGCAGTTGTCCATCGACAATGAACATGATCTGGTGCTGCGACAAGGCAAGTACTCTATTATAACTGGAAATAATGACCTTCTCATTTTATTCTGTGAACCACAATTAAAAAAAAACAATAAGCGTGGTTTCCACGCGCAGCAGAATTGAAAAGCCTTGCTCTCAATATATATATATATATATATATATATATATATATATATATATATATATATATATATATATATATATATATATATATATATATATACATATATATATATATATATATCTACGAACTGTATGTATATGTTATTCATGTTTAGAATGTGGGGATATATTAAATGAATGTAGCCATATAAAGTTGAATATTTTTTCACATTTTTTATTAATAATCACATCTTGTAACCCCTAACCCCTGGGGTGCTTCGGTAACGGGAGCCCTGCGGTCCCGATTTTGCTCGCCACAGACGGGCGTGGGCGCCAACTCACTGCTTTAGCCTAGGTTCGGTCCACGAACACACCTCCAACTGAAAAAAACGCACAAATCACTCACTACTCGGGGTGGACCCTATCTCCTCCAACCAACGCTTCGCCACTCAAACACCATCGAAGATCCAACCTCACTTAATGTAAGCCAGTGGGGGATATTTCCCCGAACCAACCCCTTACACTTCCTGAAAAACAAAATTTGCATTTTCCAAATAAATTGATTAAAAAATACTACAAGCTTCCTTTATATGAAAGGGATTTACTTTGAAATCGTGAAATCACAAACAAAATAAGCAATTTTCCATACAAATCATAAAACAAAGTTTATCAGCAAAAATTCTAACAATTTTGACTTACCATAACGTAACTAATAAAGAGGTCTCCTTGTAGAACTCTCGTCGTCAACGGCACGGCGAAAAAGACCCTGCGCTGATTACACGCACTCTTCCCATGTCGCACTCGTGCATTGGCCAATTGATGTTAGTTATTCTTCCGGGCAACATTGCCTTCTCCCGGTGGTGATTGAAGTGGATAACAGTTTTTTTAATACTGTTTTTACTTTTTTCTCCTTTTTTGCAATTTCTTTTCAAACTCCACATCTTTTTATGCCTTAGTCACTTCACGTTCGGATACCAAAAGAGAGCTTTTTCTTTGTCCCTCGCCCTTTTATTACCTCCTTCCCAACAGAGTATCGCTAATTCCGGAGTGAACCTTATAGTTCTCCTTTTCTTGTAAAAATTGTTTATTGTTTTGGAAATCATGTTCACCACCGGTTCTTCCAACACCAACACGTTGGTTTGGCCCGCCTCCGCCGCCGCCTTGATTTCCATTAACGAATTGTGGTTTATCATTTAATCCAATAGCAAACGGCATGAGTCCCTGTTCCACATTTTCGGGGCCCATGTTATCACCACCGCCGCCACCTTTAAAGATACGATTCATGTCACCACCGGGATTATTATGTTTATTTGCATGATCAAAGTGTTTTCCTGTTGCCTGCGACGAATTTTTCACCTTGTCGATTCATACGAAGATTCCTTCCTCAAGGATCCTTTTGACTCGTTCTTTCCGTGGTTGTCGATTACAGATGATGTCGTTGCGGAGCAACCGTTCACATACGGGAGTGGTTTCGTGAACTTCGTCGAGCCTAACTAATCTAAGTTGAGCTGCATTAATTTAATTTGAGGAAATAAAGGCCTACTCTACTCTTATTTCTAACTTTACTAGGACTATGTACAATACACGGTAAATTTTTCTATCCCAGCTTGGCTCGAGGATGCATCCTTGGTACCACGTTTTCCGGTGGTGGTGTTTAAGTTGGCTAACTCAAGCTGTTCTCGAATTCCCCGTCACAATCTGTCTCTGCATGTGGTAGCTAAAATAAGATATCAAATTTTGAGATTCCAAATAATACAAAATTTAGTAAATTTCGTCGAAAATTACTTTACAATGTAGTTATAATATAAATTTACCACCTAGAGTTTTTAACATGAGAAAATCACCTTGAAAGACGTGTTTAAGGTGACTAAAATAAAGGAATAACGACTTGCTGGCTAACTGAACTGCAAAATTCACTACCCTTCAATTCAAATTCTATACGCACTTCAAAATCAATTTAATCTACTTCAAAATTTATTTATTTATGACAAATTATATCAATAATTTTGTTTATTTGATATCCGCAGGCCAATCCTCTTTTTTCTTTAAAAGCCGTCGGGCCTTGCTTAGTTGTGTGAGCAGACGCGTTTCGACTACTTTGATTCATCTTCAGTGTCTAAAGGATGTGTTGAAGGGAACGACTTTATATAGTCGTACGATGGGTAATTAGCGAATGGGTAATTAGCGGATGAGTAATTAGCGGACGGGTGATTAGTGGACGGGTAATGAGGCCAGGAAGTAAATTACTCAAGTGCTAAATTATACCAGGTAGAGGGATAGCATGTTTTTGTTTTTTTGCTTGTTGGCTGGCCGTTCGTTCTGTTTCATCTCGTTTCCGTTTTCGTCTAAGAGTGCGGCCTAGGACTGAGAAAATTGCGTCGGAATTGTAACAAGATGTTCGTTGATAATGTCACCGTCTGTCTTTTTATGTTTATAAACTTCAAGCCTTTCTAGGATGTCAAGTCTCGGTTCTTTGCTTTGTTTGTGTAGCAATATCATAAAGTTTGTCATATACCCAAAGTTGTCAAAAGATTCAATGTAATATTCTACAGACGATATGTGGATCACTGTTTCATTGTTATTGACTCACAAGGAAATAAACAAGATGAACTACTTACCTATATGAATGAACTTCACCCGAATATAAAGTTCACTATGGAAAAAGAAACGAACGGACAACTCAACTATATGGACCGAATTGTGATACTTGAACAAACAGGATTGGACTTCAAAATATACAGAAAACCAACCACAACTGATCACACCATACATGAAACCTCTAACCACCGTAGGCAAAGAGACATACTAACTATCAAACTTCCTTAGGAAATACAAATTGCAAACTGCATTCAAAAAGAACAACAACATTGGAAACAAACTGAAACCAAAACTGAATGACGCATCGATATACGAAAACAGCGGCATATACAAACTGACATGCAAGGACTGCGACATGGTATATATAGGAAGGACAACACGGAAACTAACGACAAGACACAAAGAGCACCTACGATCTTTCTTATACAACAAGGCAGACTCCAATTATGCGACGCACCTACAAAACCACTTGCATGAGCCTGACGCTATGACAAACTCTATGAAATTGATACACAAACAAAGCAAAGGACCGAGACTTGACATCCTAGAAAGGCTTGAAGTTTATAAACATAGAAAGACAGACGGTGGCATTATCAACGAACAACTTGTTACCAACTCCGACGCAATTTTCTCAGTCCTAGACCACATTCTTAGACGAAAATGGAAACGAGATGAAACAGAACAAACGGACAGCCAACAAGCAAAAAAACAAAAACATGATATCCCTCTACCTGGTTTAATTTAGCACTTGAGTCATTTACTTCCTGGCCTCATTACCCATCCACTTATTACCCATCCGCTAATTACCCATCCGCTAACTACCCATGCGCTAATTATCCATCCTACGACTATATAAAGTCGTTTCCTTCAACACATCCTTTAGACACTGAAGATGACTCAAAGTAGTCGAAACGCGTCTGCTCACACAACTAAGCAAGGCCCGAGGGCTTTTAAAGAAAAAATTCACCTTATGACCTGAAATCATCCTCTCCATGTCCAAAATTATATGCTGTAAATAAATAGCGATTCAGATGCAACCCTACATTTTCATTTTTAATTGGTTGGGCTGCCTTTGGTTCTGTTACTAACATAATATAAAAATCAATGCCATTTTTGTGATTTTGGCTAACCCAATACATGAATTTCAGGACATGTATACCGTACCTTCAACTTGACCGTACATAAGTCATGTAAATCGGTTAAATTCGTCAATCGATGACAAATAATTTTAAATTTTAAATATTTTATAAATGCCACCCACTCATCAAACTATTTGCCGTTAACAATTCTATTTGTTGTTAATTGTTTTTTATGGGTTCTCAATATTTCATTATTAATTATTTTCAAACTGTATTATATCTCTGCAGATAGTATTCTCCCGTGTGCTTGCTCAGCTATGATACAGTACATATTACCACTAAGTGAACACTCGTAGTCTGTCCGAAAAATCCCCTGAACTAAATCACGTTGCTCCCAACGAAATTTGAACCTGGGACCTTCGGCTTATGCGTTCATGCTCTAACCACTAGGCCACACAGACTGTCTGTGTGGCCACTTCAATACGTTACACTTTAGCACTAAGACCAAGCACGGCTACCGCCGAACCACTCATGATCTGCAAATACCCAAAAACGTCCAGCCATCGTCACTACATCTATGCAATGCATATCGATGCTAGAGCCAAGCACGTCTACCGCCGAGCAATCTTGCATTCACCCTGGTCCCCAAATACCCACCAGCGACCATCCGTCGTTGCCACTTCAATACATTGCACATCGGCAGCATTATTGCTAGGACCAGGCATGGCTACCGTCACACCACCATGTATTCAGCCATAGTCGCCAAATACCCGGTAATGGCCATCCGTTATTGCCACTTCAGTACGTTGTACATCGGCGGTGTCGACGCTAGGATCATGTACGGCTACCGCTGCACCAGCATGCATTCGCCCAAGATCCCCAATTATCCACCAACGATCATCTGCCGTCGCACTTCGAATACACTGCAAGTCGGTGCTAGGACCAAGAACTAATGCGCATTCACCGACAAAGACACACTATCGCCAATCACATTCGGCGGAACCAATTCTAGCACCTATTAGCGCAGTGAACTCCTACTCCATCCTCATGCATTCTCTTCTCATTACAATCCATCGCGTGGACATCATCTGCTACCACTAAACATGCATATTGGGTAGCCAATTTCCCAATAAGCTGCCTTAATATTCCCAATAAGGATTCGGGCGGAATGTTCTACTTTTTCGTTACATCTGAAAATTTTTACCCGCCAGTAAAGAAACTTCACTTCATAAACGCAAAACTTTGGTGAGTTCCCTGCATCTGACGTTTTTATGAAATTTGATGATTCTAGTTTCTTATTGTAAGGTGAGACAATTGATCAGACATAAACCCGGGACGCAAAATTAACAGTTGTTTGTGAAATTTGTTTTACAAAGCTTTTAAAAATGATAAGAAATTTTCACGTTCAAATGATGCTACCAGTAAATTTTAATTTATTATTTGATTCTTGACATAACAAGAAAGAAGTCACAGAAATCAACGATATTTTATTGTCACCGATTTTCAACCCCCAGTCCCACCCAACTAAAGCAATACTCCTGACGGATATGACGTCTGTTTCCTCCTTTCCGAGTACACTTGAAGCGAATCCGGAGGGAACAATCTTTTTCTAGAACAGAAACCACCATTCCCTTCGCTATCCACCCTCAATCCATACATCTGTATAATTAAGAGTTTTAGATTACACGGTCTGCTAACTGGAAGAAAGGCAAACCAACAACACAATTAAGCCGTAAATTAGAAAACAAGCGGAAAAACTTATGTAGTATCACAGGACGAAGTAGAAGTAAAGAAACGAAGCAAAAAACAGCAACAACGAAAAAAGAATTGTAATGAGTCCAAAAGCCTAAACTTGCTGGGATAGCTGTAGTAGCACGAGAAAGCTAACGTCGAGAATGAGAATGGTATTTGATTTTAGGCTTTCAGAGAACGAACCGTAAAACGTTGTTTGGGCAAGCAAATACTCTTCACTTTGAACTCCTGTTTTGCTCCACTTGTGCCAAGAGTAGAATGTACAAATGAGGATGACTTATTGTATGCTTAACGCTTCACTAAAAGGCAAACAAATGAGCTTAACGGTCTAGGGATGATGTGGAGCGAAAAGGCAAGGTGGGAAATATTAAGACATAAATCAGATCGTTCAATGCTGAATGGCGAATCTTCCATCCAAATCAATTGATGAAGGAGTAGTGCAAACAACTTAGGAAAATGTTGATCTAAATACATCTTCCTTTTGAGTAAATGTTTACTGAAAACGTTTGCAACAGCCTTAAATATATTACAACGTGAGAAGAGGTGTCTCTATAGGTTACTTTACTTGATTTGAATATTAAAGTTTGAGATGCTTGATTTTTGCTTAAAAACGGATATGCACGCTATGAAACTCACCGATGTGCGCTCAAATAGTTCCACACTCTTTATGTAGCTGAAGCTTATGAGCTCGACAGTGGCGTAATGTATGATGAAATTAGTAGTCCGCGCGGTGCAGTGGTTAGAGCACTCATCCCGTAAGTCGCAGGTCGCTGGTTCGAACCCCGTTGGCGACAACGAGATTTGTTTCAAGGATTCCTTCAGACGGACTATAAATCCGTTCAGTTATGATACATACTGGTTTTAAAGCAGAATGTATCGCAGCTGGGTAGTGGACATATGGCCAAAGTGTGGTACTGACCGATAATGAGATACTCTAACTACCTCTTAGCGAAAGCTCGACAGGGGATATAGTGCTAAAGCAAAAAAACGAATGATGAAGTTAACAACTGCTTATGTTGGGAGTTATAAAGCTTACGGAAAACTGAGAGCAAAAAAATAACGCTTAGCCTAAAAGCGGTCGAAGAAATTATCCACAAACCTTACTATTGGGTGTATGGTCTAAAGAAAAAATAATTAAAAACATAGAAGACTTGGATGATTAGCTACACGTCAACATGGACTGACAAAAATGTTTTATCGTCAATCGAAATGGTCCTGTCCCAACCACGCCACAGTAGTAATACCGATTTCATGAGTGTAGTTGAGACAACCACATGACTTTTGTTGCCGTATAAATCACATTTCAATTAAAATACAAAATAATTCATGGAATCATAGTTTAGTTGATTTGATTTAATGAAACCATCGACGCAATTAATTTTTACCCACACAAAAGTTTTATTTGCATTGTTTGAATGATCATTATTTTTTTTACAGTGTTAAAAATTAAAGTACATTATGTAATTAGAATTCATTCAAATAATAGAGGTCAACCAAAGCACTTTTCCTACGTTTACATGCAAGCAAATGTCCCGTCTCGTGGCTGCCCGCTCGACAAAGGTACCTCTGGCTAGGTTCCAATCAGAAATGAGACGAGCATTTTTAGTGGGGAAATAAATGGTATGAACATTAAAATGAATTTAACTACTCAGATGGCAGTTGAGGCCGCAGAAGGGATACACAATCAAGGGGTCCCTATGTTATATCTCCCAGAAAAATTTCCAAAGGATCTTAAGTTATGATTCAACTCATCAACGCAAAAATTCACTATGTCAATGAACAATATTTTGGTGTTAGACGAGGGTGAAAGATGTCCTGAACCTTTTAACCCTTAAAGGTTAATAAAAAAGAAAGAGCATTCTTTTTTCAGGCTAAAGGTTAAACAACCACAAAGTGATAAGTTCATACAACAGCACGCAGGGAAGATGGGTTGGAGGAAGAGTGCTGGGCACCGCTTCCTTGCAGGGAGAAAAAATTCTAAAAAATGCCTCCATAACTGCTTCTCAGTCGAGCCTTGTTTCATGGATGGGTAAAACCGTTTCCACCACTCCAATAAGAATTAATATTGTCCGTGTCCTAGCTGCCTAGATAGGGCGTATGTTCATGGACCAATTGCAGTAAGGCGATGGAATCAGCCAATAATCCTTTAGAGGTGGCAGCTTCAACTAGTAGCACTTCAGCACATGATGGTGCACAAGTGCTAGCTATATTAGAATGCAAGACAAGAACACGCACCGAAGACCATACCCATGCTGAAACTGGCTGGAGGAAATAACAGAGTAAGCTCTGGTGTAGATAGAGATGCAAGACAAATACAAATTAGTCAATTCTCAATTCTCTTTTTTCTTGAAAAGCTGCTTTGACAACGAAGCAAGGCCCGATGGATTTCAAACAAAAAAAAAAGAATGCAGATTCATCAGAATACTTCACAGCGGTAATACCAAGTAACAAGAAGAGAGAAGGAAACAGCTTTGATGTCAAGCTAATTGGAAAAACCAGAACTTCTCTTTGAAGGCGGACCTTTAAGATCTTATGTTTCAGGAGATCAGACTTGTTCTAGTGCTAACTAAGGGATAACTACATGGAAGCTGCTGCAAAATCACTGGTTATCTACATCGGTGTGAGCCAAAGAAAACTGGTTGATGTTGATTAAGACAGAATCTTCCCCAACCACTTCTTCGAAACCGCAAAGAATATGCCTGTCCCATGCAGTATAAATGCACTGATTATAAACGGAGGTATTCTGCATGCCAAATGCTCAGATAAATGGGTCAAAGAATGGTTTATCAATAGTAGTTCTCAAGGCTCTGACAGATAAACCTTGAAATTCACCCTAATCAAAGAAAGTAGTCCTATTAACTGAAGCATTTATGGATCTAATGGAATTTATGATTTGGATCAGCCTGGAAGCTGTTTAACATGAACCACGCCATTCCCACGTCATCTTTCATATGTAGGAGCTATACAATGCTTAAGATAAGTGCAACATATCCCAATTTTTCAGGAAACATGGGAAAGGAACAAACGAATTTATGGCATGAAAATGCATGACAGGAGAATCTTCTTCGTTGGAAGATCTAACCACCTGCATGACTGCTTTTTTATACCTTCAAATATGGAAGCATCTCTTTACAGACTAACCAGATCTTGGTGGTGGTGCAGCATTTAGTTTTGTATCAGCCTACCTGCCATTCAATATGGTTTTGCCACCACCCAACAGAATGCTTAGGGATGTTGTAAATTTTGCGCAGTCGCACTGATTGATATTGAGCTGCAATGTCAATTTGTGCTGCCAAACGTTGAGCAGCAGCTACTGCAATTTTAAATTTGAGCAGTCATTTTTTGAGATCACTAGATCAAAGGCAACATAAGCAATTAAAGACTGACAGGTTCCAACAAAAGCTTCGCTTTCTGGTCATAGCTATCTTGAACTTCAAATCAGTATGCAGACAAAGGCCACGTAATCATTCAAGAAGTTCAGAAAGGCAAATTGAAAGGCATTGGAGCTGAAAATGGAAGAAGAATTTGTACTACTTAAGCTTAAAACTATGTAGAAAGTTGAAAGAAGTTTTGTCAAATGCAACGCAATTCTAATTCATAATTCAAAGCAAATGAAGAACTATGAAATGCAAAAGCTTGCAAAATCTATACAGGGTCTTGCTTAAGATTTTATACACTGCTTTCGACCCTTTTTAAACACCTTCAAACCCAATAATTGGCTTCGCATATCCAAACAAGGCTCCTGAATAGGGCATTGAATACTAATTTAGTGGGTCACTAGAGAGGCTACCGAAGAAAGCTAAGAGACTCAAAACTTGCCTCTTTAACAAGAATCGAACCGTGCAATTAAGACAAACTCATTTAAAAATCGGACGGTACCTTATCAGAGTTAAACTGGGATTCATTGTGTATTTTGATGAAAACCTACTTCTGGTACAACCAAGTCATCAATCAGGAATCCTTATCCAACTTGATTATGCAACAGTAACAAAGAGGAGTAGCGAGAGGAGTTGACGCCCAGCGACGCATTTGCTATATTGAATGGAATTCACTATGCACTGGACTTCCTGAACAAATTCCAATTACCAGACTTTGATGGTATTGTTTTTGCCGTCAGCACGGTGAAATTCAAAAATTTTTTGCAAAGTGACGAAGCGTATTTTAGTATTTACTTGTCATGGGAGCAGGAAAAAGCCTCGGATTGGATTTGATAGACAGGAAGATCTATCGCAATGAATATAGGACTATTCTTTAAGAACTTGGAATATAAGATAATCGAACAGACCAGATGTACTGCGTCAACTTCTGGATGAAATAAAGAAATATGAAGTCTAAGCCTCGCAGTGCAAGAAACCGGATGACATGGTGAAGACATGCTGGAAATGCGAGCACACACCGTGCTTAAAAGTGGAAACCTGCAAGGAAGTCATGAGTTCGGAGTTGATTTCATTGTTGACAGAACATTTGAACAACTTATTATCGACTTCAGGCCCATTTGCGAAAGCCTCTGTACGTTTCGTATCAAGACCAAAATTTTTAATGTCTTAAAAGTCAATGTCATGCGCTCACGGAAGATAACAAAAAAGAAGCAATCGAGCACGAATTTCGCAACACCCTGGAACGCGCTGTCGATGCATTGCCGTCAAACGACATTACAATTGTCCTGGGTGACTTCAATGCTGAAATCGGCCGAGGAATAGCGCATACACAGATGAACAACCGGTGGACACAGCCGCCATGCAGAGACCAGCGACAACGGAGAGCGACTGGTAGACTTCACTAGGTGTAAGCGCCTCACAGTAAGCTCCACACGTTTTCCACATCGAGACATCCATGAGAGAACAAAAGATACAAAAACTCGCCGACACCGGCATTCTCGACACGCGCTCGTTCCGCGCCGCTGCCTGTGATTCGGACAACTACCTTATAAGGGTCAAGTTCCAATGCCGCATCTCCAAGAGCTGTAAACAAGGAGCATCAGTGACTCATAGATACCAGAAACACAAGCTAAATGATGGCTCAGTAAGGTCTACATACATGACAGCGCTGGAAAATCGCATCAACATATCCCCGCAGGCAGGAGAAAGTGACGATGACAACAAAAACATATGGAAGACAGTAAGAAATGCGGTGACAGAAGCAACCGAGGAGGATTTTTCGCACTAGGCAAAGAAAAGCAGCAATTACTGGTACTGTAAAGAAGCGATTAAAAAAAGGAACCTTGTGCACAAAGAATCCATCCAGCATTCCCCCTGCGGCTCGGGAACTTTGAAGTTAGACTTGTGCAGTTGCATCAACCTCAAGAACTTTTTTTACAGAGAGCAAAAATGAATCATCTTGCTGCTGTGTAGATGGTCCAGCTATATCAACTGGGCCATACGTTGTTTGTAGAGGAATTTGTTCATTGGAGATGTTTTCCGGTGGTATTTGTGTATTCTCTGCAGACTTATATAGTACATACTCGTATTATCGGGAAATATTTCTGGGTTAAGAGGCCAAATATCACTACTTTTGAGTCAATGACAACCATATTGCACAGTAGCTGCCTTACCATATGCTTCGTTGAATTGGCGGGCTATCTGAAATTGTGTAACAGCACGTCCAGGATGTGCTATTTGGATATTTTTTAATTGCAGTAAGAATTCAACAGTGCAAAAAGGAGACATCAAGAGGCTGCATATGATGGGTGCAATGTGGTTATAAACAGATAATAACAATGCCATTTTGTTTAGCATATTCTAGGGTTTCATTCCCTTTATGACTAGTATGGCTACTATCAATCAAAATCAACTTTTCGTCATAAAATGATTTAACATAACTCTGGAATGATTTCATATTTGAGATATGTTTCTGTAGTCATCCACCCTAATTGTTGTACTACACCCAGAGTACCAGGAAGAGCTTCGTCGACCAATTCATTTCTTACATTTTTCCCAGGAAATATTATCATCGGTGGAACATACGTACTAAGAGCATTGACACAACAAACAACAGTGGTATGTATGCCACGCTCTGCACTGATTACAATGCCAGCTTACTTCCTTCCGGTAGTATCTTTTGGCGTTTTTGTACAGTAGATAAGCTAGACTCGTCAACATTATAAGTGCAATTTGGCTTAAAGTTAACAGCAACCTTCCATAACGATCAAAAACCTTTTGAACTCGAGGCCGATTAAAAGCTTATGCACGGGTTAGCTTCATGTTTATGCAAAGAAATATATTTGCTTCACTTTGAAAATTCTTCCAGCCATTCTAGTTTAGCCATTTTCTTTTGTTGGTTAAATCTGTGGGTGATACCGTTTCTTTGAGCCAGCTCAAAAACTATTAATTCTTGGACAGATGGTCGCGTCAATCCAAGCAACCAAGATTCAAGTAGTTTTAAATGCTGCGCTAATTGCCTTTCCACATCGGGTGTAAAAGTAGCTTTCCAAGATCCAAGACACTTTGAACTGCACCTCAAAGTTTTGTTAGTACCCTAAGCATACCTTCGGAGCGTGGCTTGTGGAACACTAAATGTTTTCGATGCCCATTTTATTTCTTACTGCGCCTATAGCTTGATTGATTGGCGATCATTCATACGCTTATAATATCGGGGCATATTGGTATATCTGTTGTAAAATTAACAGCTTATCAAAATGAGTTCCTTAACTGAGCTCTTGTGCTCTCCTATATCGTTATGTCAAAGTCAAAGTAAAATTGCTTCATTTAATACTAATCGGTATAAATGTACAAAGAATATAAAGCAAATTCCAAACAATAAACATACAAAAACTTTATGCCCCAAATGGCTCTCTAAATTTATACGTTATCATTAAAAATATTTAAAAAAAACTCTAGCAAATTCACTTAATTAAGATTATTACATATTTTAAAAATCAATTGGAAAAAGGAGAAAAACCAAACAACTCTATCCTAAAATTATTTATAATTTAAACACAACAGTGAACTTTGATCCTACACCTAACATGCTTTAACTTAATTCTAATAAAATTCAAACAAAAACTTTCTCTTATACTAAAAAAATTCCATAACAATGTTCCTAACCTAACCGTTTAACCTTATATCTAACGTAACATAATAAGCATAACATATACCTAACCTATACCTAATTTTTAACACAAATAAATAACAACACTAAATGTAGCAATAATGAGCTGAAACTCAAAAACTTAATAACGAGAAAAAGCACAAAAACTGGAAATAAACACGAATAATTTAGTCATTGTCATTCAGCCACCGATACCTGGTTTGCGCCGTCTCAATTCGATCAGCTTCAACGAATCTAGCAAATGAGTATCTCCATTGGAATTGTTGGTCTCGTGGACTCAAACTCGGAGGACATTTTTTCTTCTTATCGGTGGCCCGTAGATATATGTGATATATGATTGGGACGCCGTCAGAATCAAAAACATATAGATTCATGTCCAAATACACGAATGCTTCTGGAGGAACGAAGCCAGTAGCGAGGCAAGTCGCTATATACCCGTCTGTAGGTTGAGCGGCTGTGAAATCCAAGGATTTTCACTCACAGTCACAGATCTTGCGATATGATTCCGAAGAAGTTTCAATATGAAGATATCGACCCTCGTCACTTCAGCAGTTTGATAAATTCTTCTATTCGATATATAATGTTTCCAATCCGTCTCAGGCTTTCTGTACAAACCAGTACATGCACGATGACATTTCCTTTCGAAAACTCTTCATTTTTCCATAGTACTAGCGCTCTGGTTGTACCAGATCTGACATCCATATGTCAAAACTGGTCTAACCAGGGTCTTGTAACAGATAATTTTGACCTTTTGATCAATGTATCTGGAATGAAAGAGCTTTCGAAGGGCCATGACTACTTTAAGTGCCTTACTGAGCATGATTTTCACATGTTCAGTATAGTACAGATACTGATCGAGATAAACACCGAGGTATCGAGCACAGGATTTATGTGGAACTCGTTTTGAACTTCCCTCGCCAGCCATGACGTGGAAATCTTTCCAATTACGATTCAGGTCAGCGTTGTCTGAAACAAGATTGTTTCACACTTCTGCGCATTGGTTTTCATTCGCCAATTGTCTGTGTACAGCTGCACATCATTAAACATTTTTTGGAGATTACTCTGAACTATTGTAGCTTTTTGGTCTGCCGTACAGATGGTCAGATCATCAGCAAACGCTACCAATGATCGCGTTGGCAAGACGTTAAAATCAAAGCCGTTCAATAGGTTGCGAATGAATATTGAGACGAGTAGAGGCGCAGTAAATGTTCCCTGCTGTAGACCATTCAAGACCTTGAATTTGCACATTGTTGTCAGATTTCCATCAGTTACAACAAATGATTTCCCGTTTAACATATTACATATCATGGCGACAAGGTGTCTGGGGAACTCGTTCTGAAGGAGTTTAAAAACTAGTCCATCTAACCGCACCGTATCGAAGGCTTACTCCATATCAATGAGACATGCTCCAACACATTGTCTATCATTTAGTTTCCAACAGATGTCTGAAGTTACTTTCGTTATTGCATGTATGGTTGAATGCCTGGCACGAAAGCCAAATTGGCAATTCGGCATCAACTCATATTCCTCAATGTGGGCGTTTAATGCTCTGTTGAGTATCACTTCAAACACCTTGCTGATGTTAGGTAGCAAGCTGATTGGGTGATAGCTTTTAGGGCACGAAGATTCTTTTCCTTTCTTCAAGATCGGAAATACCTTAGCCTTTTTCCACTCATTTGGGAAATATGAATTGCTCAACATGTTGTTGAACAATATGCAATAATTTCTCATAGCAACATCAGGCAAATGTCGGAGAACTATATTTGGAATACAATCAGTACCACATGATTTCTTAGCTGACAAAATAATCAATAAGATTCAAGCTCGGTATGAGGTCAGATGTTAATGTTTCATTGAAATGAAGAATTGATTCACTGTTCAGGCTTGATTTGAAGTCGGAAACTTTTGCTTCAACGACCTCCGAAAATATTTCGTTCCCTCTCTCAGGGTTTGGTAGATGAACCAATTCAAAATGTGTTCCAATCAGGGCAAGTTTATCCAACCCTTCACATATAATCCTGTTTCCATTTCTATCCGGAGTCGTACTATCAATTTCGATACCAGCCCTATCGAGAAGATTTATCTCATCACTAGTGACTTCAAGATTCGATACCTTCACTCGAGACTTCTTGCGGAATATGCTATTCACTTTCGCGGAAACGCTGTCTGGGTCCTGTGGGCTAACACCCCTCAATTTTTACGCCCATTGACGGCTGACCTCACTCCTGAAGTATGACCGGATTGAGTTTCGGACATTCTTTAGGTGTAATTTCAACAAAACCAACGAGGGATGGTTGTAGTCCAAAAATCGTCGATAAATATTGTTGACGCGTGTGAGAAGAAGGCTTTTCAATCTTTTCAACCTTGCGATGGTTGGTGTTTCATATCCTTCCACATTGTTTCGATGTTTTGTCTTGGGAACTACTTTCTCAATCGTTTCCAACATCAGCTTTTCTAAGTTCGACAAATAGACATCTATTTCATCGCTAGTTAGATTTCTGTCATTAGAAACCATTGAACAAGAGTTGCCACCATCAGAAGGAGGACATTGCTTCTGGTACTCCCGATTAAACTTCTTTTGAAACTTTCCCCAGTCTGTTTTTTTGAAATTCAACCGATGATTTTCATGTTGAACTGAAATGAGGAAGAAATCATCCCTGTGATGATTGATTTCCATTACGATTGAGTTATGGTCGCTATCGTAAGGAAGCACCTGCAGTTTCCGTTGTGGACTATTAAAGCTGAATTCAAGTCTTGCATCAGCAATGCACAGGTCCAAATATGTATTTGTCCTAGGGTATGTTGGGAACTCCGGCCCATATAGATTGCACCTGTATTCAATTTGGTTCTCTGTTATCCACGATTTCAGGAACACACCTCTTGGATTATTGGTGGCGTTCAGCCATGATGTATGCTTGGCGTTGAGGTCACCAGCAAGAATATAATAATTATGCAGCCTGTTCAGTTCGAGTATTTCAAACAAGGAATTGAGCTCCTCCTTGAGCTTGAGAACAGTTCCACCAGTTGCATAGGCAGAGATAACGAAGAGGTTATCCCCACCTGGCAGTGAAATTTTGCTAACGGACACTTCAAGAGTTTCAAAGCTTTTGAATTCGAATTTTTCAATATTTTGAAAACGATAGGGTCTTCGAACCAATATCCCGGTGCCACCTCCCCCATCACCTATTACCCTATCGTTTCTTAAGAATTCAAAATCCTTGAATGTCATGTAGTGCCATGAATTGAAGTGGGTTTCGGTGAGAAGCATGATGTGAGGCTTCTGCCGAACAATGAATTCAAGGAGACAATCTCGCCGATGTAAAGTGACAATGGAGTTGACGTTGATCGAGATGAGACGAATCCTATCCATGGGAATGTGACTGGATGACAAATTATTTTGAGGCATTTGAAACCCCTAAGCGATGAAAAACAAGATCAATTTTCGTATCTTGCTTATCGATTCTTTCCGATAGAGATTTCAATTGCTGTAAAATTTTGAGAAGCAGCTCATTATTGCCACTTACATTATTTACACTATTTACCGCATTTTCTGCTGGTCCTCTAGCGGCTTGTGCAAATGATACTCCGGGCTTGACGAAGTTCGGAGCTAAGACACTGCGGTGTAGTTGTGTTTGCTTTGGGGCAGATTTTAATCTCGCATCCCGATATCAGAAGCATCCTGGATATGATGCCGGGTGACCAAAAACACCGCAGTTAACACAATATAATTTCTCTTTTGGCTCCGTCTGAGCCAATTTGCACTCACCGGGAGCATGCACGTCCTTGCATTTGACGCATCGATAACACATGGCGCAGTTGGCAGCGGTAGCACTGGTTGATTTCTCGTTTCTGGAGGCGTTCCCACCTCACCACTCGGAAATTTGAATATCTGATTTGTTGAAGAGCGCTTGGACTGCTCTTATTTGATATTTGTACTAAATAAAGTGGTAATTTTTTTTCTTCTACCGTCGACCTTCTTGTCACGAATGCTTTAACTGAGATAAATTCGATTTCTGGTGCTGCTTCCTTGAGCACCTGAAGGTGATCGACGGTATCTTCTTCGCAGTCCAAGCCCTTCAACAAGAACGTTTGGTTCTTCTCGATTTTGGGGGTATATGTGAAGTGCGGAACCTTCCCAGAATTTAAAGCATTTTTTGCTGATTTGAAATCAACCAGTGATTTTGTTCTGATAGATAGCTTCTCGGAATTGATTCGTTTAATTTCAGAATTTGTTAATTTGTTTTCGGCTGGCAACAGCCGAACCATGTCCTTTTCGCTTTGACCGAAGACATTAATTGGCGGAACTTTCTCTGTATTCTTGACTCCTTTTTGAGAAGAACCAGCAGAACTACGGGCTGGTTTCTTCCCCTTTTTTTTTATTTTCCTTATTTTTATTTTTTTATCATTATCCTCCATATCCTGTTGGAGTCCGTCCAGCGCTGCAAAGTAATTCTGGCTGTCGTTAGTGCCTCCAGCACTCAATACTTCTTCTGTGATGATTGGTTTAACAGCTTTCTTCTGCTTTGCTTGCGTATCGATTTTTCGTACCGGTTCAGTATCTTGCACTTTCTTCGCTGCCTCGAACATATCTTCGTACGTTTTGATTCTTAATTTTAATTCTTCAAGTTCTGCTTGAAGTCGACTCACTTCTTGCTTGTCTTCGGTTACTTGAGTCTTACGGCCGCCATCTGCGGAGTCCTTGGTGCTCGTCTGTCTTTGCTTGTTGACACTTGCCGCCAATTTCACATTGTTACTATCCCCGGGGCCCCTCAACGGGGGGAAGGCGTCGGGCTCCTCCATACAGCAGTCCCGAGATAGTCTTCGGTTTGTTTCCTTTTTTCGATTTATTAATTCTGTGGGTGGATGCCTTCGACGGTAAATGCTTTCCCAATAAAATCAAAACTTTTTTTTTTGACTGGCTCGTAAAAAATTATTTCAATTTTTTGAAACTGACTTTTGTGAAAAATTAATTAATTTTAAAAATTAATGATAGGAGCGATAAAAAATATGTGTTTGTCGTTTTGTCCCTATGACGTTTTGAAAACTCAAAATTATAAAATAAACTCAAAAAAGATTTTTTAGTGGAAAAAATTATGTTAGTGCAATGACAGCTTGGCTAAGACTGAGACTGAGAACACTTATAGGAAAAATAGTGGAAATATTACCATTAACGCACAAAAATAAAAAAACTTGTCATTACTCTCGACACCCGGACCAATGAGGGGAGCCTGTTCATTTTCTGAAAGGTTGGTAAAAGCCACTTGAGTCATGTGATGCGGTAGTCAGCTGAGGGCATCAGGTTGCCATATTTGAATTATCATGCCTATGTCGTTTAGTACGTATGTATATGTCATTTTGTACGTATTTCCCCTAACTACCCCCTAAGCACAGATACATTTGTACCACCGCGTGTTTTTAGCAAAGTGTTAATTGTGACAATAATATTGATGGTTTTAGTATTTTACATATTCAATTATACGAGGATGCAGAATGAGTTAAAGTATCAATAAAATTAGCGGAAATTCAATGGATATAATCAACGACATACTCATTTTCTGGGCATCATTACACCTACCTTGCCATAACATCATTCATGCAGCGGAAAAGAGACTTCCATATGTCAATGATTATACGATGCTACTTGCGGGACACCTATTTTCTCTTGCACAATCTGAGCACAATTTCTCGATACTGGATCGCCAGTCTATGTCCTATAAGTCTATCATTCCAAATAAGCAAAATTTTACTCTGCATCTAAAAAATGCAACCTATTAAACCAGTGCTTTTCATTGGAATAGTTTTTTGCTTTATTCAACGTCTGTTACATTTATCGATTTGTGAACAGTTTTCAAATTTTTATCTGAACTTATTTGGATTGCCGTAAATAAATTGTTCTAATTCTTCTTCTTCTTTGTAGTACTACAGCCCCCTCGGGTCTTCGCTTAGAGATAGTTAGAGTATCTCATTTTCATGACCGTATTGATTTTTTCGGAAGTTGATTTGGTCAGTACTCTACTCCCATGTGCCTGCTCAGCTATGATATGATCTGATTAAACCAGTATACGAGTATATCAACACTGAGTAAACACTCATAGTCTGTCCGAAAAATCCCCTGAACTAAATCACGTTGCTCCCAACGAGATTTGATACTGGGACCTTCGGCTTAAGCTAGAAACATGAAATTTGATGAGTAGGTGTAAAGTGGTGACTTCTTAAAAGTTTCAGTATAAAATATAGAGGGGTGGCACTTAAAAAAAAATTTTCACCAAAGGTAGCCAATATAGGTATCAAATTAAAGGTCTTCATGATAACTTTTCAAAACAGGTCTTAAGCTGGCATATTTTGCTTCAAGGAGTGCAGGCAGAGGGGAAATGTATGAAAAATTTGTCCCCCATCCCCTTCCTGCCCCTCGCAATTGAACGTTGTTTCAACTATTTACTATATTACAATACCCTTCTGACACGCATAATCTCCTGCTACTTCGACTTGTTTTTTTTTCTTCAATAACAAATTGCAAATTCAGGATGAAATTTACATTGTTTCAACTTTCTGATCAATATTTGAAACTCGCCAAAAATTTTGGTAACAGTTTACTAGTTTTTATTCATGGCTCAACTTTGGGATGGATTTAAGCAATGTAGATACAGGAAAATAAATTTTCCACCTCATGGATTTACTTTTTAAGCGCAACTTCGGTTGGTAGTCACTCATTCCAGATTGAAGTAATAAAATAATATTGCGGCAAAATGGAATAATTTTCCAGTTTTCTTCATTTCTTTGGCGAAGTGCAAATCCAGGACAATTGCTTGGTACCAAGGCCACTCCTTTTGTTTCAGAACAATTTATTTGTTTTCAACTATGAGAATTATTTGAAGTAACGCAGCACTAACCAAGAGCCATCAATGATTGAGCTGCAAAGCAATTCCCCGAGAAGATATAAAAGAGCCAACAAATTGGTGGGCGGAAAACAATCACTTGAACATGATAAATGCATTTTGCAACGATGTCACAAACCTTTTCGCAACATTGTTAGCGAGAATGTAATAATGAAACTAAGTACGAGTATCTGTGCAACATGAACGGAGGGCGTTCATTTTGCAACAGGATTTAAGTTTGAACTATGAAATGAATACACAAGAGTTTTGAGGAAATCCAACTGTTGAAAGTTGAGGAGTTTCCGAGTAAAGTTTTGTATGCAGAGAGACGATAACTTAGTTATCCATTTGATACAAAAGATTCATTATGATGAAATCGTGTCAAGAAAGCTGATGATTCGTTCAACAGGAACTTGAAGATGCCGGAAAAGTTTGTGGGCGAATATCGAATTATTCAAAGAGAATTGGAATCTCTAACAAGTTGGACAAACTTGAATCGCTCATTCAGAAGAAAAAGAGGAAACATGTCTTAAGATCCGGCTATATTGAGCAAATACAGGTACATTTATTTCGACTACATTCAACAGCATTAAATTCACCAATGGTGAATCTTTCGCTAAACTGTAGACATATTGTCCGATTTCCAAATCAATTCTCGTTTTCGTTTGGTGGGCTAGTCAATCCGAAGAATTACTTGAAATTAAGGGCTTTCCAATAAGAGGTGTTATTTTGAATAGCCCGCTATTTCGGTAGATGTCACTTTTGAACTGTCATTTTTTAACATCTGACAAGTAGAAACTATGCCATTAATGAAAATGGAACACGCTTCAACAATGCATTGAAATTATTAAAATTCACTACAAAATTGGTGAAAATTTGGCAGAGATGATTCGTAAAACTCGAACATTTTTGGGTCATCATGAAGCACCTTATCGGACCGCAATACAGAAATTGGTGAAAAAATTCGAACTGTTGGGACAACTCAGTGACACTCAAGAACAGCCGAAAATATTGCTGTTGTAGCAGAAAGTGTTGAAGAAAACCCAGTTTTGTCCAATCCTCGTCGTTCTTTGGAATAAGCCATTCCACAAACGTCATTACATCGTATTTTGCATAAAGATTTGGGTCTTAAGGCTTATAAAGTTCAGTTAACAAAAGAACTCAAGCCGGTCGATCATCAACAACGTCGTTTCTTTGCTGATTGGGTCCTTGGAATGCATGAAAATGATCCGGAATTCCATCCAAAAATCATCTTGAGTGATGAGGCCCATTTCCACCTCGGTGGCTTCGTGAACAAGCAAAATTGTCGCATCTGGGGCTCGGGAAACTCAAGAGTTATTGTTGAAAAGCCTCTCTATCCTCAACGTGTGACTGTTTGGTGCGGTTTATGGTCCGGCGGAGTCATTGGACCTTACTTTTTCGAAAATGAGGCTGGAGCAACAGTTACGGTGCATGGATTGCGCTATCGAGAGATGATTAATGATTTTTATGGCCGGGATTGGATGGTATTGATTTGGACAACGTTTACTTTAAACAAGACAGCTCTACGTGCCACACAAGCAACGAAACCATTGATCTTTTACGGGAAAAATTCCCGGACCGTGTTATCTCTCGAAGAGGTGATCACAATTGGCCACCGAGATCTTGTGAATTAACACCTTGTGACTTCTTCCTCTGGGGCCACGTGAAAGAGAAGGTCTACGCCAACAGCTCAGCGTCGATTCAAGACCTCAAAGATGGTATTCGTGAGGGTTTCGAGGACATAGAGCAGCCATTTTGCGATTTGGTTCTGGAAAATTTCATGAAAAGGATAGCGTGGTCGTTGTGGTCATTTGTCTGATGTTATTTTTCACAATTAACGTCTTCTTTGTAACGAAATAAACGTTCGATCATTTATATTAAAAAATGGCATTTTTCTTTTAATAATGTTGAATCGGAAGGCGCGTATATGGATTCGGGTGAGCCCTCAGATGCAGAAAAAGGTGCAGAAGATGGTGAAGCAGTAACACCAAAACCAAAGGAACCAGAAAAGGCGCTGATGCAAATGTTGATGCTGATGCAGCAAGAGCTGCGACAACAGTCATCTAATTTAACTGCGAAGCTAGACCAACAAGCAATCGAAATCAAAGCAGACATCAAGGCAGACATCACGCAGAAGCTGGAGAAACAGTCAACCGAAATAAAAGCGGAGCTCGGTCATCTGAACAAACAAATTAAAGGCGTCGAGGAAAAGGTTGACCAGGTCGAGGAAAAGGTTTACCAGGTCGAGGAAAAGGTCAGCTAGGTCGAGGAGAGAATCAACCATGAGATGGAAAACATGAAAAAGGAATTGGAAGCAGCAAAGGCAGTAGTAACTACCTCACCAGCCCCGCTTACAACTGCAGCGCAAAGCTCATCCAGAAATGTGAAAGCACCAATATTCGACGGTCAAACGGTGTGGAGTATTTGCAAAACCCAGTTTTAAGCAGCCGCTAGGGCAAATCACTGGAATGAGCAGGAACGAGCAACTGCATTAATTCTTGCTCTAAGAGGCCCAGCTGCCGAGCTTTTGCAGACGATCCCCGTTCAATCGCACTCAAACCCGGCTGCTATAATGAATGCGGTCGACATGCGTTATGGAGACGATCATCTGAAGCAGATTTATCAGTCACAGCTAAGGCACCGGATGCAGAAGTCTGGTGAAACCCTACAGCAGGTAGCCCAAGACATTGAGCGACTAGCACTTTTGGCTGACCTAGCCTACGACCCAGGAGATCGAGATGATGCAGCAACAGAAGCATTCATCAGCGCACTAAAGGACCCGGAATTGCAACAAGCCGTGCGTTTAGCTCAAAACAAACGGTCAAGGACGCATTGGCTTACAGTCTGAACTTTGAGGCAGCGAAAAATGTGACTCGTACCACTGCCCGGATTCGCGCGGTAGTGACAGATGAGTGCTTGTGTGAGCGCGTCGAAATAGAGCGAGGGCCGCAGGTTAAATGGTGCGCCTAGATGCTGAAATTGCGGAGAGAAAGGGCACCTGCAAAGAGACTGCAAGAAGCGAATAAAACCGAGCTATTGTCCAGGGTGTGCAGCTGGGAGAAGATCCTGACCGAGTCAGGAGCCCAGAATGGAAACCCTTCAAAATGAAGGGTCGGGAAACATGTAAGAGCCAACTTCGTGGGGCAGAGGTTGGCTAGGAGGATCGATGTCCGGAGCACCACCATCACTGTATCAAGACTACATCGTGAAGGAGTGGACTTATGGCTTCCGGATAAAGTTGACGGAGAACATTGCGCCATAACCATCGACACTGGTGCAACCCGATCGATCATCCGACCAGACCATGTGAGGCAACAACTACTTCGAAAGGGCAGGATTTTCTCACTAAGGACAGCTACGGGAGAAACTGCACCTATCCATGGAGAGGTCAACCTCCAGATACAGTTGGGAGACCTTGCGTTCCGACATAATTTTCTGGTCGCGAACATTATGGATGACTGCATTCTCGGAATGGATTTTTTGCGACCACATGCAATCACGTTGGATTTGGGCAAACGGGTCTTGAAATGGCAGAATGTCGAAGTATTTGTGGAGGGTCCCAGCGTCCAAATTTCCAAGACTTATGTGGTGGTATGTCCCGACACTGATGTACCAAAACCTTCCGAGAGCATTGTACGGGCCAAGCTTGATGGTGATTCTGGAGACCAGCGATCTTATCTGATAGAGCTAACGAAGACGTCCGCCTTGCGCAGGTTTGATTGTAGAACGAAGCCTTGTAAGATCTTTAAGGAACGGATACGTGCCGGTTAGAGTCCTTAACACGCCATACTCAACCACGAGCATCAAAGCGGGAGAAGTCATCGGCAACTGCCAGCCTGTTTCCACCATCACCTCTTTGGAAGCTACTCACGACCATCATTGGAAAAGGAGGCAAGACACTGACAAAGACCGGGAATCCACGTCTGCATTATTGCCAGTGCAGCTATTCAAGCGAGCCTCTGATTTTGTCACCAAGTACAGTGACATCTTCTCAACAAGCCCGGATGACCAAGGCCGAACGAGTATGGTAACTCACGTTATAGGTACATGGGGAGCCAAGCCAATTCGACAAGTCACTAGTTTTTGGCGAAATGTGCGAGCTGCTGGGAATACGGAAAACGAGAACAACACCGCTGCATCCCCAATCCGATGGAATCGTCGAACGTTTCAACGGCATGCTCAATAGACACCTGGCCAAAATGGTTGACGAGAACCAAAGTGACTTGGACCGACATATCCCACTATTTTTGATGGCGTACTGAGCTGCCGAACATGTATCGACGGGGCAAACTCCAGCCAAAGTCAACGGTTGAACCAGATACATCGGACAGTGCGAAAACACCTCGAATCGGCTGCTGACCGCATGAAGACCAGATATGATCTAAAGGCAAATTCTACTGGCTTCCAGCAAGATGACTTGGTGTGGCTATACAACCCACAGCGACGGAAGGGTAGGTCTCCAAAGTTGCAGCATAATTGGGAGGGACCATACCGGGTTTCAAAGCGAATCAACGACGTCGTATATCGCATACAGGAACACCGTACACCGAGAGCCAAAATGAAAATCGTGCACCTGGACCGTCTTGCCCCATATTACATCCAGGGAGAATCGACTACAACTGTTGACACATCTTTTCGGGGCGAAAAGAACTGAGGTTGGGGCAGTGTTACGTGCACGAATAATTCTGCGAGCTACTATTGCAATTGTTTTCACAACCATTAAGAACATCAACAAAATGAATTTACTCGATACCACGAGAACACACACAGCATGATCAACATTTGAAAGTGAGTCACTGCTCCATTTATTAAGCTGCTCGAATATACCAGATACCTCTCGGCAGAACATTCGCCAATGAACGAGAGGTGCATTAAACGGCTGGAGACCCTATATAAGGGCAAGCTGAATGAATGGGGGCATCATTCATTAGAACCGCGATAGTAAAAACTGCGATAGTGTGGAGCGAATAGAAAAGCGATATTGATCGAGTAATAGAAAAGTGATTTTCGTTGATTGTGAAGTGATTTTAGAAGACAGTTGCGATAGAAATTTATGGACAAGTGGAAGTTAGACTTTTAATAGTGAAAATTAAAATTGTGAAATCGATACACGCTGATTGTAGCCGATTATTTCAGCAAGTGGCCCGAGGTCTACCCCATTCCCAACCAGGAAGCAACTACTGTAGCCGAACAGCTAGTGTTAAATTGGGTCAGTAGGTACGGCGTACCTTGCGAACTACATTCGGATCAAGGCCGAAACTTTGAGTCACTAGTTTTTGGCGAATTTAATAGTGAAAATTAAAATTGTGAAATAGTTAAATAAATGATCGTGCATTTTCTTAAGTAATTAAATAAACTCTTTTAATTTAATTTAAAAGACATTGCGTTTTCACTTTCCCGGAGTATTATAATTATTCGCCGCGAGCCATAACACGCGACAATATCAAAATAACACCACTTATTGGAAAGCCCTGTAAATGTCAGTGCCTTTCCTTTTTAGGTCTTTGTAAAAATTTTCTACAATGACCTACTAGTTTTGCGACTATCTGTACGTGCGTCACAGCAAGTTTCCTCAGAAACTTTAAAAGCTAGAATGCTTAAATTTGGTAAAAAGGTCAGAAGTAGCGACCTCTTGAAAGTTCAAGTCTTACCAAAAATTCCAAAATTTTTTTGAGGGGGTCCCCTTTTATAACGAAGTAGCCCTTAAAAATTTTTTAAATCAAGGATAGTCGAGTGAGGTATCAAATGAAAGGTATTGATTAGAACTTTTAGAACTTTAATTGAAAAAGCCATTTTATGCTTCAGGGGGTCCAAGGGGGAGACAAAGCGTATTCAAATTTTTTCTCCACCCTTCGCGGTTGGACATCATTGAGCCGAAAAAAATCTGAAAATAATCACGGAGGTAAATTTTTATGAGTACAAGGGCAACATATACCTTAGAAATTGAAATTTCTTCAACTTTTGTTAATAGTAGGATTTGTTGATTTTACATTTTCGCCCATAAAATCAAAACAGTATCCTTAACCTTCTTGAAGTTTTGCAACTATATAGACTGATATAAGATCTTTATGCTCACAAAATTGTGTGAAATTCAAATGATAATCAAGTGAGTTATCACCATTTCAATTGCATGCAATTACAGAAACAAAAACATGTGTTGATAGTTGATACATATTTGAAATTGAACTAGGCTTTTTTATTTTCTTCCAATTTTTATGTAAATTTAAGTAGATGAGTTTAATTTGAATAGGTGAAATCGCTCGAGCATTCAGAAAATGTGCTTATGAAAGAAACTTTGCGTCTTTTGCATAAATTTGAACGATTTGTTATCCATGTATTGGATGAATAGTTCGCGCAATTGATTCACGCTATTAGAAAATTTGCTTCGGGCCCTAGGATGGTTACAAAGGCCTTCTGGTAGGAGCACTCTCCTGATTACTCAACTTTCTCACAATACAATCCTAGTAAATATACTATTATCATAACCCCCTAATTGTGTCTTGAAAGCACGTTCTGTCTCATTTGTTCCTAATCTCCATGCATTCCATCTCTCAAATCTTAAATATATCCTACTAAATCCACTCGCAAATCCTTGCCGAACCAGAAACTAGACATTTCGATCGTAAGTTGCCGCACATTTAATTTATTGCAGCTATACGACTACTTAGTCATCTTTTATACAATATTTGATGTTTCCTATCATAAATCAAAACGAGACATATTATTCACATTACTCAAAAGCAGGAGCTGGAAAACTGTTCTTGTCTACCGTTTTCGTAATACCTTTAACATAGATTGTTCAATTAAATATGTCGTACGTCAGATTATTGCGATTTATAGCTTTACCTTCTCAGAGAACTGACATCTACCAGTATTCGAGTATATTCTTGTACGTAGTTTTCCTAGGATTGAACACGCGCGTTTGTAAATTTCCAGCAATAGAAAAACGTGATTTGTACTAGCACGTTCCAAAGGATTAAAGGTATAAATGGTTTTGTGTCAATTGTAGAAAACTTTAATTAAATTGGACATGCTGCCACTATTAGAGCATTGTTGTGTGTCGTATAATGATTAAAAACTTAAGTTTGATTATCTGAAAAGTTTTGTTTTTCGGACTTTCAAATAAAAATACTCGCGCATATAAAAAATAACTAACCAAATTATTTCCTTGGAACATTTAAGCTTAACGTTCGAGCTTAAGGTTCATACTTAGATAAAAAGTAACAATTAAGAGGCAGATCTTTTAAATAAATAATCTGTTTTGTAAACACGTTCGTATAACTGGTTCTTAAATAGAGAAAATTTATTTTAATGAGTTCAAGATGAACACTTTTCCAATACAAAATCTTTGCAAAACACAGTTATTTATTTATTGACCAAACAAGGTATACATTTTTTTACATTGGATAAATTGGATTTAAACTGGGATCTGGATACGAGTATGGTTGAGGAATAAAGATGGCTGATCTTGTTGAAAATTTTGACACACCTATTTATCGGCACATTATCACCATAGAAATTATGATTTTTACTTTCTACGAGCAAAGGCGAGTGTCTCGTAAATCTTACTGGCTCGTATAATGTTATTGTTTCGATTAGATATTGGACTTTAACGGTTCCTCTAAGGACATCAAATGCGAAGCAAGAGCATAATGTGGTTCTATGGGAGGCAAGTGGTGTCATATTGAGAAGCGATAGTCGGTTATCGTATGATGGCAAATTATGGAATTTTTTTTGGATTATTAAGGGATCTCAGAGCAAACAGTAGAAATTGTTTCTTCCAGAATTCGGCGCATTAATGATGTGAATAACGTTTTCGTTACCCACATGTTCTTAAATTCTTTCGCACGTCGTTTGAAGAAACCTGAAAGCTTATTCGCTTTGCAGAGAACCTCATCGTAGTGCAAATTAAGGCGGAGTTTCTTATCCAAGTGAACACCAAGATCTACTACACTATCAACTCTGGAAAGCTTTGTATCATTGAGGTGATAATCAGATAATAAAATTGTAGTTTTCCGAGAATAACTTATCACCTGGCATTTCTCAAAATTCAAATATAGAAGATTTTTGTTAGACCACTCTAATAGAGTACTTATTTTCTCCTGCAGGAACAAAGAATCACTTTGGGATGCTATCACATGATATAATTTGAGATCATCCGCATAAAATAAGTGTAGTATATCGGATAACACTTCAGAAAGGTCCGCAATAAAAATGTTGAAGAGAAGAGGTCCGAGGTGACTGCCTTGAGGAACACCGGAATAGACATGAAATCCGTTTAACACATATCCCTGAAATTTAACGTTTTGAGGCCGATTTTTGAGATACGAGTCCAACCAATGAAGTAGGGAGCCAGTGATTCCAAATTTATACAATTTATGAGAGAAACACGGTCAAAAGCCTTACTAAAGTCAGTATAAATTGCGTCGACCTGGTGTCAGTTTTCCATTGCACAAAGGATGTTAGAGACCAAAATCGTTAAGTTGGTGGTTGTTGATCGATCCTTTCTGAAGCTATGCTGTTGGTCATTGAGACGCTGTTCAATAAAAGGTGATATTTTGGAACATACTATTTTTTCAAATAACTTTGGGGTAGTTGATAGTATGGTAATCCCTCTATAATTTTCAACGGCTCCTTCGCTTTTGTTTTTATGGATTGGAGTGAAGTAGGAGGATTTCCAGTATGCTAGAAACACGCCGCTTGATAGCAATTTGTTAAAAATGATGCAAAGAGGTAAAACTAATTGTTCTCTGCATTAAAATAAAAAATTAGAGGAGGCAAATCAGGGCAATGACCATGATTAAAATCAAAGGTTTCAATTGCGTCGAAAATGTCACGCTCTGAAACTGAAATTTCTTCCAGTACAGATCAACATTCTGTGTCTTGTGGTGAAAAATTATGGAAATTGTTTGCTAAACAGTAAACTGATTGAAAATGGTCTGCAAAATAATTACTGATCTTTCAGGGAGAGTAGAACTGCAGTCTTTAAAGGCTATTTGTTTAGGATAGCCATGAGCTTTGCGCTTGATGTTGACAAATTCAAAAAATTTCTTGGGGTCTTTGATTATGTTTTCATCTATAACATTAGCATACCTGTATACTTCATAGGCATCGCGCGACTACAATTGAAATTCTTTTGACAGTTCATCATGCTCTCTTTTAATTTCGTCATTCACATCAGATCTACTTTCCATAATTTTATACAGTTTATTTTTTCTGTTCCTTAAAAGATCACTACCGAGCCAGGGCTCTGATAATTTGTCGTTTTTCTTGATTTTAGGAACATGTCTTTCAACGGCGTCAAGGATGTGCTGATAGAATAAATTTACAGCATCATTTTTATCTAGCGTTGAAAGCATGGCAGTCCAGTCTATATCAAAAATATGCTTTCAAATCCTCTCGTAATCAGCATTGCAAGAATCAAATACAATCAAGTTATTGTACGAAAGAGTGTTTGAAACTTCAGCAGTGGAAAATTCAACCGAAAGGCGGAATGGTGGAGGGTGTTTGAGAAAAGATTTTCCACCTCACTGGTTGGAATAACCACCACATCGTCATAAGCATTGGTAAAGATAGGATCTAGCCAATTACCATTGCGATTGGGTGTCGGAGCTACTTGCTATAAATCATTACCATAAAATGTAGAAACAAGGTTGTAATCACTGTCGTCCTGGAAGGAGACGATCATCAACTTCGTCGTTTATAAACGTTACATTGGGCCTATTAAAGTCTCCAAGTATAATAATTTTATCTTGTTCATTAGAAAGGCCAGCAAGTGAATAAATAACTCCACATGCATCATTGTAAACGACCTCATTAGAGTCAAATTTTTTAAGTTTGATTAGAGCTATTGTATGCTGGAAATGTTTTTATGTGGTCGTAGCAAATAGGTCACTCAATATCGAGTTGTGACAACGATCAAGACTCCACGACCTCGTGACAACCCGGTTCTTTGATAGTCTCGATTATTCCGATATATAGGCCAACTATTATCGAGAATCTCTTCATTTCGAAAGGAGTTATTCAACCAAGTTTCTGTTAGAGCAAGGACAGTAAAAGGGCATAATTTCGCGTCAAGAAAAAGTTTACTGAGTTTACTTCTCATACCACCACAGTTATGGTAGAACATTTTGATGCATTAGGAGGAAGTAAAGTATTTTTATTGCGGACGAAAAATTTGTGATGCTGTTCTCGTGTCCTTTGAAGCGAAGATATATGATTTGAGCTTCCATGTGAAGCGTAGGTCTCAAGATCTTTTTGTGCTTGTCCTGGATTGATACCTAGTTGCTCATGATATTTAAAATATAATTTGCGGTAATTCTCTAGGCAGACCTTCTCTTTGTATCAATACTTTAAGATTGGTCTTCGTTTTACCATCAATGCATGTTGTATCTGGCGCTTTATGCATATAGGCCAGGTAAAGTCGAACAAACTCATATATTTTATGCGCTCGCAGTCTTGATAAGAGATACCTACTTTCAAGATCGTTACTAGAGATAATTGTTGCTTTTACAGCTGGAGGTAAGAGAGGGTCTAAAAATGACTCCTTTTCGGCTAACGAGTTATTCGATGTGCGAGGTTACTGAATTGGTTTCTTGTGTGGATGAAATTTGAAGACCATCACTTACGAAATTGGAATATTTGGGGTGCGGTTTCATAGTCTTCAGTTCAGGAGTGGAAATACCTCTCGGTTGGTTGCTATAACAAACAGTACTGTTTGCCACTAGACTACCATCTGAAGGATCTGAAGGATTTATAGTTTTATTAGTAATCTTTGAGTGAATTTTGCAAGTCATGTTAGTATTGGTATTTTTATCATTAGTGGGAGCTCTTATTATACGATCCATAGATTTACTTGGTTGATCCTTGTTGTAAACAGGCTTATGTGATTTCCACTTCTCGAAGATCATTCCATTCCAGTTGACAGTACCGTTTTCAGATTGATGGTTGGAGAAAAGCCAGGCATACTTATGTGGGATGGAAGTCTTGATCGAACGCTTACGCTTATTCTACTTTGATACGTCTTCAACTCTGCAACCTTTGAGCATGAGACTATTCTCCAAAAACTTTCGAACTTTAGCGACGCTAACATTGTTTGCTGCTTTTTGTAGGAAGAATGATTCATTATTTGCATCAGTAGCTATTTTGGCGTTAGTTGCTTCCAACTTTTGGAGCCTTACATTCCATTCATCCACTGACCACAGTTAAAGTCAGTGATTGCCAAAAATGAGGAAACAAGTAATATCAAATGCAGTAAAGTGATAAAAGAAATTTAAAAATTAGTTAAGATTTTTACATTGCTTTTAGCTTGAAATGAGATATGTTCAAATATGTAATTTATAATATTCAGAACACCCTAGCAGCCATATTTCCTAAAAGATTGTTGTAATCAAATTGAAAAATCTGAACAGCATTCAGACATATTAATTAGCTTCCGAGGTATCAACGTTGATTTCCTTGAATTACAATTGTTTTATTGTTTCATTGTTGTGTTTTTTTCTCTTTCCTTTTCATGAACACCTCTTCTCTTATAAAATTAATATTCGAAATCACATTTTCCAGCCATGAATTATTTCCTTTTTCTCTTTGCTTAGTTTTCGTATTTCGATGTTTTTTTTTTTTTTTTTTTAATTAATTAAGAATATATGATTAGTGGTTAAGCTGAAATGTCAAGGAATTAGTACTGTGTAATAAATAGCATGAGTCAATCATAAATCAGTCCGTGTCAATCGTAGAAAGTTGATATAAAACATGGCGCAGCCGGGAAAAGAAAACAGAAAAGATAAAACCAAAACCTAAAGCAGAATTTAAAAGGCCAAAATGAATGCAGCTTTTAGGGCTCCCGGACCATTGAATTTTGAAGCAAATCTAAGCGGAGAATGGCGTAAGTTCAAAAAATCTTTTGAAATTTTTGTACTTGCATTCAGAGCGCAACAGCCAGACGATGAAGTTAAGATCGCCATGCTATTAAATTTAGTGGGCGAGAAAGGCATCGAAATTTTTGAAACATTTAAGCTGAGTGATAATGACAAGAAAGTATTTCAAAATATAATCAAGGCATTTGACGGATATTGCCATCCGAAGACTATGTCATATACGAACGTTTCAAATTTTATACCAAGCTGCAGCAACCGGGCGAGCCTTTCGATAATTTTTTTACCGAAGTTACGAAGCAAGTTCAAAAATGTATGTAACTTTGACGATGATTCAGAAAATAAAGTTGATCAAATGGTGAGAGATCGGATTGTACTTGGGATAAACAATACCGACTAACAGGAGAAGCTTATGAGAATGGAAAATTTATCCGTGAAAAAGAGTGGTCGAGCTGTGTCGAGTGGCGGAAGTTACACACTAGCAAGCAAAAGATGTCCAGCGAACCCAGGGAAAATCTACAAAGGTAAATCAGGTCAAATCTAATAAAAATACATTTGAAAGTAATAAGGCTAATTTTTTGAAGAAAAATCCGAGCTTGGAACAAAATAAATCGCATGATAATATGATATCTGATAACAATATCACTAATTGTAAAAGATCTTCATTTAGACATCCTATTAATAAGTGTCCAGCTAATGGAAACTTTGTATGAAATGCAAGAAACCGAATCATTTCGCAAATAGGTGCAGGGCTAAGCAAATTATCGCGACCGATAGACATGATGACATTGATCTTAATGCTTTAGTTATTGGCACCGTAAAAGTGGAAGGAATAGAGAAAGGGGACTCATGGTATACTAAAATAAAGATAAATGGGGAAGAAATACAATTCAAAATAGATTTGGGTGCTGATGTAAATATTATTCCTTCTTCAGTATTTAAAATGATAGAAAATGAGACAACTGTTGTTGAGCGTGTTAAGTTACAATTTAGACGTTTTAGCCGCAGTAAAGTTTGAGATAAAACATAAGTCAGTGGCGAGTGTAGAACAATTTCTTATTGCTAGTGTGGATTCGTCTCCAATTATAGGATTGATAACATGTGTTAAGCTTGAATTAATCAAGCGCATAGAAAATCTTAACTGCAACTCTAATTCAAAAGAGGAATTCATTCGGAAAAATGGTTCATTATTCGAGGGATTGGGTACTTTTCCAGACAAGTGTAAGATTTATTTAAAGAAAGGTGCGGTTCCAGTCACACATGCAGCTCGTAGTCTTAAAAATAAAGTGAAGACCAAACTAGATGACATGGAAAATGCAAGAATCATCAAAAGAGTTAATCATCCCACTGAATGGGTCCACAATATAGTTGTGGTTCGATATTTTAGATTGTAATTAGACGAAAAAAATATATGGCATGAAAAAGTTTGCTTCTGTGTTTAGGAGATTGATTGATTTTAATTTTTTATTGAAAATAAAACGATTGAAATAAAATATGTTTATTATTTTTATTAAGTCTCACTATTAAATTAACTTACAGAAAAGTGGAAAATAATTTAAAAGTGCACGTTTTTACTTTTTCTTTTATGTTCATAACTACTTTCTCTCACTAAACCCCAAATATAGTCGCCCATCATGCTTTCATTGTATTGGCCTTGATAACGTTGTTCAAAGTTCATGATGTCCTGATGAAAACGTTCACCTTGCTCTTCTGAATATGCTCCCATGTTGTTTTTAAATTTATCCAAATGAGCATGCAGCATGTGTACTTTTAATGACATCCTGCAACCCATGGCCTTAACATTTTTAAGCATATCCTCAACCAACTGTTCGTAGTTTTCAGCTTTGTTATTTCCTAAAAATCCAGAAACTACTGCTTTAAAACTGTTCAAACTTGCTTTTGAGTACGATTTAGCAACGTTGGAAATGTTTCATCGGCGAAAATCTGTCTTATTTGCGGACCAACAAAAACCCCAGCTTTAACCTTTGCTTCCGATTACTTCGGAAAAAACTTTTTCAAGTATCCAAAGGCTTCTGAAGTTTCATCCAGTTTTTTAACAAATTGTTTCATCAAACCTAATTTAATGTGCGAAAGCGGCATTAACACTTTTTTCGCTTCAACAATCGGCTCAAATTTGACATTCTGTTTTCCGACACACAATTCTGTTCTCACAGGCCAGGACCGTTGGATATAGTGTTTAGAATCCGCTCTGCTATCCCATAAGCACAGATAACACGGATATTTAGTACATCCACTCTGTAACCCCATTAAAAATCCCATAATTTTAAAATCTCCAATCAGCTGCCAGTTATACTCACGATACTTTACAAATTCTAGCAAGATTTTAACACTTTTAACACTGAGTGAGCGCTTTAACAATTTTAACACTGAGTGAGCGATTGGAAGAGATGGAAATTTATTTCCGTTGTGTAATAGAACAGCTTTCAAGCTTTTTGTAGAGCTGTCAATGAATAAACGCCATTCGCTAGGAACACAGGGTATGCCAATTGCTTCAAACATACCTTTAATGTCATCGGTAAAACAAAGTCTATCTTTCGTAAAAAACGTTGAGAATATTTCATGCCTGGTCCGCTGATCCGAGGTCTTAACATCATCAAGTAAATTCCACTGTTTTAAGCGAGATCCTAAAAGCTCTGCTATATTTATCGCAAATTTAAATCTTTAATTAGGTCGTTAAAATCTTCTGCAGTAATGAGATGGTGTTGTGGTTGTTCAGGTGTAGGCAAAAACTCCTTATCGGAATTGCTTTTATAAGAACTACGAGATGAGCTACTTTTCTGCGATAATTTTGTTGGTGGCTCAGGTACTGGTCATGTCGGGTCATGAGCGATTGGAGCGGAAGAAGATTCGAGGTCGGAATATTCAATATGTTTTGCATTTTTACCTGTACGTCTTTTACTCGGATTCACCATGCAAAAGGAGCAGTCAGTAACATGGTTTTTTAATTCTCGCCAAATCCTTGGTATTACAAATTTCAAAGACCTTTTCTCATCTCGATATCAACCTGAAAATGTAGAAATAAAAATTAATATGTCTATTATAACATACTTTATTTATCGCTTAATTAAAAATTGCTTACCTTTCGAACATCTTTTACAATAACTACAAGCAACATGTGGAGCCAATGGCTTGTCTTGATCCCGAACAGGAAATTCAAAATATGCTTCATAGGCTTCACAGAGAACGTGAGATGTCTTGAATTCGTATTTCACGTCTCGAACTTTAATAAATTGACCACATATAAAACAAAATGCATCAGCATCGTATTTACACTTTCGTGACAACATTTAAAGTTTTTCTGGGCTTGTAAAAAACACCTGAATATTGTTTATGACTTGAGTGCTATCTAGTGGCACTGTATAAACGTAAACAACCCACTCTCATCGCGCAGTCTTTTTGAAAGTATTAAAATTTATAAAAAAATTGAAAAATGAGTATTATTACTATAACTATCACAAAAGCATATTGGTTTTTTTTTTAAAGAGGGCAGGAGAATCGAATAATCTCGGATTAAAGCCATTGAAAATATTGAAATCCCTAAAAACAAAACAGAATTGCAAAGATTCTTAGGATTAGTCAATTTTGTGAGAAATTTCATTCCAAATATGTCACAGATAACAGCGCCTCTAAGAGAGCTATTGAAAAAGAATTGTTCATATACTTGTACATATGTAGTTAGAAGCACACTCCAAAGTATTTGACAATTTGAAATTAATTATTTCAAAATCTCCAATGTTGCAAAGTTTGAAATGAATTATATTATGGTAAGTCCTAAACATCTAGTGTATCTAAGTTTAATACATAAGAATATATGAAATTTAGATGCTAAGCTGAAATGTCAAGGAATTAGTACTGTGTAATAAGTAGCATGAGTCTGTCATAAATCAGTCCGTCTCAATCATAGAAAGTTGATGTAAAATAATTATAATTAAATAATACAAATACTTGTATTTCGAAGGCTACTCGAGTAGAAATCAGTTTAGGTATGCCGAAGTGGACATTAGGGGCCTAATGGGGAAACAGTGGGGCTTGCCTAAGTTAGGCATGCTTAATGCTGGCCTAATGGGGCATGCCTATTACCGGCCTATTTAGGCATGCCTAGCTCAAGCAATTTTAAAAATTTTGCATTTTAGTGCAACGTGGAAAACGAAAAAAAAAATCAAATGAAAATTTGGTAATTTTAAGTGAGATAAGCGATTTTTCGTTTTTGTCAGCTTAGGCCTGCCTAACGTGGACCTAATGGGGCCCCAATGGGGCATGCTTTAGTTAAGCATGCCTAATGTGGGCCTAATAAGGGCCTGAATAGGCCTGCCTAAACTTGTTCAGTTTAGGATTTGTTTAGGAAAACCCCATTAGGCCCTAATGCCGAACGTAACACATTATCCCATCAATTCCTAAACAGAACGTCTTCAGGCACTGATGGAACTCTCCACGTTGGGACGTGATGGGGTGTTCCTAAACAATTTCTAAACAGAAAAATCTTTGCTGTGAAAAATGTTAACAACACTAACGTTTATTAGTAAGAACTTAGCATATTACGAATATTCGTCAAAAACTATTGTTTGAAAAACATTCGCCAAACCAATAGTTTTGTGATAGTTTGGCATATTGCGATCGTTTTACAGCAATTTTAATTATGCTACGTTAGTTTCATGAGAGTATTAAGATCATTTTACGGTTCGCTAACAAAAAATCCGTTTCCTGGGCAATTATTTTCTTCACTTTACAAATAAAGTTCCAATTTAGGCGGTGACGGGGCTTGCCTAAACATTTCCTAATTTAGTCAGTGATGGGACTTGCCTAAACAGTTCCTAAACAGAAAATTTCTTGTTGTGTAAAATCTAAAAAAATGAAATTCCGTTGTAATAAATTACAATTATACGTAGAAGAAGAGAATGCATAGCTTTGAATACTTTTATGTTCGGATGTGATGACGATTTGATCGCTTTCTCCCAAGTTAGGCATGCCAAATGGGACCCTAATGTGGCATGCCTAAATTGTATCAAAATATTTCATTACATATAATTTGCACCAGAGCTGTGTTATTGTGTATATACGTTTATCGCAAATGTGAATTTTCTTGAAAAATGTCAAAACTGGTCAGTATTTTGCAAAGTGAAGAGAATGGTAAGAACTATGAAAAAATTTATATCTTACAGGTTGATTTTGCCAAGAATCTCGCGAATGACACGAATAATATTGGCTTTCAAAGCGTTGATTGAAGCTGGCTTATCCCTGAAGACCAGAGGCTTCATGTAACCCCAAAAAAAATAGTCTAAGGGTGTGATGTCACACGATCCAGGCGGACAATATACTGGTCCAAAATATGAAATGAGGTTCTCTCCAAAATGATTTCTCAATAAGTATATTTATCTCGCTGTATGCAAAGTAGCGCCGCCTTGTTGAAACCAAAGTTCACCGATACCAAGGGCTTCAATTTCAGGTAACAAAAAATCCGTTACCGTGAGGCGATAGGGGTTACGTTCTGACTCGACTGATATTTTAAAAAATATGCACTAGTGATTCCACCGGTCTATAAAGTACGCCAAACTGCGCACTTTTGTGGATGTAGTGGTAGTTGTTGAAACTCTTTAGGTTGTTCATCATCCTAGCAATTCCAATCATTGACGTATCCTTATCAATGAACTAAATTTCGCGATAAAACAGCGGAGTTTTATTGAGCTGATTCAGAGCCCATTCACCAAAAACACGACGCAAACTTAAATTGCCCCGGTTTTCTTGCGCAAGTTGAATTGTTATGCCCTGAAACTAAGATCTTTACGTAAAATACGCCAAGTTGTTGCGTACGACAAACAAAGCTATTGAGAACGACGCCGAATCGATTCGTCATAGTCTTCAGCCACACTCTCAGCTACAGCCGCCATATCCTCTTTACTGCGTGCTGAATGTGGCCTAATCGGTCGAGTATTGTCCAATAATACATGTTGGGTTTCAAATTATCGGACGCTATTTATCATATTGGCTGTAATAGTCTCAGTAGGTCGACAATGCACATCATAAGATGCTCTAAGAGCACGAAAAACATTACGTTGATTTTCGTAATGCAGATGAACAATTTGGATACTTTGCAGCGGTGTGAGCCTTTCCATGATGATTTGTCAAACAAAACTAAATAAAAATTACACTACAGTTTGACAGGAGGCACGTATGGCCTGTCAAAAAAGCCTATTGAAAATCAAACTTCATAATGAATCACCCTTTATTATTTTACTGAATCATATGTGATGTACGGCAAGATTGTTTTTAAACACAAGATCAAATTCGGGTCACCACTTTAGCCGTTTATCCGTTTATTGGCATACTCTACGGAAATAAAAATGCACGAGTTTTGAGTTAGAAGTTTATTTTATATATTCACACGACGCGAAGCGAAATCTGACTTCTAACGTAAAGATGGATATTACATATGAAAATCTCGAATCAGACAAAGGATCCTCCTTGCACCAACGCATGTTGCCAGAGAGATTTCCAATCGCAAGACTTATGTAGGTACGCTCAGTATGTTTAAAATTTTTTTGGATGTCTTCATCCCCTACCACTCTCTCCATCACTCTTTCATCGTCATCCAACGCTCGTGCGATCTGCACTTCACATGCCGTCGATTCCTACGTGTGCCTCCAGGCAATGCTAAAACATCGGTATAAGAGGGCACTCTGTGAAGTACACCTTTCTTACTAGTGTAGTTAGATGTCTTTAAGTATTTCGACGATAGGGTCTACATGCCCTAAGGTACTGTATTTTCAATCCTCGGGACTTATCATTAATTTGAATTTATTAGATATTCCTTAAGTCTTTTCTTGAAAACCAATAATGAGTTTCTGTTTTTCACTGTTTCTGAAAGATTGTTGTATATACACGGAACATCATTCGTTGCATCGTTCTTTAGTCGATCAGTTCTGGCGTAAGATATTACAAAATCGCTCGCATTTCTCCAATAATATGGATTTATTTGTGATACTTTTTTAAAGGGGACTCGTTCCAATGCACTGAAAGTTAGACATTTGAAGATAAACTTAGCTTTCTCCATAGTAATGATTTGACTGAAGGTGAATGCATTACTGCGTTGATACGCTAGTCTTGTTGGAGTGAGAATTGGAAGGTTTAGAATATTTTTATGTGGTTTGTGTCGTCTAGTAGTTAGAGCATGAACGCATTAGCTGAAGGTCCCAGGTTCAAATCTCGTTGGAAGCAACGTGATTTATTTCAGGGGATTTTTCGGACAGACTACGAGTGTTCACTCAGTGGTGATATTTTCTGATTTAATCAGATCATATCATTGCTGAGCAGGCACGCGGGAACATGGTACTGACCAAACCAACTTCCGAAGAATCAATACGGTCACGAAAATGAGATACTATAACTATCTCGAAGCGAAGGCCCGAGAGGGGCTGTAGTGCTACAAAGAAGAAGAAGAATATTTTTAAGGGCTTTAGTTAGCATCGTGGATATAATATAAATGTTTCGCTTTGACAATTGTCTCCAAATGACCACCACATAATGTAGCTTTGTCAGTACAAATGCATAAGTTTCTTTATATGCATTGGAAAATCTCCATATCTTCTCAACATTCCTACCATTGGTCTTAGTTATCGCCTCAAATTATTTATGTGTGGCAACCATGTCAAAAGATAAGCTATGGTAAGACCGAGATATTTAATTTCACACACTCTTTGCAATTTTTTGCCGCTATTTTTTAGGTAAACTTCTATGTTTTCCTAATTCTTCTGTTTAAAAATAATGTATTTAGTCTTTGTAGTATCCAATGCTACCTTGTTTTCAATAAGCCATGGGCGATATTTATCTAGATCCTCGTTGACGATTTTCTCCATGGCAACTTTGTCATGTCCTGAATAAAGAAGTACAGTATCATCAGCATATAATAAGTGGTGGCTTTCAGTTTGCATATATTCAACTTATTAGTATATCTTCTTCTTTTTAGCACTACAGCCCTTCTCGGCCCTTCGCTTAGATATAGTTAGAGTATCTCATTTTCATGACTGTATTGATTATTTTGGAAATTGGTTTGGTCAGTACCATGCTCCCGTGTGTCTGTTCAGCTATGATATGATCTGATTAAATCAGTACATATCACCACTGTCCGAAAAATCCCTTGAACTAAATCACATTGTGCACCAACGAGATTTGAACCTGGGACTTCCTTCGGCTTATGCGTTCATGCTCTAACCTCTAGACCACACAGACTACCTTATAAGTATATAGCATATTAATAACTTTAAAGATTGTCTGCATGGCGACGAAGACGCAAGAACTGGAAATGTGTATGGAAAATTTTGGGATGCAATTACTAATGAATTCAGGGTTTGAGGATATTTAATTATTGGGAAAAACTCAGAAGGAATTTGGGAATCGAAGGAATAATAAAAAATTCTAACATAAGGGAATGGAGGGATTAGCTATAATTTACGTAGGGTATTTACAATAATTTTGTATTTCATTTGTTAGGTGAGTATGTGACGTTCGGGCCAATATTAAAAGATCTTATCAAAAAATTTCATTTGACCTCCTACTCGACTACCTTCAGTGAATAAAAAATGTGCAAGGGGTCACACCCTTTGAATCCTTCTTTTGAATTTTTGTTAACTATGGAACACTACTTTTGAGCTTTTCACAAGGTTTGATAACTTTAGCTTCCCTAGTTCCCGAGAGAACTTACAGTGACGTATTGACGGACGGATTAAAAAATGTTACCGATTTTAATAAGATATCGAGATTTTTTAAATTAAACCATAAAAACCATTCGCATTACAGTACCTTATTTCTATTGAGAATATTTTTTCACACAGGCAAGACCCTGAAATCCCGTCTAGAAGAAATACTGGCGTCCGAAGTGGAAACAAAATTTCATGCAAACAATCGCTTGGTCCTAAGATATTTTCCGGCTTTACTATAAAGTAGGTATCGGATGCATTTCCAATTTGCATATGTTAGGTAGGTAAATTAATAGAATCCGAAATTCATGCCTTTTGTTAAATTTTTTCTTAATAATTGTTAGGATCCTTCTGTGCTTATGGCCCATGGCATTTTTCCCGTCATGTCACCATATTGTTACACCACTGGCCCTTAAATTTTTTTTTTTTATTCTTCACTGATTATCTTTAGTTTTCACATATTACTCTCATCAAGTCCGATTGAACGGTGTTGTCACAACTAAAATAACAAATTTTCCCAGGTTTTTCATCTTTGAACGAGGGCTTTATTATACAGTGTGTAGTAGTCTAGGAGCTATGGTTCTAAAAGCAGCACTGACACAGGCACACAGCACGAACGCAATTTAACAAGGATTCAGTCGATTCAGTCACCTTCCCCATCGCAACACTCGCTCTTTTTTTTTCTTTTCGCATGAAAAATAAGTGAAAAAATTTCTTTTGTACTTAACACCCGGGAAACAAAATTCTAAAACTGTTTAATATTTCTAATGTGTAGTGATTTTATTTCAATATCTTTTGAATATAATTTAACTAATTGCGGTGTAACGCGGTATGCAAATGCTTAGAACGAAACGGTTAACCCCTTAAATTATATGACCGATAAAATCATTGTATCATTTAAACCCCACAAAATTTGTCAAATTCCACCCATCCCAACCATAATAGTAATTAAAAATTGTTTGTTTGTCGGTAATTAACGCGTGCCTGTCTTATTCTTTCGATTTATTTCCCCCTTAATTACGCCTAATAATTATAAACATAAATTGCTTTCAATTGAAAACTTAATCGAATCTACAAAAAGACGATTTGGAATTTTAAAAACAACCAAAACGAGTGTGCATTATCACCACCGCGGGTTCACACATAGATGGCACTTCTATTTCCACATTGTGGCGTCCACATGCTCACCGCAAGGAGCGCATCAAGCAGTTAGTGAATTAGTGCATTTCACAACTCATGTCAACGAGACGCTCGCTTCGTTCGCAACCTCCGACGAGTCAACATCGCGCACGCCAACATGTAGTCCAAACTACATTCATTCCTATACTTGTAATTCTCTTTAGTTTTCCTAATAAAGTTATATTTGTGTTTCAGTAAAGTAATAGTCTTTTCTTTCTAATGGGGATCGCGCATCGCTTATTAACAATCCCCATAACATCGTACGAGCGAGGTTATTCCGAGTGTCGCAAATAAGCGGGAACAAAATCCGCTTGCATCAGCCGCACGGTCGATTTTTAAGAAATTGTGACTGAAAAAGTGTTATCTTCATTCTTCGTACCAATTGAAAGTTCTTTCAGTTTTGCAGTAAATTAATCGCATAAAAAAAGACGTGCAATCGATTGCTCTACGGGTGGAGCTAGTAATGGCTGTCGGAAAAGATTTTGTTTAAAGCGTTCAAACTGGCGGCCGGAAAATTTGCACCTCGGTAAACCAAAAGCTTACAACGATTAGTGTATTTGACCCGCTCGTGCGTCAGTGATATCATTTCTTTTTCCGTCTCGCGAAGCATTCGTTTGTTTTATAGGATTTGTACTTTTACTGCGCAGAGTACATGGAAAAATAACAGTCGATAATGGCAAAAATTAATGCAGCGGAAAACAGGAAAGGTCGTTCGCCTTGGAATAGGTTATGATGGAGTGTGGATGCATTGGGTGTTGTGAGTGAGAATGAACCCTCTGCTGGACAAACCTTATCATCTAGCTGGACTCCTACATCACAGAGCCGATGAACATTATTCGTGGCGGATTGCTAGTTAAGATTAGAGAAGTACACACTTCTATTGATATGCCGCAAACAATTGCAGCGAAAGCAATTCTATGCGATATTGAAGGAACCACAACTTCTATTCAATTTGTGAAGAGCGGCGAGCTGGATTGGACGAGACCCGACCGATTGTCAAGTCGTGAAAGGTTATGAAAGACGAGAAGGTGCCGAATTACAGATTTTCGGATACTGTAGTGTATCTGTCAGTTTGGAATATTTCACTCGAGTGGAATCATTTCGAATATTTTTTTTTAAAGTATATTTTTAATGCTAGCAAACATAAATTGTGCGTTGTCTTATACGGAACACGGTGAAGTGTGAAAGTAATTTTAAACCATTCGTGCATGGATCTAGAGAAACTAAACTATTTATGAATTTCTCCTCGCCTAAACGTCAAAGCAATTTATCGATGAAATAGGAAGCAGTAGAATAAGCAGCAGCGAGCATTAACACGTTCGAAGACAATACGGTTGTGATATTCAAAGAAGTTTGCATGCATTTACACTTTGATAGCCGAATTTTTATAGGATTTTATACACAAGTACCTCCAAATAGTCAACGAGCGCTCGTTGTCGAGGGAAAGGTATTGTAAGTACCATTTTAATTTAAATTTTTATTATTTACCTATTTATTGCGAACGAAATATCTTTTAATTATTTATAAAATTATATATATTAATATTTATATTTAAAAAAAAAAAAAAATAATTCTTTTATAAATGCAAATGGGAAAATTGCTTTAATTCGGCATATTCAGATTTTTGAATATCGCAACACGTCACGAACAATACCTTAAAACACTATTGCATTGGTATACAGAGAAACAATAGAAGTTCACTCAATTACATTTAAAGTCATCAGACTTTTCTTGAGTGTTTTATGTTACACAGATTCCTTTTGATTTTGAATCTATTGAACAGTTTTGTTGATTGATCTTTATTCTTTCCCAACTACGAAGCCATCAAAGCAAGTCTGTTTTTTTTTTGATTCAACCATCTCTGCATATTTGTTTTTGATTCTGTCTCACTTTTGAATCTACAGTAATTGACATGCTTAATATAATTGTCAAAAAAAAAAAAACACTTCACAACCTATAAGCTATTAACACTTTCATCATGTGTATGCAAACTAGCGTTTGTATGTATTCAGCTCAAAATCCGTCGCGATTCAACGCATTAGCATAATTAAATCCAAATCAAATCGCGCATCATTCTGAAACATTGGATTTTGGTTGTTTTTTTTTTTTTTTTTTTTGATACTGAACTCAGACTGGTTATGTTTGTTGAAATTATCAACAGAGCATTAAATCCAAGGAAATAAAAAAAAAAAGAAAAAATTCTTTAATAGAGTCTCAATAGATTAAAATTAATTTTGTCAAAGTTAATGTGGACATCCCCCATTTTGCGCTGCACTATTGCTAAATTTTAAAAGGGACACTGTCATCGATGTAGTGAATGGTAATTGTCAAAGATTTAAATACAAATTCAAAACCAGATATTTTTTTTAAATATTTTGCTAATTTCTACAAGCTAAATACATTCTCTTAATTGTGAATAAATTTAATTTGAAAAATGCTTAAGTAATGAATCGTTCGTAAGGAAGAAGAAGCATAGATTTTTTTTCTCACCTGGTTAAAACAAATAGCACTCCATATAACCATTTCTCAGCGATTTTTCATTACAAAATAGTAAATAAAACATTTTCCTTTGAATATTCGACATTCATTATAATGAAACTACTTAATACTACATGTTAGAACCTAGTAATTCAGCAAATTTCAATTGATATTATTTAGAAAATAAAACTGAAATACCATATTTCATTTGTACGCAAGCAGAATTAATATCACGTTTAAACATTCCTATACAAAATTCCGGTTACATATGATAAAAAGAAAAAAATATTTATAATGAAATTCCAGGATTTATTTCAATATGTAAATCGATGTCAATTGAGAAGGATATGATATGGGTAGATTAAATTGAAATTTAACCAGATTAAAATTCAAATTTTAAGGGAAAAGGATTAAAATAACACTTAGATTTAAAAATTAAAGAAGTCTGAGCTGAAAATATTAATAAATAATATGCTTTCAATTCAAAGAAATCAGAAGTAAATGAATGGTTTAAAACTTAACATTGATTTAAGGAATAATTTAATGTGTATCTATTTTAAAATAAGTTACTTAAATACAATGGAGTGCTAATTTTCAAACTAAATCGGTCTTTCCTTTCCGATCACTCTGACCGGGTATAGGACCCGGTACGATGGTAGGCTCTCCACGTTACAAATGAGCCAGCCATCGGGCACTAATAATCCCATATAATCCTTCTGTTTCAGGTGACTTCATGGGTTGAGTGGCCCAAGCAAAGTGCCTTTTTATGGCATAGAGTTATGCAATTCAATTGTATAATTCTATGACATAAATTGGTCACCGGGGTACTCCCTTTCTGATGGGAAAGTTCATATAATTCGAGTTGTATGAGTTTTCCACTCAGAAGAGGAATACCTGGCCACTTCAACAAGTTAACATTGGATTTATTCCGGTTGGGTGGGTATGAAGGGGCTCCACCACCACCCGGTTGCCCCTCTTTCATTTGTGGGCCCTGAATTTATTTGGGTAAAGACGAGGTCACCCCAAGTTCGCCTTTCTTGTCAGGTTGCACTTGTTCTCGTAACAAGTCATAATTCCTTCGTGGAGGTTATTTACAATTTTGCGACTTCGGTCGTCTTCTGAGTTCTGCAAGCAATTCGTGAATGCGAAATGTTTTGTAGTGAGTCCTCGTGCCGGGGAAAAGAACCCGCCCCACGACACCGCAATGCTAGCCTGCCAGCGCATTCACGCGTCTCCGGACGAGGGCATTCTCAGCAGGAACCAACACCTTCCTCTGCCGAGGCAGCAGAACATCGCTGCAGTCCTTCACGGACATTAATGAAAAATCTTAATTCACTACAAGTGTGGTAAACTACTTTGCCAAATTTCATTCAAATCGGACATTTTGGTTTGAAGAATATGACGGAAATTCCTCTAAAATTGCCGCCATTTGGTTTTGCCTAAATGCAAGGCCTGACGATTTCAGAAAAGATAAGTTAATTGGCCAGCGAATGTAAAATAATTTTCTCTGAATGAATAGTAGTTTTAAACTTCTTATGTTGGTGGATACCAAACCTTAGATGGAACCATTTGCCAAAATGATAAGACAAATATTGTTACGTACCTCTCATTTAAACTAGAAAGGTAACTTTTATACAACTTACTAAAACACGTAAAATACTATCAAGGGTAGGAAAGAATTTGTTTAATATAATATAATTTGTTTAATATATCTTTAAAAACATGAATTAAAAATTTATTGGCGTCGGACGTTTAGAACGAACTGCGCATAAAGTTGTGAACTTTGACCTTTTCTTATATAGCACGTAGAGAATAATTGATCTGCAGTACTATCATTCATTGCATACCTAGCGCAAGCACTTTTTCTATAGCAATAGAATACAGAATATACGAGTATTGTACTACACTGTTCTGAAAGCCAAGACGTAATTCGAAGTCTGGTGAAAACTTGCAGCGATAAACGGCACGGGGATGAAGCCCTTCCTCTAAAACTCAACCCATTCAAAGTGCATATACTATCAGCATGTTACAATATAACGGACGTGAGCTGTTCGACACTTCCACCCCCCAAACTACTCCCAACTGCATATCCTGGCCATGAACAGCACATCGTATACTTGCACTTAAGGCGCATCGCATCGAGGACGGATCGATACGTATGACCTGATTGTGAGCACTGCAGCTTTGCGCGCAGGTTCTTCATGTGCCGCTCCTTCCGTTGGTTCATACTAGCTCTAAGAAAAAGTATGCAATGCGAACGTGAACCGAAGGACTACGACAACACACAACCAATTGGAGGGTTTCGTTTCGAGGACGTTGTTGGCGGTCGTCGTTAAGTGCGCCATCAAGTGAGTTGTTGAAGAAGTCTGCCACTGCTATTTTCCCTCCACCAACGCTCCAAAATCCTTTCCCAGAAGACATTCGCCCCCAAAACCCATTATGCTATCGTACGCGAGCAACGTACGTTTTGTTTACAATGTGTATAGCGAAGCACAATACGAATTACCTGGGTAAATGTATCCGCGCTGTTATTTAAAACATGGCGCGCCGCTTCGTCACCGTAAGTTGCAGGTGTAGCAAAAAAGGACTCGGATAAAAAGTTCCTTTTTTATTGCATGCCCTGGATAGTGATATGTTGTTTGTAGTGTTATTTAACGTCTGTGACTTTCAGTTAGAACTATTTTCGAGTAGTTTGTCGAAAGGGGAAAACATTAGGCAAATACAAATGTTGCTCCGCAGACAATTCTTTTGGTTTCGTCACGTAAAATTTGTGGCTGCTTTTCTGGATTAGGCTATGGATGGAACCTAGCATGACCTACAATAAGATACCAGGCAATAGAAAAACAATCGTAAATTTTCCTAGCTATATTAATCACGTTTAATTTTTCCACCTATTAGCGAGCGTCAAATTCATGTGGCCCTTCTCCCATTGAACCCTTCACTTTTTCCACTATTTATAATAAATGTTCGAAATGTTATGACAACATGCCATGACAAATTGTCCCAAAGCACACAATTCTTCTCGCTGTTTAATGGCCCAATTAATAAACAAACAATAAACTGAGTAAATAATGGCCCACCTCCTCCTCGGGCCAGAGCCAATGGCAGTGCTAACAAGCAAAAATAGCAACAAATCGGCTTGCCATCTATTTCATCTCCACTCTACCGTGTCCCTTCCCATTATTCACGCAGACGAAAATCGAATTGGTCTAGGGATTGGAATTGGCTTTATCAAGCCTTATTGAAATTCTCGAAATATTACTTCGATGTATCATTTCCACTGGACAGCGTGGAAGCTACCTTGGATTCGTCCATTCAATTGTTATAATTTATGCTAACGATTATTGAGCAGTAATGAGCATTGACGAAATCCCGAAGTTAACAAAGATATCTCATGTTCTCAAATTGGTAGGCGACAGATGTTTTCGGTCAGGAGTTGTTTGTCACGCTGGTCGCATTTGTTTGATGAGGCATACATAAATCATGGTTATATTAAATTCAAGGAATAATTTGCTGTGAACACGAGATTTCATACGTGACATTGTGTTATTTTAATTATTCAGGTTAACGAGACAGGGTGAAACTATGCATATATTCTCATCGCGTTGATTCTTTTGATTTGGGTTGTTACCAGCCCATCATTAGCTTAGACTTTTGATTGATCAGCTTTACCTTCAGGTCATTTGAAACCGATATCTTTTAGTGAGGGCTGCGGCTCCTGTGGCTCGCGTGGTGCTTTAAGTTTGCCCCCATAGGCACCGCCGATGAATCGATTTGTCAGAAAATCCACTTTTGAGCGTAGCGAGATCTTGCTCTTATCACGGCCAAATTGCCGATTTTCCTGGTTTCTAAGCAGTATAAACATTACATCAGTCAAGCCGATGGCAAGATATTCTTATGAGCATAAAGGTGATCTTTCTCTTGGTGATCTGCTATCTTCAAAGAACAATCTGCGAGCCCTTTATATACATACACCCAGAGAAATCACCGAAGCAAAATCACCCAGGTTGCATCCATTAGAAGTATGAAAACCCTAAATAACTAATGGCGAAACCATACATAACTTTAGGCAAATCACACGAGGTCAAACTAGGCCAAATGCACAAGAGAGTTGTGCAAATTATAATAAGTTAGCAGGGAAATTAAGTTCACACATAATCAAGACTGTCGCCAGAGGTGAGGGGATTTAGGGGGTCAGAACCCCCACCGAAATTTTTCCAACAATTAATTATAAGGTTGTTGCTTGAGCAAGTTGATCTCAAATATTAGAGAGTAGGATACTCTACTTCTAACAATGAAAGTCGACTAGGTTCCTGAAATAAAGCTGAAATTATGAATCTCCTAGAAATATTAGAGAGTAGGATACTCTACTTCTAATAATGGAGTTATTTAAACCTGAGACAAGAAAGCAGGATTCTCTACTTCTTGCTGTTGGTTTCTGGAGCTGTTAGATAAAACACCTTCGCTTTCGTAACAACTCTAAACTATATTTGGGATTTCCAAAGCTTAAATACAAAATTAATAAATACATATTTCATGAACAGACTACGTTATTTTAGACTTTAGGTAAAACAAAAATGCTGACGCTAGATAAGAAAAATGCACAATAATTTTCCCATGCATGAAAGAAATTAGAGTGTGCAAGTATGAAAGTAATTTTGCTGACGCGATGTCTAGTCCAAGACAATTCGCATGAGAAATTATTGCGGTACAAGGTTGGTATCTTTTTACATGGTAATAATTTGAAATAGTATACTACTTTACGAATTCGTGAACATGATCATTTTAACAAACTTTGAAATGAATGAATTTTAGTAAGATTAATTGTAAGAAAAAAAAGGGAATTTAACTGAATTGAAAATGAATTGAAATTAAAATGAATTAGAGCCAAATTAATTTGGAGAGTCCTTGGACATACTGCCGCCTGTTGAAGTCTCATACTTCAAAGTTGTATCGCAAGTCGTGCATAGAATGTCGGGGCGCTGGAACAGGTTTCCTTTGAGTTCGTGTCCTTCTGAAGGTTCGCAAGTGCCGAAACACAAGCCACCCTATAACGATAAGGATAACTCCTAAGGCGCTGTAGCTTACTGCTATTGTATGGATAGAATTGGATTGGGCGTGATGGAGCTCCGCTTGTTTCGCTTTTAATTCATGTAGTTGTTGCATTGCTGTTTCGACATCTATAGGCACCATACTTATGTTGTAACCGGTCGTTGATTGGAACGGGTTGAAACTGCTCGTGAACTCTGCAATGGAAACATTAATTGATGGAAAAAGTGAAGCATTCATTTTTGATTGTCGCGAGTCAAATGCTTCGAGTGTAAATTTGTCATTTTTCAACGTGCAACCAGGCCGCAATTTTAAGATACCCTTTCCTTGAAGGCGCTGTTGGAACACGTTGTTCTAGCAGACGCATGTGAAGTCGTAAATATTGTTCATTGAGAAAAGCCAATGATTGGGTGTTTCTAACTGATGCCAAACTTTACTTCGATTATCTCGTCGTAACGTACAACTAGGTGACAATTTGTTACAGGCCATTATTTCAATTACGCAATCGTTGGTTGTGTCCGTTTTAAGAATTATGGGTCGTTGTAGGTTACAAATGAAGTAATTGAGTTCTGGATTTTTACATTGTATAAATTCTGTCATTTCAAGAGTGTAGAATTGATCCTTAAAGATGTTTGACATAATAACTTCTGTAGTAGATGACACAAAGGTATTGTTGACCATGGTTGGCAAAGGTAGCAGCCGAAATATATGGAATGTGGTGGGCAGCAATAGTGGTATATTTAAGGCAAATATTAGATATCCACCTTCTATCCAATATTGGATTTGCATGATCTGGTAAATTCGTGTTATACTGCTGGGGTTTCCAACAGTTGGGAGCTTTAATCCTTGTGGCAAATTGTCTTTGATCCAGGCGATCTCGGCTTTCAGTTGTTGCGGTGATATAACGTTAGGATTTATTGTTTCGTGATGTGCGTCGATTATTGCTTCAATCAGTGAATGTTGAATATCCTGATATTCATTAATCAAGGCCATAATAAGTATGGAAAGGGTATTGAATGCTTCGCCCATCCTTTGTTGCTTAACTTCTGTGTTGAAAAATTTTATATTCTCATAAATAGTATCGAAAGCCATTTGAATTTGTTCTGTCTGATTTATCCTCTGTTCTTCGCTTTTTGCGATAATGTTGGCAGTTGTTTCCAGAATTGAAGTGTGCCGTTTCACCAATTCATTAAGATGGCTCTCATTGTTTTCGATGTTGGCGATGGTCTCACTCATGCCTTTCTCGTACTCCCTGTCTAATACTCCGAATAGTTTGTTGGCTAATGATCCAATTATGTCGAATGGGGATTGCTTCTTTCTTGATTGAGTAGGGTCTCGTAAGATGAGGTTGCCTTGGCTTAATAATTGTACTCGATGACGGTATTGTGTTATAATAGCATCATGATACGTGTTATTGGTGATGTTGTCCCTAAGCCGCTCAAGTTGTATTACACCAGCTTCAATGGTTTGAAAAACGTTCCAGTAGCCTTTAAGATCACAAAAGGTTATGATTTTCCATGAGTTTGGAGTCAGTCGTCCACTCCCGATATTTTCAAAGTATATGCCTCCGTTATTGTCAATTTGGGTGATTTCGATCGGTAAGTCTGAAGCGGAAGAAGTGTTCCAAGTAACTATTGGTAAGACCAGCAATGTGAGTAAGCATGTTTTAAGTGAACTTAATTTTGACGGAGATCGCTTTCTTTTCCTGTGTTTCTTGTACGTAGTGTCCACGATTTCTGTTGTCTCCATTGGCTCCGTAGTAGCTTCATTAATGTCGTATGAGTCTGTGAATTCCTTGCCATCATAGTGAATAGGTAATGGTGCTAATTGATGGATTGATTGCCTAATGATGCCTGAGCTCGTCTGTACATCAGCTACACGTACACGTCCATCTCGTCCTGGAATGGTCTCTATAATCCGCCCCAGTTTCCATTTGTATGGTGGCAGGTTTTCTTCTTTAATCGTTACCAGTGTTCCTGTTTTGATGTCTATTTGTTTTGATAACCATTTTGTTCGCTTTTGTAACTCGCCCAAGTATTCCATATACCATCGCTGCCAAAACTCCTTTTTGAGCTGATTTGTTAGTTGCCATCTCGATGCTAGTGACATTTTCGCGATCACATTTGTTGAGCTGTTTGGACCTGAGAACGGTTCTCCAATTAGAAAGTGTGCTGGAGTCAGTGGCGTTAAATCATTCGGGTCTGCAGAAAGTGGAGTGAGTGGTCTTGAATTAAGTATGGCCTCCACCTCTGTGGCCACTGTGCATAATTCTTCATATGTTAATGAAGCTGACACAACCGTCCGTAGTAATAACGACTTTGTGGATTTCACTGCTGCCTCCCACAGCCCGCCAAAGTGTGGTGAACGACGGGGTATGAAGTGGAACTGGATATTGAAATTTGCGCAGTTGTTCACGATTGTTTCAACCGATTCTGGTTTTGTCAAAATAGCTTCAACCTCCTTCAGTTGATTGTTCGCGCCAACGAAATTTCGAGCATTATCGCAGTAGAGGTGTTCGCACCTTCCTTTTCTGGATTCGAAACGTTTAAGTGCATTTAGAAACGCATCGGTGGTTAGGTCGGACACGACTTCCAAATGTATTGCTTTCGTTGCGAAACAGACAAAAACAGCTATGTAAGATTTTTGGGGTCTTTTGCCTCGAATTTTGAAGTGCGTATAAATTGGTCCACAAAAGTCTACGCCACTGTTGAGGAATGGTCTTGTTAATTGAACTCGATGGTTTGGTAGGTCACCCATTTGTTGGCTGAGTAAGTGAGGTCGAAATTTTGTACATGAAACGCAATTCGCCACAACGGTTCTGCAGATGTTTCTACCGTTTAGAATCCAATATCTTTGTCTCGCGATATTCTGTAACGCTTGAGGTCCTGCGTGTAAATTCGCTTGATGGAGATGTGTGAGTAAGAGTCGCGTGACAAAATGATCTCCTGGTAACACCATGGGGTGTTTTGCGTCGTAACTGATTTCTGCTGCTCGTAATCTTCCTCCGACTCGGATGATATTATCTGGAGGTTTGAAAGGTGCAAGAGTGCGAAGCTTACTTGATTTGGAAACTTCTTGGCCTTTTATCAAAGCGGACATTTCATCCTGGAAACTACTTCGTTGAACTTCTCTGATGATAATTTTGAGGGCATCATTTAATTCTTCGGTTGAAAGATAATATGACTTGACGTTTGGGATTTTGTTTTTTAAGTTCCCTACCACTCGATTTACGTAAGCCATAACTCGCAACAGCTTTTGGAATGAATTTCCATGGTCAATGGAGTACAGTGGATGTGTATGCGAATCAGTTGTAGCCGTCGCAATCAGTTTGTTAACTTTTGTCTCTTCGTCATAATCTAGGTTAGAGTTTGGCTCAGCTGGCCATGATTTTTTGGGCAATTTTAAGAACGCTGGACCGTCAAACCATATTTTGGACCGTTTTAACTGCTCGGGAAAGGGTCCACGTGAAACAAGATCAGCTGGGTTATCTTTAGTAGGAACGTATAACCACTCTTTGGTCGACGTCATTTCTTGTATCGCTGCGACTCGATTCGCGACAAACGTTTTCCGAATAGATGGATCACCTCTAATCCAGTTAATGACGATGAGTGAGTCAGACCAATAGAATGTTGCATTCGGTTTTATGTGAGCTGATGACTTGACTTGTTTTACCAATTTGGCCGCCAACTTCGCTGCACATAGTTCCAATCTAGGGATGCTAGTAGGTTTGATTGGGGCAACTCTCGATTTCGCGCAAAGCAATTTGACTGTAATCTTTCCGCGTTTATCTTTCGATCTTATATAAACAGCAGTGCCATAGGCCTCTAAACTAGCGTCTGCAAAGGCGTGGATTTGCATATCAATTGTTTCGTGGTCACTGAACATGTATCGTGGAATATATATTTCATTCAAGCCCCGTAGCTCTTCTCTATAATTTAGCCAAGTCAATTGAAGCTCTTCTGGAATATCTTCATCCCAGTCAATCTTTGACTTCCTTAACTTCTGCATGATGAGCTTCCCTGTCACAATCACAGGACTTACGAGTCCTAAGGGATCAAAGATTTGTGAAATATCGGCAAGTATACTTCTTTTGGTGGTTGTGCTGTGTTCCTTTAAACCAGCAACGAGCGTGAACATGTCAGTGATTGGCTGCCAAATTAGTCCTAAAGTTTTAATTGAGTCAGTACCCAATGTCGAAACATCAAATTTAATGTCGAGTTGTTGATTTGCGATACCATCCACCAATTTTGGATGGTTAGCGCACCACTTGTGCAGATTGAAACCAGCTGTTGCCAATAATGATTTTAGCTCGTTCCGCATTGATACTGCTTCATCTAGATGATCACTCCCTGTAAGGACATCAACAACATAGAAATATTGAATTGCGGCAGCTCCTAATGGGAATTGGCTTGCTTCTTCTTCAGCCAGTTTCTTCAAACATTTTATCGCTAGATATGGTGCTGCTTTAGTACCGTATGTGACCGTAGCAAGTTTGTAATATTTTATTTCTTCAGATGCACCTTTTCTCCACATTATTAGTTGAAGCTGTCGGTCTTCTTCTGCTATGAGAATCTGTCGATACATTTTCGTAATGTCTGCTGTGAACACATTGCGTTTTAAACGGAACCTAGTGATGATAGTGCTGATATCTTCCTGAACTTTCGGTCCCTTGAGTAAAAGATCATTGAGCGATAAGTTGTTTCTGGTTTTTGCCGAAGCGTCAAATACTACTCGTAGCTTCGTAGTACTGCTTTCCGGTTTTAAAACGTAATGATGCGGCAAAAAATAATGCGGTCCAATGATTTCTTCTTTGGAGATTTCCATCATGTGCTCTAAATCTAGATATTCTTGCAAGAACTGGTCATACTGCTGTTTAAGCGTCGGTTGCTTGGCTAATTTCTTTTCCATGGATAAGAGCCGCTTATGTGCCAATGCCTTTGAATCACCGAGAAGTGAGGCATCACCCAACAATGGTAAGTTGACTATGAAACGACCTGTGGTATCTCAGGAAATAGTTGCTTTGAAGAATTCTTCGCAAGTTTTGTCAGCGCTGGATAATATGACTGGTCCAGAGCATTCTTCCAACTCCCAAAATTTCTGCAACTGACGTTCTAAATTGATATTGGATATTCCGCAAAATGGGATATGGTTTGATACTTTTCCCAAAATTATCCAGCCCAATGTTGTATTTTGAAGGATCGGTAGCTTATCCAACAAACGTATTTGCCCATTTCTGATTATTTCCCCATAGACCTCCGCCCCCAAAAGAATGTCTATTCTGCCAGGTTTATTGAATGATGGGTCAGACAGCTGAATGTTTTCCGGTATATTCCAATTCTTTGTATCGATGTATTGCTGTGGTTGATTGTTTATAATTTCAGTAATTGAATAGACTTCTAATATGGTTGAGAACTGTTCACAAGTTGATTTTAGTTTGATATTGATTTTGTCGCTTGCTTTAACTTTTGTGTTGCCAATTCCTGATATATTGATACTAGAATGATTTTGTTGAAATCCCAACCTTTTTCGCAATTTTTCGGTTATAAAATTCAATTGTGAACCGGAATCAAGAAGGACACGTGCTCTTAATGGTTTCCCTTCATTGGTATCGATTTCGGCGATTGCTGTTCCTAAAAGAACATATCCATCTGATTCCTTGGATTGAACTGATAAACTGGTGCTTTGTGTTTCTTTTGTTATTGTTGTTGTGGGAATTTGGTTATGTAAAAGTGTGTTGTGCTTCCTACCACATTTTTGGCAGCCTCTGGACACGCACTTTTTGTACACATGACCTTTCTTAAGGCAGTTTGTGCAAAGGTCTAATTCTCGAGCCTTTTCAATTCTTTTTGCAGGAATTAGTTTCAAGAATGCTTCGCAATGATAAATGGCATGACCCTTTTTGCATAGTTTGCATTCAGGAACTGTTTTGCTACCAACGAGCGATGATTGTTTGGCTGATTTGTTCGATTGTTTCGACGGCCCTGGTCTTTGGTTTAAAGTTTCTAGTGTTTGAAACCTCATTTCAATGAACTTTAGCAATTCGTCTAATGATGGGAGCTCACGAGGTGATTTAAGCGTTTGCTCATATAGTGTATAAGAAGTCTTATCTAACTTCTTCAAAACTGTATGCACAACAATTGGGTCCCAATATTCTTTTGTAGAGATGCCTATTGTTTGTAGTCTAAATAGACATTCTTTTGTTATATCATGCAGTGACCTGAGTGCTGATGCTGACTCAGTAGCAATAGCTGGTTGTGCCATGAGCTTGTCCAGTAGGGCATTCACTAGCAATCGTTTATTGGCATATCGATTGTTTAACATGTCCCATGCAACGATATAGTTGCTATTGGAAATGGGTAGATGCGTCACGAGCTTAGCTGCTTCACCCGTCAAATTCATTTTCAGGTACCAAAATTTTTGACAATTCCCTATTGGCTGATCATGTACCATTTGTTTAAAGAGATCTGCGAACTGAGGCCATTTAATATATTCTCCATCGAATTTCGGGAGTTCTATTTTAGGAAGCTTTAATTGGGAATCATTTGTAGTTGCTGTTATGGTGCAGCTAGTCTCAGCTTTCTTGATATTGCTATTCAATTTTGTAAGGAGAGCTTCACTTTGGTTCTGTAAATCATAGTACTCTTCCAACTTGTAACTTGTAGCGTGAATATCTTCCACAGATTCCCAAATCACGTAGTGGCAATTTTTGATTTCTGCCCATATTTTGGTTATTTTTTCTTTCTTTAGCCCTAAATATTCTATAGGCTGGTCGCCTGTGAGAGTAGTATTAGCTATTAAATGTTTTAATGCAGCCTTAAATGCTTCTTGTTTTTTTATAAGTTGAGTTACATCAGGACTTTCATATTTCGCCTTGATATTTTGATCTGGTGCGTCATCACTGTTTGAGCCGCCATTCGATTTTTGAAATGGTTGCGTATTTACGTAATCTAACAAAGACGTCACCTTTGTTTTAAATTTTTCTAACGCTTCTTTCACTGTTTTATGATAGTCCTTTTGAAAATATGGATGATCAAGGGAGACACCAGTAATTTCCCTTATTTTGTCATCGTTTCTTTCAAATTTTTCCCACAGCTCTTCTACGGCTGCAAGTCGTTCTTCCAAGTAGGCAATCGTTTTTAGGTCTTTGTAAAAATTTTTTTTACAAAGACCTACTAGTTTCGCGACCTGTCTGTCCGTCTGTCCGTCCGTCTGTCCGTCCGTCCGTCTGTCCATCCGTCCATCTGTCCGTCTGTCCGTCTGTCCGTCTGCCCGTCTGTCCGTGCGTCACAGCTGATTTCCTCAGAAACTATAGAAGCTAGAATGCTCAAACTTTGTGAAAAGGTCAGAAGTGATGATCTCTCAAAAGTTAAGGCCTTGACAAAAATTTAAAAAATGTTTAAGGGGGGTCCCCCCTAATAACGAATTGGCCCTTAAAATTTTTTTTTAATCAAAGGTAGTCGAGTGAGGTATCAAATGAAAGGTCTTGATTAAAACTTTTAGAATCTGAAATAAAAAAATCATTTGATGAATTAGGGGGTCCACGGGAAGGCAAAATGTACCCAAAATTTGACATCCAGCGATACGTGACTAGGTGTAAAGTATGCCAGGCAACGAAAGTGGAGCGAAAGCGAGCACCGGGGATAATGGTATCCCGAGCAGGTCAAGCTAAGGAACCTTGGGAGATGCTGTGCATCGACCTAGTGGGGCCGCTGCCTCGCTCCTCACAGGGGAACACCTATATCTTAACTATAGTAGACTACTTCAGCAAGTTTGCTTTGGTTTTTCCGCTTCGACAGGCTACGGCGGCAGTGGTAGCACGAACTCTGGAGGAACGCGTCTTTATGCTCTTTGGTGTCCCCCAGCTGTTAATCTGTGACACTGGAGTCCAGTTCCGTTCAAAGGAGTTGCACAACCTATTGGCCTCGTATGGAACCTCCATTCAGTTCACACCATTCTACCACCCACAAGCCAATCCCGCTGAGCGGATTAAACAGAACATCAAGAGAATGCTGAGATGCTATGTAGGCGATAATCACCGAAGATGGGATAAAGACCTGGCCAAAATTGGGTGTGCACTACGGACGTATACACACGAAACGATGGAAGTAACTCCTTATTTTGTCAACTTTGGGCGGGAAATGGTGGTAGCACGGGGCGGTCCTGTCCCACCTCATGAAGGAGTAACAGAAAATGACCCAAGGAAGCGAGCTGAACTGCTAAGACAACTGCGAGAAGAAGTGCAACGCCGTCTATGTGAAGCAGCTACACGCGGAGCCCATCGGTACAATTTATGGAAATGGAATCTATCATTTCATCCTGGAGACTTTGTCTGGAGGCGTAATTATGTGGTATCCGATGCGGCACGATATTTTTCTGCAAAGCTGGCCCCAGAGTATGTAGGACCCTTCAAAATCCATAGCAGGGATTCTTCGAACATATACCGACTGGTAGATATGCAAGATTGCGAGGCAGGCTGTTGGAACATTAAAGACCTCAAGCCTTATCAGTCTTGATGCCAAAAGTAGGCCAAGAGCCGGGAATATTAGAGAATAAGTTTGTGTGGAACGTTGTCATTAAGATACCCACTAAGATAGTATTGTAAGCTGGTGAATGGGTAGATGATAAGTTCATTGAGTAGATAATAAGTTCATTCTTCTCGCAAGAATAATAGTTATGGGAATAGCTTTTAGTGCATGAAAAAAAAAAATAAATAAGCTGCGGGTTTTTCTTTTTATTCATGATAAAATTCGGGGAAGGGTAGTTGTAGGGAAGAATGGCAGAACGCGCTAGAACTGGATAGAGACATATTGAGTTAGCTGTAGTCATCGAGGAGTAAAGTACCCAGCTTTGACTCTAAGTTTTTTTTTTGGCTAGTGGTGGGGATTATACCATAAGTTCCTAGATCATTAAGACTGGTGGTGGGAGTTATAAAATATGTTTATAGACCACTAAGCTTGGTGGTGGGAAATTATTTTTAAAATTTATAGTTTAAGAAATTAGACTCATAAGACATTTCGGTTTAAGTTTAGATTAGATCGCGAAGTGTCAAATACCACTATTCCGAAGAGCCTCTTATCGGAGTAGAACTGCGCAAAAACAGACGACGGAATAGACAATCGGAATTCGAAATGTTACCTTTATTTTTGCACGCAGTACAGTCGGGATGATCGTGCTCGGCTCAAAATTGCATTCATCTCCTGCTAATTGTATCTTTTCTCGCTGGTAGGATGGTTTCGCGTTTCGCCTTTGGGCGAAGGTAAAAGATTAGTTGGGCGTTAGCATTCATTCAAGAATCATAGGGATTCAGTGAAAATGATGACGGAGTTTAGGTCTTTAAGATATATTGTCGACGTACGTTTCTTTTAGTTACTTTCAAACCTACCTTTTGGTTCCTTCTCATGGTCTTCTTCTTTTTTTTTGGAGTTGGGTTAAGCCAATCGCTAAAGAAGAAAACATTGGATATTAACGATGGTCTACTCGCAAACCAAAAAAAAAAAAAGAGGTTGAGGATCAACTAGCTAGAATTTGATAAGGTTACTCGAAGTAGATTATTAGCGCTAAGGGTAATAGTAATGATGGATTAGGCTTTATGTTCTTTATAGGTTAGAAGTTAAGGGTAGCGTATGAAATTAAAAGGGGCGTGTTAGGATAAACGGTATTATAAGGAGAGTAGGCTAGATGTAAGAAAGGGTAGTGGAGGTAGGTTCCTTGGAGCTTGCACGAATAAAGGATTAGGATAAAGGATAGGCTTTAGGAAAAATTATGATGGTCAAGGTAGCTTCACCCAGTGGCCGACCACGATACGAATTGGCCAGTTAGGACTGAATCGTTGGCGTTTCGGTAGCAGCGTGGATCAGTTAGACATAACATAGCAAAGTTAATCTTAACCGTGGCCTTAAGAATGTTTAGAGTGAATAGCTTTGGCATGTCAATCGTTAGCGGATTTCCAGGAAATCCACTTCAGGTAGGAGGGGAAATGTCACGGCTGACAAGGGTTTCTAGCACTCCAGCGTAAACATCGACCACACATGACAAATTTTTATAGACCACTCCACGAGGTGAAGAGCCGGTAAGAACTTTAATTGTAATTTTATTTCTTTTGACTTCCTGAACATGAATTGTACTTAGAAATACTAAGTTAAAGTAAAGTAAGAATTAAGATTGTAAATTTATCTATTCATTTTGAATTATACTCAGAGATAATAAGCTAAAGTGAGTAAAGGAAAGTAAACTTTTTGCTCCAAGACTTAGAATTAAGTAGGACTATAATATATGGCCAACAACCAACCGATATCTAGTATGCATAACGCACATCTAGCTGGTATCGCCGCGCAGCATTTATTCAACAACGTTTTCGTATTTCAAATTCTGAAATCTTACTATGTCTCGTCACAGCATTCGCTCCATCTAGAACGAACTACAAAGAAAAGTTTCCAAGTGAATCGACATTTGTCGCCCAATTATTTGTCGTGAAGTACCTGAAATAATGCATTTAATCCAAATGTTCTACTCAGCGACGCTAATCTACCTGTGAACATGAAGGTGGCGATAGTCTTACAAATATTCCTAACATCTCCAGTTAAAGGTGTAATAGATGTTTGAACTGCAAATTCGGGAGAATATTGAAGCGCCACTACGGGTTGATTTTGATACCCGGAAGCCGGAGCTGAGCTGATACAAGTGAGCGGACAACAAGTAACTCTCTACATTATTCAATCGTTGGGCGAACAGGATTGTGACGGAGGTTGGATCGCGTGGATATTCATTCTATCTGGAATCGGTTCTTCGTTCAACAAAAAGGGGCCCCTAACGTGCTGCACAGGTCGTGTTTTATAGAGCCAAGAAAAACGAGGTATCTAGAATAACCCTAAATTTTTTTTTCTTTTTTATGAAGATAATTGAAGAATTAATAGCCTCTTTCCCGTTTGATTGTAATTATATTAACTTTCATGCACTAGAATTTCTTGCGTTTCTTTTTTTCTTAATAAACAGAGTATTAATTTTCAGCCAGCGAACTCCCCTGTGGAGTGGTCGCAACGATTTTCCGCGTAAAGGACGCAGGTGGAGTGCGGAATCCCGAGAAGTGAGGGGACAAAGAAAGGAACGGAAAAGTAGTTGATTTTGAAGCGTTGGGTTTCCTCTAATTTTTTTCTTTAGTGTACGGAAAAACTAGAGATTGCTTAATCTTGGTTCATTTAGCTTTCCCCTAGTTCATGTGCCTGCTTTGTAATTTCCCGTTGCGCTTCTCTTCTTTAGTGCTTCGTTCCGGGAGCTCAAACTCGTCAGTGGCTCCGGGGGCATATTACGGGTTGACGAGTGGCGCCAACCTACCCCGTCTTCACGGGTTAGCCGGGACCCCAAGGCCCTCGCCGGAACGCCCAATTAAGCCATCATTATAAACGTACTCGGGAGCAATTCTAAGGCGATAATTGCTTAATTGGAAATATCGTCTTGAAATCAAGACGTGTAACAAGGCCTTCTCTATCACGTGGCTCCAAAGGAAGAAGTCGCAAGGTGTTAAATCAGAAGATCTATTCAAAATAACACCTCTTATTGGAAAACCCTATATATATTTAAAATTGACTTAGGTACTTTTATTTTCTTTCAATTTTCATGAAAATTTAAGGAATAGTGTTAAACTTGAGCATGTTCAATCGGCCGAACATTCAGAAAAATCATTTAAGCTAGATTAAAATGGCGGCTGCACTGTGCTTATGAAAGAAACTGTGCATCTTTTGTATAAATTTGAACGATTTCATATCTAAGTATTGGATGAATAATTCAAGTTATCGATTCACGTCATTAGAAAACTTGCTTCTAACCCTAGGATGTTTACAAAGACCTTCTGGTAGGAGCACTCTCCTGCTTACTCAACTTGTTCTATCAGGCGATTGAGCCTGATAAGCTCTGATGATTTTCTCGATCTCTTTTCCGAGACGAGCCTGATCTGCAGCTAACGATTCCATTTCTCTATCCACAACAATATCAGAAGAAATTTGTTCACAAATACGTATTCGATATTTATGAACTTTTCGATGTTCTGACAGGGGTCACCAAAAATATGTTGCTTGAGCAAGTTGATCTCAAATATTAGAGAGTAGGATACTCTACTTCTAACAATGAAAGTCGACTAGGTTCCTGAAATAAAGCTGAAATTATGAATCTCCTAGAAATATTAGAGAGTAGGATACTCTACTTCTAATAATGGAGTTATTTAAACCTGAGACAAGAAAGCAGGATTCTCTACTTCTTGCTGTTGGTTTCTGGAGCTGTTAGATAAAACACCTTCGCTTTCGTAACAACTCTAAACTATATTTGGGATTTCCAAAGCTTAAATACAAAATTAATAAATACATATTTCATGAACAGACTACGTTATTTTAGACTTTAGGTAAAACAAAAATGCTGACGCTAGATAAGAAAAATGCACAATAATTTTCCCATGCATGAAAGAAATTAGAGTGTGCAAGTATGAAAGTAATTTTGCTGACGCGATGTCTAGTCCAAGACAATTCGCATGAGAAATTATTGCGGTACAAGGTTGGTATCTTTTTACATGGTAATAATTTGAAATAGTATACTATTTTACGAATTCGTGAACATGATCATTTTAACAAACTTTGAAATGAATGAATTTTAGTAAGATTAATTGTAAGAAAAAAAGGGAATTTAACTGAATTGAAAATGAATTGAAATTAAAATGAATTAGAGCCAAATTGATTTGGAGAGTCCTTGGACAAAGGTAACTCATATGGTCCACAAAATCTCAGCCCCCCCTATCTAAGAATGGAGTGCAAAGGACAAATCATTAAAAGATCCATTGCTAAGGAACTGTGGTAATAGAGCAATTACCCTATCAAACTGCTCTAAAACTTTCCTACCTCCTTCACCCCTACAGTATGGCGATCAAGAAAATTGAAATTCTTACTAGAAAAGTGAAGACAGTTCGATTAAACGCATATTGCTATCGGCGGCGACAAGTATACATTAATGATTATTCAGTTTAGAGTTCTTTCTAAATATCTAATGTCCTCTTTAAAATAATCCAGAACTCACAAACACCTCGCACACCAATTTTGTTTCAAATCAACGTGATATCAAAGAAAAACTGCAATATATTAGTACGCATTATTCATTGTGTGCACCCACACATATAAAAAATATATCATATGCAAACCACTTTGAGGCTTGCATCGAAAAGATAAGAGTGAAGTGGTGCACGCTTGCGGCGACGCACACGCGACGCGTTTTTGTGTTCGCCGACGGATGTACGAGGGTGGCGACGGTGGAAAGACGTCAATGTGGTGGGTTGCGTCTTTCCCTCGCATCGCGCGGTGATCTTTGTGTCAATCACGGAGGAATGACATCCATGAAATTCCCCGTAAAATATCTGCCATTTACCTGAAACCTTTATGGTGAACCATCGACAAGCGGTTATAAAGTGCGTGAAGTGACATATTTTGCTGTGAACTAAAGGAATTCAATCAGTGCTAGAAATAGAAAATGTCACTAATGTCCGACATGTGACGGCCATCCTTCCATGATTGTTCTGGACGTAAAGTAGCCGCATATCGGTAGTTTGTGAGTTAATGAATTGATTCATAGTGTAATTCCAGGGTGACGCAATAATTTTCCAAGTGATAATGAACTCTGCTCATTAGGAGCGCTAATGAGTGTAGAGCATGTTACGTACCCGAAAGTTACTTACTGAAATCTATACAGTGGGATAATTCATATTCAACATTCTTAAAATTTCCGACCACCACAACACCAGTAACTGGACGCAAGGTGAGTCTAAAATAATATACGTCATGTTTACTCAATCAGTGCATTATTTTAAGATAGTTGAGTTGGCAGGCAATCGCAATCGATATATGTTCGACAATATATGGGTCATGCTCCTCCGCTCTCGTTGAAACTTATCGAGGTACGTGTCTTATTCATTTTAAAATCTACAATAAAATTCATCCCGCAAAGCTGACTGTCGATTCTCACTTAGAAGAATTTTGATTATGGCGAGAAGAGATGATACGAATCAGAATAAATATCGTTTAAGTGTTAAAAAAAGAAAACGTGAGTGAGTGGACGTACGTGCGGTTACTGTGATTGGCAGCGAGCAGGTCGCCATTACTTCAACGAGATTTCCATCGATAAGTTTGCTTTAGCAGTGCATAAATTTGTATCGCATCTTACGTCGCTGCCATTGTCGCTTGGATACTGTTCAGTGGTTTTCCGCTAGTTTTCCATAAAAATCAGGAATTTCAGACCCAGTGAGAGTGTACGCTGGGGTTGGAATTGATTTGCTGAGCGAGGAGCGGGAAAAGTAAGCGTATCCTGGACCTTGGAATTTCGAAAGAGCTCAACGAACGCTTTAGACTACATTTGAAAGCAGCTAACACATTTATTGAAATTGACTTTACAATTTAATCAAAGTTCACTATTTCCCGCTAAACACCATTTAACGGACGGTGATACGGACATTATCGAATCATTAGTGAAAGACGAGGATGGTAAAAATCATCTTCGCATCACACAGCGCTTGCGCTTGGATCCGCCTAAATTAGATGATGTTCAAAAACGCATAACATCATCGACAACACATGCAATGTTCCTGGGTTTGGCGGGCTCGACATCAGCGGTTACATCCGAAGACAGTGGTGTGCAAACACGACCACTACGCAACTTAGTGCCGTATTTGAAACAAAAGGAAGCATCAGGTGTAATTTCGCTGCTAAATAAAGAAACTGAAGTTACAGGCATTGTATGCATTCCCACCGTGCGATTTTTCGGCAGAGTTGCTCAAGCGGACGTGTCACAATATAGCAGAAGAAGGATTGAAGGAAGATCATTTGGTTATAGTAGTTGTACGCGGAGGAACTGCATAAAGAGGTTCAATAAAGGATCATTAAGGCATTATCTTAGCTCAGATTTGACCGATCATTTGTCGTCTTCAGAACGCAGCGTAAGGTAGCATATGATACATATACCTGGATTACGCGAGGAATATGCATACTTTTTATATTTTATTTAAGAAGAAGCTTGAAAATGAGAATTATGATTTTGGTACATTCAGTAGTATTATCACACATTTTAGCTTTAAAAAAAGTGAATCTAGATCAAATCAAATGAAAAATTGAGATAAAATATTTTTGTCTCAATCAACAGTTTCTCACGCACTTCAACGCATGGGAAGTTTAATAATAAATAATAACGCAAAAGAAGAATGAGGAGAAGAAAATTGTGAAAAAAAATTAAGAAAATCATAGTAAAGTAGTGATTGTAGAAATGCAATTTCAACTTGAAACTTGAATATGCGTCTTTCAAGATTTAGCGTCGCGTTAATGTATTAAGAGAAAAAACCGTAAATATTTATAAATTAGTAATTGACGTCTTAAAGAGCATTTGATTTAGATCAGCATACGAAGTGTTAAAGTAAAAAAAAAGGTTTATTCTGAATGCAACAAAAATAAGAGTGCGGATTGCATTATTTTAAGAAAAGTTTGAAGGAAGTTCGAGAAAATTAAAATATTTATGAAAAACTTGTGAAAGTTAAAAATGAACAACTTGTGAGAGGGGAGGCGTTTTGAAGGATGTAACAATTGTCAACATATTTTATAGGAAGCAAAGGAACCCATCCGTTTATAATTTGTGAATTTCGCTAGTTTTTCTTTCATCCCGAAGTATCTATGTATGGTGCTTTATCCAGGCGACTGTCATCATTTTCTAAGCAACCGTTGTCGGCATCCTAAAATCGTGTTTATCTCATGTTTCCAGGACTTACATCTCCTGCATTCGTCAACGAGCGCTCGTCGTTGGACAAGGTCTGTGAGTATCCTTTGCATGTTTCTAGTTTTATTAATATTTTTTTTGCGTTTTCCTCTCACATACAACTTTGAGAACGCCAAAAGGAAACACATTTCCTTTCATTGATTACATTATTGTATAAATTATATGTTTTATAAATTTTTTTTAAATTATTTATACTATTTATGAATTAAATTTGAAAGATAAACGCGCGTTATTTACCATACCGCAAAGTCATAAAAATTATAAACAAGAAATAGGCGCGCATTGAACACTGGTATATTTCCTTTTTTTTTATTTTTGGAGTTGACGTTGAACGAGAATAGATTATTACTATGTAAAACCAAAAAAAAAGCGCATTATTATGAACTTATGTGTTTGTAAAGGAGCATCTTCTATATTTTTTTGTTTTGAGATATAAAAAGGTCTTCAATATTGTACGGAGCCACCCGTATAGAAGAAAATACAGAAGATTCTTCCCAAGACCGATAGATGTAACAATAACAAGGGGTTTATTTTTTGATATTACCGAACAGGAGATGCACTCAACACTTGAATGTAGTTAAAAGTAAATCATTATAATATTACGTCGACCAACAAATTGTGAATCTTTTTTTTTGTTTTTCCTTTGCAATGAAAAAAAATACAATGAATTGTTAAACTTCCAATGAAATCAGTCTTTCTTTTCCTTCAGTTCTGACCGGGTATAGGATCCGGTACGGTGGTAGGCTCTCACCACCAGACATGAGCCAGCCATCGGGCACCGACTAACCTCCTTTTGTTTCAGGTGACTTCGCGGGTTGAGTGGCCCGAGCAAGGTGCCTCTTTATGGCATAGGGTTATGTGATCAAATTGCATAACTCTATGGCATAAATTGGTCACCGGGGTATTTCTCCTCTGATGGGAAGGCTCATGCAAGTTATGTTGTATAAGTGTTCCACTCAGAAGAGAAATACCTGGCCACTGCAAAATTTATGGATTTTGATCCGGTTGGGCGGGTGCGAGGGGGCACCATCACCACCCGGTTGTCCCTCTCTTATTTGTGGGCCATGAACCTCGAAGTTACACTAAGTCCGCCCATTTTTGCTTGTTCCACTTGTTCTCTGAACAAGTCATTTCCCCTCTTTGTGGTTGCCTACAATTTTTGCGACTTCGGTCGCCTTTCATTTTGAGACCCCAGAAATTCGTGAATGCAATTGTAGTGGATCCTTGTGTTGGGGGAACGAACCCGCCCCACGACACCGTGATGCTAGCCTGCCAGCGCATTCACGCGTCCCCAGACAAGGGCATTCTCGGCGGATATCTACACCTTCCTCTGCCGACGCAGCAGACCATCGCTGCAGTCCTTCACGGACTTTGAAATCTACCTATATCACACTGGTTGAAATCTACCTATATCACTTCAGATAACGTAACCTAAACAATTCTAATCGTTCTGTTTTCACCTGTTCACACCTGGCTGGACTGAAAAGAGTTTTTCGTACTATGTCATTTTCACAATTTTGTTTGAGCGATGGGCTAGCTCCCCGTTCCTGGAAAACCCTACATTGTATCGAAACCTGCAACATAGCTTCGAAATTGGATTGGATCTACGGATTCTGGAATATCAGATCACTGAGCTACCCTGACGCTGTTAAAGACCTTTTACAACAGGACAGTCATTATGAATTAAACATGCTGGCAATCTGGAAGTGGTATTCAAGATATGAGATCGCACACAATATCCAAAGGTGAGAAGCCTGCTGAAAAGCAAGAATTCGGAGTGGGATTTATTGTGGATAGGGAATTCAAATTACACGTTAGTGATTTTCAGGCAGTCAATTAACGAACGTGTATGAAGTTTAGTTGATAAGTCTACATGGCTCGACTGAAGAAAAGAATGAAGAAACGAAGGAAATATTCTACAATCACCTAGAGAGAGTCATCGACTCATTGCTCACAAATGACACAAAAATAATTCTGGGTGATTTCAACGCTAAAGTTGGCAATGAGCTATTTCTTTGGGGAACGACGGGACTGCTTGGATTCGTTTTACTTGGAGCTGGTGCAATTTTGCACCCTAGCTCCCTTCTATCTGTTAGCAATTATTTGCTCACCGTGATTAACGACATAATTTCAATATATTCCGGCTGCAAATCATGGTAATAATAACACAAAAATTATTAAAAGTTTAGATACATGCACTGAGGTTCTAGTCAGGGTAGATTCAGTTCTTCCTTCGCTTAAACCACCATACCAAGGTCCCTTTAAGATATTGCAAAGAAAAGAAAAATATTTCACTATTAAGATTAATAATAAAGCGTTTAATATTTCGGTAGATCGATTAAAACCTTGTTTTTCCGCTATTAAGAAAAAAGTAATAAAAAATAATGGAAATAAAGAGACCTAAAAAGTATCGTTTGACATCGGTAACAATTAAACAAAATTCTTAACAAGATATTTATGGATGGCAAACGTTCCAATAAGTCTCAAAGAATAATTTTACATTAGCATTAAAAAAATCAATGAGTCACTAACCCCACATAAGTAGTTTTCCTTTTATCGCGAATTATAAATATTTCACTAGGGGGGAAGTTCTGTGGTGGTTATATTATATTATATTCAAAATAACTCAAAAATATTCATTACACTCATAAAATATACTGTATATAAAAATACTTTACTTTTGACACATTAAATGTAAATCTAGTTACCTATATTGTTTTTGGAATTGTATATATAGATTGTAAATTAATGAAGTAAATTCAGTAAGTTCAGTTCATACAACGAATTCAGTTCTTTCTCAAATATTGTATTGAGAAAGTTAATTAATAAATATAGTTTAATTTGTTCAGTTCGTTCTTAATTATTGTATTTTTTGAATTTATAATAAAATAATATTCAATACATAATCTTTCTGATTGTAGAAAGAAAAGTTTAATGCTTATAAACAATCACAAACCAACTACCAAGAACGAACAAAGGTATCAATTTTCAACAATGTACGGCTACTACAAAATCACCACAAATATAACAAAAATTGTTTGGTGAATTTTTACATAAGCGTGGCATTGCCTTGAACCTAAAACAATTAAAATTAAAGGTATTGTAATGTTTTATATTCAATAAACAGTATAAAATGGTAATTCGATCGATGAAAATAATATTTTTAAAACTGACTTACCAAAAACTCAATGAAAACAAGCCAATTACTCTTTTGTTAATTTTTTAAGTTTACCCACACGCGTCGCTCATTTATTCAAAACAATTACTGCGCTTGCGCATCAATCACTGCGTTTGTGCATGTTCCTTCGTTAGTAGTAAACAACAGCTCACTCTCTTTCTAATACAGAGATAAATACAGAAAACAATGAAATTCATGTACCAATGTTCACGAATACCGTTGCCTGCAAATACAAAAATGCTCATTGGATCAAAATTTGATGTGCTGGATAAATTATGGCTATATACTCGTATTTGGATTTACCGTGTCCATGTGTATCGAGTTCACATATACACATTTTTGCTCTTATTTTGGTGATGACCATTGTAATTTTACAACTTAAGCTAGAAACATCCAATTTTGCATGTGGTGCTCTATTCAAAGTTCAATTACAAAAAAAATTACAACATATTTAAGGGGGTCTCCCCATAGAGGGTAGTGGCCTCTGAAAAAAAAATTCGTAAAAGGTAGTCGATATGGGTATCAAATGAAAGGTCTTGATGAGGGCTTTTAAAACAGGTCTTAAACTGATATTTTTTGCTTCGAGGGGCGCACAAGGAGGGGAAATACACGAAAAAGAATTGGGAGTACAACGCTAAGTTAACAAAGAGCTTATGGAGCATTTGAGGGATTTAACGCTAGTTAAATCAACAAAAAAAACTAAAAACAAAAAGAGGGCAATGGAGTTTTCATCTTTCTCATCAGAGAGCTGTCCGCCCTTTCCTCCGTCTTCGGAAAAAGAAGCAATGGAAGGGGAAGCTACAGAAGAAGAAGATGAGGACAATGAATCCATGCAGAAAGATTCTGCTGAGGAGGACGAAGAGTTTCCTACTTTGCCACCGTCGAGTCCCTCAATGGCTCTACCAGAGCTGGCCATCTCAACGAAAATCACTCCCACAGCATCCACACCATCCAAATCCCCAGATGATGAAAAAATGGACAACGGTAACCGTCATTCTTCGTGAGCCTGAAAAGTGGACCCTAGCCGTAAAAGACATGAAAAGACTCGGAATCAATCATGAATCTGCCAAAAGCGTCTAATTGAGGATCCAAATAATTCCGGAAATACCACCAGACCACAGAAAACTTACGAAATACTTGACAGACACAAAAATTCAATACAACACATATATCCTTTCTGAAGAAAGGAATCTGAATGTGGTTATCAGGGGTTTGTATGGGGTGTCGATTGATGAGATAAAAGAAGATCTGGAGAGCCAGGGATTTCAATCCGTTGAAATCTACAACATCAAACTAAGGAATGTGTTACGCTAAAAATGTTACATTACACCAAGCGATACCGGTTGGGGGCCTTGGGGTCCCGACTAGCTCGTATAGACGGGATAGGAAAACGCCACTCACCAACTCTATTATTGCCCCCAGGAGCCAATTGGCGAGCTTGAGGCTCCTCCGAATGGTCCTTTCACTAGAACATCCGCTGGTGACTTTTACCTGGCTCGTCGAGCCCCTATCACCACTTTCACGGAAGGAAAAAACCACCAACTATGTGAATTTTGAATCCCCCGGCAGAGAGGATTCTTATCCGCACTAACTTCCACTAAAGAAAACCGAGGATTCTTATTTGCACTAACTTCCTCTAAAGAAAATCGAGGATTCCACTAAAGAAAAGCGAATGAGCAGATTGAAATCCCCGACAGGAAAGATTCTTATGTACCCCAGGGTTAATTTACGCCTTCCGCCAACACTGCGCGCTCTACGTGCGAAAACACTGGCTGAAACACTTTCACAGAACACGAAAATTTCGTTTAAAAAATTAAACGATAATTCAAGATGATCTCAGTTTTAGGCAAAGTTAGTATTTATAAATTCAAATTCTTTACACTTTCCAAATTTTTCTTATTTCCTACGTTAAGGCCCCGTCGATGGTCAAAATCCTTGCACTTCAACACTTTCGCTGCCTGAATCAATTTTTTTCCTTTGTTGTCTGGAGAAATTTTCCCTCGTTGCCTGATTAGTTTCTTCGACGCTCCTTCCTTCTGATTTTCGCACCAGTTGGCTCACAAAATGTTACGTTCTTCCTTCCCCGCTGTCCAAGCATCCGTGAAAAAGACCGCTTCCACCGTCACTGGCTCCTTTATCACCTTGTCGCAACGGCTCTTTAACTTGAGTTGAAGAACACAAGTCCACAATATTCACCTTGCAGCGTTTACCTCGGACGCAAACCCAGTTTTCCTTGGTGGCCATCTTTCTTTCGCGCACAGTCCTGCATTATCGATAAAAACCTTATCGCTGTGTTTTTGTTGACGTGTCAATTATTGTATTTGTTTTTTTTCTCTAAAAGCCATCGGGCCTTGATTTGTTGTGTGAGCAGACGCGTTTCGACTACTTCGAGTCATCTTCAGTATCTTGTGTTTATGCTTGTGGTGATGTGCGCGTATATTTACATTCGTCAAGAAATATTTTAAAATAAAGACGGTACGCGTTTATGGTGGCATATTGGGTTTGCCCTGTCGGCTCTCAGTGGTCCTCTTCGTTACCGGTGCCATAATTGTGTCCGCGAAGGGATATTACGCTGTGTTGGGCGATAAGCCCGAGGGTTTCATAAGTGCATATTACAGGGGTATCATGACTTTTTGGAATCCAGCAGATTCAATAACATCAAGTAATTCTTCGAGTTCATTTAAGAACATCGCGTCTTTGGGACTATGAGTTTTTGGCCGAAATTTGAAAAGATTTCTTATAACAGGCTGTGCTAAACTTGGTCTTTTTCTAAAAACTGTACAACACAATACTCGTATGTTAATTGTGGAGGATAAACTCATAAACTTTTCACTTTATGCAACGGTAATAGAACTTTCAGTAAAAATGTATGCGTTCCTTTTGAGTGGAAATGCAAAACTATTTATTTTATCCGCAAAACTTCTGGTAGTTCAGCTATTCCATTGTAATGTCCTTTTCATGAATAAGCGTACAGAAAACGTTGTTAATTTGGTTTCTAATAAATGCACGCAAGCCTAAAAATTTTCCATAAATCCGATGCAAGACAGTTTTTAAGAAATCACACTCTCGAGGATCTTCCGAAACAAAAAGTTCCAATAATTGAAGAAGAAATTGATGATCAATATAGTGCCTTGCAATGTGTTGTTGGAAATCCGGCGACTCAAGAAATCGTAAAAACAATTCATATACGAACTGTAGGTGAGGCCAAGACGCTTCAAGCGTTGGTTCGTCCTCTTCTCGATCGAATTCTGCTCCGTTTGGATTAGATGATGGTGGCAATGTGCGGAATGAATTCACAGCAAACATGTTGATAGTCTCTGGATAAAGGGCTTATGTTATAACACCATTTTGATTTGTTAAATATTCAACCATTTCATGTAGTGCAGCTCTTTTCACTTCTTTCCATTTAAGGTAGCTTAATGGCTCGGAAAAATTGAATAGTGTACAACATTGTCTTGGTTTTGGGATCTTCTCGTTCATTTGGTGGAGTTTCCGTCAATTGTGCCAATGGGGTCAACTCTCAATTTTTCGATACATTAAAACGTGAACTGCTCTAACGTTTATCCTTTTTAATTAAGGGCCCCGATAAATTCAGTCCTTTGGTAATTGAGGTTGGTGGTGGAGCATCTCGCGGTGGTGTACCTTTTATTATTGCTGGAGGTATAATTGTTGAGTTTGTTTCCTTGTTGTTAGTCTCGTTTATTTTATCATTGATACCGTTGACTTGTTGCGAATTATTATCCATGACCATGCGACGAAAACCACAAAGGCGTTCAAATTTTTCTGGGTTTCACTTAAATGATGTGCTTGAACAGGACGCGCGATCAATATGCAAATCTTACAATATGATTAAAAACAAAGAATTCTAATTGATCGTATTAAAAACCAACCTTACTTAACGCATATAATTTACATTGGTTATTCTAACATTACCTTAGTCCTTCTCACCAGTACTTCAGCGCATGGAGTGGTTTCTTGGTAATATTCCGACTAAAATGTTGGAGTGTAAGGAATCCTTCCGTTCCAGGAGTGACTCCGGGGTTTGATTTTATATTTCGTAATAAATGGGCCATCCAGTTTGTTGTAGGTCCTCCTTCCCAAATCTAAGATGATATATACAATATAAGGGCAATATGTCACCTCATATGCACTGTCAAAGCGCAACGCCCTCGCAGAGGACCAGTTATGTACCACAACTGTCAGCAGTTTGGACGTTTCTACCAAAACTGTCACGCATAGGACCGTTGTGTTAAATGCGACGGGATCCACCATTTTTCAAAATGTGCCAAAAGAGTAGAGGAAAAGCCAAAATATGTTAATTGTGGTGGAGAACACCCAGCCAACTATGGTCGATGTACTCAAAACCCAATGAATGTCAGGAAATTCTTCGCATAAGTTGCAGTTGCAAATAGCAATCAAACCAAAAGCACCACAATACCTCGACAACAAAAAACTTGAAGCACGCAAGAATATACAAACATTCCACGAAACACAAATAATAATATGGACAGACTCTTTGCCACCATGCATACATAGTTTCAAACCATGATGCAGGACATGATGGCGAAAATGATACAGGACATGTTTGCATAATAATAAACAATAATGACTTTTATGGATCACTTAACCATTCTCCCATGGAGTGCAAATTGCCTGCTTCATAAGACTGGAGCTGACTCAACTTACATTTGATTATAAGTTTGACATCATTCTCATCCAGGAAACCTTTTTGAAGCCTGGAAGTTGCTTGCATTTTCTTGGCTATTTTCTGTACAGAAATGACAGAGTAACAGGTAATGGAGGTGGAACAGCCATTCTTGTGAGAAGGAATATGAACCATAATCTCATATTGACACGTAATTTACAAACTCTAGAAGCGACTGCAATTCTAGTGTGGACGGATTCTTTTCAATTCGTGATAGTCTCGGTGTATAGCCACCCATATGCGCCTACGTTCATTGAAGATATTAAAAAAGGGAAAATATCTACTTTTAGTTTGTACGGAGGTCCACTCTACCCAAGAGGTACCGCACGCAGAGCGTTAACCGATTTTACTGAGTACGGTTTCCCCTAAAGAGTTCTTACATTGACGCTATTTAAATAAATGCCGATTTGAAGACCAATGCAAATATAAAATAAAAGAAAAAACGCTCCGCTCGAAATAAGACATGTTGCATAAAAAATCTTTTAGGTCTATTCCCCACATAACAAAAATTCTATATTAAAAAGTATTTCAATGGTAAAAATAAATAATATTAAATAAATTAAACGTAAAGCTTTTCCAAGGAACTTATACTAAGTAATTGCTTTCTTCATTATTTATATAGATATTCAGCGCGTCTTTTTTTTGTGGAGCAAACAAATCCATCACCTTTTCGTTGAAATTTTCTATTTTTCGAATGACTTCTTTACAAATTGATAATGTTGCTAATGAATTAAGTCGGCTTTGACCCATTGTACTCGACTTATATGTTTTGATATTCTTAAGAATACTGAAGCATCTTTCGGACTCGACAGTTGTAACTGGAGTAGTAAGGACTATTTCAATTAGTTTCCATGTCTGCCCAAATGAGATAAACAGACTATTATTTTTAAAAAAGCTATAAAATTCAATTACAGATGACATATTTTGGAACATTTCATTACCATAAATCACTTCTAATTCATTTTTTAAAATTGCTTCATTGAAAGATGGGAAATTTTTTACTATGATTGCCAAGTTTTTAGCAGGAAAATTAAAATGAAAATTTTTAAATTCAGAAGGATTTATCATGTTAAAAGCACGTATATGATCAAAATCTTCAAATCGTGTTTTTACCTGAGAAGAAATAATATCGCAAACTTCTTTTCCTATCAGATGAAGATCATACTAAGAAGTACGCATTCTTTTTGCAGTAGGTTCATTTTGATTAGTGTCACATAAACTCAAACCGTTTCTTATAGAGTTAATGGACTTACAAAATATTTCTACGGTTTGAAACGCTTAAATGCTATTTGTGTTACGAGATTGTAAAACATTATAAAGAATATCGACATGGTAGAATATTTTGTTAAAAAGTTCTAAAAAATATATAAAATTAGTGTCATTTAAATAAGCAATTAATCCGGTTGCTTCTCTTATTGTTGAAGCATCCCACGATTCACACTGAATCAACTCAAAGCAATGAAGTAAATGCCCGCGACTTTCAAACACATATTGTACAACGCGAGATTGAAAATTCTAACGGATCTCCATCGATTTCGGGAGACCTCTTTTCTTACAAACTTCAACTAGTATATCTTCACGTTTCGGAGAGCATTAAAAAAAAAAGAAAACGCTGAAATATTTGCAAAAAATACGCACTTCTTTAATAGATGAAGAAGCTTGCTTTAAGACAAGATTTAGCTGATGAGCGTAGCAATGGACAAATTGGGCGTAAGGATATATATTTTTCATTAAAGTTTGTACACCTGCATTGTTACTGCTCGTAACAGCTGCTCCATCATATGTTTGAGAGATAAGTTTGCTCTTCAAATTGAGTTCTCTAAGTGCTTTCACTATCACATCAACCATTCCCTGCGCAGAGCGATCATGAAGATCAAAGAATGAAAGGAATCGCTCAACAGGCAATTTATTTTTGACGAAACGTGAAACGATTACCATTTGTGTAGTGCAAGAAATGTCTGTTGTTTCATCTGCTTGAAACGATACAGAATTGGCAGCATTAATTTCTTCTTTGAGATAATTAAAATAAACTTGATTGATACATTCAAGAAGCTCATACTGAATTGTTTTGGAAGTATTTTGAGCGACTCGGTTACTTTTTAGATATTCATCCAAAGAAATATCAATTGATCTGGTATATGTTACCATATCAAGAAAAATTCCTCTATTACAACTTGACTCCTTCTCATCATGATCACGTAAGCTTAAGTTGTGGCTACCAAAAAATTTGACAACGTCAATCATTCTACTAAGAACATGCCGATTCTGCCTTACAGTTTCGTTATGCTTACTTAGTGAGGCAGCGTGACCAGAATCAATTTGGGACATAATGTTAATTGATCCAAACGTTTGAAAATTTAACGCGTTTTGGAGATGCCTTGAACTTGTCTCATGTTTCCTAATTCTTTCTCACAAATGTTTCAGATCGCGTAAGCCACTATTGGTCCATGCTGCCTCACCTCCAAACAAAAAACAATAGAAACAAAATAAAGAATTTTTAGTCTCAGAGGCTGTCAGCCAGGGTTTTTTTACTGAACCACTCAGTGGAAAATTTTCGGCTTTGTTTTTTCCCTGACATTTCAAGAATGAAATTTAATGGTTGATGTGGCCCTGAACGTTTAATTTCTAGTTTCTTCTTCAACACCAAGAAAATGGCCTTGAAATTAAACTTTCAACACTATTCATTTTACAATTTTTTCGTATCTATATGAAAAATAAAAAAAGAAATAAAATAATCAGACTACGTTGCATCACCAGTTCTCAAAACATGCAAACGAAAATCTAGAACTCACAATAATCTTTTCATAAAAAACTTCAACCACAAACTATTCAAACACACACCTTGCTTGCAACGAATGAAAATTTCACAACAATTTCACACCCATCAAAATACTTCACTCGCAGTTATAAAAAAAACCATGCAAGCAAAGAACCTCTAGCTCTAGCCTCTAAACATTTCAGATGCACTAGCTATAACTAAATTAGAGGAAAATGTAACGTGTAATTTCAGCCATCATTTGCATAATATTAACTTCACAACTGCCAAATTTCAGAGTTACCGTGGCTACATCCCATTCCAAACAATTAAATAAAATAACGATTAAATACTTCAATATTTGTAATCGAATTCATTTTCGCCTTCACAAAATACTCCAACTGAAAATAGAAAAAGACAGCTTCCTTTTAATTTTGTGTATTATTTTTATTCTCGAAATCGATTTTCGACCGTAATCGTTCGGTCTTCTTCAGCGATAACGATTAAAGTTTGTTAATGAAAAAACTTAAGACTTTTCAAAGATATGTGTATTTGCCAATAGTCAACATAAAAATACATAAACATATTTTTTCTTAACTTTTATTTTCTAAATAAAAAACAGGAAAATATCTGTAATGGCAACCTTTAAAAAACCAAGCAAACTTTTCTTGAGTGAAAAATTTACGATCGCCTCTGTTCGTCACATAGAACATTTTCATTTTCGCTTTGAACTCATTCGTTCTCTGCAACATATAGGCACTTTGGGGGCTAACTTAAAATAGCCTCTGAACACGATTTTGTTTACGAAACATGTGGAAAAGTATGAATCAAATGCACGCTGACACGACTTCGGAAATATTCATATGCGCTATCAATTTGGAAATAGCCCCGGATATAATTTTGGTTGTTTGAAAATATGTATAGGAAATCGCGATCGAAACGTATGCTGATGGCAACATGTTGCGTCGGCTTTGCGTAAATCTCATTGATGGAATCATAAGTATTTGCAATGAATGAAAGTATGTGCAATGATAAAAGCTGTTGTAGGAAATTTTTGAACTACAATGTTTTTTAAGGTTTGAACAAAAAAGATGGTGGGGCTTAGCCCCACTAGCCCCAAATTTAGAGCCGCCACTGTACTGTATTAACGTCTATAATTTTTTGCCAAGAATTGCAGGTGTTGATCTTCAGCCATTCATTAATTATTTCAATCAAGTTTTAATATCATGTACCTTAAATGATGAAATTGAAGGAAAATAATGCAAATTTATTCAATATTCTCATTTACAACGGCAGAAATTTTCGGATCAGAGGTGTCCAATCGAGAGGGGGTACCCAAAAATTTCATACATTCGCTCTTCTCTTGTCTCTCTCGACACAGATTCCTTGAATTTAAGATCGGTTATGAAAAGATCTCACTAAGATTTTTCATATAACGCACTCGACTACTTTTTATGAACATCTTTTTAATGGGCATCCCCCCATATGGCGGGCCCCCCTTAAAACTCTCTGAAATTTTTTTCCATCCTAAAACTTTCAAGAAGTCATCACTTCCAGCCTTTCCACAAATTTGATGGCTAAAGCACTAGTGATGGAAAACTATCGATAGTCGGCACTATCGATAGTGCTCGATAGTTTTCAATAAACTATCGAAAGTTTCGATAGTTGATAAATAGCTCGAAAGTAAATCACTGGAATTGAATTACAGGGTCTTACAATAAGAGGTGTTATTTTGATATTAAAAGAAAAATGCCATTTTTTAATATAAATGATCGGATGTTTATTTCATTATAAAGAAAAAGGTATGCCGTTAAGAGTGAAAAATAACATCAGGCAAATGACCACCACCTTTTCATGAAATTTTCCATAACCAAATCGCAAAGTGGCTGCCCTATGTCCTCGATAGCCTGTTGGCACAGACCTTCTCTTTCAGGTGGCTTCAAGGAAAGAAGTCGCAAGGTGTCAAATCACAAGATCTCGGTCGGCAATTGTGATCACCTCTTCGAGACATAACACGGCTCGGGAAATTCTCCCGTAAAAGATTAATGGTTTCGTTGCTTGTGTGGCACGTAGCGCCGTCTTGTTAAAAGTAAATGTTGTCCAAATCAATACCATCCAATTCTGGTCATAAAATATCATGAATCATCTCTCGATAGCGTAACTGTTGCTCCAGCCTCATTTTCGAAAAATAAGGCCCAATGACTCCGCCGAACCATAAACCGCACCAAAGAGTCACACGTTGAGGATAGAGAGGCTTTTTAACAATAACTTTTGGGTTTTCCAAGCCCCAAATGCGACAATTTTGCTTGTTCACGAAGCCACCGAGGTGGAAAAGGGCCTCATCACTCAAGATCATTTTTCGATGGAATTCCGAATCATTTTCATGCATTTCAAGGACCAGTCAGCAAAGACACGACGTTGTTGATGAACGACCGGCTTGAGTTCTTGTGTTAACTGAGCTTTATAAGCCTTAAGACCCAAATCTTTATGCAAAATACGATGTAATGACGTTTGTGGAATGCCTAATTCCAAAGAACGACGAGGAATGGACAAGCCTGGGGTTTCTTCAACACTTTCGGCGACAGCAGCAATATTCTCGGCTGTTCTTGAGTTACGTGCACAAGTTTTATTCTTCACATCACTAAGTTGTTCCAACAGCTCGAATTTTTCCACCAATTTCTGTATTGCGATCCGAGAAGGTGCTTCATGACGACCCAAAAATGTTCGAGTTTTACGAACCATCTCTCCCAAATTTTCACCATTTTTATAGTGAATTTTAATAATTTCAATGCGTTTTTGAAGCTGCATTGTTCCATTTTTATTTATGGCGTAATTTTTACTCGTCAAATGTCAAAAAATGACAGCTCCAAAAGTGACATCTACTGAATAAGCGGGCTATTCAAAATAACACCTAGTTCCATGAAGCGCATTAAGTTTTTAATATCAGAATTTATTTGACTGATTTAATTAATTTATCATATATACAACAATATAATAATATTGTATAATTCAATTAATTGATTGTATTGATTTTTTCTACTTTGTTGCATCCAGTAACCAATTGTTTTTACACAAAAAACAAGCATATTTGGATATTTAGGGTGAATATGGTTGCGACGATCAGTCACGATTTGCCCTGTCATACTGAAAATTTGCTCCGAATCAACAGACGTAGCTGGCATTGATAAAAACTTAACATCACATTCAGGGAGTGGTTTCAAATCCTCCCTTGGAAGCTGAAATGCAGAAATAAAGCAGTTGATAACGCTATTTCATTTGAGTTTCTTTTGAACTGTTTAGTTTCAACAGCAGTGCGAATGGCAGCAACTACAGTTCTACTCAACACCTGCGTAGCTAAATTTACCCGCATTTTTTCAAAAGAGTTCGGGTGAATGTATTGAAATGTTAATTTTGTACACATTTTGGTTACTTTCTTTTGCTCAAGCTCCCATAGTTCTTTTATAACATCCCAGCTTAACCGGCCATCTGGTTTCAAAAGATGGTGTTCAAGAGAAGATTTCTCAAAGATTTCATCAAATGAGGGAAATCAAATAGACATACAATGTTGTTTCCATCTACCAGCCAAAATGGTTTTTCAGGTGAAACTCCTAAATTGGTGTAACATTTTCTGTTATTTGAACCCTGGTCGCATGTTATAACTCTAATTTTAAGACCCCAACTTGAAAGAGTTCTTACGTTTTCTTTAAGAATTTCTTTCAAGCAGTCACCTTTAATTCCATTTTGTGTAACAAAATAATTCAGGACACATTTCCAGTTGCTTAGCAATTTTTTCTGCTAAAACCTGTATCTTCTAGCCCATCTATTAAATCATGTGAAACATTATATCTTCATTCTTTTCTGATTGCAATTTCATCAAAAATTAAAACAACATATTTTTCTGTTTCACTCAAAAGTTGACATTTGTTTTTAATAAATGTAAATGCATTGTTGCTTAAACCTGGCTGCAATTGCTTAACAGGTGCCCAATTGTAAACCGTAGATGGATGCGGTAAATTAATTGAACAATCGAACGTTCAGTTTTCTTCGAGACTTCTTACAGTGCTCCAAACTGCACTGTATACCTGATTTTATTTTATTTTTCTGCATGTTAACAATTTCCACAATCACCAAAGAATACAAGTATATTGTATACAAACAGTCAATCGATCACGTTAGGAATGTTGCGATGCATTCCTTTAGCATCCCGCCAAATATGCATCATAAGCTTTTGAACGAAAGCTCTCTCTCTCTCTCTCTCAAAGAGATTACATTTAAGCTAAAGCTTCGTGGGTTCTAACATCAGAAATTTGTGAGTAGAAATTTCGTTTGGTAGCATTCAGTCGTGTTGAAATATGTGCTAATCAATCGCAAATTTCTTGGGCTTCTTGGGTCATCACAAACGGAATTCAAATTTGTCACATCTCAGCGTCAGCTTCAATATTAAATTCTTAATATAATCGTTATAACACCTCTTCAAATTATCTTTCAAATTCGATGTGTTTCCACTTGCTTTATATTCGTTCCCACAGGTTAAACATTTGGTAAACTGTTTATCTTTAGATTTTTTTGAAAAATTCCATACTTTCGAGAAGTTTCGTTTTTCATACTTTCTTCAGGCTTGCATGAAAGAGATGTCATTGATGAGGAGGATGGATATGACTCAGAGTGATTCTCAGATTCGACTAATGATGATATTTGGTGATTCTGTAGCTACGAAATTGACAAATTTGTTAAAACTTTAGAACCAACGCTATTTTAATTTAGAGGCTCTGGGTTGAACAGCATGAATAGAAGTAAATAAACCCAGTTCCATAGCAAAATTAAATGGAAAGCCAACCGGCCAATATTTATCCAGGAAATTTTCGGAAATCTATGTTATGTGGCCAAAAAAGATGATTTGTTTTTAATTCAAAGAACAATATTGAAAACTATCGAAAACTATCAATCACCTACCATCGGAAATCGCGGACTATCTCTTGTGACCTTAAATGGCAATCGATCGGAATCGACGAATCCATAAATAACATGATTGCGATTACACAAAGCAAAATATGTTTCCCAAACGCCACCTCCACCGTCACTAATAAACGCCTTCCAAACACGCGTTTCCTCTGCTACTGGCTCGCAAACGAATTTTCATCTCGTCAACGGTTTATTTTTGTTTTCCCATCTACAATCAATACTCTTAGGTACAAATGTGTGTATTATACTAAAAATTCAAAATATGCTTTCCACCTATGATGCAATAGTCGGTGGTCAGGCGGTTGGATCTTTTACAAGCCTTTGGGGGGCCTTGCCGCCGCTTTGTCGCGTCTTTGATGTCATGACGTCATGTGATCCCTAAAATTAACCTGGCCCGCGTATTATTCCTGGCGATTTGTTGTTGCGGTCCAAAAAGTAAACAGACGGGCGAGCGGTGAGCAGAAAAACAACAAAATGTGATCAGAGGATATTTATTGTGCAAAACAAAACGCCGCGTCATAGCAGTTGTCTATAAAATCTTTATTGCTTCGAATAGCGCGAATTCCGTGCGAATTTGTGTTTATTTTGAGCTCGCTACTCTATTATTAGCGCTAATAGCCTAAGAGCAAAATAAACAATGCTTCCGCGAAGTTCCACCAAAAAACGGCCGTCGCAGCGCAGCTTTGGCTAATTCGTTCCGCATGCAGCGCACGAGCGTCAAAAGTTTTGAATTTCAAGGAAATGCCAAAGTGCTGAGTGTACACTTTGTGCAACGGTTGATGGAATGCATTCTAAGCATTGCAGATTTTATGAGAAACATTTTTTGTGTGCAAATTCCAAGCGACTGGGTTTAATTTAGAACCCCGATGTTGCCGTCACGAACTGGCGGATTCGAAATCATTTTAAATCATAATTGTGCCAAATTGCACACATACTGAACCATGTCGGCGGCGAACAGAACAGAAATTAGAAATTCTGCTTGGTCCATGACCTGACAAAATGACTAATGCACCGCCGATTACTTGTAATTGCATCTATTCGCGGGTAACCGAAGCATTCGCATCTCGGACCCAAATTGTTCAGTCGCTGCTTAAGTAGGCCTCGAGTTTAGAAGGTTTGCCAGCGCCCAGTGTGCCAATAAGTCGGAACAGCTGTATCTTAGCTCACTGCAGTAGCATGCTCTTACAGCATGCTTAGAATACCGCAACTGGTCGTTCATAACGTCATCAAGATCGTTTCGAGCGAGAAAACGTTCGTTGGGAATAAATTTGAAATTTCGCACCGGTGACGGTGCGTGACTGGGGCCTTGTTTTTGCCTGTAAATACGTTCGCGCAGCGACATTTTTGTCGCGCTTATTCATATGTTTTTGTTGACGACATTGTTGCGAAAAGAAAATCAGCATCAGTGATCTGCGGTCAAGCAATAAAAACCTTTTTATACGGTTAATAAGCCATTCGGAATATTAAAAATCCGCCCATTGCGTCATTTGAGCAACTTTGTATAACGGCAGCGTTTTTCTTAAGAAGTGCAGCGTCTTGTGACTGTGCCATTAGCTTTCTTTTCATTTTTCCTACAGCTTACATGGTTTGTTATGCTTAATAATTTGACCGCAAAGGAATTCGACAACTTGCCTTCAGATATCAGAGCATCAATTAAGGCCGATCAACGATATCGCAATATTTCACCTGAACTGAATACAAATATTCTTTTATTTACTCTGTACATTCTTTAGAGACCCTCATCAGTCCGTACCACGATTCCGATCTTTTCCTTTCATATGTACGAGTATTTACCATCAGTTGTTATTATTGTCGCTCGTAGCTGGCAGCTTGCATAGCTTTGAGGTCATTGGAATTATTGCTAATTGTTGACATTCATAACCCCCTGCGCCAATGCTTTGTGCCCCAAAAAGATCAAAACATCTCATCAAAACATGTTGTTGTGTACTCGATTAAATGAGTAACGAATGAACAGGTACAAGCATACGAGTACATATCACATGAAATAGTTCATTGAAATTGACGTCAAGGATGAATGACAAAGAGATCGTAACATTTATTGCAACTCGTTTCGTAGTAAACACGTATTGAGTCCAGAATTTCACACTTCTGCCAGGTGATAGCGTTAACTTGGTGTCGCTGGCGCTTCTAGTGAGCTTGAGTTCTGGGAATTCGATTAAATGCTAAGAACTTTATGAATGGCATAATGAAATTATTTACATTTATTTTAACGTGCTTTTGATGATTCAAAGTTGATAAAAATATTTGAGGAGAACACCGCAGTGAATACATCGGAAAAAAATCGATTGTGAAATTACACGAAATTTGTGAAAAAGTCATGCGAGTTACAAAGCATTTTCACATCTGCATGGGAAATTCCCAAAAAAAGAATGACAAAATCATTCATGCCAGACGCTTAGGCAGATCTACCAAATTTAAGCCCAATCATTGAATTTAAAATGAAGACAACATTAAATTTACAAGGTGCATTCCAAAATAAACGAGACTGAGCTAAAATAGAAACGAGAGGAGCTTACTTCTCCTGAATTCGAGTTTATTTATTCAAAATAGTCTCCTCCGGCTTCGATACACGGTTTTGCGCAATCCAAAAGCTTTTCAAAAGAGTGTTTCAGGTCATTGACCGGAATGTCCTTCAGGATGTCGGTACCAGCGTTTTACTTCCATGGCCAAATGCAATTTTCCGAATAGGTAGAAGTCATAGGGAGCCATATCAGGTGAATACGGTGAGTGATTGATGGTTAAAATGCGATTTCTAGTCAAAAAATCAGGCACAAGAGTGGATCGATGAGATGGTGCATTATCATGCAATAAGCGCTAGCTTCCTCCTTCGTAGTATTCAGGGCGAATTCGACGAATACGATGCAACAAACGCGTCAAAACGCCAAGATAGAAAAGTGCATTGACGGTTTGGCCCTTTGGCACGAACTCCTTGTGGAGAATTCCCTTGGAATCGTAAAAACAAACGAGCATCGACTTGATTTTCGGCTTCCCCAAATGCGATTTTTTGGATGGTGGCTCGTCTGGGGCCTTCCATGCGGGTCTTCGGGTAATGATGAGGTTACCCTAAGTCCGTCCGTTTGCACTGGTTCAACTTGTTCTCTGAATAAGTCATATTCCCTCTTTGTAGTTACCTACAATTTTTCAACTTCGGCTGCCTTTCTTTTGAGACCCAAGAATTCGTGAATGCGAAATTCTTTTGTAGTGGGTCCTTGTGCTGGGGGAATGAGCCCGCCCACGACACCGCAATGCTAGCCTGCCAGCGCATTCACGCGTCCCCAGACAAGGGCATTCTCGGCGGATATCAACATCTTCCTCCGCCGAGGCAGCAGACTTGTTTATTTACCTATTCACTAAACATCACCAGTTACAATGTTGTAAAGGAAGTTCTCGTCTTTTCTTGCCTCTTTACTGATGTCTTTCGAATGTTGAATTCTAAGAAATTGTTGGTCATCAGTTATTTTATGCGGAACAAAACGTGCATAGACCTTTCGTAAGCCCAAATGATCGGTTAGAATGCGATGAATCGATGTTTTGGAGTTATTCAACTCCGATTCCGTGAATTTCAACGATGATTTCGGCTTATTTTGGATAAACTCACACACGATTTCGATAGAATTTCGGTGATCACTGATTTTGGGCGGCCCGTATGTTCATCGTCATATATGTCCTCACGATCATCTCTGAAACGTGTAAACCACTCATGAACTGTGGCACAAGATAGACAATGCTCGCCATAAACTTTTTTCATCAATTCAAATGTTTCGGTAAACGTTTTAACGATTTTAAAACAAAATTTGATATTAGCTCTTTGTTCGAAACTCATTTTTGTACAGATGACACAAACATACTGTTACTTTAGACGCAATAACTTCGCTTCCACTGAACCGAATGTCACCAAACTATCACTGGTAGTCGGGGGGGATATGTAACTTTCTAACTTTCTTATTTATAGATGACGCCACCGAAAAAAATTTATGATGAAAGTCTCGTTTATTTTAGAACGCACCTTGTACTATGAAATTAATCTCAACCTTTCCCGCTCCTGCCAAACACTTCTATATGAAGTTGGATTATGCTCATTCACTATTCCTTCAAATTCATATAAGTGCAGAGACTTGAGAATGAATTGAATCCGCATATTGTAGATTAATAGGCACATGTATATACTATAGCTGAGCCATTAGGCACCTTATCTAACCCCCAACTTAACCATTGATATCAAATGTATCCAAATTTTCAATTGTCGTCGTAGAGGGACAGAATAACTTCTATAGCAATAATTGAGTTATCATCCCTTTCAGAAAAGTCGGGAACATTAATAAATAAATCGAAATGTTTAAAAATTATTTTTAAAAAATCGATCTTTTCCTCCTTTTCTCACTTCTAACTTTAAAATGATTCATTTTAGACCGAAATTGCAGGGAAATAAATGTTGCGTGATTAAATTTTCTATAAGAAATGATTGGTAAAAAAATTTAAAATTTTTTACCTTTGCGGCAAAATACCAATAATTAAAAATTAAGGAAAAAATAAACCTAATTTATTGTATTTTTTTTTGTTCCCAGCTAGCCCGTGGAGACGGGGTAGGAAAACGCCACTCGCCAACCCTAGTATTGCCCCCAGGAGCCAATTGGCAAGCTTGAGGCTCCCCGGAATAGTCTTTTCACAAAAGTAACCGCTGATAACCTTTACCCGGCACGTCGAACCGCCTATCACCACTTTTACTGAAGGAAAAAACACCAACTATGCAAATTTGGGATCCCCGATAGAGAGGATTCTTACTCGCACTAACTTCTGCCAAAAAAATCGACTGAGCCGATTGAAACCCCCAACGGGAAGGATTCTTATGCACTCCAGGCGTAATCTACGCCTTCTACCAATACTGCGCGCTCCACGCGCGAATACACTGGCTGAAACACTTTCACAAGACACGAAAATTTTGTATAAAAAAATTAAAAGATAATTCAAAGATAATCGCAAGTATCATGCAATATTATTATTTATAAACTCAAACTCTGTACACTTACAAAATTTTCCTTAAGCCCTACGTTGGGGGCCCGTCAATGGTCAAAATCCTCGCACTTCAACTAGCTCGCTGCCTAAATCAATTTTTTCCTTGTTGTCTGCAGCAAATTTTCCCTCGTAGCCTGATTAGACTCTTCGACACTCCTTCCTTCTAATATTCACACCTATTGACTCATTGCGATCCCTCTATTCGGCACGATCTTCTTTCTTCGGTGTCCAAGTATCCGTAAAAGCGACCGCTTCCACCGTGGCTGGCTCTTTTATCACCTTGTCGCAACGGCTCTTTGACTTGAGTTGAACAACTCAAGTTCAAGCACACAACATTGACTATGGCTGCTCAACCTTACAGCGTTTATGTCGGACGCAAACCCAGTTTTTCTTGGTGGCCATAATTATTTCGTGCACAGTCCTGCATTATCGACAATAACTATATCGATTTGTTTTGCTTGAAGTGTCATTCATGTTATGTGCACGAATATTTACGTCCATCGCGAAATATTTCAAAATACAAGCGATACGCGTTTATGGGGGCGTATTGGGTTTACCCTGTTGGGTCTCAGTGGTCCTCTCTATTACCGGTGCCATAATTGTGTGCGCAAAGGGATATTTTGGTGTGTCGGGCGATAAGTCCGAGGATTTCGTAAGTACATATCAATTTAATTTGAAATCGTGTTTTAATAGCTGCGAACCCGTCGATCATCAAATACTCTCGTTTCTAGCAATTCTTCCATATTGTCTTTCATGCTACCGTCAGTCTCCCGATAGTACTTATAGCTTAACAAATCCCTAGCGTGCGCTGCCATCGGTGTGAGATGACGGGCGATAATGACATCAAGATCTTCAAATTCATCGCTTTCAAAACTGAAGGCATTCTCCTTGCCCTTCTCACGCACATCAATGTGTTGATAAATATCCTTGCACACCTTCTACGTTACTGTTAAGTGATCTGCCCGTTTACACGAAGGACTTATGATGGCTTCACCTTGACACCAATTATTTTGATTACTTCCAAAAAAGACTTATTGTGGAAAGCCGGATGCTCTATAACTCGTTTTACATATTGCTGTTGAGCCTTCGTTTTCCTGCCTTCATCATCTTTTCGATTGTCTTTGTCCTCCAGATCGTGATCATAGTACGGGTCTGTGCGCAGACGCCATTCGTGATTCTTGTCGATGCAATTTCGAACGTAGTCCGCCGACTCGCTTATTTCATTGCTAACCCCATTCGTTGTCGAGTGGTAATGTTTCAGGGACGAACTATTATTACTGTTTTCAATATTTACATATTTGCCGCTGGTGCTCGTCGACAATGTCGTCGATGTCGTTATTGGTAATGTGTTTGATACAACTGAATGCAATTTGGATTGTGCGCTCAATTTCCCATTTATTTCGTGATTGTGTCCGTGCTTTTGCAAATTTGAAAGTCTAATATGATTTGTCGACATTGTCGTTGCATTTACTAGAAAGTTCTCTTTGTCATTTTCATAATTTTCAACATCGTTATCATGCAATAGACCATTGTGGCGATTCAATGTGCATGAATTGTATTTGTAATGGCTTCGATTTGTTTCAGTTTATAATCGGATGATCTATAATTGCTGTAACGTTCATTAGCACAACCATTTATTGTTGTTGTTGTCGTTGTAGTTGTGGGCGACGATTTGAAATCATTTTGGCGGTAATCTGTAAATTCATTCGTTTTCTTTACATCAATGGGATCGAGACTACTTCGCCAAATGTTTTCTAGACACTCAAATGCGAAGAGACGACCATCTAGTTTAATTCTTCTTCCTTAAATAATTCATCTGGAAATGTGAGCGAACCTTGTGAACTATTCAAAAATGTCTCCTGTTTTGTATCGCCACCAAATGGTGCAGATCCAGGCAATAATAGGTAGGCCAATACACCAACCGACCATACATCAGTTTGCAATGATAACGGATCATATTGTAGTACTCCAAGTGCGACATAATCGGGTGTGCCAAGAATTTCACGAATTTTACTGCCATTCCTCGTCGTGAGAGCAGAGTTGAAATTCGGTGGCGAAGAAAAGCTGCTTACTTTTTTTTACTTAATACCTAGCCTTACTTTACGCTAATAATTTATATTGTTTATACTAACATTAGCTTAGTCCTTCCCACCAGTACTTCAGAGCGTGGAGTGGTTCCTTGGTAATATTCCGATTAAAATGTTGGAATGCATGGAATCCTTCGCTTCCATGAGTAGCTCTGGGGTTTTTTTGTTTAATTTTATATTTCGTATTAATGGACTTAAGACTTTCATAATTCGCCTAAAACACGAAAATTTTCATCAAAACCGATTCAGTAGATTTCGTACGATAATTTTTCAATCTAAATTTATTTAAAAACAATCAAAGTTTGGAAATCTTGCTGGTCAGAAACTATAGCATATAAAAGTTTGAAAATTTGTTTACATACAAAAGAACACTTTGCCTAACAAGCGCACTTCAGAAAATTAAAGTAAGGGTCAGTACCAACTATCAACGAATAGTCTTCCCACGGAAGAACGGATAATAGACTATAAACTTAACACGGTCACATAAGGCACCCCATCAGTACCATTTCAAGTTGTGCGGGCACTACTTTCAATAGTCAGTAGTAACGACAACATTTCAAACCAATCAGTGCAGGAAATACTGACAATTTCTATGTTGACGACTAGTTGGGTGGAGCTGACAACATTTACGAAGCTTTATAGCTAAAGCGGGACATCATCAACCTCCTAAACAGCAGCGATTTGGAGCTACGCGGTTAGGTATCGAAGGCACCTGAACTTTCGGATCCACTACACTACGGCGCAATCTCATTCCTTTGATAACGACGAGTCAAGCTTCGTACTTGGATTACTTTGGAATCCAACGTTAGACACTTTCGAATGCAATATCGACATCACCACACCGAACACATACACAAAGCGGACGTTCTTGGCTACTTCAGCACGGATTTTTAACCTTCTCGGTTTTCTTGCTTCAGTTTCGATCGCGGCCAAGATACATCTACAATATTAATGGAGGTTAGGGATTGATTGGGACTACTCATTTCCTGGCGATCTAAGAGACACACTTAGGAACTACATATCTGGCCTAATAGCGCTCTCTGGTGTACATATTCCACGATATATCAGGTCAGTGGAAATCATTGGCTTTGCGGACGTATCGAAAGCAGCATACGCCGCAGTGGTTTACGTTAGAACACAAACTGAAAACGCCTACGAGCCTTTTCGAGCCACATTGCTAGTAGCTCGAACTAAGGTTGTACCCATCAAGCGAGTCATCATTCCTCCTATGTGCAGCGGATCTTCTCGTCAAATTTACGCGGAAGATTGCATCCTGCATAAATCTCAATCTGGACAGCTGCCACTGCTTTACGGATGCACAAGTGACATTCATTGGATAATCGTAGGCGCTGGAAAACATTTGTGGCAAATCGGACATCCAACATCATCAACATAATCCCACCTGAGAGATGGCATCACATTTAGTCTAAACTTAACCCAGCGGATTGTGCATCACGCGGCCTGGAACCAGCACAACTATGTCAACATCGTCTCTGGTGGAACGGACTAACTTTTCTAACTTCAAAAAGAGTTTTTCATTCACGACCAGTGCGCATCACGGACGAATCGGTCATGTCGAAAGTTCGGCATGTAGTTAACCTGCTAGAGGTTGATAGCGACTTCCCAATTCACAATTTCTCGGATTGGAAAAAACTACTTCGGATCACCGCCACCTGTTTGAGGTTTATCAACAATTTACGAACATTGATTACAGCTCATCGTGTCATCGGTCCACTTATCAAGACAGAACTTAATCAAGCCTTCATCATTTTGGTACGACAGGTCCAGTCGGTCTCTTTTGGTCAGTACATTTATCATCTTACGCGGAACTGTCCGTCTCTTAAAGCAAGCAAAATTACCCTTCAACCAGTGGCATCCAATCCTGCTACATCGGAATCATCACATCACTTCACTTCTCAGCGCCCATGAGGATCAGTACGATTTGCATGCGGCTTATGGATTGCTACAAAAAATTTTACTCCACAAATTTTGGATAATTGGATCACGGATTGCCATCGAGCAGGTCACTTGCAACTGCATTACGTCTGCAGGATATCGGGCGGAGACATTGCATCAGAATTGGCCCCATTACCAACGGTATGAGTTACGCCTGCAAGAGCCTTCGCAAACTGCGGAGTCGACTATGCAGGACCACTCATTATCAAATCATGGCGCGGACGGTCAACTAAGCTGTACAAGGCCTCCATAGCGCTCTTTGTATGTTTGGCTACGAAGGCATCTCACATTGAAACATTGACGGGATTGACTACGGAATGCTTTATAGCATAGTTCTTATCTCGGCGCAGCTGTCCTGACAAAATTTATAGCGACAACGAAACCAACTTCTTAGGAGCAAACAAAGAAAGAACATCAATGCATCGGATGCACAAATTTCGAAAGGCGGTGAACGACATTATGAATTTTATATTTTCGAAGAGCACCACCGGGCACTTCAGTCCTCCAGGAGCCCCTAACTTTGAAAGAGTCAAATTGATTAAATTTCACTTGACCTGAGTTATCGGCAAGGCGACACTCACGTTCGAAGAACTCTACACTCTGTTCGGTCAAGTGGAACATTGTTTAAACAGCCAACCACTATGTCCTCTTACAAGTGATCCCAGCGATGTCGATCCTTTAACACCAAATCGTTTCCTCATTGGGATCAGCGGCGGAAGAGCATTCATCCCACATCAAACACATGCGAAGATGGAAATATATTCAGAAGCTATACAACGATTTGTGGACACGTTGGACAGACGAATACTTGCGGCAACTGCAATCACGGAACAAATAGGCTTCCCTTACCCCGTATATCATACTCGGAAGCTTTGTCATCGTAAAAGCGGCCAACAAACCACCGGCTACGTGGCACTTAGCACGCATCATTAAGTTGCCCCCAGGCAAGGATCATCACATCAGGGTCACGCTTCGGAACCACCACGGAGAATTCATGCGGCCCATCTACAAATTGATTCTTCCGCCAGTATTCACGGAAATGAATGTTGACAATTGACTAATGTGTCAAGGCGGGCGGCATGTTCAGGCATTTTCATACGTCAAACGACAATATTCAAAATTACATCAAGGTGACAGCCTTTTAATTTTCGGAGTCTCGTACAGATGTCAGTTTACAGGCTTCGCTGTAGGGCACTGCCGTGTTATGTGCTGCCACCTGAATGCCACGTCATATTATTTTCAATAATGTTTAGATATCGTTTAGATTTAGATTGTTCTGTTTGAGACGCCCATCGCGACCTGTCGATATTTTGTAATAAACTTAAGTTAGTAGTAATAATAATAACTACATTGGTGACCTCGTTAAAACTAGTGAAACGCGCAATATGCCTAATTCTCCAGATAATAAAACGAAATTCCGTGTCGTTCATTTGAAAACGTTTTAGGAAATATTGAATCACTACAGACGCTTAAGCTGCCGCCATTTTAGCAAAGACGGCCAACTTTGTGGTTCGTGCAAGTTGAAGCGCAATTTACGACTCATAAAGTATTAAGTGATGCTAACCGGTTTAACGCGATAGTTTCATCAATTGATTCTGCCATTTTGGAGCAAGTCGCCAATATTGTGGAATCGTCGCCTACATCGGACGCATATGTGACATTAAAAACGCGCTTATATCTCGCTTCACAGACTCGCCTGAAAAAGCGTTAACAAAAGTCCTCACGGACTTAGAACTTGGTGATAAAAGACCATCTCAACTGTGGCGCGAAATGAAATCTCTCGCAGGAAACCAGCTCGGGGAAGCTGCTGTGCGTCCTCTTCGGCTACGTCGCTTACCACCGCGAGTGCGTGCAATATTGACAGTGACTTCTGACATTGGAATCAAGCCATAAACATTAATTGCGGGCAAAATTTTAGAAGAAAGCGGAATGGCCTCGATAGCCGCCGTCGGGAATAGCGCATCAAGCGTTAACGATGATCTATGAAATGAAATTGCGTCTCCCACAAAAAGGTTTGAAACGTTCGAAATGCGCAACTCACGCAGAAACAATTCACGTTCGTCCTACCGCCGGAAACAAAACCAATCGCGATCTCGTTCCCGAACTGTTTGCTTCTACCATCGTCGATTCAGTGCAAAAGCGCAAAAGTCTCGAAAACCGTGCACTTTCGTGGCGGAAAACTAAAATGCTCGTCGCCATGTGCGGTAGATGACGACGGCCAATACCAAAACCGCCTACTCATAAGAGAACGTCGCAGTGGAACTCTATTTTTGGTCGACACCGGAGCTGGTGTGTCGGTAATTCCCCCTGAAAAACACTGCCTTCGTAAAACACCAGCGCCTCTAAAGCTACACGCAGCAAACAACACCGTGATCACCACATACGGTGAACAACTGATGGATCTTGATTTCGGATTACGACGCCCGATGAAACGGTTCTTCGCAATCGCAGACGTAGCACGTCCAATTCTCGGTGCATATTTTCTTGGTAAATTCAACATATTGGTAGATTTAAGGAACAAACGGCTGGTGGATGGCAACACGCAACTCTCTACTCTCGCAAAAATTTGCATGGAAAAATTACAATTTTAGCCCAGGATAATCAATTCCGTGGGCTGCTATCAACATATGCTGAAGTCACATCTTCCTCAAACTTCAACAGTTCTCGAATACTCACAACAGGTGCACCCATGGCTGAACGAATGAGATGTCTTCCACCAGAAAAGTATGCAGCTGCCAAATCGGAATTCGATTACATAGTCTCGATGGGAGTTTGCCGTCCATCTGACAGTACTTGGGCCAGTCCATTACATTTGGTCCAGAAAAAATCCAGACATTGGAGACCATGCGGTGACTATCGTCGCTTAAATTCAATAACGATTCCCGATCGTTGTCCCATCGCTCACATCGAGGACTTTGCGAATCATTTGTACAACAAAGCAATTTTTACCACTTTGGATTTGGAGCGCGCATATCACCAGATACCGATACATCCTGATGATATACCAAAGACTGCATTCAACAAGCCATTTGGATCTTTCAAATTTTGTCGAATGACTTGCGGCTTACGGAACGCTGCGCAAACGTTTCAAAGATTTATCGACACCGTTTTGCGTGGACTGAAATTCTGCTACGCCTATCTCGACGATATACTTATAGCGTCAAAGAACCTAAAGGAGCATCACGAACATCTGCAGGAAGTTTTTGAACGATTGAAGTCATATGGCGTCAAAATAAATACACCCAAGTGCGTATTCGGAGCAAAGGAGGAAAAGTTTATAGGCTACTCAATTTCGAGTGAAGGAAACAAACCCTTACCGGATCGAATAGCAGAAATTACGGATTTCAAACAACCAAAAAATCTTTTGGAGCTTCGCAGGTACTTAGGAATAATCAATTTCTATAGGCGATTCTTGCGGAATGCAGCAGACGTACTTGCTCCCCTGAATTCTTATTTGGGTGATAAAAAGTCAAAAGACAAAGAACCGATTATTTGGAACGAAACAACCAAGAAAGCGTTCGAAGAAAGCAAAACGATAATTGAAAATGCCGCATTATTGGCTCACCCTAACGACGGAGCCGCTTTGATTCTTCGAACCAACGCATCTGAAGTAGCCATTGGTGCGGTTTTGGAGCAAAAACTAGGGGATGCATGGAGACCACTAGGATTCTTTTCGAAAAAATTGAACCTAGCGCAGACAAGATATAGCACGTATGACAGGGAGTTATTAGCTATTTACGAGGCTGTCAAATATTTTAGGTTCATGCTCAAAGCAAGGAATTTTTCGATTGAGACTGACCAAAAGCCTTTTACTTTCGCTTTTTCACAACATTCGGATAAAGCTTCTCCACGGCAAATGCGACAATTGGAATTCGTTAGCCAATTCTCGATGCAAATTTCCTACGTTCAAGGCTCACGGAATTTTGTTGCTGACGCATTCTCCAGGATCGACGCTTTCACGAATTCAAAACTCCAAGTGCAGAGGATATCGCGAAAGAACAAGCTAACGATGAAGAGCTGCAACATCTCCTTAATGCGAACACTTTGTTAAAGCTAAAACAGTTTCCATTAGGAGATGGAAATGTTTTATTCTGCGATGTATCAATGGGAATTCCAAGATCATATATCCCAAAGAATCTGAGGAAGTCCTTTTTCGTGAAAATTCATGGAATATCACACCCAGGCGGAAAAGCCACGTGCAAACTCGTCTCCAGCAAATATGTGTGGCCTGAAATGAAAAAAAAGTAGTGATGTGGACTAAGAACTGCGTAGCATGTCAGCGATCCAAAGTTCATCGACACGTTACTCTTACCCCGCAAAACTTTCCAACGATGGATCGCCGCTTCCAACACATACACGCAGACATTGTTGGTCCGCTTCCATCGTCCTATGGATACACCTACATATTCACGGTGATAGATCGGTTTTCTCGATGGCCCGAAGCAATTCCGTTGGAAGACATCGCTGCAGATACAATCGCTTCAGCATTCTTCACAAACTGGGTGGTAAGATTCGGAACACCTGAAACAATAACCACCGACCAGGGAACTCAGTTTGAGTTCGCATTGTTCCAAGCCATGTTACAGTTTATCGGCAGCTACAGGATTCGAACCACAGCGTATCATCCCGCTTCTAATGGAATGGTTGAAAGGTTTCATCGTTCCTTGAAAGCCACAATCATGTGCCACGAATCATCACATTGGATTGACGTTTTGCCAGCAGTGCTCTTAGGATTAAGGACATCTCTCAAAGATGACATAGGATGTTCAGCAGCGGAAATGTGCTTCGGGTTGCAATTACGGTTGTCCGGAGAATTCTTCAGCAATGATTCCGCTCCTGACAACCCGCACGTTTTCATCGAAAAGTTCCGACGGAAAATGCAAGCACGAAAACCGACACATGCCGCATACCATAACCAAAGAAGCGTTTTTGTACACAAGGACCTGTCCAGATGCAGCCATGTGTTTATCAGACAGGGATCTGAAAAAAATTTCTGCAGCAGCCATACAGCGTTCCTCATGAAGTCATCGAGCGTTTAGATGAACGAGTCTTCAAAATACGCGTAGGGAATAAGATCAAAAACATTTCCATAGAGCGTCTGAAACCGGCACATATGGAAAACGACTCGCAGGATTTAGCTGGTAAACCATCATACGACGGAGCAGCAAATTTTCATCAACCCACAGTGCTCAAAACGTATGAAGGACCTAAGTCAAAATTACGTCAAGTGACATTTGCTAAATGAATAGAAATATCATTATCACTTGAGGGAGACTGCTGTGGGGCATTGCCGTGTTATGTGCTTCCACCTGAATGTCACGTCATATTATTTTCAATAATGTTTAGATATCATTTAGATTTAGATTGTTATGTTTGAGACGCCGTTGCGACCTGTCGATATTTTATAATAAACTTAAGTTAGTAGTAATAATCGTGTTTTCATTACTACATCGCACTTTCGGAGTCTTAGATAGTCCTCAAACTTGCACCTATCCTATTGTTATTTCTTCGAACTCACTCTTCACATGTATCGTGTTACGAGTGGAACGTTAGAAAGAAATAAAACGCTTTTTCAAATCTAGAACCATCGGCCGTTTTTCTCGGTATAAGTCCTCATCATGTGGGGTTTGTCATGTGTCAAGTAAGTCTTTGTCTGATAAAATATTTTCAAGGAGCCAAGGACGTTCGTTGGTGAAAATTTACTTTGACTCATTAAACTACTATTAGATTTTGCACTGACATTAGCAATATTTTGCAAATTATCAATACTATGGCTTTTTCTCTTACTCCTATTGAATTGGAGAAAGATCTCCATTTCCTAAATATCATCACTTTCCAAGTTTGGCTCTCGTTACTTCCCTAAAGGTCGATAATTATACAGGAATGTCGTGGTGGAATGTGTTCCCTGAAAAATTTGAATTTACGTTGCAGCGACTAGAAGTAACATTTCTCCAGAGAAAGTTTACTTTTATGAAACGTATCCATCCACACGACATCCACCGACTTTGGACAAAAATATGTTGATACTCCGAGTAGTTTTCTGAGTTCCGATATATTTCGGTCGTTAAAAAAAGATTTATTTTTCAATTTTCGAATATATTGTATAAAAAAATTTGCAATTAGCTTTAACCAATGACTAGATAAAATTTTTAACCAATAACTAGACAAAATTTACAGTGTAAGATACTTTCACGCGGAAACCAAGGAGGTAATGAAAAGAATAGACACAGCATTTATCAGAATCGGAGGTGTCTGTTATGAAGCCTAAGAAATACTGTTGGCTATCTGCTATCAAATATGAAAACTTCAATGAATTAGACGAAACTCTTTTGGACCGACACTAATTAAGACCAATGCTTTGAGTTGCATATTTTTATTAATAATTTTTCTGAAAAATTATTAGAGAGCTATATGAGCCATCCGAAAGAGTGATCGGTATCCGCGCGACGTAATGAAAAACTTCAATGTAGAGCAAATTTGTCGTATAGATTTACATTAAATTGATGTGAAAAGGGTGAAATGATCCAATTAAAGTTTAGCTAATGAAGTTTATGTTTTCAAAATGAAGACAATTATGACTTCCATAGCCACAAGTATGTGGCGTAGGTGCAAGTGGTATTATTTCGCGCTTTCTAGAGTTTAGATAAGTTTGATTTATCGCATCAATCAATAGAGATTCCGTTGCTTTCACACATCATTTCAAACCATAAAAATTTCATCACAACAATTGAAAGCTAATTGTAAAAATATACAAACATATTCCTTTCACTTCGAAGAATTTTTCCATACATGCAATCTTTCTTCGTTCAATGTCTCACGACGCTGTGCAATTTTTCTGCAACTACATTGTCTATATCCGATTAGTATTTATATGTGCTTGTTTTCTTTTCTAATGGGTTGCAGATCACTTTCACATACCATCTATGAAAAGAGAAGAAATGAAAAACATCAAATAAAAACAAAAACAATGACGCGTCATTGACTTTTTCTTAATTAGAAGCAATGAATCATTGAATCAAATCATTCACTACTTTTCTTCCTGTTTGGCTGCGATAGAAACGAATGAATGAATGAAATGTTAGTAAACAAACATAATAACGCGACGTGGAGTACAGTGAAATTTCTCACTAGCTTTTAAGTGAACATGGAATGAATGTTGGGTTGACAAAGTAATCGTTTTTTTTTCGTGGCAATCTAAAGTGGATAATAGTAAAAACTGAATGTCTTCAATGGTTTGATGTGGCTTCATGGAGCTATCCGAAGAACCATTGCTTATAGCCCCAGTAAATCGCTGGGTTGAAATGTTTTTCAAGTGAGTTTTGTTTTTTGCATTTTGAGGGCTGTTGGAAAGAAATAGTGGATTTATTAGCTGTAAAACAGGCTTTGTGTGATTGGAATTCATCGAGATACTTCTTTCATCCACTTTAGTTGGCGCAATCTACATTCCATCACTCACTCTCTCGCAGGTAGGCAATAACAGTGCAATCATCATAACTCGTTAATAGTGACATTAAAACGACAAACTAACAACAAAACAAATGAAACGAAAGGAACAGCAAAATAGCAAACAACAGTAAAATTTGTTATGTAGCTACGAAGTAATAGTGATTGAGGTCATGTTTGTTTTGCTCGCGAACGTGTGAGTGTGCGTGCGAATTTGGGTCAATTAGTGCAAAATATTTTACATCTCTATATTCGCAGCCATACGAGTATGCAACATCTATTATGGATAAACAACACATAATGTTGCCGTGCACCGCGACCACCTCTTTCATTTTCGCGTTCATTTGTTTACTTCACAGTCTCATCATCAAGTTGCAAATTTTCAGCGGAGCGTTTATTGTTGCTAATACCTTATTATTGAGTTTAGCATTTCACTGTCGATACGATGTTTGCGTGGAGCGTGTGCTTGGCAATCTTTTAACACCTGGCCACCGAGTCCGCTTGCGCCATAACCTCCTGTTGTTGTTTGTTATCACCGACTTATGTATATCGTTCACCTGTGAAAAATGTGGCTAACATACGAGTATTGTTGAATAGCGATAAGCACGGCTATAGAATTGATTACAAAAGACCAACCAATGAAATTAACAAAAAGCACTAACTGATCTGAATGTGGTGCACATTCTGGTCCGCGAGGTACAAGGAATTGATTGGGCTGACCCGGATGTCGACGCGGGCTAGAATGGCGTGGCGGAACTGGCGAGAAACAAGACATTGTACAAGGTCGTTTATCAGCAGACATGCATATTGTTCAACAATCACCAGGAGATAAGTTTGATTTCGCGAAGTTGACTTGGCCTAACACGAGTTATATTAATAGAGTAACAAATATTACCCATCTGATTTATGGTCTGCTAATAATAGGTTCTGTGCATACCCCAATAGCAATCAACGTTAAAATTTTGTTTGCGATATTCGTATTGAGGAGTACCAATTGGAACAATCTTGGATATCGTTTGGATTTTCCTGATTCGGGTTATGTAAAATACCGAGAAGAAACTTATTACCAATGTTGCGATTAGCCCCTGTATAGTGGGCAGATGATTAAGAGAACAACCAAGCCTACCATTACATAAACAAACTTTTAGAAGAACAAAGAAAACCGACTTCAAAATGCCCTAATCAGAAAGAAATAAATTTCATGGAAACAGCGGCAAATCAATTTCCCAGTTTCAACATAAAAACTCCCAACATATGCACTATCGGAGAAGAAACAGAGAAAAACTGCTATAGTACTGCTCCCAGGAAATTTATTTAATCCTATTTTAGGCATTTTGAAGGCGGTTTTCTTGCTTTTTCTAAACATTTTTTTTATTTCACCCTTTCTAGTGGCACATGTTTTTAACGGTTCAACTTATTTCGACTTTTGAGCGGCCGCCATTTTGTTTCAGATGGTTCTACTTTGGATTATTTATTGTGAGCTTTATCACACACTTGAATTAACCTTTGTAGCAATTTTGGTGCAAATCGGAGCTATACTTCGGTCAGAAGAGAAATCATGGGTTTTCATATACCTGTAAAACTGCCGTCATTTTGTTTTTACTTAGGCAATTTTAATGATTGGCTGGTTCGATGATTCGTGCCAGCATACGTTTGACAAAAAGAATCAGGCATACAAAGAATACTTAGGTAGAAAAACCAGCCCGAAGAGAGAACATTATGAAATCCTCAGAAGAGTAGCGAATAAGATCATTAGAATTAAGGAAAGCAAATACTAAGACGGTCCAATTGAGCAGTATGAATGTAAGTCTAGCGGGTAATAAGACAAGCATACAAAGTAGTGAAAAGCCTCAAACGAGGTTATCAGCCTGAAACCACGTTTCGTCGGCAATCTCATCGCTGATGCAACCAGGGTTAAGGAAGGATCGGCATCATATTTTAAGAATCTCCTTAATCCTCCGCACAGCTCCAGAACAACGGAGCAGCGTCGTTCAGAAAGTTATTCGCAAACTCATCCATCGGCAGCACGGCTTTAGAGCAGGACGTTCTACCATTGATGCGATTGTAGAGGTGGTGCGCGCGGTCCGGAAGGCAGAGGCATATAGTCGCACCAAGTAACGGACCGTCCTGTTGGTGACACTCGACGTCAGGAACGCCTTCAACTCCGCTAGATGCGTGGATATTCTGGATACGCTGGAAAATCTTTTCAAGTTCCAGAGTACCTAATGTGGCTTTTGAGGAACTACCTAAAGGACCGAAGCCTGCTCTACGACACGACACAGGACCAACGAAGGATGGAAATTACATCGGGTGTTGCCCAGGGATCCATCCTTGGTTCGGACCTGTGGAATGTGTCTTACGACGGGCTACTAAGACTGGAGATGCTAGATGAGTCGCGCTTGATCGGCTTTGTGGTTGATGTTGTGGCTCTGGTTGCTGGACACACCGTTGAACAAGCGCAACTTAAGATAGGTGTGCCAATACGCCGAATGAGGGACTGGATGACTGCTCGCGGGAGATTCCCTAGAGTAAGGATAATCAGTATTGGAGACTTGCGAATCGAATCGAAGCCATCGGTCGAGTATCTAGGGCTTCTGATCGACTCGAAGATGAGTTTCTCTGAGCAAATCAGGGCAACGGCTTAGAAGGCTGCTTCGGGAGTATCGGCTTTAAGTCGTCTTATGGCCACCGTAGGGGGACCCAGCCCATCAAGAAGACGTCTCTTGATGAGTGCTGTAGGATCAGTGCTACTATACGGAGCAGAGGTATGGGGCGACGCTCTCAGCAAGGAGGTATACCGAAAACGTTTGGCACAGGTACAGAGAAGAGGAGCACTGAAGATTGTATTATCGTTTCCGACAGTCTCTAATTCGGCGGTGAGAGTTATTGGAGGCGAGATACCTGTCGCCATTGCGTGATACCTGCCATCATCGCTATTCACATCGGCTCTGGAAGACGTCATCAGAAAGCTACCTGTCGATACACGAGGTACACTATTATACAATTCGACCCAAGTAGGAGCCTATACAGATGACATTAACGGTCATTAACAACTGCCAAAGAACTGTTCTAGAAACTCGACAATCAAGCAAAACTAGTTGGGCTACAAATCGATGAGAATACATACAAAGCTCATGACGCAATCGAGGAAAAATACCTCAAATAGACAAAATTTTATTATTATTTTATTTATTTATTTACCAAACAAGATTTACAGTTGATTTTACAATCTACATACTTTTGTACACACATATATATATATATATATATATATATATATATATATATATATATATATATATATACTCGTATATGTATCTATATATATATATATATATATATATATATATATATATATATATATATATATATATATATGTATGTATATCTATATATGTATATATGTAAACGTAATAGCGATCAGTCATGTTAGCGTGGCAACACTGTAGAAGCGGTTCTGGACATTTGGTCGTGCCTTTGATCAGACAGTTGATTTTCCAACGTTGCGGTGCTAAGGTCGTGTGTGCTATCTTGTCCTCAGTAGATGCGAATTCAATTACTTTTTAATTTATAATTCATTTAAATACCTCATCGTTTAAATAAACCTGAACTTTTCGTTTGAATAAACCTGAACTTTAATTTGTTAGACTTTAATAAAACAAGTCATTTTATAATTCTTACATTTGGGGGTCAACCGAACCAAATTAATAAGAAGAATGAACGGTAGTGTACAAGTGCGGAAAAGAAATCGATCGAATGTTAAGAGATCAAACTAAATACTAAAAGTGTTGATTGTTCAAAGTGCCAGCATATTTATCGTGCAGTATCCGCAGAAATGATTCTTAAAAATTTATCTACGTAAAAATTATTTGGCGTACAAATTCAGAAAAATGTGCATTTTAACCCTTACATGAAGTAATGCAACGGGATACACACACAAATCAACCAAGTGAAAGAAGTATACGATATAAAAACCGCATGATGTATAAAGTTCGTGCGAAGAAGAATACGTGCATAATTCGGGTAAAGGTACAAAATCCGATCAGAATTTTGCATGTGAAATAAACCACAAAGAGTCAGCGCGAAAAGAAACACCAAAAAGTACTGAAAATAGAAAAAGACAGCTTCCTTTTAATTTTGTGTATTATTTTTATTCTCGAAATCGATTTTCGACCGTAATCGTTCGGTCTTCTTCAGCGATTAATTTATTTTTACTCACATTCCTGCTTATATACTAGCCATGTTTAAGGAAATTTACTCTAGATCATTAAAAAGTAATTAGGGAAATTTGCTTAAGGTAATAAAAGGTAGGAAAGGTAATTTACAAAAGGGGTAGTTATAAAAATATTATTTTTACATGATTCAGAAAAGATATTATTATTTAATTAATTTAAATAGCCATGATCTGCAGTTTCCGTCATCCTGATTCATCAACTTTTTCCTTTCTCGGGTAATTGCCAGGCTTTCCATCACATCCAATTCACGTGTATCTCTAGCTTCCTTGATGACTACAGCGTCCTCCATTGTTATCTCGTGCCCCTTCGTGATAATATGTTCCGCTACCGCTGACTTGAAATTCGAAGTTCTTTCTTTCTTTCTTGCTGCTGCTGCTTCGCCTAGATGCTCCTTGATTCGCGTGCCGATGAGCCTCCTCGTTTGACCTATGTACAATTCTTCACAAGTGGGACATTCGATGCGATAGATACCAGATTTCTCGTGTGGTTCGCGCTTGTCTTTCGTTGATCCGGGAACGTTTTTGAGCTGGTTCTTGCTGCTTGATTCGATTAACCGTACAGAATTGAGCTGATTTATTCGCCGCTTGATCCGATTGCTGATGCCTTCGTGATAAGTTAGCCTTCCAGTACGTTCTTTCGGTATTCGCATTTGATAATGTTGATCGTCCCTGACGCTGTCTATTAATCTGGATCTTCTGTGCCATTCTCAAGACTTACGAGAAGCATCAATTTAATCCCATGTTGAGTAAACGCATTTCCTTTTCACTAAAAACTATACTCGATTTGTTGAAAACCAGTCCGGGTATTTCTTGAACTTCTACGAATTGTTTAACTGGTTTGGCCGCTTCTTCCAATCGATTCAACTTTTTCCGATGTAATTCCCTTTTCTTTTCTTTTTCGTATTGATATGCTAAGTCCGCTTTTTCCAGTAAGTCCTCCATATAACCTTTACCACAGTGTTGAGATTCTCGCATAAGCTCCAGATGCTTCTCGTAAGTCTTGAGAGTCGTATCGTTCAATTTCGTGTACAGCTGCTTGATGCTGATCTTCATTAAATTTCGTTCCACTACTATTTTTTGGCTAACCGCGTTTTTCAGGCCACAGCATATCTTCAGCAAATATAGTTTTCAGTGAAAAGGAAATGCGTTTACTCGACATGGGATTAAATTACGCCATAAAACCATCTAAAATACCTATAGAGGAGATCATCGTAGAAACGGAAGCAGCAATGAGCAGACTACCGGAAGCACGAAAAACGATGGCAAGGAATGATATAGCCGAGGCGATAAGGGGAGCGAAAAAGGTGGTAAACAGTGAAGAGGCGAGCATAGCTGCTGAACTGAAGAAGAAACCTGTTCACTTTGTCAAGGCCGATAAAGGAAACACAGTGGTAGTGATGGATAAAAGCAAGTATGATGAGGCGGTCATACAAAAGCTAAGCAGCGGTAATTTCTTCGAGCTACGCCGGAGCCCGTTAGAGGAATCCATGAAAAGATTCGAAAGGAGAATTAAAAGTTGTGAGTCATTAATTGGCGAATTGACGAAGGTAAGAGTGAGCAACCCTACTTTGCCTAGGATCAAGTGTTTGCCAAAAAAACAAAGAGGGGAACGAAATGCGTGAGATTATTTCGGCCGTGAATGCACCGACCCAAAAACTGGCAAGATGGTTGGTGAACGAATTTAAGGGGATGACCCAAATGAATGGTAGATCTGTAAAAAACAGCAAAGAATTCTCCGAGAAAATCCTGAAGTTTGGCCCACCAGCGCAAGACGAAATTATGGTGTCTTTCGACGTGAAAGCTCTATTCCCGAGTATTCCGGTGATGGAGACACTGGGATATATAGAAAAATGGCTTTCCCACCAAGAAAACTCATTATCTTGGAAAATAAAAACTAGGCAGTATATCCAACTTGCGAGACTTTGCATGATCGAAAATTATTTCACCTTTCGGGGGAAATTTTATAAGACGAAAGGCGGAGTTGCGATGGGAAATCCACTTTCACCATTTTTCAGCGAGATATTTATGACGAAACTAGAAGACGGACTGCAGGAGAAAGGCCAGTTACCAAAACATTGGGTCCGATATGTGGACGATGTGTTTGCATATGTGAAAAGGAGTGACGAGGAGAAGGTCCTTGCTGACCTGAATGGAGCCCACAAAAATATAGTATTCACGATGGAGGAAGAGAAAAACGGTAAACTATCGTTCCTAGATATAGTAGTAAGGAGGACTCAAACAAATATAACTTTCGATGTATGCCGGAAAGCAACTCACACACAAAGAACGATTCCAAATACATCAAATCATTCGCAGCAAATCAAGGTTTCTCCGTACAGAGCCATGATCCACAGGATGCTCGATTTGCCGCTAAGCAAGGAAGCTAAGGAAAAGGAGATGAGGTACATTGTTGAGACAGCTAAACTAAACGGCTTCAAGGGCTCGACGATTAGGAGAATGGCACAGAAGATCCAGATTAATAGACAGCGTCAGGGACGATCAACATTATCAAATGCAAATACCGAAAGAACGTACTGGAAGGCTCTAACTTATCACAAAGGCATCAGCAATCGGATCAAGCGGCGAATAAATCAGCTCAATTCTGTACGGTTAATCGAATCAAGCAGCAAGAACCAGCTCAAAAACGTTCTCGGATCAACGAAAGACAAGCGCGAACCACACGAGAAATCTGGTATCTATCGCATCGAATGTCCCACTTGTGAAGAATTGTACATAGGTCAAACGAGGAGACTCATCGGCACGCGAATCAAGGAGCATCTAGGCGAAGCAGCAGCAGCAAGAAAGAAAGAAAGAGCTTCGAATTTCAAGTCAGCGGTTGCGGAACATATTATCACGAAGGGACACGAGATAACAATGGAGGACGCTGTAGTTATCAAGGAAGCTAGAGATACACGTGAATTGGATGTGATGGAAAGCCTGGCAATTACCCGGGAAAGGAAAAAGTTGATGAATCAGGATGACGGAAACTGCAGATCATGGCTATTTAAATTAATTAAATAATAATATCTTTTCTGAATCATGTAAAAATAATATTTTTATAACTACCCCTTTTGTAAATTACCTTTCCTACCTTTTATTAGCTTAAGCAAATTTCCCTAATTACTTTTTAATGATCTAGAGTAAATTTCCTTAAACATAGCTAGTATATAAGCAGGAATGTGAGTAAAAATAAATTAATCGCTGAAGAAGACCGAACGATTACGGTCGAAAATCGATTTCGAGAATAAAAAAATACAAAAAATTTAAAGGAAGCTGTCTTTTTCTATTTTCAGTTGGAGTATTTTGTGAAGGCGAAAATGAATTCGATTACAAATACCAAAAAGTAGAAAAGAAGGTGAAACAGTTGGAAGGAACATTTGAAAGAGAACAGAATGTTGATAGTGTTTCAATTTCGTTTGAAAGTGGTTGCAATACGAACAGAAAAGTTGAAAGTGCCGTAGAAAAAATCAGAGAAGTCGAAAGAACAATAAACGTGGAAAAAGTAGAAACAACAATAAGAATAAAAAGTGCAAAAGGTGATAACGATTACGAGAAAATGCCAACATCTCAGCAGAAAACACAAACAGTTAACAAACATTTTACGGTTGCTAGCGCTGAAGCTTGATCAACAACAGAAACCGCCGGTATCATTTGAGTCATTTAACAAAGTGATCAACGAATTTGATGGTATCAGCATTCCGGTTAGGTAATGGTTCGAAAACTTCGAGAAAAACGCGGAGGTTTACAAACTCGATAAACAGCAAATGTATGTGCAAGCTCGAAATAAAATGGTGAAAACTGCTCAATTATTTTACACTCAACCCCGTTTTATGATTACGAAAGTTTAAAATCAGAACTTATAGATGAGTTTCACAAAGAACTTAATAGGTCCGATTTACATAAAAAATTATGCGAACGAAGCAAAATAGAAAACGAAACATTTCATGAGTATGTCTTGCATATGAAAAAATTAGCGGCCATGGGAAATGTTTATGAGAAGTCAATTGTGCAGTATGTAGTCGATGGCTTAAAAGTGAAACAAGAAATTAAATATTCGTTTTATTCATCTACAAGCTTGAGAGAGCTAAAAGAAAAATATGAAATTTTCGAAGCAGTAAAGAATAGTGAAAAGTGCAACAAAAATGAAAAGTGGAACAATAACAAAAGCACGAATTTTAGAAACGAGAAAACGAACGATGATGCAAAAATAAAGAGAGACCATTGTTTTAATTGTGGGGCGACCGATCATAAAAAAGCGCAATGCAAGTCGGATGTGAAGTGTTTCAAGTGTAATTTGCACGGGCATATCGCCAAAGATTGGAAAGACAATAACAAGCAAGTGAAACTTATTAACCACGAAAAACGTTTACAAGACATATTAATAAGCAATAAAAGTGTAATTGGTTTTTTCGATACGGGATCTGATGTGAGCATTGTGCAAAAACATGTGTTAAAGAATAGCTTGAAAAATGTTGCAATTGATAATAGTGTTACGACATTGTATGGACTGGGAAATGTGCCAGTAAAAACAAAAGGTTTTATTATTGCGAAAGTTAAAATTGATAACCTTGAAGTTGAGCAAAAATTTGTTGTGGTCGACGATGGCGTTTTAAAACATCCGGTCATAATTGGCAATGATTTCTCGGACAAATTTGAATATATGCATAACGAAAAAGGCTACAAATTTGTGAGCGTAATAATTCCAGAAAGTGAACAGTTTGCAGATGTATATCAAATTTCTGAAAATGAAATAGACTTTGGTGAGCTAGCACTACAAACTAAAAAGCGTGTTGAAGCAATGATTGCGGAATACAACGATCAGCAAGCAGAACTCAAGTGTCCTATCCAACCGAAAATAACGGTAGACAATGCAGTTCCGTTTCGTCAATCGCCAAGCAGATTGCCGTTGCATCAACAGGTTGCTGTAGAGAATCAGATACAAGAATGGCTGCAAAAAGATATTATACCCAAATCTACTTCTGATTATGCCAGTCGCGTGGTAGTCGTAGAGAAAAAAGACGGAGCTTACCGTGTCTGTGTTGACTTCCGCAAACTGAATACGATGGTACTAGGGAAACTGCAGGCGGCAAAGTATTTCACGGTCATGGACCTAGAAAACGGCTTTTTCCATGTACCCGTTGAAGAAAACAGTAAGAAGTTGACGGTGTTTGTGGTGTAGAGTGGCGTTTACGAGTTTAATCGTGCACCATTTGGATTTTGTAACTCGCCAGCAGCGTTTATACGATTTGTCACATGCATCTTTCAAGAGCTTACAAACGAAAATGTAATGGAGCTTTACATGGACGATATAGTGGTTTACAGCGCAACCATCTAAGAAGGTATCCATAAATTACAAGAAGTATTACAGTTGGCAGCTAAATATGGGTTGAAGATCAAAGGGCAGAAATGTTCAGAAATGTTCCTTTTTGAAACAAAAAATTGAATTCTTGGGTCATACGGTCGAAAAGGGTACAGTAAAACCTGAAGCAGAAAAGACGAGAGCCATTGAAAATTCCCGATGCCTAAAACCTGAAAGCGGTCCAAGCATTTCTCGGACTGACTGGGTACTTCCGTAGATTTACCAAGGGTTATGCTTATATAGCTCGTCCGTTGACACAATTATTGAAGAAAGGTGCCAAATTTGCTATGAATGCAGAACAAGTACGAGCTGTACACCAGTTGCAATCACTTTTAACGAAAGAACCGGTACTCCAACTTTATAACCGTGATGCAAAGACCGAATTACACACAGACGGTTTTGGAGCCGTACTTTTACAGCATGTAGGCGGTAATCTCCACCCGGTACAATTCTGGAGCAAAAAGACTTCCGAAGCAAAAAGACTTTCGAAGCAACATAGCTATGTCTTAGAGGTCAAAGCGGCGTTTTTGGCAATGAGAAAATTAAGATACTACTTGTTGGGCATAAAGTTTAAATTGGCAACAGACAGTTCAGCGTTTAAGCAAACAATAGCAAAGAGAGAAGTTCCACGCGCAGTAGCACAATGGATTTTTTACATGCGAGAGTACGATTTCAAAGTAGTGCACCGAAGTGGCGACGCAATGAAACATGCGGACTGTTTGAGCAGATATCCAGAAGTTCTAATTATAAATTCTGAAATAACAGCGCGTATCCGAAAATTACAAAGACAAGATGAACACTTAGTGGCAGTGGCAGAGATATTAAGAACAACAGGGTATAAAAATTACAAAATGGAAGGCGAACTTATCTACAAGAACATCGATGGATATGATTTGCTGGTGGTGCCCAGGGCAATGCAAGTTGAAAGTATTCGCGAGGCGCATCAAGCTGGTCACTTTGCAGTGCAGAAGACTATGCACTCAACTCAACAGATATATTTTATACCACAACTGGAATATTCAGTGACAAACTTCATTAAAAATTGCGTCAAATGTATCATAGCCAACAAGAAGCTTGGTAAAAAAGAAGGCGAACTACAGTGTATTGATAAAGGAGGAACCACTAGAGACGTTGCACGTCGATCACATTGAGCCAATGGATGCAACAGCGAAAAAGTATAAATATATTTTTTCTGTTATCGACGGGTTCACGAAATTCGTATGGTTATTTCCAACAAAAACTACAGCCGCCGACGAAGTTATAAGCAAGTTATCGTGGTGGTCAGACAGTTTTGGATACCCACATCACATAGTAAGTGACAGGGGTGCAGCTTTTGTGTCGCAAGCCTTTGCTGATTTTTGCACCGAGTATGGCATCAACCATGTATAAATAACAACGGGCGTTCCTAGAGGAAACGGGCAAGTCGAGAGGGCAAATAGAGTGATTCTATCCGTATTATCGAAACTATCAGCAGATGATTCATCGAAGTGGTATAAGTATATTAGTCAAGTGCAGAAAGCGATTAACTCAAGCGTGCACAGTTCGACAAAATGTCCACCGTTTGAGCTCATGTTTGGCGTTAAGATGAAGTTAAATACCAGCAGCAACATACTCAACATGATACAAGAAGAATGGCTATCATTGTTTGAAGCTAATCGACAACAAACCCGCGAAGAAGCAAAGCTACAAATACAAAAGGCGAAAGGTATATACAGAGCAAATTACAACAAACGTCGCAAAGAAGATGTTATTTATCAACTAAATGATTTGGTGGCAATAAAACGAACGGAATTTGTTGCTGGAAAGAAATTAGTAACTGAATATTTGGGACCTTACAAGGTGAGCAAAGTCAAGCGCAATGGAAGGTATGATGTTGTGAAAGCAGCTGATTTTGAAGGTCCGTGTAAGAGCATGACCAGTAGTGACAATATGAAGCTGTAGAGATACGCTGCAGACAACGAAGACTTTTTGTCATCTGGGACAGATGACGAGCAGGATGGCCGAGTGTAAACGTAATAGCAATCAGTCATGTTAGCGTGGCAACACTGTAGAAGCGGTTCTGAACATTTGTCGTGCCTTTGAGCAGACAGTTGATTTTCCGACGCTGCGGTGCTAAGGTCGTGTGTGCTATCTTTTCCTCAATAGATGTGAATTCAATTACTTTTTAATTTATAATTCATTTAAATAACTCATCGTTTAAATAAACCTGAACTTTAATTTGTTAGACTTAAATAAAACAAGTCATTTTATAATTCTTACATGTATATATATATATATATATATATATATATATATATATATATATATATATATATATATATCTATATATATATATATATATATATATATATATATATATATATATCACATTTTTCACACATATTTGGTAAGGTAGATAGTTATTCACTATTACAATACTAGTACTAAGGACTGATGGGCTTGGATAAATTGGATTTAAATTGGGACTTAGATATAAAGGTATTTTAGTTGAAGAGTAAAGATGGCTCAGGCTGTTAACAAATTTTGACACACGTATATACTGGCTCATCATCACCATAGACAGTAAGATGATAACTTTCTTCGAGGAAACGCGAATGTCTTGTTAGTCTTATGTGCTCATTCAATATTATTTTGTTTTTTAAATATTGGACTTTAACGGTTACTCTAAGGACATCAAATGCAAGGCAAGAGCACAATACAGGTATGGTGCTATAGGAGGCAAGTGATGTCATATAAAGTAAAGACAGCTAATTATCATATGATGGCAAATTATGAAAATTTTTTGGATCATAGAGTGAACTCAAAGCAAACAGAAAAAAATGTTTCTGAACTGACTCGAACGGGATTCTAAACGATACGAGCGTATTCGAGAATCGGGCGCATTTATGATGGGCATAGCGTTTTCGTAACCTAAACGTTTTTAAATTCTTTTGCCCATCGTTAGATGAAACCTAGAAGTTTATTGGCTTTGCAGAGAACCTCATCTTATTGCAAATTAAAGCGCAGTTTCTTATCCAAGTGGACCCCAAGATCTACTGCACTGTCCATCCTTGAAAGTTTTGCATTGTTGAGGTGATAATGAAACAATAAAACTGTAGTCAATAATTTTGTTTATTTGGTATCCACAAGCCAATTCTCTTTTTTCTTTAAAAGCCGTCGGGCCTTGCTTTGTTGTGTGAGCAGACGCGTTACGACTATTTCGAGTCGTGAGAAGATGACTCGAACTAGTCGAAATGCGTCTGCTCACACAACAATGCAAGGCCCGACGGCATTTAAAGAAAAAAAACTGTACTTTTCTGGGAAAAACTTATTACATGACAATTTAGATATCGGTGATTGTTGTTGGACCACTCTAACAGAGTATTTACTTTGTCTTGTAGAAACAACGAATCATTTTGGGATGTTACCACATAATATAATTTGAGATCATCCGCGTAAAATAAGTGTGGTATATCGGATACCACTTCAGAAAGGTCCGATATAAAAGCTTTGAAGAGAAGAGGTCCGAGGTGACTACCTTGAGTTATACCGGAATACACACGAATTTTATTGGACACATATCCCTGAAATTTAACAGTTTCAGCTCGATTTTTAAGATACGAGTCCAGCAAAAAGCCAGTGATTCCAAATTTACGCAATTTATGAGACAAAATTGCATGATTTACACGATAGAAGGCTTTACTAAAGTCGGTATAAATCGTATCAATTTGGTATCCCTTTGCCATTGCAGAAAGAATGGTAGAGACCATAACTGTTAGGTTGGTGGTTGTGGATTGACTTTTTCTGAAGCCATGCTGTTGGTCATTGAGACGTTGTTCTATGATGGGAGATATTTTGGAGCAGACAATTTTTTCAAGTAATTTTGGGTCAGCGGATAGTATAGCTATTACTTTACAATTCCGAAAATCCCCTTAAGTTTTGCTTTCATGGATAGGAGTTAAGTGGTAATATTTCCAGTACGTTGGGAACACTTGATAGCGATTGATTAAAAATAATATGAAGAGGCAAAACTAATTGTTCTCTGCACCGAAATAAAAAATATCGTGGAAGTAAATCTGGGCCAGGTACATGATTCAAATCACGAGTTTCGATTACGCTAAAAATTTCACCTTCTGAAGTTGAAATTTCTTGAAATACGTTCCCGAGTTCTGTGTGAAGTGATGAGGTGAATCGTTTGTTGAACAATAAACTGTTTGAATATGGTCTGCAAAATAATTGACGATTTCTTCAGGGAGAGTGGAAATGCAGTCTTTGTTTGTCAGTTGCTTAGGATAGCCGAGAGCTTTGCGCTTAATGTTGACAAAATCAAAAAATTTCTTGAGGTTTCTGATTATATTTTCACCTATAACATCAACATAGGCTTCGCGCGATTTCAATTGAAATCTTTCGACAATTCATAATACTATTTTTTTAATTTCATTGTTCACATCAGACTTCTTATGCATAATTTTATACAGTTCTGTTCCTTAAAGATCGAAGATCACTATCCAATCAAGGTTCGGATAATTTATCCTTCTTCTTAATTTTAGGTACATACAGCGTCAAGCATGTGCTGATAGAATAAATTTACTGCATTATTTGCATATACTTAGTCCAGTCTATATTAAAAATATGATTTTTAATGCGCTCGTAATCAGCATGGTGGAAATCGAATACAATCGAGTTATTGTACGAAAGAGTGTTGGAATTTTCAGCAGTGGAGAATTCAGCAGATAGTGCGGAATGGACGAGAGATATAAAAACAAATTTTCAACGCCACTAGCTTATTTACCACTGCATCGTCATATGCATTGGTAAAAGCAAGATCTAGCCAAACTTCGTGGCTGTATTGTTTTATATAGAAAGCCTGAGACTGATTGGAACGACTGTATTCTTCTTCTTCGTGACGCTACAGCCCGTCTCGGGCCTTCACTTCCTGCAACAAGCACCTACGACTGTCTCAGTCCATTGACCGCGTCCTCCAATTTTGAAACCCGAGCAGCGATGAACTGTCTTCGTCAACCAAGTCAGACCAGAGTTTACTCGGTTTCCCTACTGGCCGCCGGCCTTCAGTTCTCGCAACGAATACCTTCTTGGGTATCCGTTGTTTGTCTCGTTTTCCTAACGAGTACCTTTAAGGTATCCGTTCTCTGTCCATACGATTGAACTGGCCAGCTCATTGCATCTTCCGCAGTCTTGCAATCGTTGAGACCTCCGGCTCGTCAAAAATTTCATACAGCTCGCGGTTCCATCGAATTCACCGATTATTCGCCTCAGTACCCATCGCTCAAAGGCGTTCAAAATATTTGCGGATGCTTTGGCTAGGGTCCATGTTTCACACTCATAGCATAACACATGTCTTATCACAGATTTGTATACTTGGAGCTTTGTTTTCCTGTGTATGCAGCTGGTCTTCGAGATCGTCAAAACTGAAAAAAAATATTTTATTTAGAGCTGTACTCTTCGGTGTATTTCGTCTCTTTCATTACTGGTACTCGTTATTTTGGCGCTTTAATACACAAATTCGCTCACATTTTCTATACTGTATTCGCCAAATGCGATATTTTGTGTGCTTGAGGTATTTTTCGTCGACTGCGTTGTAAGCTTTGTTTTATTTTCATTGATTTGTAGCACTACTAGTTTGGCTTCGCTGTCGAGTTTCAGGAAGAGTTCTTTGGCAGTTGTTAATTACCGTGACGAAATGTTGGTGTCATCCGCATATGCTACTACTTGGCTCGACTTGTATAATAATGTAAATCGTGTATCGACAGCTAGCTTCCTTATGACGTGCTCTAAAGCCAAATTCAATAGCAATGGGGCCAGCCCATCTCCGTGCTTTAGTCAATTCATTTCTTTTGCACCGGCCTTCATGTCCGATTGTGTGTTCTGCCACGTTCTTAAAAGCCGCTTTCACTCCCATCTAGAGCTCGTTTCTTGTCTTTAACGATGCGTCTGATAAGATGGGAGCCAGCTGGTTGTCGAGAGTTTCTGCGAAAATTTTGGCCAAAGCCGCCGTTTGGAGCTTTTCGATGGCAAATTTTTGTAGCGGGCTGGTCTTCGCCGAATATGCCTTTGACATACGACATCGATAGTTTAATTTGACCAAGTAGTGATCTGAGGTACAATTGGCTCTTCGGTGTGTGCGGACGTCAAGTATGCCCGAGGCTCATCGTTGTTGGGTCAGAACATGGTCGGTCTGGTTTTGTGTGTTGCCGTCCGGTGATACCCTAGTCATGTTATGAATGCATCGATGTTGCAAGCAAGTCGAACAAATGACCAGATTTCTGCTACATGCAAAGTCAATCAGGCACTGGGCGTTGTCATTTGTTTCATCGTGGAAGCTTTATCCTCAAGTTGTTCCCCGATGAGATATCTCATTGCCAACCTTAGCGTTGGAATCACCCAGAACTATATTATTTTTGTCTCGTTTGTAGGCAATGAGTCGCATAGCCTTTACAGGTGATTGTAGAACGTTTCCTTCGTTTTTTCGGTCGGGTCGTGAACATCAGCCAATCAGTCCCAATTTTAAAACACTTTTCAGGCGTTTTAATAATTAAAACACCTAAAACGTTTTAAATTAAAACGCCTACTGTTTTAATTAAAACACTAGGGGTTTTAATCAATACGCCTTGTGTTTTAACTAAAACACCAGCCGTTTTAATTAAAACGCCTGGTGTTTTAAACTAAAACGTCTAGGTGTTTTAGTGTGAAACGTTAATTTACATTGTGCCTTTCAGGAAAAACCTACGAAATTAATTAATTTACATTGTGCCTTTCAGGAAAAACCTACGAAATTTATCCCTTTTACAGCCTCATAGACAGACTTATTTTGACGTGAGCTTGAAAACATTTGCAATAAAACGTCTAGGAGTTTTGATTAAAATGCCTGGTTTCTCACGAAACTTTTAATTTAAGCACAATTTTTCCAAATAAAAAGGAGAAGATGAACGCAGCCGTACTAACATTATGCGAGTATTAGAATTTCCGATTTGGTACCAGTATTAATTTAATTAAATTTTTTGAGTTTTCGCAATAAATATTTTATCGCTGTTCACATTTTTTTCTACTTGAAGTAATAAACAATGATGCAGCACCCTGTTGAATTTGAAGATGAATGCCTCCCCTGTAATCGTAGCTGATTATAGCCTATGACATCTAATGTTAAATGTAATGCATACAAAACATTAAAATATCCAAAAAGCAACTGCTTTATGATTCAAAGGAATGAGTTCTGTGATTGATTATATGCTTCTTCCATTTCCTAGTGGGGACGATCTATCTCACACAACAAAGCAGCCCCAATCATGCGACGCTCCAACAAAACCACGCAGACGAGCCTGACGTTATGACAAACTCAATGACATTGCTGCACAAACAAAGCCAAGTGCCGAGACTTGAAATCTTAGAAAAGTTTGAAATATATAATCATAGAAAAACAGACGGTAACATTATCAACAAACAACTTCTTACAAATTCCGTCGCAACTCGCTCAGTACTAGACCACACTCTCCGAGAAAAAAAAATTGACACGTGATGAAACAGAACAAGCGGACATCTAACAATTGTAAAGATTTTCGTTTGAAATCGTTCGGACGAAATCAGGACCGACATCTTATTGGTTCTAGACGTGAAGTCTTTGGACGTGACAACGGACTGTACCCTTAGTCTACCCCGAAGTGGCTGCTGGCTAGCTAGCTGGTTCGGAGAGTAGTTCGGTCGCAGATCTTACGCGAACAGACTAAGTCCGAAATACAATAACTCAGCCACCGGTTCACATGCCAGCAAACAACAAAAAATAAACTAGATTTAATTTCGCGTTCCCGAATTTCACCGACGCGGTACCGAAAAATATTCTACTCTATCTCGAAATCGGAATAACCTACTAAAAAATTCAAAACAAATTATGGTACCGCGTAAAGCACGTGACGAGGATTCCTAGAACCCTACCCTTTCAACGGCATACTTACCGTCCGCTATCAGAGAAGAGAACGGCATGCTGGAAAGGAAAAACGTGTTCCGATTAGCACTTCATGATTTTATTCATTAATTGTTCTCCTATTCCATTCCTTCTCTCTTCTTATTGTTTTTGGTTATAATATTTAGAAAAATAATATCAATTTATAATCATCAATTTTAATGAAAACTACTGATAACATGCGTGTAGTAAAAAAAAATCTGTTATATTTTTCTTTTTTCATATTATTTTCTTCTCTCTTCTGCTGGTTTCCTTATAATTCTTTTCTATCTACATTTGAGTTTACCCCAATGAAATAAAGGGTGTTTCATAACAAGTCTACACATTTTTGTCGAAAAAAAACCATAGTTTTTGTAAAGATTGAGAAAGGAAGAAGTCACAAGGAGTCAAATCACACGATCTCGCCGGCCAATTTATGGGTCCATTTCGCGAAATTATTCGATTTCACGTAGAGCGCGAAATTCATTATTTTTGTAAAAAGTTTTAACAATTATAAAACGTTCAGCTGATGTGCATGACGCCATGGTTAGAATTGTAAAAGACCAAAATGTCATAATCTGTCAATACATGGACCTGAAGTTGGTGATAAATAAGAGTTAAGGCCCATTCACATGTGTACACTTGTTATGAATCACCCTTTATATACGAAAATAATATCTATCAGTAGATCTTAAAAATAAGGTGTAAGAGTTGTATTCATATATGCATATTCGGTAGGTACATATAGATTAATAAAATATTGTATTAAAATCTATTCTAAAATCAATTAATATATCGTATCGTATTATGAATAATCTACGTTACTTTTCATTTTTTGATATAATTTTAACCTTACTGGTTGAATAACCACATTAAAACGTTTATTGCATTTAATATTCAGTTAATAGAAAATCTCGAAATGTTCTCACATTCCTAGTTATTGCAATAACTTTTTTAAAATGTCCTGTCGTTTATGGCAGATTTTATGCAGCTTAGAACTGATGAACAATTATCCGAATAAAATCCTGAGCATTCACCAAAATCTCTCAGAATTGTTTTTTTTTGCCCTGACAATTCATTTTATTCAAGTTGCGTTAGGGTAATAAAGGATACATAAACTAAAGTTAACTCTTTGCATGCTTCTAATTCCTGTAATACATTTAAATTGATATTATTAATTTAAGTCTGAAATTCTACCGTTTTATTTGTTTTTTTCTCTAGTGTAATTAAACTGAAGTTGCGTATATTGTATCGTTATCCTTTATAATTAAGTTAGCTGAATATATTTTTCGTTTCATTCTATATTTAGGAAACAAAATCTTACTTAAAAAAATGATTATTGATAGACTGGTTTACTATTTGGTAAAGGAATGCTCTACAAAGAATGGTATTCTGCACTTACAACCAATTACAGAGAAGATGATCAGTTTCGTTCGACACGTTAAAAGTTAAGGTTAAAAGTATAAAGGATTTTATTGAAATCTTTGAATTAAGACGCTAGACTTGTGAAAGATTAAGAATTATTTTGAACAATTTGTTTTTCATAAGATGCAGTAGAAATTCTATGAACGCTATTTGTCTAATCGAAGGTTAGCATAAAGCAAAAAAGTCTCGTTGTCCTTTCATATAAATACATAATTCCTCTATTATTCCACTATAAAATCTATCGATTAAAATTATCTCCTTTACATCCTATACATTCTAAAAATTGGCATTCATATGTCCCTTAGTTCACGTGCATTAGCGTTAGAATAAAAAATGTTGTCAACCCAATTCTAATTAATTAAAAGGTTCCTATACAAAAAATATCAAATATTTCTTTGTCCCTTTGGTTTCTTCTAAAACCACTGAGTTATTCAGTATCGGATTTCACTTTTTTGTTTTTTGTAATCATTTTTTTCTCTCTTCAAACAATGACGGTCGATAACTGATGGATTTAACCGATAACACAGCAAAAATATTATTTTATCCTCTTAAGTAATTATTTTAATGAGGGAGGAACTTCAATATAATCCACCGCAAAATAAAATGGTGATATGTGTGTGCAACTAATATTATAATCCCAAATGCTTATCATTTCATCATATTCTTTTAACAAATTAAAAATTAAGTAGGGCAATAATTATTCGGAGTATAATTAATAAAAAAATAAACAATCTATTCGTATATGTAAACAAATTTCATAACTAAACGACGAATAATTTATCGTTCCAATTGTTAAAATATTTTCTTGTTTTATGTAATTTTACTAAACTTTCTATCTTTTGAAAGAAGTACTCAGTATTCTGTTTTATATGTTTATATACTCGTATATCGTTTGAAGCAATCGAAACTACTTTAAGATGTCGTTTAATGTAACTGACAATTCTTACTCACTTCATTTCAAAACACTACGAAGACGTTGCGACTGTTGAGCGACCGACGATGATTTTTGTGCTAAGGGCTGACTGATCACGTTACTTTGCTGAGATGAATTCAGGGCAATAAACGGAAGATTTGCACTGCTGTTTCGTCGTGGAGATTGTGGCATGGACTAAAATAGGGGAATCAGGTTTTCTGATGGTGATATGATTCCGCTGGCGATACGACTGAAATCACTTACTACTGAGCTAGCCATAGTTACTCTACACTTATCGGTGAGTCCATTGAGCTTCGTTGGCTAAAGCCTCAGTGGAGTTGCTTGACCAGAACTTGCAACAACTGGAATTGGTGCAGAGGATGCCACTGTCTCCAGACAATTGTCGCTGCATTCATCCGCATGCAGCCCTTTGTCTGGATTGAACGAGAAGCAGTCCAGTCCACCAGCAATCGCCTGTTCGGAAACACAGTTATTTAAAAATATAATCAAATAGGGTTGGACTTACTGTACACGCGACTAAACCGGGCATGGCTGTGAGTGTTTAGATGAAACAAAGAATCACTCATATTTGCCGATTTCGCTTTGCACTATGATAAGGCTTCCGTGATTCCACCTCGAAAGTGATTAAAAATGTCAATTATCGCAGACAGCTCGCCTTCAAGCGCTTCTTTTGATGTAGACCGCCCTAAAGGTCGAGCAGAAAATTCTGGCACAATTTTGGCGATTGATTTTTCGGATACCTAAACGATACAATCGCGGTTAAGGGTTCACATTTAATAGTGTGCCATGGCCAGGCTGTACCTATAATTGCAAGTGGTATACAGTTACTGATTTATACGACGCAAAAAGAAACCAGAGAAATTTCCTTGTTTGACTTGCACTAGAACACTTCTCTAATTCGTATTTGCAACACCACGAGCAAACTCCTTCACTTAGCTGTAAAATGAAAATCGCGTAACTGCAACACCACCTTATATTTACGATGCGTTTCCGATAGGGAAATTGCAACCGAATTCAAGAAGGCGCGAACTGTTCTGCGTCGCAAAAAGAAGTCCATGACACTCCCAGACAATAGGGGAAGGCAACAAAACTGACGTTAGATAGGAAGCCATATGGTAGCAATTTGGATATGTATTAGTCGGCATCGGCGTAAGGCCGATTTATCATTACACAATCCAAAAAACAAAAACCGAATATCCCTCTACCTGACCTAATTTTAGACTATATAAAGTAATCCCCTTCCACACATTCTATAGACAATAAAGATGGAGTTGAAACGCGTCTACTCACATAATAATGCAATTAAAACTCAGATTTCAACAAGATTTGGCACAATGGTTGATGATACTTTACTTTAAGGGTTCGGCCAAATTGCGATTTTACCGTCGTAACCAGCGATTTTTAGACGCAAATACGAACACACTGCGACAAGATTTCCAAAGGAACTTCAGGCAGAACTAATATGCTCATTTGAAGGTATGTCTTTGCCAGGAACACATGCGCTAACTCATTTGTGCGCTATGCAAGAAACTTCCATGCTCGTCAGCGTCACATGTCCAAATGATGTGCGCCTGCGCAAGTATCACAAAAACTACCTACTAAACTGGTTTTAGGAAAAATCGCAAATTCCTGCGACTGCCGACCTGGAAAAAATTGCCGAAAATCGCAGTGTGCGGGCTTGCCTTTAACCATGTGTAACTTGCGACAGAAGTACGACTATATAGTCGTAGTCTGATGCATCCCTAAGACTGCTATCAGCTGCCTTTCAAATAGTTCAAAATAAAGCGCTTGAATTGAAAATGATAGGTGAGAAGGTACGCGAAATTCGTTACTGGAGTAGCAAGCTAAGTGTTTGATATATTTTCATCGAATCGTTTGAAATGGCTTTCATTGGAAGTATTTATGCGCGACCGAAATTTTTTCACAGAAATTTGGTTGTCCGGATGGTGGTGCCGACGGAGCATTTTTGTTTGGAGGAAATATGCGATAAGATGGACAAAATTAATTGAAAATAGCCCCTCCCTCGACAAAAACCTGGATTCGCGCTTTGTTATCGTTGCATTGATTGTTAATTGCTCTTGAGTGTAAGTAGTAATGCAAGCTATCGTCTCTCTAAAATTTATCATCATGGATGTTGCCAAATGCATAAGATATTGAACACTATTCCGAACTGCATTGAAACCTAATTAGGACAAACGATGGAATGTCCTCAGTCATTTAATCCGAGATGATAATCCACTTAATATGATTCTAACATCACGGAAATAGAACTCGGTTTTTCCAATAATTGCAAAGAATGGTTGGAAACGGCTCCCCACCGTCTTAATAGAGCAAAAATATCTTGCGGACTTTCCGAAAATATCATCGACCCAATTCAACTCTTGGAACAAAACAAAAACCCAAATATATTTTAATACATAAATTGATAAATGTTCTAAATCGGCAATGGATGCTGTGCAGGAGGAACGCTTAAATCTAAAAATAAGAAATTCAGGTGCAAAGATGTGGAACCAAAAGCAAAACAAAGAAACGAAATCTGCCATCGAGAAGTTATTGAATCATTCATTCACCTTATAAGCCTACTCTTGATTGCAGGTTATTGGTTTGTGTCAAAATGTACTCGTACACACGTTGCTTCCACCAGTTTCCAGGAAAACTCCATATGACTTCAGTTGAATGACCGAAACAAAACACTGACATTGATACTCACCAGGGGCGGTAGAGCGGCGAAATCGACAAGGCAACGTTCGGGAAACTAATTAACCTTTGGAGCGGAACTAAAATGCTAAATATCATCGAAATGGGTGTGGAAGTGCCTTGGATATGTTGTCTGCGAAACCACCGCACAGCCGACAGCGCTTGTTGACTTCCACCTGCTAAGAATTCCGAAAATAAAAGCTCTGCAATTAATGATTTGCATGATTCGTAGCGAAGATTCACAGCTGAAAATGGCATACAAAAGCAAGTTTGGCAACTAAGACATCACACCAAAGTACTTTTCATGTAGCCGCGAATTCAATCTGAAAAAATTTGCATTTAAACTGCGTGCCGCCGATAAGGGCGCGGGATGTAGCAAGTGCATTCCACCTGATATGGGTACATAGGTCATATTTCGTCTGGGCTAAAGACCTCACTACCTACAAGTCAAGACCATATGTTGCTCGTAGTATTTCCACCATAGGTGCTCTTATGTATATTTGTGCATTGGGTTTTCGTCCAGGTAAGTCTTCGGTTTCACACACGGGGATGGGGAAGCGTCTCAGCTAGCAACTGCTCTTGCAAATTTTAGGATGTTTCGAATTTCTTGTAAACAATACATGAGCTGTGCCAACATCAAATGACAATAGCACATGGGAGAGCTAAAGAATGGGAAAGTGATCAAATTAACAGACCAAGTCATTTTGGGAAGTGGCTCCGAGTTGCATGATTAGCGTATTTCGGCGGGAAAACAAGTGATTGAGGCGAACTAGACATACTATACTAGACACGTGCCAGGAAGAATTTTATTTTGAATTATGGTAGTTGATGACACCACACAATTGGGGTGTAAAATACTTTATGAGCATAAATTACTTGCTTTAGGTTACAATTCAAAAATTTTCCCTCCACGTGACTGTGGATTGCGGAAAGTTTTGGGTTCCACGTTCACATTAAACTGCATACTAGGATTGTCTTTCTAATGGCTCAAAATTTGCAATTCGACCTACAAAGAATTTAACGAACTTTTTCTAAAGGATCCCCTTTATTACCGGATATCTTTTGCATTGAGTTTGTGAAACATTTTTATTTATTTTTTGGTCAGATATACATATGATAGACAATGTTTCATATTTCCTTTGATGCATAATAGTTTAAATGTTTTCCTTATGATGTGGAATTTGAGTTTTAAAAGTTATGCACATTACAAACTGTGGTTTTAGCTTGTATATCTTAGAACTTGCTGTATAGTAAGCTATCGAACGGGCTGTCCTATTACGTTTAATTTTTGACAATTATTACAAAATCGAACATTCTCAACTTTTTTCTAGCTTGATTTAGACTTCATTTGTTTTGTATAACTAGAGACTGAAAGTTGACTTATTGAAGAAAGTCCAGATTTTCAGGTATGTATAGGGTTATCCATTTTACGCTTGGGAAAGTAAAGCTGAAGGAAGCACATAAAATATTCAGATGGAAACAAAATTTTTTATTCAATATAAAGATTGAACCTTGCCATTATACGTGAAACACAACATCATTCAAATGTCTTCCACGGGACCTCTTACAGGCCTCAATCCTTTTGAGGTTATATTTAATGACTTTTCGGCACATTTCCGCCAATATCTCAGCCATAACTTCAAGAATATTGATTTTCAATCGCTCAAGATTTTGAGGATTGTTCGCGTAAACACGATCTTTTGCATAGCCCCATAAAAAGAAATCCAAAGGTGTTAGGTCGCAGGATCTTGCGGGGCAGTTGACATCACTCAATCTCGAAATCACGCGTCTTGGAAATTTCTCTTGCAAAAGTGCTCGATTAGTGTTGTGTGGCTTATGGCTCCGTCCTGTTGGAACCACATGTTCTCCAGGTCATAATCTTCAATTTCTCTCCAAAAATAATCGGTTAATATCCGTCCATAGCGGTCAGAATTGACTGTAATGGCTCTGCCGTGATCGTTTTCAAAAAATACGGGCCAATAACACCACTAGACCATAATACATACCAAACGGTCACTTTTTCCGGATGCAAAGGCCTTTCTGCGATCACCTGAGATTGTTGAGAGCTCCATATGCGGCAATTCTGTTTATTTACGTAACCACTGAACGAAAAATGAGCCTCATCACGAAAGAAAGTTTTGTTCGAAAAATCGTTATCAATGGCTTGTTGTTCAATCACCCAATTCGCATACATTTTGCGTTGTGTATGGTCTTCAGGCTTACGTTCTTGGGTAAGTTGGATTTTGTACGGATGGAGATGCAAATCCAAATGCAAAATCCGCCACAATGAGCCGTAAGACAAGCCCAAATGTTGAGCACGTCGAGGAATCGACAAATTAGGGTCTTCCCCCACACTTTGAGCAACGACAGCGATATTTTCAGCAGGACGAATGTTGCGGTGATGAACAGGCCTTGCAATATCAATAACCGATCCAGTCTCTTCAAATTTTCTCACTGTGTTCGAAATTGTTTGCTGTCTAGGTCGATTATGTCGACCGTAATCGGCTCGTAAAGCCCTAAATGTTGATACAGCAGAATCACCATTTTTATAATAAAATTTAATAATTTTAACGCAGTCTTCGACTATTAAACGATCCATATTTCTAAATGGCAAACCTTCAACTAAAAAAAAATACGCTTTGGATGACATTAAATTCTGACAGATGTCAAATGGCAAGCTTATACTTTCCTACCACGAAATGGATAACCTCGTACAACGATAATTAAAAAACTGACCAAATAGACAAACAAGTTGGGTAGCCAGAATTACGCTGATATAAAAAGGACTTTAATCTGCCGCGATTTTGTTGTTTGGGAGAAATGCAAATGCAACAAAAATAAATAAAAGTTTTTTTTCACCTTCACATAGAATTCCTTTCACGTACTTCGCGTATTAGCTTTGATAGTGTGCGAATTAAATCGCACACTTAGATTATTTCAATTAAAAGACGAATGTCTGAACTTAACAAACTTTAATTTTAGATATCAAGTACGAACAATTATATTAGATGTGCTCGCGTCGAATTGTCGTAGAAGACGAAGGAATGAATTTCGTTTTCTTTCAGCTGTTAACATCTCAGGTAAGTTCACGTAGAAAGTCGCTAGCGATAGTGGCGCTACATTAGGGTTCGGCCACATTGCGATTTTTCTGCCGTAACCAGCGATTTTTAGACGCAAATACGAACACACTGCGACAAGATCTCCGAAGGAACTTCAGGCATGCGCAGAACTAAAATGCTCATTTGAAGGTATGTCTTTGCCAGGAACACATGCGCTAACTCATTTCTGGGCTATGCAAGGAACTTCCATGCACGTCAGCGTCAAATATCCAAATGATGTGCGCCTGCGCGAGTATCATAGAAACTACCTGCTAAACTGGTTTTAGGAAAAATCGCAAATTCCTGCGACTGCCGACCTGGACAAAATTGTCGAAAATCGCAGTGTGCGGGCTTCCATTTAACCATGTGTAACTTGCGACAGAAGTGCGGCTAAATAGTCGTAGTCTGATGCATCCCTTAATCCCTCCCGAGTGATATTGGCAATGTTGACATGTCACAATGTGTTGGTCGATGCAAGGCGTCTAGGCTCGGAATCGTAGCTACAATTTCCTCATCATATTTAACGGATTATTGATGGGAGGCAATATGCAACATCGCACTGGTGAAGGTAGGCTGCTGACTCGGGATCGCGTTAGTGGCGTTGGCGCTGTGTTGAAATTTGGAGGATTAACTTCGGATGATACAGTTGGCGATGGTTGTGTTATGCGTATTGCAGTCGTTGGTGGTGTTGTTTGTGAACTTGAGGGGTCTCTCGGGCGATACGGCTGACAATGGTTGCGTTATGGACGTTGATTTTGCTGAGTCATTGTTAGAATAAGTAAAAAATTCCAATTGTTAGAATAAGTAAAAAATTGCTAATCATTCATTCCCAAATGTATTAATCTTTCGATAAAGTTCAAATACCCACAAATCCTAAGTCCGCAAATTCATGCACGCGCTTGAAATAATGTTAAGAACAAATTTTATATGTAATCATTTTTAATTTATGCTAAATAATTACACGCGCTTGAAATAATGCTAAGAATAAATTCATATGTAATCATTTTTCAAAACATTGAACTTTGTTACACGCGCAGGAAATAATTGTCGGAAACAAATGTATTCACGCGCTAGATACAAATTGCACATTTGCAAAAATAACATATTTAAAGGAACGAATCAATGAAATAAAGACATTGTTATGTGAACAATCGAAATAATCGTATTTCATTTCATTTCACGCAGGAACATTGGTCCGTCGAGCTGGATTCACCATTCGGGAATTGCACTAATTTCTACTTATTGGCATTGGATTGGAGAATTTGGATTTGGACTTGTGCAATTCCGATTCAGGTGAATAAGCGTTGAATCTGAAGGAACTATTTGGGATTGTGCAGATCTTCAGCACCATTTGGGAATTGCACTCATTTCTACTTATGCAATTCCGCACTTAGGCGTTGGAAACAATCATTGGATTGAAGAATGAAGATTTGGACTTGTGCAATTCCGACTCAGGTGAATAAGCATTGAATCTGAAGGAACATTTCGGAATTGCGCTCATTTGGATTTGTTCAATTTCGGAACAACTATTGGATTGAACATTTGGATCTGCAAGACATTAGAGTAGAGTCGGAAGCAGAAACATATTCCGACTTGTAAGAGAGACCAGGGAAAACCCCCATCGGAAGAAGTTGATGGGTGACATCATATCAACATGAGTAGCCAAGAAGTATATTTTAACCAAATCCAAAGGCTTATTACTAACTTTAAAAAAGATAGTGAATCGAGACATAGCCTTGCTTATTTTCAGACGAGAATAGAAAAACTGAAGGCAACATGGGCTACATGCGAAGGAAAATATGAAGAACAGTGCATAGAATTAAAGGAAGACAAAGCAAAGTTGAAGCAGTATATCAAGGAATTCGAGGATTTGGAAGAAGTAGTGATGGATTATATCACCTTATTCCAAAAAAAAATAAATACCTACTCTAAGGAAGGTATAACACAGATTCACACGGAAACCGTAAAGCTTGAGCGAATAAAAATTCCTTCATTTGCTGGAAGCTATGCAGACTGGTATGCTTTTCGAGACCTATTTAAAAGCATGGTGCATAACAGCATACAGCTCTCAAATGTGTAAAAATTACAATATCTACGCAGTGCACTCAGAGGGGAGGTAGAGCAGTTAATAAACCATCTTAGCATTACTGAGGCAAATTATGAACCTGCCTGGACGTTACTCCATCGTATTATCGCTCAAGATATGATGCAGCGGTTTTTCAGCATTGAGCAGTGCACTCGTAATGATCCATCAGGGCTACGTCATATGCTTGACACCATGAACCAGCTTTTAGCCAGTTTGAAAACATTAAATGCAGATTCCTTTTCGTTAGAAACAATATTCCTACTGAACCAAAAACCAGCATTTTCAACTGAATACGGTTCCTTACGGGACTGCATGCGCACCATATCTGGCAATCAGCACTCTACAGCAGCTAGCTGCAGACTAGTATTCTTCATTTCCGGAGGCAGCACAAACTTTGATGAGAGACTTTTACGTGGATGGATTTACAGGCTCAGACAAGGTTGAAACTCTTCTTCAACTGCAAGCAGATCTAAAAAGACTTTTAAATAGAGGAGGGTTCCATTTGAGGAAATGGTCTTCAAATCATCCAGAACTATTAGAGCAAGTCCCAGTATCGGAACGAGAAACACAACTTCCCTTAAACATAGCAGTAACGGAAAATATAAAGACATTGGGAATTCAATGGCACCCAACAGCTGATGAGTTTTCCTTCTCAATCACCAAGCCAAGTAACGAAGAAGCCTTCACCAAACGAAGTTGCAAAACTATTTGACCCTATTGGTTGGTTGCAACCATGCATTATCATAGGGAAAATGACGCTCCAAAAACTTTGGCTGGAAGAAAAGGGTTGGGATGTTCCAATCGAGCCATCTATTATCAAGGAATGGATGAAACTACGAAGCCAATTACCAGAACTCGAAAAACTTTTATACGAAGATACAATTCACTCCCTCTCACCAATTTGAGCTGCATGGTTTTTGTGACTCTTCCTCAACTGCCTATGCTGCTACTGTCTACATTCGAGTCACAAACGCGACATCAACAAGCGTGACACTCCTAGCTGCAAAGTTGAAGGTCGCTCCACTGAAGGTTCAATCTATACCTAGACTTGAACTTAACGGAGCCGTGCTGTTGGTGAAGCTAATGGATGAAGTCATCAAGGCACACAACTGGACTACCGCCACTCGATATTACTGGACAGACTCCACTGTCGTGCTCTCTTGGATTCAAAGTCCTCCTACTAGATGGAAAGTTTACGTCGCCAATCGAGAAAGCATTATTCAAGAGCATAGTTCTGCTGACCTCTGGAACCATGTTAGAGCACAAGATAAACCGGCTGATATCGCATCTAGAGGAATGTACCCTGAGGAACTGCCGACTTCTAAACTGTGGTGGAATGGGCCTGAATGGCTGAACGCACGACTCATTCGTATAGCTTCAACAATCAAGCCTACGTCTTCAGAAGAAGAACGAAAGATCACATCCTTGGTAGCTACCACAGCAGAGTCTCCGGGAATCCTATTCATCATTCAATAAACTGCAGAGAATAGTTGCGCTCTGTCAACGATTTGCATTCAATACAAGGTTTCCTAAAATAAAACGGATTGGCAACTTGGCAGAATCTGAACTCCGAGAAGCAACTAACACCTGCATAAGACTAGCGCAAAACTACGCATTCAGTGAAGAAATTCAACAGTTGTCAAAAACAAATATCATTCAAAAAACCAGTAATATAAAGTCGTTACTGCCGTGGATAGATCATGAAGGTATCCTCAGGGTGGGCGGTCGCATTCAACATGCCAATATCGAAGAAAGAGCAAAACATCCTGCAATCATCCCAAAGGGTCCCTTGGCAAGGCTGCTAATATTACAAGCTCACAAACTAACTCTACACAGGGGGTACTCAGCTCACTCTGGCTACACTCTATCTGTCATATTGGATACCTTCTGGACAAACACTAGTGAAAAAAGTGTTACGGGAATGTATGACTTGTTTTAAAATGACTGCGAGACCCAATACACAGCTAATGGGCAATCTACCAGCAGCAAGAGTACAGCTGGAAAAACCATTCTTGCATACTGGGATCGATTATGCTGGACCAATCACCATTAAGTGGAGTGGAGGACGAGGTGCTAAGACCATAAAGACGTACATAGCTGTGTTTGTCTGTATGGCAACCAAAGCTTTCCATTTGGAACTGGTCTCGGATTTGACTACCAACGCATGTATTGCAGCCCTCAGGAGGTTCATTGCTAGACGCGGAAGATGTAGTTTTTTAAACAGCGACTGTGGTTCTAAATTCCTTGGTGCAACTTCAGACAATCTATCGCACATCAATGCAAGCATGTAGCACTGAAATGGCAAATCAAGGTATCCAGTGGAAGTTCATTCCTCCCAGTAGTCCTCACTTTGGGGGACTCTGGGAAGCCGGCGTGAAATCGATGAAGGCACATCTCTATAAAACGGTCGGACAAAAAAATTTGAACGTCGAAGAGATGAACACTCTGTTAGCTCAGATTGAAGCTCTCGGCCATTAACTCAAGTCAGCGATGACCCAAATGATTTAGCTGCATTAACCCCCGGACACTTCTTAACTGGTGAAAATCTTTTTGAGCTCAAAAGTGACTCTAACAAAATGAACTGCACACTGCTTAAAAGATGGCAGTTAGTACAAAAAATGAAACATTCCTTTTGGCGAAGATGGACGGAGGGTTATTTACAACGTTTGCAGCAGAGGTCAAAATGGCTTCAGAAACAAGACAACCCTGAAATAGGCGAGCTCGTTTTAGTAAAAATAGACAACATGCCGTCAATGCAATGGTCTCTAGCAAGGATAATGGCAATACATCCAGGCCCAGATGGTCTGGTTCGTACTGTGACCGTTAAATTAAAGGGTACCATTAAAAAGCGCCCGATCGTTAAAATATGCAGGCTGCCATTTAGTGAATTAAAGAAGCCATCAACAGAACAGAGAACTGAACAGTCAACCACGGCAATTGAATCAACTACACCAATTGCCGCCAAACGACATACAGACCAACACGCCGCAGTTCAGAAGAAAAGACGGCCTTGGAGTTTGTCCATCATCCACCTTATCAGCCGCAAATGTGACGAAAGTAAATGGTGGGCTGTACATGGAACAAGTGGGAACAGCAAATCTAATTTGAGGAACATTACGGATTAATATCGAAGTTCCTGGTTCAGATCTAGATAAGGATGAAAAAAACATCGGAATGATAAATTCAAGTATAGCGTCTATGTGTTCTATGGGTCGACGAATATCTGAGGATTTACATTGTTGGGATCTAGCTAACCATATATCAGAATTCAGCGAGGAGACGTTACACAAAATCAAACTGCTACGTTTCATGCATATTCGGAAAAAACGTGGAATATTTGGCCAAATGCTGACAGCCATCTTTGGGGTCAACGACGAAATTGTAACCGATGTACAAAATCTATTTTCAAACCAAGATAATCTGAAAACCCTCATAAGTCACCAAGGCAAAATAGTACTCCAAGCTACAAAGAAGTTGAACACAACCACCAGTAGAATTAATAAGCAACTGGAACGGTTCTCAGTACAACTCGCAAAAGGAATGCAACAAATCAATGAAGCAAAGAGCTGGTATGTCAAGACCGATGCTAACCAAATAAATATTCAATTTTTAGCGACCTACCAACGAGCAATCAATTACATTCAGGAAGTTCACTTCAAATACAGCAACATCTTAAATGCCATCAACACCAAACAAGGGATCTTGGAGTGCATCAAACTAGCCGACCTCCAAACGACGATAAACACAACGCAGGAGCTTCTACCCGCACACCTCTCGATTTTACACTCGACCAAGTCAAAATTGATAATCGATTCCCATATGGAAAGCCTCAAAATTCATGGTTTTCTGCCAATTATCGACCACAGGCAATTCGATCTCATCAAGGCCACAGCTATTCCTCATCAAGAAAAATCCGATATCTTCACATCATATTTTCACCTATTCAATCTTAGGAATCAATTACCACGACCAGATTTACTTCGAAACAAGTAAGACATATCTTTTAAATGCACCAGAGCTAACATCCGGAACATATCTTTTGTCAACTGCTACTTTAACGGATATGAGGACGAAAACTAATTGTATTATTAAGGAACTCTGCAATCTCCATGATCAACCGGCGTGTCCTGAAACAACCTTTCGAATTTTATCGCCAGTCTGGCAGCAAATGATGTCTTGTAATACATGGTTATTCAGCACTCCCCGACCCATTCACGCACAATCAGTCTGCCAAGGAGTACGCAAGGACTTCTTGATTAATGGAACGGGAACTGTGAGGCTAACACAAGACTGTCAATTTCTAGCTGAAGAGTTCATCCTTGTGGGCGATCAAAGCTTCATCGGAAAACCATTTCCAGTTTATGTATCTCCTACTGTTCCTCAATTAAACCTGACCTATCATCATGACGAAATCAAGTTATTGAACGTTTCTAAGGTTATTGCACCATCCGAATCATTCATGGATTTACTTATCGAGTCCGCAAACTCATGCACGCGCTTGAAATAATGTTAAGAACAAATTTTATATGTAACCATTTTTAATTTATGCTAAATAATTACACGCGCTTGAAATAATGCTAAGAATAAATTCATATGTAATCATTTTTCAAAACATTAAACTTTGTTACACGCGCAGGAAATAATTGCCGGAAACAAATGTATTCACGCGCTAGATACAAATTGCACATTTGCAAAAATATCATATTTAAAGGAACGAATCAATGAAATAAAGACATTGTTATGTGAACAATCGAACTAATCGTATTTCATTTCATTTCCCGCAGGAACAGTCATCGCTGCGATTTTTGGGTGAAGAGACTGGGTCTTCTTCGATGAACGCGGGCTTGAGTCTCTCCGTTGAAACATTTACTTTTCAGCCGTTGACGTCGATTGTGTAAGCCACGTTTGAAACTCATTGTAGCACTTTGTGGGCGCCGGAATAGAGCTGCGTGAGCGGCTTCTTGACGGCATCCACTCTAAAAGAAAACATAAGTGCAGGTACCCAGGTGATTGTTGGCGAAACTCGTTCGCGAGTTACGATGTAGTGGCGGTATAGGGCGTAGTTGGCTCATTAAGTTGCGCAGGCCGATGAGGAATTAGTAGGGGTCGACCCTGCTGTGACCAGGGACTACTAGTACTCCCGGGAATGAAATCGTTGTTCCGTATAACATATCTGCACGCAAAGCTGACAGGTCCTCCTTGGCAGTTCTGCTCAATCTCAATAAAACACTGGGGAGTTCGCTGGGCCATTGTGTGTTTTTTTTTTCGTGGCAGATTATTGGGGACTTGAGCGTGCGATGCCAAAGCTCGATAAATCCGTTTGAAGCCGGGTGGTACGGCGTGGTTCTGATCGGTTCGCAACCCATGAAGATGGTTAGCGTTTTAAATAACGACAATTCAAACTGGGTACCTTGATCGTCAGTGACGGTAAACGATATACCAAATCATGCCAGCCAGTTGTTGAAAAAAGCTCGAGCAACCGTATCCGCGCTGTGGTCAGCCGATGGGACAGCTTCAGACCATCGAGAAAAACGGTCGATGATCGTGAGGCGATATTTATATCCTTGCGAGGGGATTAGTGGGCCAACGATGTCAAGGTGGACATGCTGGAACCACTCGTCAGGCATCTGGAAGGTTTGCAGAATATTTCTTTGGTGGCGGCCGACCTTCGAACGCTGGCACTGCACACAATTACGAGCCCATATGCGAATATCTCTTTTCATGCTTGTCCATACGAACTTGTTACTGATAGATCTGAAAGTTGCACGGCGGTTTGGGTACGCAAACTCTCGAGAATAAAAGGGCGAATGTGTGTGAGCGACTTTTCGCCAATTATTTCTAGGTTGCCTTCCACGGTAATCCGTTCTAGCTTAAGTGACGTAGTATTGTTCTGGAGAAGCTTCTGCAATTCGACGCCGTTTTCAAATATCTACAAGCAGGCCACACTGTCTCAAAAAATCAGCTCCCAAGATTGGGCGCGCGATTTCCGCAACATAAGAACTTCATCGAAAATTGCGGCGAAGCCCATGCGACAAATCAAGCGTTGTCCTGCCGAAAGTTTCAATCTGTATGCCATTTGCCGCGAACAGCTTATATGTGGATAATCTACGGATGAGTTGTAATGTCGAGGCGGGAAGGACGGACCCGTCTGCACCAGTGTAAACTGGAACGTTAATTTAGCTTTTAGATAATGAATTAGCAGGCTATTTATGGAGAAACCACTAGCTATTGCCTGCGGTGCTCATGGCTCAATGAGTTTTCTGACGGTGAAACTCGAAATGCGCACGGAGGTCGGCAGCGTCCAGCTACGGCATCGAAATTATTGTGAAAATAACACCAATCGTTAGTTGGTTTTTGTAGGGCTGATACCTTCTGTCGTGAAGAGCAATGACATGCGTTGCACTTCGCGCCGATTCCCTTGAAAGAGCAAGACTGAATGCGATTAACTTCGGACCGGAGCTTCACACTCTGTTCTTCAACGCACCCGTCGTTAGGGTTTTCTATCGTCTGTTTGTCTGTCCGACTTTGCACGTTGGCGATGATATCTAATGTGTCGTAGCTCGCAACGTGATCTGCGGCGTACGCCAATTTTTCGAGGTTATCGGCTTCTGACACTGCCAGAATGGTGCAAATGTTCACGGGAAGGCGCTGCAACTACAGCAATTTTATCACATTAACACCTGCTACCGACTACATCCTTCGAAGGAATTGCGGTGGATGTTGATCATCCGATTCCAGGCAATATAAAAGCTGGTGCAGCCTTTCGTGCTCCTTTAACTCAAACACGGACAACAAACTTGACTTTAGCGTCGCATATTTACCTACATTGGGTGGCGCTCGAATCACATCAGCCACCTGAGAAATGATCGTCACGTCTAATTCTGCCAGCACTCTGTCAATATGAGATTGATCGCCTGAGATATAACTTGACCGAAATGGCGCCTCCACTCACGCAAACCATAAATCTGGGCGGCTTTTCCAGAATGGCGGCAACTTTAATGCAATTGCATTGATTTTGGGCGGTTCCGTCAGCATGCTCGAACCGGTGAGTGAATGACTAATGGTGCCGCTGTCAGCGTCCTGAAATTCATCTTCAGCTATTAGTTACACGAATGAATTCACCTTACAGGGTCACCAAATGTGCGGAGTAAATCGCACACTTCGATTATTTCAATATCAAGTACGAGCAATTATGTATATTAGATGTGTTCACGTTGAGTTGTCGTAGAAGAAGCAGGAATGAATTTCGTTTTCTCTCAGCTGCTAACATCTCAGGTAAGTTCACGTAGAAAGTTGCTAGCAATGGTGGCACTGCAATGGCTTAGTAAGCCCAGCTAACGACCTTTCGCCTAATAAGCACTAGATGACTCTCACAAGTTATAGAAAAATTTACATTCGATATAACTAGAATATGTAGAAACTAAATGCAATTGACTTAAATAAAATTCATGAGCGTTACGTAACTTCTAACTGAGATCATGCTAAGGCATCGAAGTCAGAGCATCTCATTTTTCATGCATTTCTCTAAAAAAAAAAAAAAAAAATGTTTGAGATGTTTAGCGGTTTATTTGAATTGCCAACGATTGTTTAAGCTACGTTGAGTCCTTCAACCTTATTCTTATATTTCTGTCGAATGCCCATGGCTTTAAGCTTCGAAATCAGGAAATATATACATAGTGATATACACAATATTCAAAGTCGGGTCTTGAAACGGATTTTTAAATAAAAACTTTTAGCAAAAAGAAGAAAATCGACTTCCAAATGCCTTAAAATGGATGAAATAAATTTTACGGGAGCGAAGCCATATCAGTTTTTACCTGTTTCTTCTGTGATCGTGCATTCATTTCAGCCTTTTGAGGGCGTTTCGAAGACGGTTTTCTTTTTTTCTGAAAGTGTTTTTATTTGACCCTTTTTAGTGGCAAATTATGTAATTTCAAATTTTCTATAACTCATTTTCTTAAATACATTGTACCATGTATATCAAAGTTTAATTTCTTGTCTGCTATGCAAAAGTCACTACTGCTTAAATCTGCAGCCTCCATAGAAATCGAATTTTGTTCTGGTACATTTTAGTCCAAGATCTCTGTAGGCGCTACGTTGTTCTACAAATAATAACAGCATCGTTTTTATCTATTCATTAATGATAACCATTATTTGCCTGAAATATCAACAAGTAGCAATGATTCGATGTTGTCGTGACGCTGTATTCTTTCAGAAAATAGACTCGTGCGTTTCCCTCGCTTCGCTCGTTCTGCCTCGATACTCACTCGACTCGCTCAGCTTCGATACTCGAGATGCGGCCGGTTGCTAAATCTGGCTGGCGGGTAAGTTCGAGGCTGCACGCGACTGCTACAGGGTTCCCCTCCTTGTAATTGCAAATTACAATTGCGATGATGTTTGGCTGGTGGGTATTTCCGGACTGGCGGCCGTTGGTATAAAGGGCTCCTGACGTTTGCATCCCAGCTGACTCGGCAATTACATGGTTGAGTAGGATGAGGCTGATTTACGGGGTTATTTTCAACGTGACGTCCTCTTGCGATCATTGTGGAAGCTTGCGAAAGGAATGGCGCGACGATTTTACTTCAACCTATGGCCGGACAAGGAGTCTCTGATGGAAGAGAATTGTCGAAGTTTGCAGATGGTAATATCGATTGTGGTGACTGCATTAGTGATGCTGAAACTGGGCTCTCACTGCCAGGATCCTGGTTAACAAGGAATGCTGGTTTGAGGCGTTCCGTCGAAACGTTTAACTGTTTGCCGTCCACGTCAATATTTGTGTTAGAAATTCTGTTAATTATTCTATGTTGGCCTATATCTGGTTGCTGTAATGCCTGTCTGACTGCGTCAATTCTAAGGAACACGTGTGTTTACGTCCTGAGGTCCTTGTGAACAAATGTACTCCGGTTGTTTTTCTGGGCAATAGTTGTAGGCCTGATTTTTCGCATTTGTAGTTTGAAATTTTCACTGAACAAATGTGGATGACTTGGGCTGTTGTCCTCAACGATAAATTCCCCCGTGCTTCTTAATGTTGTGCCCAATACAAACTCCGCACAGCTAGCTCTCAAGTATGTTCGGAAGCAGACTAGGCAAGATCCCGTCATCTTCGTGACACATAATGGCGGCTTTTAGTGCCCGATGCCATCTTTCCACAAGTCCATTCGAAGCAGGATGATAAGGTGACGTTCTAGTTTTACTGGTTCCTATAATGTTACTCAGTGACTTGAACAAGGCTGACTCAAATTGTGTTCCCTGGTTGGGAACACAATTTGGAATGACTGGGCAGCATTTCTGAGGCCCAAAGTCATTAAAGTGAATTTGTAGAGGCCGAATGGGGTTACTACCGCCATCTTTGGAATACGTTCCTTTGCAATACGGAATACTCTAAGCAGATCTATTATTGAAAAGATTTTTTGCCAGGTACGTTTCACACTATGTTTTGGATGTGTCACATCGGATAGCGGTCCGGAATCGTAACTGCGTTTAGACGCTGGTAGTCCCCACATGGGCACCTTTAACCTTTCTTCTTCGGAACGAGGTGAAGAGGCGCTACCCAAGGGCTGTTGTAAAATTTGTAATAGGCAAGCTGTGTTATATGTACCAATTCCACTTTTGCTATAGAGAATTTTTCTAGCATGAGTCTTAAAGGGCGCTCTGCGACGGGCCATTGTTACCATGTGATGTAGTACAGAATGCTTTTGAGTTCGGTAATACGTGACGGTTTTGTGATGTTCGGTTATTTGCTCAGGATTTCTAAGAACTTCACGTTGCTACTCAAAGTGGACACAGACAGGTGCTTTTGTACGTCGGCCTAGCCACTGGTTGACAATTGTGCCTTAGGGTCAAACAAATACCGATTTTTGATGTGTACCAGCAGTCCGATGTGTTGCAGGAAGTCTGCACCAAGTATCGGCCGGGTAACCTGTGCTACCACAAACCTCCAGCAAAAATTTGAAATTCTGCCTCGATACTTGCTCGGCTCTCTAGTGGGGAGATATGTTTTATGTTGCGGTCGGTTGCTAAATCTGGCAGGCGGATAAGTTGGAGGCTGCACCCAGTCAGTACACCTCATCAACGTCTACTTTGATTTTAGTTTTCATAAAAATCTAATATAAATTTTGATATTCTGGCCTGAGCCTTATGTTTTCTTTATTGTTAACTAGAAGTTTACGGTCTCTAGAACATTGTTAAATTTCATCAACATTGGTTAAAAGTTTTGTTCAAAACTATATGAAACAAATTACGGTTCGGGGTCACCTATTTGACCAATATTTACCAGCAATTTCCTGGGGATCACACTCTCCTTCGGAGGCAGCCGTCCAATGGAAGGCACCTTGATAGTAATCGTTTTGATTCCCACTAGCACAAATGTCACAGCAGAAAAGTCGTTCGAATGTCATTAGAATTTTCTGTCTATCACCTACCAAAAATGTCACTCTATCACCTAATTCTATTGAATTTTTACACGTGCGCGCCTCTCCGAAAATTGAATTTTCACAGCATCATGTATATTTCTCAATGGGGTCGTTAGACGTTCAACTTGAAGCGAAATGTTCGAACGAATCAAGCGGACGCCCAGGCATTGTATTAACGTAAACCCGACATCATAATCACATGCGTGATTTGGAGGTTACTCTAAACAGGTGACAAACGTCAAATCACAGCAACATATGGATGATCGAAGACAATTTCTGTTATGAATTTTAGAGTAATTAATTAAATAATGTTATGCATTTTAGAGTAAAATATTTTAAAATCAAAAAATGTTGTATTTAAACTTAAGCTTTTGGGAAATAATTTCAGTTGTATTTTTTTTCGGCGTAAAACAAAGCTTATTTTATTTACAACGGTGTTTTGCTATGACATAAAGGATTAAAAATATTTCTAGTACTGCATTAGAAATATAGCTTTGCTTCCTGCATATTCTGGTGTTTTATTACGACTTAAAGGAGTTAGAATATGTCTAGTGCTGCACTAAAAATATATCTTTGCTTCCTGCACATTTAGTAAAGTACTAAATTGTGAATTGTGTGGCAAAAAAATTACCTTCTTCTTCTTCTTAGCACTACAGCCCCTCTCGGGCGTTCGCTTGCTGCAAACTGCGCCTCCCACTGTCTCGGTCCATTGACCGCGACCTCCAATTCCGAAATCCGAGCAGCGATGAACTGTCTTCGTCGACCGAGCCACACCAGCGTTTCCTCGGTTTCCCCATTGGCCGCCGGCCTTCAGTTCTCCCAACGAGCCCATTGCAGTTTCCGCAGTCTTACAATCGTTGCAGCTTCGCTCCGATTATTTGCTTCAGGAGCCGTCGCTCAAAGGCGTTCAATATATTTGCGGATGCTTGGGTTAGGGTCCATGTTTCACACCCATAGCATAACAAAGGTCTTAGCACAGATTTGTTTACTTGGAGCTTTGTTTTCCCGTGTATGCAGCTGGTCTTCAAGATCGTCAACACTGAATAAAATATTTTATTTGCGAGCTGTATTCTTCGGTGTATTTCGTCTCTTCCATGGCCCGTTTTCGTTATTTTGGCGCCTAAATACACAAATTCGCTAACATTTTTGATACTGTATTCGCCAAGTGAGATATTTTGTGTATTTGAGGTATTTTTCCTCAACTGCGTCAAGAGCTTTGTTTTATTTTCGCTGATTTGTAGCCCTACCAGATTTGCTTCGCTGTCGAGTTTCAGGAAAAGTTCTTTGGTAGTTGTTAATGACCGTGACAATTACCTTATCGCGGTACAACAACATTGGTGACCCCGACGTGATCCAGAGCGAGGATAATAGAGCGAAGCCGACCGCTGCAAATCAATCGCAGCATTTTAAAAAGCCCTACAATCGAGAAGTTCACGCCACAATCCGAGCTGGGGAGCAAACTGGAACAGCTGCTGATAAACTTCAGGAAGGATTCAGTGTCCAGAAAACTCAAGGAGTGCCTGGACAAGAGATTAGGCTTGTCAGAAGGGTACTGGTCCAAGTTTGATCAAGTCCACGAACAATCGAAACCATTTGAAATGATCGCGCCAGATCATCCGTACTTTGCCAACAATTACTAGAAGTTAGTAGTAATAATCGTGTTTTCATTACTACATTGTTGACCTCGTGCAAAACTAGTGAAACGCGCAATATGCCTAATTCTCCAGATAATAAAACCTACCCCGCGCCACCCGGATTTCCGCGTCGTTCATTTGAAAACGTTTTAGGAAATATTGAATCACTACAGACGCTTAAACTGCCACCATTTTGGCAAAGATGGCCAACTTTGTGGTTCGTGCAAGTTGATGCGCAATTCGCGACCCATAAATTTATTTCATCAATCGATTCTGCCATTTTGAAGCAAGTTACCGATATTGTGGAATCGCCGCCTACATCGGACGCATATGTGACATTAAAAACGCGCTTATATCTCGCTTCACAGACTCGCCTGAAAAAGCGTTAACAAAAGTGCTCACGGACTTAGAACTTGGTGATAAAAGACCATCTCAACTGTGGCGCGAAATGAAATCTCTCGCAGGAAACCAGCTCGGGGAAGATGCTGTGCGTCCTATTCGGCTATGTCGCTAACCAACGCGAGTGCGTGCAATGTTGACAGTGACTTCTGAAATTGGAATCGAGACATTAACATTAATGGTGGACAAAATTTTAGAAGAAAGCGGAATTGCCTCGATAGCCGCCGTCGGGAATAGCGCATCAAGCGTTAACGATGATCTACGAAATGAAATTGCGTCTCTCACAAAAAGGCTTGAAGCGTTCGAAATGCGCAACTCACGCAAAAATAATTCGCGTTTGTCCTACCGCTGGAAACAAAACCAACCGCGATCTCGTTCCCAAACTGTTTGCTTCTACCATCGTCGATTCGGTGCAAAAACGCAAAAGTGTCGAAAACCGTGCACTATCGTGACGGAAAACAAAAATGCTCGTCGTCATGTGCGGTAGATGACGACGGCCAATACCAAAACCGCCTACTCATAAGAGAACGTCGCAGTGGAACTCTATTTTTGGTCGACACCGGAGCTGGTGTGTCGGTAATTCCCCCTGAAAAACACTGCCTTCGTAAAACACCAGCGCCTCTAAAGCTACACGCAGCAAACAACACCGTGATCACCACATACGGTGAACAACTGATGGATCCCGATTTCGGATTACGACGCCCGATGAAATGGTTCTTCACAATCGCAGATGTAGCACGTCCAATTCTCGGTGCAGACTTTCTTTGTAAATTCAACATATTGGTGGATTTAAGGAACAAACGGCTGGTGGATGGCAACACGCAACTCTCTACTCTCGCAAAAGTTTGCAAGGATTCAAGAAAAGTCCGAATTTTAGCCCAGGATAATCAATTCCGCGAGCTGCTATCAACATACGCTGAATTCACATCCTCCTCAAATTTTAACAGTTCTCTGCCGCACAATATCTGCCATCGAATACTCACAACAGGTGCACCAATAGTTGAACGAATGAGACGTCTTCCACCAGAAAAGTATGCAGCTGCCAAATCGGAATTCGAGTACATGGTCTCGATGGGAATTTTCCGTCCATCTGACAGTACTTGGGCCAGTCCATTACATTTGGTCCAGAATAAATCCGGACATTGGAGACCATGCGGTGACTATCGTCGCTTAAATTCGATAACGATTCCCGATCGTTGACCCATCGCTCACATCGAGGAGTTTGCGAATCATCTGTACAACAAAGCAATTTTTACCACTTCGGATTTGGAGCGCGCATATCACCAGATTCCGATACATCCAGATGATATACCAAAGACTGCAGTCATCACGCCATTTGGATCATTCGAATTTCGTCGAATGACTTTCAGCTTACGGAACGCTGCGCAAACGTTTCAAAGATTTATCGACACCTTTTTGCGTGGACTGAAATTCTGCTACGCCTATCTCGACGATATACTTATAGCATCAAAGAACCTAAAGGAGCATCACGAATATCTGCAGGAAGTTTTCGAATGATTGAAGGCATATGGCGTCAAAATAAATACACCCAAGTGCGTATTCGGAGCAAAGGAGGTAAAGTTTTTAGGCTACTCAATTTCAAGTGAAGGAACCAAACCCTTACCGGATCAAATAGCAGCCATTACGGATTTGAAACAACCTAAAATTCTTTTGGAGCTTCGCAGGTACAATTTCTATAGGCGATTCTTGCAGAATGCAGCAGATTTGGGTGATAAAAAGTCAAAAGACAAAGAACCGATTATTTGGAACGAAACAACCAAGAAAGCGTTCGAAGAAAGCAAAACGATGATTGGAAATGCCGCATTATTGGCTCACCCTAACGACAGAGCCGCTTTGATTCTTCGAACGGACGCATCGGAAGTAACCGTTGGTGCTGTTTTGGAGCAAAAACTAGGTGATGCATGGAGACCACTAGGATTCTTTTCGAAAAAATTGAGCCCAGCGCAGACAAATAAAGCACGTATGACAGGGAGTTATTAGCTATTTACGAGGCTGTCAAATATTTCAGGTTCATGCTCGAAGCAAGAAATTTTCCGATTGAGACTAGCCACAAGCCTTTAACTTTCGCCTTTTCACAACGTTCGGATAAAGCTTCTCCACGGCAAATGTGACAATTGGAATTCATTAGCCAGTTCTCGACGCAAATTTCCTACGTTCAAGGCTCACGGAATTTTGTTGCTGACGCATTCTCCAGAATCGACGCTTTCACGAATTCAAAACCCCAAGTGCAGAGGATATCGCGAAAGAACAAGCTAACGATGAAGAGCTGCAACATCTCCTTAATGCGAACACTTTGTTAAAGCTAAAACAGTTTCCATTAGGAGATGGAAATGTTTTATTCTGCGATGCATCAATGGGAATTCCAAGATCATATATCCCAAAGAGCCTGAGGAAGTCCTTTTTCGAGAAAATTCATGGATTATCACACCCAGGCGGAAAAGCCACGTGCAAACTCGTCTCCAGCAAATATGTGTGGCCTGAAATGAAAAAAAAGTAGTGATGTGGACTAAGAACTGCGTAGCATGTCAGCGACCCAAAGTTCATCGACACGTTACTATTACCCCGCAAAATTGTCCAACGATGGATCGCCGCTTCCAACACATACACGCAGACATTGTTGGTCCGCTTCCATCGTCCTATGGATACACCTACATAATCACGATGATAGATCGGTTTTCTCGATGGCCTGAAGCAATTCCGTTGGAAGACATCGCTGCAGATATAATCGCTTCAGCATTCTTCACAAACTGGGTGGTAAGATTCGGAACACCTGAAACAATAACCACCGACCAGGGAACTCAGTTTGAGTTCGCATTGTTCCAAGCCATGTTACAGTTTTCGGCAGCAACAGGATTCGAACCACAGCGTATCATCCCGCTTCTAATGGAATGGTTGAAAGGATTCATCGTTCCTTGAAAGCCGCAATCATGTGCCACGAATCGTCACATTGGATTGACGTTTTGCCACCACTGCTCTTAGGATTAAGGACATCTCTCAAAGATGACATCGGATGTTCAGCTGCGGAAATGTGCTACGGGTTGCAATTACGGTTTCCCGGAGAAATCTTCAGCGATGATTCGTCTCCCGATAACCCGCACATTTTCATCGAAAAGTTCCGACGGAAAATGCAAGCACTAAAACCGACACCTGCCGCATACCACAACCAAAGAAGCGTTTTTGTGCACAAGGACCTGTCCAGATGCAGCAATGTGTTTATCAGACAGGGGTCTGGAAAAAAATCTCTGCAGCAGCCATACAGCGTTCCTCATGAAGTCATCGAGCGTTTAGATGAACGAGTCTTCAAAATACGCGTAGGAAATAAGATCGCAAACATTTCCATAGAGCGTCTAAAACCGGCACATATGGAAAACGACTCGCAGGATTTAGCTAGTAGACCATCATATGACGGAACAGCAAACTTTCATCAACCCACAGTGCTCAAAACGTATGAAGGACCTAAGTCAAAATTACGTCAAGTGACATTTGCTAAATGAATAGAAATATCGTTATCACTTGAGGGAGACTGCTGTAGGGTATTGCCGTGTTATGTGCTGCCACCTGGATGTCACATCATATTATTTTTAATAATGTTTTAGGTATCATTTAGATTTAGATTGTTATGTTTGAGACGCCATCGCGACCTGTCGATATTTTATAATAAACTTAAGTTAGTAGTAATAATCGTGTTTTCATTACTAGAATATATGACAACGAACACCATCTAGTTTATACGAGTATATACAAAAACGTAATTGGTATCAAGTATCAATGTCACTTTGATTTGGTACAAAACACTCTGTATCCATTGTCCGAAACCCTTCGTTCAATATTTGGCGTCCGACAGCACTGATAGGTTCACCGGTGAATAAATTACTTACAAATATAATCCCATATTAACTGGAGAGAATGCTATTCATCTACTGCTGAAGAACCGATGCGGAGTAAAAGTTGAGCTTTTCGAATGGTTTGGTTGCTTATTTTGATGTCATGGTGATGACAGTACAGGTATTTTAATAAATCAATTTGCATGTACATATGTTTCTGGAAAAGTACTGAATTACCTATCGGAATGAAGCTGAAGACTTTCCTAGGGTCATCACAAACAACACAGTACTGTGTCACGTAAATTTTTCATGCATTGAGTCCACAGTGTTTAGTGTTATAAATAAAGATCTAATCGTTTATGGAAAATTCTTAAACGACATTTTTTTATGAAATTAAATGCGTACATGAGTCATAAAACAAACTTTTGGGGTAATAACCCGAAAAAACAGTGAAGTTGTTTTCAAAACCTACCACAATGTTTTCTCGGAATAACAACGCAATTCAAGCCCAGAAAGAGGTTATTAACTCTTTATTCCCATAAGAGTATGAGCGATTCATCTTCTCTAATATTTCACAACATTGTTATTGTTACTACTGATGAAATCACACATTGTGAATAAGGTCACGTTCCAAAACCAAGGCCTTGCCGAATCGCCTTAACTAAAGCTCATCAAAACAACCCAGCTCAACGACAGTGACAACTACTAACACCCCTAATTATCTACGACAGCACGAAGTGGTTAGAGGAATCGTCTCTAGATAGGCCATCCACCTACCGATCAACTTCTAATGCCATTTATTATTTTGGCCTTCAACAGCCTTGTTTGCTGCTCTCTTTGGTCTTGGCCATGGATACCTGTATCGTCTTATTGGTATTTTGAAGAAAGTTCATTGAAATACTAATTTCATCCGCGCCACTAGCAACGTTATGTCTTAACCATTCCAACTGCCAGAGCTTCTTCGTAAACAACTTTAAATGACCGCCAAAACCGATCTTTTGTTACGATCCGCCGTAGAGGAATAGCAACGGTTGCTTGCAATCCGCAATCTTTTTTGTCGCGCCAAGATCAGTTTCTTTACCTTGCAGAAACAACGGCAACAACTAGTAAATATTTTGCGGATCTGATTTGGCCGCAATACCGAAACGAGTAAACAATTTTCCACTCACATGGTGGCGGGTTGTTTGTTAGTGCCGTGGAAAAGTATTTCGTTCTTGCGGTGACATGCACTCCATCTGCAACCTGCGCAATGGAAAAGTTAAAGCAGGTCAGGCGAAATAGATTACCCTAGAAATAATTGAATCACTCGATCATTGCAGACTCGAGTGGATTTTGATCGACGCAAATCGGGGTAATGCCGCGGGAAAACCAGTGTTTGGGCAATAACAGAGCTCTGATTGCGGTGACTAGTTCATGTAAATTTCCGATGCCTAGCTGGCAGCAAAGATACAAGATACTTTTGTCAACGCCATAAAAGCTGACCCGAAGCAGCGCAAATAGTTTCGCGCCAACGAGGCCGCGAATTCGAGAAACTTTTACAGCATAACTGAGCAATTATGTCAACGCGAAACAAAATATTTTTATCTAATATGACACTCTGGCCGCAACGGATGACAAATAGGTGCGAAATGCTTTGGTGATTCCCACAACGGGTGATTCACGCGCCAGCTATAAACAATGAAATCACAACAGATTGTTTTTGAACTGAAGCTGACGCTGCTGCATGGCAAACGTGTGATTTACAAGTGAACTCAGCTCCGCATTGATAAATGTTTGCAAGGTATTTTATGACTGTCAATTTGTTTAGGCATTTACGACCTTGCGCTATTGTGACTTACAAACATACGAGTATGTACGAGCTCATGAGGTATGTGTGTGGCGTGCATAATATCATCTTTGATGAGCACTTTATCCGCTTTATGCAACCAATACCTTGTACTTTCCCATTGTTATTTGTGGGAATAAAAAGCACACGTGGGGTTTTATGACGAAATACCGCGGGCGACGACTAAATAGATTAGCACGAATAGAATTATGATAACCTTTGCGTAACTTATTTTATATCGATATGAATATGAATCAGGGAATGATTTCATCAAAGAATCCCCATCAAATTTTTCAATAAAACTAAATATTTCCGGCGATGCAAATGAAACGCGAAGGTGTTGCATCCATAAATTATTACTACATTTATTGTGTTATGAGCCACTTATACACCAGTTGATTCCATAATGATATCGAGTCCAATTTATGTAGTGATTACCGTTTAGAGCACTTAATTCTTCCAGACGAAAGTGTGGCTATTGAAAATTTTAACCAAATGCATGTGATTTGGGAGTAGTTGTTCTCTTCTGGAAGGCTGGCTTCAACCAGAGCTTATATACTAACAAGCTGACGCACTACGAACAAAGTGCTCATCTAACGGTAGTTTGTTTTGGTTCCACCGACTTGAGTTTGTATTGGTGTACGCGCGTATTTGCAAGAAAATCCGCGAGAAACAAGGTCAGACAAGGACAAGAACACCGTATTCATTTCACCCCATAAGAGTGAAAGAGATATAAAATCGAATTTAATTTAACGATTTCGTTAAAATGAGCGAAATACATTTAACGTAGCAAATTGTCTCTCATTTTCAACTGTCAATCTGACAAACGTCATTGCAGTAAACAAGTTTTATTGTTGAACTCTTGGTATTGCCAGAGCTTATGTTTAGATTCCCATACTTTGATTAATTAACATTAAGTTGAATCAATTTAGAAGTACGATTCTAGTGTGTTGGAATTGTGCAAATCGATTTCTAGAAGCATATTTCAGCAATCCCTAAGGATGTCTTCGTATTTCGTAAGAAACATATCCATTGGTGCTAAAAATTGTAAAACGAATGCTAGCCTTGAATATTCAAGAAAACTCAGTCTAATGAATCCTTCGCGAGTATTCTCAACAACTGTACCCAACGTACAAAAGGATGCAGAAGAGTGAGTTGATTAGATAACATCTCTGTGAATATTTTAATTAACGTTTCGGTATGTTTAACTTCAGAGTGGAGGTCACGTTCTTATAAGCAAATGGGAGCAAAGTAAAAGCCAAAGGCAAAGTAGGTGACAGTCAACTGGATGTTGCAGTTAATAACAATTAGGATTTCGAAGGCCTTGGAGCATGCGAGGGGACGCTTACATGCTTAACATGTCATTTGATATTTACACCAGAGGATTATGAGCGCTTGCCCGAGAAGCCCAGCGATGAAGAGTTCGATATGCTTGACTTGGCTTATGAATTGCCCGATACATCGCGGTTGGGATGCCAGATAACTTTGAGCAAGGATATGAATGGACTTGTAGTTAAAGTTCCTGCTACAATAAATGATGCCAGAACCGTTCCGGATAGTTAAAATCTTTCTGTTCCATAGGGGAAAAAATCACCGTAATATTTTGAAATATCGCACCCAAATGTTTACAATGATGTTAAGTTTTCGATTTAAATGCAATTTAAAAGAGATACTTTTGAACCCAGTGGGTATTATATGCTATTAGAGAGAATAAATCATATTTTTATACGTTATATTAAAAAACGCGATGCTTTCTCGTTAAAAGCCTTGTGGCAAGTGTTATTCCAATGCTTTCAGTGTGCTGCCTGCAACCGCTTTGTGAAAAGCTAAAAACACCATAGATAAAGAAATTTCTCTGTCAAGTTTCCAACGCAGAAAATTTATTTTATTTTGTTTGATTGGATGATTTGTTTTCCACAATGTGACATTGCAAGCGGTTGGGGGGTAGAAGATAAAGTCTTCTATTTTTCTATGCCCAAATATAGCTTTAGAGTAGAACATCTTATCTCATGCGGTTCGCATGCAATGATGAGATGGCAGAAGATAATGATTTTAATCAATGGCTATCAGCTTCCGTATGGGATAATTCTCTTGTTTACGAGAGAGTTGGTGTTATTATCGTAAAATTATCGTGACATCAGTTTGCGATACTGTATCTTAAGATTTAGTACAAACAAATTTCATAATTCCGAGGGAATGATTTTAGGGTCTTTGCAATTTATCTACGAGCTTAGGTAATTGTTAATATTGACAATTATTTGGAGATATCTTGATAATAGATGAATTTTTGATGCCATGGGTAAAAATTATCGATCAGGCTTTTTGCATTGATCTAGTGTAATTGCAGCGATTCTAATTAACGACGAAATAAATATTTATTTGTCGAAATTAGAGAAGTTGATATTAGTACTTCCTAAGATTCAACGTGAAACAATATGGGAGGGTATGAGACATCAACTAACGCAAGGCTGAAAAGATTGAAAAGTCTTCTTCTCACACGCGTCAACAATATTCATTGGCGATTTCTGGTTTACAACCATTCCTCGCTGGCTTTGTTGGAATTATACCTTGAAAATGTCCGGAACTTAATACTTTCATAATACAGGAGGGAAGTCAGTAGCCAATGGGCGGAGAAACTAATCGACATTAGTCCACAGGACCCGGATGGCGTTTTCATGAAAGTGAAAAGGATGTTTTGTAAGAAGTCTCAAGTGGAGGTTTCAAATCTTGAAGTCGCTAGTGATGAGATAAATCATTTAGATAGAGCTGGTATCGAAATTAATAATACGACTCCGGATGCAGATGGAAATAGGATTATGCGTGATGGATTAAATCAGCTTGTGCTGATCGGAACTCATTTTGAATTGGCCCACCTAGTAAACCCAGAGAGGGAAACAAATACTTCCAGAAGTCGTCGAGGCCTATGTTTCCGATCTAAAATCAAGCCTGAACAGTGAATAAATTCTTCACTTCAATCAAGCATTGACCTCCGCCCTCACACCGAGCGGTAATCTTCTTGATTATTTGGACAGCTTCGGCTTTGTGACTCATATTACACCAGATAAACGAAAAAAAATCTTGTGTAATTGACGTTATCCCCAATATAGTATTACAACATTTGCCTAGGTTGGTATATGAAATTATTGTGCGGCAGTGAATATATCAATTTATTTAACTTGGAGCAAGCCTAAATGGAATGGGGGCCATTGAGCGCCGAAGAAACGCCTCAAAAACAAGCCTATCGCTCCGTACTTGCCATTCTAAGGCCCAGAGTTGTACACAAGCAAAATGAGCTTGGTATTCTTCTTCTTCGTAGCACTACAGCCCCTCTCGAAACTTCGTTTCCTCCAAAACTGTCTCCAACTGTCTCGATACATTGTACAGCGTCCTATAATTTCGAAACCCTAGTAGAGATGAACTTTCTTCGTTGACCGAGTAAGACGAGCGTCTTCTCTGTTTTCCCCACTGATCTCCTCCTTTCAGTCCATCAAACGAATATCTTTTTGGGTATTCGCTATTCGTCCATTGGATTCACATAGCCAGCCCATTGCAGCTTCCACAGTCTTACAATCGTTGAGACCTTCAGCTCGTCATCAATTTCACGGTCGTATCGAATTCGCCATTGGTCCTCGTATGGTTTTGCTCCAATTATCTGCCTCAGGACCCGTCGATTAAAAGCGTTCAATATATTTGCGGATGCTTGGGCTAGGGTTTATGTTTTACACCCAAAGCATGGCACAGGTCTTCTTACAGATTTGTATACTTGGAGCTTGCTTGCTTGCTTAAAGTCAACGAAATGTTGGTATACGTCTATGTTGAACTTCCTTCATTTCCCAAATTCTTGCTTGACTTGCTCTAAAGCCACCATGATACTCCCCAATAATACTGTTGGTGTATGATCTGATTTGATTTTCTAAGATAATTGAAAATATCTTGTGCGCCGTACAAAGTAGTGATACGCCTCTAATATTCATTGGAAAGTTCCTGCATTATCTATTCCTATAGAAAATATGATTCTAAGATATGTTAAAATGAAAGCTCACTGGTGGACAAACACCGCACATTATAACCGAGAGAGAATTCGCCGTGGTGCCACCGTTGATAAGACAGTGTGCAAGTAAAATTTGGGCCACTTGACTCGTTTGTATTTGAAGGCCGAACAAGAAAGGCAAGACAATTGTCTGAAGAATGGCCCATATATATTACCCAGCAGATGCCCAAATGTAAACGTGTGCATTCCGTAATTCTGCGCCTAGCATTCTACTAAAACATAATGGCCCAAATGGCTGTCTACATTTATTTATAACATGTAATCTTAGTCATTTCAAACTTAGGCCGCTACTATATCCACTGTTATTTTCAATATTGTAAACAATCGTATCAAGTTAATTTCTGTATATTTAAAATTCTACTATTTATACAGTTATTTACATTTTATAAATTTAAATAAATCTATTTTCCAAAGTTTTTTTGTATTATGTTCTACATTCCTTCATTCCGCTCTCTTATTTTGTTAGATGATGGTAATGAACCGTGATTATTTTAAGTGAGGATATTGCTCATGCTTCGGCATAAGGGCTACGTTAATTAAAGAAAACTTAAGGGCTCACTTTACTTTTTCTGCTTACAGAATCGCTAGAAGGTGAAGGAAGGAGATCGAAAACCAGAGGTTTTTTGCTTGCACATGGCTCCCCTTGATGATGGGTTTGTTCAGTGATCAGACATTCCAGGATCTAATACTTTTGTCCTTTTTGTTGTTGTGAGCCTTTGCGGAAGACCTCATCAATTTCGAGGCTCGGTTGCAGGTTTCGAAACAATGTAGCTTCATCCAGAGATGAGGAGTTAGCCCATCGTCCAATGCCAATTCTGGCGGCATGGTTATTAACTTCAATTCTGTTACAAGGTGCGGAGGGCTTGCCTTAACCCTCTTGCGTCACCATAAAGAAGGTGTAGAGAGGATTTAGTAGCAGTGCTGCAGCTGTATTTGCAACTATGGGGATTTGTCGGTTCTTAATACCCCACCATTGAACCCGTAAAATCAATGTGCGACCCGAGTCCATTTACTACGACTTGTTCGTAGAATTTAGGATGAGAGATGACGGAAGCTAGGGATTAGGGAAACAAGGAGATCCCGCTATCTTTTTCAACCTGGATTGGGACCGACTACGGCGGAATCAAGTGGATGACCTAGATCACAAATTTTTTTGATGTGACACATATAAAATAATTAGAGACGAGGTTGGTTTCTTCATAGTAAGGGATATCCTGATAAAAAAATGACCGAAATTTGATCGTTGAGTTCAGAACCGATATTGAATTTGCTGAGATTAAGATTTAAAAACCACATGGTATTGGGTGTTCGCGGGTTAAAGAACAAAAGATGGAGAGCTCATGGACATTTTTTGGTTTTTATATTTGCTTCTATGGGGACAACCCCTCACTGTCTACATTAAAGACTAACTTTTTGAACACACGCTCTGCAGCTGCAGGGAGTTCCTGTCATTCTATCAGAAACAATTCACATCAATATGTAGGAGGTACGGAAGTGTGCTCAGTTTTTTAGGCTCTATAAGTGTAGGTTCACAATATACTTTTTAACTCGGTTCACCTACAAAACGTTTAGTTATGATAGTTTACAATGCTATGGCTCATATTTTAGCATGTATTTCAGCCTAGTTTTTTCGCTGAGGTAATCGTTTTTGTTTGATCTAAACACCCTTAAAAGGAGTCACGGTCCTCTCTTTTTCTGGCCCGCCAACGCCAAAACTTACATCATCCGAGCCCCCCTCGTTTACTAACAAGTTTCTATGCGCCCATGTTTGGGCTCAGTATGTGAACTAGTCCTGCACTATTCAGAACAAAATATCTAACATATTAATTAGAATATGGAAGTTTATTTAACTCATACCCTAGCATAAATTGTCCTTTTGCCTTGAGAAATTTTGCCTTATTGATTAGAATTCCCTCTATCAACACTTATTGCACAAGGACCGAATGGGACTTCCAAAAAATATCAACCGAATTTCGCTACCATCATTCTGATTATTATTTCTTGGCATGTTCTTTTCCATGTTGATATAATTAAAGTTAAATGTTTTCAAATATGCAACATCACATTTATTTGACTAATCCCCACAAGTAAACTGTGCGCAATTCGAACTACAAATTGATATAACACACAAACATCTTTTTAATGCTTTATATAATTTTAATTAAAATTCATTCTGTTAATTTTGTTTTATTCCATAATCTAACTAACGAGACTGAAAGAAAAAAGTTTAATTAACAATTAAAAACCAAATCGCAACTCAGTTTCGAAAGCATCATTGAATTTTCAACAATTCACATAAAAAATTTTCTGCAAAAAGTGATTTCAAATTTAGCAATCAAAAAAGTTTAAATGTTAAATAGCTCTTGAGTGAAAAATTCATTTTATATTGAATTCATGTTACAGAGAAAATATTGATAAAATTTTGAGAGTTTTACCTTAAAAACATATTTTTACATACGTACCAAGATTACATTAATAATCAAAATTAATGTCACAAGGCTATTTGCGTTTGCAGAAATACTGTTTTATATATATTTTTTATGAAAATAAAAGTATGTAATACTAGTGCATTGTTTCGTTATAAAACGTTTATCCTTTTTAAATAGTTTAGGAGTGCTTGCCTTAAGAGCACAAGTTTTAAGAATAGTGCTCTGAAAATGCTTCATTTGGTCGGTCATGATTGGGCATACTACAACTTTATCCGAAACAGAATGGTAACATCAAGCTTGGCCATTAGACTCTATTATGATATACAGTATGAGAGCCTCAGTAATAGTATAACAGGTGCTACATGCTATAATTTAAATTCGTGTAGTTATTAAAGCTGTAAAAGTAACAGCAGAATCAAGGGGAACACCATGTTAATAATCCCAAATTTCATTCCGATGCAATTTTTTTGGACCATCTCCCAAAATTCAGAACTTTGCTGGGGGCCTGGGTCCAATATTTTCGTCCAAAAATCTACCTGGATCAAACACTTCAGGATCAGTACAAACGTTTGAATCATGAGCTGGTATAAAAACGAGTGTGCCTTTCTTAAATGTGTAATTCATGTTACGAACGGGTAGTCATTTGTAGCTTCTCGCGTGAGGTTCTGTAAAGTGATGGTTATGGAATAGTCAGAAAAAGAACAAGACATTTACCACAAAGCAATTGCTCAATGTACGTATTTCATTTCCATCACAGCTTCGAAAGTTAGCACAATCCACAATGAACATATGGCTTTTGCCCTCTCCTCGCGGACATGCTGCATTCATTTTTCCGCGATGCCCTCCTTTGATTATGGCTTTCGTGAACGCAGGAGCAAGTATTGTGCGAATAACAGATAAACCAGATATAGGCTTATGCTTTTTGCTTATAAAGTAAACTTCGATTCGATCAGAGCTTGCTGTCTTAAAACTGACGTAAGATGTTTCATCATCTGATCATAGGCTTACTGCCGCCATCTATTGAACTTTCGGCACAATTCTTCGTTGAGTTTCTTCAACGGAAATTGCACAACTAACAAAAAAGTATAGTTTTTCTTCGCGTTACACTTCAAAATAGCAAGTGACCATTCCTCAATATGTAAAAACCCATATTCACACATAAATTGGTAATTTCCTTTCATTTTGCAGTTAAATCAATATGCAACTTTATAAATTCAAATTATTTAAGCGCCATTTTGCAAACATTACCCGATTTATGATTTCGATCAAAACGAAAAAATTTCCATATGACAACATTAACATCTGCTCTCATTTTGTGTACGTACACAACACACACATCTATATGTGGAGAAGTTTCTCACGCACACATATGAATGCCGGGGAATTTCTCACGCACACACACGCAAGTCGAGGGAACCGATTAATCGCTATCGACTTTTCCCGCAGCGTAGCAATCGTTTAAAATTTTTTGTCTCTTTCGCACCCTGGCGTGCCATGAGGAAAATTTGCAAGGTTATTCATTTCTTTTTATTGATCAGCTGACCAAGTGCACCAGCTCGTTAGTTTATAAGCTCTGCTTCAACTGCGACCATAAGCTGATCATCCTAGGTGCTCATAACTATGTGCAGATATTTTCGTATGTTAACTTTCGATACTTCTCGCAGTTTAATGGAACCAGCCCATATGCTGGAACCAGCTGGTGTCCATCGAGCCAAAAATGCTATTATATTGATAGCTTAAATGATCGGGTGAAAGAACAATGTAGTTCTTTCATTTAGGACACTAGCATTCCTTAAACAAAAATTTTTATGTCGATACTTGTTGGGGTGTAGATTCCTTCTTTCCAGTTCTTTTTTATGCCTGCGTATCGTGGAATCAAGTAGATTTCCAGCTTTTCGCTATCACAAAAGTTCTATACAGCATTTAATTTACATTGAAATATCTCGGCACAGAAATCGAGAGGGTTTTTGTAAATTACTTACTACGTAAGCAAATTCAGATTAAGAATACCAATTGAAGTGAGCACAGTAGCGATAAAAGTAACTCTCCTTGCGATTTGATGTTGTTCTCCATTTTGAAGATATTTCTGTGATTCCGCTTGCAATTACTACTGAAGCCGTAACGTCAATTGTTGTGTAGTGAAGCGAGTGTAGATAAAGTGTCCGTTCAGGGCTCCAATGATGGTCTGCTACATCGGCGAGAGCGGGTAGAGGGATTCGGCGAGATTGGCTTTGTTTGGGGACGCGTGAATGCGATGGCAGGCTAGCATTCCATGTCCTGGGGTGGGTTCCTTTTGCCAGCACAAGAACCCACTACAAAAGAAATTTCTCATGTACAAATTGAAACGGTATAGTGCGGATCGACTGGCGTCGAGGCCGAGGTAACCTACTAAAGGTAGGAAATGCTTAAAGCCAGTATCAAACAGGGCCGGGAGAAGACAGGCGGATTTTTTTTTTCATTTATTTTTTTTTATTTATTTATTGCATTGCCAAACAAGGCATAGTTACAAAAAAACCAAAAAATAATAAAATATAATGAATAGTACAATATGATAAAATATTCTTAATCTACGTTTGAGGTATGGAGTTTGGAGGATAAGGTGCTTCATAATAAAGTTTTGAAATTGGATCTGGAGATGGTTAGAGTAAAGTGTGCTTACTGAATTAAAGTTTTGCAAGATCTGTTTACAGGCTCGTTATCCGCGTAAATCCTTTACTGAGCTCAAGATCTTGTATGGTGTCGCTCTTCAATCAGCAGACGCGAATGTCTTGTGAATCGCGATATCTCATGGACCATAATTCTGTCAGCTAGGAATGGTATTTTAAAAGTGCGTCTAAGGATGTCAAACACAAAGCAGCAGGCAAACATAGATCTTCTAGAGGCCAGCATTGATATATTTAGGATCAAAGTCTATGCTCATATGATGGCAAATCTGAAAAATTTATCGGATTAAATAATAATCTTAACGCAAAAGGACGAATTGTTTTTGAACCGACTCTATTCTCTCGGTTTGAACAATAAAGCTCGGGTCCCAGATTAGACAAGCATATTCAAGGATAGGACGAACTAAAGAAAGGTAAAATTTTTAGAGACCCATACATTCTCAAGACAAAACCAAGGAGCTCGTAATGTTAATGGAAACGCATTTTTCTGTCCAAAGTGACACCAAGGTCGACGATGCTATCCACCAAATTTATGATGGTGATTAAAGTTAAGCGTTTCCGTGAAAAACTTATAACTTGACATTTTTCAAAGTTCAAGGACAGCTGGTTAATTTGGGACCGTTCTAACAGGGAGTTGATTTTGTTTTGAAGGAATAATGTATCTTGTTGGGACTTTATTACATGGTAAAGCATAGGATTATCAGCAAAGAAAAGATGAGGAATATCCGACAAGACCTCAGAAAGATCGGAAATGAAAATATTAAAAAGGAGAGGGCCCAGACGGCTGCCTTGTGGTACACTGGAGCAAACATTTATTTCTTTGGATATGAAACCTTGAAATTCAACATTTTGAGTCCGATTATGGAGATATGAGCCAAAACAGCTCAGTGAGAAACCACCGATTCCGAATCTTTTAAGCTTGTGTATTAGGATTTCGTGGTTGACCCGATCGAACACTTTACTAAAATCAGTGTAAATCGCGTCGATTTAGTGCACCAACTCCATTTCACAGAGAATCTAGACACCATCATGGATAGATAAGTTGTGATCGAGCGATTTTTACAAAAACCATGCTGTTGATCGTTAAGCCGTGGCTCATTAATGGGAGATAATTTGGAGCAGACTATTTTTTCTAATAGTTTTGGTGTAGCTGATAAAAGAGCAATACCTCTGTAATTCTCAACCGACACCTTTTCTTTATTTTTATATATTGGTGTCAAATGTGATGACTTTCAAGATGAGTGGGAAATTCCAGCAGCAAGGGATTTGTTAAAAAGGATATATAAGGGTAAGATCAATGGCTCTTTGCGTTTGGTTATCGATTTATCGATAGTGCCCTCATACCGGGGAACCAAACGCGTCCCCAGGGTTGCGGATAGGGGAAGACCTTTCTCGAAAGGTTCGCTGCGAATAACCAATAAGCAGCCGCGGACAATGGTCGGCAGTGAAGGGAGAGTCTCAGGACAAACACCTGAGTGTCAATGATCTTCACTGTGACATGACGAAATATATGGCCTCATCAATTATCCATATATCCTGGCAGTAGGTAAAATGCTATGGGAACGGAAACCCAGACAGAAAACCAAACTATGCAGGTCCACAAGGGGAACCAAAGTACGGTGCAGGGGGTCGGATCCCCAGTACCGGCGGCAGAGGGTAGTGAGCGAGCAGGCTCCCGGCCGTCGTCATCCAGCGACTGCAATGTTATAGAAGTGGCGAAGGGCAAAATTAAGATAGGTTGGGTGATCTGCAGGATACGGAGAAGAGCGATCCCTATCCGCTGCTTCAGATGCTTCGAATACGGACACACCGCGTATGGCTGTAGGGGACCCGACAGGAGATCTCTGTGCTACAAATGTGGTGAAACGGGGCACAAAAGGAAGGAGTGCACGAACGAGGCAAAATGCATTCTTTGCAAGGATGCAAGCTAGCACCCGGCGACCTCAAACATGAGCCGGGGACAGGGAGATGCTGGGTTTTCAAGGAGGCCCTAACTAAAGCCAAATCGATACTCAAATGATCCGTATCCTGCAGGTCAATTTGCATCGAAGCACAAACGCCCAGGGCCTACTTGAGCAGTTTGCGAGGGATAAGAAAGCTGACCTCCTGTTGCTGAGCGAGCAACATCATAACAACGACTCGCAAGCGTGGTACGCTGACAAATCTAGTACCTCGGCCATCTGGGTTCGAGACAGCGCCCGCCTTCAGGTGCAGGGCCATGGACGCGGGGATGGTTTTGTGTGGGTGCGGTGTTCAGGGATAACATATTTCAGTGTTTATCTGACGCCTAACGAGGCAATGCGATCTTTTCGAACAAAACTCGATGCCCTGGAGGACGCTGTCTCGAACACAGAGGGCCACATGCTGGTCGGGGGAGACTTCAACGCTAGAGCCATTGAATGGGGTATGCCACAATCCGACCCAAGGGGAAAGCAAATCTTGGACATGGCGGCCAGAACAGCGCTTTTGGTCCTTAATACTGGTAGCACCCCTACTTTCCGCCGATGGGGTTGCGTAGGAACCATACCCGATGTGACACTCGCTTCGAAGTCCCTGGTACCTAGAGTACACAACTGGCGAGTACTAGAGGACTACTCGGCTAGTGATCACCAGTATATAGCTGTTGAGATTCACGACAGTGCCACTCTGCGTGCATATGCCCAAACTTCAATCCTCGGATGGAGGACTGGGAGGATCGACGTTGAGAGGTTCGCTGACGCGCTTACGGCAGGCGCACCGTTGCTGGGAGCTCCGCCAGGGAGTGGAGGGCCTACAGCCAAGGCCTTGGTGAACTCAACTATGAGTACCATCATAGCTGCTTGCGAGTCTTCCATGCCCCGTTGGAGACCCCGACACGGTAAGCCTCCAGTATACTGGTGGTCAAACGAGATCGCCGAACAAAGAAGCGAGTGTCACAAACTTCGGCGCGAGGGCCAGCGGGCGCCAACACGGGAGGAGGCAGACACTAGGCTAGCAGCATACAGGTCCGGCAGGAAATATCTTCGCAGGCTTATTAACAAGAGCAAGGCCCGATGCTGGCAAGACCTCGTGATCGATGTAAATAGGGATCCGTGGGGCCTTGGCTACAAGCTGGTCATGGGGAAACTTGGTGCCCTACGGAAGCCTTGTATACATGACGCGGAAAAGATGGACGCGATAGTGCGGGGACTCTTCCCCGCCCATCCCGTCCGTGTTGACGCTGTCCATGGTGAAACAGCAGTCGAGTGCCCACTCTTCACACAGCTGGAACTGGAGGAGGCAGTCCTCTCCCTGAAAGCGAGGAAGGCTCCAGGTCTAGATGGTGTTCCAGCTGAGGTTTTGCAGCTCGTCTATCACCGTTGTCCTGACTTGCTGCTCAGCACATTCAACGCTTGTCTACGGGACGGGGTTTCCCCGGAACGATGGAAGGTGGCGAGGCTCGTGCTGGTCAGCAAGGGGAAGGGAAATCCCGAATCGCCGTCTGCATGCCGCCCGTTATGCATGCTAGACACGGCTGGGAAAGTGCTAGAGAAACTCATCAAGGGAAGACTCACTGACGCGATTCGTGCTGCTGGGGACCTATCTCCTCGGCAGTACGGCTTTAGAGCAGGACGTTCTACCATTGATGCGATTGCAGAGGTGGTGAACGCGGTCCAAAAGGCAGAGGCATATAGTCGCACCAAGCGACGGATCGTCCTGTTGGTGACACTCGACGTCAGGAATGCCTTCAACTCCGCTAGATGGGTGGATATTCTGGACACGCTGAAAAACTCTTTTCAAGTTCCAGAATATCTAATGCGGCTTTTGAGGAACTACCTAAAGGACCGAAGCCTGCTCTACGACACGACACAGGGCCAACGAAGGATGGAAATTACATCGGGTGTTGCCCAGGGATCTGTCCTTGGTCCGGACCTGTGGAACGTGTCTTACGACGGGCTACTGAGACTTGAGATGCCAGATGAGTCGCGCTTGGTCGGCTATGCGGATGATGTTGCGGCTCTGGTCACCGGACGCACCGTTGAACAAGCGCAACTTAGGCTAGGTATGCTAATGCGCCGAGTGAGGGACTGGATGACTGCTCGCGGGCTCAGTTTAGCACTGGAGAAAACCGAAGTGATCATCTTGACAAAAAAGAGAATCCCTAGAGTAAGGATGATCAGTTGCCAACGTAGGGGGACCCAGCCCATCAAGAAGAAGCCTCTTGATGAGTGCTGTAGGGTCAGTGCTACTGTACGGAGCAGAGGTATGGGGCGACACTCTCAGCAAGGAGGTATACCGAAAATGATTGGCACAGGTACAGAGAAGAGGAGCACTGAGAATTGCAACTTCGTTTCCAACAGTCTCCGACTCGGCGGTGAGAGTGATTGCAGGCGTGATACCTGTCGCCCTCCTTGCTAGAGAGCGCCGCGCTATTCACCTGCGCCGAAACGAGGATGCGAGGGAGATGGTTGTCCGCGAGGAGAGACAACGCTCACTCAACGATTGGCAGTAGTCTTGGAGGAATTGCACGAAGCTAAGGTGGACTGCGCGCCTCATCCCGGATGTGAGACCGTGGCTAAATCGAAGGCATGGTGAGACTGACTTCTATCTGACCCAGCTTTTGAGCGGGCACGGGTGTTTTCAGTCTTACCTGCACAAGATCGGTAAGTCACGGTCTCCCGATTGTCGGTTTTGCCCAGGAGAGGAGGACAATGCCTGTCACACATTTTTTGTGTGTACCAAATGGGCCAGGCTGCGAAGCGAGATCTACAGGGAGACGGAAGAGCTCACCCCGGATAATAAAGTTGCGGTGATGCTCGAATCGGTTGACAAATGGAACCAGGTGGCACATTATGCTCGGGCAGTCCTAAAAGATAAAAGGGACTCGCAGCAGCCGGAGGTGCTGGGGCTGGGGGATCGCTCTTCTGGCATTGCCTCTTCCCCTCTCCCCTCCCGCTAGGAAAGGGACTCCCCAGCTTGAAGGCGCCCCACGGCGTAACAAAACGAGACCTGACCCGAAGTAATGTGTCAAACGGTTCCAGGCTAGGTTTTCAGATTGACAAGGGAGGTGTAAAAAAAATGGCTCTTTGCAGTTGAATAAAAAGTAAGGAGGGAGTAAATCAGGGCCTGGTCCTTTACTGAGCTCTAGATCTTCTATTGCTTTAAGTATTTCATCTTTTGAGATAAAAATTTCCTTAATTAAAGTGGCTGGATTTAGATCCGAGGAAGGAGCATAGTACGAAGAGCTGGTTGTAGAATAAATGGATCGAAAGTGACTGGCAAAAAATTCACAAATATCCATTGGGTTGGAAGAGCTAGATTCCTGATATATAATGAATTTAGGAAAGCCATGAGACTTGCGTTTTGTATTTACGAAATCAAAGAATTTTTTTGGATCACGAATAATATTTTCACCAATTGTGTTAACATATGATGTATATGCTTCCAGGGACTTAATTTGAAATTTCTCGGCCAGCTCATCATATTTGGATTTCATCTCCTGGTTCACATTGGATCTTGATTGAATTATTTTATAAAGCTTAATTCTTTGATTTCGCAAGTAACGGAGCTCACTACCTAGCCAAGGCTCAGAGAGTTTGTTCTTCTTTTTTATCTTAGGTACGTGTGTTTCAACGGCGTTCAAGGAAACCTTGTAAAAATGAGCTACTGCATCGCCTACACCTAACGTTGTAAGAGTACCAGTTTGGTCGATTTGCCGAAGATAGTTATTTATGCCATCATAGTCAGCATTATAGAAGTCGTATACAATATTGTTATTGTAAGATAGCTGGTTTGCTTCATCGGTAGTGGGCATCTCAACAGAAAGTGTAGAATGGTGGAGGTTATTAGAAAATAGGTGCTCTGTTTCACCAGTTGGATTGACCACTACGTCGTCGTATGTGTTTGTAAATATCAGATCAAGCCAATTACCGTAATGGTTGGGAGTCGAAACAATTTGCTGCAAATCATTACCATATAAAGTGTTAATAAGGTCGAAGTCAATATCGTCCGAAAGACTTATTGGCAGAAGACCACCATTAGCTTCGTCGACCATGAATGACAAATTAGGGCGATTGAAGTCGTCAAAGATGATAATTTTGTCGTCTTCCTTGATGAAAGCAGCCAGTGAGGAAAGTACATTAAACACATCATTGTAGATTATCTCACCTGATTTAAATGGACTATAGAAAACACCAACGTATAAATCCGATTTCTCCACTTAGATGCGGACGATTTTATGTTGATAAAATTGATTTGGAACTGCGCTGACCAGCTTGCTGGAAAATGAATTATGCACAGCAATAAGAACGCCACCGCCCCGGGTCTGTCCAGTGCTATGATAATCTCTATCGTCCCTATAAATAGTCCAGTTTCCATTACGAATCTCTTTGTTTACAAATGAATTGTTCAACCATGTGTCGGTCAGGGAAAGAACATTAAAATGGCATGATTTGGCATCAAGAAAGAGTTTATTGATTTTTCCTCTCATACCACCACAGTTGTGGTAAAAGAGTCTGAGGCGATTGGAACTGAGTGGGGTTTTACTGGGAATGAAAAAATTTCTGGTGTTGCTCTCTAGAACGTTGAAGAGAAGATATATAATTGCTGTTTACGTGTGAGGAATAAGTATCCAGTTATTTTTCGGCTTGGGTTGGAGATATACCGTATTCTTCATGGTATTTAAAATAAAGCCTCTATTTCAATGGGAAGACCTTCTCGTTGGATTGAAACTTTAATGTTTATTTTTGTTTTACCATCGATACACGTAGTATCAGGAGCTTTGTGCAGATAGGCCAGGAATAGTCTCACGTTATCGTAAATTCTGTTATCTCTTAGCCTAGATAGGAGATATTTGGACTCAAGATCTTTGCTAGAGTTGATTGTTGCCCTCACAACTGGTGGTAGTAGGGGGTCTAAAATGAACTCATTCGTCGAGTTAACTGTTGAGGCTGATAGTTGAGTTATATGAGCTAAGGATGGAATCTGTACACCTCCATGTACAAAATTTGAGTATTCAGTGGACTTTTCCTTATTTTCGGCTATTGAAGTGGGGACAATCCACTCTTTTACCAGATCATTGTTAGTTACAGATGGCAAACTGCTAGAAGGACTATTATTTTTTATGAGGGAAGTGGATGGATTTTCTATGGTAACGTCAATGGAACTAGGAGTAGTGCTTTTGAAACTAAATGGAAAATTGGGTTTACAACTGTGTAAGTAGAAGGCTTAGAGTTAGGATCTTGGTTAGTTATGTTTAACGTATACTTATTTTTAATTTCAGGTTCATGCGGTGGTTTCGTTGATGACATTTTTCGGTATTTATTTCCGGCTGTTGACTTGGCTGATTTCCACTTGCTGAATACCATATCCTTCCAGACATAATCGTCGTTTTTGACTTGGAGGTTAGTAAAAATCCAGGCATATTTCCTTGGAATAAGCATTTTGAATGATGGCCTTCGTTTCTTACGATTTGGGATGTCTTAATCATCAGACACGTTTCAAATTTCTGCTGCAACCCACTGGCATTAAGATTTTTAAGGTACTTTCTTGAAGGAAAATATCTCCGAGATGTTTTCAATGGCTTTTGTGGATCTTTGAATATTTGCTGAGTTGACTGACTCCAATTTCTTTAATTTTTTGTTTCAGTCATCCAAAGACCAGATTGTGTCCAATTTGAAAATAGAAGAGACTACTGGAACTTGGATCGAAGGTCTTGCAATGGGCGTATCGCCTTTGTAGCATGAATGGCAATTGCTTATTTTCTGTATAACGACACTAGAAGGGCATTTCGCTGTTAATTGAGCTGCACAGTGTTCATGAACTATATTCTCCATGGCGGCAAATTTTTTCTCTAACCCTTCAATTTTTGCAATCAGCTTCGAGTGTTGTGAGGCGTTTTGTTGCGTTGTAAAGTTAGTTGTTCTCAGTATCTCGTCCATCCAGTTTTTATTTAAAGTTTCGGTAAACTTGAGTGGACTTTGTCTTTACTGATGATACTTATGGCCCCTAAACAAGAGTGGGGCATCCAGGTGGAAGCGGTGCCCTCTCGCGGTGGTTTGTGTAATTACTTGCACGCCGCTCAATTTCTTGATTCATATGAAAAACAATCGAATAAATGATCGATTGGGAAAACAAGGTTTCGAACGCATCTTTTCCGTTTGAATATTTTGGGTGGCTTCTCGTTTAAGCCGGCAGTGAGTCATAATACTTCGCTGTTCAGTTCGACTTGATGGTGGCGCAACTGAGGACCAAACACGGCGATTCTTAACTCTTAGCAATCCTGCTTGGGCTTGCTGAAAATTCGCATGATCACTATCATCACTGCAGGGCAAAACGTCATCTTCTTCTGGCTGCACAATCACAGAATCATGTGTTTCAGAGAATGGCTCTCATCGTGTGAAGTTTCATTCTCAGAACTTTCCATAATTTTCTGATTTCATATTCTGTGAGCGAAGTCGTCTTCACCTTAAACCAAATATTTATTCTTAATACTTTAAAAAATAAAACATACGTTAATACCAACAGGGGTGTTGAATTACCCCAGCAATGCCAATATAAACGAAACTAGAACCTACTGTTTCAAAGTGGGAAGCCTACTGGGAAACGAGAAGTTGGAGTGGCCTTCATTGTGGATAGGGAGTTTAAATCGCTCGTTATTGATTTTAAGGCAGTCAATGAACGGTTGTGTGCGATCCGTGTAAAAGCGAAATTCTTCAAAATCTGGCTGATTAATGTTCAGAAGAAAAAGACGAAGAAACCAAGGAATCGTTTTACAATCAACTGGAAAGACTGGTCGACTCTTTGCCTACAAGCGAGACAAAAATTATTCTGGGTGATTTCAATGCTAAGGTTGGCAATGAGCTATCTTATAGGGGAACGCCTAGAGAATATAGCCTCCACGATGAAACAAATGACAACGGCCAGCGCCTGATTGACTTTGCACGTAGCAAAAATCTAGTCATACGTTCAACTTGCTTCCCACATCGACGCATTCATAAATTGACCCGGGTATCACCGGATGGCAACACACAAAACCAGATCGATCATGTTCTGATCCAACAACGTTGGGCCTCGAGCATACTTGACGTCCGTACATACCGAGGAGCCAATTGTAACTCAGATCATTACTTGATCAAATTAAACTATCGATGTCGTATGTCAAAGGCATATTCAGCGAAGACCAGCCCGCTACAAAAATTTGACATCAAAAGGCTCCAAACGGCGTCTGTGGCCGAAAATTTAACGGAGACCCTCGACAACCAGCTGACTCCCATCTTGTCAGACGCATCGTTAAAGACGAGCAACGAGCTCTGGATGGAAGTGAAAGCGGCTATCAGAACCGTGGCAGAACAGACGATCGGACATCAAGCCCGGCGCAAGAGGAATGATTGGTTCGATGATGAGTGCCAGAATGCGTTAGATAAAAAGAATCAGGCGTACAAGGAATACGTAGGTAGGAAAACAAGGACCAAGAGAGAACACTATGAAAATCTCAGAAGAGTAGCGAATAAGATAATTAGGATTAAGAAAAGAAAATACTATGACGACCAATTGACAAGTATAGATATAAGTTTAGCGAGCAAGACAGGCATACAAAGTAGTGAAAAGCCTGAAACGTGGTTATCAGCCCAAAACCACGCTCTGTCGTGATGACAGTGGCAATATAATCGCTGATGAAATCAAGATTAAGGAAAAATGGGCATCAAATTTCAAGAACCTCCTTAATCCTCCACACAGCTCCACAACATCGGAGCCTATAGATGTCTGCGGAGGACTTCTATTGGCCCCACCAACTCTGGATGAAGTTTGTTCCATCATCAACGCCCAAAAGAATAATAAAGCGCCGGGCATCGATGAGATTCCAGTGGAGCTCATCAAATATGGTGGCAGTAGTGTTCATAAAGCTATTCACAAAGTCATCCAGCACATTTGGCAACAAGAACATATGCCGAAAAAGTGGAGCCAATCAATTATATTCCCTATCCACAAAAAAGGTGACAAGCTACAGTGCGAAAATTATAGAGGCATATCACTACTTTGTACGGCGTACAAAATATTTTCTAAAATCTTAGAAAAGAAAATCAAATCATACGCCAACAGTTTTGTTGGGGAGTATCAAGGTGGTTTTAGGGCAGGTAGATCAACAACAGACCAATTGTTCACTGTCAAGCAGGTACTTGAATAATGCTGGGAGTTCAACATAGACTTACACCAAATTTTCGTTGACTTCAAGCAAGCATACGACAGTATTGATCGTAACGTACTGTACCAAATAATGCTTTGTTTTAGCATCCCAGCTAAATTAGTCCGTCTTACCAAAATGACAATGACGTCGACAACCTTCCAAGTCCGCATCAATAACCAACTCACCGATGCCTTCGACACAAATATCGGACTAAAGCAGGGAGATGGGCTGGCCTATTCAATTTGGCTCTGGAGTACCTCATACGGAAGCTACCTGTCGATACGCGAGGTACATTACTATGCAAGTCGAGCCAGGTAGTGGCCTATGCGGACGACATCAACATTCTGTCACGATCACTAACAACTGCCAAAGAACTCTTCCAGAAACTCGACAACGAAGCAAAACTAGTAGGGCTACAAATCAATGAAAATAAAACAAAGCTTATGACGCAGTCGGGGAAAAATACCCCAAATACACAAAATATCACACTTGGGGAATACAGTATCGAAAATTTTAGCGAATTTGTCTATTTAGGCGCCAAAATAACGAAAACGGGCAATGAAAGAGACGAAATACGCCGAAGAATACAGCTCGCAAATAAAATATTTTATTCAGTTTTGACGATCTTGAAGACCAGCTGCATACATAGGAAAACAAAGCTCCAAGTATACAAATCTGTGATAAGACCTGTGTTATGCTATGGGTGTGAAACATGGACCCTAACCCAAGCATCTGCAAATATATTGAACGCCTCTGAGCGACGGGTCCTGAGGCGAATAATCGGAGCGAAGCTTGACGGGGACCAATGGCGAATTCGATACAACCATGAGCTGTATGAAATTTTCGACGAACCGGAGGTCTCAAGGATTGTAAGACTGCGGAAGCAGCAATGGGCTGGACACATGAATCGTATGGACGAACAACGGATATCCAAGAAGGTATTCGTTGGGAGAACTGAAGGGCTGCGGCCAGTGGGGAAACCGAGGAAACGCTGGTCTGACTCGGTCGACGAAGACAGTTCATCGCTGCTCGGATTTCGGAATTGGATGACGCGGTCAACGGACCGAGACAGTTGGAGGCGCTGTTTGCAGGAGCCGAAGGCCCGAAAGGGGCTGTAGTGCTAAAAAGAAGAAGAACCTTCTGTGAGGCGTTCAGTTAATTGACTGATAGGTGTTCTATTAATGACAGAATAGACGGAATGATAGCAAGAGATAATAATTGGAACATCATAAAAAAATTCTTTTCTCAAGTCGTGGAGGGACGACTTGTTTGTTTTACACACAATTTATGAGAATCACTGGTTTCGTTATAAAGATAAACTCGTAAATATACTCGCTTGCTAAAGGAGTGAGTTAACATACTTATCATTAAACGCTGACTGAAGTCATCAAGAATAGTATCACTTAAAGGAGGAAAGAACGGTAAGCATAGCACAGCTAATATTTCATAAGCACTGCAACAAAAAACTCTTCATTTGTTTCATCATATTCACGCAAAATAAATGAAGTCTCGCGGAACACGCTGTGCATATTAAATTAAAATGTTTACTCAATTTCCGGGGATAAGGTCCCTATTCTAAATAACGCTGTTAATTGCCTAAGGGAAAAAATCATGTGTGTATAAAATCAAACATCAACTGCATGTGTGTTTCCCTCAACTCCTTAGCGAACAAACTTTTAACAAACGTGAGCACAAAAACCTTATCATGTCTTAATCTCTTCTTACCGTTGCGCGTCAGTTAGTAGACGCACAAATTTCAAATCATTATAATTGCTCATATTCATACTCATACGCCGCGTGTGCCCATCCACGCATAAGAAAATTTCCCTTTTCATTAAAGGAAAAGCCTCCGAAACTTCCGTTTCGCCATACATTTTAATCTTTTGTAAAATCTATGATTTTCGGAGAAGTCTTTCAAAATTAGGATTATGAAAAGATGAAAGAAAGAAATAATCGTACGACCGAGAACGATTCCGTATTTTGCATTCATGGGCAATTGTGTGTGAGTATTTAAGCATACAGGTAAATACGTGCCTGTGTGGAGCGGATGACGACGGTTATTTATTCTATTGCTTTGAATATTTAATTAAATTCAAACTTTACTTGACTTGCTGCAAGTTCTTTCTCCACATAATCTTCGATTTTTTGCGAAATCCATCCCAAGAATTTTCCAGTTTGCGCTTGTTGTTAAGAATAAACGCTTTACCGCCGCCATGCCATCCTGACGGGGTGTTTAAGCCGAAAAAGTAAGAAGAATAGGGGGTCGTTTAAAATAAATAGGCGGTAAGTGATATAAATTACAAGGTACATGCTGCAGAGCGGTAGGCAAATATCCATCGAGGAGTTTTTCTTCTCAGCCTGCAAACACTCGTCCTATCGCCACTCCTGATGATTTTCACAAATATTACTCGTAAAGGCTCTTGTTGCGGATGCTGATTCCTTTCCTTTGCTTTGTTGTGTCTACTTTCTTATGGCATTATAATCGGTAACAGTTCACGTACCTTAACGTCCGCGAAGAGGATTAAAGTAATTTTCGCGCACGTTCCAAGTTTTGGGGGAGTTTTTTTTTTATATCAACACTTTCGAGGAAGTATCTGAAAGTGTTCTTTAGTCAGGAAAATCTGCAAATTTAGTATGCCAAAGGTGAGCGGAGCATGTTTCTAAGGAAGACAGATATCGGTCGATTATAATGTGGTACATAGATCCTTGAATTCGACTGGATCCGATTTCATTGGCAAGATTACGTATTCGACGCGTACTTTGACAAAAGGATTTTATTTGCTGATAAAAACTGAATCGATTTATGCGACTAATGCATATCGGATGCTGTTCGGGTTTGAATTGTCGTTATAGTGACGCGAATACGGAAAATATTTTTCATCCTTAAGGCAAGAACGTGCTAACATCCAGATTGATTTTCATCCCAGAAGATTTCTTTCAAGATACCACAATTTATGAGCACTATAAGTTGATAATTCATTTCTCAGAAATGTTATAACAGCATTTCAAAGAAAATATAATCTCCTGCAGGGTTGTAATCATAGTTGAAATGAAACGTAATATTGGAAAAACCAAGTAAAATAAGTTGAACTAGCAGGAGGACAATTTTGTAAACAAATTAGTAAATAAAACAATGTCTTGAAAATATCAACAATTTTGTTCATACATAAATTTCTCAAATTGGGTTAAACAGTTTTTGTATCAAATTTCTGATCAAGACCTTTCATTCCATTCCCATATGAACTACACTTTACAAACAATGTTTAAGGGACTCTCCTAAAATCATGTGATTTTTGTATAAAAATTTGCAGAGGTCATCACTTCAGGATCAGCTCACAAACTTTCATGTTTGTAGCTGCTCTAATTTTCAAACAAATTCGCTGTAACGCATGGACGGATGCAGAGGCAGAGAGATACGTTGCATTTTTTCTAGGGTTTTGTCAAATTATTTTACAAAACGTTAAAAGGATGGTTAAGCTGCTTTGTACAGGGTGTTCTTTTAAGAGACGGAGAACTTAAAAATGGCAACAGTGTTTCCGGTGATAGTCGATGTCAAGGTTTTCGGTGGTTTTGAGGTGAGTTCCATTTGGCAATTCATCATGAATAGACTTACGTCGCATCAACATTTGGCAATTGTTTAAATTTATTTTGAAAAACACGCTTCGATTCCACAACTTTATTTGAAAGTTTTGTTCAGTGATGGAGCATGCTTTTGGTTAAATTGCCACATTTGGAGCAATGATAATCCACAAGCAGTTGTCAAAATACCATTACAGTCAGAAAAAGTCACAGGTTGGTGTGCTTTATGGGCCGGTGGGATTATTGGTCCATATGTCTTCAAAACGAATGATGATCATAATGTTATGATTAATTTTTTTTTTTGCCTCAATTGTTTTCAGCAATGCGGCACCACATGCTACACAGCAGGTGACACAATTAATTTACTGAAACACACATTTGACGGACGATTAATTTCACGAAACGGGCCTGTTAGTTAACCATTGCGTTCATGTAATTTGACAATGTCAGATTACTTTTTTTAAGATATGTACGAGGGCGGGCAGATAAGTACTTAACCTCACCACCCGATGGCGCTACTGTCGCAAGAAAGATTCACTGTTGTGTAGTACTTTTTAGTAGACGACGACTGTCAAAATTTCAGCCAAATCGGACTCGTAGTTTTCTTTTGACCGTTTGTGGAAGCGAGCCTGTCCGTGGATTTAGAAAAATGGAGAAAGAGCAATATCGGTCGGTAATTCGATTCTTGTTTTTGGAAGGGCAATCACATAGCGAAATCAAAAAGCGCTTGGATGCTGTTCCTGCGATGGTGACAGTAAAAAATTGGTTGAACGAGTTTCAAAACGGTTGCACGTCGCCTTTTGATAACCCACGCCCAGGTGTTCCGAAACCGGTTACCATGGAAGACAACGTGACAAACATCCACGAACTCGAATTGGTAGACCGCCGATTGAAGGTGCAGGAGATAGCTGAGACAACAGGCATCTCAAAAAACTGCGTGGCCCATATCCTGCATGTAATTTTGGGCATGAGAAAGCTGTTGACGCAATGGGTACCTCGTTAGCTCATTCCGGATAACAAACTCAACAGTGAAACTACTTTACAGCAGCGTTTGACGCCGTTTAAGTGCAATCGAAGGAGTTTCTGCGTCGTTTTGTGACCATCGACGAAACTTGGGTTCACCAATACATACCAGAGACAAAAGAGTAGTGGAAACAGTAGACTTCACCTGGCAAACGTGCTCCAAAAAAGGCCTATTGGCAGGAAAGGTGATGGCCACCGTTTTCTTGGATTCACAAAGTGTGATCTGCATCAACTACCTGAAGAAGAACAGAAAGGTCACAGGACTTTACTATGCCAAATTATTGGGCAATTATTGCAAAAAGGCACCATTTGGCGAACAAAAACGTGCTCTTTCACCACAAAAACGCACCGGCTCACACCTCCGGCATCGCCACGGCCAAATCGGCTGAATTAGGCTACGAGCTGCTACCCCATCCACAGTTTTCTCCAGGTTTGGCCTCGTGCGACTTCTTTTTGTTTCCAAACATTAAAAAGTCTCTCAACGGGCAGAAATTTGGGTCAAATGAGGCCATAGCCATCACGGAGGCCTACTTTGCAGACCTCAAGAAAACGTACTTTTCAGATAGGATAAAGAAGTTGGAGCATTGCTGGGTCAATTGTATCGAGTTAAGAGGAGTGAAATAAATTGCCACTTTTCCAAAGTTTTCGTTTTTCTTTTGTAGGCCAGGAACTTATCGGACCGCCCTCGTTAAGTCGAGTGTCTCCACAGATAAACGAGAAACATTTGAGTACGTGGAAGCTAACATTCGACGCGTTATTACCGAAATACAGCTGATTTACTGAGTGTGAAAGTCGGACCTCCAGATTATGCCACATGCATGCCCAAAATCATTTTTAAATATTTACGACAAAAAAAAAACAGTACGCAGCATCAGACCGTATATTTTGCCAGTGAAAGTAAATCTCAGATTAACGTGAAGTGGAAAAATAAGCCCGTAACAAACACAAAAACAATTTTCATGAGCGCTTTGCAACGGCTGAGGCCAGCCAAATAAGTGGGACCATGCTTTCTCGTTCAAGACCCTTATTCCATTTGGTAAGGAATAAGATCTTGGGAAATTATTTTATTATAAATACTTTGGTTCCTTTTTAATTATTACAACAACGAATAAACCATAGATTAAATATCGCAACCGATTAACGCAGGTTTTAACAGTATTGACCTTTTGAAATGGGCATTAACACACATTTTTTTCATAAAGAAAGAAATAATTCCTTATTAATTAACATATAAGCAATTCCGTAACAATATTCCTTTCATACTAATTATTACCATTTACATCGTTGTGATTCAGCAGTAGAATATTGATAACGTCAGAATTATCGTATTGTTATGCATAAATTGCAAATACAATTTATGATAAATTTCCATTTACTAACCTGTTCAGATTAGCTTTGCTCCTTATATATATATTCATTGATTCTAGCGCAAATCCCATCTTGATATAAGGATGAGTGACCTGGACATCACCAGGTGAATTATTTCCGTTATGGCATACCTCTATTATTCTACGCTTAGCTGTGGTACTACAGTCACTTGTAGCGGCATCGTTTTGCTTTTCTCAGGCATACTTTTTTTACCAAAGCTTCGTTAAGCGCACTAGTTTTCTGACGTCCTAGGTTGTGAGTTTACTAGTCCCTGGCTCTCGCTCCTCTCTCAAATCCCTTGTAGCAAATACTGCCACTTTCGGCTTCTATTTCAGTAGCCCTTGAACCGCAAGCAGAGAAGTTGTGTGCATACTGGGCGGATGACAGTTGGTAGTCATTTTTTGCAGGATGTCAAGAAAAATTTTGCAGTTGTCAAAAGTCGCGAAAAAGTCTATTCTCGTTGTTCTGTTGTCGGCGATTAAATTAAGCGATTTTATACGGAATCTTGGAGCATTCTTGTTGGACGCGGTACGCTAACGCCTTACATCCGCTTTTAGCAGTTGAAGAGAAAGATTTGCGCTTCGGAATTCGCCCTTAAGTTTTCAAGTTACGAAAGAGTGGTTGCTGAATCTGCAAATTAGCACCAAGCCGGGCATAACTGTAGTTGTCGCAGATGTCTATTTGTCACATCAGTGTCCTTTTCTCCACACTATGGAAGGCAACAAGCAACAGCCACTCAGTCCACGGATTCAAAACAAAATGACCTTTGAATTTGAAAAGATTCATCTCAAACACCGCCAGGAAAAGATTATGTTGGTCTCACCTCCTTATTCTGAAATGGCGGCAAGCACTCAGCGCAATCGACCTGCAATACTTCCCCGAGCTCTTCCTTCCCTTCAACTGCAAGGTTGAATTCACGAAACAAGCGACCACGAGCAAACTCAAAGTCAAACCTAAACAAGGCACATTCAGTCCGAGATAATTTTGCGGACTTCGCAATTACGCAAGATATATTTAAAAATGAATCCTGGTGGACACTAAAATTTCCATTTTTCCGACCTCTATTAACAATTCACAAACTGTCAAAATCCCCTCGTGCTTTTATTGACGACGGATTCTAGACAGAGCTCTATCACTCAAACTTTTAACACCACTGATTATGGCTGCCATAGTGCCGAACGCCAGGTCCCCCATCAGAATCAAGCCAGCAAGTTTTTACAGATCTTCAAGGCCTTCTTAACGATCAAATTATTGTGTTACTATTAATTACAAAAATAATAACAAAATTAAAAACGGAAAATTAATAGATTCGTATGAGGTTTACCTGCTAAAAAAGTTAATTTCCCGTTATAATTGCAAAGAACTGAAAAGGAAGCGGGAAATTTAAAAAACTTTAATTTAGAAAGAATTTCCGGAAATTGAAAATTCCTATATTAAGAATAAAATAAAATAAATATTCAAAGTATAATGCAAATTAAAAATCTCCTTCGTCTTTGTAGCACTACAGCCCCTTTCGGGCCACCGCTTCCTGCAAATAGCGCCTCCAACTGGCTCGATCCATTAATCGCTTCCTCCAATTTCGAAATCCGAGCAGCCATGAACTGGCTTCGTCGAAAGAGTCAGACCAGCGTTTCCCCACAGATCTCCGGCCTTCAGTTCTCCCAACGTAAAACCTTTTGGGCATCTGTTATTCGTCCATACGATTCATGTGGCCAATCTATTGCACCTTCCGCAGTTTTACATTCGTTGAGACCTACGGCTCGTCAAACATTTCATACAGCCCATGGTTGTATCGAATTCGCCGTTGGTCCCCGTCTAGCTTCAATCCGATTATTCGCCTCAAAGGCGTTGAATATACTTACAGATGCCTTCATACCCTTAGCATTTGTATACTTGAAGCTTTGTTTTCCTGAGTATGCAGCTGGTCTTCAAGATCGTTAAACTTAAAAAAATATTGGATAGTGATGGCGTTCGTTTTCATATGTATATCGGGCAGTACTAATCAGATTGAATCCAACTGACATAAGTTTGAAAGGTAACATTCAAGTCTACGATATTCATCTGGACAGTTTTGTATTGCGTCATTCGTGTCAAAAGTTGCATTCAATTAAAAACGAGTAACATTTCTAAAACAATTCGTTATATTTTACAATATCACTACGATCAAGGTGAGAATGCATCGCAGGCTCGTGAAAAATTTTGTGGTGTCTAAGGTCAAGATACTTTATCAAAAGCCACAGTCAAGAGATGGTTCGCTCGCTTTCGTTCTGGAAATTTTGATGTCAAAGATGCACCTCTCTCAGGTCGACCAATCACCGACACAAATGCAGCCATGACATTGCTAAGGAACTGAATATCCAGCATCAAACAGTTTTGAATCATTTGCGTAAGGCTGGATACACAAAGGCGATCGACGTTTGAGTGCCGCATGAATTAACACAAAAAAAAATTTGATCGACCGAAGTTCCATTTGCGAAATGCTAATAAAACACAACGAAATCAAGTCGTTTTTGAAGCAAATCATTACGGAAAAAAATGGGTAAGATACAAGAACATCGTTCGAAAAAGATCATGGTCAAAAAAAGGTGAACCATCACAAACGGCTTCAATGCCAGGATTGACACCAAATAAGGTTATGCTGTGTGTATGGGGGATTGAAAGAGAATTGTTTATCATGAGGTGCTAGAACCTTACCAAACACTCAATTTGGCTCTGTACTGTCAGCAATTAACCAGATTGCAACAAGCAATTCAAAAAAACCGGCCAGGATTGATCAATAGGAAGGGCGTTGTCTTCCATCATGAGAATGCCACACCACACACATCTTTGATGACCCGGGAAAAAGTTGACAGAGCTTGGCTGGGAAGTTTTGATGCATCGACTTTATAGCCTAGACCTTGCACTATCAGACTACCATTTGTTTCGGTCTCTGCAAAACTTCCTTGACGAAAAGAAATTCACTTCAAAAAGGGGCTGTAAAAATCACTTGGCCAAGTTTTTCACCGATAAACCACAGAAGTTCTACACAGATGGAATAATGGCTCACCCAAACATGCCAAAAGTTCATAGACAATAATGGACAATATGTACTTAAATAAAATCCATTTTAAATAAAAGAAGTATTCCATCGAAAAATGACAAAAAGGCTCAACACTTTTTAGAGTTACTGATATTAGAAGACCTGCAATGATGGCGAGGAACCTCCACCAACACAGCTATCGGTTTCTGGTTTTTCTATTTGCTGTAGGGGCTCTCGCTACAGATGTTGATTCCTTGCACATGGACTCTGCCATCGGGACCTAAAGGCTGGTTGAGAGGGGTTGGAGAGGGCACCAATTTCAACTGGAGGTTCCACTTTCTTCAGTGCATTAGAAGTTTGTCGTCAGGGATGGTTTAGATTTTGGGCAGTGAGTAGGGAACAGGAACAGTAAGTACTAGGAAACAAATGCCCTGCGCCTTTCGAATGTTTAATTCTGCACTTGGCGTGAAATAATTTTTAGTACAACTTGGTGCCAGGAGAACGCCTAACAACAGGACATGCATGAGTTCCTGGGCCAAGTCAGTCTCAGTGAGCACCGACACTTAGTCCATTGAGGTACCACAGCATCGCTACAAGTCCTTCAGAGACAAGTAGACGAGTATTTTCTTGCTATAATTCTATGGATCTCTACTGGTAACTTTAGCATTAATTCCATCCATAAGTTAGAGCTTAAGCCCTACTTGTGGATAATATGTCCATTTAGTGGCAGATGGTCCTGACAATTTAGTAGCTGTTGGAACTCAACCCTCTTGATGTGCGCTAGAGCCTTAATCACTTCCGATTGACTAGAGTCATTCTGCGCTTCCATACTACAAACTACCCTTTCTAGTACCTTTCTTTCGCCACTTCTAAAGAGATTTTGGATATTTGTCTAATCATGCAGATCTTTCTAGGAATGAGAAATATCCCTAACCATCACAGGCCACTGAAATATTACTCCACGCTTTGAACTGCACCCAGAGTGAAAAAAGAATAAAATATCTTATCGCGGAATATCACACAAACTTCACAAAGCTAATCAAAAACTTTGTTTTCAAATGCGTTTTAAATATGCGAGTACATACGAGTATGTTGAAATAAAATGCGGATTCCTTAGTTTTCTCATGTTTCGCAGAAGATAATCGATCTTCTTCTGGGAATTTAGTTCTCTATCAGTGGCCGTTTTCTCTTATGAAAAATATCACTTGCAAACAATTGTCGTCTTGAAACCTTCCCTCTTCATTGCTCCAAAAATTACTTTCCACTCCTGAGTTCGTCTCGATTTTAGGTACTCGATAAACATTTGTCACCTCGAGGTTAACGCACGGCCATTCAATATTGAGGTAACGGTCACGAATTACTCCACATTTTTCAGACTAAAACTTCTGGAGTAGTGGGAACGGGAGAGTCTCTACTCTGCAGAATTTTGTCACTGTTTTTCACTACGACTTATTCCATAAATGCAGGATTCCACGCTTTCTTTCTGTGGGAATTCTTATTCATCTGCGTGTTCTTTCACGTGCGCTCTTTCCATGTTTTTTATCACATGTTATTAGCTTCCTGCACGAAGTTTCAAGCTCTGTCTCATTCTTTTATTATCAAAGTCGGATTCACGAAAAAATGCAGTTGAAATAGGAAAACCCTTTCAAAGAAACCTTGGACTTCAATCGCTACGTAACTTTTTCCTCTTTTTATCTTTCACTTGTCAGGTATGAGGATCGGCTAAGTCGTTTGAAGTTTTAACGCGATGCCCACTACTTTTTACGGCCACACGCTAGCAGTCGAATCATAACAGAGTAAATCTAGACTTGGAGGGCCTGAAGGATAAAGAAATATGAAGGGGCCGACGAAGAGACAGTAGAGTGGACGGTCACACAGATACTTAAAGGAACGGACAGGCTGAAAAAGCATGTCATTGAAATTTGAAAGTCCGTATAGTGTACCAATAAGGCAAGGAGCACGAAGTTCACCTTCAAAAGGCTGCTGTAAACACCCTGACGAAGAAAACAATACGACTATCGGACGTATTTGTAGTCCCTCTATGCAGGGTTGCCTCCAATCGTTCGTTCACATACGTAATCCTGGGTAAGAGAAAGCCCTTTCATGACGATGCTTAGGGAAATTTGCTACAAGAAGGGTTTTTGACAATTGTGTATTCTACTGGGTTTGAAACTAACAAGACTAGTGATTACTTTTTATGGAATTGTTTGCAGCTACATATAAATGAGTTGCATATTTTGAATAATAATTTTTCTGAAAAATTATTAGAGAAGAAAAATGTTAGAAGAAGGTGGTTTCGACGTGTGCACTAATTCTCTTCAGGCCATCACACTTAGATACACACCGGTGATGGCGACCACCATGCTCAGAAGTGAGGGAGTTAATTTTTTAATTTTTCTACTTATGCAAACTCAATATGTTTTTGTATCTGCAAGTTATATTCAAGGTAAATTTCTCTTGTAAGTACTTGTATTAGCTAAACTTTTTAATTGGATCATTTCACCCTTTTCACATCAATTTAATGTAAATCTATACGACAAATTTGCTCTACATTTGAAGCTTTATCTAACGTCGCGCGGATATCGATCACTCTTTCGGATGGCTCCGATAGCTTTTTAAATGTGAAATGATCCAATTAAAAAAGTTCAGCTAATACAAGACTAGTGATATTTCGAAGTGACCTGACAGGACTGAAAAATTCGACATTTCAATGCTAGAGGATTTTGGCGTGATACAAGCTCTACTCAACAAGTCTGTAATAGGACAACAGTTAGGTCAAGTACTTTACTGAATTTCAAGAATTTTTGGACCAGTTTGTCGTCAAAGCAGCCCCGTGCCAAAAAGCAGGCCTGCTTTAATGATTTACACATCTAAATGAAGCTGAACTTAACTTTGAAATCGAGTAAGAGTATTACAAATTTACAAATTATCAATTTTGCACCAACGTATGGGTTTCATGTAGGGAATAAAGCCGGAATTACACGTTGTACCGTATTTTATTTGTGCTTCTGGCTTTTCATACTTGTGACAGTATTTAAACGTAGTCCTCTTTGTTTTCTTGCGAATCTAACGCAACGACAGGCCCCACAAGCATTTCACTTGAAGTTTATTTGAGTTACCACCCCAGGTCATATGCAGCGCGAACGCGGCAAAGTAAGGAGCGAATTCTTTCGTAGAGCGCAATTTGTCGCAGACAATCTACGATCCTAGTCTTCCTGGCTTAAATGTATACAAATCAGTATAGCTTTTAAGAGGATATGATTTACCCTATCTGAAACGTTAGCTTATGACGAGTAAACGAGTATGGCATCGAGTTGATGATGGAAGCTATGTTTAGACAATAAAATCTTGAGCTGTCCAAATTTCACTTAGACTTCCTCAGTGGATGTACACTATATGAATACATAGAAAACACGGTGTTTAAGATCAATCAGTCGAATGGTGAAACCCCGCACTGAATCTACTGTAAGGAACTTGGACAATTGGGCTAAGGTAACGATAGCAGCAACTTGTAACACTTGTAAAAGTACACCTTTAGCCACCATATCGTCCGCTCATGGCCACCAGATGCGCACAAGGGTAGCTCGTAAGCTTTAAGAAAGAACTCACCAATCATTATTTCAGGTGCCTATAATTTCAACTTTACTCTTCTTGGAGGAGGTCTCTTCTGGCGTATTCTATTCGTTTATGTGCAAACTTATGTACCATTTTCAAATTGGGCGACCGTAGCTGCTGGATTTCAATATTTATCTCAGCTGCTTGTTCTGGATCAATTTCTAGGACGCTCTCTCTGTCCAGCACTATTCGAGCTCCTTTCAGGGAGAACACTTTAGACAATATGTCTGGGATTTGAGCTTCTCTATTCATGTGACAGTTGACGAGCATCTGATTAAACAACCGTGCAAATTGGAGCAACTCATACGCGTTTCAGAGGAAGTGTGATTGATGACAATTTCGTACGGATGGCCCTGCACGTACGCCCGAAACTTTGTTTAGTTCGATATAGTGTAGTTCCACTGAAATGAGTGCAAAACTGCTGTTTGGGACTCATGCAACATAAATGTGATATTGACTTGCGTAGAAATGTATGGCAAAAGGATTGGATGAGCTAGGAATGTAAGGCTCAGAAGTTTTTATCAGGCCCTTTTTCAGTTCCTCGAACGTCCGCCAGCTGACCTCATTCCAGATGAACTTATGTGCTTTATTCAGTATTCCTTTGGAGGCGATGAGTATGTTTCGAAAAAACTTAAAAAGCGACGCAGCTGCTCAACGGTCTAATTCTGTCTAGATCAGTGCTGAATAGGTACATCAATATTGATTATGGGTCTTACCTTGTGAAGGAAGACTACAATATAACGAGGTGTTATAAGTGCCAGAAATACAACCACAAGACATCAAAATGTGAAGGAGAGCAAACATGTGCTAAGTGTGGAGGAAAGCACGAAACGAAGGATTGCAAGAGCTCGTGCGAGAAATGCTGTAACTGTGCAGGAAATAGTAAGAACGTAGATTATTCCCACAGAGCAGACTCTACGGAGTGCGCAGAATACCAGCGAAGGATCACAATTGCTAGGAGGAGCATTGACTACGAGTTCAAATGATTTTTAACAACGCAAATCGATTAATTGGGACGAAATTAACGCTCTTATATGCCAATATAAGAAGTTTACGGCACAAACTAAATGACATGCAGATTTATTTGAAGCAAAATCCTGAGATAGATGTGGTGATACTGAACGAAGTATGGATTTATCCTGAGGAATCGAAATATTTTAATATTGAGGGTTATAACTCGGTATTCTCCTGCAGACCTGGAAGAGGTGGTGGAACAGCTATTTTTGTAAAAGATAAAATAAACTTCATCATTAAACGCGATACACCTGATAAATATAATATTATAATAATCGAATTAAACCTCGTAGGCAAAAAAATTAAAATCGGTACCTTCTATAACCCGAACCGTCTGAATGCGCAAGATCTCTGCTCGGTACTCGACAACCTATATTCCTCAGAAAATAATTTATTTACAGTAGCTGACACAAACATTGATGTAATTACCGATTCCTCAGAAGCAAGGCTTTACAAGGATGTACTGGATACTAATGGTGCAGTTATCATCAACAACGAAACAATTACTCGTCCTGTTTCGCATACGTGCCTCGATCATATCGTTACAAACGATAAGTCAACTGCGGGAAAAATCAATTTCATATTTGAGGATTGGCCAGAGCTGGATCATCGTGTCTTCAAAATAAGCATCCAAGGCATAAGCGCACAAAAACAAAAACCTGTATACAAAACATTCCAACACTTGAACAAAGAACTTTTCAAAACACATCTGCAAAGGTCATTAGAAGTCCGGAGTCCCCTAAACCTAATGGAACTTACGAATATGATCACAGAGTCCAAACGTTACTCCATCGTCGAGAAGAAGCTTAGATGCCGCCAGCAGACATGGATAACAAAGCGAGTAATCGAAGCCAGTATTAAAAAGAGAAAGGCGTACATAAGCTTTAGAAGGAACATGGAAGATCGTGTGCTAAAAAACATGTACATACAAGCGAAAAAGGAATCAAAACGTCTTGTGAAGGAAGCTAAATTCTCTTACTTCGCTAAAAGGTTGGAGACAGCAGCAGATAACAATCATGAAATATGGAAGATAATAAATGAAGTAAAAGACAACTCTTCCCCCCGAATTTTAATACCGGATTCGCAGTTTTCTCCAGTGACCCCTAATATTTTATCACAACCAGATGGAGCAGCAACTTTCTTGAACAACTTTTTCTCAACTGTGGGCGAAAAAATTACAAAAGAGCTTGGTGATGTCCCAACAAGTAGGCTAGATCACGCTAACATCTCACCCGATTCCATGTTTCATATTCATCCAACCAATAAAAGCGAAGTTCTTAAGACTATTGAGGCAATGAAGAAAAATACGGCTCCAGGTATTGATCAGATCACGATGGAGGAAATTGCGCTTGTAAAAAATGAAATAGCAGAACTCGTGGCTAATTATTTAAATGAGCATATCAGAAACGGAACGTTTCCTGAAGAGGGGAAGCTTGCAAAAATTGTACCTATATTCAAAGGAGGAGATCGATCGGACCCCAATAATTATCGCCCAATTGCACTCTTGACCGGATTTAGTAAAATATTTGAAAAAGTAATTAACTCTCGCTTAACATCCTTCATTTTAGATAACTCTATCCTAAGCTCCCGCCAATATGGCTTTCAGAAAAACAAGGGAACGTTTGACGCTCTACTCTCGGTAACGCGATTCATCAACGAGAGACTTGATGTAGGGGATTATGTTGTTGCCATTTTTGTGGATCTAAGGAAAGCGTTTGATACGGTCGATCATGACCTCTTACTTCGAAAACTAGAAGCATATGGTGTTCAAGGCACAGCAAATAAACTATTTCAAAATTACCTAAAAGGCAGACTGCAGAAAACAGCATTTAATAATGTTCTGAGTGACTCGGCACCAATGAAATCAGGTGTTCCACAAGGCTCAATACTTGGCCCAACCTTGTTCCTGCTATACACTAATAATTTAAATACATGCAGGCTAAGTGGTAATTACTTTTTATATGCTGATGATACAGTGCTTCTTTACTCGGGACGCGATAAAAATGACATCGGAGACGCTATCAACGAGGATCTAAATTCATATAATTTATGGTTGAAAGAGAATAAACTAGCGTTGAATATTTCAAAGACAAAATATATTATCTTTAAGCAAAAGAACAGGGAAGACATAGATGTTGATATAAAAATTAATGGTGAAAAGCTGCAAAGAGTGCTCGAACTTAAATATCTTGGCCTTACTATCGATCACCGTCTGACCTGGCTCCCGCATATAAACAACTTAAGGAGGCAATTAGCACAAATAATTGGATTGTTACGAAGATATGAGGAATTTCCAAAAAAAATCAAGCATCTTGTTCTGAATGCCTTCGTACTGTCAAAAGTACATTACGGAGTGGTAATTTGGAGTCAGTCCTCAAAGCAACACCTAAATATAATTTCCAGGATATTAACCAAGGCGTATAAAAATATACATAATCTCCCAAGGCTCACACCAACAAACATAGTGTATCAATCATGTAACGCATTAACTTTTAACCAAATCATTAAAATGGAGAAAGCCAAGTTTATCTTCAAAAGTTTAAATCTCAGCTTGTCGTCACAAACACCATTTATTAAAGTCTCACAAAAGAATCAATACAGTACTAGGAACGCAAACCAATTTGTAATTCCTTTTGCAAGGACAGATCGCCTGAAGAACGATGCTACAAATGACGCCCTTCGTATATACAACAATCTTCCAGAATCAGTTAAAGAAGCGAATTCTCTTATGGTTTTCAAGAAAAGACTTAGAAACTATTTAATGAATAACGATTGAATCTCAGTGCAGAAACTTTCAACATAGCATCTTAGGTCAATTATTGATCCTATCTTCGAGATGCCTCGAGAAACACCTACTATTATTATAATATCAGTCCAGTAATTTCAACATAGCATCTTAGGGCATTGTTGACCCTATCGTCGAGATGCTTGAAGAGACAGCTATTCTTTTAACTCAGAGTTTTTTTTTACTGCGTCGAATTTATAATTTTTTTTTATCTCTGAGAGCTGATCACGATATGGACAAGACAAGATTAACCGGAGGACTTCACATACTTTTGTGTGCCCCCTTATACCGATGTGTTATACATTGCCTGGGTGGCACACCTGAGGAAACGACGAAATGTGAAGTGCAGATCGCACGAGCGTAGTGCGACGAAGAAAGTGTGATGGAGAGAGTGGAAGGGAATGGAGGTAAAAAAAAAAAAAAAAAAAAAAGTACCATGGCTGATGATGTGACTTAAATATCAGACGTGGTTTGCGTGGTATTGCCAATCCGAATGGCCACTTCTTAAAGCAGCAACAGATGCTCGTCGAGAGTTTCAGTGATCAGCAGTGAGTCATTTAGGTATGCAAATACTAGGTGACGAGGATGGGAGGTACCACCTTATTTTTTAGATGTGTTATTTCTTAAGGCATGTTAAAGGCTAAGAAACATGAACTGATAAAGCAGCTATCTGGGTATCACGTATGCGGCTTTATTTTTCGATCCGGAATCAAGCGAAGTTTGTCAAAAAGTCTCTTTTAGAGTGTGTTTTGGGCAGCTGACTTAGTGTTATATTGTCGTGGCCGGCAACATTGATAATCAAACCTAACAAAGACCAATTGAGCCTGGATGGACGCCGTTTTCACCTGTTTGCCATTATCAAGGACGAAAATCCTTATTGATATATTTCTCGCTGAAAAGCCTCGAATGATGCTCCTCCAAGGAATTGCGTTAACAGGCATCTATGACTTTTTTTAATGTCACGCCTGACGCAACCTCAGAGGGTTAAATAGGACAGCCACGTCGATATATTGCATGTTTTCTATTAACGTGGCAAAGAAGATGATAAACAGCTTAGTTGCATTAGAGAATTAGCTAATTAGTGGTTTAAATGGATTGTGTCAGCTCAAAGCAAGGCGGAGAACTTTTCTGATTTCTGCCAATGATAATAAATATAAATAAAATGTAGCTGGCCAAAGGAGGTTCGTCTCCGCTCAGTAACACAAACACATGTGTTTAAACTTTTCCGATGAATTTATCCGCAGACATCGTGACGAGCTCTCCATCAAAATACATACAAAACATTGATTCAGACTAGAAACTTGTGACGATTTGATGATCTGACAATATCTATGACAAGATCTAGTTGCAGTGGTGGTTGACGCCTCGGAAGGATTGCATTGTCAAAATCAGACGTATTCAGCTACTAAGTGTGTTCTAAAGGGAGCTGAAGATTTGGTTGGTTAGTGGGCATTTGTTGGTTGCTCATAATTTACAGAACGTTGGCTGGGAGAACCTTGGGTGGATGCAGCCAATCTATCTTCAACTTTCCTATTCCAGCTGTGAGGATTTGATGGAAGCACACCACCCGTTGCATCTCAACATCGTCTCGAGTTGGTTTCACCGCTGGCTCCTCGGCCAGTGTCAGTCCCATATTAGCCCTACGATGTCTTACACAGTCAAGAATGGAATGCGAGTGACCGAACCGTCTTATTCCTTGAGACCGTTTCTAGCGACAGAGTAAAGTGTTCTCCTTCTTTTATAAGTAAAGGGTTTTCTATTAAGGACTTAACAATAAATATATAAATTTCAATAAATTGATTGTGTGGGGTGCTGTGTGGCTAGTGGCATCGTCTTGTTGAAACCACATATCGTTGATGTCAAGTTCATCCAATTCTGGTCACAAATAATCTTCCAACGTATCACGATAGCGCTCCACATTGACGGTAACATGACGATCGTTTTCATCCACGAAAAAATACAGCCCAATCACACCTCTGGCATAAAAATTGCACTAAACAGTAATTTTTTGCAGATGCAACGGTGTCTCAAGAAGCACATGTGGGTTTGTTCCTGATCAATAATGCATATTCTGCTCATTAACAAAACCATTGAGCAATGAGCTTCATCGGTGAAGATGATTTTTCGATTTTTAATTAATAGTAATTTTTAATAATTTCTAAGCGTTGCTGGTTCTCAAACTTTACTATGATGAAAATGTCTCCTTTTACTAACGTTTTGACATTGACAGTTCATTGGAAAAGTTTAAGGGTGCGTTCATATAAAGATACGTCCCTAATGCAAAACCCTATAAAATAAGAATTTCCTCGACGAAACGAGAATAGGTAGGATGACAGACATTGAAGTTCAACCCCTGTCTATTACTGTCGTTTTCCAGTCTCTGCTGGCATATTTCGCATAAAATGACGCAACCGCCGTCGAACTTCCGGTGTTTGTATGGGTGATATTATCTATTGTGATAATGCATGATTATTAGGTAAGTAAGATTGTTTGTAAAAATTTTTTTAAGTAAGTTCCTTATTATTTTGTTTACTTGCTGTCCGCAGGCCAATTCTCTTTTGTTTTTTTGAAAAGTCTCAGACACGGAAGATGACTCAAAGGAGTCGAAACGCGTCTGCTCATACAACAAAGCAGGGCCTGATGGCTTTTCAAGAAAAAAGTTCCATCTTATTCAAAAAATACTTAAATTTTCCTCTCAAATGTGTCCTTTAATTCTATACGTGTATCACCACCCAACAATTTTGCTGAAATATACGTTCAAACAATCCGCTACGAGTGCCATTAAAGAAAATTTAAAGCTTGGTCTCGGTAAGGTAAATTTATCGTAAAATTAGCCTACTAATCCGTTTTAATGCTCCTTAACAATTCTAACGTAGTTTATCTATGGGGCGATGAATACGACGAACATTGAAGTCGCAAACTTTGTGGCTATGTGACAGCAACAAACAATGACAAAAAAAGTGCTCAGGGACTTAAGTCCTGCCTCGTGGATAAAAGAAGGCAAAAAATGACTCTGCCACTCGGTCACATAATAGCAAGTAATTGTCATTTAATGGAATTTTTCGTCCTTTTTAACTTTAAATTTAGGTCAGGTGAGGAAAATTTAGTTGCCAGAGTGATGATCATCCAAACTTGCAAAGTTCAGATGACAATGGAGTCCAACGAGTGGTAGAATGGGAAGTAGATAAAGTGGGTTTAGATGAAGTTCTTTGCGAAAAGATGAAGTTTGAATACAAAGCATAAGATAAGAATATGCGGTATTTGAAAATAAGGCGAAATTAACCTTTATTGCTGCGTGAGTTTGACAAAAATCAGCAAGGAACGTAAGACGAACTCAAGAATGGAGGTTTGTTGATTATATGTTTCAATAGTAGGACTTCACGATACGATACGATGCCGATATTAAGGCTATTATCAGTATCGTATTGAGTTAGATTTTTAATATCGTATCTATATTGACCATATTTATTTTGAAAATGTATCGTATCGGTATAGATTTTGAGTCCGATAATATGTCGATATTTCATAAGCTAAAGAATCTATACATGAAATGGAAGAAAAAACAGTTAAATCCTTTTTTAGGTTTTTGTTTAATAGTTTTTATAAAAGCCTACCATGTTTCGCGACCTGTCTGTCTGTCCGTCTGTCTGTCTGTGCGTCAAAGCAAGTTTTCTCAGCAACTACAAAAGCTAAAATCTTGTAATTTCGTGAGCGGTTCAGAACTGATAACCTCTCCAAAGTTTAAGTATAAACAAGTTGGGTAGACAGACCTATGCTCATGTCAGAAAGGTGTTGTACTCAACTTACAAAATGCAGGAACCAGCAAAAAATAAAATCAAGAAACATGTCAAACACATGTTTTATTGGAGACAATGTGAAATTCGAAGATCATACTATTATTAACAGAGTTGAACGAATATATATATCCCTTGATGAGTTTTTCAGATTTTTTAGATGACAGGTGTCCATTCGCGAGGGCGGAAACACACTTTTCATGTATTTCCTCCCTGTTCCCCCACTGAAACAAAAGCTCTCAGTTTAGGAACCGTTCGTACATTTCCCCTTCCCGCCACGATACTGATAAGGCAATTTTAAGACTTGCTTTGTAAAGATCTCATTAAGACCTTTCTAATGACGCCATACTCAAAATTTTTTTTAAAAGGCCACCTCCCTATATGGAGAGACCCCCTTAAACTCCTTTGAAAAAATTTTCCACCCTTGAACTTTCAATAGGTCACCACTTCTGACCTTTCTACAAGGTTTCATTGCTGTAGCTTCTATAGCTTTGGAGAAAAAGTGCTGTGACATACAAACGGACGGACGGACAGACGGATACAGGTCGTGATTGCAATAGGGTTATGTATTTTAGTACAAAATCCTAAAAACATTTTATAATGTTTTTAAGGGGAGGTCTCTCATCCACAGGTGACCGTCGAAACTTTTTTTTCGTAAAATATCTCCGATATTGGTATCAAAAGAAAGGGCTTTGTGAGAGCCTTTTGAATCAGGTGAAAAAAGTAAGATGACACCATAGGAGAGTTTGGGGAGGTCAAAATAGGTGAACAATTTGTGTCCTCCCTCGCAATTGGACGTTTTTGAGCCGAAATATCCAAAAAAAAGTCATGAAAGTAGACCTTAATGAGTACATTGGCAACAAATTCCTGAGAAGTCCAGTTCGATTAACTTTCTTAATAATAGCACGGGACCTTTAAAATTTCCAAAAATTATTATTTATCATTGTTATTACCTCATATATAAGTTCATATACTCTGAAAATTTTACAGCAATCGTGCAATAAACAACAAAGTTATCGTCAACTGAAAATTATACAATGGGAACAACAGCCACATGTGATTCTCATTAGATACACGTTTCTAAATGACTCACACAATACAGATTTGTTCCGATTGTCCAAAAATTTTCAGAAATCGTGCATAACATTTATATCTAATTTTTAGTACAAAGCCAACGACGTCGGTAAGGTTTAAAGGAAAATGGCGCTTTTGGTATTTGGAGAAATTGTTTGATTCACAAATTTTTTTTCAAAACCCTTCTGGTAGGAGCACTCTCCGGCTACTGTAACTTATTCTGTTCTCTTCTTCAACCGATTTTCTTTTTTTATTTTATTTAGTAACTTTTGACGAGGTTTAGTGTCATCAATAAGTTAGTAGTCCGTTATTTTTAATCGACTAATTTCGTTGTTGCTTTTTTATGAATGGCCGGGCATAACTCTAGACCGGAGTTGGGTATTAGAGGCCTATTCTGTCTAAAGTATAGAATTTACTGCTGTAACAAGAAAATTCCCTACTTTTGCCCAATTTTTTCGGCATAACTAATCGACGCATTTGAGGAGTTTGATTATTGAGGTTTGAAACGGGAGACATCATATTGGACTAAAATTTCCCATCACAGAATTGTAATCCTTTGTAGGAATCTGCAGGTATTAACAGTTCAACACGTTAGATTGAAATTAAACCTATTATTTTGCGAATCTTCAAGGATTTCAATGAGGACATTGAATCCTTTTGTCAAAGATGATGAAATGATAAATAACGTCAAGTTTTTAATTTTTGAGCCCTCTCGATTGGAAAAAGACAATAAATTACCCGGAAATTTAGCTTAAATCATATAATTTCACATGAATCAAAAAAATTTTTTTTTTAAAGAGAAATCGCTCTAGAATCGCAAGTAGCACACGTCCTATAATGAACAGTCAATATTCCATTTAGTTTAAGATGAGGAGCACAACTTTTGGTTTGGTGTGCTAAGCTAGATTGACGGACCAATGGGACTATAGGCTAAAGTCCCGAGCAACAATTAGGGACTCTAGTACACTATAATCCGATTTGCTATTCTTGTTGCTTAGTGGGGCCAGATGCTTTCCGGAGAATTTGTCGTTCAAAGGTATCTTTCCATCTTTCGAATATTCCTGTCGGCATCCACTTTTCGCATCCTTTCTTTATGAAGATTATTTCCGTTAGATCGTTTTTGATTTTAATTTGGCACTCGGAATTATACATTCTAATATCTATCTAACGCCCTAATTTTGCTGAGATTCCTGGCTCAAGGAGTATATTGTAGAGGGCGTTTCGGTCTATGGTAGCATAGGCTAGTTTAAAGTCTAAAAAAAGTTGGTGTGCATCGAAATTATGTTCCCAGCATTTGTTTTACGGAGAAGATCCGCTCAATCGTCGATCGTCCTGCTCTGAAGCTAGCTTGGTACTCACCAATAATTCCGTCAGCATACACTTCCAATCGCTGCTCAATTATTTTGAAGAAAATTTTGTAGCACGTGTACAATAAGTATATTCCTATGAACTTTTGAAAACATGGTCAATCTGTTTTTTATACATTGGACAGATCATAGTTTTGTGTCAGACTGCCGGGATATTCTCTTCGATCCAGACTTTCACAATGAGCTAATGCAACGGCTCCGCCAAGATTTCGTCTACACCAGACGCTTTATTTAATTTCAAATATCTGAGCTCTCCATCCTCAAGAGATAGCATGCGCGTGCTCTATTAATATGGATTATCTGATATGTTGGAGTCAGTTGGCAATGATCCTGTGTTGGTGTTTAAAAGTTGTTGGAAATGTTCGGCCAATCGTCTTTTAATATAGGTATCGTCGCCTAGGAGGTTGCCATTACCATTTTTACAGAGAGTGATTTTAAGTTTATGCCCTTCTTTATAAAATGTTCGTTATTGAAGTTGGCTCTAAGGAACATCCGCATATCGATCATATTTGACGCGGCCCTTTATTCGATGAAAATTTGGTTGTGGTCCTCCTGTCAGGCGATGCCTACACCATTTAATGCACACGACAATGTGGCAAGCACGTTGAGCCCACAATTGGGTTTTTGCATATGGTGAAGTCTATGAACTACGCAGTTAAATCTGAAATTTGTTTCCTGAAAACTTCTTCAGATATTTATGTTAGCCTTTGTACCAAATTTCATTTAAATCGGAGCTTTACTTTGGCCGAACCAGATATCACCGATTTTTGACACAAATGGCCGTCATTTAATTACTTCTCGGCCGATATGCCGGACAATGAACATAGTTGAGAAATTTATAATTACGATTTGTTCTTGTTCTTTTCAAGAAAGAATTCTACCTAACAGATGAAATTCTTTATATATCCCCCCTCTTATGCCATACTGCCTCTGTCCTAATTCCCATACACAACGCTTAATCGAGTGATATCGTCAATGCCGCAACTTTCAAAACTTTCCAACATGTAATAGCGAAAACCAAAATAAATAAATTTTATTCCAGTGAGACAATCTATATCGAGGCTTGTGGAGTTGTCTCTTCACTTGCTGAACTCTCGAAGGAAGAAGATCAAATTATTATCTTTGGAGATTTTAACAGGCCCAATTTAAAGGTTGTAGTTGACGAACTTGACAATCGTCTCATTCCATTGAATCTTCGAGACGATATTGATTTCAACCTAGTGTCTACATTGTATTTTTTTTTTTTTTTTTTTTTTTTTTTTTTTTTTTTTTTTGTGGTAGGGAGGTGAAGGCATTTATGCCCGCCGAGTCTGGCAGTGTGGGACTCCCATGGAAGATACCTTTGGACTACCCACTAAACACCTCCCCTGTCAATCTGAGAACCTAGCCTGGAACCGTTTGACACATTACTTCGGGCCAGGTCTCGTTTTGTTACGCCGTGGGGCGCCTTCAAGCTGGGGAGTCCCTTTCCAAGCGGGAGGGGAGGGGGGAAGAGGAATTGCCAGAAGAGCGATCCCCCAGCCCCAGCGCCTCCGGCTGCTGTGAGTCCCTTTTATATTTTAGGACTGCCCGAGCATAATGTGCCACCTGGTTCCATTTGTCAACCGATTCGAGCATCTCCGCAACTATATTATCCGGGGTGAGCTCTCCCGTCTCCCTGTAGAGTTCCCTTTGCAGCCTGGCCCATTTCGTACACGCAAAAAATGTGTGACAGGCATTGTCCTCCTCTCCTGGGCAAAACCGACAATCGGGAGACAGTGACTTGCCGATCTTGTGCAGGTAAGACTGAAAACACCCGTGCCCGCTCAAAAGCTGGGTCAGATAGAAGTCAGTCTCACCATGCTTTCGATTTAGCCACGGTCTCACATCCGGGATGAGGCGCGCAGTCCACCTTCCCTTCGTGCAATTCCTCCAAGACTGCTGCCAATCGTTGAGCGAGCGTTGTCTCTCCTCGCGGACAACCATCTCCCTCGCATCCTCGTTTCGGCGCAGGTAAATAGCGCGGCGCTCTCTAGCAAGGAGGGCGACAGGTATCACGCCTGCAATAACTCTCACCGCCGAGTCGGAGACTGTTGGATACGAAGATGCAATTCTCAGTGCTCCTCTTCTCTGTACCTGTGCCAATCGTTTTCGGTATACCTCCTTGCTGAGAGCGTCGCCCCATACCTCTGCTCCGTACAGTATCACTGACCCTACAGCACTCATCAAGAGGCGTCTTCTTGATGGGCTGGGTCCCCCTACGTTGGCCATAAGTCGACTCAGGGCCGATATTCCCGAAGCAGCCTTCTCAGCCGTTGCCCTGATTTGCTCAGAGAAACTCATCTTCGAGTCGATCAGTAGCCCCAGGTACTTCACCGCTGGCTTCGATTCGATCTGTATATCTCCAATACTGATCATCCTTACTCTAGGGATTCTCTTTTTTGTCAAGATGACCACTTCGGTTTTCTCCAGTGCTAGACTGAGCCCGCGAGTAGTCATCCAGTCCCTCACTCGGCGCATTAGCATACCTAGCCTAAGTTGCGCTTGTTCAACGGTGCGTCCGGCGACCAGAGCCGCAACATCATCCGCATAGCCGACCAAGCGCGACTCATCTGGCATCTCAAGTCTCAGTAGCCCGTCGTAAGACACGTTCCACAGGTCCGGACCAAGGATAGATCCCTGGGCAACACCCGATGTAACCGCCATCCTTCGTTGGCCCTGTGTCGTGTCGTAGAGCAGGCTTCGGTCCTTTAGGTAGTTCCTCAAAAGCCGCATTAGATATTCTGGAACTTGAAAAGAGTTTTCCAGCGTATCCAGAATATCCACCCATCTAGCGGAGTTGAAGGCATTCCTGACGTCGAGTGTCACCAACAGGACGATCCGTCGCTTGGTGCGACTATATGTCTCTGCCTTTTGGACCGCGTTCACCGCCTCTGCAATCGCATCAATGGTAGAACGTCCTGCTCTAAAGCCGTACTGCCGAGGAGATAGGTCCCCAGCAGCACGAATCGCGTCAGTGAGTCTTCCCTTGATGAGTTTCTCTAGCACTTTCCCAGCCGTGTCTAGCATGCATAACGGGCGGTATGCAGACGGCGATTCGGGATTTCCCTTCCCCTTGCTGACCAGCACGAGCCTCGCCACCTTCCATCGTACCGGGAAAACCCCGTCCCGTAGGCAAGCGTTGAATGTGCTGAGCAGCAAGTCAGGGCAATGGTGATAGACGAGCTGCAAAACCTCAGCTGGTACACCATCTGGACCTGGAGCCTTCCTTGCCTTCAGGGAGAGGACTGCCTCCTCCAGTTCCAGCTGTGTGAAGAGTGGGCACTCGACTGCTGTTTCACCATGGACAGCGTCAACACGGACGGGATGTGCGGGGAAGAGTCCCCGCACTATCGCGTCCATCTTTTCCGCGTCATGTATACAAGGCTTCCGTAGGGCACCAAGTTTCCCCATGACCAGCTTGTAACCTAGGCCCCACGGATCCCTATTTACATCGTCCACGAGGTCTTGCCAGCATCGGGCCTTGCTCTTGTTAATAAGCCTGCGAAGATATTTCCTGCCGGACCTGTATGCTGCTAGCCTAGTGTCTGCCTCCTCCCGTGTTCGCGCCCGCTGGGCCTCTCGCCGAAGTTTGTGACACTCGCTTCTTTGTTCGGCGATCTCGTTTGACCACCAGTATACTGGAGGCTTACCATGTCGGGGTCTTCGGCGGGGCATGGAAGACTCGCAAGCAGCTATGATGGTACTCATAGTTGAGTTCACCAAGTCCTTGGCTGTAGGCCCTCCACTCCCTGGCGGAGCTCCCAGCAACGGTGCGCCTGCCGTAAGCGCGTCAGTGAACTTCTCGACGTCCATCCTCCCAGTCCTCCATCCGAGGATTGAAGTTTGGGCATATGCACGCAGAGTGGCACCGTCGTGAATCTCAACAGCTATATACTGGTGATCACTAGCCGAGTAGTCCTCTTGTACTCGCCAGTTGTGTACTCTAGGTACCAGGGACTCCGAAGCGAGTGTCACATCGGGTATGGTTCCTACGCAACCCCAGCGGCGGAAAGTAGGGGTGTTACCAGTATTTAGGACAAAAAGCGCTGTTCTGGCCGCCATGTCCAATATTTGCTTTCCCCTTGGGTCGGATTGTGGCATACCCCATTCGATGGCTCTAGCGTTGAAGTCTCCCCCGACCAGCATGTGGCCCTCTGTGTTCGAGACAGCGTCCTCCAGGGCATCGAGTTTGGTTCGAAAGAATCGCATTGCCTCGTTAGGCGTCAGATAAACACTGAAATATGTTATCCCTGAACACCGCACCCACACAAAACCATCCCCGCGTCCATGGCCCTGCACCTGAAGGCGGGCGCTGTCTCGAACCCAGATGGCCGACAATGATTTACAGCAAGTAGCCCCGACACCCAATGCCTCTGGCAATTGGTTAGATCTAATTTTCACGAATGCTTATGACGAGATGGTGGTTCATCCAACCAATGATGCGGAAAATCATTTCAAAAATACCCTTTACCATTCCGCACTTTCAGTTGATTATTCCATCTCTGATGACACAAACAGCCTTCCGTACAATAACTCGATTGTACTTGATTTCCGTAATGCTGACTACGATAGCATTAAGAATTATATTTCTTATGCAGACTGGACTCGTAGGCTGATGTAGATAATGCAGTGAACTCTTTCTACCAGACCATATTTGACGCCGTTGGAAGTCATACACCTAAAATCAAAAAGAGGAATAAACTGTCTGAGCCATGGTTGGACAGTAGTCTTCGAAATTATACAAAAGAACCCAATGTCAGTGATGAAATTAAAAACGAATATAATGAACAGGCAAATGAATTTAGATTGAAGTTACGCGAGGCCTATGCAATGCATGTTAATTTGATTGGCGAAAACATAATCAAACACCCAAAGAAGTTCTTTGATTTTGTAAATATTAAGCGCAAAGCTCATGGTTATCCTAAACAAATGACCTCTGAAGACCGCATTTCCTCTGTCCCGGAAGAAATCTGTAATTTCTTCGCAGATCATTTTCAATCAGTTTATTCCTTACCAAACACCTCACCCCATGTAGATAACACTAACGCCGTTTTTGAAACAGCACGTCAGGAACCCTTAGTTTCTGAAGATGATATCATTAATGCAATTAAAACACTTGATCTGAACCATAGACCTGGCCCAAATTTACTTCTGCCTTATTTTCTACACCAGTGCAGTGAAGTATTAGTTTTACCTCTCCATAGCATTTTTAATAAGTCACTCGTAAGCGGAAAATTTCCAATACACTGGAAATTTTCTCATCTGACTCCAATTCATAAAAGCAAAAGCAAAGGGAGTGTTCAAAATTATAGAGGAATTGCCATTTTATCCGCTATCCCAAAATTATTCGAGAAAATAAAATGCTCTTAAAATATCGCGTGTAGTATCTCAATGACCAGCAGCATGGCTTCAGGAAAAACCGATCCACAACTACCAACCTAACAGTTATGGTCTCATACATACTTTACGCAATGGAAAAAGGGCACCAGGTTGACGCAATTTATACTGATTTTAGTGAAGCCTTTGATCGCGTCAATCGTACGATTCTGTCAGAAAAATTGGGCAATTTTGGAATCACTGGCCCATTGCTTCGCTGGCTAAACTCTTACTTCAAAAATCGGGCTCAAACCGTTAAATTTCAAGGGTATATGTCCAAAGAAAGTTTACTCCTCAAGGCAGTCATCTCGGACCTCTTCTTTTCAACATTTTTATATCAGACCTTTCTGATGTGTTATCCGATATACCCCATTTATTTTATGCGGATGATCTCAAATCATACCATGAGATAACATCCCACAGTGATTCGATATTCTTACAGAACAAGATAAATGCTCTGCTTGAATGGTCCAACACAAACCACTTATACCTGAACCTCGAAAAATATCAGGTGATTAGTTTCTCTCGCAGAACTTTTATTAGCTGATTATCACCTCGGTCATACGAATCTTTCCCGGGCAGGCAGCATATTCGACCTCGGTGTCTTCTTTGATAAGAAACTCCGTTTTAATTTGCACTATGATGAGGTTCTCTGCAAGGCTAATAAAATATTAGGCTTCATCAAATGGCGTGCTAAAGACTTTCGAATGTGTGGGTAACAAAAACATTATACATATCATTAGTCCGCCCTATTCCCGAATATGCAGGTGCCGTTTGGCATCCTGTTTCTGATGTTCATACGGAAAGATTTGAATCTGTTAAAAGCAGTTCCTGCTATTTGCTTTACGATCTCAATATGACCCACGTAACTTTCAGAGCTTGCCTTGATATGAATAGCGGTTGTCCACTCTAAATTTATCTTCACTCACCTCCCTTAGAATTATGGCATGCTCTTGCTTTGCATTTGATGTCCTCCGTGGTACCATTAAAGTTCAATATCTGATTGACAAGATATACTTGAACGGACTAGTAAGATTTACAAGACATTCACGTTTGCTGGTGGAAAGTCGACATCTTACCATCTGTGGTGAAAATGAACCGATTAATAGATGCTGCAAAATATTCAATAGCCTGAGCCATTTCTTTTCCCCAACCATATCCAGACTACAGTTTAAAGCCAATCTATCAATGTTCCTCTCTTCCACTCCTATATTTTTTAATTGTATTTTTGTAAGTGTAGCCTATATTTTTAACTTGTATTTTGCAACTTCTAACTTGTATTTCTTGGTGATAATTTATAATTTTGATGTAATACCTTGTTTGGTAAATAAATAAATAAATAAATAATTTAATTTTCTGGATTTCATTCACGGCATTTTATTAAGAGGTCTTAGAAAATGGATCAAATTCAAACCACCAGTGCTTTCGGCTAAAATAGAAATCGACTTTACAATCTGTATTATATTTTGATCGGAATTAATATATTTTTTTTTAAATTCTTTATGTCGATATCGATATCGGGACGCATTTATCGGCGATCCGATAATATCGATAATTGCCAGAATCTGTTTTATCGTATCGTTATTGCTATCGTCACACTGAATATCGTATCGTATATTGTATTGAAAATCGATACGATAAGATGCGATTTCGATGTTTTTATTGATTATTGTGAAGGCCTATTCAATAGTTTTTTTTGCGTTGCATTTGTGCCATGAACAACAGAAAAAACACCATAATAAAGAAAAATTAACGCTCGACATGCAAATAAAGAATTGAAATCACTTCAGTTATTTTCAAATCAATTAAAATTAGAGAAATAATTTCAAGCTTTAAAACATAATTCTGGATAAAAATTTTCAGGACAATATTTACGTTAAGAAGTTACACCTAATAACTGCTATTGAAATTTCGACTAACCTGATGGTTCTAGCCACCACGTTTACAAATAAATGAACTAAAATAGCTTTTATGCATGTAAACAACATTACGTGCAGCATGAAATTAAATTCTACTACAATATAATAAGCTGTTAGCTCGCCGCTAATGATTGTTCTTATTACAAATGTTTTTAGCGCGAAACAGACAAGAAGCATTGCAGAAGTGATTGATAACATGCAGCAAGTATTGTCTTAATTACTTTGTTTTTAACTTAAGGGCGGATGTTATGGTCACCAGAACTGTTGACAATATTCCTCGTGCATGATATAATGTATCATTGAATCATTCATAAATAAGTATATTGTTGTGCATAATTATTAACTTCGAATCAACAGCAGAAAATAGATTTGCGCTTGCTTAGTATTGTTAATGGTGATAAAAGCTTCTATAAGGTTGTTTGGAAATAAATTGGTAGCAGCAACATTTATATTCCGGAAAGAAATATTCTACAAAACGGCTGCTTGTTAATCTTGATTGTTTGGAAATAAAATGTAAAAGCCTGTGCTAATCTTCTTCTTCGTAGCACTACAGCCCCTCCGGTCTTTGCTTCCTGCAAATAACGCCTCCAACTGTCTCGGTCCATTGACCGCGTCCTCCAATTCCAAAATCCGAGCAGCGATGAACTGTCTTCGTCGACCGAGTCAGACCAGCGTTTCCTTGGTTTCCCCACTGGTATTTGGTCTTCAGTTCTCCCAACAAATACCTTTTGGGTATCCGTTGTTCGTCCATACGATTCATGTGGCCAGCTTACTGCAGCTTCCGCATTCTTACAATCGTTGAGACCTCCGGCTCGTCAAAAATTTCATACAGCTCATGGTTGTTTCGAATCCGCATTGGTCCCCGTCTAGCTTCGCTCCGATTATTCGTCTCAGGACCCGTCGCTGAAAGGCGTTCAATATACTCGTATTTTTTGAATGCTTGGGTTAGGGTCCAAGTTTCACACCCATAGCATAACACAGGTCTTATCACAGATTTGTATACTTCTAGCTTTGTTTTCCTATGCATGCAGCTGGTCTTCAAGATCGTCAAAACTGAAAAAATATTTTATTTGCGAGCTGTATTCTTCGGCGTAGTTCGACCCTTTCATGACCGGTTCTCGTTATTTTGGCACCTAAATACACAAATTCGCTCACATCTTCGATACTATAGTCTCTAAGTGTGATATTTTGTACACTTTTCCTCGACTGTGTGAGCGTTTTATTAACTTCTGAAATTAAAACAGGTCTTTTCGCTTCGACAATCCGATCATAAGTCCCTTTATTCGCACAAATGCACAACCATAATAAAAGTTCCGTATGGTAGGAAACCAATACATAAGTGCATAAGTACATAAGTGTTGACATGATAAAACAAGTAAACAAGAGTTGCCAGAATAGAAGTTTCGTAAAACAGAAAATTGAAATTTTACTGGGAGGATGCTTACAACTTGGCCATCCTAATCATAATCGTCCCTGATTACTGGATTCATAATCTATCGAATCACATTTTCCGATTTCAATACATAAATAAAATAGGTATTCATAAGTTCAACTCTTGAGTGCGATACGTCAATCTAGTAACCATAAATAGAATCCACGGTGCACCATTCATAAAATTAAATTTATATACATATATAAATGGTGCTATGTTGACTAATACATAAACATATATTTGATTAATATCTTGACTTATAGTTTTATATGAAATATGGTTTATGAAATAGAGTTTACACAAGAATATACGTCAATTTGAAATATCAAATCTTTAAATTTAACATTTTGTTATAATAATAATCATATTTTATTTCATGTAGTAGTTAGTAATACGAAATCCTTATCATTCCCAAGCACTTTTGTTATTTTATAAGGTTCTCTATATTTAGGACTTAACTTTTTGTTAAAGTCAGGAGTCGTATCGACATTAGAAATCATGACTAGCTCATCGACACTATAAGTTCTGCGAGGTTTACGCATGCTGTCTTATGCTCTCTAAGTTATGAGTTCCATTTTTAACACGTTCTAAAAGTTCTAAAAGTTCTAAAAGTTTATCGGATTCAGCGTTTCTCTATATAATAGTTTACGAGGGGTTGTATCTATAGATTTATTTTTAGTGTTATTGAACGAGAATTCTACTTTTGTCAAAATTTGGTCCCAATAAATATTTTTATCGACATCACTTAATTAGCTAACATAGGCGTTAAATCTTAGACTTTGGAAAACCTGACGCTACTAAAGTATGAGAGACACAATTAGCTGCCAAAAACTTTTTGCACGCATCTGACGTAAGAGCAGTACCGCGATCGCTAATTATATCTTAAGAGGAACACTGAACGTACTAAAATACTTTTTCAAGCAGGTAATAAGTTCGGATGTATTTTTCGATCTAACAGGAAAAAATTTTGTATATTTTGTAAATGCATCAATGATAGCTAAAATGTGTTTATTTTTTCTCGGAGTTTCCTCAAGCAAACCTGAATGGTCTATATAGATAGTTTGAAATGGTTTGTCTCCTTTCGGGATTGTAAACAAAAAATCTTCCTTTCTCTCAGCAGGAATATTATAAGTAATGCGTTTTAAACAGTTCTTAACATTAGATTTTACTACTCCTTTCATGTCCGGAAATCAGTAAGATCTCTTGATCACCTCGTAAACTTTTTCTATGCCAACATGAGCATGGTTGTCATGAGCATTCCTTAATATGTGTGTTATCATTGCTTGTGGAACATAAAAGCGAAATTGATTCTTATTTATTTTCCGATATACCAAAGCGTCACGTAATTCATAAAAGGAATTCTCTTTCTCATATAGAGATAACCGTATGGCTTTATCACACGATCTTCGTATTGGCAAATGGCTAATTGTTGTACAAATGAGCTTTCGTGGAGGACTTATATGTCATGGCATCGACTTAGTGCGTCCACGTGCAACGTTTTACTTACTGGCCGATGTTCAACTTCGAAATAATAATTTTGTAGCTCTAGTACCCAACGATCAATTCTAGCATTATGGCCAGTATTTTTTTTTTAACGTATGCTAACGCACTACAATCAGTTATAATCTTTAAATGTACACCATGAAGGTACACTCTAAATCTTCTCAAAGTATAAATCACAGCGAGCATCTCAAGCTTAGAGAAATAGAATATTGGATGCATTATGTTGTCCTCTTTCTTTTGCAAAAGTATTGCACCAAAACCTAAGGTGCTTGCATCGCAATGCAACTCTGTAGAACCAAGTGGAGAGTAGATCTGTAGAATGGGATGAGCAAGGAGCTTTTGTTTCAGTGTTTCAAAACATTATATGCGCTGTTTGTTCATTTCAAAAACGGCATCCTTCTTTACCAGATCATAAAGAGGTTTAATTATAATTGAAAAGTTTTTCACAAATTCCCGAAAATAAGAGCAAAGTCCCAGAAAGCTTTTTAACTCCTTAGTATTTTTCGGGATAGGATATTCAGAGGCGACAACTAGCTTATCAGCATTGGGCTGAACACCCTTACAAGAAACAACATATCCTAAATAATTCATTTCTTCGTACAAAAATGTGCAATTATCTAACCGAAGTTCTAAAGTGCTGTTACTTAACGTTTGAAATAATTGTTTTAAAATAAGGAGATGATCATCTACGGTTTCTGTTGCCAGAAGAATGTCATCCAGATAAATCAATATTTTTCTCCCATCGAGCATTTTCTTAAATACCTCCTGAATGAATCTCTGAAATACAGAAGGAGTATTGCGAAGACCGAAGGGCATTTTGGTAAACTCGAACTGACCATGAGATGTCACGAAGCTATTATATTTTATGGAGTCTTCAGCAACTCTGACCTGGTGGAAATCACTTCTAAGGTAAAGACTTGTAAAATATTTTTGTTTCTTAAAGTATCGATCAAATCCTCAATAATCGGTAACGGATATATATCACGCTCGGTTATCGCGTTTAACTTCCGATAATCGACGCACATCCTTCTTTCATTATTCGTTTTACGAACAAGAACTATCGGCAAAGAATAAGGCGAATCACTTGGCCTAATAGTGTCATTAGCTACTAGCCCATCAGTAATTTGTTTATGTAAATGTGATATGATTTTCTCGGAAACAAGCCAAATATTCATTTCATAATTTACAGCTGAGGATCCACATTCACGACTGACATAATATTTTCTAAATAAATCATAAGCCTCTGTTTTACCATCAAACGGTAGCCTGTCATTGATATCCAATTCATAATTTTTATCCTGCAATATGTTTTCGATTTCAATATTAAGAATGTTATGATTAGTGTCTGAAATATGTATGCTACTTAACTTTTTATCAACAGAGCATATCTGACTAACTTTTAAATAGTCACGACCAAGTAGTACACTATGTGCCTTTGCTCCATTTGGAACGACGAAAAATATAACATCGTAACGTTTTGTTGTGTATGCCATTATACGCATTTAATGTGTCGTTCAGTTGGATGTCGACAAACCGCGGCAATAAGCCTTCCTTTATTATGCTTATAGGTCTTCCGGTGTCCACTAAATAGTTCGCAATTATCTTAAATTCTCTAATAGGTTCAAAAGATACATTGCAATTAATTACAAAATCATTACCATCTCCAAAACGTTCAGATATAAATTGTACGTTCAGTTTTACTGGACGATCTTTGATGAGATGGCCAGATTTTCCACATTTGACGCAGGTCTCCCTCTCTTTTCGAAGTTGCGGACAGCTTCCGCTGACGTGACCAGGTTGGTTGCAGTTAAAACATCACTTCGGCACTTGCCTGCTACTCTTCGCGTTGCTACCCGCGTCGAAATGCTGACTCGGTTGTTGTGATTCCGTTGATTTCGTAATGGGAGCAGATGTTCTCAACCTTGCTCCACATATGCTCCTGCAGCTCTGATAGTTTCTTAAATTTTGCTGCAGTTCAAGTATGCTACCAAAATGTTGAAGCATCAATATATTTTCTCTTGATGGATTCTCAATTCCACGATTTAATTGTCGGGCGTTCAGTTAACGAAGCGCGTTTTGTAATATTTGCCATTGCAAAGACATAATTCTCAAACGACTCGCCGAATCGACGCTTTCGATTCACTTATAATTGATATGCATCGGCATCGTCACCATGTGCAGGGAATGCACGCAAAAACTGGTTATTAAATTCCATCCAAGTATTTGCCTCAGTTTCCGATGTGTGTCGCGATAATTTTGCAGAACCCTTTAAACTAACCGTAGCATAATGAATTACCTTATCCTCCGACCAATCGTAAATTGTCTTTAACTTTTCGATCTTCGACAGCCATAATTCCGAAGACATGCATGTCTCACTGCTAGGATCGAAACATGGAATAATTTCATTCAATTCTAACGGGTGGAGTCTTTCCTTAGCGGACTTATGTTCGGAGCTACTCAATAGCTTATTTTCCCGTTTTAAAAGCATGTTCTCTCGTTCTATCATCGATTTCTCACGCCTTAACAACTTGATTTCACTATCGACACTCATACCGGATGTAGATTCCACTAAACGTTTTTCAATGTCTGCTTTTCCCATTTGCGCTAATGCCATGTTGTTTACACAGCCGCTGCAATTCCTCACGACGCATAATCACCAAATCAAAAATCCAAAACTCCGAACCATAACCTAAGTTTTTTTCGCAAACACAGAAAAACTTATTCAAAATTGTTTCACCGAAAAGGAACAATTGAAAACACAACCGCAAGCATTTTTTCCTATCCCACTTCTGAGAATTTATGAGCGTTTTATTAACTTCTAAAATTAAAACACGTCTTTTCGCTTCGACGATCTAATCATAAGTCCCTTTTTTCGCACAAATACACAACCATAATAGAAGTTTCGTAAGGTAGGAAACCAGTACATAAGTGCATAAATACATAAGTGCATAATAGGGGTACCGGTTAATTCATGCGGTTTTCTAACAGATGGCGTAACTTGATTTTTATTCCAGTGATTCACCTTTCCAAATATGTGTTGGAAAGCTTTTGTTATATGGTTTCAGAATCAGTATGTGTAATTTAGCTGATGCGTAAACAACAATACTTTTTTTTAACTCTGAAAATGTTGAATTTTGTGCCGAATAAAGTGTTTTCGCGGGGAGTACTTCTTCATTGAAGAAATAGGCCCCTGAAAGTCATCGTATTTTGATGGAAGTGTATGGTGTGCATGCTCTAGCTGAGCGTACGTGCCAGAAGTGGTTTGCACGGTTTAAAAGTAGCAATTTTGACTTGGAGGACGATGAACGGCCCGGGCAGCCAAAAAAAATTTGAAGATCACGAATTGGAGACAGTGCTCGACCAAGATCCATCCCAAATGCATGAAGAACTTGCGAAATCACTTGGCGTCGCTCAACAAACCATTTCCGATTGTCTAAAAGCAATTTTTCACAATAAAGCTTCAATTTCCCGCGCGAATTAACCGGTACTATGCATAAGTGTTGACATAATACAACAAATAAACAAGAGTTGCCAGAATAGAAGTTTTGTAGAGGAGAAAATTAAAATTTTACTGGGAGGATGCTTACAACTGCGCCATGAGCTTTGCTTTACTAGGTAAATTTCTCGAGAGAAATTTACCTATTGCGGAGAGCATCTTATATATATATATATATATATATATATATATATATATATATATATATATATATATATATATATATATATATATATATATATATATACATACATATATATATATATATATATATATATATATATATATCTATATATATATATATATATATATATATGTATATATGGGATATAACGAAATTTGTGACCACGCTAGAGGTTGCAATTTTGCTCCGATTTTCACCAAATTTTCAGAAAAGGTGTATTGGGGTTAATATCTCGGTTAAGTTCGTGAACCAGCTATATCGGCTGGGCAAAAAAAAATGGCGGTCATTTTAGACGAAAAATCGTGATTTCTGTTCTGACCAAAGTATAGCTCCGATTTGGATGAAATTTGATACAAAGGTTCACTGAAGTGTGTGATGAATCTCACAATAAAAAATCCAAAGTCGGTACGGCAAAAACAAAATGGCGGCCGCTCAAAGGACGAAAAACGTGCAAAATTTTGTTGTTGTAATAGTGGTCAAAGCTTTCAACAGATTTTCATCAAATTCGGCATTTAGATAGAAATTGTGAGTATCTAAAGTATTGCGTGAAAAATTTGGAGGTCAAGTCACAAAAAACAAAATGGCGGCCAGTTGAAACTCAAAACTTCAAAGGCTTTTAAAAGTCGCAATTTTAATCTGATGTATATGAAACTTGGTTTTAAGATAGGCATTACCTAGATCTACAGTTTTTAATATTTTGGTGATCATGCATGTGCAAATTTCAAAACGGCGGCGGTTTAAATATGCGTTTTTGCAGGTTGTTGTGGCCCTCTAGCGGTCACATTTTCCAGCGGATTTTGATGAAACTTGAGATTATGGATCTCTGTACTATGTTCTTGTATTATGCAGAAAATTATTAAAATTGAATGAAAAATAAATAAGTCGAAAATTTAAAGCCTTATATTTTTAGCTGCCATTTTCTTTAAAAATTGATTTATTTGCCCTGTCTAGAGTGAAACTCCGATTTGAACGAGATTTGGCACATTGATTAATTAGGTCCTAGCCCACAGAGATTTAAAATTGTCCAAAATCAAATGCATGCATTCAAAATGGCGGCCCCCAAAGGTCAGGAAAACAATTTGCTATTTTAGTAGCAACTAAAATAATGAATTTTTTTCGTGGAAACGTTTTAAATGACTTCTCTTGAACGTATTTATTAATCAGAATATTTTTTAAATATTGTAAAATATTTTTAACAATACCCTTAAAAAATTATAGAATCGCGACTTGTCTGTCTGTCCGTCCGTCCGTTTGTTCGTGTGTCACAAGTTTTCTCGCAAACCACATGAGCTAGAATGAGGAAATTTGCTACGTAGGTCAAAAGTGGTGCCTTTTGAAATTTGCAGTGTAAGAAGATATTTTAAAGTGTTTAAGGGGGTCTCCCCATACAGGGGGGTGACATAAACATTTTTTTATTTCTGTAGCCCTCTAGCAGCCAAGTTTCTCAACAGATTCAAATAAAACTTGAAATTATAAGTTATTAAGGCAAGTTAATTTAATTATGCAAATCGGATGACAAATAAAAAATTCGAAAATTTACAGCTTAATATTTTTAGCACCTGTTTTCAATAAAAATTCAAAATGACGGCCCCTGATGGTTCAGAAAAGAATCGAAAATGTATATATTAAGAGCAATGCAAGTGCTGATTAAACTTTTATGGAAATCTTTTGAAATTAACTATTTGAGCTATTTAAGCCAAAAAGTTATCACATTTGTTTGACAACCACTGTCAAATGTATAAACAGCAAATGTGAGAAGGGCGAAACGAGTAAAAATATGTTTATCACAATTTATTACCCGCCGATTTTCAATATGTGATCCATACATGTGCAACACAATTTAATTAGCAAAATATTTGCGTCTCTATGAAGGGTATCCAAATACGAACGGCGGCAGATCCTTTCTGTTAATAAATACCCATGTAGTGCTACAAAAATTGCATCAAGAAGTCCAGTAGTAGATAAGACAATTTCTTTTTCGATGCCTTACGCTACATACGAGAAATTTACCTTTCCAGCTGGTGTTGCCAACGGGGATTTTTTCATTGATTTGTAGCGCTAATAGTTTTGTTTCGCTGTCGAGTTACAGGGAGAGTTCTTTAGCAGTTGTTAATGACCGCACTACTACTTGGCTTGACTTGTATAGTAATGTACCTCGTATATCGATAGGTAGCTTCCTTATGACGTACTCCAGAGCCAAATTAAATAGCAACGGGGCCAACCTACCTCCCTGCTTTAGTTCGATGTTTGTGTCAAAGGCATCGGTGAGTTGGTTATTGATGCGGACTTGGAAGGTTGTCGACGTCTTTTTCATTTTGATAAGACGGACTAATTTGGCTTGGATACCAAAGCAAAGCATTGTTACGATCAATACTGGCATATGCTTGCTTAAAGTCAACGAAAATTTGGTGTACGTCTATATTGAACTCCCAACATTTTTCATGCGCCTGCTTGGCAGTGAACAATTGGTCTATTGTCGATCTACCTGCCCTAAAGCCACCTCGATACTCCTCAATTATACTGTTGGCGTATAATCTGATTTTATTTTCTAAAATCTTTGAAAATATTTTATACATCGTACAAAGTAGTGATATGCCTCTATAATTTTCGCATTGTAGCTTGTCACCTTTGTTATGGATTGGCCTCACTCTTTCGGCAGATGTTCTTGTTGTCAAGAGTCATTTTCCAGTTTTTTAGTTGTGGGTTAATAGCGAGTACTCTACTCAATCATCTCCAGCAGCTTGTTTTTGACGGCGTTACGGGACTAGTTAGGTGGAAAAGAATACTGAATGCATCAGTCGAGCTAGTAAAGAATTGCATCTTGTATCATAACAGACAGAAAGGAAGCAAAAGATTGACTTTGGAAGTCAATATTAAGATATCCAAGTTATTTTCATGATTCAATGCACCATTTGAGAAACAGTTTGAGTTGTGTATTAAAACAGGCAACAAGCCCCACATAGGGCATCATGAACTCCTGAGCTATTCGTAACCGCCGAAAAGATCTTCAAAAGGATATTCAGTGTTCCACTGCGCTTTGAAATTTCATTCGAAGCAGAAGAGACACTTTGGATGACAGAAGCATGCACAGATAGATTATTCTTCATTCAAAAGTTAACCTGATGTGCAAGTTCTAGGTACTCTTAATACAATGGAAGTACTACATAACCACTAATATTTTACCAGCAAGAATTTAAAAATCCTTTCATAACAAACAAGTACATAAAGGAAAAGCTAAAAAAATTGATATATATAAAAGATACTAACCTGGAGGTGAAGTCGTTGAATCTGAAAAAGAAAAAAAAGCCATATTAACTTTTTATAGTTTTTGAAAATAAACCAGGCTAATTTGAATTCTTTTCCCTGTGAAAAATCTAGATTATATTTTAGGTGGAACAACAGAATTGCATACAGACTTATCTAAAATCTGTAATTTCTTACATATGTTTGGAGGAATCAGTAGTAGTTTCCTTTCAATCAATTTTCAGTGTTCCCTTCGCGTATAAATAACATTCATTGCGTCAAATGTATGAATCGCTTTAGGCATTCCTCCTCTTTTTTCGTCTTCAATCGATTACAAGTGTTCCTTCTACACTCACAATTTCCTCCACAGCCACCATTTCGATAAAGATTCAAGATTTCTACAGTTTTCAACAATGTCACCAAAAAAAAATCTTTGTTTGGAAGAAAATCACTCGAAGCAGAGAATAAATGGGGGGAAAAGAGCCACTGAAACTGTAGAGCAACTTGAATCTCGCCATCGGCAAATGCGCGAAAGAGCTTCCACTTCCAGAGCCGCTGGAAGTAAAGAGGAACGTGGATCTCACCTTCAGGAAAAGCGCAACAGAGCTTCAGCTTCCAGAGCAGAAGAAGCTGAAGAGCAACGTGGATCTCGCCTTTAAGAAATGCGTGCTAGAGGTTCAACTTCCAGAGCAGAAGAAACACCCCAACAACATATCGAACAACTTGATACCAAAGATTACGGTTGGCTCGATCAAGGGAACGGATTGATTTGAAGATGGAAGCATTTAATTACGATGTAAACCCTGATTACAGAAATCACGTGAATGTAGTTATTGAGCCAATGAATAATGTTTGCGTGCATTGCCGTGTTCTGAAGTAAAGTTGTTTAAACCCCGCTGATGAAGCCACCTGAGGCGCTTCAAAGTTACCTTGCAAAACACTTCCTGCAAAATATTCACAAATACAACTCAGGCTTTCGAATAACTCCTTCAGAGTAACAAACAACAAACAATATGGCACCGAATGGGTTCGTTGCTTCCTGTAACGGATCAAGAGGCAAAACTTTTGCAAATATATTTTACTGGCAACAAGGAAAGAGAAGTCGAACAGCGTTGCACGATTAGGACTACAACCAGACACGAAATCATTTCGAACTTACAAGCTATTTTGCACGGAAGCAACAGTTTGATTTATCTAATCAAAACTACAATAGACTAGATGCTATTAGATGACTATACTGTTGTGATAAGAGTGGACAAAACACCGTCTGGGAAGCACAAAAGACATCTCAATACACCGGTGATAGGTGATGTAGCAGACGTTATGGTGGACACCGAATCCGATCGACGTGAAGTATTCATTCACCGCCGGAAGAGAAATGTACAATGCGTTTCAGAAACACATCGACCGTTCGATCCACTCCAATATTCATTGCTGTTTCCGCGTGGAGAAAATGGCTACATCATGCAAACCGACCCATACATGAGTGAATGAAGAGTCAACGAAGAAAGTTTCCTGCATAGATTATTACGCGTACCATATTATGATTCATGCAAATGAATCCAAATACAAGGTGCGTACGGTATTTGAGGACATACATAAATGTGACTATAACTTCGCGAAATTTTTTCTAATTTTTTTTCCTTTTCAGATAAGAAATGGCGAACTCCAATATCAATCCCGAAATGAAGAGACATGCTGTCATCGTCGCTATATGCGCGAGCCATACTGATTTAGAGATCTCTAATTTTCTTAATTACCCCCGTTCATTCGTGCATAAGGTTCGCCGTGAATTGGAAGCATCAGGAGGCGATACAGAATCGGTTGCAGAACGCAAAAAGCACGAACAACGTTCTGACACTGTCCGATCTGCAGAATTTTTAGAGCAAGTGTAAGCGATCATAGAGGAGGATTCTTCAAAATCAATGAGGGTCCCTGCGAGTGAGCTTTGTAATGATTTTCTTTTTTTCAATAATCCGTGTAGAACACGGGTGCCGATGGTCTGGCACAAGTGTCAGCGAGCTATAAACCACACCGAGCTCAGCTAACTAGCTTCGCTTAACGACCGCGTACTCGTACTTGACGACTAGCATTTGCGGGATCATATAAGGCGGGTTCCAGTCGAGCCACTTAGCTACACTGCAAAATACTTATCACGCGTACTCTACTCTACGAGACGTACCGATCAATTTTTATTATCTTTAGAAATGTTCTAGTAGGTATCAATTATTCTACTCTACAGTCATTCAACTTTTTTTTTGCCTCGTTAAAGCTAGCGGACACGGAGGCTTGAAACAAACGCAAACATTACACAAAAAGCAACCGTTACTTTCTCCGAAGGAGATCGTTGCATTACAAGGGGAATGTCAAACCTAAAGATGTTAAAGTGGCTGAAGTGAACCACTTATTTCTGCCTAAAGGATGGAAATTTGACGGATGTAGTTTATTTTACACTAGCAAAACAATAAACTAAGCAGTTTCGACGGGGTGACCACCTTATCTCTTCAGGAGCCGCCACTCCTGCTCACTACGGGGCTGCTCGACTGCTTATGTTTATTACAGCTTCATGTTTCTGAGCGCGTTATTCGTAGAGTTGTCCACAAAGACCTTCGGTATAAGTCTTACGCGATGCGCAGAGAACAGTTCATGTCGGAACGAACACGGGAACAGCGAGTTCTCCGATAAAAACGTCTTTTGAACAAAATCAAATACCCTGAGGCACCCAAAATGTTATGGTTTTTTTCCGACGAAAAACATTTTGACCATGATCAAAAGACCAATTGCAGAAATGACAAATGGCTATGTTCAAATCCTGCGGAGGTTCCTGTTGCTATGCACACCAAATTTCCAACCAATGTTATGGTTTTAGGTGTTGTCAGCAACAAAGGACATGTTATGCCACCACACTTTTTTACTCAAGGTCTTCGAGTGAGCTCTGCTGCATACATCGAGGTTTTGGGGACGATAGTAAAACCCTGAATAGACAATGTAAGCGGAGGCAGACCATATATTTTCCAACAAGACTCTGCTCCTTCACATAAAGCGATGGCGACACAAGATTGGATGGCCTAAAATTTTCATGGCCACATAACACCGAACCTATGGCCACCTAGCTCCCCAGACCTTAATCGTTTGGATTATTACGTATATGGGGCGCAGTTGAGCGTGAGACCAATAAGCGTCCTCATAATACCACTTCTTCGCTGAAGACTGCTATTAATGCCGTTATGGTCACTATGAACAAGGAGCATTTGATTCGGGCATTTAATCGTTTCCGGACCAGGATTGAAGGGGTTATTGCTGCTAATGGCAATTTTATTGAATAAATTTATAGCCATACATTAATTTAACGTTGTATAAAAAATTCCTGAAATTTCATTAAATTTTGTTAAAAATACAAGCTAGTTACTTTTACTCTCAAGTTGTCCTCAAATACCGTACGCACCCTGTACATACTGAAATACCGTGAACTTTACCATCAGTTTCACATTAAACGTCTCAATTTTGCCGCAGAAAACGTCCAGCGTCTCATACGTACCGCAACCGCTCGTTGCCTTTCCGACGGGTGCTGCGCCGACAATGCATCACAATACGGAAGGACGAACACCGATATTGCCCACAACACGTTTTAGTAGCCGCTGACTCGCCATTCTTGGTGAGATGATACCCGATTTTGACCCATACGCCGAGCTGTCACTTACCTTGGCTCAATTTGTAAGTCGGATCAACATGCTGCGAGACACATTCGACTAGGACGACCAGATGTTGTTTCTTGTCGTATCATCAAAGTTTAAAGGAGCAGTAAAATTATAGTTTGACAGCCATCTGCGGCCGCATCTTTCATGGGAAATACTCGCAGGCGATTTGGATAAAAATTTCCCAAACGATCTAAACGAGAGTGCCATCTATGAGAAGCTGATAACAACGACCAGAAAATCGAGGGAATCTATCGAGCCTTTGTTTTATCGCATGTGCGCGATTGCTCGAAGAGGCAGCGTCAATAAAAAGGCAACGACTCAATACTTTTGAGCCAACCTAGCGTATGTTTGGAGTTTTAACGACAGTAGAATTATTCGAAGCCATTCGCCGATTTTTCGCAAACCACCCAAAGCAACTCTATGAACCACGTAAAAGTGTAGCAAACCGTGCCAAAGGTAACCCCATTCCGACCCCGAAAACAAGTGCCGACTCGAATAGTGTAAAGATAAATGACCAAAGACAGCCACGCACATGATTCAATTGTTTTCTTTCAGAGCACTTGTCCATAAAATGCTCGAAACCTCAACGCCACGAGAGATGCAATTTATGCACGCGCGTAGGGCACCAATCGACATCATGTCCCAATAATAAACCCGGTCAAACAATTCTTGAGATTTGTGAAACCGAACGTTTAGACGAGGCCAATCGAAAAAAAATATAAAAGAAAACAATAAAGAAACTGTAGCATTCATCGATACCGGCAGTAATCGTACGCTTGTTCGGAAAGTTTTTGCGGAAAGTCTTACGAATGTTTTGCTGCAGGAATGTAAAACATATTTGAAGGGGTTTGCGGGCAGTGAATGTATGTGTCCGAAAATGGTGCGCGTGACAGTGACATTCGACAATGAATCGGTTGAGTCAACCATGTTGATCGTGGACAATGATCTTATATTCGAGAATGTACTCTTGGGTAGTGACGTTTTGTGCGAAAACGGTAAACGTTTGATGATAGAAGGTAGCGATTGCCATATGGAAAGAATCTTAGACTTAAACAAAGTGGAAGTTGGTGACTCTGTATCGGATACGGATAAAAATACATTAAAGTCAGTTCTAATCGTCAATGGAGAATGTTTCGCGAAAGACTTAACGGAGCTCAGAAAGTGTTCGTTAACGGAATCCCGAATAAATTTGACAACATATAAGGCAGTCCGCCTAAAACCTTACCGTGTTCCATTCGCGTAGAGATCGATCGTTAATAGTATCGTTGAAGATCTGCTCGAACATAAAATAACCCAGCCGTCTAATTCTCCATACGCGTCACCAATAATTTTGGTCGAAAAAAAAAACGGCGAACATCGACTTTGTATTGACTACCGCCGATTAAACGAAATTACCGTGAAACAATCTTTCCCAGTGTCAAAACAATTTACCGCCTTTGTAACTAACGACGCCAAGATGGAATTTAACCGTGTGCTTTTCGGTCGGGCAAATACTCCAGAGGAATTTCAAAAAGTCACGGACGAAATCATAAAAATGGAGCTTTCTTTGAAGGTTATCGCATATCTGGATGATGTCCTCATCCCCGCAAAAACTATACCCGAAGCCATCGAAAAACTCGAAAAATTTCTGAATCTACTGAGACAAGTTGGACTTACGCTAAGGATAGACAAATCCCGATTTTTGCAAAGCGAGATAAATTTCTTGGGTCACCGTGTGAACGAAAACGGAATCGTTCCTGGCTGCGAAAAGACCGAAGCAATAAGAATGTTCATGCGTCCATCGAATATCACAGAAATCCGTCGATTTTTGGGGTTGATCGGATTCTTTTGGAAGTTTGTGGAAAACTACGCGATCATTGCTCGTAAGCTTACAAAGCGACTGAAGAAAGATACTCCATTCTCTTGGGATCTGGAACATGGAGAAGCCATTACGAAGCTTAAAGCCATATAATGCGAAGAACCTGTCCTTGCACTTTATAACGTAACTGCGGAACATCAAGAGCACACCGATGCCAGCAACGATAGTGTTGCTCCTGTGTTACTCCAATCCGAAAATGGTAGAAACTGGAAGCACGTAATGTACAACAGACGACGACATTTTAGTTCAGTGTTTAGCTCGGTGAAAATGAAGCCCTGGTGTAAATCGGCACCGGAGTTAGATGACATCAGCAACGCCTGAACAAGCGATTCGAGTGACAACGAAGATGAATACGGTGAAATCTAAGACGATTCCGAAACAGGAGTGGCCGAGCTGTCACCTGGCAACACTATAGCGCGAGACGCGAGCAACAAGATGCGAGAGATAGTTAGTTGATTGTAATCGTTCGATGGAGACGCCCTGTACTAAATAAATAAGATTGAATGAGCAATTTCGGTGTCGATTTCAATTTTATTGTTTTGGGTGCCGTCTCTGACCCGATCAATTTACTTCATCCTTTATAATACAATTTAATGTTCGTATTTTCCTGAAAATATCAAATCACTGAATTTTTTCCAGGGACACATACAGCAGCCCTAAACATTTTTTTCATTTTTAGTCCAGTCAATATAGACATTCCAGTTTGCATTAATTCCCAACAAGCTGGATTTTTGTGCAGGCCTTGAATACATCATTACAAATGATATGTCAAAAGTCCCCATCGATCCCGCTTGTGCGTTGTTTTTTATTCGAGGTCAAAGGTCACAAATTTGCGTTTTTTGCGTTTATCTCTGAAACAATGAAAGCTACCGAAAAATAGTTCAAACAAAGTTTGTAGATCGTAAAATTGTCTTTCTTCAACAAAGCATCGCTTTCGAGATATCGTGACTTTAGACCGTAGGAAAGTCGTATTTTCGACTATATGCACATATTTCCGCACCGCCTCTGAGGTAGTGTACACGGCGCTTTTTTTAACGAATAGGAATACTCAGTAAGAATACTCCACAATATATTTTAATCGAGAGAATGTAATGGGACACTATTTTATTGATGAAATTTTTTTTATTTAAATTTAACGAAAATTTTAGCAGCAAGAAAATTACATCATCAAATTCTTCATAGTCACTCGTTTCTTCCTCTTCACTGTCTTCTTCCTCTTCTTGCTCGATTTGTATAGACTGCTCCAAGAAGTTATATCCTCATCAACGATCTTCATCTATTGCATTTGATTCAATGTTGGTGCAAGATTGCCCTCGGCAATTGGTACATACCAATGAACAATACAATCCAACTTTTCTGCACCCGCAATTGTTTGTGCAGCCTTTTTTGCAATTACAAAAAATTGTATTGAGTAATTTTTCCGGAGCAGGTGGCAGTAAAGTCTGGATTGGCTCCAAACTATTATTCATCAATTTCCAGCCCCAATCTTCAGGATTTAGATCATTGCCTAGCCACACTTGCACTTGGTAGAACACACGAAACAAGTGTTGATGTTGGAGGGAGACAAGATAACTGCACTCTCTTATTGTTTCTTGTATTTTTCACAAAACTCAAAAATCAATGCTTGTCTATCGATTCCATTTTTTTTTGGAGCTCCATACATAGCAAGGAGAACACGAATTTCATTGGTGAAGATAACATCTGCTGACGAGTTAATATTTGTAAATACTTTTGCATTATCAATCAAGTCTTCACGTTTTTCAAACAATTTGAATACTGTATTTTTGCCTCTTTTGAAAATTGCTGATGTCGTATCACAGCTAGTTATCGTATGAAGGAATAATATATGAGGCTGACATTTTGGATATGCAGTTAAACTTTGTGAAGAATATATTTTTGTTTGAACTTGAGCTCTCCCAGGTTTTAAAAGTAAATGATCTTATCACTAGGTGTTTGTGCAGTTAATATTATTAACAAATCTACATCTTCTCCAATAACGATAGTTGGATTGGTGCTACTGAATTGTTCAATTGCGGTTTCAATAATGAGGACATCAGCGTCATTTTGAGCTTGTTTCACAACAATATTCGCAGCTGCAAATTCTTCACATAACATCGAAATCAAACGAGATTTATTATGAGTATTAGCAAGAAACTGCTGTTGCTTTGTCGGAGCAGTCATTGATCGATCAAAAACGGTATCAGACGATGAAGATGTTTGTTTAGCTCGACGACGTTGTTCTGCAGCTTTGATATTTTTTGTTAATCAGTGTAACCATCGAATATTATAGCAACGGTGTGACCAAAGTGTCTACGAACATACTGAAGATATTTGTTCAAAATATCCTCAAATGTGTTCTCTCAATCCCACACAACACGATGCAACAGGTATCCTCCATCGATGATGTAGGTAGCATTTGCACTTTCGATATCAATGTTTACACATTCAAAGCAATCATAAATGGCTGACTTCTGTGTCTTACGCATTCTAATTGCATCAAAGAGCGATAAAGGGTAAGGGGCTAATTCGTACTCGCAGAATGTTTCAAGCTCATCTTGAAATGTCTTCGTAATACTCATGCGTTGAAATAATAATACAGGATCTATTGGGACCTTCTCAACATGAATCTTCATGGTAATGTTCATAGATAATAGAGGTAGTACTTTATCAGCACGTTTCAATTTAATATTATTAAATGTTTGGCCCGTCATTTTATTCATAGATGCAATACCCACTTCACGAGCATTATGGCAATTGATTTTTCATCTCCAACGACCCCATTGGCAATGGACATGATTTTGTTCAATTCAGGAAAAGGATCATGTGATGGAAACGTATGGTCACGTATGAGTGCATATTCGTATTTTCTATGTTTAAAATAGCCATAATTCGAGAACAGTGCACCGTAGAAGAAAAAGTGTTGAGATCTTTTTTGTAGACAATTTTACGATCTACAAACTTTGTTTGAACGATTTTTCGGTAGCTCTCATTGTTTCAAAGATATACGCAAAAAACGCAAATTTGTGACCTTTGACCTCGAATAAAAAACAACGCACAAGCGGGATCGATGGGGACTTTTGACATATCCTTTGTAATGACGTATTCAAGGCCTGCACAAAAATCCAGCTTGTAGGGAATTAATGCAAACTGAAATCATAATTTAATCTATTTTCACTGGACTATTTATCTGGAAATGAATGCACCATAATGCATTCTCGAAGTAATTGCAGTTGTCTACATTTATTATATTTTTAATTCATCTTAAATTATCATTTCAATCTTCGATCATACTTCTAACAATACCTTCTTCGAGCCACATATTAGAAAATAAAGTTAACTTACTGATTAATAATTCTTAGAATCACGCATAATTCTTCACTGTTCAAGCCCTTCTTCTTCTTCTTCGCCTAAATAAGTAATTACTTTCTATCTCAATTAATTGCTCATGGAACATGTTAACCCGACATGATTACGCATTTGTATTCCACTTTTCTAAGTACTTCACATGACGAATGAGTGTCGTAACACTTACTCTGCGGCATGGCGCGGCGGCGTTCCTTTCCAATTTACAAAATACAAAGTTACGTTTTTGGGGTTTCAATATCCATTTTCTACACTCGCTGCTCCTATTTCACTCACTCCGAGCAATGGTGTTGGCTTTAACGATATTTAAACTGTATGAATAATTTCAAAAATTAATTTTTAGTTGCTTTCACCCAGTGAGGGCGGCCGCGGTTGCACATTAATCAGATGTTGAATTGTGCGTGACTTGTTCTGATGTTTAAGTGATTAAACGTCCGTCTGTGGGTTAATACTCACATCGTAGAGTGTGTTTGACACGTCATTTCCAAATTAATTTTCTACGGGGCTTATGTAGCATGAATTTATTCTTGCACGTTTTAGAATATTTCTAGGTTTTTTTACTCGTATTCGGTACAGTTCAATTGCCCCAGAATAAGAAAATTTGAATATGTAATTGATTTCCTTCTTGGAGAAGTCACAAACGATTTTTTTCTTCGAGAAAATAAAACATAGAGCGAACTTCAGTTGTTCATTGACTCCCTCAAAAACTGAAGGCCTATTTCTGCAATAGTTCTCCTTAACGAAATTTACTTTTCAAATGAGGAAAAAACAAATAAAAACTGCACTAGTTGGAGTAAAAATAAAGTTTAATTGCTTCCGGCTGCTGAGAACATAATTACTACTATGTTTAATTTATAACAGCGGCGCCACCGTTAACTATGTAAATAAGACCAACAGCCCTCATATTTAGCAGAATAACAATTGTAATGGCTTTTTCGGTGGTTTGTAAAGCATCGACAACGAAAAGCGTTTATTACTTAATTAAAAAGTTATAGGCAGTTGCACGTGTCAGGTTAGGAAGCATGAACCGAAAACTAACAATCATGGAACATTGAACTGATGTTCATAGTTTAATTTCTTTCTCAGGTTGGAGGCAGGATAAAATTTTTGAACTTTCAATAATTTTCAAAAAACCAAAATCGATTTGATATAACCCCAATCAAAGCTTTTGCGCCAGAACCATTCCGATAAAAAACAAGCAAGTGGAGGATGACATAAGATTTACAATAGAACATTTTCAACAAACTTCAGCACAAACCCATATATAAAAATATAGTGAAGAAAATATTGGGTTACCTGGATAGATTCATTAAATACTTGGAGATTATAAGGTTTACTCAAAGACCGCAACAAGGACAGAGAATGGGTGAAATTGACCCAATGCGTACATGAATCAATCACGTTCTAAAAGTTAGCTTATTATTTGAAGTTTAACTTTTAATACGCCATTCCTTTGTGAAGCCGAGTTTACCAATAGATTGAAGCGAACATCGCAATATGAATGGAATTTTTAGCTAACTTCCAAACGACCCTTATACAGGGTTAGCCATTTTGTCGTTGGATGACATTTAATTTTGACATCTGTCAAAATTAAATGTCATCCAAAGCGGGTTTTTTTTGTTGAAGGTTTGCGATTTAGAAATGTGGATCGTTTAACAGTCGAAAAACGTGTTAAAATTAGTAAATTTTATTATAAAAATGGTGATTCTGCTGTATCAACATTTAGGGCTTTACGAGCCGATTACGGTCGACATAATCGAACTACACAGCAAACAATTTCGAACACAGTGAGAAAATTCGAAGAGACTGGATCGGTTATTGATATTGCAAGGCCTGTGCATCATCGCAACATTCGTTCTGCTGAAAATATCGCTGTCGTGTGAAGGAAGACCCGAATTTGTCGATTCCTCGACGTGCTCAACATTTGGGCTTGTCTTACGGCTCGTTGTAGCGGATTTTGCATTTGGATTTGCATCTCCATCCGTACAAAATCCAACTCACTCAAAAACTTAAGCCTCAAGACCATACACAACGCAGAATGTATGCGAATTGGGTGATTGAACAACAAGCCATTGATAACAATTTTTCGAACAAAATTTTCTTTAATGATGAGGCTCATTTTTTGCTCAGTGGTTACGTAAATAAACAGAATTGCCGCATATGGGGCTTTCAAAATCCTCAAGTGATTGCAGAAAGGCCTTTGCATCCCGTAAAAGTGACCGTTTGGTGTGCATTATGGTCTGGTGGTGTTATTGGCCCGTATTTTTTGAAAACGATCAAGGGAGAGCCATTACAGTCAATTCTGACCGCTATGGACTGATTTTAACCGATTATTTTTGGAGAGAAATTAAAGATTATGATCTGGAGAACATGTGGTTCCAACAGAACGGAGCCACAAGCCACATAACACAGGCTAATCGAGCACTTTTGCAAGAGAAATTTCCAGGACGCGTAATTTCGAGATTGAGTGATGTCAATTGGCCCGCAAGATGCTGCGACCAAATACCTTTGGATTTCTTTTTCTGGGGCTATGCGAAAGATCGTGTTTACGCGAACAATCCCCAAAATCTTAAGCAATTTAAAACTAATATTCGTGAAGTTATAGCCGAGATATTGCCAGAAATGTGCGAAGAGTGATTGAAAATTACCCCAAAAGGATTGAGGCCTGTAAGAGGTCTCGTGGAAAACATTGGAATGATGTTGTATTTCACGTATAATGGCAAGGTTTAATCTTTATATTGAATAAAAAGTTTCGTTTCCATCTGAATACTTTATGTGTTTTCTTGAACTTTACTTTCCCAAGCGTAAAATGGATAACCCTATATTTTTTATAGTTTCTTGTTTATGCATGTTCACGCATGACTTTTGAACGGGCATGGATAGAAGTCCGGGGTTCGGCAAATGATACGACTTTTTTGCTATTAGGTCCCAATCAAAGTACATGAAAATCAAGTAACGCTAAAGGACCTTTGCCCTTAAAACTAACGATTATTCAGCATAACTGGACACATATAAGGATTTCAAACGAAAGACATGATAACATATTTGGCTAAAATATTTAATCTTTTGTTGTAATATCAAAAATAAAATATTTTTATTTAAATTTGTTTCTCTTCAACTGAAAGAATATTGTATATTATTTCTTTCTTCTTATTTTCTTATTTAATTTATTTATTTCATAAAGAAATATATGTTAACAATTACAATGATAAAACAATAGTGATCTGATTCATGTCTTTTTTTTCCGTAGCACTACAGCCCCTTTCGGGCCTTCGCTTTGAGATAGTTAGAGTATCTCGTTATCATGATCGAATGTATCGGCACTTTACAAGGTGATTTGATCATTATCATGCTCTGGCTGTGTGTCCGTCCACCCAGCTGCGATACGTTCTGATTGTAAGCCAGCACGTATCATAACTGAACAGGCTTATAGTCCGTCCGAAGAATCACTCGAATTAAATCTCGTTGACGCCAACGAAACTTGAACCAGAGACCTTCGGTTTACGGGCATAGTGCTCTAACCACTACACCAGATTCATGTCTTACATTGGACTAAAATAATTCAACTTACAAAATTATTTTTATTTTCTTGACATTTAAAAAATTACATTTGTAAGGTGTAAATAATGTTATTTGTGAATTATATAAATGTTAATGAATGGGTGATCATGTTGTCAGCACACACTCTTCCACCATCCAGCCTTTAGACTGCGTTAAAGTTTAGTTTATTTTTGGTGTGTACCAATCGAAGATTTTGCCTGTTTTAACAAAATTTTCATTCAACGAAAAACTGGGTTTTAAAGGATTCATTGAAGCATTAATTAATTTTCCGTTTATAATGATTTTAAAAACTTCATCGTTCTTTCAACTACCTTATAAGATCCGGAATACGGTTGTGCAAAAGTGTGTTTTATTGGGGGTGTAATAAGGAATACAAGAGACCAATTACATAACTCTTTGAACACAAAAATTTTATGATGAGAATGATCCGAAATATTTGCTGGTATGATGCTGTTGAAACAATTTTTCAAATCACTAACAAATTCTTCTTGACTTATTATAACTTAAAAAATCCCTAGGTAATTGTAAATTTTCCCCATAAAGCATCATGGCCGGAGAAAACTGTGAATCTTCACTTAATGAAGAGCGTAAACCTCCAAGACTTATTGTCATGCCAGTGAATACTTGTAGAATCTTTTAATGTCCTGTACCATCTTTCTATTGGTCCATTATATTGCGGATAATATGCTTTGGTATGGCTACGTTTGAGTCATAAAATTTTACTTAATTTGTTCAATAAGCTGGATTCGAATCGAGCTCCCTGTTCAGTAATTACATATTTAGGTACCCCAAATCTAGTAACTCAATTACTACAAGGTCCTTGAACAATAGATTTCATTGAAATATCAACTTATAATGTGGCTTCTGTTCATTCGGAAGTTCTGTCTGTTATAGCAAACAATATTTAAAATTGTTTGAGGAAGATAAAGGAGCTATAATATCCAAATAAATTGTTTCAAAACGGCCAGAGCTATTTTGGAATTTAAAAAATGGCGCAAAACAGGACGACTGATTTTAGATCTTTGGCAAGCTTTAATTCTCCGTAGGATATCTGATTTCATTTTATTCCATACAAATTTATTCGTTAAAAATTTATATGTCGCTTTAATACTAGGATGGCTGAGGTTGTGCTCATTTCCAAAAATCTGCTGTCTGAATTCTATTGGGATGTATGGCCTTTTAATATTTTGATTAGTATCGTAAAAATTATCCATATTGGAACTAGGTATTTTAATTTTAACAATTTCAAATTTAGGATTTCTAATTAATTCATCTAATTTAGGATCATTCTCTTATGCATTAGTAATTTTTTGAAAGTCGATATTCGAAGATATTTCAATTGCTTCTGCTCTTAATAAAGTATCTGTATCTATGTAATTTTCTTTTCCTGATATGTGACGGATATCCGCTGAAAATTGAGGTATAAAATTTAATTGTCTTGATTCGAGAGGCTTCCTCAGGTTATTGATGAAATGCAATTTGAATTAATTTAAACAGCATACGTTTTTATAATAGCAAAGTTAACACCAGTAAGAAAGGAACTTTTATCTTCCAATGCCATTTTAGTTCAGGGAGAATTTACTGAGACTTCTAAACCTGCGTCTATCAAAAAAGTTAATTCAGACAAAGGAGAAAAAATGTGTAGATGACTATTTCGGTTGGAATTACCCCGTTTTGACTTTAAAGGTAAAGAAACAAATTTACAGGCTTAACACATTTATCAGCATTATCACCGAATCTGCTGTGAAAATAAAAAATCATTGAATTTGCATTCCTATTATATTAGAAGAATTACTTCTGTTATTTAGTTTATTAAAATTACTGCGACTAGAATTTCTGCTTCCGCTTATTTTAAGATTAATTGATTTTTTAGTGATTGCACTTCCATTGCTAGTTTTGTCACTGACTGTATAAGATCTCCAAGCATCTCCAAATTATTTCAATCTTGCGAATTATGAATACCAGTACCGGTTAATTCGTGCGGTTTTCTAACAGATTGCGCAACTTAATGTTTATTCCAGTGATTCACCTTTCCAAATATGTGTTGGAAAGCTACTGTCATATCGTTTCAGAATCAGTATGTGTCATTCAGCTGAAGCGTAAACAACAATGCTTTTTTTTTTACTCTGAAAACGTCGAATTTAGTGCCGAATAAAGTGTTTTTGCGGGGAGTACTTCTTCATTACTTCAATATGAAGAAAAAGGCTGCTGAAAGTCATCGTATTTTGATGGAAGTGTATGATGTGCATGCTTCAGCTGAACCTACGTGCCAGAAGTGGTTTGCACGGTTTAAAAGTAGCAATTTTGACTTGGAGGACGATGAACAGTCCGTACAGCCAAAAAAGTTTGAAGATCACAAATTGGAGGCAATGCTCGACCAAGATCCATCCCAAATGCAAGAAGAACTTGCAAAATCACTTGGCGTCGCTCAACAAACCATTTCCGATCGTCTAAAAGATATGGGAATGATCCGGGAGATAGGCTTTTGGGGGCCGTATGAATTGAAGCCAAGAGACGTTGAACGCTGACTTTTCACGTGTGAATAACTGCTCCAATGGCACAAAAGAAAAAGTTTCTTGCATCGAATCGTCACTGGCGATGAAAAGTGGGTCCATTACGATAATCCAAAACGTCGAGCGACGTATGGATACCCCGGCCATGCATCATCATCGACGGCCGTTCAGAATATTCATGGCCTGAAGGTTATGCTGTGTATTTGGTGGCACCAGCTGGGTGTGATCTATTATGAAGTGTTGCGACCGAATGAAACAATCACAGGGAAGTCTACCGACAATTGACGCGTTTGAGCCGAGCACTGCGCGAAAAACGGCCGGAATATGAACAAAGGCACGGCAAGGTAATTTTGCAACATGACAATGCTCGGCCACATGTCGCACAGATCGTTAAACCCTACCTTGAAACGCTCAAGTGGGTTGTCCTACCCCACCCGCCGTATAGTCCAGACCTTGCGCCATCCGATTACTATCTCTTCCTATCAATGCAACATGGCCTGGCTGACCAGCACTTCCCCAATTATGAAGAAGTCAAAAATTGGATCAATTCGTGAATAGCGGAGAAGCCGGCCGAATTTTTCAGAGAGGGGATCCGTGAATTGCCAGAAAAATGGGAAAAAGTTATAGCTAGTGATGGACTATGCATTGAATATTAAATTTGCAACCATTTTTTTTACAATAAAGCTTTAATTAGCCGGTAACCCTATTAATTTCAGCATAATTATTACCATTTGGTGAATTTATGCAATAGATTGAATTTGTCCTGGGAATTTCATTAATCCTATCAGCATCTTAGCCTTTTTCCATTCATTTGGGAAATATGAATTGCTCAACATGTTGTTGAACAATATGCAATAATTCCTAATAGCATCTTCCGGAAAATGTCGGAGAGCTACATTTGGAATACCGTCAGTACCACATGATATCTTTTTTGTTTATCCTGCGTAGTATGAAACACAAGTCTTCATAGCAGATAAAACAATCAATAAGATTCAAGCTCGGTATGAGTTCAGATGTTAATGTTTCATTGAAATGAAGAACTGATTTGCCGTTCAGGCTTAATTTGAAGTCAGAAACTTTTACTTCAACGACCTCCGAAAATATTTCATTCTCTCTCTCTCAGGGTTTGGCAGATGAACCAATTCAAAATGTGTTCCAATCAGGGTAAGTTTATGCAATCCATCATATATAATCCTGTTTCCATTTCTATCCGGAGTCGTACTATCAATTTCAATACCAGCCCTACGAGAAGATTTATCTCATCACTAGTGACTTCAAGATTCGATACCTTCACTCGAGACTACTTACGGGATATGCTATTCACTTTCGCGAAAACGCCATCTGGGTCCTGTGGGCTAATACCCCTCAATCTTTCCGCCTATTGATTGCTGACCTCACTCCTGAAGTATGACCGGATTAATTTTCGGACATTCTTCAGATTTAATTTCAACAAAGCCAACGACGGATGGTTGTAGTCTAGAAATCGTCGATAAATATTGTTGACGCGTGTGAGAAGAAGGCTTTTAAATCTTTTCAACCTTGCAATTGTTGGTGTTTTTGATCCTTCCATATTGTTTCGATGTTTCATCTTGAGAACTACTTTCTCAATCGTTTCTAACGCCAGCTTCTCTATCTTCGACAAATAGATTTCTATTTCATCGTTAGTTAGATTCCTGTCATTAGGAACCATTTCATCGTTAGTTAGATTCCTGTCATTAGGAACCATTAAGCAAGCGTTGCCATCATCAGAAGGAGGTCATTGCGTGCGGTACTCTTGATTTAACTTCTTTTGAAGCTTTCCCCAGTCTGTTTTTTTTTTCAAATTCAACCGATGATTTTCATGTTGAACTGGAATGAGGAAGAGATCTTCCCTTTGACGATTAATTTCCATTACGATTGCGTTATGGTTGCTATCGAAAGGAAGAATGTGCAGTTTCCGTTGAGGACTATTCAAGCTGAATTCAAGTCTTGCGTCAGCAATGCAGAGGTCAAAATATGAATTTGCCCTAGGGTATGTTGGGAACTCCGAATGTACAGGGTTTTCCAATAAGAGGTGTTTTTTTGATATTAAAAGAAAAATGCCATTTTTTAATATAAATGATGGGATGTTCATTTCATTATAAAGAAAAAGGTATGCCGTTAATAGTGAAAAATAACATCAGACAAATGACCATCACGACCACGCTTACAGGACCATATCCTTTTCATGAAATTTTCCATAACCAAATCGCAAAGTGGCTGCCCTATGTCCTCGACAGTGTAATGATTTTTCTGTCTAAACTCTGAACGAAGTCGGAACCGACCTCTCATCGGCTCTAGACGTTAAGTCTGAGTCGTGCCAACGAATGGTACCAACCGGTCAACCAATCCGTGCACCGTAATCCATTTTCGCGGTGGCTGCTTGTCGGCCAGCTAGATCGGAGAGGATTTTGGTCGCGGGTCTCAAAATGCATTACGCTCAATTACATTTTTTTTTCAACCACCATTAAATGCCCGTTTCAAACGCATTGAAAAACACAATCATACGGAGAAGAAACGTACTTTACGTTACTCCGTATTTCTTCACTAATCCAGTCAAAGTCCAAAAATCTAATTTCCACTTCGCGTTCCCAAATTTTACCGACGCGGTACCGAAAAATACACTAGTTAACGTGGAACCGAAGTTAGCTACGCTACCGTGTACCGCTCGCGACGCGAAACCGACCTCAGCGGATTTTTTCAAACCCTACCCTCTCCCCGGCATACTTACCCTGCACTCTCACTGCCTCTGGAAAAGAAGGACCACTGGAAAGGAAAGTCTGCGTTAAATTTAGCAATTCATGTTATTTACTCCAAGAAATTTACTTTACGATACAGGCTTCTACAAATGAATAGATATGTAGAGACAGTATAAAGGTATCTTAAATTAATTTATATGATTTAGCAATATTTTTGCTTGTTTAGGTTAAGGTAAAATAGATGCAAATTTGTTCATTAGAAATTGATAGTAACTTAAACATTTACTGCATTAATGCAAACTTTGAGTGTATTAACGATCAACAAGTTTTTGCTCTCGTCACTATTACGAGAAAACTAATAATTTATTTTCTCGTACTCTATAGATGTCAGTATACTCTTAAATAAACGAATACATTACAAATTTCTGTATCCCAAGCTTATAGTACATATTGGCACATATAAAAGCCGAGTACCTATGCAAGTAGGTAGAAACGAATTATCCGCACGCTAGCCGATTTTGGGGTTTTTATACTGTATATGCATGCATGCAATTTAAACCTTATAGCAGTATGTAGCCCCCTAATAACAATAGATAAAGCACAAAGTGAAAATATTTTCTGATATACCGGTTCTACAATAGATGCAAAAATGTTTACATTTATCGCTTTGATTCCGGGCACTCGATTTAGGAAATTATTTCTCATTATTATTTGTATTATTTTATATTATTATTTTGTAATATTATTTCATATTATTATTTGGGTTACGGGTTACTTATTAACATGGTTATTTTTAAAATCTTATATCATTACCGTTTTTCTTGATAGTATATTTCCGGGCTTAAATTTAGTTTCGGGTTTCTTTTTTTCTTAACATGTCTTCCAACGTTCTTTAGATTGTGTAAGAATGTGAAGATGCAGATTTACTTGAGCGGCAAGTGTTGCTTAAAGAACAAGGATCTGATGCCGATTTCCGTTTCTTGATTAAATAACTCAAATAAGTCGAATTAGAGGTAAATTTAACAGATGTTATTGACCTCTCGGGTTGCAGTGCATTGTGCTATTAATTCTAATTAATAAATAATGATGTAACTTAAAGAGCGCCTTTCGGTATATTCTCTTCGTTTCCAACTACTTTCCGCTTATGACTTTGTGAAATATATAATGGTTATAAAATTTATGTTTTATAATTTTCTTCTCTTCTCCTATACTTTATCATTTATTAGTTTAAATTTGTCTTTGATCGATGTACAGTGAATAAAAGTATAAGTCTTGGAATTCTTTCCAAAGATCTAGAAACTTAGAATATCAAAACCATTTAATATTTTTGAGATTGTTGAAGATTTCATATGAACGACGTGACGAGTCTGCTTCACTATAAATTTCTGAACAGATCACAATTACATGTAATGTGGTTCTACAATTTAGTATTATTCATAAAGTAGTGACTTTTGGTACATATATTACGGTTTTTATTTATTGAGCTTAAACTTCTTAGTAGAGCAGATATTTGATAATGAGGGTGGGTGATCTAATTCAACAATTGTAGCCAAGTTGATATATAAACAAAATGTTACATGCATAAACTGATAAAGAAGTAAGCACAGCAAGTATTGTCAAGTCAAATACTCATTGCCTTTGAAAACGATTTGTTCCTTTGTGCCAACATGTTCAGGTGAACCAGCTGTCTTCTGATCCTCCAAATTTTCGTAGGACGTGTAGAATTGTACGTCATTATTCCTAATAGATTGGAAGTGCAACGCGATATGCTCCTTAAGGATGCCCTCATCGGGAAAGAAGAAGTCACAGTGCATACACGTCGTTGGATATTTCGTATTCGATACACAAATATGATTTTCTAGATGTTGCTTCAACTCAGCTGACCTCCTGGACGTCTCGTTGATGCTCTTATAAAGACATGAATTTAATAACCTAAATCCGCTCGCGTTCCAAATACATTCTCCACTTACTTACTGCACCAACACTTAATTTCAGAGATTGTCTTCCACAATCTTCCTTAATTCACGGCTGTATAATCCTGAACGATTCAAGGGAAAGGAACTTCAAGCTACAACGACCGGTTTGCCTTTTGATTCATGCCAACTCCAACTCCAACTTCTACACCTCCACCATGTGGCTGTCAATTCACTTTGACATCCCACGACAAAACTGACGTGGGATGTGATGCCGTCACAACGAACATGAGATGGAAAGCCACATGGCAGCAAGGTTTATTGGTAGTGGTCGCCGTGGCGTCAAATGATTCATTACAATAGCCTCACGCATTCCATCTTTGAGGCTTTGAATCGACGCTGGGCTGTTGGCGTGGACCTTTTCTTTCACGTGAAGGAGTCGCAAGGTGTTAAATCACAAGATCTCGGTGGCCAATTGTGATCATCTCTTCGAAAGATAACACGGCCCGGAGACTTTTCCCGTAAAACATCAATGGTTTCGTTGCTTGTGTGGCACGTAGCACCGTCTTGTTGAAAGTAAACGTTGTCCAGATCAATAATATCCAATTCCGGCCATAAAAAATCATTAATCATCTCTCGATAGCGCAATCCATTCACCGTAACTGTTGCTTCAGCCTCATTTTCGAAAAAGTAAGGTCCAATGACTCCGCTGGACCATAACCCGAACCAACAGTCACACGTTGAGATGCGACAATTTTGCTTGTTGACGAAGCCACCGAAGTAGAAAGGGGCCTCATCACTCAAGATGATTTTTCGATGGAATTCCGGATCATTTTCATGCATTTCAAGTACCCAATCAGCAAAGACACGACGTTGTTGATGATCGCCCGGCTTGCGTTCTTGTGTTAACTGAACTTTATTAACTGAACTTTATAAGATCCAAATCTTTCTGCAAAATACGGTGTCATGACGTTTGAGGAACGGCTGTTCTTCAGCGACGTGCACGGGTTTTATTCTTCATATCACTAAGTTGTCTCAACAGCTCGAATTTTTCCACCAATTTCTGTATTGCGGTCCGACACCATTTTTATAGTGAATTTTAATAACTTCAATGCGTTGTTGAAGCGTGTATCGTTCCATTTTAATTAAAAGCGTAATGTCAAAAATGACAGCTTCAAAAGTGACATCTACCGAAATAGCGGGCTATTCAAAATAACACCTGTTATTGGAAAACACTTTAGATTGCACCTGCATTCAATTTGGTTCTCTATTATACCCGATTTCAGGAATACACCTCTTGAATTATTGGTAGCGTTCAGCCATGATGTACGCTTGGCGTTCAGATCACCGGCAAAAATATAATAATCATGCAGCCTGTTCAATCCGAGTATTTTAAACAAGGAATTGAGCTCCTCCTTGAACTTAAGAATATTTCGACCAGTTGCATAGGCAGAGATAACGAAGAAGTTATCCCCAACTGGCAGTGAGGTTTTGATAACGGACACTTCAAAGTTGATGTTGATCGAGATGAGACGAATCCTATCCATGGGAATGTGACTAGATGACAAGTTATTTTGAGGCATTCGAAAGCCCTAAACGCTGAAAAACAAAATTAATTTTGGTTTATCGATTCTCTCCGATAAAGAATTGAGTTACTGGTAAATTTTGAGAAGCAGCTCATTATTTCCACTTACATTATTTACCGCATTTTCTGCTGCTCCTCCAGCGGCGAGTGCAAATGGTACTCCAGCTTGACGAAGTTCGAAGCTAAGACACTGCGGTGTAGTTGTGTTTGCTTTGGGACAGATTTTACTCTCGCGTCTTGATATCGGGAGCCGCCTCGATATGATGCCGGATGACCAAAAACACCGCAGTTAACACAGTATAATTTCTCTTTTGGCTCCATCTGAGCCAATTCGCACTCACCAAGAGCATGAACGTCCTTGCAGTTATCTATAATGCATGGCGCAATTTGCAGCCGAATGTCCAAATCTTTGACACCGATAACACTGATCCACTTCTCTTTTCTGGAGGCGTTGCCACCTCACCACTCAAAAGTTCAAGTATCTTATTTGTTGAAGAGCACTTGGACTGCTCTTATTTGAAATCTGCACAAAATAAAGTGGTAAATTTTTTTTTCTACCGTCGATCTTCTTTTGCGAAGGTATCAACGGAAACAAATTCAATTTCAGGTGCAGCTTCTTTGAGCACCAAAAGAAGATCAACGGTATCTTCTCCGCAGTTCAAGCCCTTCAACAAAATGGTCTGGTTTTTCTCACTTTTTGGGGTATAGATGAAGCGCGGAACTTCCCCAGAATTCAGTGCATTTTTAGCTGATTTGAAATCAACCAGTGATTTCGTTCGAATTGTCAATTTTTCGGCATTAACTCGTTTAACCTCGAAACTGGTTAATTTATTTTCGGCTGCCAATAGCCGAACCATATCCTTTCCGCTTTGACCAAACACCGTAATTGGCGGAACTTTCGCTGTATTTTTAGAAACTTTTTGAGAAGGACCATCAGAACTGCGAGCTGATTTCTTCTCCTTGTTTTTTTTAATTTATGAATAAAATTATCATTTTTAATCTTGCTTAGCATTACCTTCAATAATTTCTTCAACGTCCATTTCTTGTTAGAGTTCGTCCAGCACTGCATAATAGTTTTAGCTGTCGTTAGCGCCTCCAGAACTTAGTGTTTCTTCTGGGATGACTTGTTTGACAGCTTTCTGCGCCTTAGTTTCCATGTTTATTTGCTTTGCCAGCTCTGCATCTTGAGTTTTCTCCCCTCTCTTGTACATATCTTCGAGGGTTTTTAGTCGTAGTCTCAATTCCTGATTTTCAACTCGAGGTCGAATCACTTCTTGTTTGTTTGCGACTATTTGAGTGTTACACCCGCCATCTGAGGAGCTTTCCTGGTTACTCATATGTCTTCTTTTATTGATGATTGCCGCCAATTTCATATTGCTACTCTCCCCGCGGTCCCCTAATGGAGGGAAGCCATCGGGCTTTTCCATACCATCAGTCCCGAGTTATTCTTTGGATTATTTGCTTTATTTGATTCATCGAAGTAAAATAATATTCGATATGATTCCGTGGGTCGATTCCTTCGACGATAAATGCTCTTTCCAATAAAATCAGAATTTGCTTTTTGCTGACATAAAACATTTAATTTAATTTTTTGAAAACTGACTTTTGTGAAAAATTACTTAATTTGGATGGGTGGCCTAGTTTGATCATATAATTTGCCTACAATCATGTATGATTTACCTAAAGTCATGTCAGGTTTTCATCGTTCATATGAACTTACATGTTTTTTTTACTGTAGCTTGTTTATTTACTTGCAACTAAGGAGGAAAATAGGAGGCCACCAAACTTTTCCCAATTTTTAAGAATGCTAGAAATATCCGAGATTCTTAACTGTAGGAACGCTCCTCGGCTGATTGGTGGTGTGGCTGTTTCAATTAGAGTTTGATAGTATTTGTCAGGGAAAAATCTCACAACGACACAAATCACAATTAGATTCTATGCAACTCACTCACTTTCAATACATAATCGCTCAAAATCCTAAACTATTATAAATAAAATTTTTTAAAAAACTAGTTGACTCTTGGTAAGTTAGTAGCCCTGAACTTGAATAATGTGTCAATATTGAAACACACACGACTATAATTGCTTTGTTAAAAAGACTTCAACAACAGTTTATAATGCAATTAAAATACTTCAATGTAAAATACCGACCACATTGTTGCAAAATAATTATCCTCACTAACGTTCTCGAAGGATAAGCCGCAAACATCTCTTCAATCAAAATGTCAGTCGTTTCAATATATTTACATACTTAACAGTTTTAATAGGCCTAAAGGCAACCATGCAGTAACTTGAAATGCAACAATGTATTGAACCAGCGCCTTTGGAATGTAACTTTTTACAACTCTTATCCAGTTAAGGGTAGTGGCGTGGATCATAGCAACTTTGTGAGGTACGCTTGGATTTATTCAAATCCTAGAAGTTTTATAATCACTCCAACGATGGTTATTGTGTATTGAATAACATTGATTCGCAATTACATTAAAATTCTCCTTATACCAAAGTCCTTGCGATTGCCAATAAAAATATTCATCGATGGTGAATACCTTTAACTAATTAAATTAGCTAAACAGATACATTGTTGCTTAACTAGTTTCTCAGATAGTTGCTCAGAATCAAGCTGTCAATCTGCAACCAGAACAACGGCTTGAGATGCTAATCACAGAAAGTGCAGTGCAACCGTTTGTTCTATACGGAAGATTGCATGCATTTCTTTGAGCTTGTTGCAATGATCAACAAAAAGTAGAAATTTTGCTAAACAGGATCCGAAAAAAAAAAACAAATTATGGAATTTGACGGTCAAGGTAACATGGTTAACGTTTCGTAGTAATTTTAATTGAACGTTAAAAATAAAATCAGTTAGAATACAACAATGTAGGTAATATAAAACAATATTGATATATGTGTTGTGATTATGATGTGATGATGAAGAATGAAATGAGTAAGTGTATCAATATTTCTTTTTGAAAAATCTCAGTATGCATTCTGATCCCATTTTCTATTGTAAAGAATCATTAATTTACGATAAAATAGGAAACAAGTGAAGTTAGTTGGGGAGCATTTGCAGTAATGTATACTGTAATGAAGATTTTATGTTGGCAATGTGTTTAAACCCTTATATTAATCTTCAAATCAGCAGTTCAGCAACAGTTTTACACAAAAGAGGTTCGTGCAAGTGCTAGTTTAAAACCTCCACCATAAATTCTCACAGCACAAACTGCTCACTCCACAAACCGGAAGGGCTTTACATCGTTAATCTTTTGTTTTGTATCATGTACCATTTTAACAACTATGAGAATGTTCTTCATCAATCTGATAACAACATTAACAATGTACTTCACATGAATGTATTAACACTTCAAAATGTCACGAAAGGTTAGCACAGATCCGTCATAAACGAAGAAGTTGAGCATTTTGCACGCTCACATCGCATAATGTCTTATTTCTCCGAAAAAAAACGTAAGCCATGACATAAAGCCACTTTATGCTACTTTCCACTTTATCATCTTCTTTCGCATCGTCGTTAAGTCATCATCATCGTCTTTTGCCACATTCCTGAAAGTTCCCTTCCCTTCCCATTTAACCCGAATGTGTAAAATGAAAATCGAATGATAGATTCCTGCTGGAGTCGCGAGTAAGTGACGTAAAGTTAATGGAATATGACACATGCGCTTAATTTTTGCGTTTTATGATACATTAACAAACAAAATGTTCTACTTAATAGAAAGTAGCACTGGTTGGTTGAATGAGGGTAGTACGATTGTGTCCTTAGGATTTGGGGACGTACGAGTATATTTCCCCACTAGAGTTGTTACCAAGCCTATTACTTCCGCGAATATAAAAAATTGATGAAATTGATAATAAATTTGATGCAATAAAATCTTATAAAGATTTTCACGGAGTGTACAGGGCAAGGGAAGTATGCAGCTCTTTCTGTGTTTTGCAGCAATAAAACCATTGTAGTACGTCATTCGCGTTGAAGCACTTATTTAGGGATAATTGAATTCGGGTTTAGGGAGCAAAGGATATATGTAGGCACATTTCGTCAGATTGAGGTCTACCAATAGGATTTCAAAACAAAGCTGAATAATACAGTGATGGGCAGTGTAAATTCCAGATTAAATGTAAGGTTTGTCAAGTTCCATACTTACTCGTTTAACTACAGAAGAATTGCAGAAAGAAGAAAGTTTGAGAAAAGGCTCTCGATGCATAGCGTTGTCCAATATAGGAACCATATTTGACAATATTAAGGAAGGAACCACTTTCAGTCACTATCTCTGACTATCATGCACATTGGTGAAGACAAGCAACGAGCTGTGGGTTGAAATGAAAGTGCCAATTAAGACCTTAGCAGAAGCCTGGATGTCAAACCTGGCGCAAAAGAAATGATTGGTCCGATTATGAGGGCCAGAATACGTTGTACCAAAAAAAAATCAGGCGTACAAAAAAAATTTAGATAGGAAAACTAGGACAAAGAAAGAACATTATGCAAGTCACAGAAGAGTAGCAAATAAGGTCATCAGAATTAAGAACAGAAATTACTATGACGACCAGTTGAGAAGCATCGATGTAAATCTTGCGAACAACGACACAAAACAAGCATACGAGGTAGTGTTTTCATTCATCAAGACAACCAATCCGGCGTTGGTCGCCTTAACTATATGCGTGCCTAGACGCTCTAGAATTACTAGGTAAATATACAAAATTAATATTTTTCCCTGAAAGGAATTTAACAAACGACCTGGGACACAACAGCATGAAACGAGGTTATCAGCCCAAGACCACACTTTGCCACGATGACATCAGCAGCGTTATCGCTGATGAAAACAGGATTAAGGAAAGATGGGCATCATTTTTCAAGAACCTTCTGAATCCTCCGCACAGCTACAGAACATTGGAGAGCTTCCATTGACCTCATAAGTGTTGGGTAGGACAGCATTTTATAATGTTTGTATGAGGTACTCATTTTAGAATATGAGGGGTACATTGTCCCATTTCAAATGAGGTGTGCCATCAAATCTTAACCAGACACAGGAATATATTTCACTTTCAAACTTAAGTAGGAAACTATTAATTCAATGTTAACGTTCTATGATTCAAAATCACTATTGAATTAAAACTACGCAATAAGTTCAGTTACTGTAGGGGAATAAAACTTAATTCGTATTTGGATATTCATGGTTATTTACTAGGAATTTTCAAACTATCAAAAATTTAATAATTATTTACAGAATTTTATAAGACAAATTGCAGGTGCAAATATATCTTTGTGTGCTATGTAGGTCAGTCTTCTATGCTCAAGCTCAACAACTAAATCATCTAATTTCAATCATTATAATAAATGAAAATTTTATACATGGTTCAAGTAATAATAACAACAGTTTTGTCAAAATCAAATACTAAATTTCAAAGAATGAAAAGAAAAATTGATTCGGGCTAGAAAATAGTTAAACTTACTATCTTTTACTATGTTTTCGTACCTGTAAGCGCAATGACTATTTGCATCTTTAAAAACATAAACTAAAAAGTATATGATCGTCATGTTACGGGAACCGCAGTCCAAATATTGCTCGGTTCGTGTTCCGTCGTTCCTCTCTGTGTACTGTAAATGACAACATACATACGAAAAGCTGCGAATTGTAATCAATGCATCTGTGGGCACGGTGTCGTATCATGGATTAGCAGAAGTGGGTGTGTATCCATACTCGTATTACGTATCAAACATATACACACAAGACTTCGCAATCGAACGTACCGCCCAGCGGAACGAATTGGTTACATGCATTGCAAATCGAGTGAAAGCTTTAGCTTTGTGGTTGCACCAGTCACAGAGAGATGGCACTTAATACGTTAAACTGTTTAGTTGTTGAACTTTGATCTTTTTTGAAATGGTAAATTTTCTTCATTATTTTAGTTGGTAAGCAATAAAGTCAGCATAATCATAGTATAAAAGAAAATTAAAGACACAAGAAAATCGAGAAGTATTTCTCCATTCACTGGCTCAAGGCGTGCGCCCGAGCTTATTCTATCCCAAGGCACTTAGCCCGGGATAAGTGAATTTAGGATACGTTCAACTGCGTACTCAAGGCATCAGCCCGAGTATCAGCGCCCCAAGGCAGTTATGCCCGGGGCCTGCAGTTGAACTAGTAATTGATTGATTTATCAATCTGACTGCGTACTCAAGGCATCAGCCCGAGTATTAGCGTCCCAAGGCTTTGTGCCCGGGGCTAGCAGTTGGATTATAGTCAATCGATTCGTTAATATAACTGCGTGCTCAAGGTATCAGCCCGAGCAACAGTTAAAGCCTAAATAAATTAATTGGTTTATTCAAACTCTATTTTTCCTCTCCACAACTTAAAAATTTAATTGAAATGGACGTAAATTGTGGGAATTAACTGCTCCATTAACACTCTAAATTCATAAATATGTAAATATAAAACCTCATTAACTAGTTCTTTAATAAATTAATCACTTCAGAAAATTTCATTCATTGATCGCTCCATAAATGCCCGAACTTTATAGGTCTCTGCAATAAATTAATTATTGAAAGAATTCACTTGTAAATATGTTATTAAAATTAATATAACCAACTGAACTTGTTATTATATGACCAAACAAAGAATAAAATAAAACTTAAAACGTTAAACAAAAACACTCTTTTACTGATCTAGTTGGCGAGTATAAAGTAGCAGACAAGTATCATACAGGAATATCTCTCTCTCCCCGGGAGCCTTGATGTGTATATAGGATACACATCATATCAAGCTCCCAGCGCATGCCAGTACACATAGGGTATACTGATATTGTGCAACAGTCACATGTCATATGTTAGTTTAAAAAAATTAGTCGTTTTCTGCCTTCAACTAATACCTGGCCAGATTTAGAAAAAAACGCGTTCTGATGGGACAAAAGTTGCAGGTAGACACATCCATTCTTACATTATTATATAGAGCCTTGGATAAGCATGTTTTTTTTCGTTCCATCATTTTAATGGACCTAAATGTCGTGGTAATACCGATTCTTGTAGGTACTTTTCCGCTTCTATAATGCCTACTGCAGAAGGATTCACGTTTCTTATGACCTCGCTAACTTTATCATCAAATTCAGACCAAATACTCGGTGGTTTTTTCGTTGGGATGTCAGCTACTTCGGTGTCCGTGATTTTTTGCTGTGATTCTAAGCTCATACTAGTTACCAAGCTTTTTAAGCTGGAGCAAGTCTAGTTGTAGCTGATTTCATGAGAGAAGCCATACCGTTTGAATCGTAGGTCTAATAAAAAAAAGACAATAAATCAGTTGCGGCTGTTAAAATATTAATATCACCACTATTGATGTTATCAATTTCACGGTAGTGTACAGCTATAGTGGACATTAAACTATTTCTTACTGCCAAAATTCTTTCCGACATGGCGCACGTCGAGTTCTACCGGGTGACAACATTATGCTTAAGTTTAAGCTCGGTTTCTTCCAAATTCTTTTGGATCGAAGTTAATTTTGAGATTGCGAGGGGACTTCTGCGGAAAATCTTGACTACAGATGTTATTTTTAATTGCGTTTCTCTAATTTCCGGACGAGCGGACTGAACAATTAAATTGAGTATCTGCGCGAAATATGGGATGCGCTTCCAATTACATAATCTTATTGTCGTTGCGGCAATAATTTTCTGAGATAGTTGCCAATCGTCTCACATTCTTTTAAGTTCCAGGCTTAGATTTTCAGCGGTATGTCTATCCGAATACCGGTAACACTCCAACATGCTGGATTGAAGATCAGTGTTCTCATCTATGAAATGAGCCGTTAGCGAAATGTAATTATCGTTTGGTTTGCATGTCCAGCTATCTGTTGTTATAGCCACATATTTTGACAGCTCCAAAACATTCAGAATTTTTTCTTTGGTCTGATTATAATAATTTGTAAGCAGAGCATTTGATAATCATGAAAAGGAATCTGGTAATTTGGGTTCAGCTCAGAAATAAACTTCTTAAACTCCTTAATCTCTAACATACAATACTGAATGCTACGTACTTTTTTACTATCAGTGCCCCCAAGTATTTATTCAATTGCTCAAATTTTTTAGCTGATATTGGCTTATTTAAATATTGGGTCGTGGTAGCACTTACAGTTTTCTTTGTAGTATATATATTAGTTGAACTTATAGCTATTTGGGATGATGTTGATGGGTTCCCAAGATTGGACGATATGTTTGTGCTCCTTGTAAAATTTCCAACAGCTGAAGCTTCCATCGAAGGTGTTGATTGTGAGAAATTTATGCTCGGTTGACTTACATACATAACCCGTTTGTTGAATAGCTTCAGAAACGGGTGTTGGGATTTTATATGGCGAATTAAATTATATGGACCACCACCACTGTATGAAAGTATTTTTTTGCAAAAATTGCATTTAGCCTTATGATTACTTAAATCAGTAAAGTATTTCCAAGTACTCGATGTTATTTTATCAGCCATACTATTAAGATAAATATTAAAAGAACATTTTGAGTATAACATTTCATTTCAAAGGGATTTTAGAATTGCGTTTAAGGTTTAGGTTTTTTTTTTGTGAGTCTTAAAAATTCTGCCGGAAATGCTTTTCTTTAAAACAAACGAATTTTCAATGATTGTTGTTATGTAAATATGGCTTTTGGTAGTGATTTTATATTGGATTTTACTGCTCAATCTGAAAGATGGAAACATTGAACAAAGTATTATAAAATTCAATGCTTTCTTAAAAAATTTCAAAAATCGAATCCCTCCTTCTGAACAATCAACATACAGTTTTACCTAAAATATGGCAATAACTAGGAATTTCTACTTGTCAACTTATTTTTTATATGTTACAAAATAAAACACAATTAAATTGCTTAAAACATCTCAAAAAAATCTGATATCTACCATCATCAGCTACTGAAACAAAACTAATCAAATGGACAGTTTTATTAGGTCAACTGATTTAGTTTACTTGTTTACTTCTTATTGAAAATATGTTTTTGCTCCCAATCAAAAACATAAAGTACAACGGATCAATAAAATAACGGTTTAGTACCCTTAAACAGTAGAATGCTTTATTTATACAAATGCGTATTACAGAGCTGAGTTTGGCTCCTTCTTCAGTGTAATTCTTTAATAATGTATTAAAAGATTACACTGAAGAAGGAGCCAACTGTATTTGTATAAATAAAACGTTCTATGGTTTAAGGAAAAAATCGTTATTTTATTGAAACTCACGATAGTAAAATAGCCGATATTTTAAGTATAACGAATCCACAAAATCTAGAATTGTTACAATATGCCCTTCTCCAAATAAACATGAATTTGTGATTGAGATCGATAAATAAACACCACTTAACACTAGACTATCTTATTACATAAAACTTACATTACAATTATGCAGAATTAGCTTTTATTTTATTACTTTTTGTAGCACTTCAAATAATGTGTTGTAACGAACGTTTAAAATTTTCTCCCACAAAACCCAACAGACAGTGTCTTATACAACAAACAGAGATAGATTCTATCGATGTATACCTTCAACTCGAATTATCTCATTCTACTTCTCTGCTTTTCATTTTGCCCCAACTTATTAAATTTGCCATATAAACATTTTCTTTTGCCTACTCAAACTCATTACCACAATACTACATTGTACCAAAAGATATCTTAATGTTACAAATGATAACTTTGAGGTAATGGGACATTTTTCTAATATAAACTCAAATTGCCTGCCAAAACTTCACTCGCCTCAAACGATTTCTTGCACCTCATCATTCTTTGTCGCATGCAAGCGATACATTGTACCATACTACACCTCATTCATGTTAATATGAGGAAAATAAGTTAAAGCAGTGAGATGGTACAAATGGATTATTGAGGTATGGGACATTTATCTCATGATGTATGGGACATTTGAGGTGCATCTTTATCGAGTTGCACAACACTACTCATGAGCCCTGGATGAAGTTTGTTCCAACATCAAAGCCAAAAAAAATAATAAAGCGCTCGTGCCAAGCAGAAAAATAAGGCAACGCTCGCAGCAAGGAGGTGTATTGAAAACGCCTGGAACAGGTACAGAGAAGTTGAGAGCATTGAGGATTGCTTCTTCATATCCAACAGTCTCTAATTCGGCGATGAGGGTTATTGCAGGCGTGATACCTGTTGCCCACCTTGCTAGAGAGCGCCACGCTATTTATCGGGGTAGAAGTGAAGACATGGGGGAGACAATTGCCCGTGAGGGGAGACATCGCTCATTCAACGACTGGTGGGTGAACTGCACGAAGGGAATATGGCTCATCCCGAATGTGAGACCGTGGCTAGATCGAAGGCATGGTGAGACTGACTTCTATCTGACCCAGCTTTGGAGCGGGCATGGGTGTTTTCAGTCTTAACTACACAAGATTAGTAAGTCAAGCTCCCCCGATTGTCAGTTTTGCCCAAGAGAGGAAGACGATGCCTACCACACACTTTTCACGTGCGAAAAATGGGACAGGCTGCAACGGGATCTTTACAGCAAGATGGAAGAGATCATGCCCCATATAGTTTAGTCGCGTTGATGCTTGAACCGGTTGATAAATGGAACCAGTGGCACATTATATTCGGGCAGTCATCCAACACGAAAGGGACTCACAGCAACCGGGGACATCGTCGCTGGTGGATTGCTTGTCTGGCAATTTCTCTTTCTCCTTCCCCTCTCGCTAGAGGAGGAGTTCTCCAGCTTGAAGCCGTCTTACAACCTAGCAAAAGGAAACCTGGCCCAAAGTAATGTGTCGAAACAGTTCCAGGCTAGGTTGTCAAGTTGACAGAAGTGATGTTTAGTGGAAAATATGATAAGTCCTGAAAAACGAGCGCCTGTAGCCTTGCATGAAACTTAAAGTGAAAATTCCCAGCAGTTCCCATGGTCGGTTTCTTTCTTTAAACACAACGCATATATGTAGACACCCCAAGCTGGTGGTACAGTTTGGATACAAAATCAAATGAAATAGTAACACGTGGTAATTCTTCTCATGACCAGTAAATCGCCGACAGGTCACATTTACTAAGCATGTTGGCAATTGAAAAGGATTTACAGGAAATTAATTCTGAAAATTCTGCCCAAGGCTTAAAAATTGAGTCTTCCAAAGGCGAAAGCCCGAAAATACAAAACAATTCCAGACTATCAAGCAAATATGTCCCAACAACTAGTAATGTCTATAAACAGGATATGATTGAGAAAGAAAGTACTGATCTAAAATTATCTAGAGCTCCTCATTATAAATCATTGGAGGACACGTTAGCAGTTGTATTGACCATGATTCCTTCTCACAGCAAAGCGGCTCGAACGCCAATGCCATCAAAGGTCGGTGGTAATGTTAAATCGATAAAATATACAAAAACGCTTAAAAAGAGTCGTAAGCGCTCTCATTCCTCTATACGGCTAGAAAATGTATTACAATCTACTGAGAAATTCCAGTCAGAGGACCGCACTCTCCATCAACGGGTTTGAAACTTGCAGTAACATCAGGATCCACAACTAAACTTGTATCTGAATTCAAAAGCAAACCCTATACACCTATTGGTCTGAAAACTCAATCACAATCAGGTGGACACCCTATCACTGATCCACATCGACAGTTTCTTTTGGACTCCAAATGACCAGATTGTGAAAAGTATTCTCAATCTCGAATTTTGGTTTGCTCACGCAGTCGTCCTCAACGATTGCTGCGTTTCTCTAAAATTGCAGGGTGCACAGTGCTCCACCTCGAGTGAATTTAGTCATAGTGACGGAAAGTGGTCACTTAAGATGTCTGTTCTTGAACTAGTGTGGAGAAGTGTTCGATGACGTAAACCTGTGGAAAAACTTTTCCAAATATAGAGGACCCCACATATAAGACTGATTTTGAAAGGCAAAATTTCAGGACCAAGGTTACAATTCATGTAAAGAGACCTCGAACTTAATGAGATCCTAATATAATTGGAGATGTTGTAGGTCAGCTTGTTTTCTCTTCACCATATGCTACTAGTAACAGTGAAGGAGGTCAAGTAGTTAATCTTTATGGCCATGATGGCCAGGCATCCAATATTACGTACAAAGGGTCAATTGGGTCCGATTATTTGCCATTAAGTCAATTAAAGCAACCAGCCGATATTAGCGAATCATTTTTGCTTTAGCATCGCAGCCCTTTCCGGGCCTTCGCTTTGAGATAGTTAGAGTATCTCATTATCTTGATCGAATGTATCCGCAGTCGGAAAAGTGATATGGTCAGTATCACGCTTTAGCCATGTGTCCATGCATCCAGCTGTAATACGTTCTTATTTTAAACCAGCACGTATCATAACTGAACAGGCTTAAATTCCTTCCCAAGAATCACTCGAAAGAAATCTCGTTGTCGTCAAAGAGACTCGAACCAGGGACCTTCAGCACATGGGGCAAATCATTTACCATGTACAATAAAGGCTCTTTGCCCCCTTTGCCATCACTCGAGTCAACCCAACAGGTCTCGATTTGCCATAACGGTGTAAATGCATTAAAATAAATCCAGCGAATCTACCACTAAGCCTAGAAAGCACCATGAACATCACTATAACCTTCCGTCCTGGTCGTGACGATATAATAAAAATATTCAGGAAACTCGTTGATAAGAATAGGGAAGCCATCACTTTAGTAAAAATAAATGGCAAGTCGTTAATAGAATTTGATCAAAACTTTGGAACGGCAAATAAATAGCAAGGAAAAATCACAATTCGAAGGAACTTGTTTGTCAAATTATTGGAATGTCTTCCCGGAAGATGAAGAATATAGATTCCATATGTTCAAACAAAAAACTGATTCCGCGAATGAACTTTTAGTTAGTTTAAGCAACAAGAAAACTGCAATCACTTTGAATCATTCCATGCATGAAAATACAATACAGGACAAACAAATCAAACTGTAAGCAAGACTCACCGATTGGTTTTTGGGCTCAAAAACCGGCCGGCTGAGACTAGTCGTTTGATTTGTCGAGTTAGCTTTGATCCATTGTCCACGACGGTTTAATGTGTTTCGTGCAAAATTTTTCATAATTTCAATAGAGAAGCGACAGCAATTTTTTCTGAATTTTCATCAAAAGAAAAGTTTGAATTACAATGAAACTCGCATAAGTTCTTTGTCTCGATGTGAAATTTGCGACAACTTAGAAATATTCAGTGCCTTTGTAGACGACTTAATAATATCCTTACACTGTTTTTGCGTATTTTGTAACCTTTTTGCTACTCGATCAACAACTAGTCGCAAGTGGGGACAGTAGAGGAAATTCAAGGGAGAAACATTTTTTTTTGTTTATAATCGTTGTCACGTGCACGTTTTGAAATTTATCAAGGAAAAATAATAAAAATCCGATTGATAATTATAGACCCATTGTACTCGTATGGACCTTACATTTTTTAAATCAGAAAATATCACTATTTACATTTTCTATTACGGGCCGTTAGTGTTGGAAACGATTGACAGGCCCAGCTGTAATAAAAAAGGATATGCTGAAATATTTTAGTTTTCGGTGCTTTTTTAAGGAATAGAATTTTTCGTCTTTTTTTAATTTTTTGGTTTCGATATCTAACGCGCATAATACATTTATTTATTTTTTTATAAATCTCGTGTTAGCCTGAAGTGTTCCCTGGTCATCTACAATAATGATTAACCCATTAGAGCAATACATTGGGGAGACATCTTTCAAGTTAACTGGAATTGTCCAAGTGGGACTTGCGCAGATAAGAAAATTTTTGAGTAATACCGAAATGGAAATAAGTTGTTAAACCATCTAAAACTGGGTCTTTTTCTCTTTCTCTGAAATCAATGCGGAATCGCCACGTAAGAAGATGCATCCTGTTATGTAGACCCTATAGGTTTGTCCACATTCTTTGTTGGTGTTAAGAGCTTTCACAACATGAAATCATAGGTCCCTGAAGGTGGACCTCGTCATCGGGACTTTTATGCAGTTAGGATGGTGCGTGGGAGCAACAATCCACCTAGCTGCCCAATTTTTAGGTATTAATTCGCTTCTCCGTTGAAAACGGAAGGGTGAGTGGTGTCACCAGTAAGGTAGGCAGCCTTAATAGACCCCCTTCGGCATTTTTTCAGGCAGGATTATATCTCTAATTCGTACGCACGAAAATATTTTTGAAATAAACTTTGCGCTGGCGAAAAGAATCCACGACTGGGTACAAGCTAGCTGCCAGCGTGCGTACACATCGTCAGGTAAGGTAATTCCACCGAAGTTTGAAATCTTAGCTCGCTGAAGCAGACAGTATTATTTTAAATCATTGAAAATAAAATAAGATCATACACCAACAGTATTATTGGAGAATATCAAGTTGTCTTTGGAGCTGGTCGATCGACGATAGACCTATAGTTCACTGTCTAGGAGGTACTTGAGAAATCCTGGGAGTTCAACACAGACGTACACGAAATTTTTGTTGACTTTAAGCAAGCTTACGACAGTATTGATCGTAACGTATTGTACCAAAAAATGCTTTGCTTTGGTATCCTAGCAAAATTAGTCCGTCTTACAAAAATGATAGTGACGTCGATGGCCTGATAACTCCGCATCAGTGAACAGTTCACCGATGGTTTTGACACAAATAAACGACTATGGCAGGGAGGGGGCTGGCCCCATTGCTATTCAGTTTGACTTTGGAGCACGTCATAAGCAGCTACAAGTTGGGCCAAGTAATAGCCTATGCGGACGACATCAACTTTTTGTCACGGTCTTTAATAACCACAAAAGAACTTTTCCTGAAACTTGACAGCGAAGCAAAACTAGTAGGGTTACAAACAAATAGCAATTCTCCAAAAACTATGACGCAGTCAAGGAAAAATACCGCTAATACTCAAAATATCACACTTGGCGAATAGAATATCGAATGTGGGCGAATTGGTGTAATAACGACAACCGGCAATAAACGGCACGAAATGTGCTGTAAAAACTTAGCTCGCAAATAAAATATTTTATTCAGTTTTGACAATCTTGAAGACAAGGTGCATGCACAGGAAAACAAAACTCAAAAAATACAAATCTATGATAATACCTGTGTTATGCTATGGGTGTGAAACAAGCATCCACAGAGATACAGAATGCCTTCGAGAGACGGGTCCTAAGGTGATTTAATTGAAGCGGAGCTAGACGAAGACAAATGTTGAATTCGATACAATCATGAAATAATAGTATATGAAATTTTTGATGAGCCGAAGGTCTCAACGAATGTAGGGCTGCAGAAACTGCAATGAGCTGGCCATGTGAATCATATGGATGAACAAGTGGCCACGAAAAAGGTATTCGTTTTAGAACCGAAGGACGAATACTAGTAGGAAAACCGAGGAAACGCTGGTCTGACTCGATCGACGACGACAGTTCATCGCTCGTCGGATTTAGAAATTGGAGGGCGCGGTTAATAGATCAAGACAGCTGCAGGCGCTTTTAGCAGGTAACGCTGGCCCGAAAGGGACTATGGTGCTATACAGAAAAAGAAACATTTTCGCTCAATGTTGAATCCAAATCAAAATGTATCTAATGTCTATTGACGATAGTTTTTTTGCCATTGATTTATTTTAGTGATCATAATCAATTTATTGCCTGATAAAAAAAACTGGGTCATCATCCTGGTCTTTCCCGGAAAGGAAAAACTAGTTAAGGCCCTATCGATTTATCTGGTTCTTTCTACTGTCATTCGTAAATACTAGAAGCAACATTCATATACCAGGGTGAAATTTTTGGAGCCGGTGGGGGTCTAGCGCTGGAATTTGCTCTAGCCAGTGAGCATGAACTGCCCACTGGCAGATAAATAAACCTTGTCTGCTTGATCCTTTAATGCCTACCATGACGAATCAGCACAAATCTCATGATACCAAGACCGGAGACCGTGAAGTGTAATGAGCTTGGTACCAAACTGTAACCCCAAAGTCAAGAGAGACAGCCTACTACAATTGGTGGCTGCTTGTAAGCTATCTCTACTATATTTGGTGATGTTTGACGTGGATTGGACCACGGATTAACTTTTGATCCGGTTTCATTGCTGAAACCAGCCACCGAAAGAACCGATATGTTTTGCCTACACGTATCGCAACCGGTAAAACCTACTTTACCCGACTTCGATAACGAGCCCATAGTACTGAAACTGTCACTGTGCCCGAAACAATATTCGTTGATTCAAAATTCGAATAAACTAAGCTAATGAAATTACTAGCCAAGCAATGACAACGCAAGCCCCGAACCGCAGTGGCGAAATTTCTCGTTACACCTACATCCACGTTTTAATTCACTTTTCACTAAATCCATAAAATATAATATTTTTAAATACTTAAAATATAACAAAAAAATGAATTTTTTGCAATCGTTTTGTAATTTAAAACCGGTAAATTATAGATGAATCCGACAAAAATATTCGAATATCTTTTGTAGCCAATGGTTTATGAAAATTCGGCGCCTAAAACATTTGCTGGGTAGAGTGAAGTTTTCTATGAACATAATATTCATGGAACTTTTATACAAATTATTGCTATAGCAATAAGTATATTCTTGTTTCCTGTCTCGTGATAGTACTTAAAGGTTGTCTTATGGTTAACTACTTATCAAAAGCTCAGAGGAAACCCTCAACGTGTGATAAGGTAGCTAAACAAATCCAAAAGACTACCTGCAAGCCTGACTTTTCGATCTGAAAGGAACTGATTTCAGTAGTCAATAATTTATTCAAGTACTCCGCACCAGTAATATAGGGTTTTCTATTAAGCACATAACAATAAATAAATTAATTTCAATAAATCGATTGGGAGGCGTGCTGTGTGGCTAGTGGCACCGTCTTGTTGCAACCACATATCGTTGATGTCAAGTTCATCTAATTTTAGCCACAAATAATCTTCCAACATAATATGATAGCGCTCTCCATTGCCGGTAACATAGCGGTCGTTTTCATCCACGAAAAAATACGACCCAATCACACCTCCGGCATGAAAATCGCATCAAATAGCAATTTTTTGCGGATGCAACGGTGTCTCAAGAAGCCATTGAGCCAGAAATGGGCTTCATCGCTGAAGATAATTTTTCGATAATAGTTTAAGGATGCGTTCATATAAAGATACGAAATTGTTATATCCCTAACTCAAAATTCTAAATTTAACTGAGGACCTATATCAACGGAAGAGTGAAGATTTACCAGTTTCCAAAACATCCACGGATAAAAGGCAACAAAATAGCCGCAATTTGTTAAATTTGGGTTGAAACAAACCCAAAAATTGTTATAAGGTAGACCAAAGGCTCTACACATGGTTAATGGGCGCCTTAGCTGGAATTTCGCATCCGTGCGAACATTTCTAAGGTCATCTTATTTATGAACGATGAGAATGATCTCTGTTTCAAAGCTGCGCATAGATTAAAACAAGGTATTACACGTCTTATCAGGAATCATAAACAAATCGGGCGAAAGCAGACTAATGGTAATTTCTATGCATCTGTCCGTCCCCAACAAAAGAAGGGCGTTTGTCCTCATTAGCTTACATAAAGTTTCCAAGTGTTCAAGTTAGTAAAATTCACGTACTCTGTTGCTCAGAGTGTTCTTACTTTTTTGTACATGAAGGACCGGGAATGATGGAAGTTATCTAGTTTTCCATAAATATGATTGGCTTTTAATATTAGGTGCACTACTCTTTGCGTCAAAGCTTTCTCTAACTCGGCAACGTTGCTCAAAATGTCAGACAGACAGTCCTGGTTACTTCAGGATGACCTAAACCAAAGTAACGTTAAAGGCCCATGTCAAATGTCCAGCATACCAACGGTTTGAATATCTAGCTAATCTTACAGCAATCGCTTTGTTGATCGAAAGTTTCTTTACATAAGCCAGGCTCCACTCGAACAAGTTAATCTTGGTTCAATGATAACATATTAGACAGTCACTTCTGTTGGCTCCAAGCTTTGCCCAAGTAAGTTCGATCAATCACATAGCAGAGTACACTATCGATTGCATTTGGTAAAATAGCTGGTATTTTGGCAATGGATCTTTAAATTTCCAATCGTAAGTTTTTCATGCAAATCCAAGCTTGCCGGAAGTGTTTTAGTCAATTGGAAGCGTATATTGTTCGATAGTCATACAATGTTGTTATAATACAGGAAAATTCGAACCACCATAACTTAAATATTAAATACTACTCGACCCTGCTAAAAATTTCTATTCGTTTCATAAGTAGCCACCTGGGAACCAAATTTTCTCGAATCTAAGGGTACCCACCCGATTTTATTCAATAAAACGTTAAATTGATAAATCATACATGACTAGCAAAGTTGAGTTTTTCGACTTCCAAGGTATTTGTCGTTGTTGTACTAATAAAGAACTGCCTCCATGATTATTTTTCAGATTTTTTGGTGCAAAGGTTTCAAATCATACAATTAAAACGTTTACCTTCCCCTGCATTCCTCCCCATTCATACCCAAACTGTCAAGGGGTCATCTCTTCTGATCCATCTACAAAGTTTAGTGTCCGTAGATGCTATAGTTTCGGAGAAAAACTGCTGTGACACATAGACGGACGAACGGACAGAGGGACACACCAACAAACAAAACTGATTTCGAGATGTTTTTGTGGATAGTACAAAACCCTTTAAAACTATCCAAACATCATTCCTATACTCAAAGGCTGGCATTAATTTTTTGGTAACTACATCCAGCAAGTGCAAAGCCATATTTTATTGTAAATTGTTTAGCGTCATCACTACATATGTTGCCTATAAAAATAATCCCTGCCAATAGATTCATACATTCATCTTTATTCTATAGAAAGCATGTAAAACACACATAACATGTTCGCTATATGAATTTTTATCAAGACGGATAGCAAGCGACAGTCATCAACTTAATACTCCACAAGCAGTTGCTATATCCGAAAAAATGGCTCATACTCGTCATAGTCAAGTAATAAAATATCCTTTTCTCTTATTCCTTCTGCGTTCCTCCTCCTCTTTTCAACTTTCCTTCTTTTCTCAAGCTTTTGAGCGCCAGCCACGCCATGCGAAAAGATACACACACGAAATCTTCTTAACCTTCTTCATTTCCTTCTTGAAAAGTAGGCTTATAAGATATTTGTACTCTAAAAGTCAGCTTCCCGCCCTGCCCCGGAAAAGCCAATACAATAAAAATCCATCAGATGATTGATAGACCACACGTCGAAATTTATTATCATTGGAAAAAATGGAAATTCGGGATATAAGTCTTTTCTTGATACGACCACCAGAAATAAAATGGTGAAATGGGAAAAGGAACAGAGTATTTTACGATGTTATGGTTGATGGGATAAATAGAGCAGCAAAGCACATGCACGTCCATATTTTATGAGTTGCCAAGGAAAATCCTAAGGAGAGTAATCTAGCTTAATCGCTTAGTACGGATAAAAACAATTGTTAGCAGAGTTCATGCACCGTTGAACAGAACAGATGGACTTCGAAGTGAATCGAAGAATCTTCGTTGTGAGTGTCCGTTGGGTAATTTGTTTTAAAGGGACCTTACCAATAATTACAGATCACGGAAAATGTTCTTTTTCTATCATGTCTTGGAAAACTGTGGCGCGATGACGCAGTGATTCACGGTTTCATGCTATATTTACGGTTCCCTTGGGAGGAGACATTCAATTAAAATTACAAAGAACACCCTCAAAGGACACCATAAATGCGTTCTTGAAAACTCATAACAAAAAACTCAATAGTTGAGCCAGGAGCATGCAGTAAAAATAAAAATTAATTATAAGTTTTAATACACTACAGGGACGAAGGAAAATCTGATTTTAGTCACGCACTAACCTTATTTCGATTCATTTCATCAGGCTGGAAAGTGGGACTGCATTGACCGCCCGTTTTTACTAGGGCCATACTCGTACTAATCATGGACAATAAAAATCACTTAAAATATTATTACATATTACAATCTAAAGGCAGAACTACTACTTCCCCATAACCACAAACTATTGCCATAAAAAATTTAGATTCATTAAAGTTTATATCGATGACCAACAAATAGCCATCACAGGAGTAATATTACGACGGCTTGCAAGGACTTGAATAGTCATTGTGACTTTCTTTTGCGTCGTAAACAGAACTACAAATTACTACTTTTTACTCATTAAATATTATGTACTTAGATCTTGTGTATCTGGAAGGATTGTAGCGGAGTTTGAGTTACAGCAGTTGGAAGTGATTCTGAGAAATTTCTAGAAATTGAAACGTCATTCCAATATAGATTTATTGGGTTCTGCGATAATCAGTGTCGTTTTTTTCATGTTTTTCAAAGTAAACTTATTTATATGAACAACATACATTAATCAATGGTATATTTTTAGATGACTTTTTACCATCTTTCGGTAAGTTGAAAAATTCCAGGTTCCAAGAAGCCTTGGTTTTTAGAAGCGAAGAACTGGTCCAACTCATTTTTAACAGGCTGATCGGAATCGAACATTTTACCATTCAAATGGTTTTGAAGAGAGCAAAACAAATGATAGTCTGATGGCGCTTTGTCAGCGGTATACGGTGGATGTGGCATCAGATCCCAATGGAGCTCCATTCATTTTTAACGAGTTATTAAAGATGTGTCGGGTCTATGGTTATCATGATGGAACATCACGCCTTTGCGGTTGGCCAGTTCAGGGCGTCTTCTCCTGATTTCTTCATTCAATTTCGATAGTTGCCGACAGTAAACATTCGAATTAATAGTTTTGTTTATTGAAAGTAACTCAAACTAGACTATACCCTTATAATCCAACCGCACAGAAAGCTTAATCTTCTTTTTGTGAATATTGGTTTTGGATGTCGATTGTCCATGATCGTGTTGGGACTTCGTCCCCGTAAACATCACCCGTTTTGATTCTATTTAGAGTTTTTATTACAATTCATCAAAGAGTTGCAAATGTTAATGCGTTTGGTGATGTGGATTTCCTTAAATTCGTGAGGAACCCAAGCATACAGTTTGTTTACGTAACAAGCTGTTGAAAGTGCAGTAAGTGGTTGAATTCGATATGTCGAGCTTCTTTGCTGTCTCGGAAGTTGTCATGCGTCGGTTAGTTTCGTTTATTGCCTTTATTTTGTCGTCACCAGTAGTCGTTGAACGACCAGTATTAGGTGCATCTTGCACATTAAAATTTCCAGAACGATAGCGAGCAAACCAACACTGAAACGGGCGTTTAGTAAGGCAGTCCTTACCATAAAATTTTCACAATTTCTTCCGAGCTTGCACCGCTTTTTTGCCTTTTTGAAGTAATAAAATAAAATATGGCGATAAGGCTCTCTTTGATCGTCCACTGTCAAGTTCATTTTTAACGAACCTGTTCACTAATGACGCTCAGTTTTTGACTGCAGATATTCTAAAGTCTAATCTTTAAATTATTATATAATAATATAAGCCACGCAATCACTACTACATGAAATATGCAGTTCACTACATGAAATATCGACGAATCTTAGTAACAATGCGCTTTCAAGAAAGGGAAATGTCAAACATGAAAGAGACCTCGCATGGGAGTGCTTGTCCATAAGAGCATTCTTGGAAGCTAGTTTTTCATAGGAAGTGCCAACACAACATACCCGAGGACGTAGAGGTTCCTATTAGGTTCATTCTCAGACTATGACTCTGATCGCTATCCAGACTACGAGCTGAATAACGAATTTAAACTGACATTTTGGGCTGGCGAATATGATTTTTAAAACACGATAGAAGCTGACAGCAGATCCATGTTGGGAGTGAACAACTGGCGCACAAGGTTGCGGTACCATGATCCTGGAGGAGACTTATCCTGGAATATTTAAAATAAAATTAGCCATAAAAGAAGGAAAAAATCCTTAACAATCCAAGGTTAATGGAAAACGCACTTTCGGACTCGAAGCTAATATAAACAAAAACTTTCTCAATTTTTCTGAAAATATTTTCAACAGTGCTATTCTTTTCTTTGAGAAAACCCAATGTTTCTGTAAGCACATCAAAACTTACTGAATTACACTGTCAAACACAGATTTTGGGAAAATAGTTTCTGAGTTCGTGTTAGATCGAAAAATTCGTGCTAACAAAAGTGAATTTATTCTTATTTCTGAACCGTGTTATTTCAAAATCGTGTAAATGTAAGAAAGATTTGGGTGTATAAGCATTTGAAACTATATAAATGGTATCTGACTGTTGTAGCTGTAGTACTTGTGTGACTCATTACACGTACGAGTTTACCTGTTGTTGTCGTTTCACCGTTTGTAATGGTTCTGGCTGAAAATGTAATTGTATGAGCTGAGGATGCTTTTGACTACTTTATCGATACGGCATCATTGCTTTGTTTGGCTGAGTTGGTTGTGTCGTTTGTGCAACCTCAATTGTGCTGTCAATAGTGATTGTACTGATTTGTTATGTTATTTGTGATGACAAACTGCTTTCTGGGTTTCCGGATTGCTGGACGGATGCAGATTTATTATATTTATCACTTATCAAGTAACTATTATCTTGTAATTGCTCATTCAATCCGTCTTCTCCCTCGTCGTCATGTATCACCTCTTCTCCGTCAATCATCCACTAAAGATTAACTATCTTGAGGTGAAGTCGTTGACAAATCTGTCGCGCTAGAATACAATTTGCTGTTCCGTAAAGTATTTGTTTGGGTTGGCTTCCTGAGGATCGCATGGAATTGCCCATACGAAATCAAACAGGGCGGGATTAATTTCTTGATTTATCCACACGTGGGCCATAAGTTGCCGCATTGTACAGTGCTCGAGGATTTTTTCCTATCGTCAAATACAAAAGATTCTCTAAGTTTGCACTAACTTGATGCGTCATAACAAATTCTGACCGCAATGTTTCTTCAACGTCTAGAAAAGGCTTTTCAAAGAACATTGGAATATACAGTGTGACAGCTAACGACCATATTTCCAGTTCAGATCCAAAAATGTTGAGGAAAGCTTTCCTTCTTCCATGAAAGTAGCTGAACCGAAGTCATTCAGTTTGACATGGAAATTTTGATCAATAATTATGTTTTCATACTTTAATAAAGCAACCTAACTTCTCATCGATCATCGGTCGACGACCGATAAATTCAAAAAGATCCACTCCACAATCGTGTTTTTCGATGACAATTTGTGAAATTTTATCAATCTCGAAAATATAGACCGTCACAACATTGGGATGTTAGATGTTTATTTACTTATTTGTGAGCTTTATTGTTCTGAAAGCTTTTTTCCTAGCGTATCTTTTCCATCTTCAGCAGAATCAAGATAGATAGTTAACTGCTACCATCGATTTCATCTCAGTCTCTTAGTAAATTAGTAAATAAAATACCATTCGAGGACCAAAAAAAACTAAGTCGATGCTCTGACAACGAGACCCCCTTACTATTTACTAATCATGAAACCAGGACACAGACTTGGATCGGATTGGAAAATGGGCAGCGACTATTCTTTGGAAGCTTGGAGTCAAATATTCCAATTCTGCACCGAGCTCAAAAGCAGAAAATCGCAAGAAAGCCCTGAGTTCGCAATGGCTTTCATTGCGAACAGCACATTTAAATAAATCATTACCGAGTTCAAGCCCTTTAACAAAAGGATCTGTGCAAGTCGTATCAAGACAATGTCTGGCTAGCTAACTGTCACGCACCCTCATAAGACAAGGAGGAGGCAATCAATAACGAATTTTACTATATAACACCTCCGAACACATTGTCGATGGATTGCCATCAAACGACATTAAAATTGTTCTGGGTGTTTTCAATGCATAAATCATTCGAGAAATGGCGCATTGGAATCGGACGGCACAGCTGTCATGCAGAGACTAGTGACAGTAGGTGACTCTACTAAACGATAGCTCAGCAACGTCTAAATCAATGTGCGTACTGGAAAATCACATCAATATATTCCCACAGGTGGGAGAAAATAAAGATGACATCAAAACAATTTTAAAATTGGTAAGAATGCGGTAATAGAAGCGGCCGAAAAGGTTTTGCGACGTCGACCAGGGAAAAGTGAGAACGACTGGTATGTTGAAGAATGTAAGGAGGCGGTTGAAAATAGGAACCAGGCGTATAAAGATAAATGCAGCGATCGACCGGTGCTAAAGAAGGACACTTTACACCCTCCGACGATAACTTCAACAAATTAGGTAGGCAGAACTACGCTTCTATTCGAAGCAGTTTGTACTCAACCTACGATACGCAGTCAGTCAGTCAATAAACTCAAGAAACACTTGGACGAGATATACATTATTTGGAATTATTTGAATTCTCGGTGTTTTTGCGCTTTCTGAAAATGAAAGACAAAATTTATTTTTTCATCATGCAAATTTAGAAAACAAAACAAATAAAAAACATTTTGCAGTTATAAGACATATATATATTTTGAGGGTAAGTGTTCCCTCTTCATCAGTGTCCTACTATGCCCAAGTAAAAATAATACCTCACTTAAATACCTTAACCTTGTAACTCATGCAATTAGTATACCTAGCTTAATATACTCACTTAACCTTCTAGTCATTTAGACTTAATCTTATTATCTAAGAAAATTTGATTATATTTCCACTTACCTAAACTAATTACAGTGAAGGATAGGATGGAATGGGGTGAGAAGCTTAAACATATCAACATATGGTTGATCAGGATAAAATTTTGGTGTCTTTCATTGTGAAAGCGCTGTTTCTAAGCGTGCCAGTTCAGCAAGCACTAGCTTTATTTGAGGATTGGCGAATATGTACCAGCACAGATGGCATCAAAAATAAAGAAAAAAGCAAGACTACTATATAAACTCGCCGTTTTGTGTATGTCAGGAACTTACTTTATTTTCAGGGGACAATTTTATAAGTAAACAAGTTGGGTAGACGACCTATGCTCATGTCAGAAGGATTTTGTACTCAACTTACAAAATGCAGTAACCAAAACCAATAAAATCAAGAAACATGTCAAAGACGATTTTCTTGGAGAAAATGTGAAAGTTGAAAGAGTTTTGACTTCTGAGATATTTGTTAGAGTTATACCCATAAATATCTCCCTTGATAATTTTTTCAGATTTTTTAGATCACGGGTGTCCATTCGCGAGGGAGGAAACACATTTTTCATGTATTCCCCCCCCCCCCTGTGCTCCCGCTGAAGCAAAAACGGTCAGTTTAAGAACTGTTTTGAAAAGCTCTCATAGAGAACATTCTGTTGATACTCATATCGGCTACCTTTCATGAAATCTTTTTCGAGGGGCCACTTCTCTGTACTGTAATCATCGATTCATGGCCTATTTTTTCGAATCCTAGAATGGTTACAAAGCCCTTTTGCTAGGAGCTCTCTCCTGCCTCTTTGACTTGTTTCAATGATATGTACTCATCTTCATGATACCTATGATTCCTGCAATTTTCATACAAATCCTAGCAAAGCTGTAGTGTCTAAGCCGGTAAAAAGCGCATATGGCTCCATAGCCATATGTTTCCATAGTAATACAGGGCATATTGTTCCATAGTAATACAGGGAAATTCGAATCGCTATAATTTCGTCAAATACTATTCGATCTTTATGAAACTTTCAGAAAAGATCAATCCTATAAATAGTAATCTGTTTGCAAAATTTTATTGAATTTAAGGGTACCGTTTAGATTTTATTCAAGAGAACATAAAATCGATAAATCATACTATTACTAACAAAGTTGAGTGAATTTCGACTTCTCATGTATTTGTTGTTGTTTTACTCATTAAGGCCTACATTCATAATTTTTTTCAGATTTTTCGCATGGAAGGTGTCCAATCGCGAGGGGGGGGGGAGGAGGGTACGCGAAAAGTTCGTACATTTCCCCTTCCCCTGCCCCTCTCGGTACTTATAAGGTAATTTTAAGACTTGTTTTGAAAAGATCTCATTAAGACCTTTCCAATGACACCCTGCTCGACTACCAATGGTGGACATTTTTTTTTGAGGAGTCACCTCCCTATATAGGGAGACCCCCCTTAGACCCTTTGAAAAAATTTTTCACCCTTGAAATTTCAAGAAGTCACCACTTCTGACCTTTCCACAAAGTTTCATGGCTGTAGCTTCAATACTTTCGGAGAAAAAGTGCTGTGACATACAGACGGACGGACGTCGTGATTGCAATAGGGTTTTGTATTTTAGTACAAAACCCTAAAAATGGGAGTTGCAATGGGGAACCCACTTTCCCCCCTCATTAGCGAGATTTTTATGAGCTGGATAGAGTAGAGGATTACGGAGGAAGATTTGCCTCCAAAAGTATAGATCCGGCATGTTAAGAACGTGTTTGCAATCGTGAAGAGGAATGAACTAGACAGTATATTCAAAAAGATCAACGAAGTCTACAAAAATATTTCATTCACTATGGAGGAGGAAAAGGAGAATCAAATAGCTTTCGTGAACCAAGAATCATCAGGGAGATGGATGGTGTAGAATTTGACATTTAACGAAAATTAGCCAATGCACGGAAAACAATATCAGTGACATCTTACCACTCTCACATAACTAAAATCGCAACCTACAACAGCTTGATACACAGTATGTTAACTACTCCTCTAACTATGGAACGGTTCGATCAGGAGCGTAAGTTCATACTTGGTACGGCGAAAATCAATAAAGACGATACAGGATTGGTGACCTCTATCATAAGAAAATGAAGAGGACATTAAAAGCGAAATCTTCCTCTACGTTATTCGCACAGTACAAAAAATTGGACAAAACTCAGAGAGCAGCAATAATATACTCTAACGTTTTTTTTTTTGGAAGACGTAAACATTGGGGCAATACCTACCAGTAAAAACTTGAAACTTGGAACAAGATTAGGCACAACGAAAGACAAGAAGCTCAAGGAGGAAAAATGCGGAATTCATAAGATCATGTGCCAAGTATGCCAAAAAAACTGTATAGGACTAACAAGGCGCTCAGTTAAAACGAGATTTAATGAGCACATCAAGGAAGCGGAGAAGTTCATTTCTAAACAAGGACCTATTGAAGTAATCAAATCATCGGTGGCGAGGCACATTGTAACGAATAATCATAAGATCGATTGCGAAGATCTGCAAGTCGTACAGGAGGTGAATAGTGCCAGGAAATTAGACGCTTACGAAAGTCTATGGATTTTGAGAGAACGAAAAAGTTTACGGCTGAACGATGATTTCGAATACGGCTACTCCAAGAAGTTAGAGGTAATTAGAGATAAGTAATAATTAATAATAATTTTAGTAACTTTTATTAGGATAAATTCTGAAAAGCGACAAGTTATGTAATTAGTATAGGTAAGTGAAAAGATAATCAAATGTTCTAAGATAAAAGGATTAAGTCTAAATGAGTAGAAGGTTGAGTGAGTATATTAAGCTAGGTAAACTAATTACATGAGTTACAAGATTTAGGTATTTAAGTCAGGCAATATTTTCACTAGGGCATAGTAGGACACGGTAGAAGAGAGAACACTTACCCTCAAAATATATGTATGTCTTATAACTGCAAAATGTTTTTTGTTTTTGTTTTTTTAAATTTGCGTGATAGGAAAAATAAATTTTTTATATCGAGATGTACATGTTTAAGGGAAATCAATGTCATTTTGTTGCGATGTAACGAAAATCACTCATCGCATGAGTTCCCATGAATATTCATGCGATTCATATCATTTGGTAATTTCAAGAAAATCAAATCAAAACTGCAATGTCTGATTCGATGGAAAGTCCATAGAACACCAAAATCGTAAAGTTCTGTTGTAATTACAGAAACTTCAAATGGCTGTAACTTCTGTGATGTAATTCGATTTCCTTCAAACTTTCCAAGTCTTGGGACCTTTTGTAAGACTACTTAAATATACGACTTTGGGGAAAGGGTCAAATTTTCAGATCATAATTTTATTAACAAAATTTAGTGAGTTTCCAGTTCTAAGGTACTTGTACTCATAAAGGCCCACTTCCATAATTTTTTTGCAGATTTTTTAGATCATAGGTTTCCAATCTCGAGGAAAGAGCACAAATTTTTCGCATATTGCCCCTTCCTCTGCACTCTATGAATCTGGTAACACTGTTTTAAGACTTTTGGAAACTTCTCATCAAGACCTTTCATTTGACGCTCCGCACGGCGACCTTCGGCAAAACAAGCTTTTCCAGCTCTCTTGTCGACATAGAGGGACCCTCTTTAAAGCCGTTGAAGAATTTGTTGACACCCATCCTTCCGAGGGCTCAATACTTTCGATCCACATATAAAGTTTTGAGTATGTAGCCACTATCATTTTGCCAAAAAACTGCAGACGGATGGAAAAAAACCGGTTTCAATAGGGTTTTGTAAGCAGTACTAAGTTTATGGGCTTACTTAACCTCGAAAGAGAAATGACTAACAACATCAAGATCCAACAGATCAACGAAAACATGACTCTACATGAAGTTACAGACATGTACTCGTATGCCTCTATTAAACAACTAAGAGACGACTTCAATCTATAAAAAAAAGTCTTTCCAAAAGTGCATGAATAGCAATCATAGATAACCCAGTCGAAATTAAAAGCAGATGGCTACAATATTACCAGAAACTGTGAACAGGCAAGATATTGAACAAGGTCCCAGTTTCACCACCAAACAGAGATGAAATACAGGCAGCAGTAAGTAGCTTCAAAAAAGATAAGGCTCCTGGAACAGTTCGAATACCAGCAGAACTGCTCCAGAGGTGTCCCTATCTAATCTTTTATGCCTTATATAGAGAATACGATCATAGGATCAGTTATCAGAGGATTGGCAAAAAAATATAATATGGCCTGTATACAATAAGGAGACAAGTTAAGTTGTCAAAATTATAGACGCATCGCTCTACTGCGTACGTCGTATAAAGTGGTCTACAAAATCTTAGAAAGAAAATTATGTCACATTATGAAAGTATTAAAGGAGATTATAAGCGATAATTTCGAAGTAGACGATCTACAACAGGCCAAATATTCTCAGTTGCGCAGGAGCTCGAAAAGTGCTGGGAATATTGCATCGATGTGCACTAACTCTTTGCAGACTTCCAGTAAGCATACGACAGTGTCGACAGAAATGCGCTGTACATAATAATGGTTGAAAACAAAACCAGTGCGCATGCTCAAACTTATGGTGCTAAACACAGGCCCATGTCTAGGTAAATGGCGAACTGACGAACAGCTTCAAAATGAATCAGGCTTAAAACAAGGGATGGACTTCCCCAAAAGCTCTTCAATATTGCGTTGATATGCGTCCTCAGGAAGACAGCAACTGAAGCCCCTGGTGCACTCATTTTCAAGTCCACACAACTGGTAGCGTATGCTGATGACGTCACTATAATTGGCCTACGAGTTAATGAAACCAAAAGTCCGACAGTCCGACCAAACCTGACCGTAGAAGACTATAACTTGAAAGTGTGAATGAGTTGAGTTTGTATACCGTGGAGCCAACCAAAATAGAAGAGGTGCGAAAAAGGACAAGATTGGACACCGAATTAACGCTGCAAATAAAACCTTTTACTCTTTCCTCCCATTCTAAGGTCCAGAGTTGTGCAAATGCAAAATAAGCTTCGTATTTACAAATCACTAGTTAAACCTGCGCTATTATATGGAACTGAAAAATGGACCTTGACGAGCGAATCTGAGAAGGCAGTGGGCATATTGAACGACGAACTGTATGATTTATTTGACGGTCCACCTTTATCTGCCTGAGTGAGGCTACGCAAATCGCCTCGCGTGGACTTTGTAGGACGAATGGAAAATATGAAGCTGCCCAAAAGAAAATTGAAGGGTTGAGCTCAGGATAGACGCCCAGCGCGATAACCGAGGACTTTTTACGGTTGAACATTGAGGTTTCATAGTGTTGCTCACCCCGAATAGTACTATACGCAATTTCGTAAGATTTAAGCCTACGCAATACCGAGCCGCAGTTTATTAACTTTTGTGATAGTCTAATAATATAGCCAATAGCAAGAAATTTTAATTTGCATCCATAAAATCACTACTTGTTAGATTACGGAAAGCAAGCTACATAATATTTTTTGCCTTTTAACGTCATTTAATTAAACTTAAGTAGCTAGGTCGCTTCCAATTTACACGCCACATTATGGACAACGTGAGCAGTAGCAAGCACCGAAAGCATCAAGGCCCAACGCGAGCTCGAAACAAAACGCAAATTCCCGGCACTACGACTAGATCACACGGGAGCGGAAACTTTCGACATTCATTCAACATATGTGGCAGCGAAAGATATAACCCCTCGGAGCAATCAAAATCGCGTCGTAAACGAAACAACATGCAACGATGGGAGGAAAACCGAAAATTTAATCGTTTTTCCCGCCATGCGACAAGAGGTGTTCCTGATATGCGCGATAATTTGTGGGCATTTACATCATTTCCCCAATCAAGGTTTCATACTGCCTATGTTATCATTGATTCTACTTTCTGATGTAGACCCAATGAATTTGATGCAGTATATAATTCTATTAATTTAAATACGAGCCTGAGTGCTGTCGAAATTTACATGGAAACGATTTCAAGTGCGGATCTAAACGTGAGGCTGTCGTTAAAGCCGATATTCCTATCAGCTGTGCAGCCACTGAGCTTCCGGCCAAGGACACAAATTTAATGCTCCACCGCCGCAAACATCTTCACACTCACGCAGATACAGCAGAGATGAATACAAGCCACAAAAGAGGACCGAAATGAGTAACGAAGCCAGAGCTGTTGCTGAGGCAGCAATGGCACGCATACAGAAGGAAGAGACTCGTGAATTTAACACTACATTGGCAGCAATTAAAGCACAAGTAAAGCGCGAACTCGAGGCAGAATGTAAATTAAAAGAAGCAACAGCGAGAAACGTGGAACCCAAAGAACCCAACCCATCAGAAAATAAATACCTAGCATGTCAAGGCGTATATTTTCGTTGTCCATCAATCAGTGATGGAGTTTTATCAAGGTAAGAATGGGGATGGGGAATTACTTTTAGTTAAGCGTCCACAAGTGAGGACTTTGTCGTCGATCATTTTCTATCGTGAGGAAACACGCATACAACTTACCTCCTCTCCTGACTGGCTAACGAAATCGTGCCGAAGCACACCATTCGAACTGTCGAAGCACACCGTTCGAACTGTCAGTCAAATGCATTCAGCACATTTGGCGTGTAATGCATTTTATTCCCACTAGGATCACCATAAGTGGAACTCGTTGTGAGTGAGTTCGAAGCGAGGGGAACTACTCCGACGAATGGAAAAAATCACTTGTGAGGGGTGGTGAACCCTAAAAAATGATTTTCCAGGTGGACGGGAGGAAAACGTTAACCGGGGGTTATTTAAGCCCGGAAAGGTTGGCGCGCTTTTATTTTTGGGGGTTTTCCATCAACCGGCAGAGGAATAAAACGGAGCGGTCTTTGAGAGCTTTTTCTTCGAATTGGAAAAGAAACCCGGAATTTGAGCAAGGAATTAGGATGAGACAATGGAGACTCGGCGGTGGCTATACGAATATCAAGGACCGGAAGAAAGGGACCCCTTCCTAGAGTAGGAAATAAACATATGTAAATGGAGTGAATTTTATTTATGAGAAGCAGTTTATGTTGGAAGAGTTTATTGTAAGCAAAGAAATACAAGATATTACTCAGAATTCGAGTCAAGTTAACATTAGATTTTCTTTTCTTGCTATCATATAATTACATTAATTTTCAGCTTGTGAAAAGTGTGGCTCGGGAATTCTTTTCCTGGGACGGTGACTAAACACAAAGACCTGGAAAATAAATTAAGGTGGCAGTGTTCGGCGGGTGGAGTGAACGATAGTATGGCTTCAATCATATCTCGTGTAGTCGGTGTTAAGAGATAAGGGGGGCATTCATTTCGGTTGCCGTGGTGTGGGAAACTGCGAGTTTTTCTGGCGTAGGTAATATTTCGAATCGTACTGATTGGTAGGGTGTTGGGAAGGTGACCTTCGCGGCTAGGTAGCGGCGAGCGCCGAAACGTTTTCAGGGGATAATTGGTATGGAAATCTGCGAGTTCTGTGTGATGGTGGTAATATTCTAACTCGTACTACGTGGTAGCATTCTTGGAAGGTGATCTTCGCGGCTAGGTAGTGACGAGCACCAAACGTTTCCAGGTGATTATTTCACTCCGGACGATCGTTTTCTCGTTTGGACGACCTTTTGGAGGCTCGATATATCGAACGAGTGAGGCCCACGCCCATCTTCAGGTGAGTTGATTGGGTCGATGGAGCCTCAGCCGAAGTAGCCCCAATATATCGATGGGGCGGCAAGGGAATCGGTAATAGACTTTATGGGAAGATACGATACAAGCTGCTAGCAGATCCTCTCTGGGAGTGACAAACTGGCGAACGATGTTGCAAAAACTGTGAGAATTGGATGACATTAAGCCTACAGGCCAAGGCACAACATGGGCTATCGCATTATAGATGGTGTTGATGAATATATTGTGTATATTTTGCAGAAATTGAATGAAAAAAATCAAAGTTTCCTAGCTTATCACTGGTTGAATTTTCACTGTAGACTTGACAACGATAATAAATAACGCTTTGAGCAAGAAGAATGGGATGTTTGCAGCAAGTTTTTAACGCTCAAGGGTGTCCTAAAAGGCTATCCAGCCCTTACATAATTAACAAGTTGAGTAAGCAGGAGAGTGCTCCTACCAGAAGGTCTTTGTAACCATTCCAGCACTCGAAACAAGTTCTCTAATAGCGTGAATCGATGACTTGAATTATTCATTCAATACTTGGATAAAAAATCGTTTAAGTTTATGCAAAAGATCCAGAGTTTCTTTCAAAAGCACATTGCAACCACCATTTTGATCGAACTTAAATAATTTTTCTGAATGCTCAGCCGATTGAACACATTCAAATTAAACACAATTCCTTAATCTTTCATGAAAATTGGAAGAAAATAAAAGTGCTTAGGTCAATTTTAAATATGTATCATCACTTGTTATTGTTGATGTAATTCCATGCAATTCAAATGGCTATAACTCACTTCATTATGATTCAATTGCCAGGAAAGTGTGAACATAAAGATCTTATACTAGAATATATAATTGCAAAATTTCAAGAAGTTTGAGGGTACCGTTTTGATTTTATGGGCGAAAATGTAAAATCTACAAATCATACTCTTATTAACAAAGTTGGGCGAATTTCGATTTCTAAGGTATATGTTGCCCTTGTACTCATAAAGATCCACCTCCAAGATTATTTTTCGATTCAAAGGTGTCCAATTGCGAGGGTGGAGGGGGACACATAATTTTGGAATATTTTGCCTCCCCTTGGCCCCCCTGATGCATGAAATGACTTTTTCAGATTTTAGAACCTTTGATTAAAAAATTTTAAGGGCTATATCGTTGTTACGCGGAACCCTCTTAAAAAAATTATTAAATTTTTGGTAAGATCTAAACTTTTGAGAGATAATCACTTCTGACATTTCCACAAAGTTTGAGCATTCTAGCTTTTATAGTTTCTGGGGAAGCTTGCTGCGATATATGGGCAGACGGACGGACAGACAGGTCGTGAAACTAGTAGGTCTTAGTAAAAAAAAATCTATCTAAAAAAATAACACTTATGTAGAGTTTACAAGTCCTCTATTAGTCCCAATTTGAAAAAAACCCAAGTCTATTTTCCCATTATTGGTCACAATATTGGACTAGTAACTAATCTAACCTGAAATTACTAAATTTTCACAACTACCCACAACGAGCCATCTTCACATAATTCCCCCAAGCAACTGTAGTGTAAAAAAAATTACAACTGCTTAGTGATTATCCACCATATCACGTTCTATCACATCATCTTGATACGAAAAAGGTCTAATTTCGTTGTGAGTCCATCCCCACCAATCACTCTCCTATCCTCGTCTGTGACGAATTCGAAATCTGAAACACAACACAATGGGACCTGTGCGTATACAACAAACTTTTCTGAATATATTCCCAAATGACAAGAAGAACATTTCAAAGAAAAGGAACCACTTCAACGCAATGACAACGGGTGGGAGCATAAAGTGTGAAATGGGATTGAAAATCAAAATATTATTTGCTGCAAAGCCTATTGTTTGCGAATGTAATAAAATGATGGTTTTGATAGTGAAAATGTTTCTCAGCAGGGGCACGGAGTGGGGGCATACCAAATGGAATAGATAAAATTTCAGTCAATTTTTATGGAATTGTAATAGGGAATTTATGACTTGCCAAATTTATTGTGTCCTTTTTATGGACCACGTTTTAAGGGCTCTGGCGTTTTAAACGAACAGGGGGAGTTTCTAAATCCTCCGAGACGAAAGCGACCAGGGTGGAATCTCCCGAAGTGAATGGTCCTTTTATATGGTTGCGGCAAAACTATTATGGGGTGGTTGTAAACAAAATGCGGAATATTCCAAACATCATGAAAAGGAATGAACCAAGGCCCTAATGACTCTAAAGTTTTTCAGATATCCTCGTAAAATATGGGTACTTAAATTTTGTCGCTTTTCTTCATCAAAATGGATTCCAAACGCTTATTCAAATTTACAGCTTTCTACGGCAAGAATTCACATAATCTTGTAGCTCGATCTCCTTTTGAATTACACGTAACAACTGCTTTAAACTTTATTGAAGTTTTCTTAGATTCAGGTTACACTGATACATATGTTACCTATCACTTCTTTTGTGCAATTGTTGTGTGCTTACATGGACCTGAAAACCTGCTTCGATTACACTCTATAAACTCGTTAAGTATGGACATTGATCTCGTCGTTACCATTTATTCTATGGGCGCACTGGGTTGCGTTGGCGTCGAAGGCTGTGTCGGCAAGGATTCTTTATGTTGCTTTAAATAGAAAACATGATAAGCATAATACTGGCTGCAGGGTGTGTGAACACCAAGATAGCCAGCCATTTCGCTTATCTGGATTGGACGAGAGTACGATTTGTAGCACATGCTCTTTTTATGATAATTAATTATGATACACATTTACGGATATGCACACACCAGTTGAAATCCGTGGTCGTTTGCTGGAATGAACGTGGTGGCTTTTCTAAGAAAAGCAGTCATTACTTGGAAAGATACTTACAGATATGTCTTGCTTTTGTTTGATTTTCTTTTGTATTTAGCTGGGAAGTTATTAACCCTTTAGCTGAAGATTGGACGCAACACAGATTGGTGTTGTTTCTGACTAAACTTCTTGGCTAACTTGTAAAAGTACAAGAAATTGGGCCCTATGATGCAAAATATATAATTAAAAAAATTCAAATTCAGATCCTATGGAACTGAGCGATGTTTTGTTTTGCAGATTTATTAGTCTGAACACATAAAATCAAACCTTAATTTGGATATTTTGAAGAATTTTTTTGGGAATAAGTTAGATAAGGCCTAATTTTTCATCAATTTAAAGTAACTACTGCAATTCTCAAGCTCAAGTCCCTTTAAAAGCCTACTTTGCCTCACTAAAAATAGTATTGAAAGTACAACCACAAAAATAAGGAAAACTATAAGACATTGTATGAATTGAAATAACCGGCATCGACTGCTCGTTTATCAAAATAAAGGGAGGCCCAAACATAATGCACGATGTTAATTGTGAGTCACACCTTAACGTCAAGTTTTTCGCCCAACTTAATTTGACATATCTTTGTTTCAGTGTTTGACAAATTCAACCATGGAGAGGTACACAATTGAGCAGCGGGTTAAGGTTGTTGAAGCCCTTTACGCAAATGGGCGTTCTAATCAAAATGCATTTCATGCAGTTCGTGATTTTTTTGGTCAGCATAATCGACCAAATGTGTGCACAATCAGGAGAATTGTGCGCAAATTACAGCCAATCGGGTCTGTAGGAAATGTGAAATCACCTGCGCATGCTCGCGCAGTTCGTTCGGCGGGGAACATTGCTGTTATTCGCGACAGTGTGGCAGAAGAGCCGTCAACCTCGACTCGTCGTCGTGCCCAACAATTGAACATCTCATGAACATCACTGATGCGAATTTTGAATAAAGATTCGAATTTACGCGCCTCCGAGATTTAATTAACTCAAGACCTGAAGCCTACTGACCATTTCACGCCGTCAGCAATACGCCGAATGGTCGGTTAAACAGACAGAAGGGAATGGTGACTTTACAAAGAAAATCATCTTCAGCAACGAGGCATACTTTCACCTCAGTGGATTCGTTAACAAGCAGAATTGCCGCAGTTGGGCAAATGAGAATCCACGAGAGATTGTTGAAAAGCCGATGCACCCCCAAAGAGTGACTGTTTGGTGCGGTTTATGGGCTGGCGGCGTCATCAGGCCGTACTTCTTCAAAAATGAGGACGGTCAAGCAGTTACCGTGAACGGTGTTCGCTATTGCGAGATGATAACGGACTTCCTGTGGCCAGAAATTGATGTTATAGACCTGGATAATATGTGGTTCCAACAGGATGGTGCCACAGAGCCAACAGAACAATGGCTCTTTTGCTCGAGAGATTCAATGGCCATGTTATCTCACGTTGTGGCGATGTACGTGGGTCATTCATCAAGTACTTAGCCTCACCGCCAATGACGCTACTATTACAAAAGAGTTTTACCATCGTGCAGTACATTCTTTTAGTAGCCTACTGTCAAAGTTTCAATCAATTCCCTTCATTAGTCTTTTGTGATAGCAGCGTCATTGGGCGGTGAGGGTTAGTACTTGCTGAATGACCCACGTTTATTGGCCGCCACAATCATGTGACTTGACACCGTTGGACTTATTTCTCTGGGGTATTTAAAAGAAAAAGTGTACGGTAATAAGCCAAGAACAATTCAAGAGCTAAAGGAGATAATTCACCACATCAGCGACAGATTATGTCTCAAAGTCATTGAAAATATGGACTATTGGATAGAAGTACGCCACGGCGATATTTTGTTTCACCCATAATTGCCATAAATCCTTCTATTGTAATAGAAAATATTAACATAATTCTCTGAAAACTTTTTGTTTTATTTACAATTAACATCGTGCGTTTTGGCAGGACCACCCGAGACAATGGCTCTATCCGCAAACCTGCTGCAACGTGCATTTGGCGTTGCAGCGATGGATGTCAAAATATGTATAGTAGTTACTGAATAAATGAATACAGAAAGTAATTTTCACTCATTTTGCTACTCTACTTTACAGATACTTTTTTCCGTAGCACTACAGCCCCTTTCGGGCCTTCGCTTAGAGATAGTTAGAGAAGCTCATTGTCATGATTGAATGTATCGGCACTCCACAAAGTGATATGATCATTCTCACGCTTTTGCTGTGTGTCCGTCCACCCAGCTGCGATACGTTCTGATTTTAAACCAGCCCGTATCATAACTGAACAGGCTTATAGTCCGTCCGAAAAATCACTCGAACTGAATCTCGTTGACGCCAACGAAACTCGAACCAGAGACCTTCGGCTTACGGGCCTAGTGCTCAAACCACTACACCACGCGGACTATTACTTTACAGATTTGGTTTGAACAAATCCACACAACTTACCCGGCAACCCTGAGGTACGCGAAAGCACGCGGTCCCTCACAAAAAAGGCACATGGTTGAATTTGAGTGAGATGCGCATGTCTTCTATTTTGGCTCAAAATGAGTTTTGTGCATGAAATTTTATTCGGGTCAGCCGAGTATTTTTTTGGGAAACATTTTCCTGTGCATATCTATATTTTATACTGTGCGACGTGAAAACAGATTGTTGAGCCACTGCCTTTAAAATCGGAAAATATTATATTGCTGAAACCTTGATGCGATATATTGAGCACCAGCTAAAATTAGCTCAATGCGCAATATACAATAATAAAAATAAACGCACCACACAACGTATCCGCGGCAGGTGTTTAGCCAATCGACTATACAAGCAGCGAGAAAAAAAGAAAAAAACAGAGAACTTAATGGAATTAGGGAAAATACTCCACATCGATAAATTATGAGTACAACTAAGGAATGCAAACCTCGCTAGATTGGGGCTCAAGAAAGATTCCACGAGTTTATGAATAACAATACTGCGAGATTGGCATTTTTGTATGTTTTTTTTTTTCAAATAATCACATTATTTGAATAAATTAGGAAAAAAATAATAAATATTATAAGTATTATAAGATAAACATTTATTATCACGAACTTTTCAATAGACTTTTATGCATCAAACATTGTTTGAAGTATCTGTCTATAATTTTTTAATAAACTTCTAAGTAGTAAACTTTGACGTACGTATCCATCAAATAACAAATGAAAGAAATAACTAGTCCTCTCTTTTAATATCAAACAAAAATCTTTTAGTAGTAAAACAGTTCTTTTGTAACAAACAAAACTACGAGAAGTCAAAAACGTGAAACTTATTTTCTTGAGTTGACTATTAAACTGAGATATTATTATCAATTAAATAAAACTATATCTACTCAGTAGAGCCATTAGATATTACAGATTAATCAACAAAATATACTAATTAGTCAGACTATTAGAAATTACCGATTAACCCTCCGAGTACACACCTATTTTTTCGATCATCGAGTACATATGGGGTCAATTTGACCTTCTTTGAACGTATACAGTATCGCCCCCACTACAAATATTAGTTTGAAAAAATTTTCAGAAATAGTTTGAAAGCTCTTTTAGTAATCCTCATGCATTAGAGAAGCCTTAAATGTCCTTAGCCTACCTAAAAAAATTCGCGAACAGCCTGAAACAAGTTGGGTAGACAGACCTATGCTCATGTCAGAAGGGTTTTGTACTCAACTTACAAAATGCAGTAACCAGCAACGAATAAAATCAAGAAACATGTCAAAGACGATTTAATTGGAGAAAATGTGAAATTCGAGGATCATACTATTATTAACAAAGTTGAACGAATTTTGTCTTCTGAGGTATTTGTTATAGTTATACCCATAAATATCTCCTTTGATATTTTTTTCAGATTTTTTAGATCACTGGTGTCCATTCGCGAGGGAGGAAACACATTTTTCATGTATTTCCCCCCCTGTGCTCCCACTGAAGCAAAAACTGTCAGTTTAAGAACTGTTTTGAAAAGCTCTCATAGAGAACTTTCAGTTGATACTCATATCGGCTACCTTTCATGAAATTTTTTTTCAGGGGCCACTCCTCTGTACTCATGGCCTATTTTTTCGAATCCTAGAATGGTTACAAAGCCCTTTTGCTAGGAGCTCTCTCCTGCCTCTTCGACTTGTTTCAATTGCATGTACTCATCTTCATGTTACCTATCACTCCTGAGATTTTCATGCAAATTCTAGCAAAGTTGTAGTGTCTAAGTCGGTAAAAAGCGCATATGGCTCCATAGCCATATGTTTCCATAGTAATACAGGGCATATTGCTCCATAGTAATACACGAAAATTCAAATCGCTATAACTTCGGCAAATACTATTCGATCTTTATGAAACTTTCAGAAAAGATCAATCCTATAAGTAGTCATCTCTTTGCTAAATTTTATTGAGTTTAAGGGTACCGTTTGGATTTTATTCAAGAAAACACAAAATCGATAAATCATACTATTACTAACAAAGTTGAGTGGATTTCGACTTCTCATGTATTTGTTGTTGTTGTACTCATTAAGCCCTACATTCATGATTTTTTTCAGATTTTTCGGATGGAAGGTGTCCAATCGCGAGGGGGGGGGTACGCGAAAAGTTCGTACATTTCCCCTTCCCCTGCCCCCCTCGGTACTTATAAGACAATTTTAAGACTTGTTTTGAAAAGATCTCATTGAGACCTTTCCAATGACACCCTACTCGACTACCAATGGTGAAAATTTTTTTTTGAGGGGTCACCCCCTTATATGGGGAGACCCCCCTTAAACGCCTTTGAAAAATTTTTCCACCCTTGAACTTTCAAGAGGTCACCACTTCTGACCTTTCTACAAAGTTTCATGGCTGTAGCCTTTATAGTTTCGGATAAAAAGTGCTGTGACATACAGACGGACGGACGGACGGACGGACGGACAGACGGACAGACGGACAGACGGACACAGGTCGTGATTGCAATAGGGTTTTGTATTTTAGTACAAAACCCTAAAAACGAAAATTAGCATTTTTACATAAAAAATCGTTACTTTTTCAATTTATAATATTTTTGTCTAAAAATTTACGTGGAAACTATTAAGTCATAACATAATAAAGGAAAAATGAGCCCTATAGTGACCCTTAAAAATAAAGTTTTTATTTTGCGTATTAACGATGACAATTTTGAAGACTTTAAAATTTTCATATTTTTTCAAAAAAAAAGGTTCATAACTTCGTCAGTTTTCAATATTTTGAGCTAAAAATTCATATGAATGCTTTCAAGACATAGTAGAATAAAGAAAAAAAACCAGCCCATAGGGTTGCAAGAAAAAGGTTTTCGTTACGCATACTTGTAATGGTAATTTTGAGGGTATAAAAAATCATGCTTTTTAACTTTTTTCAGTAGGAAACTTTTTTTATTCTTCAAAACATATAGTAATAAAGAAAAAATAAGCAAAAAATAAAAAAGTCAATTATAACCAGCACAATCGTTGCATAAGTATACTCGATGCTCGTTACACATCGGTCGGCTGCAGGATGGGCACGCATCACTTGTTTTGTGGTCCTGCTGACGAGTGCACAAAGAACACTTTGCTCTTTTTCTCAGCTGAACCCGCTCTACTGTGACAGGTGGGATATTGATTCCTAAAATATTTTCAACCCTTTTTCTAATATCTGTACGCATACAAGGGTTTTTAATTTTTTCCCGTAAGTATGGGTGAACAAGGTGAGCCACAACACCAACAGCAGATTTCTTTTTGGTAGCGTGATTGACATATTTACACATATATAAGATTCTGGCATTTACGATTGCTTGATCCAGCATACCAAAAAAGTATCGCACTGGCCAACGCTTTGTTGGTCAGGTAGTTGTATAAGCGTGGCACAGTTTATAGAACATATCAGTTCCACCTTTGGTTTTATTGTAATACAAGGTAAGCTCTGGTTTATCTCTTTCTCCAATATTTCCAGTTGTGATTTTTGTACTAACAACTAGTACAATTTTATTATTTTTTGGTGTGAAACTGGCTAAAGTGATATCGCCATGGTAGCAAAATTTAGTGGAAGGTATTTCTGTGCCAGCAAACTTCATTTCAATAGGAATGTCGGGCTTATTTTTCCGGATTGTGCCAGTTACATACATATTGTACTTTTCTTCCAACATATCTTTCAGAAGAGTAACGGTTATAAACCAATTATCGCAAGTAACAGATCTATTAAAACCATGAATAGGTTCGGTTACTTTTTTAAAAAAATATTCTCCAGAAGACTGATTACGTGGGTGACCCGTTTTTCCTAAATAAGGAATGCCATTTATCTGTAAATAAGATAAATAATTTTATTATTTATGAAAAAATAATAACAAATAAATAAGAAAAAAAAAATAACCAAATAAAAAGTTTGTGCATCGTTCATTGTAATAATTTTCAAGCCATATTTATCGGGCTTCGATTTTATGTACATTCGAAATTTGCAGCGCCCTCTGAATGAAAGAAGCTGCTCATCCACAGTAATTTCATTGCTGGGATTGTAATAAAATTCACAATTTTTAATGAATTTATCCCACACTTCTCGAATAGGTGATAATCTATCATCCTGAGATCGATTTTCTCTAGCATCATAACGTAAGCTATAAGCAAGGAAAGCAAATCTTGATTTTGGCATAATGCAACGATAAAAAGATGTTCCATGAAAGTTGCTCCATAATTCCTGGACATTAACATGATTAGATTTCCACATTCCTGCATAATAAATAATTCCAATGAATGCGTTCATCTCAAGTATATCAGTAGTGCGGTGATATGTCTGCAACGGCACGTCATCAACCATCATTTTGGATCTCCCTCGTGCGGCTGAATTTTCACGCTGTTCCAAAAGGCATTCACTGAGAATTGCATTCTTCACATCATCATTTTCTGAACATTCAGAAAGTTCATAATCAGATATTGATTGCTCAGAGACGTGGTCGCCTTCGGAGGAACCCCTGCCGCCAAAATCATCACCGCTGTCTTCAGCCAACAAACGATTACGCGCACTAGATTGCAGATTATATTCCATATTGCTTTAAAAAAAAAAAAATTCTTTCAAAATTTTTTTTTGTCTTTTTGAATTAATCTATCCATTTATAAAGAAAAAAAACATGCAATATTTACCTCAAAATTGACGTTGAGTACACACAGGTAGTTATCCACGAACTGTAAAAGTTCGCCTTCTGACCCCCCGGATTCGTATAAATTCATTTCCTTTTTGATCAATGCCTTCAGAGAATTCGCAGTTAGTTTTCAATCTCTAGGTTTTCCGAACGCAGCAATCGATGTTTCTTGAAGTTCTTCTTGCAATGAAATACTCTTGCGTGTCCCAGAAAGAGATGAAAGTGGTTCATTATCTTCATCATCAAATTGAGCTATATCATTAGCGGTGGCAGCTGATGTTGATGCGATCGACCAAGATTGATCTGAATTTGTCTGTGTATGTGAATTAATCGACTGTGTTGCGGATGCAAACGCTCTATAAGTGATTTAATTTCAGTTCGAATCACGTTTTTCGGAGGCAATTTAAATGTTTCGTCTTACGCAAGCTCTTCTTTATCTGCTTGATGTTTGGCTGGGCCTCTAATATACTCGTACAATAAGAATGCTGTCAAATTTGCCCGACGCTCAACAATGCCAGCTAGTTTTTCTGCCAATGGAGTTTTTAGCTCTTCCAGTTTGCGAATCATAAACTTGAGTGTTGTTTCTGCGATAACCAAGTCTGTATTTTGATGACATAACACCTCCACAGCCAGTTTTACAGGTTGAAATGCCTTGTCTAAGTTCGGTAAAACTGCATATTCTTCCGCATTCAAAGAGAAGTTTGGATCAGCTTCCAGGCTGAGGTCGTTCAAAGATTTGCTGACTCTAATGAATGTAGAAATCATGTCTTCTAGGCTCGACCATCGAGTTTTACAATCAAGTTGTACCTTAATATTTTTCCAAATTCTTGCTTTACGTATATTGTATCTGCGGAATATCATTTTTAGTAGGTGATTTTTTAAAAAGTTTCACCAATTTAATAAATTTCTCAATAATACCTGCATACTCTACATCTCGGTCTACTTTTATTCTGGGTATAGAGCAATGAAGAACATCATCGTCTGAGTCTGAGCCTGTGCTAAAAATTTCGTCCATTTCCAAAGGAATCTCATCGTCGTTTTCCTCATTTTCAGATTTATTCCAGGTTCTTCAACATCAGTTTGTTTTTTATAAATAGTATCTATTACGCCAAGTTGAACTCCATGGGCATAGCAGAGCTTATTTGAAAGTGATATCAATCACCCCAACTTTTTCATCACACTTGCCCCATATTTTGTAATACTGATATCTTTTTCCAGAACAAGGCCAGATTCGATTAACTTTGTTTTCAAAATACTGGCACCACTTTCAGCAGGTATACTTCCAAAGGCGCGAATCAGCCCCAAGTTTCAAAACAGAGCTTGTTCATAGAAGAAGTCCACTCATCAAATGTTAGCGTAAATCTGTGATCATTCTCTTTCAGTTGAGCCAATACACGCATTATTTTCATTTTCAATGTCATGCCATAGTTTATAACTATAAGTTTAATTGTGTTTGGGGACATAGGCAGTTTGTTTCCAAAGAATTGAAGAGATCTCTCATAACTTTGGAAGTACATAAAACACGGAAAGGTAGTCCATGTTTGGCTATCATTCTTGATACTTTTTTCTCCATAGAAGTGTCTTCAACTGGGAGGAAATGGTCAGTCATTTTTTACCTCTTCTTTCTTGCTGGTGGCACTGGTGCCGACGATCCTGGACTAACGTTCGACGTAGATACGGATGTTGTTACTGATTCCATGTTTTGATTAGTAGCCCCAGTATTTAATGATGGTGGCGGCAACGGCAATGGCGGGGGTGATATGACATTCTCGCGTCAATTTTGTGAATCGATTTTGAATGCTCATGTAAGCCACGCTGAGATCGATCTTTAGTATTAAGAATCTTCTTACAAAGTTTGCACTTAGCCTCAATCCATTTCCCGCTCTCGAAAAGTATTTCCATACTTCCGACACACTCTGATAGCCTTTATAAACTATATTCGTCGACATCGTTCGTTACTCCACTCGTAAATCACATAAAAACCTTTTTTTTGCATAAATAACCAAAAAATACTCGAATGCAATCAAACTCAATCACATTAGCTAGCTTCAACCATTAGTAAACAAAACAAATGCGCACTGATGACGCTGCACGTCGGCTCAATAACTAATCGCACGCGACCCGCCACCTCAGGCCGCCGCCTTTCGCGCACTGAACGAAACCGACAGATCGCAACTCCATCCGTGTCAGTCCGCGCATCGAATGAGACGTTTTTATGCTCGAGTGCAATTTCGTTAAACTCGCAAGATCTCGCTCTTTTTTCGTCCGATATCAATCTCGCTAAAAAAGGCCGAGATCTCACGAGAACGAGATTGCATTCCATGCATGCCATGGCAGGTTGCATAATCAGCGTCCAGATATGTCAATAAGTTGTGTTTCCACCTCAGTTCGAGACCGAAAACTATTGAGGCGGAAGCAGTTCTTTATAAAATTCTTAGCTATGTATAGTTTGGATATGGGGCCCATTATTTAAAAATGGCACTGAATGTCTTGCAGAATATTTAATGCGAGTGTACTCCTGCTTGTTGTTGTAGGGATCAGAAACTTATCTGACAATTATCCGATTAATTCCTAGGCACTTTTAGAAAATTAGGAGTTTTACAATGGTTGCATCCTCGTTGAGATTCTTCCAATTCTACGTTCATCTTTATAAATACTTTTACACTTACCTTGATTTCCTATAATTTTCGTACCTTCTATGACATGGAACACCAGGAACTTAAATAAATTTTATCTACGAGCAAAGAAGGAATTGCGTAAATTCATGGAACGTTTTTGATGCAACATTTTGGTGAAAAATGGCAAGAATAACTACTTGGCTGATTTAAACTATCCTCTACTTTTTGTTCAACATTTCTACTGCAAACATACCCACCAGTTGTACAGAACGTATTGATTACTAGATGTTTTCATTGAAGAATCGTTTCCCTTCTGTTCTATCATTGGTCCAAGAGACATTAAAATTACCTCACCAAATAGCTTTTTCAAATGTCCTGCAGGAACTTTTATATGAAATCTTCAAATTGCATTTAATACAACAGTCAGCCACTTAAAGAGTATTGCTGCCAGGAACGACAATCTGAAAATGCTGCAGTATGCTTTTGGTTGTCTGCGTATGCATTTTTTTATCACAAACCTCGGCAAGGACTTTACCGCTCTTTCCTTTATTAAAGCTTTAAGCGTTCCTAACTCACATACGTAACTTAGGGTGCTACCAGTACTATACGATTTCTGGATTATTCCCACATCCAATTCATTGCAAGCTGATCAAAATAGGGCGATGTCAAAAGACTTGGCTTCACACCAATTCAGAGCTTGCTAATCGCAGTATACAACCATAAGATTTGCTCGAGTAACAAAGATTTACTGATGACAATCTCGTCTTACCAAAACAATTGGATAACACACCTGGTCTAACTGCTAGATATTCGATTTTCAGTTAAGGTAGTATCGTTTAGCTCAAGAGAAACGAATTCCTCAGTTCCAGTACAAAAATCGGCATTGGTTTGGTTTATGTATACTTCTTTCAACCTCTTGTCTAGAATTGAGATTGAGTGGGACCGATGCATCTTTCTATTTCATCGTATCCAACTCCTAGTCGATCTTGCTGAAGTCCTAGATACTCACAGGAAATTTTACAGCGAGAAGAGAAATAGCAAAGAGCTTTGAAAAGTTGCAAAGAAAATTATTATTTTAGATAAGACGCTTGAAACATTCACTCAAATTTATTTCCAAATGAGCAGCCACGAATCTCTCAGAAAGGTGTTCTATCAAAGTTTTTTTTATTATAAGCAATGAAAAATGTGGGTCTTTTCTACCGTCAAATGCAACTCCCACCTTAATACTTTACGTCAATCACCAGGCATATAAACGGTAGTTAAGAGCGCAGAAAATAGATGCAGTTGCAGGGTTGATTGATTTAAATAATGATTTTCATCGTGGAGGCTATATCCTCCAGTCATTCCCCGATGAAATAGCTCATTGCCAATCTTAGCATTGAAATCAACCAGAATTATTTTTGTGTCATTTATAGGCAATGAGTCGACTAGTCTTTTTAGGCGATTGTAGAACATCTCCTTCGTTTCTTCGGTCGAGGCGCGAACCGTTTACTGAGTATCTTAAAATCAATAACGTGCAATTTGAGCTCCCTGTCCAAAATTAAGGGCATTCTGAATTCTCGTTTTTCAGTAGGCTTCCCATTTTTGAATATAGTGTGCCATATCATGTCTTGAGTATAATTTCTAGTCCAGTTCGTTCCCTAGATTGCCAGTATTTTTAATTTATATTGACTGGCCCGTTGTAAAAGGTCCTTAGCAGCGCCAGGGTAATGAGTGATCTGACATTCCAGAATCCAATGCCATAGTCTTTTTTGCGAGGGTGTTACCGTGAGTCCAATCTATTCCGATGCCCTTTTACAGGTTTCGAAACATTTTAGAGTTTTCCAGGGACGAGGAGCTTGCCCGTCCGTCCGTTATCAGACGCGGAAGATTCGGCTTCACCCTCTTATGTCCCCCCCACACACGCGGTGTAAGTAGGATTTACTAACAGAGCTGTAGATATATTTACAGTTGTTAGCAGGTCTCGGCATTTAATGTCCTATTATTGGGGAACCAGTAAACCCAATGTGCGGCCCCGAGAGCACTTACTAACATTTAATTGGGGGTTTGGGATAAGGAACCATGGAAGCTATGGGTTGGGGAAACAAGGGGTTCCCTCCTCCTTTCTCAAACGGGCTTGGCACCGTTTACGGCAGAGTTGATTAAAGCCCCTTAATCTCTAGTAATAGACGGAAAACACTTGGCACTACTTCAGGAAGGTACTGTGCTTCTGGAATCAAATCTGCTTAGGGTATGTAAGGCAAACTTATCTAAGGAATATATATGAGCGGTAAAATTTGTCTGATAAAACCAAGGAGAGATCAACCCCAGTTGCAAAATCTTAATCTGCCTTGAGAAATTCCAATCCAGCGTAATGAGCACGGATACTATTATAATTAAGTAAATCAAGTAAGTCTGCCTTGCACCAGTTAGTTGCGAGAATAGAGGTGAGTTAAAAAAAGAAACTTTTTTCCACTCTCCCCTGCACAAAAACAGGGATCCACAGTGAAAACTGGGGATATCCACAGATACATACTGTGGATATTTTCAATGGTCTGGCCATTTAACGATCGTGTCCACTTATGGGACTAGTGTTAGTAAGTAAAATTCAGTGACTCATGACTGACAGGTACTACTGTCCCTCAGGGGGTGGTTAGTTGATTTAGTTGGGTGGGGCATTGTTCGTAAATTACTTAAAAGGATAATTGCAAGGAAGGGGCCACATGATCGTCTTTGAGATTAGATCATTTACAAGAATCAAATTATTAATATTACTGGCCATCGTGTAGATGGGCCGTTGTGACTCAAATCATAATTATATTTTATTTTCAGAAAGTTTATGATACAAGGTGTGTTCCAAAATAAACGAGACTGAGCTAAAATAGAAATGACAGGAACTTTGTTCTGATAAATTTGAGTTTATTTATTTAAAATAGTCTCCTCCGTCCTCGATACACTGTTTTGCGTGATCCAAAAGCTTTTCGAAAGAGTGTTTCAGATGATTGAACGGAATGTCCTTCAGGATGTCGGTACAAGCCTTTTGGACGCCATCTATGAATGCAAAGCGTTTTCCTTTCATAGCCAAATGCAATTTTCCGAATAGGTAGAAGTCACAGGGAGCCATATCAGACGAGTACGGTGAGTGATTAATGGTTAAAATGCGATTTCTAGTCAAAAGTCAGTTACAAGAGTGGATTTTTATTACAAAAGTCTCGTTAATTTTGGAACAAAGCGTGCACAGACATTTCGTAAGCCCAAATGATCGGTCAAAATGCAATAAATCGATGTTTTGGAGATATTCAACTCCGATTCCATGAATTTCAACGATGATTTCGGCTCATTTTTGATAAATTCATGCACAATTTCAATAGAGTTTTTGGTGGTCACTGATTTTGGGCGGCCCGTTAGTTTATCGTCATTTATGTCCTCACGACCATCTCTGAAACGTGTAAACCACTCATGAACTCTGGCACGAGATAGACAATTATCCCCATAAACTTTTTTCATCAATTCAAATGTTTCGGTAAACGTCTTACCGATTTTGAAACAAAATTTGTTATTAGCTCTTTGTTCGAAACTCATTTTTGTACCGATGACACAAACATACTGTCACTTTAGACGCAATAACTTCGCTTCCTCAGAACCGAATGTCACCAAACTTTCACTGGAAGTCAGGGAGGGATGTAACTTCCAACGCACTATCTCATTCACAGATGGCGCCACAAAAAAAAAAATTTATGACAAAAGTCTCGTTCATTTTCGAACGCTGCTTGTAGAGTAGCAAATTGTAAAATGCCTTTCGTTCAAAAAGCTTAAAATACGTAAACGCAACTTATGCCGTAAAAGAGTAACCTATTTATATTTGTGATTGGTGTAATATCGTAGTTTTTGGAGTTTAATTTTTTATGGTAAACAAGAACGCTAGAATATTATTATTTCGCCGCACTATGCATACTCGGTTGAGGGTCTTTCACGGCCTTTTCTTATCTTTGTTTTTTTTTTTTTTGACTTAATAAGGTATTCGGATAGTTTCACGAGTAAAGGTATTGCCATATTATTATCCATTCCAAAGCTTTTTCAACAAATACTTTGCAACAAGATTTCCCCTATTATAGAACCGCGGCTTAATGAAGAGCAGCATGGGTTCAGAAAAAATAGATCTACTACCACCAATCTCCTCATCATGACACCAAGCACTCTGTGGGAGATCGATAAGGGTCTCCAAATTGTTGCAATGTATACCGATTTTAGCAAAGCATTGGATCGTGTAAATCATTGAGTTTTGATTAGCAGGCTCCGTAATCTTGGAATTAGTGGTCGTTCACTCAGTTGGATCCGTTCTTACCTTAAAGACCGCACTCAAGTTGCCAAATTTTGAAGATGATTATCGAAAAAAATTCAGATCCTCTCTGGGATTCCTCAAGGATGTCATCTTGGGCCTCTTTTGCTTAATATTTTCATATCTGATCTCTCAGCAGTTTAACATGATGTACCTAATCTTTATTATGCAGATGACCTTAAAGTTTACCACGTCATATCATCTCTATCCGATATGATGTTTCCCCAGTTCAAGCTAAATACTCTCTCTGAATGGTATTACAACAACCATCTCTCTCTAAACTTGGAAAAATGCCAGGTGATAAGTTTTTCAAGAAGGCTTCTTCTGTTTGGCTATCACATTACAACACAACACTTAATAGAGTCGATGGCATTGTGGAGCTTGGTGTCGTTCTGGACCAAAATCTTCGTTTTAAACTTCAGTATGATTTAGTTATATCCAGGGCTAATAAGATGCTAGGATTCATCAAACGAAAGAAGAGCTAACGAATTCAAGAATATTTGGGTTACTAAATCACTATATGTCTCATTAGTACGCCCTATTCTTGAATATGCCAGCCTGATTTGGAGCCCTGTTTTTGATATTCACGCTGACAGGTTAGAATCGGTCCAGAAACAATTTCTTCTTTTTGCCCTCAGATCCCTTTACGACCCTAGAAACTTCAACAGCCAACCATCATATAACTATCGACTTAGACAATTAAATATCGTTTAAAGTAAGACACATTTATACAACAAAATCAAGCAGAAAAAAGTTAGTTAAAACATGTAAGAAAAGAAATTAGAGTCTAGATGGAAGTTTGAAAAAATTTAGTGATAAGGAAACATTAATCACTATTCACAAAAAGTAACATCTTTAGTTAATTTTTAAAAACAAAGTAGGACGTGGATAGAGAACCAAGCTCAAGGTTATTGTGCTTTCTGGTGATTTGCGGCAGAATTGACTGGAAATATAAATCTGTCCGGGCGTACGGAACCTCGAGAATGTGATTAGACCGACTAGGACGTGCATACAGTCTGTAGTGCAAGTCTACGCTTAGGGTGGAAGCAATTTGTTAGTGGTACAGCTTATAAAGGAAACATTGATCCAAGAAGGTTCTACGGGACGACAGAGAAGGGAGACGAAGTATGGATAAACGACGCTCATAAGACTCATAAGCTAAGTTGAATTTGAAGAACACAATACGGGTAAACTTACGCTGAACAGCTTCTAGTGAGTTCACAAGATATAAATGTCTAGGAGACCACACTACTGAGCAGTACTCAAGAAGTGGGCGGACAAGACATGTGAACAAGCGGACAGCGGTAGCAATATTTGCAAACTTGTGCAAATGCCGCATAATAAAACCCGAAACTTTTGATGCCTTGGTAATTATACTAAAAATATGGGCATCGAATTTAAGCTTGGGGTCAAATATTACACGAAGATCTTTACATGAGTCTGCAGAGGAGAGAAAACATAACAAAGTCATTTTAAAACATTTGGAAACATTGAAACGAAGGGAGTTTGCCAGTTATAGAGGTTAAAGAGATCAATTTGGAGTTGCTGACAATCTTCAAGGGATCTAATTATCCGGAATACCTTAAAACCATCAGCATACAGGGGACAAGAAGAGGAAATTACAGAGGGAAGATCATTGATAAACAGAACAAAAAGAAGAGGACCAAGGATTGACCCTTAGAGGGACGCCAGATGTAGGATTGAATAGAAAGGAGATTGTGCCATAGAGATGAACACGACATGAACAAGAGGATAGATACGATGAAATCCAAGAATGAAGGGAACTGGATAAGCCAAGTAAAGCTAACTTTTGACAGGGGAGAACATGGTTCATGGAGTCAAAAGCTTTGGAGAAGCCCATGAATATTGCATCAACTTGAAGCTGTTTATCTAAAGCTCTTGCAGTATAATCTTCGAACTCAGCCAAGTTCGAGGGAGTTGAACGACCCTTCAAGAGTCCATGTTGCTGTGGTGTGGCAATTGAACTCAATGACTCAAGAAGCCTGTTGTGTACAAGTCGTTCCAGCAGCTTAGAGAAACAGCAGAGAGTGATATGGGACGGTAGTTTGAGGCAGATGGTGGGTCACCGTTTTTAAAGATAAGAACAACATTTGCATTTTTCCAGTACGTTGGAAAGGTGCCAGTACCAAGACGGAGAATGAATATAAAGGATAAAGGAAAACACAGAGAGGGACAGAGTGGCAGCAAGAACCAGCTCAAAAACGTTCTCCGATCAAGGAAAGACAAACTTGAACCACATGAAAAATCTGGTATCTATCGCATCGAGTGTCCCACTTGTGAAGAAGTGTACACAGGACAAACGAGGAGACTCATCGGCACGCGAATAAAGGAGCATCTAGGCGAAGCAGCAGTAGCAAGAAAGAAAGAAAGAACTTCGAATTTCAAGTTGGCGGTAGCGGAACATATTACCACGAAGGGACACGAGATAACAATGGAGGACCCTGTAGTCATCAAGAAAGCTAGAGACATACGTGAATTGGATGTGATGGAAAGCCTGGCAATTACTCGAGAAAAGAAAAAGTTGATGAATCAGGATGATGGAAACTGCAGATCATGGCTATTCAAATTAATTGAACAATAATATCTTTTCTGAATTTTGCAAAAAAAAAATATTTTTATAATTACCCCTTTTGTAAATTACCTTTCCTACCTTTTATTAGCTTAAGCAAATTTCCCTATTTTCCTTTTAATGATCTAATGTAAATTTTCTTAAACATAGCTAGTATATAAGCAGGAGTGTAAGTGAAAATAAATTAATCCTTGAAGAAGACCAAACAATTGCGGTCAAAAATCAATTTCGAGAAGAAAAATAAACAAGTTGGGTAAACAGGCCTACGCTCATGTCAGAAGGGTTTTGTATTTAATTTACAAAATGCAGTCACCAGATCGAATCAAATCAAGAAACATGTCAAAGACGATTTTATTGGAGAAAATATGAAATGCGACGATCATACTATTTTTAACAAAGTTCAATGAATTTCGACTTTTGAGGTTTTTGGTATTGTTATACTCATAAATATCTCCCTTGATAATTATTTCAGATGTCCATCCGCGACGGAGAAAACACATTTTTCATGGATTTCCCCCCTGTGCCCCCACTGAAGCAAAAACTGACAGTTCAACAACTGTTTTGAAAAAAAGCTCCCGTGAAAACTTTCATTTCATACTCATATCGGCTACGTTTGATGAATTTTTTTTTCAGGGGCCACTCTCCTGTGCTGAATTCATCGATTCATGGCCAATTTTTTCGAATCCTAGAATGGTTACAAAGCCCTTTTGCTAGGAGCTCTCTCCCACCTCCTTGACTTATTTCACTTATGAGCATTAATTGTAGGTACTCATCTTCAGTCATTCATTCAATTGAATCAAGTGTTCAAAGCATGCACCTTAAACGTTGAAGTTGGGAAAAAATAGCTCCAAATTATTCAATCTTCGCATTTAAAACAGCCATTATCTTGTTTTAGGATTTTTGATACTACTAGCTGAACCGATTCTCAAAGATATACACGACGCCTATCATTCCTGAAATTTTCATGCAAATCCTAGCAAAACTGTAGTGTCTGAGTCGGTAAAAAGCGCATGTTGTTCCATAGCCATATGTTGCCATAGTAATACATGCAGCGCATATTGTTCCATAGTAATACAGGAAAATTCAAACCACTATAACTTCGCTAAATATGATTCAATCTTTATGAAACTTTTAGGACAGATCAATCTTACAAATAGACATCTACGTACTGAGTTTCATTGAATTTAAGGGAACCGTTAAGATTTTATTCAAGAAAACATAAAATCGATAAATCATACTATTACTAACGAAGTTGAGTGAATTGCGACTTCTCACGTATTTGTTGTTGTTGTACTCACCAAGGCCTACATTCCTGATTTTTTTCAGATTTTTCGGATCACAGGTGTCCAATCGCGAGGGGGGGGGGGGGGGGGGGACACAAATTTTTCGTGTATTTCCCCTCCCTGTGCGCCCCTCGAAGCAAATTTTGGCAAACTAAGACCTGTTTTGAAAAGCTCTCATCAAGACCTTTCATTTGATACCCATATCGGCTACCTTCAATGAAATTTTTCTTTCGGGGGGTCACTCTCCTATATGGGGAGACCCCCCTTAAATACCTTATAAAATTTTTTTGTAGCTGAACTTTGAAGAGATCACCACTTTGCACCTACACACAAAATTTGATGTTTCTAGCTTAAGTAGTTTCCGAGAAAAACTGCTGTGACACACGGACGGACGGACGGACGGACAGACGGACAGACTGGTCGCGAAACTAGTAGGGTTTTGTAAAATTATTTTACAAAACCCTAAAAATAAAAATCATTTAGACATTATTGTTCAGCCACCAATACCTACCTAGATTGCTCCATCTCAGATCGACCAGCCTCAACGAACCTCGCAAATGAGTATCTTCATTGGAATTGTTCGTCTCGTGAATTCAAATTCGAAGGATATTTTAGCTTCTTATCGGTGGCCCGTCTACAAGTATACTCGTATATGTAATATATGATTGGGACACCGTCAGAATCAAGAACATATTGATTCATGTCCAAATACGCGAATGCTTCTGGAGGAAAGAAGCCAGTAGCGAGGCAAGTCGCATTATACCCGTCTAAAGGGTGGAACGGCTGTGAAATCCAAGGGTTCTCAATCACAGTTATAGGTTTTGCGATAAATTCGGAAGAAGTTTCAATGTGAAAATATTGACTCTCGGCAGTTTAGCAGTTTGATAAATTTTTCTATTCGGTATATAATGCTTTCAATCTGTCTCAGGTTTTCTGTACAAACTCTTAATCTTTCCACAGTACCAGCAAATGTCTTGTAGAAATGATGAATTCTTGAGCTTAGCGTCTTCTTTTACAACAGTTATTGCTAAATTTGACTTTATAAGCAAGAAATGAAAATTCATGATCCATTCTACGAGTTGCCCAATATTGCTAGGGGAGAGACTGAGCCTTTGGATCTTCCATTTGTTTACTGTCCAAAATTTATTTAACAGAGGTGAGGAGGCTCGAAGAGCATTCCCACACAACTATCTGGTTACGCTTCTGAAATAACCTTTATTCATTGAAATTAACCAACTCTGAGCGTGTGAAGTGATTACTAGAAGCTATTCAATGATTTTACATTTTCAACCAATAAAACGCCCATCTTTGTTTCGAGCAAAAGCTACATTTGGATATTTTATCTGAACTCTAAGAACAAGACTTGAAAACTCAATATTCAGAAAATTACCAAAGCAAGCCAGTACAGTGAAAATCATACTTAACTTTAAAATTATTTAACAGCTACCTACATGTCTTCCATAATCAAACATCCTGTAATTACAAAATGCAACTTTTGAAGGGTTAAGATAGTATAAAATTTATGTAGAAAGCCTATCAATAAGTCTGTAGCGGTACCATGTTAGTACCATTAGTTAATCTTGTCACTTGGCGAAGAAAATAAATTATCTGAGATTAAACTTTGAGGAACATTCACTTATTATATTGTATTATACGAGTATGAGTATCTGTGCGCAATTGTACCAGACATAACTATAAATAGCAAGAAATTGATATTCGGCGGGCGGGATTTTATAAGATATTATTAATGGCAGGTCAGTAAATTAAATATGATACATATACGGCACAGACTCGCATATGAGCCACACTGGCTATATATGATATATAAAAGGTGACACGGTGTAGCAATTCATAAACTCCCAAGCCACCAACGAATCAGCTGAAATAATGGACAAGCAGACCTAAAAGTCTAGTCAATGTCCATACTCCTATCCACATACTGGCACACATATGCCAGCATAGATATGAAGGACGTTGGCATTACAGTCGCGTGAAAAAGATAAAGTTTCGGTAGATTTACTGGCGATATTGTCTCCAGAATTTATGTTTTTGATATCTTAATATGCTGTTTACATGTGTGAAAGGTGTTGAGATTTAGGATGTGGGGAATAACATAAATTTGCAATACAGATTAGGTAGAATATTACGGTAAATTATGAAATATTACGCTCCTCCGTACGGATAATGGATCAGAATTGTATCAATAGCAATTCCAACCAGGGAGTAGGCGGATATTGGAAGAAAGGCATTTTGGACTGGGATGAAGTCGTTTATCATTGTCTGACTTCTAATCCCTTTAGAAGACATTATTAAAACTACCGTAATATATAACTAGGGAAAATTCTAGTTGTTCTGTGAAAGTTTGGATACTGAAATGTGGAAGCAGCAGACGGGACTTAGGAGTAGATGGACGCTCATAGTTTTTCTAGAGTCCTAACGTTCTCACCTTAAATGTACTTTGGAAAATCCTTTACAAATTGCTGCTTTTACTGGAAGGCTAGGCATCTGCACTCTGAAATATTCTATTCTAGCAACAAAATTGTACTTGGAAGCAAAGGTTATTGGGCATTTAAATGTATAAAATAACATGTTTACCAGCTTAAGTGACACGCAAAATAAATTAGCACAAATATTGATTGGTCGATTGCAAAATCCTTCCCGACAAAGTAATTAAAGTGAAGACATAAAATTTCAATATCCTAGAATTTCGGAATGACTGATTCAAAACCAAACTTAAGTACGATTTTATTAAATTCACCTTACGTCGCAGACTGATTGATTTAATTTGGGTGATATTATCTCATAAAAGAAATAATTTCGAGTGATTGTAAATACCTTAATATTATTGAAGTTTTTAACAATAAATTTGAACCGGTTACTGGGTAAACAAAAGTCGGATTGAATATTTTGTTTTCAATTTGAACGTTTTAATGTCAGAGTCAATAAATTTAACACAAAATATCCTTGAAAACACATAAATCATCATCTCATACCTTTATGATTTGGCAATCCATCAAATCATACCAATTTTCTTAAAATCTTGCACTTTCACCAAAACAACTTTATAGTCGAATTGATTGTAAACAACAGTCTGATTTGCCTACTGCAGAAGAAGAAAAGATGAAACTCATTGTGGCATATTGTTTATTGTCAACTTTTGAAAGCTCCTAAATTCAAGTTGGCAATTTTTGTTTTATTTTTACTTTTTTATTGATCAGACGGAATGCTTTATGGTTTCAGTAGCTTGGTATTTACTTTTAAATGGTTCATCGCCTTCCACCTTCATCTGCCCATTTTCGAAATTATTATTGACCGTTAATTATAATCAACACACGAACGACAGTGAATGGGCTCTTTCACACGGAAATGGTAAAAACCTATATCCAAACAGGTTTCGCGCTTATGCCCTTATGTTTACACGTTGCATAGTTCAGCCAACCTATTTTTGTATACGATACACGTCTTGCGAGTGTATGTGTCAAAAGGGTCATTTGATCGTTAAACATCGCGCGGACAACATGAGAGCAAAAACAGAGGGATAAGCGATTGAGAATTTGTTTTAGGCTTGAATTGTGCACGAGGTAATAAAAACTGGAATGAAAAATGTATTTTATGATTGTTAAAGTTTGTCGATTCAAATTTATCTCTTGGATTTATTTGGATCCTTCGTGTTTTTCCGCTTTCTGAAAATATATTCCAAATTTGAATTCCTTTTTTAGTCGCATAACTTGCTTATCATAATGTGATTTTATGAAGATTATGCGTACTGTTAATTGTCTATGGATTCACAATAGGCAATTTAACTTTATTGAGACCGTGATAATCGTCGTGTTGTTTCCTGAAACTGAACATGGCCTCCGCTTTTATAAATTTATTAATTAACGCGTAGCTTCTCGCGTCCACGCATCCATTTTTGCACGCAAAATAAAGAAAGGCAATCGTTTCATGGCGACTACCTTCTTCACCGAATGTTCAATTCGGAATGATTACTGGCGTTTGTATAAAATTTCCCCCACCAAATGATCAACAAAATGCGTTTGTATATGTGCGTTACGCTCGTGCACCCTAAAAAATGTTGGCATGTTTTTACCATCAGGTCCCCTCAATGCCTCTCACTCTTCTTGCCCATATAACCTGTTTAACGCTCACTTTTAACGCTGCGTCTGAAAAAGCCCAATAACATCCAGAAAGAAGCAGATCTCCCCCATATCATCATGTGACTATAAATTATCTAGGTGGACACTTCTTGAGCAATAAAACGATGCTTTTAGTAGCGAGTAGCCGCACCAACCCACCATTTCAATCTGTGTGACATACGGCACCACCGCCGAGTCATTCATGGATGATTTCATTCACATTTCTCTGAACATTTCTGTTGGTAAACAAACAATTTTCTTCTAGATTTGACCCCGAAAAACAGTTCTCATTCATGCACAAAGATCGATGTCGCCTGTATTAATCATTTTTCTGAGGACTCTGAAATTTATTTTTGAACCATGGAAAGTTTTCATTTCACAACGACATTAATGATTTGACAGGGTAGAACATGAATAAGAGTGAAATTCGTGAGTGGTAATTAACGAAAATTTGCCAAGTTGAAGGAGCGGAAAAGCATAACTAATAGCAGAAATTCATAATAAATATAGCTGACCGAATATTCAAAAGGTTTAGGATTACTTATAAATTAAATGATTTATCGAAGGCATAACGACAAAAATCTGCTTTTTATTGGTTGATAAGAGTCTACTTTTCATTCTGAGTGCAATGATTTTGTGAGTAATTTGTTACCGATGAGAATTGACCTGTGTGTATACAGCAAATTTCTCGAAAACTACACAAGCTATAAACACGGAATTTTGTATACGGGTCAATTTTTCGTAACAAAAAAATTTTAAAGAAAGTTACCCTGAAGAATTTTTTTTTGTAAAAGGTAGCCAATGGGGTATCAAATTTTTATACGAACTTTCAAAATCAGGCATTGAAAATGCGATAACGGAGGTGAGCTTCACTTCTCGACTGCAAAGAGGATACGGTCGATCTCGTTCAGGTGCTCAAGGAAGCTACATCAGAAATTGAATTCATTTCTGTTAGAATTTTTACAACAAGGAGGTTTGTTTCTATCACCATTACTTGGTGTATGGATTGACGTTTGGAAGTTGAAACTGTCAACACGCGTGTGAATTCGTCAATATCGAAATTATAAAAAACTTATTAGAAAACGAAGATTTATAAGTATATCTCATCATACAAGATCATATATGTACATAAAGTTTGAAGGTTGAAGACCGGAAGAAAGCAGAAACTTCATCTTGGGCGAGCGCCTGTGGCGGCTATATAATATATACAGGCAGTCCTCGACTTACGTCGTTTCGATTTACGTCGTTTCGTTTACGTCGTTTCAAGTTACGTCGAACAATGTTTTGACACTATTCCTCAAGCATACGTCATTTGTTTCGATTTCCGGCATAGGAGAATTCACTTGTCGCGATGTCAATGATCGTGGGGCCGGTGGGGCGCGGTGTCGGCGTACGGGGATACCCCGCACATGCTGCTGATTTTGTTTAGTTACTTCAGGAACAACGGACAATCAAGACGTAATACATTAGTTTTTTTCGCATCTTTGACAGTTTTTGTTTTTACATACATATTTAAGTGAATTTCAAACTATGCCACCTAAACAAGACAATAATAGTGAAGTGAAGAAGAGAGCAAGAAAGACAATTACAATGGAGGTTAAATCTAAGGTTTTAAAACTCAAAGATCGCGGTTGTTCGACTTCATCTATTGGATGAGAACTTAATTTATCACGCACGACGGTGCAAACAATATTGAAAGATAAAGAAAAACTCTTAACAGCTCTACCTTCCGTCTCTTCAAACAGCACTATTATACGAAAAATGGAATGCTTCAATTTCTGAAATGGAAAAACTCTTGTACACTTGGATTCAAGATCAAACTCAGCGACGGGTTCCTCTAAGTTTGGCTATTATACAAAATAAGGCGCTGAGTATCATTAACACACTGCAAAATAAACGTGGCGAGAATAATAGTGAAGAAACAAAATGTTTTTCTGCCAGTCGCGGATGGTTCATGCGCTTTAAAACGAGATATTCGTTACATAACATTCGAGTGCAAGGAGAAGCTGCTAGTGCCGATCATGTGGCTGCTCAGAGTTTTCCTGGAATATTAAAGGAAATTATCGAAAGTGGAGACTATTCGTCTAAACAAATTTTTAACGTGGACGAAACTGGTTTATTTTGGAAAAAAATGCCTTCTCGTACTTTTATATCGCAGGAAGAAAAGTCTATGCCTGGGTTTAAAGTGGCTAAAGATCGTTTGACGTTGTTATTGGGTTCGAATGTTGAGGGTGATCTTAAATTGAAACCCCTTTTGGTTTATAGGTCTGAAAATCCTCGAGCTCTTAAAAATTACGTCAAGAGTACTCTTCCAGTTATATGGAAGGCTAATTCAAAGGCATGGGTAACATCAATACTTTTTGAAGAATGGTTTACTAAGCATTTTATACCTGAAGTGAAACAGTACTGTTTAAACAATAATTTGGCTTATAAAGCTTTACTTATTTTGGACAATGCTCCCGGCCATCCTGTGCGTATTGCCGATATCGATCCTCAAATCAAAGTTTTGTTCCTGCCTCCCAACACTACTTCGTTGTTACAGCCGATGGATCAAGGAGTTATAGCGTCTTTTAAGGCCTAATATCTCAGGAGAACTTTTTCGCAGGCTGTAAAGGCTAATGAAAATGATGGCATGGAGCTGAGAGATTTTTGGAAAAGTTATAATATCTTGCAATGCGTAATAAATATTGCTGCTTCATGGGATGAGGTGACACCCAACAATTTAAAAGGAGTCTGGAAAAAGTTATGCCCATTTTTTTAAGCCATCTGAAAGTTCTTCATCTACAGATCAACTAAATATCGATGAGATCACAACTGACATTGTTCATTTGGCTAACCGTTTGCCTGACATTGCAGTTACTGCTGATGATATTGATGATCTGTTATGCTCACATTCGCAAGAACTGACTGATGAAGATCTTATTGAATTGGAGGCCCAAGTACAAAAGGAAGCAATTGAGTCACAAGAAATAGCTTCTTCTATTAGTAACTCTGAAAAAGAACTTACACTAAAATAACTTTCCGTAGCCTTTGCAAATTTGGAGGATGCCATGAAAATTTTTGAAGAAAATGATCCTTATTTTGAGAGAAGTTTCAACGTTAATAACAAAATTTGTGCAGCCTATCCGTGTTACCAAGATCTATATGATAGCAAGAAGAAAGAAGCGAAGCAATCTAGAATTGATAGTTTCTTTAAGCCAAAAGTTTAATTTATTATTTATCATTACATATTTTGATTACATATTAAAGTTTTATAATTATTATTAAAATTAATAACACACAAATACCCTCGCCCGGCGCATTAGCATACCTAGCCTAAGTTGCGCTTGTTCAACGGTGCGTCCAGCGACCAGAGCCGCAACATCATCTCCATAGCGGACCAAGCGTGACTCATCTGGCATCTCAAGTCTCAGTAGCCCGTCGTAAGACACGTTCCACAGGTCCGGACCAAGGATAAATCCCTGGGCACCACCCGATGTAATTTCCATCCTACGTTGGCCCTGTGTCGTGTCGTAGAGCAGGCTTCGGTCCTTTAGGTAGCTCCTTAAAAGCCGCATTAGGTATTCTGGAAGTTGAAAAGAGTTTGCCAGCGTGTCCAGAATATCCACCCATCTAGCAGAGTTGAAGGCATTCCTTATGTCGAGTGTTACCAACAAGACGATCCATCGCTTGGTGCGATTATATGCCTCTGCCTTTTGGACCGCGTTCACCACCTCTGCAATCGCATCAATGGTAGAACGTCTTGCTCTAAAGCCGTACTGCCGAGGAGGTAGGTCCCCAGCAGCACGAATCGCGTCAGTGAGTCTTCCCTTGATAAGTTTCTCTAGTACTTTCCCAGCCGTGTCTAGCATACATAATGGGCTCCAATTGGGGTAATGTCCACTGGCCGGTCGAGGGATGTCCCAGTTGGTTCGCTGTTTTCCGATGCTGAAAAAAAGATTTGCCTGACGACATTTCCCTCTTAGCGAATCATGTTGGTGCTGTAGAAGGATTCCTTACCTTGTTGCGAGACGTGCACTTAACTTGCAACGACCTTTTTTCTTTTTTGGTTACCTTCGGCTACCACGAGACGACACTACCCTGGCCCGTTTTGACAGTTTCGACCGACTCCAACTGCCGTCAGCTTTGGGTGACATTCCTCGACTCAAACTGACGTAGGATGGGAATGTCATCCAAAGTTGACGTTCGCTCGAAAGCCATATGGCAGCGATGCGCATGTGTGCGAGCCGGCAGTGGCGTAGGGTCGACTCATAACAGATGTCGAAAGAATGATAAGACTTTACTTGAACAAGCAGTCGCCTAGAAATACATTCATTTTTAAGGAAAGTGTATAGGATAATTTCACTGAACTCTGCCTACCACATCAAATCAACCTATGACTGACCTTTTTCAATAGTTGTAACAAATTTCACAATTAAATTTAAAGCCTAGTCTAGATTTAGATTGCAGACTACATTCCGAATTTAATTCAATCCCATGTACATATACATCACATAAGAAATGAGTTTAACGATAAAGTCCTGTGAAATTGATATTTTAATGAATTCGAAGATAAAATTAAATCTGATATATTCATCACATTTGATTCTACAAGAATTCCCAAAGCGAACAAATCCTAGACTAGTTGAATTCGTTTTCTAAACATTTCAAAATGCCAGCAGGACTATTTATTCCCATTCTCTGAACATTCGCAACGATAAAATGGCATAAATGATGCTATTAAAAGCTTTAGAGCTCGATGCGACATGTTATACAACGTGCCCCTAAAAATAGTGTGTCTGAGCACTAAATACCACTCGCCAGCCTATTTATAAATTACAAGCAAGAAGCAGGAGGAACATACTCGTAGTCGTATATCGTTGAGCGTAGTTTTCCGAAAGGTCACGCCTCGAAGATTACATCGATCATGTTGAAAGGAGTGGAACACAAGTAACACGTTGGGCAGACGAACCTGTCTGGTAACGCAAGCGTCAGCTCTGGTCGCAGTAGCGATCCCAGAATTGCAAGACTTGCTCATGAGACATGTCCGTGATGGCTGAGGAACTATTACACAAATGTGGCGACTAGACGCTCAAGAATTTCCTTCAGACTAGCGCTGAGCGTCTTGATATCCGATTACAGACATTTAGTTTTGGATTTGATCCAAACAACATCTCGTGTAATTGCCATGTGTCGCTGTTGCGATTATAAATAGTTGACTATGTGTACTACAGCTCAGAGTAGATTATTCGCACATGGAGCGATACCTTTTGGAGAAAGAACGCCCGGAAGCGGTTGCAGCACTTTCGAATTAGAAGAGGATAATTATAAACGGCGGCTAGACACAACATTCCCAGGACGCTAGTACTTATCGCTAAGATGCTTCCATTCAAGAAAACTATGTGGCGGCATTCATTGCGACAGGTTTTAGCTGGTTTTGTTATTTTTAACACGCGAAAAATTAACCGAGACGTGGTCATTAAGAAATTTGTCATTTTCTTTCCAACACTGGCGAATGATATTTCTGCATGAAGAGCGCATAGAGCAGAGGATATAGTTGAGTAGCATTCATTTCAATATTTTGTCGTCGGAACTTGTCAAGCTGTTACAAATCGCTATCATAGCGACTTTATTTTGACTATGAAGAACCATACGCCTCTTCCATTGCAGAATGACTCCATCCCCGACGCCAAGCAAACAAATAAAATCCCAATATTTACGACGGCAAACTACTGTCCTTTCTGATAGCGCATTAACCCTGCAGGCATACATAAATGAAAGTCAGCCCCCGACGAAGCAAACAGGATCAGTTCAAATGATTCAGTCGATTGTTGTTTTGGTTCCATTGAACCTTGCAGAGGTTCATAGTATTCCGCAGCTGCACACGTAGTGGCGGCTCCAGAACCAAACGAATGAGCACAATATGAAATGCGGACTACGCCAGGTCGGAAAACAATAAATAACAGGTGGCAATTCGACTGCAGGTGCTGCTATTCAATTTCCAATTTCGCCCGTTCCGACATATGGCGGAGTGCCTCGTTGGCTGGCTCTTTGACTTTGCTGGTGGCGAAATGAGTCAAATTGGTGTAGCATTCAGCAAAGATAATAATTTTTATGTTCCCTATCTTCCGACGACGGACGTCAATGACTCTTGTGTTGTTGTTTACAGCGTCATCTTGTTTCCCATCCGCGGTTCACCCAGTGCCATCAGGCGAAAGTACCCAATGAACTCGTCTCGCGTTGTAAACAACACGTACAAGTTCGTACGATGATCGACTATTATTCTGTTTACTATGGCTACCATGAACCGATGAATGATGGTCGTTGTATGGTTGAAAATTTGGCCCATTGAGTTTGGAAGCTGGAAAGGAATGAATTTCGGGGAGGCGGATTTTGTGATGCAATTAAATGATTATGCCAACTAATTGCAAAATAAGGATGAAGAGTTGATTTCATTTGGGATCAAAGATAGGTGGAAAATGAATTTTAAGGATAATGCACTACACGTTTTCGGGGTTTGTGATATTTGAAATAAAAAGAAAGCACTTTTGTGATGAACACACTAGTCTTTACTTAATTCACTGATACAACGTGTTGATTTTTAACCGACTTCCAAAAGAAAGAAGGTTATCAATTCATTGCGTATATATTTTTTTTTTGCTTTTTTTTTGTAGGTATGTTCACGCATAACTTTTGAACGGAGATGGATAGAAGAGTCCTGTTTTTGGGAAATGATACGTCTTTCTTCCAGTTAGGTCCCGTTTAAAGGATAAGAAATTCAAGTAACGGTAAAGGACTTTTACCGTTAAAACTAAAAAAATTCCCACTTTCACCCCGATTTTTCAGCATAACTGATCGACGCGCGTAAGGATTTTGATTGTAGAGGTTTCAAATGAAAGACAATATATTGATCTAAAATGTATCGGAGCAGAATTGAAATCCTTCCAAGGGCTCTGTAGATATTAACAGTTCAATATGATACATTGATGTCAAGAAATTGAATTTAAATGATATTTCATACGAAAAGTGCCAATTAGTTGGCACTCTGCAAGCATTTGTTGGAGATACCGAGTCCTTTGGTGACGGATGATAAAAATGATCAGCATCCTTAATTTTCTGCATAAACGGTACTTTTTAGTCCATCATTTCTACCGGAAATAACCCATAAATTAATTCTAAGTGTGGCATAAATACAATAGTTAGAGGAATCATTTCAGGACGCTTTTCTCTTCCGCATTCATTCTTTGCTTACCAATGAGCTTGGTATACGATCCTTCTTACATCCTTAGACGTAAACGGTACATATAGGATTATAAAATTCCCTGAAGAAATAATAAGGATTGAGTGATTGCAAATTATAGAGTTGACTCGTTACTTTTAATATTATATCTACTGTACGAAATCATATTCATCTTCAAATAATATTTTTACATCTTCATTTTCATCTTTAGCTTAAAATAACATTGTCGCATGTGCATTTTTCCATAATGTATTATTATTGTCTTCAAATTCATATTCATTATCTTCTTCTAAACTCACCGGAATGTGCACGTAACGTGATCCGTGTTTTGTCTGGCGCGCACCCATGAATGCATTTACCTTGTGCGCGTTGAACAAAAGATTCCCACAGCAGGTGCAACGTGATCTATGTGTCTATAAGACACATGAATTTTGTTGCGCTTGCAAATTTGTGGGGACCGCATTCATGTGAGTTTAGGTAAACATTTGAGTATACGAATTATGATTGTAAATTAGATTGTGAATTAGATATAAGAGCACATTTTACCTGCAATAAAGTCAGTCGAATTTTGACCATCAAAGCAATCAAGTCGTTTTATTCGCAGCGAGTTAGCCGATACAAGCATCGGCTTAACTCAAAGGTACAAGTTCAAGTCTTAGTTTAAGAACTGAGGCAACGAAACTTTGGCATAAGGCCAAGCTTTCATTGAAAATTATCGCGGCGTTGTCTCAGTACAAGAACTGAGGCAACAGAACCTTGGCATAGGGCCAAGGTAAAAACAAAATTTAGCCAAGGCAAAGCAGCTTTGACTCAAAACATTGGTGACCCCGACGTGATCCACGCCACAACCCGCAGGAATGGACAGTTTAGCTGAGCATCAGAGGCTTCTAGCAGCAGATATTGACGCGATCATCGCCAACTACAAAAAGGACCCTACGAGTCGTAAAAAAAGGGCTGAGTACTACGAGGAGCGACTCCGACGTCTCGAATCCAAATGGGACGCATTCGAAGAAGTGGATGCAAAAATTCGCTCGTTGAAAGATGTGTCGCCGACTCATGACTATTTTTCAAGTGGTTTGCATGAGACAACCGAAACCAACTACCAGAATTTTCAAGCATATTTCAAGGAGAAAATGCTGGCATTGAGGCATGCAGAACAGAACGTTGAGAATCAAGCAGAGGTTACTGGCAAGGGCAGCAAGGATGATTCGAGTACGTCAACGATCCAAACATCATCTGACGTCATCAAACAAGTGCGACGGTATAACGTCCTGGCAGATTCATTGCGACGAATCCTTTCTCGACTTGGCGAAGCTAAAGGTCAAACCCGGCAGTTTTATAAGTTGAAGATTGCCTCAATCAATCGTTACTGGTCACAATTGGAGGAGTGTCAACAAAGGATGTATGAGATTGGTACAGAGCCTGAAAAATATGGATTTGAACCAGACCAACACGAAACCCTCGAAGAATTGTCTCAAGACTGGCTTATACGGTTGGAAGGTGAGCTCGATGCAATAGAGGGGACACCTGCCAAACCAACATCCCCAATAACAGCACCCAGTTTGAAACTACCAAAAATTAACCTACCTAAGTTTGACGGCGACTATCTCCAGTGGCGACAATTTCACGATCTGTTTTGTGAAATGATTCATAATCAACCATTATCCAGATGTCAAAAAATGTGGTACCTAAAGGCCAATCTCACTGGAGAAGCGGCAAAACTCATACAAAATTTTGCGCTTTCTGAAGACGACTACGAGTCTGCATGGAAGACTCTAAACGAACGATATGAAAATCGACGCTTATTGGTTACAGCCCTCCTCAACAAGCTGATGGCCCAATCATCCATCACAAGTGATAGGCCCTCAGCAGCAGCAGTGAGATCTTTGCACGATACAACAGTCGAATGCATAAGAGGTCTGGAAAACATCAATGTGGCTACACAAAATTGGGATCCATTGCTTCTTCACATCCTCATCAGGAAACTTGATACCGTCACGCACACTTTATACGAACAATCGCTGGTCAACCCACGTAAGCTCCAGTCATTGAAGGAGTTCTTGGCATTTTTGGAAATACGTTTCCAAGCATTAGAGGCACAGACCAATCGTCTTCTGTTACGTGTGGGGTCCTTGCGGAAAATCAACAGTTAAATAATACAATCGAAAGATTTTGGAAGCTGGAGGAAGTAGTAGAGAGCAAACCACAGTATACTTCTGCCGATAAATCATGTGAAACATATTTTAGCCAGATGACACAAAGAACGCGCGAAGGCCGATTTCTGGTGAGACTTCCTTTCAATGATGACCCTGAACATCTAGGTGAATCAAGGGATATCGCCACTCGCAGATTCTTTGGTATGGAACGAAGGCTTCAACGGGATCCAGAGCTCAAGCGTCAGTACGAAGAGTTCATGAACGAGTACATCAACCTTGGACATATGCAGGAGGTAACGCTTCAGTCGTGTGAACGTCCACTTTATTACTTGCCTCATCATTATGTCCTGAAACCAGATAGTAGCACTACTAAGCTCAGAGTTGTATTCGATGCTTCCTGCAAAACATCTACAAATGTCTCGTTGAACGACATATTGCACACTGGGCCAACTGTTCAAGATGACTTATTCTCAATTTTGCTTCGTTTCCGACTGCATCGTTATGTCTTCACTGCCGATATAGAAAAGATGTATCGGCAGGTTCTGTTGCATCCTGACGATCGGAAATACCAACTGCTGATCTGGAGGAATGATTCAAATCAACCGCTACGATATTATCAACTGAACACCGTGACATATGGAACGACGTGTGCTCCATATTTGGCAACCAAATGCCTCCAACGACTCGCTCAAGAGGAAATGCAACGGTATCCACTAGGTGGCATCATCCTGCAACGAGATTTTTATGTGGACGACGTCATGACAGGATAGAACCTCCTGTCAGAAGCGGTTCAGGCACAGGATGAATTAATCAAACTCCTACTAAGTGCCGGGATGAAGCTCCGCAAATGGTGTGCCATCCACCCTCGCCTACTACACAATATAGCACCTGACGATAAAGAAGTGCAACTGGACTTTACTAGTCACACTGAGGATTGCATCAAAACCCTCGGTCTAACATGGCTCCCTAAGGTGGACGACTTTCAAATAAGGATTAACCTCGATCCAGAAAATAACAAAATCACAAAAAGGACGATATCCTCTGACATTGCCAGAATGTTCGATCCACTGGGCATCATGGGGCCTATCATCGTCACGGCCAAATTGTTTTTACAAGACATATGGCGATTGGAGCTCGACTGGGATGCAGCCTTACCAGAACACATGTTCACCAGATAGTACAACTTTCGCAAGAGTTTACTAGCGTTGCAGAAGGCACAATTCCCTAGACATGTTTTTGCAAAGGAGGTCCTCAAGCGAACGCAGTTACACATATTCTGTGACGCCTCAGAAAGGGCATATGGAGCAGCGGTCTACACTCGAGCTACCTTAACAGATGGTAGAATTATTGTACGCCTTTTATGTGCCAAATCTCGAGTAGCTCCTATTTGGAACGTAACCATTCCCCGTTTGGAACTCTGTGCAGCCAAACTAGGAGCAGAGCTGGCCCACAGAGTCAAGACTGCTCTGCATATGGATGAGGTGATACATTTTTTCTGGAGTGACTCCGAAATTGTGCTCGGATGGATCAATGCCACAGCGTCATCTTATAACACATTCGTTGCAAATAGAGTGTCAGCAATTCAATCACTTTCAATACCAAGCCAATGGCGATATGTTGAGTCAAAAGGCAACCCTGCTGACATTCTCTCACGAGGAATTATGCCAGCAGAATTAACTAGCTGTAACATTTGGTTATACGGACCTCCCTTCTTGCATGGAGCTGAAATACTATGGCCACCAGAATATACGAAAAGACCATCATGTGACCTAGAGAAAAGGAAGGAAAAACTCACCACTGCGGCAACCATTGTCGCATCCGCTAATTTTATTGACAATATTCAATATGGTAACTCCTTTAAAAAATTACAGAGAATCATCGCATATGTGCTAAGGTTTACCGAACGCATTAGCAAAAGGTTGCGATCCGATGCAGTGGTGGCAAGGTCACTCACAAGTCAGGAATTATCCCGAGCATTGGAGGTCATCTTGAAGCATATCCAGCAGGACGAGTTTCGTGACGAGATAAAGGATTTGAGTCAACAAAAGAGACTCAAAAAGGATGGTCCTTTAACTGGTCTAACCCCTTTTATCGACGAAAAGGGGATACTGCGTGTTGGGGGAAGACTTGAAGCATCAAGCCTATCATTTGATGCAAAACATCCGATACTGTTACCCTACAGGCATCCACTGAGTAAACTGCTAATGACCGACATCCACCAAGACAATTGCCATCTTGGGCCACAAGCATTGCTTACGATCACACGGCAACGTTTCTGGCCAATAAAAGGAAAATCATTGGCACGATCCATTGTGCAGCGATGCATCCGATGCACTCGAGCGAATCCGCAGCTGCTTTCTCAGGTCATGGGAAACTTACCATCAACACGTGTACAGCCTGCGCGGCCATTTATTAATTCAGGAGTCGACTTCGCGGGGCCGATGATGATTCATTACCGTGGCCGAGGAACGCGACCGCAGAAAGGATACATTGCCATATTTTGTTGTTTTGCCACTAAGGCAGTACACTTTGAGCTGGTGAGCGATCTTAGCACCGAAGCATTCATCGGCTCCCTTAAAAGGTTCATCGGCAGACGAGGCCACTGTAGAAATCTCTACTGCGACAATGCCACCAATTTCGTGGGAGCCCACAATCAGCTTAAGGAATTAGCAATATCTTTACATTCCGAGAAATCTCAAGAGAAAAAAAGCCGCCGTATGCAATACCCGAAATATGGATTTCCACTTTATACCACCTCGTGCGCCCCATTTTGGCGGTCTATGGGAGGCGGCAGTTAAATCTGCCAAATATTTGCTACGCCGAGGAGCTTCATCAGCAACGTTAACGTATGAAGAGCTACAAACTGGTGGAAATTGAAGCCATCCTCAATTCGAGACCATTAACACCGCTATCAGAAGATCCTAACGACCTCTCAGCATTGACACCAGGCCATTTTCTCATCGGAGAACCTCCAACAGCTGTCGTAGATGCCATGGCAGAACCTGTAAAAGGCGGATTGCTTACGAGATGGAAACTTGTACGCCATATTAAGGACGAATTCTGGAGACGCTGGTCAGAAGAATACCTGAATCAATTGCAACACCGCTCGAAGTGGAAACAGTCTTGCCAGAATGTTCTACCGGGTATGTTTGTAATCATCAAGGAGGATAACATGCCGGTAATGAAGTGGCCACTTGGAAGAATCATAAAAATTTATAAGGGCAATGATGGCTTCGTGCGAGTGGCCGACATAAAGACTCCATCAGGTGTTATAAAGAGAGCCATACATCGACTTGCTCCACTGCCACTGGACGAAGACACACGCCGTGAAGAAGGCGCGTCCATGGAAGGGATTCCTGAGTCTAAGAGGAGACCATCCATCGAAGAGGACCCAGAATCCTGTGTCTCCAAAGATCCACCTAAAAAACGAAATATGGGGACGTCAATTGTCTCACTACTTTTGGCCTGTCTGATAGTACCTTTAGTACACGCAGAACCAGTCAAGGTATCAACTTTTGGACCGCATCCAGGATTGCATTTCCAATCACTAGGTAATGCATATTTGTCGACAAGTGAATGGAAGCTCGTAATCTACTATGATTTAGGGCCATATTGGACCGACCTTACAACGTTGGAAAACGGAACGAGGATGTTGCAGCAGCTTTGTGAGCAGGGAAAATTTGCTTTATGCTGAAGGACCACTTCATACATGTGCAAAATGAACTAACAAACATCAATCGATTGCTAAAGGTTCGAACAAAAAGAGGAGCCTTCAACATGGTTGGTAGCGTAGCCAAATCGTTGTTTGGTGTTCTAGACGAAGAATATGCTAATCAGATAACTCAGACAATCAAAGGTGTAAAAGGAAACCAAGTTAAATTGTATTCCTTATTAAAAAATCAAACATCCATTATTGATTCTACGTTGAACATCATCAAGCGAAGTGAAGAAACAGTCCAACAAAGGTTCAAGGTGATTGAGGAGGAGCTTGATCAATTAACCAACATGGTTAGAGGCCCAAATCAGGAGGGCAACCAAAGCAAGGTGACAAATCTCATCACGATGTTGTCATTTCAACTGACTCTAATTACA